>CP060572.1:0-1269013 GCA_014334815.1 Pyrenophora teres f. maculata | reverse complement strand
AAAAGGAACGCAATTGCAACCGTGAGTCGGGGCAATACCCAACTACCCCAGCAGCGACTCCTCAAGCGCGGTCTCGAACTCCTCTTCTTCATCCTCCTCATCGTACTGGATCGGCGCCTTGATAGGCTTGGGCTTCAAATTCATACGGACCAAAGATACCATGGCACGCGTGAGCGGGAAGCTGTCAGCCTTCAGCCTCGCAAGCTCACCCCCAGCCATTGTGAGGACAAAGCTCGACTTTTCTTTGTAGGGATATCTCGCGTAGAGAGCAGAAGCTTTGATCTTGTCCCAATAGCATATACCAGGCCCGAGATACTGCTCTACCAGAGGTCGAATATCCGGATCCTCGGGATTGTCGGGCTGTATGGCTCGGTATTTCCGGTAACAGTCGTCAATATGTGCATTGCTGCGCTCCAAGTCAAAGTCCTTGTGCCACCCGCTGTTCCAGTCACGTCTTAGATTCTCCAGTTTATTTTCGTACGACAGCAATTCCTTCTTGATTGCCTCTGAGTTCTTGTCGGCGAGGTACTTTTTGGGATATAGTAACGTATCGTCCAAGTCGGTAGCTTTGGAGAAGAACTGATTGACTAGCCTCATCGTCTCGACATTGTGTTTTCTTACCGTCTCAAAGTACAGATAATCTATCACTCGGTCGAGCTTAGGTTTGTACTTATTTTTCCGATAGGATTCTATTTGTGCAGAGTTCTTGGCGTTTGCGCAGTCATCCATAGCGCATTTGTATGCTGGCTGGTTGGGTTCTTTCAATCTAAGCTTCCGTTTGAAGATATCAAAGTCTGCCTGCGCAAGGAAATAACCTTGCTTGGGTGCATCGACTAGCAAGTCATGCATATCGTACAGTGCTTCAAGGGTCGCAGAATATATACGATTTTCGCGGTATGCTTGCTTTTCAGCAAAGACAGTGACCATACCGAGCAGCGAGGGTTTGCTGCGGAACTCAAAAGCCATTTCTAAGAATCGGTCGACATCATTCGGATTACGTGTGTCCATAACGTCTCTCACTTTTGCTGTCATTTTCTTTATCTCGTACCGTGCAGGCTCCGGAGATTGTACTGGTGCTGGCGCATTCAGAAACGGCTGTACCAGTTGCGGTTCCCAGCAAATCCAGAATATGTCTCCATCGTAGTCGCCTCCTTGAAGTTTGCCAGCCAAGGGATATCGGCCTTTGGATGGAAAGACGACCACATCGACTAAATGTGACAACTCTGAACGAATCACTGTTCTGACCTTTTGAATATCCGAACGGCGGCAAGCGGGCTGGCGAGCGACAAGCACCTCCATATCTCTAAGGCAGAGGTACTTCTCGTCTGTTGTGTCGTCGGCAAAGGACGATGAGAATTGCACTTGTATCTCTCCGGGCTCTAATACACCAAGGGGGTCTACGATTCCAAAGAGGAACGTCGATTTGGCAAGAGGAACGCGCAGCTTAGATTCCTGGAGAATCTGCTTTGCCTGTATGAAACGTTGGAGGCTTTGCGCAAGAGGTGAAAACTTTGCAGGAGAAAATCCGGACTCAAGTAGCAACTTCACCTTCTCCTCAAGTGATACTGGCATGGCAGCTTGCCATGGTACATCGTTTCCTGTCTGTGTCTTCGTACCATTCCTGTGTACCCAATCGTAAATCTTGACCGGATCTGGTAGTAGATCCAAAAGTTTTGTCCGTTCTACCTCAAGGCTGTCCTTCATGAGACTGTCGATAACTGTCATTGGAACTTTACGATCGACCAAGATTGGAATAAAGGATATATGAAGCTCAGAAGGTGTCGGAGAAGAACTGTAATTAGAGAGCTCAAAAGTACGGTGATGCTCGTGGTCAAGCATCGCATCCTCGGGTGGGTTGAATTTCCACTGACTTGCGTTGATCATGATCCAAGGTTTTAGATGGTCCGGATCTTTGGTGTAAGACTCCGCACTTATCATCCATACCCCTTTGGCACCCGCAATTCGTCCCTGGAATATACTCGGAAGTGGGCCAGTAGTCCCCGTGGCTTTCTTATATAAGTGCCATATGATCAGCGCTGCACCGACTGAAATGATGGAGCAGCCATCATCCATAACAGCACCATCCGGAAACGGTGACCAATGTAACGCGAAGTCATTGTATCGGGTATCCTCGGAATCCAAAGTCGCAAGTTTATCCTTTACGCGTATGATCTGTGCGAGTTCAAAGCACAAAGTAGGTATGGTCCGCGAAAGGCCGAGATCGATGCGCGCAAATGCTTTGCAAACACCCTGCTCCTTGTTGGAGGCGAACGGTAAGAATTTGTTGAGCATTTGGCCAACGGAACACGGCTTTTCAATGCCCCAGCCTTCCGTGGCAAAAAGTACCAGCCTCTTGTCATGCATGACGTCTTTGCGTCGAGTGCCTTTTCCTCTTTTAAGATCTTCGATATGAAATACCCTCCATTTTCGTCCTAAGAAAGAGTGTTCTGTGAGCAGCCACGCTTGCCATTGCTTGCAAATAAGATCCATCATCGTTGTGTTGTACCGACCATCAGTTTTGGCTGATCTGAACAATGGTGAGTTTAGATAAAGGAATCGATCAGACCCAAAGATTCGCTGCAATCGGCAGGATTTGTCTGCTTGCACTGACGATAGCTTCAGAGACAATACTGGGCCGTTGGATTTGGGGTTGAGGGTTAGACTGCCTTTGAACGTATAGCCATCGTATCGATGTTTGGAAGCTTGCCAAAGGCGACTCGACTCGCGTAGCTTTACATGCGGCACACGTGGATGCTTTTCGATACACTGCCAAAACTCTTCTGGACTAGTACGGACTGCCGGGACGTTCATGTTGCATAACAAGTCTTCCGGTGATATGGACGCTTCTGATGCTATCCTTTGACAGATGTACAAAATGTGATAAGGAAAGTGTTTGAACCTATCCGAGAGTGTAGCCACAAACAAATTTTGTCTAGACAAGTCGCGTACTTCGTGAGGCATCTTCGACGGAGAATCTGCGAGGTTGGGTGCGTAATTCCGTTCTTTCAACGATTCAACAGGTGGGAGCACAGTCTCCAGAGACTTTTCATAACGACCATCACTGTTAGGAATAGTAGGCGCCTCTTGCTCTTGAGTCGTCGCAGATGGTGATGCCAGCTTGGCTTCGTTGGCCTCAACTTCAAATGACACCTCGCAAAGACCATCTTCATCGATAGAGCCGAAGGTCGACCTGCTCTGGCCACTGCTTCCTTGGGAGAAAACTTCATTAAGGTCTTTCTGAATGTCCTGCTCAAACAACCCCAAGCGTGACTCAGCACGAATCAGTTCAGAGTCGTCTAAAGAGCCCATGGTTGTGGAACTTGTTCTTGTCAACTTAGATCCCATAGTACGCCTCTCATCAGCATCGGTATCGCTGTCGTGAGAGGTGAACGATGTCTCTGTAGTCTTCGTGGTTTCCTGGGAGGAGAAGGTAGTGTTGTTGAATGAGGGGTTCGCTGAAGACGAGAATGAAGTTATTCCCTGGAAGGAGCGGGCCATGTCGAGGGTTGGCTTTTTGAATTCGGTCTGTGCAATATGGGAGGTCATAAGAGACTTGACTGCCTGCTTCCCTTTCGAGGTTTTGGTCAACTTCGACGAGCTCTCATAATGACCAGAGCTTTCGGAAGGCCTCTTTCTAGTGATTTTCAAGGAGACATGCTTACTTGCCTGAAAAAATGTCTGCGATCTTGATGGGGATGGGGATGGCGATCGCGGCGTTTCAAAGGTTTCATTTGCTTCATCTTCGGTGTCCACGTCTGTGGGCGATCCTGGATCAACGGCAGTCGTATAGGACTCGCGCTCTTCTTGCCGGAAATCAAGTAGTCGGTTTGTTGACTGCGGGGTGTCCTTGGCTACTGTTTCTAGGTCAGCTTTTGTAAGCGCTTTCTGTCAATGATTCACTTCAAATTGTTGCCAATGTACCAACGTGTAGGATGGAGAAATTCCACGACCCATTGGTATCGAGACGATAGTGTGGGTGGTATTCGCGGTTGAGCATAGGTAGGTACGGGAATACTAACCGTGTAGGGATGATGCCAGAAGACTCTTCGGTGGATTGTTTCTTGGCGTCACAGTCTTTGGTCCCGGGGTATGCCTCTTGGCTTCATTTTGCAACGTCCGATAGAGCTCCTCCAGGCGTTGATTCCGTGGCTTACTCCGTGGCCATCGCCGAGCAAGTTCCTCAAAGCTCTCAATGGCTTTGTCTAGAGCCGGTGGAAGATAGAACAAGCGCTTGACAAGCCCACATGTCTTGTCCGCTAGATCACGATTCTTCGTCGTCGGCGACCACCCCTCACCGCGAATTCTGAGTCCCAAATTCCATTTCTTCTCGAGAGACGTGATTCGTTCGTTGATAGCATCTCCAGGCCCTAGGCGGCGAGGTGTTCCTGGTGGCGGTAGCGGTAGCGAGGCGGCGGGACCAACTGGACCTCCCGCAGCACCGTTACCCGTCATCAGGCGGGGCAATGGTGCTCCTGCACACCGAACGTTTCATGCAGCAAGTCTAACTATGATGGCGCATGAGAGTGAGTAAACCAGTAAAAGAAGAGCGGGAGCGATTGGCGTGAGGAGCGGAAAGCTGAGGATGTGTGCCTGAGGCTGCTGTTGCTAGGCGGGAAAGGCGCTACGCACGGACGTGCTTTACGCGCTGTCGCGTTATCACGAGACTTTGTTCTTCACCACATCGAGCCAAGTGTCATCAGTAAGCTGAACCAGGCTAGTGTGGGCGCAGAACAAAGCTCTACTACTAACACCGGGGCAAACCACCTTGAAGATTTGGTTAGTCGCAGAAAACGTTTGCCGCATAAACGGCAACATGCATTGGCCTGGGTTGTTCCATTGGGTCTCATAACCTCAGCCTACGTGCCAGGCGTAGCATTGGGGAGGATGCACTAGTCAGCACACGATCCACTCACAGAAGACAAGAGTAGATATGTATGTTGGAAAGAAAGTATTTGGTGTATCACGTGTGGCTCCACATCAGGCGTCTAGATTCGTGCCACCGCTTTTCGCACGATGGCGGATATTCCCTATCATGCAATATGTATTCGTGAAATTCAATGCACCATGACCCAAGCCCATGCTTCCCAGATCAATCCATTTCAAGCTTAAACCTTCATCTCGGTGAGGCCGTGCTTCCAGACGGTAACGTAGGGTGTTACACCGTCCTCACGGTAGTTGAGGAGGACGATCATGCCGTCGGGGTTCATGGACTCGCCGGTGAAGAACTCGTAGTCTTTGAAGTTGGCAATGATCTTCTTGGCGTAGCCTCCAGCCTTGGTCTCAAAGTCCTTGATCTCGGATGCATCAGCACCCTTCTCCTCGAGGGCCTTCTTGACAGCCTTCATGTAGCCTTTTTGCTGTCAGCGTTGATGTTCAACGAGGGGTGCGGAGATTCCCTACCCTTGAGGTAGCTGAGGTAGTCCTTCTTGCTGAAGCTGGTCTCGTTCAAGCGGAAAGAGTGAACGACGTCAATCTTGGTCTCGACGTTGTCGTCGGCACCCTCCTCTTGCTCCTCCTGGGAAGCGTTGGCACCGGTGTCTATAAAACCATGTCAGCATGATGTGCCATGCACTTGCGCTGCCAGTACACACCGAATGACTCTCCACCGACCGTGATCTTTCTGCAGTCGGCCTCGTAGACGACGCCGTCAATCTCCTTGAGGTCGTACGAGTCCGAGATCATCTCGTCCCCGGTGATAACATCCTAAGAACGGGTCAGTATTGTGTGCCTGGCCGCTGGACGTCGCCTCGTCCCCCAGTGCGCAGCGCATAGTGAGGCCGAACTGGGAAGGCGGGGTAGTTGCGCAGGGAGGAGCGAGGCAGGGCGGGCAGATACGCACTTTGTAAATGATCATATTGGCGGTTGGGTGTAGAGGTCTAAGATGTGAGTAGAATGAGTGTAGGCTGTCCGGGACTGGCAGTCGAGCTTTCTCAGTAGGCTTGAGCGGAAAGGAAGCGCTCGACTATAAAGGGCGCGAGCGAGGATGAATTTTGGTGGGGTCGAAAATTGGGTGGGAAAAGGGGGCTAGCCAAGTTGGGATGGCTGGACCAAAGTGGCCCTGGCATGCTCGGCGGCGGCGAAATGTCAATGATGCGCCCCGGCCCATTGCGCCACATTATCGCATGCCGCATACCGCATACCGCATACCGCATACCGCATATCGCAAACATCGTCGTGCTCCTGTCAAGCACCACTCTCGCGCCATTGTCTCCCTATCCGCGCTCTGCTCACCTCAGCCTCTCCTTTCTGAGCTTATTTCCTCGCTCGCGCGCCTTTTATCCCTACAAACTCGCTCGACTCCTTTGCCAGCCCTTTGCTCCTTCTCCCTAATTTCCCGCTACAGCTCCGCGGCTTCCGGTCTTTGCCCACTTCTTGGTCTCCAGCTTTGTCACCACCCTAACACTGCCCTGCGTCCCACCTCATCCATCACGTCCGTCCAGCTTCTCTTGGTCGCATATCTACGACTGTAGTCGACAGCCGCTTCTTTTGGAGCCCCCACGCCTCACCATGGCGAGTGCCAACACAACATCATACCACCTCCCGCCGCTTCCTGAATATACCCTTAGGCCTCTGGAGCCGCTCACGTCGTGGGCATCGGATGCCTTCATACAGGCTGCCCTACCCGTTTTTGGATACTGGATCGTATCCCTCATCTTCCATGCCATTGACACGTACGACCTGTTTCCGCAATACCGACTCCACACGCCCGCCGAGGTCTTGAAGCGCAACCATGTCTCGCGCTACGAGGTCTTGCGCGACGTCATACTCCAGCAAATCATCCAAATACTAGCTTCCTTCAGCCTTTCGCTGTTCGACGAGGCCCCGGCCACTGGGAAAGCCGACTACGATGTGGCATGGTACGCCCAGAAGCTCCGTGTCGCACAGCGCGGAATCCCATACGTCCTGTCCGCCGTCGGCATTGACCCCGTCGCGCTGGCATCCAAGGTTGCCGCTTCGCAGCCAATGCTCTCTTGCGCCCTCGTCGGAGGCAAGTATCCCTCACTGCTGCAGACAGCGACAATTGCAGGCGAACAGACTCTAGTCCCGGCTTTTGCTTCGTGGGAGTTGGCTTTCGCTAGCTTCGTGTACTGGTATGCGATTCCTGCCATCCAATTTAGTGCTGCTATCGTCATCATTGATGCGTGGGAGTACATGCTGCACCGCGCCATGCATCTCAACAAGTGGCTATACGGTAAGCTCCGGTTTGTGTAAACTCAACATCTTCTTCCGCTAACCTGCATAGTGACTTTCCATTCACGCCACCACCGTCTCTACGTCCCATATGCCTACGGTGCTCTGTACAACCACCCACTCGAGGGTTTCGCCCTCGACACGCTGGGTGCTGGTCTGAGCTACCTGCTTACTGGTATGACCATGCGACAGTCCATGTGGTTCTTCACAGGCTCCACCATCAAGACAGTTCTTGACCACGGCGGTTACGCATTCCCCTACGACCCCATCCACTGGCTCTTTCCCAACAATGCTGCCTACCACGACATCCACCACCAGAGCTGGGGTATCAAGACCAACTTCTCGCAACCATTCTTCGTCTATCTTGACCGAATCGGCGGAACAATGTACAAGGGCGATGTGACCGCGAAATACGAGCGTGCCCGTCTCACCGCACAGCACAAGCTTGACCAAGACAAGGAGAGTGCAGCTACAGCAGTGTCTGCCACAAGTGTTACAGCTTCTCCTCTGTCACAAGACGAGGGTGCGCTACCGCAAGGTGCATCGACACCTCGCATTTCGCGCAAGAAGGCGAGCAGCATCTCGGCGGGCACCAACTTCAAGGACCTGACAAACAAAGTCAACCAAAACCTGCATGGCAGGAGAGCAAATGTTTTAGGGTTGGAAAGCTCACATTGATTGTTCGATTAGTTCATATGTAAAAAAGACATCACTCTGCCGCTATAGGTAATGTATAGTTTCTTTGGTGCATAGACCCCGAATCATTCTAGTCCGTTCGCAGTCTTGCCCTACTTTTCTGCATCTTCTGGCGGCCCATCTTCGCCCCAGTTTCGAGCCACTTAGAAAACGGCATATATTCCTTCAGCATTCGCTCATGTACTGTACGATTCCTGGGACGGCGTTTTTTGGGCGGTTACATCCAAATAATGAACTCGGATTTTACTATAGATTTCGCTAGGCATTGCCTTGTCATTCTCCAGTATTGCAGCGCGCACCAGCTTATGGGGAATTCCACAGTGTCCCAAGACAAAGTCCAGCTGTTAAGAGAGCTATACGAGTATCTCTGACCGAGGCGTCTGAAACATCGTCTTACTCCCATCTTTACTGTCTTGGGTCACTGTGTATGAAGTTCGATCCTCTCCTGCTCAGTACTTTGTTTGTGCATTGTTCATACATTGTCCATCTTCATTGATAATACCTACAACACATCCATAAATACCCCAAATTCTCTCAAGTTATTAGTACACAACACTTTCACCATCATACTTTCACCATGTCCAATCATGTACAACCGCACACTATTTATAATCGTGATAATACTCTCTCCAACCACAGACCACACACCAATTCCTTTGTTTCCAACTACACCCAAAACACCACACTCGCACAGAGTTTTGATACCACCAATATGCCTGCTTTTCTGCACCAAATGGATACCCGTCGTCTCCATAGCAGCGACATGAAACGCCTTGTTCGCATCCTCCGCCATGTTCCTGCTCCTACCGATGAGGGTTTTGAGCGCAAGGAGGCGTCTTATCGAAAATATACCAAGGAAGATATACATAACCTGCCCAGCCGCCTTCGCTCGTCGCGACTATCTTTCAGCTCCACGAATCTATGCTCTATGCACAAGGGGCTCAATCACAACCTAATCAATGATATATGGCAATGGTTACGACACGAGTTTGAAGGCGCCATTGGCAAGTTCTTGTATCCTCTCATCATGTCCAACCGTCTAACCGCAAAACAGGAGTGGAATGTCCGCCAACTAGAGCCAGTGCTGGAGATGTGGAAAGTAGACTTTAGCCTTGACGCGTCTGCGCCTCCAGATCATGAGCCTATTTCTCGCGGATCGCAATGGAAGTACCAGCGAGATGGATGTCCAGCGTGCATGATGGCACGTATTGGCTCCGACGAGAAAGTGTTGTTCGCTCTCTTCGCAAACATGGTCGGCCGCTTCAACACCAAGTCGCTCACCAGCAACGGCGGGTGGAATAAGACGCGTTCCAAACGCCTCCGCTTTATCCGATATTGGGTCAAGGCAACGCGTGATGGGGACAGCATTCTTTTTCAAGCCGGTGAATTGGGTCTGAAGATGAAACAGCTGCGGCGCGAATGGAAGGATGAGCAACGTGCTCTTCTTCAGTCGCTCGATGGTACGACAGTACAGGGCACGCCTCAGACTGCTGTGTACCGCTCCAGCATCGATAGCCAACGTCCTATGACGGTGAAGGACGCTGGCCGTTCGTACCCTCAGGCTCATTCTTCTACCCATGTTAACCGAGATGGACTCCACAAGTCGGCACATTCCAGCTCACGCGACGGGAAACTTGGTCCTGAACCTCGTCCACACAAGGTAGGGCCGCTCTCGTCAGCGGAGAAACTCGGCTTTGAGTTGCCCCGTATGCGCGAACGAGTTTCTGGAGGCCCGTATGACCAGCAAGACGTCCACCCACTGTTACGGCAGGAGCCGGGTATTGTGCCTCTGCTGAAAACAAAGCTGACAACTGCTGACTCAACTTGTTCCGTCGACACCATTAGGCCGACAAGCACTCGGCGTCCTACGCCTGAGCCTTATGTCACGCCTGAGCCTCGTTTACCCAGCCCACCCTCACGCACTTCAACGATCCGTCCAGCTCGCAACACTGCCACCTCCAAGCATGCTGACAAGCCCGTTTACAACCTCCATTCATCCCATCCAGCCCACAACTCTTCCATCAAGACCACCAACACCTTCACCACAATCGCTTCCTACACCGGCGGCCCCTCTGCCGTCGCTCACCTCTACGATCCCCTTGACAACCCCCTCTACGACGCCAAGACCAAAGAAGATCGGGTTGAGTACTACCGCCGACAACTTCGCCCATGGCTGTACGATGATCCTGTCAAGAAAGTGGTGAAGGCGGAGTCGACGGCGCTGCCGCTGCCACGACAGATGTCCATGTATTCCGAGTTTGGCAACACGGAATTCGACGGTGGACGTTTCGATGGTGTGGATGAGGAGTTGAAGAAGGATGAGATTGAAGAACGGGAGAAGGAGGTGGGTGAGGAGGAGGATGACGACGAGGATGGAAGTGATGATGAGGCGGAGGGCTCAGGGAAGAAGGGGGTCTGATGGGAAAGGACCCTCTTGGGATGATGTGTACAATTGGCATTTCTAGACTTTGATCAGCTTTTGATTTTGATGCTATTGTACTTTCTTATGAATCTTCCATCGCTTAATGATGTCTGCTTATTGTCTCTTCACCTTATCATAGACCCCCAAATAAAAACTCCCATAGTCCTTTTGTCTTGCGAAGATGCTCTACGTTACAGAACATAAAACCCCACTTTCAAATCTCATATACAATTTCATACCATCAATTCCACGCCACCGTAAGCCAGCCTACGGCTCTCCTGCTGGATCCTTTGCTGTTGATGCTACCGATCTCGGAAACGCGAAGCCGAAACTGTGGCTTAAACCCGGCACTAACCGATACTGGTGCATGTTCAAATTCTGCCTTGTGAGCCTGGCGCTGAATTCGGACACCCACATGAAAACAAGGCGTACCTTCAGGCACCCAGCCAGGAACGATGCCATGTACCCTCTCTCTCTCTCTCTCTCTCTCTCTCCCTCTAGTGCCATGTTTTTATCCAGCGGGGGTACGGAGGGGTAAAACATGCAGTAATTGTGAACATGTATAATTCATTGTGAAAGGATAGGGCTCTAGTCCCTTGATATTTAGCGTGTCAATTTCTTATTGGTAACTCAAGGTATCTTTTATCTACCCAAAACACCAAAAGCGTATAGCAACAAAGAACAATAAAAGCAGATATGCCACCCAATAGCCCAATCTCATGCCATGTCATGTCGTGTAATGTCGTCGTGTCATGCGGGCAGGGGTATCAATCCATATATGGCAGTACTTGAGAAGCCCCAGTCACACCCAAACGCTCACGATAAGAACCACATGGCCATGCATGAAAAGCTAGCAGCAAGCCACGCAATAAACACCTAGAACAAAAGAGTAAAGATATCGTAGTTCCGGGAATTTCTACCAAAACGTAATGTGAAAATGTATCACCCACTCATTTACCCCCTTGTTACTCGTCACCGCTTATGCAAATCTACGGAATTGCGATCGAGTCGCCTGTTTACGCTGCCAAGTACCACTTTCATGATGCCAGCAGCTGTTAGCTCAGCGTCATGTTCATCGGTGAACGGCACAGTGTCCACAAGATCTCTGAGATCAGAGTCCTTGGACAGCTCAGCGAGTCCATCGTCGAGCATCTTAAGGTGCTCACGCGCCAGTTTCTCGTTGCCAACCTGGAAGAATTGAATGCCGACTTGCCAGGCGGGGGCATCGAGTTTATCCAGTTTCTTGGCGGCCTGGATGATGGGGGATTCGACGTCGTCGGATGGCGCACCATCGGTGATGACGATGATGTTGATGGGCTTGATTTTGTCATTCTTCTCGTAACGCTTAAGATACGACTTTAGGATGTGGTTGAGACGCTGGCCAGTGGGTGTGTAGCCGCTGGGGCGCACTGTTTGGAAAATTTCGATAATAGTACTGGCACTAGTGACGTTCTTGTAGATGCTCGAGTCGGGGTGGTTAAGAAAGTAAATGTCTATGCCATCCTTGTCGCGCTCCGTGCAGATAGGTGTAATGACTTCTAGAGCTTTGCCGGTCTCTCGCCATGAACGGCCTGCCATAGAGCCAGAGTCATCGATTAAAAATATTGTATCGAAGGAACGGAGGAAGGCATATTCATCGGTGTCCGATGGAGCAGACCCTGAGATGGGCTGTAGCACGTTTGGAGATCCAACCGGGCCTGGTGTGTAGGCTGGTGGTGGTTCGTGACTAGGGGTGGAAGAATTCATATTTGAACTTTCTGGAGAGGCGTCAGTGTCTGGAGAGGTGTATTCAAATATAATAGTTGATGCGGGGCATTCAGTATGCTTACCTGGTCTTCTTGTAGCAGGTGACGCCGTGCTGAGCGGGCTCATAGACGAAGGTGGCGCAATACCGCTGTTGCGTGATCCAGTTGTCTTTGTGCTAATAGGCCCAACTGCAGGCGTGTTGCGAAGTGTGTGACCCGCACTTTCTGTACCTTGTGAGGGGTAGTCGGTGCTCGAAGTCGACGACTTGCGAGTAGACAAGGCTCGTTTCATTTTCGAAAACATTTTGTCACGCTTCAGAAACGATGTCTCTTGTTGAAGGTAGTAATGTGAGCGGTAGGTGAAAGAGTCGCCGGGGTTGTTATAGTATGGAGAAGGAGGTATGGCCGACATTAGGCAAGGGCTGACCACGTGGCTAAGAGTCAAACAGCAAACGGAAGCGAGCGGGTATAACACGTTTGAGTAGATTATGTGAGCTTGATTGCCGTGTTCCATGGTTTCAGCAACCATTCTTTATATACAACGGCATGCTGGTTACCGTCGCAGCCGTGATCTGCCTTGTGTATGCCTAAGTCCGGCCCATGTCCCACATAGTACGCATGGTCTGTATGCAGAAGAACATGGGAGATCAGCAAGAGAACCGTACGAGGCCAAAGTGTGTGCTTTCAGTGCGTGCTCAGCCGACAATACTCAGCCCCCCGTATGGTAGGCACAGCCACCCAAATGGCCAATCAAAACCCGAAGAATAGTGGATCTTGGTCACGTGATCACGCCAGGCAAACCATACCATCTAGGATATACCATCATGCCGGTATGCTTTGGTGCATGCGTGAACCATTCCATAATGCAAGTAGAACATGGGGAACATGTCCGGTAAGAATTTAGTGCCGCCGAGTTTGAGGTAGCCTCTCATTCAATACTCTACTAGGTAGCAACCTCCTTTTCCGGCTTCCACGGAACGAGGCATTTTAGAAGGCAGACACGAGGTAATCTTCACTAGTTTCAAATATGGCACCTCCATATATTCCCAGATAGGTGCCGCAACAACATCTACAACAGCGCTACGGAAGGCTGGTATTCAAGAGGAAAGCTGTATAGCCATAGGTAGGACTGAGCCTGAAACGTAGGACGGTAATGTTGGTCCAGTATACCAGGCAGATTGAGGCGCATTGAGCATACGTCCGACCGTGGTCCAATGGGGTATTTCTACCTTAGTAAGCATCTCTTGCTGTCCAGTCACGCTCCACGGCCATGAAAAGGTCCCTAACCGCCACGTGCTTGCTAAGGCAGGTGCTCGGCATAATCTGATGAGCGCGGGCCTTGGACAAGAAGCCGTTGGCAAGCGTGTGGTTCCCAATTAGAGACCGGTTCCCAGTCAGGGACTTAGGGTGGGCCCACATTACCGGTCGCTTGGCCAGAGTCCAGGCGTACTCCTGACGGTGGCTGCTCCAACACTCTGCACAGATGCCGATATCGGGGCTACTAGTATCGAGGCTGAGTGTGTTTTGTATCAGGTCGAGGAGTGGAAGCAGCCGCGAGCGCAGTCCACAGTGCGCGTGATTACCATCAACCTGGTAATTGGAGCACTGGCGAAGCGATGACAGCAGCCGGTCAATGTCTCCAAGATAGTACGTCGGTTCTGTGTTGTCGTAGATTTTGCCTTGCAGCCGTACTGTGTCGATCTTGAAGAAGAAGCGAACCATTTCCCCTAGCTGGAAAGAATCGCATTGTATTGACGTATCGTAACCCAGCTTGCATTGTCGTTCTCCAGACGTGTAGAGCTTGAGGAAATGTGCTTGCAGAGAGTTGATCGTCTCCAGTATGTGCTCTCGCCGCTGAATCAACTCGTCCTCAACGCCGTTGGGTATGTCCCACCACAGAGCTTTTGTATGATCCTCTTCTACCACTGGCTGCCACTGAACCGAGTCCCGCATTATCAACTGCTTGGAGTATTTTGTTACCCAGGCTGGGTGGTCGAAAAGTAGACCAACAAACAATCTCTGTCGTGTTCTCTCTTCCGACTGCGATGGACTGGGCTTGCCTCTCGCCTTTGCATCGAGTAGCTGCAGGTATTTTTTCTTCTGGAAATATCTCGAAAGGCACGCGACAGCATCGAAACGGTCGGCAACGACGGCGAGGTTGGCTACGTTGGCGATAGGCGGGTTTGGTACGGCAAGATCGAGGCCATGGACGGCGCGGAGGAAGTCTGCAAGTAAATTTCGGATCGAAGAGACTTTGGCTACAGCGACTCGTCCAACATTGATGATTGAAATGTGAGGCAATACATCAGTAGACACATGTGCCATATCCCCGTGGCCGCCCAACGCGAGAGCTTCGAGAGCTTTCGCCAACTGCTGCCCCTCGCTGAAGCGATCGCTTAGTAGATTCTCAAAGTACCGCGAGTTCTGCTGCAGCGTCTTCGAGTCTACCCGATACGAGAACCACTGTCCTCCTTCTTCCTGTGCGACATCGATGATGACATCGCCCTTTGCCGCGATGACCAGCAGTTCCTCCTCGTCTGACATGGTTTGATATAACTTGTGATTCTACTAGGCGTATTCTCACGGGTAGGGCCAGAACATGGTGCCTCGATCGGACGGCAATTTGCTTCTGGTGGTGATTGAGTTGTGAAGTCACAGGCCGGCGGGCGAAGCTTGAGCGCCGCCACCGCCGCCGCCGCTGTGTCAGCC
This sequence comes from Pyrenophora teres f. maculata, assembly GCA_014334815.1. Classification (NCBI taxonomy): domain Eukaryota; kingdom Fungi; phylum Ascomycota; class Dothideomycetes; order Pleosporales; family Pleosporaceae; genus Pyrenophora; species Pyrenophora teres. The sequence continues at coordinate 1,254,250 of CP060572.1, read as the reverse complement.
AATGGGGACAAGCGAGCTAAGAGGCAGCGGCGTTCAGCCAAGGCATCGTTTTTCAACACTGCCCAGGTGCTTTCTATCGCCCCTTTCCTACTAGTATCATGTCACATGTCACTTCTCTGTTGATGTGTGTGCACTGCTGCCTGTGTTGAGGCGAGCTTTCATCTCATCTTACACATCACGCCTACTGGGGACACTGTCCCTTTATCAAGTAACACACAAAAGTCAAGAGAGAATAGCAATGTGTGAAAATGTACATGTATAAATGTAAGTAACCTCCACTGTTGGTACAACAAAACTCCAGGGTGCATCGATATGCTGGGTATCTTCCGGGGGTGTAGGGGTCATTGTTCCGACTCCATAAAACCAACATAGAACAAAGGGAAACGGGAAAGTGAAGACGTGGAACCACCTCGAGTCTAGGCGCAGCAGCCTTGAACACAAAGTCTAACAAAGGAGACCAAAAGTCGAACTGCCCTCGTGGCATAATGGATTGTTCTGACGTTGTCGGAAACCGTTTAGGAACGAATGGTGGGGTCGCAGGCTGTTGTCCGAGGGAGAACAGGCGACTGTGTGCTAGCGACGACGGGCCGGGAGCTTCATGTGCATCCATTCATCCCCGACGATGGCATGACCAACGCGAGCTTCGAAGAACAGACGTTGTTTTTGAGCGCGTTCGGCGTAGGTGAGACGGTGGCGATGTAGTCTGCCTTTCTTGTCGCGTACATAGTCGTACTTTTCTTCGCCGATGATGGACCAGAGTGATTGCTCTTCTGGGTTCATGTTGCAGTAGTAGCTTGGTCGCGGGAGGGGCTTCTCGCCGCTGAGACGGCTCGAAATGCTGTCGACGCTCGAGCGGATGGACAACATGTTGAAATGTAGCGTGGTGAGTTTGTGACTCGGCTTTGTAGAGTTGGGAAGGTGGCAGGGATGCTCGCCGCGGATGGCTTGAGGTATTATGCGCAACCCGAAGGTGCTGTGGTGTAGGCGATGTGTGTGTGTGTGTGTATGTGTGATGGATAAGTGAGAAGTCGGAGAGAGAAGAAAGATAAATAGTGTAATGTAATGTTTTGACCGGAAAGCACAAGGATCCACTGTGAACCCGGGTTGGACTCGTGTGTGGGAGACAGATTTTAATCGCGCAACTGTGGATGTGGTACCGACTTTGTTTGAACCGTGTAACTTCACAGCGTAGCCAACGTGAGCAGGGGGAGGACAACAGAGATTATATCTGACAAGCAGGCAAATGGCGGAGACGCAAGTGAATCCGGGGCACCATGTACGCCCTGGGGCTCGTCCTGGGCCACCTGCGCCTACCGCCATACGCGGGAGGGTGGAATGAATACCAAGCCATTGCCCAGAAAATGGGCAAAACACACGTCCAACACTATACGAGACCAATCACAGAGGCGCAGATCAAAGTACAGGCTGCACAACTACTGTAGCCAAATTGCATCACGACATTGCGCGGACCTTGGCTGTGCACTTGGCTGTGCAAGATACGCAAACTTGGTGCGCGGCGGCTAGAAGGCCGGAGGCTTGTCGCGAGCATATATGGACGCACACGCACTCTGTCTGAGGCGCATACCAGAGATCTTCATACCCAAGACACTTGGCAGAGATCGACAGATCAAGCTGCGATGCTTCGTGAAGCATTCTGGCTCTGTCAGCGCGGGTGGCGATCTACAGAGGCTGGCACAGGAACGGTTAGAAGGTACGCCATCCCGCGCTGATCATTGAGCCTCCACCACACGTTACCGCCGCCTCCAGCCATTACGAATTTCATCCACCCCACGGCACTCCTTTATCTTGAATGCCAACGACCAAAACGTCAAACCTTGTGAGCTCACAGACTCCATGTTTCTTCCGCTGCCATTGCTGCCAAGCACTGTTGTGTCAACTCTCTGACTTCGCCCTCATTACGCGTCCCCTGGATATGAGACAGACGGCTTGGCTACAACCGACAGGCGTTTGTTGCACCCTCCACTGCCGGACTTTCCCTTTCTCCAGTTTCCCCATGGGGCATATTCGGACTATGCTGAGTGGGATGAGTGCGTTGTCAGCCAGACCATGACGGCACACGTCGCTCACCATAGGACCCGCACTGAGCCGGCAGCATGCCAAGTCTATCGGCGCCAGTACCATGGTGCCCCTGAGGTGAGGCTCGGACCGAGCCAAGCCTGCACCCTCCGTTGGCAGTGTCCATTCGCGCCGTCCTTTTGCAAACATCTATATTCATATTCATCCAATTTGGTACACCTCCTTCCTCTCCCTGTATACAGTGGACAGACCGATCGGAACGAACAAGCACTCTTATTTTCTCCTTTTCCCCACCGACCCACTACCAAGTCGTATCCAACGCTTGAGCACCCTAGCGCTTTCTGCCTATGCCCGCCCAGATGAACTATGGTTCACGATAGATTGTTACGTACATTAAGTTTATGCCGAGCATCTCAATACATTCCATGTAACTCTCGGTAAGTTTGCCCAGCCTTTTCGACCAATCTAGAATTTGTTGAACTTTGAACAAACGCACAATGGGTGTATGGGATTTGACCATGTATTCATTACTCGGTGGATCGTCAACCGCTTCCTGCAGTTCTGTTGGGTGCAATTCAACAGGTCATGGCCGTGTGGAACAGGACACATGAGAGGTGGCGGTAATGACTACACCTCGTAGACTGAGCCAAGAACGCGTGCACCTTGGTAGAGTGTTGTTGGGATGACGAATTGCTAGACTTTGGTACGCCGCCCCGTAGCACCGTTGAGCCTGTCTTTTTCTTCATCCATAAGGCTGCGCAAGGCGTCTCTTGGCCCTACCAACTTCTGGGCCATGGACCACATGCGCTCAGCTAACGGCGCGGCATTGTACCGTTGACTAACGTAGAAGACGTAGTTGGACTATGCGGCATCTCTAGCAGTATGTAAAAGGTTGTATCGGCCATGCTGTAGTGGTTTTCGTAGCTCAAGTCGCTTGTTTCTTCTCATGTACTCATGCTTGAATTCGTGAGACCGACATGATGGTACCTTCGTACGACTGACCTTGGCTCGTCGTCCATCCAAGTCACGACTGACATGATGTTTCATTTTCTGGTCGATTCAGTATTTCCAAGGTGAGCCAAGGGTAAGACGTGTTGCTTGGAGTTGAAGAAGTTTAAACCCTGTATTCACTTCGATTACCGCGGATGAATGCAACCTGGACTGTACCGCTGGTGTGATGGTGTGACCCAAGCCGGCTGAACACCCCCCAGCCATGCAATCTGCACAGCAAGTTCGTATCTCCCATTGCCTGTATGGCTCTGGTGGTTCATTGAATTTTGCTTACGCCCGAGGTCATACGCCGAACGGGGGTGACACGTACCTATCTTGGGTAGCATGTACCACGCAAGACGTGCTTGTGAAGGCGATAGACGCCGTCTCCTGGAAGATCAGTTCATATCAACATGTCCATCAAGAAGTTACAAGACCTTCTCCTGTGCAGGATCAGATTTCCGACTTGTGCTGGTGGATGAAGATTGGTGACGTCATATCTGAAGGCAGTGATGACAGCTAACGGCGCGCTGGAACGACATCGGAATGCACACGCAAACTTTATATTCGTAACGCTTGAGCGATTTTTGAATCTTCGACAACGATGAGAACGAAGGAGCGGTGGTAGGTCGGTGGGTGGAACAGTGAGGCCGAGGTCGGAGGAGGGGTATCCGGCATCTAGCGGAAACTCGCATCAACGCTTCGTGGGGTAGCTTCACGACTATATATCTGAAAAGTTGAGCGCACAGAATCTTCTCGGTATTAGGACATTTGATATTCAATATACATAATATGACGGCCCATAACATTGTTGTTCTAGCCGGTACGTTCTACATTAGTTGGACATCTTCCCCAGTGTTCGGCGCTAATTGCATCCAGGTGACGGCGTCGGTCCAGAGGTAGCAGTGGCTCTTTGTACTTGTTTTCGCAAATATTGACCATAGCTATCAGGTCGTTGCGGAGGCGATCAAGATTCTCAAGGTGGTCGAAAAGCACACAGACAACACATTCAATTTCCAGGAGCACCTATTTGGAGGGGTAAGTTTACAAGCACCATCATGTACGCCACAGCTTATAACTTTTTTGCAGTGCTCGATAGACGCGCATAACAACCCTCTCACAGACGAAGCGCTCGCAGCAGCAAAGTCGGCCGATGCGATTATCCTCGGTGCTGTCGGCGGTCCGGTATGTAACTCACAATCGCTCACACGGCGAAGATGGTCTAATCCATGGCATAGAAATGGGGAACCGGCAAGGTGCGCCCTGAACAAGGCATCTTGAAGCTGCGAAAAGAACTCGGGACGTTTGGAAACCTACGACCATGCTTCTTCGCCTCTGACTCGCTCGTCGACTCGTCACCTCTCAAGGCTGAAAACGTCCGCGGCGTAAATTTCAACATCATCCGCGAGTTGACCGGTGGCATATACTTTGGCGAGAGGAAGGAGGACGAGGGCGATGGCAAGGCCATGGACACAGAGCCTTATAGCGTCGAAGAGATTGAGCGCGTCGTACGTTTAGCTGGCAGTCTTGCGTCTGTCGAAAACCCGCCATGCCCGGTATGGAGTTTAGACAAGGCAAACGTGCTTGCGACATCGAGATTATGGCGGAAAACTTTCGAGCGCATCATGAAGGACGAGTACCCGCACCTCAAGTCCGGCACTCATCTCATCGACTCGGCGGCTATGCTTATGATCAAGAACCCAAGAGCGTTGAACGGCGTTGTGGTCACGAGCAATCTGTTTGGTGATATTATCAGTGACGAGGCGAGTGTGATCCCAGGTAGTCTTGGTCTATTGCCAAGTGCTAGTCTGGGAGGTATCCCAGACGGCAAGACAAAGCTCAACGGCATCTATGAGCCGATCCACGGTAAGCTTCTCCGCCCGTCGTTGTGCGTGTGCCTGCTGACATTCTAAAGGTTCCGCACCGGACATCGCCGGCAAGGGCATTGTCAACCCTATCGCAACCGTTCTCTCCATGAGCATGATGTTCAAGTACTCTCTATGCCTGCCGGAAATTGCGCTAAAGATCGACGAGGCGACCAAGATCACTATCGACAACGGCGTTAGAACGGCCGATATCGGTGGGAAGTCGAGCACCAGCGAGGTCGGAGATGCTATCGCGGCGGAACTGGAGAAACTACTCCAGAAGTAGAATTGTATAATGGGGAAAACCAAAAGGAACTATCGTCATAACCCTACAGTTGAATAGTGTTGTGTTCGACGGGAATGACATCTATTGACAGCATAACATGTCCATGCACCCAGCGCTTTGGCCTGTCGGCACGTATTTGGTGAAATGCGATTGACAGTGATACACTCAATTCATCTCGTTATGGTCATTACTCGGTTTTTGACAGGTCCTTTGTTGTCTTCATGACGCTGATCGTGTTGCAGCCGAAGCTTACATGTGCAAACAATAGAGACCGTGCCGTCACAACCCTGCTGCGAGATAGGTACATCCGGCAACATCCTTCCTTCGGCTTACGGACGCGCGCCATAAGGCAGCAGCTTGATTCGACCCCTTTAACTTTCCCAGCGGATGCAACGAGAAAATACCAATCCGGAGAAGATTTGCAGCTGTCGGCGAGCGGTAATGTGCGGACACTACGCCGTTATGAAAACTTCCGTCTATCCAGGCTAGTCGAAACGTGAGCGACCTGCATTAGCTGGGATGAGCATCCGAGCTTCCGATTCACGAGAAAAAAGACTGATGGACGGCGAAAGGAAGGGTCGGATCCGCATGTTTCCATGATCCCGACCCCATGCGTTGTTTGAACGATAAACACCCCAAAGTAGCGCGTCGAGTATCCCAGCAAGCTCTGGCCATAATAATCGCTACGACAGCCTCTACTGCATACGCCCCCCAAAGATGTCTACTGAAAAAGATCTGAAACGGTGGGTACGCGAAAGCCACGAAGAAACCGATCCCATCCACACAATGCCGCAGCGCCTTATCAACAGACACAAACCGTACGCTTGGGAAACCGGTCCTATGGTTCTTCTTCCAAACTCAATGTTGCAGGCCGACGATGCGTCACCAGATCTCAAAGCGGCCCCCAAGATGATTGCTGCGTGTAACTGTCTCATCCGCGCATTGAACAGCATCTACATTCAGGCACCGCATGTTCCCATGATCGAGCACGCAAACCTAGTATCATACTGTCTAGCAACATATCAATGTCTGCTCGCACAGCTGGGAACAATGTTTCAGAAAGAGAAGGAAGAAGAAGAAGACGCAAAAGTGGCCGAATGGGGCAACTGGCTAGAATCCTGTGCGGCGAAACGAAATAACTTCAGCACTGAGATGTGCAAGAGTATGATGGACGATTTCATGCCTGCCCTACACAAAAAGCTTAGCACAGCCCACAACGAGGAAACTGGGAACATGGGCTTAGACAGCAACACTCAAGTACCCATTTTCTGGACCAATCACGATGTTACGTCAGAGAACCAGTTACCTCGGGGTTTAGCACCAAATAGCAAAGCTACACGGTGGTGGATAGGGAGAAAGAAAGCTAATTGGTGGAAGTTTAGTACGTGCGGATTTAATGGGCTGCCGCGGGAACTGAAGTTTTATCGAGAGATGTGAGAATGAGATGGATATGACGGAAGGACAAGAATACACGCGAATCGTACCCTGTGGGGACACGTAAGGAAGGGTTCGGAAGAGTTTGATGGTTAGGTCTGAAGGATTCACGGGATACGCAAGGGTTCGGCTGACCTAGCGCGTCCGACTCTCCCTTTGCCACTCATCAGATGACGCCTCTTGTGCGCGGAAGCCGCGAAGGCATACGTGGCCTGAGTATAGCCTCTTCCCATATTGAAGAAGAATACCAGTGGTTTGCAGTGGTGAGAATCCAACAAGTAGCTTGCAACATTATCTACTGTTTAATTACAAGAAGATAAAAGGTTCCAATCGTTTGTCATAATACCAAGAGGAGACTGTGTAGCAGTGTCAGAGTGTTTGAGGCTGCGGAATTTGAGTACAGTCAGCCTCCTTCCTGTTGTGTAATATGCGATGAGCTCCTCCTGAGTACCGATGTACTGGAATGAGACGATGCTGTCATTACCGTCCTAAGCGTGACAGGTCTTAGCAACGGTTCAACGGTGCTAAGAGCAAGGTTTAGGGACCGAAGCTGTAAGCCACATCACAACCATTGTGAAATTGCAGCGAAATGCCATCAGCATTTGAGATATCTCAATGGTCTATATGAAATTTCAGGATATCACGCAAACAGATGCCTAGGTCAACCGGATGAGCGACGACAAGGAAAGACTCGCTTGTCACCCCAGGCGGCGGGCCGCGATAGATACGCATGCAAGTAACGCCTCCCAATCGACAGAGCAAGTGATTGTGTGGTGAAACAGTCGGGCGGCTGGGATTAGCGGAGGCCCTTAGTTGTGTCACGGCGCGCTTCATCGTGAGTCTGTGGCTGCCCGCTTGGGCCTTCGAGTGGCTAGTCAACTCTGGTGAGGAAATCAGCAATGTTGGGATTGGTTTCGTAGACATTTGGTGTGCAGAAGTTGGGTACTGGGTCGCGATAAATGGTCAGCGTAGGTTCAGGTTCTTCCTAGCAGGCCTGTGCCGGAAGGCAGTTTCGAAATAAACCCCAATAACATGATCCACATCGTGACATATCGCATGACTAGGTACATGTATCCCATGACTATCGGCGCGTGCAATTTTCTCCTACCTAGATATAGGACGACTGATAGTTGTGGATCAAACAAACGATGGCCTTGGAGTTAGCCTGGTGCAACAGCCAGGCGCAATGGCCAAGGTTCTTGGTTTCTATAGAATCCTCCTCGTATAGGAACGCCACATCCTGCAATAATGAGTATGGACTTCGCGCCTGCATGCCGGATTCCGGACCCCGCACGACCAAGCGGCGCTGAGTTTGCGCTAAGACACGGCTGTTGTCTAGAAGCAGGCCGTCGGGCGTCTCCTACAGTTTCTGGGCGCAAAACATGACCGGCACTGGAAACCGAGAATCCATATTATAATAACATATAGACGGAAGGTTGCATGTGTCTCTCACGGCAACGGACACTGTAACCCGTCGGGAGGGTGTCTTCCAACGCGTGTCATTGGAAGGGTGCACCTAGGCCGTTTGTACAGGTAAAGTGTTGCACTAAAGAAAATATGAGCAGGCACGAATTGGCAGCTATAGTCCGACAAATAAACAAGTGGAGTAAGGACGGAGGTAATTGAAAACAACGCCTGAAGAGGACCATCACGCGCACGTGGATAAAATAAGCGACGGCGGCTGTAACCCCAGAACCTCAACGTCTGCTTGTCAGTGGCAAAATCAGCCGATGGATCGCAGAAATATCTAGTGCTGAAACGGGTTTTTTGCTATTTATCAAGGATCGAGGTTAAGAGAGTGTAAAAATCGCGTAGGTCACGGTCCGCCCTGTCCCCCTTGGCAGGAACAAGCGCCGCTGCTATGCCTAAAGAAGCAAGACGTGAAACACTATGTCGAGCGTCCTCATCCAGGAACAGCACATCCTCCATCACGGCCCTGCGCCAACGGTGCCCCGACACTCCACCCACCACCCGCGTCTTGCTGTTTCGAAACAACAAGGCCAAGTCCGTATTCGCATGTACGCGACCTGGCCTCACTAAGGCTCGCTCGCATTGGTCCGGGGCGTAGCCAGGGGCCACCACTCACTCCCGTCGTCGGGAATCATGACTAACATGCCTGTCGCACAGCGGTCTCCAGGCGCTGAGTCTGGATGTGCTAAGGCGGAAGGCAGATGTGTCTGCCGGTAATTATGGTCCAGCCATCAGTAAATGACTTAAAGGCTGGACGCCGCTCATTGTGGAAGAGGGCATCACTTCTCGTGACGCACACCCTCCTGACAAGCTAGCCTTCGTCGACTTTCTTTCTACATTTATTCATTCATTTGTCCCCGAAAACGCAGGATCGTCTTTCTTCTTTGAGCTTCTTTGTTGTCAATCAGGATTTTTTTCTCCAAACGCTTCCCACGGTCATAGGAGGACATTGTCAAACGCAGACTCATATTCACTATCACTTCTGCATTCACACCGTTCAACGTTCTCCAGGATCTTTACCTGGTCCTATAACATTCCTTTATTTCGATTACGGCCCTGCCTTGCCTACAAACAACCAAACACTACAATGTACATCAAGGCTCTCTCCGTGCTCGCCCTGGTTGGCGCTGCTCAGGCTCACATGAGCATGTACTACCCAGCTCCCTTGGGCGGAGCCCCGGGTATCAACCGCCAGTCTAAAGCACTTGACCCTGAGTTTAACTTCCCCCTCGGTTGCTGCGGTCCCGACGGTGGCGACAGCAGACCTTCACCTGGTATCTGCCGCGGTCATCTAGACAAGTACGATACCGAGAAGGCGAGTGTTACGTGGAAGCCTGGCCAAGATGCCCACTTCCAGCTCACCAACTACGATTACGATCCACAGGCACCTGGTGGTACGCACTCAGGAGGCTCTTGCCAGGTGGGATTCTCTTTGGACAAAGGCAAGACGTGGAAGATGGCCGCCTCGTACCACGGGGCTTGCCCCCACGCGACAGAAGATGGCTCACCCGAAGCTCAGACGTTCGACTTCAAGGTTCCTACTGGAATGCCTGCAGGCGACGCTCTATTCGGGTGGGTTTGGCTAAATCGCGAGCATGAAGCCTTTATGAATTGTGCCAAGGTTAACATCGCCGCCGATTCTAGCACTGAGCCCAGCAAGCCGTCTCAATCCGCGACTCAGCCCAAGCCGCCAGCATACTCAGCTACCAAACCCGATCCGCCGGCATACTCCCCAGCTAAACCCAAAGAGACCCCCGCGCCACAGGTGCCTCAGCCTCAGGTGGACCCGCCGAACAACCAGCAACCCCCAGTTGTCACTGTTACGACCGTAGTCGCAACCACGATTTACCAGGCGTACGAGCCATCAGCGATACCTACCAGCGAGGCTGAACAACCTGACAACTCCTATGGTGACTCACAGAAATGGGGTCGTCCTCACCCCGAAGTCAAGCCAAACACCCGCCGCTACGATGTCGACGGTTCCCGCTGCGACTGCCGCCGCGACGAGCTCACTCTAGCCGCCCGCTGCTTTTGTAACTCACCCGACAAAGCCATCGAACGCAAGGCCCTTCGTCTGCACCGCCGCACCTTCTACAGGCGTACGGATGCTTGTGACTGGAAGACAGCCCCCAAGATGGAGGTCTCATACTACACCACTGATGCCAAGTGCGCAGCCGGCGCGAAGGATCGCGTGCCTGAGAGCGACAACTTTGAGCTTGCCTGGGATGTCAATTGTGGTGTAGTCGCAGGTATAAGCGATTACGAAATCAAGACCTTCACCTGCGACATGTACGGCTAAGCAGCATGTGGTTGGGCTTGTCAAGGTTATCGGGAGCCTTCTTTTTTCAGTACATAACTCTTTCTATTCTTCACACTCGTTCATCACGTTCCTGGACGCTGGCTATTTCTTCTTCTTCTTGGGCCTCGGTGGTCATATGCCTCTTCTTCACTCTCTACGCTTTTTGTACTGCATATACATCGTGGATCGGTTCGCATATGCTGTATCTAGAGGGAAGCCTCTACTCATGTTTCTCATGCTCTTATGACGGTTAGGATAGGTTGATATTCGGATAAAAGGTATACACGGCTGGGTGTATTACCAGGGAAAACGATTGAACAACTCGAGAATCACAATGGATTTTACATCGCACAGATCGCTCAGGATGGCTTCATGAATTTGTGACTTGTTTCCATTTCATTGACTACTCAAGGCTTCCAGTTGACCCTCTTGGGCGCATACATTTACCATTTGAGCAATATCATGTCTTCAAGTTGTGATACCGAAGCAATATCAGGTGTTGGTGACCGGGCCTAAGACGCCTGACCTCCTTTGCGTCCAGCTTCCTTGGCTTTCTCACTGCCGGGCTCGAAGCTGCCAGATGAGGCCTTGCCGCCCTTGGAAGCGATCTCACGCTGTTTACCATGTTAGCGAACGTTGAGATGAGTTGTGAGCGATGTGCATACCTGCTTGTCGGCGTCCATGGAAGCAAAGCCACCGCTGTGAGAGTGCTCTCCGCCTTTCTGGGCCGCGGCCTTGACTTCTTCCTTGGGGCGGTTGGAGAAGTTGCCGGGGTTGTCGTTGCCAGAAATGATGATGTTCAGTTGGATTTGTGAGGTGGTTTTCTTGGAATTGTAGCAGTTGTGAGCTTGGAGATGATGTTGTGATTGTTGATGCAGAACAGTTGACGCTCGACAGGTGAGCCTTATATGCACCTCCCCTCAGGCCCGTGACCATATCGCGTGTCGTCAGTACGCCGTCAGTGCCGTTTGTAATTTACCATGATGAAATCGCATCTTTGTTTGACAACAGGGTCTCTCACCTAATCCCGGGTCGCGACGACATCACACTTTGCTCAATCCTCACCATGCTCGGCCAGTCACATTATTTGCCGCATCCCCACTGTTACACCGCATATAGCAAACGTTCTTTCTAGAACGTCAGTTATGTCATTAAGGCGTCTGATTGACATATCATAGCCGTTGCTCGTACACCGAGTATCCATTGAGAGGCTGTCAACCATGACGTATCGATTTCGTTAGCTGCTAGCACGGACGCGTCTCAGGTAGGGTCCCCTTGATGATTCGGGTATCGAGCGATGGTGGACGCCCTTATGCAAGGGACGAATGGTAAATGAAAGGCAGAGCGATGCGGGGTTTTGCTCCAAACGTGGAGTGTAGATGTCGTTAGTTCGGAGCTCATTGAAGGCAGTCGCAACATCGGCACTAGGCTTGTTCCTGCATATTCACGTGACATCGCATAATTGTTGCTTGTGGTAGACTCTGGCTTCACAACTGTATTAGGATATCGAGATTTCGGTCGCTCGTGGGGAAAGTGTGGTATCTCGCCAAATGCAAGATGTGAAAAGTGAAGGGGCAGCGCCCAGGATCGCATCTTTTTGAGTATTGCACCAGTAAGCGTGGCGGGGCAAAGGGAAAACGATAGTTGAAGCTTAAGTTGTGAGCTTCAAGTGACCTGAGAGACAACAAGCGATAGATTTAGGAGAGGAACGTGAGGTATGAGATTGTCTGAGAGTGCAGGGTTTGGGAAGTGTAGCAGGTTGGTTTATGAGGCATGTGCACTAGATTGCTCACGTCAACGTGGAAATTCCTCAGGATTGCTGATTTCCTAATCATCTAGCCATCGGAAAGGATATGTTCGCACTTTGGAAGATACAAGCTACTACTGGATTTCTATAAGGCATATTCGCATGAGCTACAAGAACATATAATTTGAGAGCTACAATCAACTTATAGGTAGCTAAGACGTAATCGAGGTTATTTACAATACTCCATATTGAAACAAAGTACAGTGACCAAACAACAATATCGACTGTTGTACATATTTCGCCCTGGACCAATCAATTTTCATGCCCACCACCATCACAGATTCCACCACGGCTACAATCCCTCGCCCAACGGCACCTACACTCGCTACAGTGACCGATAGGTCTCGTAAAGTCCTTCCCAAATAGTATACATAGACGTATGTGACTAGGTGATTATAATGCTGTCGAAGATAAACGTCGTTAGGTGATCCTGTTTGCACATTATGTTCATGTAGGTAGTGTGGAGGTGTCGAAAGCCAGCGTTGGCACCGATCCATATTAGATACACCAACAAAGGTCAACATAACCGTAGGGGAATTAGCGCTGGGTACGTGGACGTACAACTCGATTTGTTCGCGTCCGGTACTAGGAAGTCGGTACCCGTTTCTACCAAGATAGTGGATAGGAATGTTCTAGTCTCTAACCGTGCCGCCGCCAGCGATTGAAGCTTCACTTGAGTAACATTCTCCTTGACGTTTGAAGGCCTCGTGCGAGGATAGGGAGAGACTGTGGACAGGAAGGATGAAGACGCGGATAAAATTTGTAAAAATTACCTCGACGAATAAAGATTTTGGCTTTCTACAATACCTAGGCCTTGTTTTTAGTGAGTGAATGAATTTCATAGCGAGCGTAAGTATTTCTCGAGATAATAGTAAGCCAGAGCAAAGATGGATGATAGGGGAAGCGCAGTGGAGATGCCTTGTCAACTAAGAGAGCAGTTAGAACAAGTAAGAGTGCTAAGATGATAGTGATGAGGGGCAAACGAGTGCCTGTAAACGTTCTGTATACACCTACTTAATTACGTAAAAGAGATTGTTGTATGTACCGCCTTCGGAGACATTTTACATGTATTCGAGAGAGCCAGCTCTTGGCTGTTTACAATCGGAACGCTCGTTTCTCGGAAAAGGCTGGAATACTTCATGGGCGGACTGCGATACCTCTTGAATACAACCATGTAGGGCAAGTCTTGGGGGGTTTCGCGTGTCGTCCCAAGATACAAGGTATAGGTACCAAGAACATGTCAAATTGAACAAGGTTGAAAAAAAATCACGAGTATAAGTGCGTTGAAGTTCTGTGATTTCTTTACATAAATTGCTACGAGTATAACATACACTAATCAATCTGTATTACATAGAAGCGAATCTGATTATCCATCCGTTCGCAATGTTGACAAGCACCTAACGTGACAATCCTAAACCATTAAATCATCTCCAGGAAGGATCTACGCCTTCCAGAAGTCGCCTCCCAACCACCTGTTGAGCATCTCGAGCGACGCCTCAGGCTGGTCGTATGGGACCATGTGGCCACCAGCATGGAGCTTCATGAAGGTGAAGTTGCCGCTGGACTTGACCTGACCAACAGTCTTGCCGTCACCGTTGATCTTGAAGTCCTCCATCTTGGCCTGGTTGTAGGCCTTGGCACCGGGCCACTCAAGCGCCTCGGTCCAAGCCTTGTTACCGAGCCAGTTGCAGATGTAATCAGCATCACCAGCGTAGATGAGTACGGGGATCTTCTCGAGGATACCGGGGACGACGCGGTGGAAGGGCTTCATCCAGTCACCCTGGAGAAGGAAGTTGCGGTTGATGTCAAAGTTGCAGGACTCGTAGTTGGAGACCTCAGCACCGACGGCCTTCATGACCTCCTTCTTGTTGAGGTATCCCTGTATCCAGTCAAGCTCATCATAGCAGAGCGAGTTGCTACCGCAGGGCTTGCGGACATCGTAGACGTTCTGGCCAGTGCGCTGGTAAGGACCGATCATGGCGTTGTTGCAGTAGATGGAAGCAGGCACACAAGACCAGACTGACTCGGAGTTGTAGCAGTTCTCAATGAGGCTGGCGCAACGGGGGTAGGCGTTGTCCATGGACTTGCACTGAGACTCATCGAGGACAGCAGGCCAGCCACCCTCACCGCAGGCCATGGGGCGGTAGTACTCGTACTGAGTAAGACCGTCAGTCAGACCGTTACCGATGAGAACGGACTGGAGGTTGATGTTGCGGTTCTTGTGGGACAGAATCTCAGAGGCAAAGACGGGGATGTAGTGACCAGCGTACGACTCGCCGGAGATGTGGAAACTCTGGTGCGAGTACTCCGGGAATTGCTTGAAGAAGAGGGTGAGCAGGGCATAGATGTCCTTGCCAGCAGCAACAGTGTTGCTCACTGAGCCGCTCGAGTATGAGTATCCGACATTGACGGGCTGGTCAAGGAAGATGACGGAAGCATTGCTGTTCCACGAGTAGGGGTTGTGCTTAATCTTCTGGTCCTTGGTGATGGAGGCAGGTCCGAGCTCCATGAACAGACCGGTGAGCGATGAGCAGCCGGGTCCGCCATTGAGCCAAAGCACTACAGGGTCGTTCTTGGGGTCATTGCGCGACTCGAAGAACCCTGGTATGCGTTAGATACGGTGTCGTGGGTGGTGGTTATTGGGGTACTCACAGTAGAACAAGTGCTTGTCCTCCTCCTCGTCATCGAGGTAGCCGGAGTACTGCTTGACCTTGTCGACACCGAGCACGCTGGGGTCGACTTTCTTGGCCCTCAAGCTGTATTGCTCGAGCTTGCCGTCAATCTCGCGTTCCTTCTCGCCCTTTTCGTTCTCGACCCAGACGCTCTGGATGTCTGCGCCCTTGATGATGTGGTCCCACTCGCTGTCCTGCTTGCGCGTGTGCGGCTTGGGCTCGGTGAAGAAGGCCGCCTTTTCGAAGCTCTCAGGGAACATCATGGCGATCTCGTCCCAGGTGGCGCGAGCCTCACCCGTGAGGGACTTGAGGCTCTCCTCAAGGTTCTGGAGGGGCTTGGTCCATGAAGACTCCTTGAGCTCGCTGAACGAGTCGGGGAACTTGAGGATTTGCTGCTGCTGGGCAGCGGCGGCTCCGATGAGGAGCGCCGAGGTGGCTACCTTCATGATGGCGGTGCTGTGATGAGCTTCCGGAGCTCTACCAGAAGCTTGATAGCTGATAAAGAGCGCTTCTACGTTTTAATGAAGAAGCACTGGATGATGGGGGAGGAGAGGGATGAAAGCGGAGAGAGATGGGATGGAGTAGGTGAGAGAGAGAGAGAGAGAGGTATGGGTAGCTCTTGTGGAGGAGGCGCGACTTGTCTAGGCAACGGAGCATGACGCACGCCAGTAGCTACAGCTTATCAGAGTGGCTGGCGCGTCCGAGCGCGTGCATCACATGGGCTTAGCGTTTCACGATAACCTTAGCCGGCGCATCTGGCAGGGCAGCCGACTCCGTAGCGACCTAATCAAAGACATCAACCCACGTTTGCAGCCCCATTCCGCTGCATTCGAGATGGATAGCTTGCGTGGCGCGCCGTCTGGGGTGGAAGCTAAGATCCGGGCCCTTGCATGGTCCGAATCAAGACTAGCGCGCTGTGGAATCATAGTGAGTGAACCTGCGCATGTCAGTGACGAGTCGGACCCCACCAAAATGTTAACCAACTTTTGCAACCCGTGCTCAACATCCACTATTCTACCACGCCTTTGTAAAATAGAACCTCCATAATCAGCCAATATGCCCGTCGGAATCAATCAGCCGTCCAACCAGATCAAGCTCACCAATGTATCCCTGGTGCGCATGAAGAAAGGTGCGCAGACTCCGCCAAACCACCCCTCCCTTCCGCCGCAAAGTGCTAACACAACCCCAGGCAAGAAGCGCTTTGAAATCGCCTGCTACAAGAATAAAGTCCTCGAGTGGCGCACCAAGAACGAAAAGGATCTCTCCAACGTGCTGCAAATCGAAAACGTCTTCCTCAACGTCTCGAAGGGCCAGGTCGCGCCCAAAGCCGACCTCGAAAAGGCTTTCCCAAAGAAGTCGCTCGAGGAGATTATCATAGATATCCTGGACCATGGAGAACTTCAGGTAGGCGAGAAGGAGAGGAATGCCGAACTCGAGCGCACCAAGAATGAGGTCATCGATATCGTGGCGGGAAAACTCGTAGACCCCAAGACGAAGCGCGTATACACAACAGGCATGATTGAAAAAGCGCTTGATCAACTCAGTTCAGCCGCTGCAACACAACAGGGAGAAAAGGACAAAGGAGAGAGCAAGGAGGATGGCGAGGACAAAGGCAAGGCGAAGGAGCTGCCAAAATGGACAGGCATTGTTACCAACAAGTCGTCAAAGTCGCAGGCACTGTTCGCTATGAAGGCGCTTATTGCACACCAGCCCATACCTGTCGCCCGAATGCAGATGAAGCTGCGCGTTACATGCCCCACGTCCGTCCTCAAGCAAGCCATTAAAATCGCACCCAAGGCGCAACCCGGCACCGAAGAAAAGGGGTCGAGCGGAACAGTCAAGGATGCGATACTGGGTTTCATGGAGAAGATTGAGAGTCAAGATACGTTAGGCGCTGAGTGGGAGGCAGTGGGTCTGGTCGAGCCCGGCGCCTTCAAGGGCTTGAACGAACTGATCGAGGGCCAGACAAAGGGTAGAGGCAATGTAGAGGTCCTGGAGATGGCTGTTGGCGCCGACGAGTGAGTGATGGCTCGTTGAGACAAACGCCTCGCGCAAGACGCCCGTCCTCACATGTACCACACAAGAGACAAGCAGTCTAGGAACACAGCGCTCATGTCCGCCGAGAAAAGCGCCTGCCCCTTTCGATTGTAAGGCGCACGACGACTACGGCCTCGTCACCCCACAACCGATTGGGTGCTCCACTGCCCCATCATTGCCCAGCGCAACCATCCATAGAGCCCACCGAAGCGATTCACATGTGTATATATGCATACACGCTACATTACCGTTCGTAAGCATCAACAAGCTTTCTAAGATAATTTAGACAAGCCTTCCATGCATCAGCATTACTCAACACATGCCACCCATGTAATACAGCCTCACCGTTCCATCTCTGTTTCTTCACGTAACATGCTTGAATTCCGCCAACACTTTACCCTGAACTGTCGCCAATGCTGCGTCTTTCGGCTTCGATATGTATTGGACAAAGAGTGGAACCAACCATGTCTGGACAACTGTCCTTCCGCTTTTCCCCCTCCTCCCCCCTCCCTCTCACCTGCTGCAGTACGCCACGCATGATAAGCCGTGGGGTACGTGATACGGTAATTCAAAGGCGTCTTCTTGTGCCTCGGTCCCGAGGTGTGGGAATGGTATATTTAGCAATAAGGATACGTGCGAGCAAATGGTATGTTGGCGGATGGAACAAGGTGGTTTTTGACAGTTCAACGTTTTACATTTCGTACTGGTCATAAGTTGTGATAGTGAATGACTCAATGAAGTCGTGCTGGCTTGTTCCTGCCTACCTACGGAGGTGCCTTTCAAAAGTTCTGTCCCACGCTAGTCTCGGCGCTTCGGCGCAACTTATCTTAGCGCAAATCTCACCTTTAAGCTAAGTAGCTATATAATTAGTCTATATTATTACTATATCTCCTAATATAATTTTTGTACCTACACCTTATTATAACGTTAAAGTTACTTTCTATTAGTAAGACTATATTATAGATTATAGAGCTAACTAGCGTTTATTCTTATATAGTTAATTATATCTATAGTAGAGCTATTACTACTAGCTTTAAGCTAAATATCCTCTCTCTTAAGATCCTCTTATACTATATTTAGAACGCCCCTCGCTCTAGTAGACCTACTAAGTAGATAGAAGAGGTAAAGAAGTAGATATTCTAATAAGTACATGTTTGGACATAGGCGTACAGCCAGCCTAGCGAGCTTTCTAGGCTAGACGCTTAGGCCACTAGCTAGGCCAAGCGTCTCGCTTAGCTCGCACCTATATATAGAGATCTCTCTACTAAGCTCTTACTTAGTACTAATAAATATTACTCTACTCTATTTATTATAATAACTATAATATTAATACTTTTACTATATTAATACTAATTAGTAGTAATAGAACTATAGATTAGTAAGACATCTATATATAGAGGGCCTATTAGCATTACGTCTATATAGCCTAGGTAAAGAAGTAACTCTTATATAACTTTATATTATATTAAGTAGTTTAAAGAATAGATCTACCTATAAGCGTTTATTTTAGCTAATAGAGTCTAAAAGAGATCTAGAACTAGAGATCTACGTTAACTACGTATAAATCTAATAAAATTAATAGTAAATAACTTACTATAATTAACCTATAATAAGTAACCTATAGGCAACCCTATAATTTATAAGCATACTACTAGAACTATACCTATAAGTATTATTACTTAGTAATAGTACTTAAAGGTGTATAAAGACGAGTACGCTAATACCTAACTTAATCTTATAACTAATATAATTATCTCTAGTTAGATAAATACTATAGCTATTAACTAAGTAGTATAGACTAAAGATAATAGAAACTTTAATATTATACTTATTTAAGACTTCTAAGGGATATTTATAAAATAGTCTATTACCTACTTTAATATAATAGATATATAAGTCTATATAGTAGTTAAAAATATACTCTATAACTAAAGTTCTATATTAAGAAGAATAGCTATAATACTATTACGTAATAGTTATTTAATATCCTTATTCTTACCTAATCTCTTAACTAGCTTAGTAATAAGCTTAACGTTATATAACTTAACTTAGACTTTAAGTGCTACTAAATAGTAAAAAAGATATAATAAGCTAAAGTAACTTAGTAAGGTAGTAACTTATTAACTTAGAACCTAAGTATAAGCTATATAGCTTTACTTACCTAGATAAATATAACTACCTTACTAACCTTATAAAGGTATATAGTAAGGAGGAGAAGTTAGTAGTAATAAGTATAATATTCTTAATAATAAGATAGTTATCTTAAAGACTACTATAGAAAGGTTAGTATTATAATAAATATATAGTATAAGCTTATAGTATCTACTATACTTAAAGGTAAGGCTTTAGCGTACTACTATAACTATATCGCCTTACTTAATCTAGACTATAAAAGTATTATTAAGTAACTAGAGAAGTACTTTTATATAAGTAAGAACTACTAAAATTTCTAAGTAAATAGCGTACTATTATACTAAAAGATATATTACTAATAACTCTAATAAGATACTTACTTAGTATTTTAATATAGTTATTAATAAGCTCTAGCTACTATATTAGGTAATAACTTAATAGAATAGACTAAGTAAGTAAGCTTTATAAACTAACTTTTTCTATCTATTAAGGTGTTAAAGTATATAGCGTAGTCTTTATCTACCTAGCTTTAACTTTTAAGGCTATTACTTTAGAACTACGTAACGCTATTAGCAACTAAACGCGCTACTATCTATACTTATAGTTTAACTATAAAGAGTCTAATTTAAGCGAAAATACATTCTATATAAACTACTAATATAACTATAATAACGCTAGATAATATAATAGACTACGTAACTATAGCGTATAAAGCTAAGGTAAAAAACTCTATAGCTATAACTCTAGAAGATCTTACTTCTAACGTAGCTTTACTCGCTTATAATATAATAATAATATATAGCGCTATAATAATAAGAAACTATATTATAATAAGCTAGGCTACTAGTTAACTTATTACTCTAGAGAGAGCGAAAGAAAGTATAATAATATTACAAATATATATAGACCTATAATATTAATATAGACTATAAAGCCTTTCTTATATAGTTTAAAGGTATTAATATTAATAATAATAATAATAATAGTAATATAGACGAAGAACTTAATATATTCTTTAATAATAACTAGCTTAATATAAAATATTAGTTCCTTACTACTACCTATAGTATAGTTAATAGAGATAATAGTATATAACTTTATAATACTACTACTCTCTACGCTATTATAAAAATTAACTTATACGCTAGTAATAATATTACTAAAGAGGTAAGCTACTTCTTTATACTTAACTACTAGTATAGGCGCGAGTAGTTCTAGGGTATTATACTAGATACTAGCACAGCTAGAGTATCTATAGTAGGTAAGTAATAAGTTATAGTGTTATACTATATCTAACCTCTATAGATAATAAGTTAACTATAGAATAATACTAGATTTAATTTAGAGATAACCTAGAGTATATCTTCTTTAGTAATATTAATATCTAGATACCTATTAGAATAATTAAGTTCGCTATAATACCTATAAATATACTATTCCTACTCTATCTTAATAATATAGACTACTATAGTACCTTTAATAACGTTAATAATATGCTTATCTATTAGTCTAAGGAATACCTAATTATCTATAAGTAGAGGTATCTATAGCTTCTTCTTAATAAGTATAAGACTACTACTTAATATCTTACTAAAAGAGAGCTTTAGTAACTTTACTAACGTTTTAGATATCTAGCTACTATATACCTCTATAAAGTCTTAGTAAAGGTAGGCTATAATAATATTAATAAGATACACTTAATAAAATTAATAAGTTCTACTATTAGTACTAGATTACTACTAAAGTACTAAGCTAATTCTACTTTACCCTACGCGATAAAAACCTTAACTTTAACTCCTGTGTTATTATTAAATATATATATTAACTAGAAACTAGTCCTCTACGCTATTAATAAAGTAACTACTTTTTAAGCTACCACTTTCTAAGAGATATAAGGTAAGTATAACTTAGAATATACTACGCGCTATATAAATTAATATATATATTAGACTACTTAATACTATTACGACTAACGCTAGTATAAACTATAAGTAAAGAGTTTATTAATAACGCTAATATAATAATAATAGATATCTATAAAGTACTAGTTAAAGTCTATTAATTAATTAGTAAGGTTAAACGCTACTACGCTACTATCTAATAAGTATTTAAAGTTATCTCTACTAATATTAGTATATTAATAATAATAAAGGATAATATCCTTTAGATAGCTATTAAGGCTATTAATAATACTACTAGACCTAAAGAACTTATACTAATACTACTAGTATTTAGTACTTATCTACGCCTCTCTAAGATATTATTACTATCTCCCTTAATTATAGCGCGTAATAGTAATACGTAAAGTAATAGTAGAAGTTTAGAAGATTAAAGTAAAGTAATAGGTTAATAAAGCTTTAAGTACTTATAATAGACTAAATAATATTATTATATAAGTACTAGAACTACTACTATAAAGTAATATTAAGGTATAGCGCGAAGGCTTTAGATAGACTAGCCTATATACTTATTACCTTAAATAATAACTAGACTACTACTATTATTAATACTTATAGTAAATAAGTAAGCTTCTATATTACTTCTATTTAGCTATATTATTAAGATAACACTATAAACCTCTCGCGACTTAATAAGGAATAGTATAGTAATAAGAAACTATATAGTAATTATTAGCGTAATAATAATAAATTTATTCTAAGAAGAGCTACTATAACACTAAGAACACGGCCGCCTTAAAAGCTCTAAAAATAAACTAAAGAATATACTACTAACTTTATATAACGTAAGAAGAATAATAGTTACTAAAATACTATATACTACTAGTAAGATTATAATACTTAGAGAACTTTTAAGATATTAACTAGAATAGAGATTAATAGTCTTATTACTTATAGTATCTTACTTTAAACTATTTAATTTAGCTAAGTATAGTAAGATCTAGATCTTTAAGTCCTATATTATTAATAAAGTAAAAGGTAAGACTACTAATAGACTATATAAGAAATTTAGACTAGTTATATAAGGCTACGCTATTATAGTAAGAAGATTATACTTACTTAGAGCTTTATAATATAACGCGTAAGCTAGAGAATTATTATTACTCTTATACTATTATTAATCTAAATAGGTATAAAGTATAGCTCTAAGATATTATATAGGTATATAATAGTCTAATAACTACTTTTAATATAATTATTATAGAACTACCTATATAACTACGTAAAGCTTATCTCTAAAGAACTATTATAGTTATAGTAAAACTACTATATAGTATTACTAAAGCTAGTGCCTATTAGTAGTTAATATACTTTAAGTACTATATAATAATATTAATATAAAGATATCTATATATAATTTATATCTTCTTATCTCTAAGGCTACTAACGCTAGAATAACTATAGGTTTTAGTATTATTAGTATATAAACTAATAATACTCTTAGTCTTTTAGATAATACTTTTACTAATAAAGAGGATAAAGAGCTCTATTTTAAAGCTAAGAATAAATAATATCTATAGATACTAAGCTTATTAAGTTTAATAGCTATATAGTATATCGAGTAGTAATAATATTATTACTTTATAATAGAAGAAGTAAGGTAAGAAGCTTAAAAGTACTATTAATATAAAGGCTACGTATAATAGCGAGTATAAGAAGTATATATTATAACTATATATTACTAGAGGTAAGCTTTAATCTCGCTACTATAGTATAAGTAACTAAGCTAATAAAAGAAAAAATATCTAAATAAATAAGTATATTAACTAGTAGAAGAAAATATTACTTATAAACTTAGTTTATACCTATTAAGATAGAAGACTTTAAGCTATATATAATAGTAGACGCCTTATTTACTAATAATAAAGATATAAGCTCTTAAATAAGATATATTATTATTTTTAGTAATAAAGTTATATCCTTAGATAGTAGCTTTAAGATATATAGTAGTATTTACTAGTCCTTAACTAAATATAACGCGTTATAAGGAGCGTTCTAGTATTAGAGATCTATATAATAGTATATAGTATTAAATATACTAGCTATTAGTACTATAATTAATATAATTATAGACTAACTATCTTTCTCTAAGGTCCCTATATTATATATACTAATTTATAATTTTTATATAACTATTTTATTAAACTTAGTACTACTAAAGAGAAATACCTTATAATAGATATTATAGTATTATAGGAGGTATATAAGCGTAGTAACCTTATAAATATCTATAGATTAATAGTAAGAATAACTTAGTAGATATAATAATTAAAGTAGTAAGTAACTCTACTTTAAAGTATCTTATTATACTAATAAGCTTAAACTTTATATATAAGAATAAGTAAACTATAATAGTAAGGGCACTAAGTATATAAGTAAGAAGAGTAGTACCTAAGATAAGTATATAGAAGAGGAAACTAGATACTTCTCTAAGAGTAAGAAATTAAAGTAGATTTATTATACTTAGGAGCTAACTATACGCGTTATAAAGAGAAGAAAAGCTAGTATTTAAATATAGGCGTATAGCTAGCCTAGCGAGCTTTCTAGGCTAGACGCTTAGACTACTAGCTAGGCTAAGCGCTCGCTTAGCTCGCACCTATATATAGAGATCTCTCTACTAAGCTCTTACTTAGTACTAATTAAATATTACTCTACTCTATTCGTTACAATAACTATAATATTCGACACCTTTACCGTGTTAACAGTACAATATAATAGATATAGATAAGAGAAGACCTACGCTAATATTACTAGTAGGCTTAGTCTTAAAAAAGTTAAAATCTCTACCTTTACTATCTAGAGGGTATTAAGAGTAGTAGGATATAAAAAGACTAAGCTAATAAAGAAGCTAAGTTAATATAGTAGATAAAGAATAATTATCTAAAGTAGGTAATAGACTATAAAGATTAGATATTAGAGGACTAAAAAAATATTATTTAAATAGATAAGATATTTATAGTAATTAACTACTAACGTAGGGGCTATAGAGTTTAGAGAAAGGTAGATAAGAGAGTAGTTAAGAGCTATATCTATAAGAGGTAGAAGAGATACTCTAAGTTTATATTCTAGGGCTACTTCTTATATAATAAAAAAGGTCTATACTATATCTATTAGCTAGAAATAAAGGTAGAGAGGGAGGACGCTACTTAGAAGATTAAGTAGCTTAATATAGAGCTTAAGCTTATATAAAAAGAAGAGTAAAAGCTATTAGAGTTTATAAGAAAGATAGGGCTATATAATAAGCTAAGTAGGAAGCCTTAATAGAGATAGATAGAGAAGATAAGTAAGCTAGTATATACGTCTAGAGGTAGCGTAGACTAGTAGAGATATTAAATCTACGTTCTAATCCTAAAGCTAATTCCCTTTACTAAAGAGTATCTCTAAGATAGACCTTAGATAGTTATAATAGAGAATAAAGTATCTACTTATACCTACTACTACTAGAGTATAGTCTATTATCTCTATAATATCTAGAGGTTACTCTAGTATAGTAACTTACTAGACTATAACTATATTAAGCTGTACTAGTTTTATATAAAGAGAGAGACTATAAAGAAAAGAGCTCCGTAGTTAAGAGCTAAAGTAGTTAAAATCTAGCAGAACTACTAGAGAGATCTCTTATAACTTAAGATCTAAGCTTAGATTAAGTAAATTCTTATATATATTTAAAAGATAATTAAGCTATAAGGTAGTAATAAGTATATAGAGGGAAGAGATAAGCCTTAGGTAAGGCGGCTAAACTTCGGCTGAATTATTCTTGGCAGGACAGAACTTTTGAAAGGCACCTCCGTACTTGCCTACAGCTGCAACATGATTTACACCAGCATCAGGACAGGGTTGCGTAGCCTCACCTACTCTATTGGGCAACGTGTTCGGACGTGCTTACAACTAAATAGACAGCTTTTGGCTCGCTGCCAACGATAGTCATGTATAATTACAGCTTACGTTGTGAATGAAAGGGACATTTTTTCGTACATAGCCAATAAGGGGTTGAGGTTGGTGCGGGTCAATCGAGTAACTGATCCCGCTCGCTGCCCAAACAATCGCGATCTGAGGCCCAAGTCTGAGGTAAGCTGTCTGTGTGTCTTGCATAATGTACCGCGATAGTACCGAGCTGCCGTAAGCTCTCGCTCAGCCAGCTCTCCGTCACTGCTTCATCAGAAACACGCAGGCCGCTAGAGGCTAGAGCAGAGCTCAGTTAAGGCTTATAGACATGCTTGAAGCTCTCGTAGCTTAGAGGACAAGTCTTTTTAACGTTTAATAGACATTTGCACAATCCGTAATAGTAGCGGATTTCTGTAGTTTTCCGTCTACTAGGTATATATAAGCTGAATGACGTGGCTATAATAAACTAAGAGGGGTATTTTCGCCTTACTTAATGAATTTGCATAGTTAACTATAATCAGTCGGCCCTACAATATCCGCGAGGTTCCGAGCCAAATAAGAAAGAGGTGACCTACCCATATATTTCAAGCTCTAGCCCATCTAGAAACACCTCAGTATCTTTATCCAATATCTACCAACAGAAATCGTTTACCTTAACAATAATTCCTAAGATGCTTCGACAGTACCTCAGTTTTCTACTTATAACTGCTATTACGGCTGCAACGGTTAATGCAGGGTGCTGTACTTTTGGAAGTAATGGATGCCTAAATACTGATAACGGGCTGGGTTGTGAACAAGTTGGCGGGACCTTTAGGGATTCTGCTTGCACCCCTTCTCATTGCTAAACGTGAGCAGCCCAGCATTTGCTAGGATTTAAGATCTAACAGGCTTTATAGGCGGCCTTCAAGCAAGCTAACCGAGTCGCCCTAAAGTTGGTTTACAACATGCTGTTACGATCGCTCACGGAGAAGGACTGACTTGAGTACCAGTGCCTTGAAGGATGATGCGGCGCAGTCATAAGCGAGGACTCAACACGATCGTTGGAGTCACGTGACTGCTTATCGACGAGCGGCTGTGCCAAGAGCCAATCCGGAGACGCTCGTCAACAAGCGCGACCACCAGTCATATCAACCCAAGTATCCACAAGTAATATATCGCTCGTCAACGAGCACCCACACGCTCGTCCACGAGCAGAACACTCTTTAGTATATAGCAATAGGCACTAAGCTCCCTATAGCTTATTGTGTTTAGATTTGATTAGTATTTTAATACTAGACATCAATTCTCAACCACCGTGTATTACATCGATCTTCCAATCGTGCTACACAACCCCGTGTCCACTGCGCTCGCTTATCTCTCGAGAAACAACCCCTAGACATATATGTTTACCAAGGGAACTTCTGTGCTCTTCACACATGCTAGTCTAATAATACAGTCTAAACAGAGGCGGCGCAATCAAAAGGACAACTAGAACCGTAAGCCAGTAACTAGATAAGGCGTAAAAGGCCTATAGGTGTCTATTCGAATCAAGGCTCATTTGTTGTCCCACGCACTCCCATATGCCTCTGAGTGATACTACTGCCGATACTGATTCCGACTAGTCTTGCCTGCGCCGTTCCACTCCCGTTCTCAGGTTGGCGTAAAGGATGTTGCAGCTGTGAGCAGGGGTGAAACTGCAATCGCTAGCGACTGTAGCAAGAGTTTAAAACTTCCGAGAATCATAACATCTTTCTTAACTTCCTACCTTTACCTAACCCTACAGCACAATCATGATGAAGTTCCTTGTGCTTGCTGCTATTGCAATTCCAGCTCTGGCTATGCCGGAACCAGTATCTGGAAATAGCTCTTTGTTAACCAGAGATTTCCCTAAGCTAAACCAATATAGCACCCTTGATGGCTGGTAGGTCGATTTAGTTCCATCCCGAAGAAATTTATATCTAACGAGTGATGGTATTAGGAAGATCTCTTGATTCTGGAGAACGAGAGCTTTACTTGAAACCTATTTGCGATTCTCGCAGAAGTACGAGCTCTTAAAGCTGATGAGATGAGATTACTTCTAGTAGGAAATGATGGATTGGCTCTTTAGCAACGACTGCAACACCTGCAGTATTACCTCCGCAAATATGGCCATAGTCTGAAACTCCGCACATACCTTACTCATGATTGTCCAATAATCACCTGAACCAACGAAATCCGTGATAGCCTCAATAAGGTCTCTTTATTTGGTGCTCCAAGTGAACCTAGCATATTCGAAGACACGGTTCAGTTAAGAGGAATGAAAGTCAAGGTCACCTACAACGACCTTAGTGCAGACACTATTTTCGTGATGCTATAGGTGATGGAAGGCTTAGGTGATCCAAGGACTTCATCAAGGAAATGATGCCCCCGTATGTGATCGTGTCGCATACCTGGAAAGAAGGGCAGGAGGTAACATTTGCCAATCTAAAAGATCTAGACAACACGGTGGATACTGATGCGTGAAGCAAGGAGGGATACCAGAAGCTTAGCTTTTACGCGCAACAGGCTCGAAGGGACAGTCTGGACCACTTCTGAGTGGAGACCTACTGCATTAACAAGACGAACAACACGGAGCTTTGCGATCAACCCTATGTTCTGTTGGTACCAGAATGCAGAAAAGTGCTACGTTTTCCTTCCAGACGTCGAGGGTAAGCAAAGAGGAACGTTGAAGGAGCTAAGGACAAGCTGAAGAGTGAGAAGAAAGGCTTGGCTAAAGGATCCCTGCTACACACTTTTATTGCGGGATGCAGTTTCTATCAGTACATACTATTTTTACTCTGTTCTTGTTAGTATAACTGGCTGCTTTGCAGATTTTATATAAAAGACAGAGTACAGTTGCTAGAGATTGCAGTTTCATCCCTGCCAGCGTTTCTCGTTTTGCGCAGTTTGTGTCTGTATAAGAGAGAAGCGGAAGGGAAAGTCATAATTCGTAAACACATACCGTACCAGACCATACCGTGCATCGTAAAAACATGACCATGTAACGCCTTCCGTCATGCTCCCAGGAAAAAACAAAGGAACGTTGAACAACACCTCAGTCGCGACCCACATAACCAGCACAGCAAACGTCATCAATCCCACCCACCACCGTCTGACCCCCACCCTCCCGTTATCACTTAGAATCCCCAACACCTCGGCACTACTCGTCTGCACGCCCCAAACTCGCTCAATTGGATCCGCGATATCCATCCAGCATAAGCCCCTCACATCGTACATATCCAGCACCACACGCACCAGCCATGGCGAATACATTGCGAAGCTCGTGTCCTGGTATAAGAACGGGGACGTGGGTTCAAACTCGACAGTATCGCTCACACTGTGCGTTTCGGCCAGAGGATGGCTGCGACGATTACTCCGCCGCGACGCCGACGATGTTGATACACGGGATGATGGCACTGCGCTGTGGAAGCTCGTTGTAGTAGGCGATGAGGACGGACTACTATTACTACTACTGCTTGACTCGATGTCCGATTCCTCCTCCTCCTCCTCATCATCGCCCATCTTGGTGTTGAGCGGGGAGAGCATCACACCGAGAGGTCGCATGACTTTTTCCGCAACGGCTTTGATAGCTTCGTAGCTGGTCAGCGTCTTGATGGCGCCCGTGGATTTGGAAAAGGGCGAGTAGTGCTCAATTGGTGTGATACTGCTCCGCGAGCCGCCAGAGCCAGGGGAATCGAACGATTGGGACCGAATTCGCACTTTGGGCGAAGGCGTACGCGGCATTGTTGCCAAGGCATACATTGTCGCCATCCTGAAGTATAGCACAGCACACGCAACAAAGGGGCCGTGGTGGAAGAAGGGAGGAGACGAGACAGGAGGGGGATGTGAGCAATGACGCCAAAGCAAAAATTGAAATGGGAACAGGCCCTACGCCTGCGGCCTAAGGGGGGCAGCAATGTCGCCGGGTGGAAGTAAGGCTTATATGAACAAAGTAACTCACGCTGCAAGCATGCCTTGTTTGCTGGCCCTGCATACTAAAATCTGCAACCATGCCGCGCCCAGTAAAGAAGAATTGCAGGCTTTCCGAGGCTGGCGCAGCCAGAAAAAAAGCTCACTTTGCGGGGAAGTGCGGAACCACTGCCATTGGGTAAGATGACGATAAAGAGACTGACGCCGACTGTCGGGCGAGCTTGATGCAGCAGCATGCATGGAAACAGCTCACTCCACACTTAGCGCCTGCACTCGATTTGCACACCATCGGGATTGGTGTATCGGAGGAGTGCGCACCATGCCAACTTGTACTTGCCTGTGTGCACCCGAGTCAGCGCCGGTGTAATGGTCGTGTAATCATGTTCCATGTGGGTGCGATTCATACACTGCGTGCGTAGACCTCCTTTCCAGGTAAAGTGCTGCAAGGTTTAGACGCCGTTAGCGGATCGTCCCGATCTGCCTACCTCTGGTACAAGAGAATCAAAAAGTCAGAAGACCATAGTGCATCGTGAAGTGGATCTAAACAAGCATGATGATTGTGTGACGTGGTGGACGGAGTGTGGCCACACACGCGACGGTAGTCCCATTTGCCTGTCACTAGCCGGCTTGGGCGCCACACAGCGAGCGGCCGGTGCCATGGGAAGCAAAAGCAACGAACAGATGTTGGAACAAGTCGAAATTTGAATGTGTGATTTTTGGTACAGGCTGTATTTGGCCAACCCTAACCATGCCGCATCACGTCACCTCATATCGTGCATTGCCGCATGAAGTGTAAACGTGAAAGCCAATGAAAGCCGTTTGATAAACACCGTAAGTGCACCACCCCATTTCGTAAAGGCATGTTCCTGCCCAAGCTGCCCAGCGCAAGCGAAAACCTTTAACCCTTCTTCTTGGAGACACCGACGGTTCGGCCACGGCGACCAGTGGTCTTTGAGTGCTGACCACGGACACGGAGGCCCCAGTAGTGACGGAGACCACGGTGAGCACGGATCTTCTTCAAGCGCTCAAGGTCGTCACGGAGCTTGGAGGCAACACCGTTGGCGAGGACCTGGCTGTTCTTGCCATCGACGATATCGCGCTGCCTGTTGAGGAACCAAGAGGGGATCTTGTCTGTGGAGATATCAGTGATGGAGCCTGTGGATTTGGGGCGACTAAAGCCTACACTGGAGGGGGTTCTGGATGATGGTGACGAGACGCTCAAGCTCTTCGGAGGTGAGGTCACCAGCGCGCTTGGAAAGATCGACATCGGCCTTCTTGCAGACCAAGTTGGAGTATCGGCGACCGACACCAGTGATCTTGGTCAAGGCGTACATGACCTTCTGCTTTCCATCGACGTTTGTGTTCAACAAACGGATGATGTATTGGAAGCTGGTCAAGTCAGCACTGCTCTGACGGTACGCAATGGCCTCGAGATTCCACGTCGCTTTTCCCCGTTGCCGAACCCAACCACTTCCGCAATTCGCCCCTTTAGTAAAACAGCACAGCAATTTTCTCGATTCTATTCAATGGCTTCCGAGCTGTCCATGTGAATCTTTCCATGTCACATCATTTGACCTATTTTCTTCTCTTGCCACATGCTGCTGAACTGAAAGGGCGAATCGCGGTGGTGTATGGCGCACGGCGGAGATATCGATGCGTGGGAAGATGGTGAACATTTAGGAGTCCTGGTTTGTTGTCTATACGTACTTGGACTTCTCTCCGGAGACGAGCGCTATAACATTGTCAGCACGTCTGTACCATGCACTTCTCAATATCCATCATTGCAGCCCCTCCTCCTGCGCCGGGTGCGACACTCTCGGCGCTGGAGTAGATACAGTCGCAACGAATGAAATATATTGACCAGGGATGGCTGTACTCACACATGATGGCGGCTTGTCGTGCGTCGTCGATGTGGTGTTGGCGATGCTCTTGAGGATGCGAGACGAATTTTGAGATTGTAAGCGTGTGGGCCAAGATGCTGTGTGTAGTCCGAGCGTCCACGCTAACTTGTTCAGGTCAGGGCTCCTACCACCCCAACATCCTCTCCAGAGCTCCGAATGTCTTCTGAAAGACGTCTTCTTACGCTGCTTCCCGGCAATGTGAATAATTGCGATTGTATCATCTCGCCAGGGCTCACACCGTATGCTTCACCGCTCTTGTCTCTCACCGTCCGTTTGTTCAATTTATCCATCACCGAGGATCGTGGGCTGTGCATGCACAATGAAAGCCAGAACCAGGCTGCGTAGCGAGGCACGCGCGCTCAGCAATGTGCTTCCCGCAACAAAAGCTTGCAAAGGCATGACATAGTTCGCATATACGATCCTGCGTCATGTCCGAAAGCGTTGCCTGAACTACCAGGCTGACGCCTTCAGCCGCATGTTACAGTCGCGCGACAAGCGCTCAGGATACTACAGAACGATTTGCGAACACCTAACCATGCTAATGAGCTTTCTTGGGCTTTCGCAACCCTTGTTTTTAGGTCATACGGATCGAACCTATACTCGCATTCATGGTCTTGTGTCTCTAGTGCCGAGCTTGATGCGGTGTTGCAGCCGCAGATCTTTACTCAACCCGCCCATTTGAACATGTCTCTTCGCTATTACCTAGGTACTTTCTCTTTATCGTACCTCCTAAGCGAAGGTCTGTCAAAGGACATATCTGCACTGTACAGTTTTTTTTTCCTCTCTAAAAGATTCACCCATCAAGTTCATCTATCTGTATTCCTCTATGACGGTGTGGCAGCTGGGTATGTCACGATGCCGCGATTTAGCCCCCAGTCCATAAGCCTCCACAGGTTCCTGGGGGGCGGAGCTTACTCACTGCGCCACACTTCCACCGCTCAACAAACCTCCCGCATGTCTACACTCAGTTTGCAGGTGCCTAGAAGCAAACGCAAATTAGTAACTGGACCCGCCATATTTCAGCCTCATGTTACCAGGCATATTAAGAGGATTGGAATGCTCGTTCTGTACGACGGGTATTCAACAGCCTCATCTCGACCCAGCTCCGAATCCTTCAACATTGACCATACGATACCTAGCAATATACATATCCTACAAACCGCTCTCACCTACCGGTGTCTTAAGATCCGCTCCAGAATTACGCTCAATTCCATGCATCCAGCGAAGTACGCTCCAGGCCATTACAGTCGCGGAAGCGGACTATACGCTTAGCCAGGGCCGATACCTGGACTCAATTTCTCCAGGATGACTTTCCGGACTCCCAGCATTATAGCTCGACTTAGCAATGATCATATATCTTCCACTGTTACAACCCCTGCCATCGAGCTTGCCAGACAAGATACAGCGTCGTCTACCGGTAGTGCAATTCAGTTACCTCCAGGTTATTGGGCAATGAACCTCAGCGGAAACTGTCCCAGCTGCCATCACCACCACAGATCCCTTCGTATGCGCGTCCGCGTATCAGTCGACTCTACTCAATTCGGCAATGCTCACTGCGAAAAATGCCACAGGCTGTGGTTAGCCTTTGGACAAATCAATACCACACGCCTCTCCCTGTTGTCTACCATGAGTATAGAGCCACCACCCCTGGAGTCTGAGTTTCGCGCTGCCCTCATTCATATTATACGAGCTGCCACTCCCATCGCCGCATTGTCGCCCACTCTCACAGCAATCCCAGAAGCGGCCTCGTCTGTTCCATCGCGAGAAACATCTGTCAGCTCAACAACTCGTGTTGGCCTTCACAGGCCCTCAACAGCAACTGGGAATGAACTTGGATCAACACCTTTGGGTCTCATTGCTAGTACGTCTGGATTACGCAATGCCAATACTCCTCATACAGAACATAGGCGTACACAAAAGAGCAAGCGTTTTGGTGCTAAAGGTTCTCACTTTCTGCAACATATCAAACAAAGGATTATTTCGAAGCTCCCCAATCGTGGCTTATGGTTTATTCGAAAGAGGAACTCTACGCCAGAGCAGCATCAAGAAGCGCACGAGACTTTGCGCCCCAACGTCCTACCCCCCTCAGTGCACTCCACAACCTGTGACGACAGTACAAGTTCATCCGTAACACTCGAAGCTGGAACTGCGGCCAATCCACTTAATATCTGCGATGGAGCAAGTACCTCTGCCGATGCGTTAGCTTCTCTTAAAGCCCTGGACCCACACGTATTGCAGCCTTTGCCTGCTCATCAGCTGTTCGAATGGGGCCGTGAACAAATTACAAAATTCAAAGCGCTTCCGGATTGTCCAACGAACCAGCCTGCAATGGTCGACAGCGAGACTCAGATTAGTATCCCAGATTACTTGCATTTGACTCTTGATCCCTACTCTCAACGTCGTTCCTCCTTGGCTTATATAGGTGGTTGGCTCGGTAGTAACGAGTACTTGGACTCAATTCATGGGGGTAACGCTACAATCGCTGTACGCCCCCTCAGTATAAGCGAAACTCGGTTTTCAGAAGCTGAAACTATCGCCGAAACCATACGTGGATCCCGAGAGCACCGCCCCCATTCTCTCAACTTGGCTATGCAGGCCAATTGGAACAGAGCAGAGGGTCGCAGATCAATCGAATCGACCACTACCGGCGGCCTTGTCAGAAGTATGGCCACTGGGCGAGGACGCGCCGACAATCGTCTATCACGTACATCATGGAACCAAACATCATCAGTTTCTGATACGGAGCCTCCAACTACCCGCCAAGTTCGGTTCGAAGATGTGAGCGAGCCTGAAGACGATCGTGAGCATCACAACTCGCCACCCGAGTCGCCACGCACACCTTTTACGACTGCATAGGTATCTGGATGGAAGTACAGCAGCTTTTGCACAATTCATGTCGCAGGATAGTAAGGTAGTCGTCTTCATGCACTTTTTCCATTGAGTTCTCTGGTCTCTATCAGGTAACTCATCAGTATCTAGTGCCATGACACACGTTCTTTTCGGTTGTCTCCAAAGTAATACGACGTTCATTTGTTTCCTACTGTCGCTCCTTGCTTTCAGTTTATAAATTGTCTGTGTACACTCTTTTCACAGTAGCTACATCTTACGGTATTACTGATGATGTACGATGAGATGTGGATGTTCAGCCGCTTTTAAGGTTTTCTGGATGTGCGAGAATACAATGTCTGTCTTTACAGTCTTCAGTTCAGTGTCTTTGAGTCCGATCATGTCCTCACACATACATGGACATTCCTTACCTCACGAAGACTATCAGTCGTAATCCTGTCTCCAAGAGACCTTATAAATCTCATCAGAGAGTGAATTGTTATGAAGGCTGTCAGTGGTCAATGGAGCCTGGGGTATTTCACTCATGGACTAGCCAGAATCATGAATATCTGCGCGCATCAGTAAGATCCACTTATGAGGCACTGTGGCACATCAGTCTGCTCTGTCTATCACCCACCGCACTATACTAGAGCCCTCTCAACTCTGCCCCTGACTCTACACAACCCATCGAGTCCACTCACTCCAATCTCATATCAACCATGCCTCGACGTCCAGACCCTGCGGCACAAGCCTTCCTTGCATCCCTCAACCCCCTCGAATGCAGCATCTGCAGCGAGGCCTTCGACTCAGCCGACCACATCGCCGTCGAGGTTCAAGGATGCCGTCACGTCATTGGCCAAGCATGCCTCAGTAGATGGGTCGAATCCAGCAGCTACACACACGACAAGTGTCCCACATGCCGCGGCCCATTGCACGATCAAAACGCCATCGTTCAACAGCAACAGACCCAGCCTGAAGCTACACAAATTGAGCCGACTCGAACTGCACGCCTAACACAGCGTATGAAGAGCCTGCTACGCAAGCCAAAGGCACTCCAGTCCCAAGTACCCATCCAAGGCGGCGTCGTTCTGGGTCTAGCACGAGCAGGTCATGTAATCTCCCACGCCGGCACTCGAATCGTACAGTCAGCCAAGACCTTTCACCCCGGTGCCCCTCGCAAACGCCTCCAACGCAACCCTGCGAGCCAGAGTCCCCCTGTCAACACCCGCCCTCGGCTTACTCCCGATGCAGAGCAAATCCCTCTACGCATGCCTGAAGAATTGCATAGGCCTCAGAACCCGGATCCTCGCGGGTGGGGTAGAGTTCCATCGTTTCATGGCATGTATGCTACTCCTGGAAACCAGAATATGCATGATGTGCAGGAAGCAAACCGGTTTCGAGGGGCGGCATTGAACGCTTTGTACAGTCCCCCACTGTCTTATGAGACGCACTCAATTGCAACTAACTTTTGAGCGAATTGACTGATGAGTTTACGCCGAGTTGGCTTATGATGGATATTGAGATGAAGTAATGGGCATGAGTAGGTATATGAGTAGTATATGGATGGTAGCAGACACGCTCCTGTAAGAGTACTATGGTAGAAGTCCATGTTGTATTGCTTGTTGAAGACAACGTCAAAGAAGTTTATGGTTGTAAAAGCTTGTATTTACATCAAGTAGTGGAAGTCAGTTGGAAGTTCAAAGAAACATTTTGCAATTGTTACAAACAAGGTATCAAACATGCCAGAAGCAAATCAACTCCTATATTCCCTCAGATTCATGGGACTTTTACCACTCATCAATCATATCATTAAATTCCTCACTCTCAACGTCCATGACCTTCCTCGCAGCCTCGCTACCACTCACAGGCAGCATTTCCAAACCGTCTCCTTCATCATCACCCTCCTTCCGTTTGAACTGCTCCGGCACCTCTTCCGGATCCAGCAAGCCGACTTGAAATAGTACACTAGCCTGATCCCAGTAGACTCTTTCACTCCAGACCTTGCCAGCTCTGAATCCCACGATGCTCACCACCACGATCTCAACTTTTTGGTTTGTTGGAGGAACGCCCGGAAGGATCCAGTGCATCTGGCACGTGTGTTTGAAGTTGATATAAAGCTCGTCTACTATGCGATCGGCACCAGTGGTGCGTGAAATGAGGCGCATGTGGAGTGAAGGCGGCGAGGTTTTGAGGAAGTAGTCGCGGTAGAAGCGTTTTAGGTCGGGAAGGCCAGCCGCACCTGTCATGGTGGGAGTGAAGTTTATAAAAGGTGTAGGTGCTTTGGTGTAGGTGTCAAGCAGTTTATCGACGGATTTGCCGCGGTATTTTTCTGTTCGGTGTTAGTCACTAACAAGAAGAAGAATAAGATGTAGCATGTCGACATACGCTCTTCGTTTTCCTCCCAAACTCTCTCCAAATCAACTTCAGCACTGAAGCCCTTCCTAACTGTGCTCAAACTCCTACTCCAAGCCAGTGCATCAGCGACTGCATCATACTCGTCCAAGTCGTGCTCGGCAAAGCCGGCTTCTACACCTTCGTAGGTGAAGCATGGATATACGATTTTATCTTGCAGGCCGCCTGCGCCAATGCCTGGTGTAACACGCTTCTGTACCGTTTTCCGCTTGCCTTGTATACCAAGAACTTCTGGCCGGCGTACCACACCAACGGTCGATTCGTTGCCGGGCAAGCCTTCTGGTAGGTGTACAAGTACGCGAAAGGACGAAGTAAAGCGATGTCGGGTATCGGGAATCGAGGTTGGGTAGTAGGCGATCAGAGAACAGAGTTTGGAGGTTGCGGTTTTGGGTTCGGAGAAGACGTCGAGGCATACCGCTGCTGCATCACCAAAGGCTACAAAACGATAGTCAGCGCATGTTGCCGGAGACTTTGGCGCATAGTAGGCACACATGTACCATGCGCCGGGGTGCGAAAGGATCATATACCTACGATCGCGTACCGCTCCCCAATGCCCATACCGTCGCCCAGTTTATAGAGCGTCTGTACGTACTGCTTTCCGCCTTTGCCCATGGGAATATATTCCACAATGAAGCCCTCGTCCCGCCATGCCTTCATAGTCTCAATGTCAAACTCCTGGTCTTCAGACGTGATGTACAGCATAGGTGTACTGCTGCGAAATGATAGCCAACCATTGCGGTCAGCAAGAAATTGTTGCGCCATGTTGTCGTTGTCGTTGTTGTTGTCGTCGTCGTGCGTGAATACAGTCGTTACCGGAGTCGCGATGTGCGTACGCAACGCTTATGGGGGTCCACTATTAGCAATTGTGGCTTTGCCGTATTTGTTTTGGTATCGTCCGGTGACCTTTGGGACGTTACTGGGGAAGGTTCCCCATGCGGAATGAATGTTGAGCAGTGTGCGGGTTTGCCGAGGCATAACGGTGACAGATATATGCATTATAACGGCACATCGTCGGCGTGCTCACCAAGAATCCTGCTGGATGGTAGTTACATCAGGGGCCCAGCGGAATTTGGGCGGAATTCTCCATTGCAGATGACGTACCAAGCGAAAGTGAGTCTCCTTTGGGTTTAGACTCAATACGAAGCGACCAGATGTCGCCAAGAACCATCCTCAACACCATACATGTATCGCGACTTTTTGTGCGAACACATGTATATCTTTTTCTCCGGCATCCGGCATCTACCAACAGGATACATGCTTGTATATTATATCAGTGAGGCGAGACACGCTCTACGATTGCGTAAGGATAGCAAGAATACGAGATTATCTACGACGTCGACTAGTGTTGGTGTTGTTTTGGTGTATAAGATAACAGATCTGATTCCTTAGTCATGCTTCATGTTTTGCCTACTCTGACATGACAATATCGAGGTGATCTTTTGTGTGCGCTTGAGATATAATTCTAGCTCTGCTACCATAGCATAGTTAATCTAACGAGCCTTAAAACTACCGCACCTGAACTGATTCAAACAGTTACAGCGATGTCCCACCTTTGAGATTGTAAAAATCTCTTCGCATTGATCTTTAGGCGAGTATCAATTGTGAAATTCAAGAATCCGCTCATTGTGTCGCTCATCTTCTGCACACGCTCTCCCATTCCGCCTCCTTAATCTCCTTGGGTAAGACCGTGAATTTCCCCAGCTCCTTACGATAAAGTTCTTTTTGCACGTGTTTATCATAGGCACCATAACGTCCAGAAGCCACCTTGGTTGCTGGCTCCATCGGCGCGTCACATCACCGTATGTCCAACTCCCTACGGTCTGGAAATCTGCTATGATGATGCATAATGGAGTCCATGAAAAACGGGACCTAAACGAATACATGGCAACAGCTCTTGGTAATCTTCGTACTGGAAATTGAGCATAGGTTGCCACGTTGCAGAAGTTACACTCTGCTTTAACTGCAATGTGAATGCTAAGTCGCGATGTATCCTCTGTAAGTGATTATGGAGAGACGTCTATAGATAACAATGACCGTGGGTAGCGAAGTATTTACTCAGGAGCGGCCTTGATGAGAGCGTCATAAAAGTGCCTACTGGTTTTTTGGTCGATTGGGAGGACCAACATGTAAGAGATAATATAGGCCAGATGCTCTATGAACCAAGGGGTAAGAGTATGAATTGTGATGAATGTTATGGGAGCGTTGTTCGTCATGCGCAGGATATGACCAATGATGGATTTTGCGTCGAAGTGGATTTGTTGACATGTAGAAAGAATGGCGCAACCCATAAAGGTATAGCGCACTAGTATTGCGGACGGCGCAACGTGAGCGTTTTGGTTCAAGTTGGTGTTGTCCACTCCAAATGAGCAGCGAAAGTAATGATGCGTGGTCTTGATAGGGAGACGCACGTAGACCATGAGACGTAACTCTTTGGGTAGGTCAAGAAAGCGAAAGGATGATGTATTTGCCATTTTGAAGTGGCAATATGTACTGTGCGGTTTTGCTGCGTAGTACGGAGTAAATGGAAAAGTCGGTGTCTTCAATCTGAAGACGTTTGCGAAAGATGAGTGCGAGAAATGTGCCTTTCATGTATGCCATCTCCACCAAAAATCAGGAGTAGCGCACTATTCTATTCCAGGCCAGTGGTACCATGGTTGACTACCAGTTTCTGTCGCCTATAAGTGCGCACAACTTGGTCTTGCTCGAATTCGTGAATGCTAGCTGCAATGCTGTTGTTGGCTACATCACGCAGCAACGAACAGGATAAACAAACAAATAGAAATTACAGAGGAGAAGGTATGCTAGCTAGTGTATGTTATGCCGGACTAGTCACCAGCGTGACATAATTGGCCCACGCGAGATGTGAGGTGAGCGCGTGATCACATGATCATCCTTCTGCCTAGGACATCTGCAACTTCAGAACATTCCACAGCAGCGAATATGGACAACATACCGAGCCTAGAAACGATACTATGAAATTATAGGAGATATGTGGTGTGAACTGGATTCAGATGCTCCTGAGCCTGCTCCTACTCCACAACAAATCATGCAGAGGCACCCATGTATGCCTCAGAAATTCTCTACAGAATTCTTCCACAACGCATATGTTGATACCCACCAGATACAGGTCTTAAAATCTGCTGATAACAGCTATGGTTGCTGATGTAGCATACCAGAACCTTGTTGTAGTAATGACCGACTGAAAAAAATTGGGAGATCAGGCAGATGATACACCCTCTGCCACGACTACTTCCTTGCCAAATACCAACAGACAAAAAATTGAATTGGACCATACGCTGCGTATAACATGCGTCAACATCGCGCCAACACAACCGTGTCGAATGTTTCGCTTGTCCATGCCCCATCATCCCACGTTTCACGCCAAGCCTCAGATCACGATATAGCGCCGATTTCCTCCCTCACACAACATCCGTAGACCTATCTAAGTTTACCCTACCAGGCACCCTGAACTCCCAACAATTATTCTCACAGCCTGTACACCCGTTCTCTGTTTCGCGGTTGCACCAGTATCCGTTTTGCATTCTCCTTTGGCCCCACGTAGCTCGCTGCGCCACACCCTAGACTGTCACCAAAAATCGGTACCTAGGTGCAGCACGTCTCAGGTACGGTGTCAAGTCAAGCTTTTCTTTGACCAGGATCTAAGTTTGCGCCATTCCCCGAGCGACACACAGCGACAGCGGACGAAGATGCATCGCCCCATACGGTAACACTGGATATAAGTGTTAGGGTGGGTGAATGGGTGATTATCTAACCGATACAGCTGCGCGCCCAACCGTAGCGAACATGGTTCCGAGTAGCATGTGGGCGCGACGCGAACTGTCATGGTTGGCTCGATTGGATGCAATAGCGGTGGCGCTAAGCGTCTGGATATAGACGAGACGAGATGTTTCGAGGCAGAGAGAACTAACCTTGGATTTACCGTCAGTAGTCGAAGAAACGTTTGCTTTGGTTTGATGCGGGCTGGTTACAGTTGACGGGGTGAGAACGCCTGGCAGCTTATTTCCCTTCTTCGTTGTAATACAAGTGCAATCCCCATCTTTCCCTTTAATCTAGGCACCGCGTAATTCCTGATTACCTACCACGTACCCTGATTACTACATATAATGCGCTGCTGCTTCTCAACACTCTTCGCCCTAGTGGCTTCTCTTGCTGCCTCAGCACCGACCGGTAATCCAGACTTCTCGCCGGGCAGCGTCTACTTTCCGCTTGCAAACGGCTTTCCGAACCCAAATCCACAGGCTATACTTCAAATACAAAAGGACGGTCATGGTACACTACCTAATGGCCCACCGCCACCTACAATCAGCCCCGATGGCGTCATAAACCTCAAACTCATCGCACTCAATGAACTCTTTGAGGTGGCCTTCTTCAGCGAACTCGTCTTCAACCTGACTAACAAGGTGGACGGCTACAACCTCGGACCTGAACATGACTATGTTCTTGAATCCCTAAAATCAATTGTTGCGCAGGAGGAAATGCATGTACTGAACGCGAATGAAGCATTGAAACACTTCAACCAAGTCGCAATCGAGGGTTGCAAATACAATTTCCCCGTCGCCGATTTCGCCAGCGCCATCGATCTCGCAGCGACATTTACTTCGATTGTCCTAGGTACGCTACAAGATGTGGAGCAACTCTTTGCTCGATCGCAGGACCTCGATCTTGTCCGCGCTGTGGCTTCGGTGATAGGGAATGAAGGTAGCCAGGAAGGGTTTTTTCGTGTCATGCAAAGAAAACTCCCATCTGCGCAGCCCTTTAGCACAACAGCAACACGCGATTTTGCGTTTACAGCGATCCAGGACTTTGTAGTCGAAGGTAGCTGCCCGAATATCGATACGATTCCGCTCAAGCGCTTTAAACCTCTGGCTATCGAGACGAAGGACATCAAGCCCCAAACGCAGAAGCTCAAGTTCTCCTTCTCCATGGAACATGCGGGAATGTTCGAAGTAGGCCAGCTCAAGCTCGTATTGATTAATGGGCAAAACATGCCGGTTGTCCGTGGTCTTGAGGATGTGAAGATGGTGGACAATAGGGTTGTGTTTGAGGGCGAGTTTCCATTCGACGAGTTTGTCATGGATGGGTTGACGATTGCGGCGATCACCATGGGAAAAGATACGTTTGCGAATGTTGATGAGGTCGCTCAGCAGACAGTATTTGGGCCAGGAATTATTGAGGTGAATTGAGGGCAACATGTAGTTTTGTTTGCGCATAGCGACGGCGTCGGTGGTTGTATTCTCCAAGCTTCGGTTTGCGTTCTGGGCACGCTTACGAAGCAATGTAATTTATCGTGTAGCTCCAATAAAGCCTAATTATGGCCTTCATCTGCCGAGACCTCGTGTTTGTCATGCCCAAAATCTATTTTGGATACAATACTATAGTTGCCTTGTAGGAATCGCTCGAGAAGTCCTTATGTCCACGGTCTGCCTGAAGCTCTTCAAGAACTCGCGCAGTGTACTTGGCATATCTGGCCGATGCCACAAGTCCATGATTGTCATGATGTACCCCTCGTCCGGCTCACGATTACGGTTCATGTAGAGTAGTGCATTACCCAGCGGCATGGCCATGGCCATTACGCCCGTTATGCCGAATTCCTCTTGCGAAAAGTAGTTTACTGATTTTATGATCATCCTAGCGAACGGTCGGGGATGCGGACGGTCGGGATGCGAGAGAAGGGTGTCGGTAGTAGGATCGATACCAGAGGCGATGTCAAAGGGCAGAGTATAGGAAGAGAGCTGCTAACCAGTAGCGGACTGTAATGCAGGCGATATCGATGTTGGGAAAAGGTTATTGGTGTGGATGTATCGATAATTTTAGGAACGTAGCAGGCGTTGGCTTCGCTATCGACCCATTCCTGCAGCTGAAAGTGTAGTGTCCAACACCTTGATAATGTATACACTTGAAGCCCTTCTCTGTCAGCCTCGTCCATAGGCTCGAATTGAAGCCTGTCAACCGCCTCTAGAAGCTCGGGTACACCACAGAGGATATCGAGGAGGTGATCATCCGGTGATTTGGCTCTTCCTTTCCAAGGTACCGTCTTCCACTCTTCATTGTTGAGAATGGTGGATTCTCGACTTCGGAACGCTGGCCATAGAAGCCTGTACCTGGCATGAACAAAGATCGCATGTGCTGCATCGCTCTTGGAGAAGACTTCAGGTCCACGGTTGACAATCATGGCTAACTCACCTTCGACATGACTCAACCAGCTCTTTGCTTGGTTGGCTGACTCTGGCTCCGCGCCAAACATCAGGTCGAAGAGAGCCATGATTCGGGGCACAACAAGCATTGATTCGCTAGCGACTCTAGTAGGATTCCGCAGGGCTACTGCTGTTTCTCTGAGCGCTTTGCCATACATTTTCCTTCCCTGACGGGTAAGAGCTTCATTGTCTGTAGTCACACCAAGTTGCGTTATACCAACCGCTAGCGCAGCCATCTGAAGTGCT
The DNA here is from genome assembly GCA_014334815.1 of Pyrenophora teres f. maculata. Classification (NCBI taxonomy): domain Eukaryota; kingdom Fungi; phylum Ascomycota; class Dothideomycetes; order Pleosporales; family Pleosporaceae; genus Pyrenophora; species Pyrenophora teres. The sequence goes on along the minus strand of CP060572.1, from coordinate 1,211,850 downwards.
TGGTCGCGTGAACTGAGCAAGGGCAGCATGCTTACAAACTCTCTTGCGTCTGCGTTAGTTGCCCGGATAACGCCCTGTGGATTATAAATGCGGAGAAAGGTCGCCATGGTAATCTCCTTGTAAGCAGATCTAGCAAGGCTGTCCGGGAGCATGATTGGCACTGGGTTCAGACGGGTGTCCCGCATTCCTTGACTGCAAGCGGGTCTGACACAGACCATCTGCGTGTCATACGGATGTGGCTTCTCGCAAGCTACTTTGGTGGTCGCTGGCTTGCTTGCTTTTGGTGCAAGGCTGTTTGCGCCACTGCTCTGGTAGATAAAGATGCGATCCACGTCGTACCCCCCACACTTGATGCCTCTGTCTTTGCATTGTCCGCATTCTGGCGTTGTCAGGTCGCACTAGTATGCATTAGCCTTCCCATTTCAACCTGCCATCTGACAAAGTGCTCACTCACGCCTTTCTTTCTTTTCCGGCACGTCACACATCCTTTCGAACGTCCAGCAACGCCTACCATATTGGATGGCTATACTAAGTCTAAACGGAGGTGTAGTGGGCCAATGCTGCAACCCGGCGCAGAATTCTCCTTTTATGGAAAGAGATATCGAGCCTTCTTTATATGACAGGGCTTGTGGGAAGTGAAGTTCCCAAAGCTCGTAGCGTATTCGTCAATTTGGTCAATGACGGCGCCGTGAGTGCTTGGAAGACGGTGGGGTCCACTGCAACGTGCGTTCGTGATGACTTCGGACTCCTTTTTGCGTCAAGTCCGACCAATCATCACAAGCCACGTTTAACCGCTTTAGGCTGATTCTGCGACGGAACCGGGCTAACTATCAAGACCGCTTCATTGTTGTTCAACGCTGGGCCTTGGCTTCGAAGAAGACCCATCTATGTCTTGGAAACTCGCGTAGACGCTCTTGCACTGCCTGGGGACGCGATCAAGATCGCAATCAACCATCATAGATTCATCCAGCAGATCGAATGGTCGCATGCACGGATGAACTTTCATGCGTGTCGATCTTGTTGCTGATATGACTTGCGAAGCATTACCACGGCATGAGTACCGTCGCGAAATCGACTCAATTCGGTATAGATATGGAACCAAGAAAGAATCGTAGTAATATGTATATGAGGGCATATCTCTTGGAAGGATGGCATACACTCCAGCACGCAAACTTCCACACCCCACAAGACAAGCCTTTGCAAGTTCCAGCGACCAAAAACCACTACTAGATCTTGATTTTTAATCAAAGACATGGTGGCATTACCACTTGCAACCGGCGCTTTCGCCCGCCATGTTGTCAATCCATTCGGCTTCAATAAGACTTACAACTTCTGGTTGTACGTTATCTCTTTGGGGGCGCACTTACAGGATGTACGTCTTCCTATACGCAATCTCTCCGAATATATCACTGACAGCCTACGAACAGTCTCTCTCGCACGACTCAACTACCTTGATTTCTATGGAACGTTTTGCCCCGCCACAGGAGGCAACGAAAACTGGAACAGCGCTGCTCCAGGAGAATGCTACTACTATCTCAAGTACGACAAGTATAGGATCGGCATCATAATGCACCTCGCTGGTGTACTTCTAGCGGGCTTGATCGCGGTATTACAATTCACACCATTTATCCGCCAACGCTGGATCATCGTGCACCGCATTGGTGGATACGTCTCGCTTCTATTGTACTTGGTCGGCATGATAGGGGCTTTTATGATAGCGCGGCACTCATTCGGCGGCGGCCTGGACATCCAGTCTTGGGTTTGGACCGCAGGCTTCGCTACCCTCGGCTGCTTCATCATCAGCTATATCAACATCAAGCGTCTGCAGATTGAACAACACCGCGCCTGGATGCTGAGGGGTTGGTTTTATGCTGGCAGCATCATCACGGCCCGCCTTATCGTGGTAATCGGCGCCATCATTGTTGTCGAACAGGATTACTACATCACATGGCCTTGCGCAAAGATTGCCGCTACCATTGTCGAAGAGGTTGACCTCGCGAGCTTGTACCCTACATGTAAGGCCTTTGTCGATGGCTCCAATCCTGAAGCAGTCGCATCTGTGGCAGCGAAATTGTTTGGAGGAAACGCCGCAAATACGGGAGCGGCGCTGAACATTGTCTTCGGGATGGCTCTGTGGGTTTCCTTTGTGGTGCACGTCTTTGGTGTGGAGGTCTATCTACATCTCACGCCGAAAGAGGCCCATCGGTTGAGAGAGATCAGTTATCAGAAGCAGCTAGAAGCAGGAATGCGCAACCCCGGATCGGCAGGTCTGACGGCCGATCGGCTAGGAGATGCGGACAAATGGAACCCAAAACTGCCCAAGGAAGGCAACATGAACACATCATTAACCGCAGAAACAGGCTCTAATTCAATGGGAAGAAACGAGTAATTGTGTACTGTTTTGTCTCGGTCATTAACGCATTCAAATGGTGTTGGGGAAGTTGAGCGAAGACAGGTTCAGCATGTTAGGCGGGAAGAATAGTGTACGGTTACTCATAGTCTCATTTATAGATCCCCATATCATCAAAGTTACCATAATTCTATCAAAATCATTTCGCGAGTTGTTTTGAGTGTGGTTATCAACCGAGGTTGCTCACCATGGCAACTGAAGAGGCGTGGGAAGCTTGTCCTTGGGCCCCAAGACGGGTTCGGCAGTTCCGATATCCCTAGTATTCTGGTCAGCTTCGTGCTATGACTAAGGATCCTGACACTTACCCAGCTCCTCTAGGAGCCCAATATTGACCCGTCTTGCTCATGTCAAATGTCTCAATCCACTCTATGAGCGTTCTTGCAGCAACATCGGGTGTGACGGCCCCTCCTGCATCCCAGTACTTGTCAAATCCCACGTTACGGGTCATCTCTGTCCTCATGAAGCCCGGGTGCACGGTGCATATTGCGACACCTCTATCTTTCAAATCCAAGCTCAATAGCTTCGCGGACATGTTGAGCGCTGTTTTGCTGGCATGGTGTCCATAATTGCCACCCCCCTCGGACTCATGCCTCAGTGTTATACTGCCACTCTCGGAGGAGACAAGGATGACCTTGGATGTAGAGTCGAGAAGTTTCTCGTCCTTGTTTGCGAGTGTTGTGACAAGTATGGTAGGGCCAATGACGCATGTGCGGTACATGCGCTCCTGGGCCGAGTAAGACGGCTCTTTGAGAGATTCGGTCGCGAAATATCCAGCTGTTACTATGACGATGTCAAGATGTTCGATCCCGTGTGCTTCCAGGAACTGGACGAGGTTGTGGCCAGCATCAGCGGACTCGAGGTCGATCTTGGGGACATAGATAATGTTCTTTGCTAGAAGGGGCTTTAGAACTCAAATGCCCATCTCGATTGGCTCGTAAGAGTCTCTATATTCTTACTGTTGGCAGGAGGTTCCGAACTCCTTGCTGTCGCTAAAACGCGGTTGTTGGTATCCGCAGCGTAGTCTTGCACGATGCTTGCTCCAAGGCCGCGAGTAGCGCCTACAACGAGTATGGAAGGCATCCTGATATTGTCGAAGGCTCAAATTGCTTAAGAATCGCTTGAGGATCGTTCGAGAATTGATGCGTACGATCACTTTGAAGTTCGTTGATGACGTTGTCTTGTGTGCTCGCCTGGGCAAGCTAGATACCGTAAGATAAGCTAAGCTAACTTTGGAAGGAGCGTCTTCCAGGGTTCGCGTAAGGACTGAAGAAGCCCGCCACTGCCCTCCAGCTGTGCCTTCATCTTAGTAGTCCTCCCCATCATCTCCTGTAGCACATATTTCAGTGGGATTGAGGCAAGTGCGTAACGTTGCTATCAAAAGGACTCACATGGGTATAAATTACAATCTCTTTTCACTCTGAACTTACGATTGTCGAACTGTTGCACATAAATGGCTCATATAAAAGATGTATTGCCCACTAGGTGCTGTAAGCGATGTCTAAGTACCTTCAGAACTGTATATGATTTCATGGCATGACTGTATCCTAGCGCCGACTACATTCGATCAACAACGCGGTCGCCTGCACCATTCCAGCTATGCACATCAACAACCCTCTTCCCCCAACACACCCACCCACTCTATCCCACCACCTCCTCACAAAACCTAAACGTCAACCCCTTCATCCCTCCTACCCCCTCCTCCCCAAAAATCTCACACCGAACAACCTCATAAGCATCCCCCTCATACCCCCTCAGCGCATCCTCATGCCTCTCACTCCCAACAACAAACATCCACCCGTCCACCTCATCCCCCTCGCTCCCATCAACCAACCCGCGATACCTCCCCCTCATCTCTACCCTCGCTCTCCGCACCTTCGCTGGTGTAAGGACCGGTTTTCCCTCCAGACCCAGCAACGCTACCAACCTATCCTCCTCCGCCAGTGTACCGTAGAAGAAATACGGCACAGGATATATGTTTTGCTGTGGCACGGGTGTATCGGAGCCGGAAAAGCGGTGCTGAGGCATTGTAGCATCGAGGCCCAGTGTTGGTGCTATACATGTATCCGCCAGTGACTTTTCAGCTGAAACGCGGTGGACGATGAAGTGTGTAGATGATGGATACATATGTTTTTCAATGGCTTCTTTGGCGATGATGTCAACTTCGACGAAGCTTACGGTGGGGTCTTCTTCGTCTAGTAGTATGCGTGGTGGTGTGGGCAGGCGTGAGATTTCTTGGATCTTCTCTGCGGTGGCCAGCTCGTGGGATAGTCGGAGAAGCCACCGTTTTTTCAGCAGTCGCTTCTGCTGCGCGAGGGATAGAGTGGATAGCTGAGTTGACGGCTTGGGCGATGCGCTTGCTTTGGCGCGGTGGCTGAGGTGGTAAGAATAGCTCTCTTGGTTGTGGCCGAGCGCTTCCTGCTCTACTTGCACGGTCGCCCAGTGCTCGGTGGAAATTGCGATGCGGTTCAGGTTGGTACGGTGACTTGTAATCTCTTCTTCGGCTTGTAAGGCGTTGAAATTGAAGAGTGTGTGCCAGCGGGCGATGTCACGTGGAGAGACATCGGAACTCGATGCGCTGTCGCATATTTGCGCTAGGGATTCCAGCTCAGTGAGGAGGTCCATGGTGTATTTTGATAGTGAGATACGTATAGATATGAGTTGTGTTTGATGTCTACAGGCGCTTTGATGAGCGTGAAAGTGTAGGTCGGAAGTGCAGCATGGAGGTATATGAATTATTTAACATGTGCGAGTATTGTGCCGAACCATGGTTCGTATTCTCCACATTGTCTGAGATTACACATATTCCACACTCCAGTCATACACTAAGCCAATGGAATTCCCTCTGATTCACATACTATAAGTCACATGGTTCGGGATAACGATCCGTGGTGTCATCGTACCCGGATGGACTTCAGCGACGTGAAACTCCAAATTCGACACGTCCCTACGCACATGTAGTCATCACTACTATGTACCAATACGCTTCCCATGAGGCAAAATCACCTCAGTAGGCTCCAAAAGAATTTTTAATCATCGCATACGCAATGTGGACTGATATTGTATACATTCATGCTCAGCTAATACTATCAGTTATTCCTCTTGCTCTTGTCCTTTTGCTTCTTCTGCTTCTTCTTTCCGTTGGCCTTGGCGTCCCCGTCGTCCTCGCTCGCCCGCTTTCCATTCGCATTTGCACCCGCACCATCCACTTCGCCCTCTGCATCCACTTCCTCGTCCTCTGTGGCGAGCAATGCATTCAGCGCATCATTGAACTTTTCCATCTCACATATATCGCCAATTTTTACCCGCATATAGTCGAACGCGATGGCGACCTTCATGTCTTTGTTCTTTATCTTAATTACCCGCTCTCCGGTGGATGGTTGGTGTTGCAATGAAGGTATAGACATAGGCTTGGCTGGGCCAGAGGCAGGGGCATTAGGGGCAGCGACGGCGGGGTATATGTCCATGTTATCGGCGTTCTCGGTAGTGGGGTCAACATCAGCTTCGTCATCGACGACGTCTTCCGTAGCATCCTCCGGAAGTAAGTCGTCTGCTTGCTCGTCCTCTACAGGTTGAAGGACTGGGATCTTCTGGTAACGTTGGCTAAAGTGCGTAAGGACGACAGCTTTGGCATTCATCTTTTCACCAACACCAAGAGCCTCAGAAGTGGTCGAATGTTTCTTTGCTTTCGCGTCGCCTAGCAGCTCATCGTCAAAGGTAGCTTCGTGGATGAGAACGGTAGTATCTGCTCCGATTCTACCAAAATGGTAGCTCGGCCTGCAATCACCCGAGTAGCTGACTTTGAGCGGCTTGACGTCTTGCGGGTCTGAAGGTGATCGTGGGAAGGTAAAGGAGACAGCCATAGAGCCATGGCAATGTGCTACATGGGCACTTTGGATGTCTTCAAAACCCAACAGCTGTTCGAATTCCCGCCTGTGGATACTCGGGTTCTCGGATTCCAGTTTCTCAAAAGAGTTCAAGACCGATAATTTTGAACTCTTTCCCTTCTCGTTGGGCGTGAGTTGCAGGGGGAGAATGCGGCTATATCCAAAGTCTTCGACGGAGGAGTACTCGTTGAGCCATTGAAGCATGCCTCTGTGTGAGATGACTGAGAGACCATATGATTTAATATCGATGCCGTCCGTGGAATTACCGAGTGTCTGTGGGTTTGGGACACCATTGTGTACCACCTGATACCATGCTTTGATTACTGCTGTTGTACCCAAGTGATGGTCGGCATGCAAGTGACTTATCCAGATCATCCGCAGATTCTTTAGGACGTCGACGAACTCTTCGTGGGAGAACACCCTCGACAATTGCCCCAAAGTGTTCTCACCACAATCGAGGAGATAGTTGCCAACGCCCGGTACCCGCACTAATGTAGCAGAGACGTTGCGATATTTGGATGGTAAAGCGGACCCTGTCCCAAGAGTAGTGATCTCGGTATCTGGACGCGCCAGTAGCTGTCTCCACATGAGCATTTCTCCGCGATGCTGTCGCAAAGTTTTTTGGGCTTTTTGTGCCAGCTCAAGGACCTCAGGTGATGCTTCCTTTCGTGCTGTCTCAGGATCAAAGAGCGGTGTGGCCGTCTCCTTGTGTGCTTCGAATTTGGGCATTAATGTGAAGGTCATACCTCGGTCAGCAGCGAAGACGTTGGGTGGTAATGACGACGTTCTTGCAGGAATGGTCCTGTGGACGCTCTTTTGTGGCACTTCAGTGCTGTCAAAGACGAGCGTGGAGTACCTCTTAGGATCAATCAGGTTCAGTCTTGTAGCTTGGCCAGCGACCGAATTAAAGGAAACACGGTTCGGGGCAGTATCTACAGACGAAACGAAGTGCTGTACATCGCTCAGTTTCTCCATGAAATCAGAAAGAACTGGATGGCCTGCAACGCCAGGACCCAGGCTCCAGACGATGGCACGTATTCCGGTCATGACGTCCGGCGAGCTGAGTTCCTCTTTTCGCACGATACTTTCGACGTACTCAACTGAGGGAACATCTAGGATAGCGATACCCTGACCGGGCCTGTCGGGTCCCATGACCTGGTTTGGGTTGATCAACTCCCCTTTTGCATTCTTGACCGAAATCCCATTTGTGAGTTTCCCATAGTCCGGTCCTGGAATCACACCTAGCGCTTTCGCGCTTGCGACATCAAATTGGCCACGGACGGGATGCGACTTTGCAATGTACGAGATGGATTCCGGTGCAGGTTTAGTTGGCGGGAGAGCTAAGATTCCGGCGCCCGGCCACGGTGTCCGCGTCCAAACGGTGATATCAGGAAGAGGATCTAAACCGCCTGGCTTTGGGCCGTGGTAAGGTTGGAAGCCCTTTGTCGCTGGATCGCGAATGAACATGGCAGCAGGCATGTCTACCTCTGAGATGTGTCGCTCCACAAGCGTGTCGAAACTCCAACTCGAATCGAACATGAACTTGATGGTCGCTGTCCGTATTTGATCATACCGTACTTCACGCGCTTCGGGGCTCTCGTTCTCAGGAGCTTGGAAGCCCGCAAATGTGTTAAGTTTGGCGTCAAAATGCCTCCGTCTTGACTCAAGTTCGGCTTCCGCCTGTGCATTGTGTTCAGAGACAGTGGGCGATACGGAAAGGGCCCAGACTTTGATCATGGAGTCCTGCCAAGTCGGCAATATAGCACCATTCTCGTCCTTCTCAGGCACATGATTCCCATACTCAGTCGTGTTGATAGGCAAGCCCTTCCTGAAGATGAATCTCCGGCAAGTGCCCAGCATATGCTTCAAGTTGGGCGGGCCGTAGATGTCGAAATGCGGCTTCTGTGGGCCCGCACCCTTCTTACCTCGCTTTTGAGCCTCGCGAAATATCTCCATAGCCGTGGTATATGAGGAGGTGCTCGAGTCGGCTAGTGTGAGCATCATGCCCATGATTCCGCCCATGTTCTTCCAATTGGCTATTCCGGTCAAGAAGAAGTCCTGAGCCTTGAGCAGGCGTACTCCCTGTTGTACCGTGGCACGCTGTATGCCCTCGGCCATACTTCCAAAGACATAGTGTTTGCTCGACGTGCGAAATATGAGCGTAGTGCCTGCAGTGTCGCCCGTAGGCGTGGTGATGATTTCGACACCGTGAGACATGTCGTGCCTTTTCGAGGATTTCGCCCGCTTCTCGTCACGACCGGGTCCGTTGAAAGGTATTACGGGGATGGGGTCGCATACAATTGCAGTCGGATGGAAGCGTAAGTCTTCTTCGCGATTGATCTTGAACGGCGCCGGCGCAAGCACAGGACGAGAGTGAGAGAAGTCGTCGCTCTTGGTGCGACCTGATGCAAGGTTCTTCAAGGCATCCAAGACGGAATTGTGGGGCGCAGACGTCTGGTGGAAGGAACGACCTGGACTGGGTATGCGCGCGTTTCTGGCCTCGAGGCTGAAGACGGCGATTCTCGACTGTCTTATGAGTAGTCTGCTCGGAGGGAGCAAAGCTCGGGAACGGGCATTAGTCGTTACAGTCGTAATCCGCCCGATGGCGCTTATTTGGGAAGCCAATTTGACGAAGTGAAGTTGTGACGTGAGAAGAGGCCGTATACAGTCATCAGGACATGAGAGAGCGCGCAGAATGAGTCCAAGTTGATGCGCGCGTCATTCGCAGCCGCAATATTTTAGGCGAGTACAGAGGCCCGTGCGGCTGGACTTGAGCGGCCTTGTTCCGCCATCCCAACTTCCTCCTTCCTCTTTCATCTCAAAGTCAGCTGGTTTTGACATTTCCCCAAGACGTTCAATGTTCTTATTCTTGTATAGATTATGCTATTGTTCGTCGTTCTTACACCACCAGACCTCTCCACCCAACTGCTCAAGCATTCTTCTTCCTGAGTGCCCCTCCATCGACGGTAATATCCTGGCCAGTCACAAAACCTGCCTCGATGAGGTACAGCGCAGCATCAGCGATATCCTTCGGCCTTCCTGCTCTGTTCGTCGGATGATCTGACACGTCCTTTTCACTAATCTGGCTCGCCCAATCCGCCCCCTTCTCATCGCCCTCTTTGCTCTCGTGCGCCACCTTGATGCGCCCAGGTGCAATGAGGTTGACCCTGATACCCAAATGTCCCAAACTGATCGCCATTGAGTGCATCAGTCCGATCTGGCCAGACTTGCTTGAAGCATAGCCTTCCTGGTTCTTAACGTTGGCGTATCGAGTCAGTACCTCTCTCACATACAGTTGGACAGGAGATACTCACGGGATCCGACTGATGTGCACGGAAAGAGCCAATGTGAATGATACATGGTCCGGCTGGGCTGGAGTTGTTTGCGTTTTGTATATGTGCGCCATGCTCAAAGTCGGACGCGCGCGCCTTCATGTAAGGGATACAAGCCTGTGACATGGCAAAAGGCGCCGTGAGGTTGGTGTCCATGTACGCTTGCCATTCGTCAATAGTGGAGAGGTCCTCCATGGTCTTGCCATCTTTCCACTGTGGACTGGCGATGCCGCCGTTGTTGATGAGAACATCAATGCGGTTGTTAAAGAACTTGGCTGCTTCCTTGACCTTGGCACGGATATCCTCGACGTTACGTAGATCACAGATTGACGATCCAAGCCTACCATCTTCGTAGTATTGCTTGAGGTGTGTCTTGGTCGTATGCTCGAGCTCTTCCTCGTCAATGTCCATGATGTAGGCGTGGTGGCCAGCCTCGAGCATCATCCGGGTCAATGCTCGGCCAATGCCGCGTGCACCACCTGAAATGATGATGTTCTTGTACAATGCTGGAGCTGGCGGTTGGACTGCCATGTTGATGTGGGGTTGCTGTTTTAGTTTGGAGAATGCTTGCGGGGTGAGCTTTGCCTACATCTGTTTCCCAAAATACGTACGTTGCTCTGACGTCACACCTCAACATTTCGTTAATCGTCACTGCAGATGCTATGCCGACTTGCTTTTTTTGTATCGGATTCTTTTGAGCGATGGTTATATTGATGCTTAGTCTACAGCGCTTGTGCCTAGGATTCAAGACCAGGCGACTAGGTAAGTTACCATGTAGTTAGCTCTTCGATTGAAAACGATTTGCTCGCCACCACATGTATTTTGCCAACACACCCTCATCTGACGCCTCTCGCCCAGAAAATGTATTGACAACCTTTCTGTTCAAAGCAGCTTATCATGATCGAAAAGAGTTCAGCCATGTTCCAGCCCTCAATCGGTCAGCCGGTACAACGCCTTGTCCGCAGGGAGGAACAACATCCCTCATAGCCACTGTTACACAAACCAAACATTTAAGAATGCAAAACAACCCCCCTCTACTCAAGTGTTCCTACAATCTACAGAACTCCTTCTCTCCATTCATCTAGAGAGAAAACAGAGAAAAATCGGGGAGCTCATAATCATGCACTTCCTCACCTCGTCCCTCATCGTCCTTTTGACCCCTTCTCTCCTCGCAGCACCAACACCACCGTCCAATGCAACACCCTCGACAACTCACCTCTACATGTGCACTGACGCGTCGTTTCGCGGGAACTGCGATAACATGCAAATGGAAGTTTCATCGTGCTGTACGCCTACCCTAGATAGCGCCAAGTGGAGTAAGGAGCTGATAGGAAAACAGTCAATATGCCACCAACCTACTACAAGCATGTTTCGTCAGCTGGACCAGACAATGGCACATTTTGCACTTTGTACTCGTATGTACCCCGAGGCATTCCAAATTACATGACCTGAATAGTGAGCTAACCTATACAATGCAGCGAGCCAGATTGTCATGGTGAAGCGCTTCCGTTTACCTACCCAGGAATCAAGATGCTGAGTCGATATGGGTATGATGACAAATTGAGTTCGGTGCGGTGTGACTTCATCGGCCCATTTCTCAACCATCCGTAGTGTTCGCGGAGGGCAACAGAGAACACCAGGTCGGATTAGCAGCATATATCATAAACGAAGCTATAGTCGTAAACATTTGAATCGCATCCATAAATCTTTTATCTGAAAGTTGATGACAAAGTTCCCTCGTGACGCCTGAAAACACCAAGTACCAAGTTCCGTGAGAGTACAGGTATATGACCGCATGCATGCATGATTGAAATCAGAAAAGCGCCGTCAAACCATTACAGCTCTGATCCCCCATTTATTGCGATCGCTGGTAGACACCGACAACCATGGCGTGGTCACGCTCGAAAGGCTCAAGAGTGAGCTGCTCCTTGGGCTTGATGCCCATCTCCCTCAGCTTGTTGACTTCCTGTGCGAAGACAGCCTCGGGGGCAGCGGTTGAGTCGATACAGTTGGCCTTGATGGAGATTACGATACCACCGCCAACCTTGAGGAACAATCCGGCGTTGAGACCGACGATACGGGCTTGGTCAGGCTGGGCAACGTCGGCGAAGATGCAGTCGACCATGCCAACGAGCATGCGGTACTTGAGAGGGTGACTGGTAAAGTTAGCATCAGTCCCATTCCAAGCGCGAATCACGTGATGCTTACCGGGCGTCCTCGACGATGGGGATGACGTTTGTGCGGTGGGTAGCCATGTTGATCAAATCACGACCTGAGCGGTGCGAGAACTCAACTGCGAAGACAGTTCCTTCCGGTCCAACGATATCGGCAACGTGAGATACTGAGGTACCCGAGGCGGCACCCAAGTACAAGACTTTGGAGCCGGGTCCCATGTAGATGTTGTCGACACCGCCCAAGATACCTGCGGCCAACTTTGAACGGAAGGGGTTCCAGACACGGTATTCGGTGCTGGATGGGGCCTCGGTCTCGCCGTCTTTTGGTGCGGTGGTGGAACCAACGCTGATGCGCTTCTCGCCGTAAACAGATTCTCCGGGAGTCAAGTTCTTGGTGACAAGGAGATCTTCCTTTCCGCGTGCAACGAAAACTCCAGCGTGACGATGGCTGGATTCAAATTAGCGCAAGTCGCATACATGAGGATGAGCTCTACTCACGGCTCGACAATGACTTTGGCACCACCGCGCGCACCTCCACGGGCACCTCCACGAGGAGCGCCCCTGCCTCGAGGAGCACCGCGACCGCCGCCACGGCCACCACCACGACCACCACGGTCGCCGCCGCCGCGACCTCCGCCAAATCCACCGCGGGCACCACCTCTGGGGGTGAAGCCACCGCGACCGCCACGACCACCACGGTCACCACCGCCACGTCCGCCTCTGTGATGAATGTTAGAAATGCGCTGGGAGATAATTGGACAAGATGTTGCGCGCTTCGAGCAAAGCCCGTGTCGCGATCCAAGTTCAACATGTTAGAGCATCATACCTGGGAGTAAAGGCCATTTCTTATGGGATCAGAGTTATTTGGGTATAATATGGGGCTGCAAAAGCTGTTGCACAAGATTAGCTCCTGTACGCGTTGAAAGGCAACTGTAATGGAGGCTGTGGGTACGGTTGTCGCGGACGAGGTACTGCAGGAGCTTCGCGGTTGAAGTTCGAGATTTTTTTCTAAGCTCCAGACGGCCGTCCAAGCGCCCCAAGCTGCGCGGCCAATCATGTCTGGGTTGGCGCAAGCGGCCCGCTACTTTTGCCGAGCCCACGAACTCCAGTCGCAAATTTGGTTTCGGTCGACACAACATCGTCGTCAATCTCAACTAACCACCACAGCACATCTCGACAAAATGGTACGTCTGCCACCGTCATCTATGCCCTGGCGCACTACGTACAGCACGAACATGGGATTAATTCTTGCAGGTTCGCTACGGAGCAACCTCCATTGACGGCGCAAAGTCTGCCCGCGCCCGCGGCAGCTACCTCCGCGTTTCCTTCAAGAACACCCGCGAGACCGCCCAGGCCGTCAACGGCTGGAAGCTCGACCGCGCGCTCACCTACCTCGGAAATGTCTTGGAGCACAAGGAGGCCATTCCCATGAGGCGGTACGCTGGCAGCACTGGACGCACTGCTCAGGGTGAGTCGCCCTAAACGAACACACGCCTGAAAGCCAGAGGGAAACTGCACTGGAAGAGGAGGATTGGGGGGACTCTGGAGTGGCGTGCATGTCAGCAATTGCACGAACATACGCTGACTTGAGCAGGCAAGGCTTTCGGTGTCTCCAAGGCCCGCTGGCCCGTCAAGTCCGCTGAGATCCTCATCGGTCTCCTCAAGAACGCCGAGGCCAACGCCGACACCAAGGGTCTCAACACCGAGAACTTGATCATCAAGCACATCCAGGTCAACCAGGCTCCCAAGCAGCGAAGGCGCACTTACCGTGCTCACGGTCGTGTATGTACAACTGGTCCATATTCTGCACCCCAGCCTAACAGTCCCAGATCAACCCTTACATGTCTAACCCCTCCCACATTGAGCTTATCCTCACCGAGGGTGCCGAGGTTGTCCAGAAGGGTCCCCAATCCCTCGAGCGCCGCATGAACTCCAGGCAGCGTGGCCGCGCCGTCCGCAAGGCCATCACTGCCCCTGCTGAGGAATAGAGGAAGCAAGAAGGGAGGCGATGTTTGGCAAAGAAAACGGTCAAGGCATGGGCACGGTTTGGAGTCAATGAGCGATGAATCTTTAGGGTCTTTCACACTCATCATGTATGCATGATATGGCACTTCGATTTCCCCAGTGTCTGGTCCACAAAATAAATAGGGCCGAGGCCTGGTTCACAAACATCCAGACCGTATACGACGATACGAAATGTGGCTGCTGTGTTGTATCTGATTGTGAAATCCACAGAAGCCCCCTCTCGGTGTGCAGTTCGTTCTGTTTACGGATCCACGTCCAATTCCGACAATACCATTTTCGATCTTTTGAACACTGGTTTCTTTCACTTTACATTCACTGCCAGTTGTAATCTGCGTCAAACTTTCATAAGCTATGCTGGAGAATGACCAGGGCTGTGCTAGTCCCAACTCGGTCTAGCGGCTGAGACGGCACCTCTCCGGTAACTTGAGAACAAAACACCAGCCATTGGTACATTCAACGGCGATCTAGACACGAAAAGGTACCGGTCCGTCTTGTGTCACCGTCAGATTGCTCGTATTTCACGCACCTCGAGTCAGGCGCAATACTTGCCGGGCTTCAATTGCTCCAGGGCTGTTGCCAACTTTGCCGTGATCGATGACGCATGCCCAGTAAGCCACCAGCGTGGCCATGTACCTCGCCACAAAATATGTCCAACGATAAGTAGTCATCTATGATTATAATAGACTAGGATCTATCCGCTGTCAGGTACCCTTCTCCAAACTCCACATCTCCCCATCTTCTATCCAAGTCTAGACACTCGAACTTGTTTAAACTCTTATACTCTCATACACTCTGCGTATACCAGCATGTCTCAATTCAAGCAATCCACACGCCATCAACGACAAAGAATGCGCTACATGAATCTTTTCGCTATGCTATCAACAGTAGCATTGTCACAAGACTCTAAGCGCGGCTTCGCATACATCGGTGACTCACACACCCCCGATAATCGCCTCCTCACCACCGGCAATTCCCCATTGGCATGGTACTACAACTGGTCGCCTTACCCAAATACCAACCTCATCCCCTCCAACAGCAGTTTGGAGTTTGTACCCATGATCCATGGCATAGACGCAACACAAGATCCACAAACCGAACGAGTGATAAAGGGCTTGCCCGATAGTAGCAAGCATCTTCTTACCTTCAACGAACCAGATGGAACAACTGGAAGTGGAGGAAGCAGCATCAAACCCGAAGATGCTGCAAAAGCCTACATTGACTACGTCGTTCCCTTTCGCGACGGTTCCAGTGGAGGAAGGAAATGGCTGATTAGCCATCCAGTCACGACAGGCAGCCCAAACGGTTTGGACTGGTTACGTAAATTCAACGAGTCTTGCTACGATATTGATTCCCAGAACGGTTGCCCCACCGACTTCGTCGCCGCACATTGGTATGGCAATTTCGATGGCCTGACAAGTTGGTTAGCCACTCTAGATGAGTTTTATAACACAAACTCAACACGGGACCAACCGTTGAAGATCTGGGTCACGGAAATGGCACTGCCACAACAGGATGAAAAGAATACTGTTGCGATGATGAACCAGACACTACCGTATCTGGATGGCAAGGATTACGTTGAGCGTTATTCGTGGTTCGGCGCGTTCAGGACAGGTGATGCGAATGAATGGACTGGTGACGGTGTCGCATTGTTTGATAACAAGGGCGGTTTGACTGAGCTTGGAGCGTTGTATCTAGGCGATGGTTTCAAGAAGGGAGAGAAGGGTGAAGGTGAGGATAATGCGGCGAGTGGGTTGAGGTTGAGTGTCGGATTGATGACTACACTTTCAGTGTGCGCGGCAGTTTTTTCCATATTCTAGATGAACATCTTCTATATCTTCAGAGCGAATACCCGGATCATTTGTACATATGGTTGACGCGCAGTAACGAAATATTATGAAATCTACCTGTAATCTCGTTCTATGTTCTTTGTCAAACCTTGTTGCGTCTTCTTTTGCAAACCCTAGGACTTCCCGCATAGTTAATGTGATTCTTGTAGTGTGAAGAGATCATAATCTTCTTATGTTCTCCTTCTAGATTCGGCCATTTCGATTCCGTCATTCCAGCTTTTGATCTTGATCCAATGCGCTAATCATTATAATGAATTACGGTACAATTTCAGTAGTGATTTCATCACTCACCTGCATTGTTACGAAGCGCCAGTACTTCACTCAGCTCACCCGCTACAGCACTAGTAACCATGAGTGTTCAAGCGCATCACTCTGAGGCTCGCCACAAACCATAAAACACAGCTGGTCGTAAACTCTCCCTACAACACTAATCAGAGAATCAACTTCATTCTCTCAACCACCACCGTTGTACTAAACACAACTCGACTCTTTGGTCGAACAAAGAATATTCATCAATCTTCTAGAAACCTCACCGGCCAACCATGGCATCAAAGCGTAAACCATACGATAATCCGGGTTCACGAACCCCAGGTATAGTACCATACACCACGAATTCCACACCCCGATCAAAGCGTCAAAAGGCCGACCGGGGGGCCGGCGAGCCAACACATCGGCCTCGCACTCCTCTCCAGACTCCAAACCGTCATCTTCTTCTCAACCGCCCCTGGGTTAACACCCCCCAAACTGTGTCCGCTCAAGACCTCTTCATCATTCAATCCCGTGACAATCTCACTCCGGGCTCTACTGGGCCCAAGGACTGGACTGAGGTAGCGCGAGAGTTCAACGAGCGGTTTCGGGACGATCTGAAGAAGCCTTTGGCGCCGGCAACGATGAGTAGGCGATGTGGAGTTGCGCGGAAGGACTTTTTGCGGGATAATCCTGAGTATGAGGAGGCTCGCAAGTATCCTATCCCAGACGACTTGGAGGAGGAGGAGGAGGACAACGACGACGACGAAGACGAGTACCAGACAGAGGACGATGAGCAACAGCAGGAAGAAATGGATTCGGACGGTTGGACGATGGACCCTATGGATCCGGATATTGATGCCTATTACAACTGTAATCCACGAGCGCCTTTTTACCACTATCCCGACCCTCGTTTCGACCCTCCCCCAAATCCGTCCTTACTTCTCGCAAACACTCCTACCACGCCCCAATTCACACCTAGCAAGCCCCCTACTTCAACGCATCCTCACATCCCAGGCTCCTACAACCCCTCCGCCATTCACTCAACTTCCATCCCACCCCTGACCCGCATAAAATTCCACCTCCGCCACCGCACCTCCGAGCCCGTGACATTCCACTTCTCATCACCTGACCAGAACAACCTCGGAGAATCTAGCCAATACGTCGACGCCAACCTCCTCGTTGCCACCTCTTCCGTCTACGCCACCCAAGCCCGCGTAGATCCCGAAAATACCGCCATCTTCGTACCTGCCCCCTTCACAGCTCGCACGGTAAACATCTTCATCCAACTCATTTCCCCTGAACCCGCCCCTGAGCTTCCAACACATTTTCTCTGGAAGGCGCGCAAGGGTGTCCCTGGTATCTACGACCGATTTAGTGGGATCGCAGTGGAGAAGATTGAGTGGAGCGAGGAGACGCTTGTTGATCTTCTCTTCTTCGCGCGCGAGATGGGTGTCACGTGGATTTTGGATATGGTTGTTGATCGGCTGTTCTTCCTGTTCGATCGGGAGTGTAAGAACAAGGCCGCGTTCAAGGATATGGGACAACCGGTGAATGGACACGTTAATGTTCGTGGTCGAAAGGTGTTTGTGGGGTACAAGTTACCCGCCGTTGACGCGCCGTTGCCGACGCTTTCGGTAGATGACTTTTGGGCGGAGGTGTTGCATAGCTTGGTAGCTGGAACGAAAGGTCTGGATGTTCCGACGTTGAGCTTTGTGGGCGATTTGATCAAGGGGCTGCATCTAGAGGTCGATCCTATCTGGCTCGCTGGTACGCAACCTAGGGTACAGGATCTTCTCAGCAGGTCCAGCGATGAGTATCTCAGGCCTATGGCTCGGCATCTGTTTTGCGCCCGGTATCATCACCACCTGCACACTTCTCTGCGCTACACCCAGCCTTGCTACACCCAGCATCGAGTTCAGTCGGCCGAGTACTACATCAACGCCTTGTACGCTATGGAGACGCTGCAGGAGATGGTTAAGCTGTCTGATGGCTTGCCCATGGCGAATAGTCTGGCGAGCATCATGTATCCTCAAAACGGAGACGCGAGCAAATTGCGCAAGGACGATTCGTCGGCGGAGATGCTGGAAGCGGAGAAGATGGTGCTGGCAATGGAGTGTCGGTTGAAGGAGGCAAAGGCAGCACTGTGGACTGCGCGCTCGGCTGACGAGGAGGAGAAGTTGAACGCTGTTCATGAGGCGACTCGTTTTTGTTCGGGCTCTGAGTGGTATTGGCGGGACTTGAAGAGGGGAGTAGAGGTGATTCGATGGGTTCTGTGAGTGAACCTGTGCCAAAGGCTCCGGGTTTGGAGTCATGTTTGGAGATGTAGTTCATGGTAAATTTGAATGACAGTCTGTTGGTTGGCAATGAACATAAATTGCCTACCGGATAGAGAGATCTTCATGCTTCATGTGTAAAACTCGATAGTGACGAAAAGCTACAACATCTACTTTGCGAAAGTCTGGTGCAAGCAGTTGTTCCCTCTCAAATCTTCTCAATCTGAAGTACATTTCCCTGCC
The DNA here is from genome assembly GCA_014334815.1 of Pyrenophora teres f. maculata. NCBI lineage: Eukaryota > Fungi > Ascomycota > Dothideomycetes > Pleosporales > Pleosporaceae > Pyrenophora > Pyrenophora teres. Next base: position 1,193,413 of record CP060572.1, on the reverse strand, counting down.
TATCAGTAGCCAGCCTCTTCTTGACAAGTGACGCATTCCGCGGATTCGGAGCATTGAAAATATCATCAATCTCCTCCAGCGTACGGTTCTTCGTCTCAGGAATGAACAGCCAAACAACAAAAGCTTGTACAGGACACCAACAGACGAAGACAATATATAGTTTCCAGCCAATCCTCTTTAGCGCAATGGGATAAACGAACTGGTTGATCAGCATGGCCGTGGTGAGCGAAAGGTTGGAGAAAGCCATGCCCTTTGCGCGCATCTCAAAGGAAAGTACTTCGACGGGGTAGAGAGCCTGCAGTGGTGTGATACCAAAGGCGAAGACGGCGTTGAAGAGGAAGACTAGTGCGACAAAGGCATTGCCGGCGGTGGCGCTGTCCGTTTTGTTCTGGTAGGAAACAGCGCCGATAGCGCCGGCCCAGATGAAGGTGATGATGGAAAAGGTCCCGATCAGCATGGGGCGGCGACCGAGTTTGTCGACAGAGAGAGCACCCGCGATGGCCTAGCTAGGGTTAGCACTCGGTCATGTTAATGTCATTAGTTAGACTTACAAAGGCAAGCTGCATGCAACTTTTTCCCAGGTTGATGTTCATCTGCTGGATTTCTCCCGTGACGCCTGCCGATTCAAGAACACCGGAGATGAAATAGTCGACAGCACTAATTAACACCAGTCAGCTTCGTTCCTTGCCACTACAACTTCTGTTCAACTTACCCATTTCCCGCCCACTGCGCAAAGATAGCAACGACGCAGTTGCAGGCAAGACGGTAGCGAGCTTGGCGGGTCTTGAAAAGGGAACCATAGTCCCACCAGCGCTTGTCACCACCATCCATGTTGAGATACTCCTCATACTCGCGAAGCTGCATGGATACCCAGATACTGTCTTCATTACCACAACCATGGTACTTTGCGAGAATCTTCTTGGCCTGGGTGTATTCGCCGCGCGTGTACAGCCAGCGAGGAGATTCTGGTAGAAACCAGGGGAGTATGGTGAGGATACCCGGGAAGAGCATTTGAAGCCAGACAGGTATCCTCCAGGATTGATTGCCGCCGAGACTGGCAGAGCCGCGCGTGACACCAGCTGCGAGAATCGATCCGACGAACCAGAAGGTGTTGTAAAGACCGGTGATAACACCTCGATGAGCTGGATGCGCAGTCTCGACGACAAACAAGGGTCCAGCGGTGATCATGATGGGTACAGCGAAGCCTAGCAAGAATCTTCCACCCATGACTTGATTGTGGAGTCTGGAGTCAGCATATGTTTCCAATACATTTCCTTCATGGACGCTACTCACATTGACCCACAGGATTAGAAGCAGGTGCAGTGGATTGGATGATGACACCAACGCAACCAAGAGCCCCTCCAATCATCATACCGATTCTCCGACCCCACGTATCACAAGCAGGGCCGATGAAGGGGAGTGCAACAACGCCACCAATCTGGTACATGGAGGTTATGATACCGGCCCAGGCACCAGTACTTTCGACATTGTAGTAATTCTTAAACTGTTTGCTCGTGAGCAGCGAGTTGAACATGGACCCATCGAAGCCGTTACAGGTGGAGCAGAAGAAGCCGACAAAAGCACAGACGTAAAGCAACATTGCAGATTTGGAAAAGCGCTGCACAGGCTCCTTCAACATGGCCTCTGCGATGGCTTCGGAGCCTGAGATGACTGCGACATTAGTCACGGCACCTTTTTGATCCTGCTAACATGTAAGTCGACAGCAATATGTCGTGCCTGGGGGCCATACTCACGCCATTCGAAGAGTTTGTCGTGGTGAGATGAACCTCTTTGTTGTCTGACATTGCTGCGGTCAGGGGCACTCCAGACGAGTTGCTGCGGGGTGAGCTGCCAACTGGGACGCGACTGAACTATAAGACATGTTTTAGGAGCATGCAAATCACGTATAGAGGGCCGGAGTACCGGGTTGTGGGCCGCAATGACCGGCTGATGGTGCATCCCCAGTGGCGTCGTGTAGGTAGGGAGGGGGATCGGTGGTCCAGAAGTATGGTTTGGGTTGACATGGGCACGGAACGTCATGGTTCGGGCCTAATTCGGGGCGGCTCCTGTCGCCTACGACAAGCCCCTACCGTCCCGTTCATGTGCAGATGCGCCACCATTTGTGAGATCAAGTATACTTGTCCAAGGAAGCTTGGAATTCTCCGTGGAGAGCATCGTTGGTGGTTCTTGCTACAGCTGCGTAGCGGTTGCTACTACGCCCATGGTGAAAAGTAGCGATCGGCATGCCGCACTTTTGGCGATGCTGACGGCGATTATAGACAATTGTGGGGGGGATTACCTTGAACCCCCGAAATCCGGATCGCTATGACCCTGTCTACCAGGGATACCGCCTTCAACTTTGTTTTAGGCAGCGCTAAATCAATGACTAAATCTTCATGTCAGGCAGATCGACCGCGCAACCATGTCGGGGCGTATCGTAGTAAAGCAGCTACGACGATAGCCCTGGATATCAATCAGCAGATAATCATCCAGCATGCACATGCTTGGGGCTAGAAAGTGCATCAGGGATCAATGCAGTATCTCCTAACTACTGTACACTGAACACATGGTGTAGGTGGAACGAGCAGCCGCTTAGACGTAGCCTTGTGTGAAGGAAGGCCTGACGTTGACGATAGTGTTTTCTGTCCGCGAATGAGCTAGAAGATTGACTGCAGGTGTGTAGCACAAACAGCAAGGCGCTTGCTGGGGGCGGACGCCCGACCCCGCATGATAGCCATAGTCCAAGCGCCTCAATGCTGAGCATCCAGAAGAGAACGGAGAGGTGTGTACGTTGTCGATGGGAAGACTGTGGGGTGAGCGACGGGGACAGCCTAAAGTAGCTCTGTGAGGGGCGTAATCGAGGACGCTAACTTAAGTGGGCCTTCCCCAGGTTATTTCCCGCGGGTCAGGAACTACGGAGGCGCTTGGCCGTGTCGCGTTGGGCCATATCGATATACGAACTGCTGTAGGCGTGACGCATGCGTTGACTGGAAGTTTTACACTAGGATAGAGGTTATCTTTATGATTAGTGATGATATCTACAGACTTGTGACCAACGGCAGACCAAGTCACCTCGAATAAACATTAAGCTTGGCGCGGGTATTCATTTGAAGTCCCGCGGAAATTTCAACACTATTCCGATAGGCGTCTAGTTCAAAAGCAGCCCTGGTGAAAACCCCTTGGATAACTTGCGACGCACAACAAGGTAACAAAAGGAGTATCCCTTTTCAGGGACCAATTAGGTTGATACTGCATTTGATAACAACATCCTCAAATACTTGTCCGTCTGTAACGCTATCAATTCTCAGTAGTTCTTTGAAACCATTCATTGTAATAACTAGCTACCGCACGCCATCATCTCCTGAGTATCAGCGATAAGTGCATAATGACACCCGTTCATCCCAAGCACCCGATCCGCCAATCCTGCCATACAAACTGTAGCAGTCCAGAACTTGCGCGCCGGGTCATCAGGCTCTGTATTATTGAAGAGCAAATTTAGATCCTCAAGTTCAAGGTTAATTTCAGCATTCTGCCGCAAAAGCCCGCGCCAGTGATCCAGCACCAGGCCGCGGACATGGCCATCCTGGACTTGGGCGGCAAAGCAGTATAATTCTATGACTGAGGCAACATCGCCAAAGATAGGCTTTGGCAACTGGGCTGGTCCTCTGAAGGAAACGCATTCTGCATAATGTTCGATAAGTCCCAATGGCCAACAGTGAAGCTGCACCTGCGTATCAGTGTTGTTGTCTAGCAGTTGTCCAAGGACAGGGGAGTTTATACAGACATCTTCGCGATCCGCGATTACAGATCCAACTCTTATTTGCTGGTTGTCGTAGACATCTATGCTGACCTTGTTGGTAAGTGTGGACAGTGCTTCGTCGGCGTAGTTGTGAAGGTCAGCTAGGTTGCGAATATGATCTGGCGGTATCCAGCCTCTAATACAGTCGTTATATGGGTCATTGGGTACGACACCGTCCTGTAGGTTACCAAGCTCCAGAAAATTGTGGTTCTGTTTACGGTTGCCGATTGTGCCACCAGACCGAGCAAATGCAACAACAGCTTCTGGATAATGTTCCTTGACCTTTTGCGAATAGAAGATTTTGGATGGATACCTTGGATGCTTTTCCATCCAGACAGCTCGTCCCTGTCGCACACGCTTCTTCATTGCTGCCCAAGCGATAGACTTGCCATACCGCTCGTTATAAGCTTTTGCAACGGCTGACCATGGAAGCGGACCATTTGTCTCCGACACTGTACCATACGGGTCAGGCTTGTTGTTATCGCGTGTGAGAATGATAAAGCCAACTTGTTCTTCCCGCTTGCGTCTTAGTGAATCCTTGTCTTTTTCGGGCATGGGACGGGGTGGTGGACGTTGTAAATCGGCCGGGGTTTCTATTTCCATTTCTTCCATCTGCTCGTATTCTGACCCATTGTCGCTTTCCTGGTAGTCATCTGCGCTATCATCTGCCGCGTCGACCACCGATGAGCTGGACGCATGATGTGCCACAACCATGCCCTTCTGCTTAGCCGTTGCTCGGCCCAAGGCGCTTTGTGATGCAGCTTCAACATTGGCATGGTGATTCATTGTAAGATAATAACCGTCGAGAATGCTTGGTATGAAGATGATCCCAAAAAGATAGGCGGGGAGAGAGTTGATAAGATGATGAAGGTCAATTCACTGAACGTTCTGTTTTCACAGCGCGAAGGGTATTGGTAACTACTGTACGCCCACCTAGGTAAAATTTCTATGCATATTCACCTAGATTCAAGAAGATGAAATATCTCGAGACTGAGAGATGACTATCTGATTGCTCCCTCTTTCTAGCTGTAGGTCGAAGCAGACGACCACACATGATGAAAAGATGAAGATTGTGTGTCGTGTCATGTGCTTATCGATAGCCGCTTCGGCATCATTGGCGCGCCGCAGTCAACCCTCAATCCAACCCACGAACATGTGAGGCACGCGTCGACACTACGCGCTGCGCAAACCATGTACCACCTCTTCAAGTCGATATATTTGCATGCGACAAGTAAAGAAGGCATGTGACGTCATTTAAAAGCCGGAACATGTCCAGGCCCAAATGACCACCTAGTCGCTATGCGCTTACGTGCCCATCTAACAACCCGCAGAGTATTCCGTCCTACTCCTAGGTCTCGATAATGCCGGCAAAACTACGCTCCTCGAACAGATAAAAGGCACATATACGCCCTCGCATCCCAACCTAAAAACCGTCCCCACCGTCGGTCAGAACGTGGCTACAATAGCGCTTCCGCCGCCAAACCCGCCCATCTACCTCAAGATATGGGATGTCGGCGGCCAACATAGCTTGCGCGGGCTCTGGCAATCATACTACAGTAGCTGCCATGCCATCGTTTTCGTAATAGACAGCAGCGATGTCGGCAATGCGACACTAGCAGACATGAGTGCCAATAACGCAGCGAGTAACGAGGACATTGGGCGATTGGACGAATGCAAGCTAGTTTTGGAGAGCGTACTGGCAAGCGAAGATGCCAGTGGCGTGCCGATATTGGTATTGGCAAATAAACAAGATCGCGAGGATTGTGTCGAGGTTGTGCGGATCAAAGAAGGCTTTGTTCGGAGGGTATTTGAAGGAGACAAGGGTGGAAACGTAAGAGATAGCAGAGTGCTACCGTGCAGTGCGCTCACGGGTACCGGTGTACAAGAGGCAGTTGAATGGCTATGTAGCAGGATGGCGTTCAACAAAGAGGCAAGACCACCTGTTATGCGATAGTTGTCGACGTGGCACAGAGTCAGGAATATACCCCATGTTTTCGCGTCCGCGCACCCGGTTATTAGTCCGTCTAATTTCTATGCAATGGTATTGCTTGAGTATCGCTTTCTAATCTCATGTAGAAACACATGCGGGTTGGCGAACTCCGCTAGGCCCGCCACGGCTTGGGTGTAATGGTCCTTTTTCCTACCGCCGGTGCGGCCGCTGACTGCTCCCCAAGCAGAGGAACTCTACACCAAAAGTTCTTCTCTCAACAAGTTCAAAGGGAAGATGATTATATCAATCTTCTGAATCGGCATAAGTACCAAGCGTTTAATGTGACTATGTCCGTGCTGTTGAAAACGCAAGCAGCGGGGATAGATTACAGATGATAGCTGCCAGTTTGGCGGTTTTTTTTTTGACAGCAGGGATCATGTTACGTATCCCTTTTTTGCTGTCGGCATGATATCAATGCGCAACATACACTGAGTACTGGCAGGTATGGATACACATGACTGCATGTTATGACATGTCCTGCAGTGACGACGTGAAACTGCAAGCTGCCGTGTCTTGGGTTGCCTCTCGGAATGCTATTTGGGCATGGCATGAGGAACAGTCAGCCTCAAGCCGCCGAGATGACATGGTTCCATGTTAAAGGTGGAACCTACTACGCAAAACTCAGTTATTCCGAAACCCGATATCGTTGCAGAAAGCAGGTGAGTTAATGCGATGTCCTACTATCGCGCTTCCATGGGTCACTGGGTGGTGATCCGTTCTTCCACTTTCCCTCCCATATTGCCTAGCTACTTGATCACTCTATATACATCTCCACTGCAATTGTACATCTCATCGACGCTCTTTTGAAATTACAACCGGTAGGTCGGGATTGAGGTGTATACAACGAAGTATATGACATGGCTAACAACGAGCAAAGCAGAGAAGATAGGTCATTGAGACGAACTCGCAGATATAACACGAAAGCAGTGGTTTATGAACATTGTATCAGAATAGCAGAATAGAGTAATTAATTCAATGTACTGAATATTCTAAATTATTAGGTTTATGATGCGAGGGTTGGCAGATAGAGGGTTCGGCTCATCTACGCTGTTCGCTTTTCGCTCAGTGATTACTACCGTGTGTATAACACTCCATTTGCAAGGAACCACAAGATTCTCGTCATCCGATGATTGACAGACCGATGCCTCATGTCACGGCGCTTATTTGGCGCACTGGCACTTGGGGACGTTGACGACCTGACCAATCTGGAGCTGCTCGGGGATTTGCTTGGGGTTGGCAGCCAGAATTTGTCCGAGGAGGATGCCAGCCTTGGTGGCAAGGTCGGAGAAGGTGTCACCGCTCTTGATTGTGTGCTTGTCGTTGGTGCAAGAGCAGCCCTGGCAGACAGGAACGATGAACGTATCGTTGGCCTTGATAACGTCGAAGTTCCTACCAGGAGCCTTGTTGGGGGCCTCGAGGGCGCTGAGGACAAGGTTGAATTTGTTGGCAATCTTAAGGGTCGTATCATCGGGAATAACAACGTATTGCGGTGGGTTGACAGATAGACCGTTGACACAGTCCGCAGTACCGGTGGCCTTGACGGCGTCCTTGACGCAGGTGGTGTTGTCGCCCTTGCCGGCGGCGCACACCGTAGGGATGATCAATTGCTGACCAATGCTGAGGTTGTTGATCTTGTCGTCCGAGATGTTGTTGTAACGCGAAATATCGCAGATACCAGTCTGGAAACGTCCAGCAAGAATGGTCAAGGTATCACCCGATACGACACTGTATGTTTGGCTCGACACAGAGCCGCAAGGGAGTGGCCCATATTTGTCCTCGCCTGTTGATTTGTTAGTGTATTCTACGGTTGTGTAAGCATTCTTTGGGCTCACAATTGGCCTTGTTCTGCTGGGCGTTGTTCGCTGGCGCGGCGCTGATGCAAGTAGCCAAAAAGGCGGCAGCGGCGAAGAGAGTGGTCTTCATCTTGATGATCGAGCGAAAGGTTCAATTAAAACCAGGCAATTAATGTATATGTAAAAGAGTGTGGGTGAAAACAGTGAAGACAAGCGGTAGGCAGTAGTAGCTATGATGAATCGACAAGAGATGCGAACAATGAGTAATTATATACTAGTTACTTATCCCCCTTTCCTCCTGTCTCTGCCCAGCATGATGGCATATTTTTAGTCTGATCATCTCAAACCAACACGACTTCGGTGCTTACTGTAAGCCGCGTTCTCCCACATCTTTCGACGACTTGGTCGAGATCGTCATGCGGACTCGGTTTAATGTCGCTCCATGGCAACAAGATTGGCCGTTGCCTTCCGAGCATCCAGAGAAAAACTCACACTCATTTCGCTTGTACCGTTAGCCAGGCTCGTCAGGCTCGTCAGCTTACAGCTCCACGGGCTGGCGGGAAATACCACCCGGTTGGCAGATCCGTCAGGGGCCGATCATCGGCATACGACTGGTACCAAGAGCAGTGCTTCCTTAGCATGCTCTGTATGTAGATACGAGGAATAGTGCCGGTACCGTCTGCCAGCCAACAGTATATCATACATGTTTCCTTGAACGAACGCGCATCCGAAGGTGTCGTTGATTTACGATATCGTGGAGCTGTCGTTGTGTGATGATCTTGTTACATGATCAATTAATCGTCTTATGAGACAACGTTGATGATGAGCGCTATTCATTCTCATCGCGAGTTCCCTGGACCCTTTCTCGAACATTCACGAGATGCATGTGCTCGAAATTGTTGCTTTCAGATGTGGCTTAGGTTTGCTTAAAGTTTTGAGCTTGGTAGTAAATTTGCCATTTATTGGGATTACCGGCAGTGCATGAGTCATGTATCTGGGGTGCCCTACAAATGACCGGGGCATCCTGGAACCAAAAGTACCCTCTGCAACAGCTCAAGGTCGTATAGTATATTCGAGATGTGGTTCGTAAGGCGGAACTCGCATGGTGGTGAGTCGCCTGTCACGATTGGTACTGTATTACGAAGCGGCATAATGAGTGACTGTCTGGGTGATTGTCATGGCATTAATAGAAACGGACCGTCAGATGACATGCGTAGTAGGGTGTTACGAACGCCCTCGGGTCGCAAATGATCACTGCCACGATGGTGCCGGTAAGACGGACAGAGTAAGGTTTTCGGAGCATACATATGGCGGGGGGTCTGCCACTACAACATACACCACAGACACGCCATTCCCTCGTTGGTCTTCTCCAAGGGCCATCGTCTAGTAGCATCTGATGAAGTTGGAATTCACAGTTTGCTTGTAATGAGGAATTGAAGATTGGCATCTCTCTGATGATGATCACTCGGAGAACTCGAAGCATGTGACGGGTATCGGTCAGATTGCTTACGGCCGCAATTGGCAAAGACGCGCCCCTATCTGGACCTGATTGGCCCACTGCCCCAACAGTGTCCATGAAGACGAAGGACGCTCTTGGCAGGTCCATTTTAGATGGAACATCTCACGCTCCCAGCAACATACGGTATGGCACAGCCAGCGTGTCCATATGAGCGTGATGCGAGCAGTCCTGACAGTCTCTTAGCGTGTTACCAGACGATTGTCACTGTTAGCCAGATGCGCAGGTCCACACGCTGAAAATCCAAGTCCAACAGGGGCTTTCCTTGACGGAGTAGTCGGAAAAGAGTCGCTAATAATGTTCCCCAGTCAGTCCATTGTCCGATCATTATGCAGGGGTTAGTTCGTATACCGCAATTTCGGCGCGGCCTGGTGTTCATATCTGCCGACGACCGCCAAGCATGACGCACGAGAACTGCAACGTTGACTTGCCAGCAGGACAGACCTCTTCACGACTCTGATTTGTGCCATCGCTATCAGTGGTGTGCTAACATAGCTAAGTGCCAGAGCATCGATACCGTCAGTGCTACTATCAACAACCAGTTCGATGCCCCTGCACTGCCCTAGCTGTATCCATCTACCCGGGAAATTACTCCGTGTGTACCAGTATGTGTGTGGAAATCACGTCCGAGCGTTCCTTGGCGAACGATGCACCGTGAATTGTCCCGCATCCTTCTGCAAGACTATTGATATGAGGTAAGTAGTGTGGGGCTAAGGTTACAAGTCTGGTGATGTCACGTGCCGAACATCCGCCAAGGGTTTTCCGTTTGCCGCACGCCCTTGCTGGGAAGATGATTGAGGATATCACCACCTGAAAGATCTGTAAGCGCATTGAGTTTCTTGTATATGCTATGCTTGCGGCTCATGAATTCGCTTACAGCACCCTTTCGACGGGCAATACCACCATCGTTCACATAATCCAAATCGATTTCCGGTTCAGTTCGCAGTCTTGGTAGCACATCAGCTAAACCACAGGTCGATATACGAGACGCCATTGATCACTATCAGACGTTTATAAATCTACCTCCGGGAGGTGGTTGTAAGACTGTACTGGATTTAGCATGTTGTAGCTACAAAGAGACCTGACGTCTCTACTCAGATACAACGAGAATGTAAGTTTAGCCGAAAGGCGTCTATTATTCAACGTCGATGAGCTCAAGAAAGCTGCTGCCAGCTCAGTCAACAAGCCCAAGTCCGACGTCAAGAGTATTCGCAAGTTCGCAGAGGGCGGCTTTAACCGTGTGTTTGAAATAGGCATCATAGACGGAACGTCCGTTCTTGCTCGACTACCCTATCCTTCCACTCAGCCTCGACGCTTAGCTGTGGCTAGCGAAGTCGCGACAATGAATTTCGTCCGTACACACGGCGTCCCAACTCCTCAAACACTTGGATACGCTATCGATGAGAATCCCGTTGGCTCGGAATACTTGGATTAGACGGCCAGTTTTGTGTAGGCCCATACGCTGGACGTAGGTGGTGGTACGGCAAGTGTGAGAATCTCACGCTTGATCGAGGACCGCGTAGGTATTTGTAGCCACTATTGTATCCGTAAAACTCACATTGTTCAGATATTGATACACTTCGCGTTCTCGAAGCTCCTGCTGAGAAGGAGCTGACCTGGATACGTGAGCATGGACGACTACGATATCCATTTCACCGACAATACCGAGAAACCTACCAATACGAGAAACAAGATCCAGTTATTCATGCAGAATCTCTAGAAAAGTACCTGCAATTAGCTCCACATCTCATACCCGGTATCGCCGAACTCAATCTTCCTATCCTTCGCCACCCCGACGTCCAACCCAACAATATTTTCATATCTAAGGACTATAGGGTCACAGGTCTAATCGATTGGCAGCACGCTATCGTGCTCCCAACATCTCTTGCTGCTGGCATACCACATCTATTCCAAAATTATGGCGATGCTGAGTCAAATTATTTTACGCCCCCCACACCTCCCTGCTGATATTGAGTCACTGGATGAGCTTGGACGTGCTCACATTCAAGAGGAGTACCGCCGTAGGCATGTACACTTCTTCTATCTGCGGTTCACTCGGAAATTCAATACGCGACATTGGTCTGCTCTTGAGGATAAGGTAGACATACTCAGACGTCGAGTCTTTGACTATGCCAGCGAACCATGGGAGGGCCTCAATACACCCCTCCAGTACGATTTTGTTCAGGTCGCACAAGTTTGGAATGAAATTACATCCCTGAACCATGGTACGGCTGCGTCGACATGCCCTGTGTCTTTCACAGAAGAAGAGGCAAAACAGATCGATGCTCTAGACGACTTGCATCGCGACGCAGACAACGATATGGAAAGAATCAATGGGCTTCTTGGTATAGCATCTGATGGGTGGACTCCGCACGAAAGATTTGAAAGCGCTAGGAGTAAAGCAGTCGAATTCAGGGAACAAGGTCTTGCGTCGGTGGACGATGATCAGTGGTTGAGGGAGATATCTGAGAGACACTGGCCATTTGATGACTATGATGAGAACGAGTGAGAGTCGAAGAGGCGCGTTAAAGAATGACTATTTGCTAAAACCCGGCATATGCATAAGTCAGAGTCACGCCTCGGAGGCTCCAACAATATGATTGGATGGCACTGCGCCTCTTGTGCGACATGTTGACCCGAAGCAGTGATTAAGGGCCATGCTCTGAGCTGGGTCTTGATATATGCACACTACATGCTGCGCCTTCCTTCAGCCTGGTCAGCCACATAATCGCTTTCCCTCCATTATTTCCTCACATTCGATTCAACCATTCCAAATCACAAATTTCATGGCGGAAATAGCGGGTCCCGCTGTCGGTATCGCATCACTTTCAATACAACTATGTCAGGGCATCATTAGGTACGTTAATGGGGTTTTGGATGCCGAAGAAAACGCCCACCCAGCAAGTAGTTACCGAGATTAGCCGTCTCGTTGATCTACTAGAACTGCACGAGAGCATTATAGTCAATTTGGATACTGTTCCATCTATGCTCGCGACGCCAGGCGGTGTTGTCTCATGCTCAGCTGCCATTTATCAGATTCGCTCAAAGGTTGGAGACGTCAAACCCGCAGGCGGCTTTGGCCTATGTGTTTGCATGAAGAAGCTCGCTAAGCGACTTACTTTCCCTTACGAGGAGTCAGACGTCAAGCACTGCAAGACTATCATCAGTGACATTCGGCAGAGCCTTCGGACGGCCCTTCACGCTCTTCAGATGTGAGTAGCTGTATTTGAACGTGCGTGGCTATCTCTAAATATGCACAAAATAATCAAATGAGGTTATGCTACGTCAGGATACATATAAGTATCGCACAATACTCACACACGAACATGTCGGCGCAACAAACAATGCTAGCCCATCAAGCCAATTATCATAACGAACAGACACAGCTCTCCCGTGCGAGTGTGAAGATGAGCAAACAGCAGTATGGATAACTTCAGGCGGATATGGACAATCTGAAGCAGTCCCTGGGCGTGACTACAACTGATCTATCCCACTTTTGTACCCTGGCCGAGATACTCACTTTTGTGCGTAGTGCTTAGTAAGGTCTCTGAGCAAAACCTACCGATAATGTACTAATAGCACAACCTGGAGGAATCCGGCAGTATTCCGATCTCATCAGACACCCAGCAACGTACTCCCCATACTTCCCGGCGCGTATCCCACAACCAAACCAAGATCGAAACCCAGTTGCGCATTACTTGGCGCTGTTTCTTCCTTCTTTAGAAACTGACGGTTTCCCTCTATATGTTCCATCAGGCTGAATCCTGGGAGATACACACTATCTTGACTTGTACCAGAAATGTGACGCGAGACTCACCAATTTGCTGAGACATCCAAGTTTTTTCAGGGAACCAATGTAACCAAGCCTTCAGGGTTTTGAGTAGATTTGCAAGATGTTCTCAGGATGCTTCAGAATGGAACAGCGACTCCCTATGATAGTCTCCCCAGTGGTGGCATTATACTTCAGCTGAGTAACTCAGAGCTCGTCCTTTATTTTCATGTACTAAACATGCGAGGCCCTATTTGAGCAAGCCCAGCATTACAGTTACCGTTTGATACAAACGGCAGAATTACAGCTGTAAAGCTTTGTTCTAAACATCACTGGGTGCCCAAACAGCATACTGAACGAGACGGCAGATTTCGGAGGGTGATATACCTCTTGATTCATTATACTTGCTGTGCGCTTACTCAACGATATAGCACATGTATAGATCGATCACATGCATAACGCTAATACCACCAGTTGGAACTCCACATTTGGAAAGCTTCTGGAGTCTGGTGTGCAGTATACGCTGAAAGAACAGCACTTGGGTGGCATTTCACATCTGTTTTGCGAAGAAAAACCTACAATATCTTCCCAGAAAATATCAGAGACTGTCCTCAGAGTATCGAAGCAGTTCTGTTTCAAGACGAGAGACGTGTGCAGGGCATGATCCAAAGGGACGACGACAGCGACAGATTCACTACAGACCATACCGCAGCGCTTTATAAATTATGAATATGTACCTGAATGGTCAAAGGGGTGTGGGATCTTTCTTAAGAATTGCGGCAGAGTCTTGGGACACTCGAGCAAGGGCTGTACCACTAGGTTGATTGAATTGGGAAATCCCCTTCTGGGTACTTGCGTGGAATCAAAACAATTGGAACTACTCAAGTCCTTCCTGGACATGCGATGGCATGCGAAAAGAGAAGAATGACAAAACGTTGGTGATTTTTGCAGTGCGCTTCTGAGGAGCATCGATCGGGAGTCTCTTGAAGTTGTTGTGACTTCTTTGATCGAACAAAGACGATGACTGAAAACTCTGGCTGGGATGATTCTCCCTATTCTACTAAAAATTGTTGGTCTAACGAAACCCAGAGGACTACTAGGTTCTCACGCTGGTTGTACGCTTCGCCAACTAGTGGCAAATGGGGCTCAGGTACCGGCCTATTTGATACTATGTGATAAAAGTGTGTACTACCTCACTCGCCATAATCAGAATTAATTCGGACTATCATCCTGGACTTCGATAATTGTGAACACTGATAGAGCGTTGTTCAGGGTCGAAATTCACGACATCAACGCGAAAGACTTCAAGTGTTCCGACAATCATGATTCGTTCTCACCTCTGCTAAGGTCCTAGTAGACAATATCTGACACAGCTCTGACATATCTGTTCTTATTAAGTTTCTAATTGTTATTGTAGCAGTTAAGGATCCTTGCTATTTCACTGGTATCTTATAAGGGTTGACTGGGTATATGATCAGATGCCTCACGAGTGTTGGCCACTAATATAATAGGGTACGTCACCTCACCGAATAGGAGAGGTATTGAATTCTTTCTTTATGTTCATGGTTCTTATGCGACTTTATGCCTTAGAGCGAATGACCCATACCTGCTGTACTATCAGATACTGGGTTACATACCGAGCGTTCCCGTATGGCGGCACACTCGAAAAAAGGAGAGAGATTCAAGAAGAAAATGCTCATCTTAGAAACGTCTACGAAGGCCTGGTATCAAAGCTGTTCACGAGGTATGGGGCATTTGAGAAAAAACTTGTCAGCGTTTGTGAACGAGACTTTTCATCTTGAAATAGAAAGCATGCTTGCACGATTGCAGAAGGGGAATGAAGAGCTGTATCCAGCTGGATTCTAGAGTACAACGTCATTATGGAGATGCCTGTACGTAGTCCTATCGCACATGATGAGGACGGAGACAACGAAGCCGAAGAGGATGACGGTGACGACTGTGACGATAGCGAGGCATGAGGTTCAACGTGAATTACAGCCCGAATAACCATGATTTTTTTGATGAGATATTATCCCCTCTAGACCTCACGATAGAAGCGATCTCGATATACACCTCCGGCTACATGCGTCTGCCAGGCTTGGTCAGCAGCATAGAAAACCGCTGCACGTTAACCACACGACCTCTGGCTAGCCTTTAGCTGCTACTCTCCTCAACAAAGCCTGCCTTAGCCTATGTATCATCTAGACCGACTCAAGTTTCCGGTAGTATCTCTCCGTTCCAATATAATCATAGTAAGCGCCTTCTCCTTCTTCCAGTCTCAGCTACCAAAGATTTTGTGGCTACACTGTTCACCGCGCGGTATGACGTCTACTATAAACGTTCCAAGCTCCCTTTATCCTAGACAGCGGATGATTGATGGATTTTGCCGGGTAAAGGTACACATACACAAGTGATCTCATGATCTCATCTGAGTTGTATTTTCTTTATTCACTTTGTGGAAGCTCTATGCTCAGCTTGGGGTATGTAGCCATACCCTTGTCTTACACTTTACTTTGACGTGTCGAAAAAGCTCTATATAACAGCATTGGCTTAGTACCAGTCTCCAGTTGACTTGAATTCTGTGATGTGTATACTTCATTCGTATAACCTTGAGTGACTACAAACTTCAGTCACTGTTGTGTCAATGACTCTGGGATGATCGTTCTTTCCCACTGGACTCAAATCTTATTACTTCTTCTATCCCATCGCCACAGAGATACCTGTTGTGTGTAGGCCATGACCCGGACAAGTAGGGTTGTTGCTATAAGTCTCGTGCGCGGTGATCCAATATATTGTCTTTTACTGTGGCACTCGAAGCACTGACTTTCATTTGAGCGATTAGCCCGTCACTATATCCCGAGCTTCTAATAACGAGTGTTTCATCCAAGTGCATGTATATACATCGTTTCATGATCACATCATAGGCTCATGATACGTGGTATCATGTTTTGTCTACGAGGGGGAGGTAGATCGACGACACTTCCAAGGTTCTCATGATACCGAAGCGGACTTCCGGACCTTCGGAGTCCTCATTTTAGCTCTCGACATGTGCGATACCAAGAATCACGAGCTTGCGCAGTTCAACATTATGAGATATGATCAATTAGCCGCCGGATACTCCTCAGCTGCTCAGGTGCACAAAGGTCTAGGCCCTCGGTTCGGAGGTGCTTCTAGGACAGACTACGAAAACCCTTTCTATGTAGGAAGGAATAGAGAATACGCTTTCTTCTTGGTCTCAAGGTCCGAGGGTACATTTGATTCGTATTCTGCGTTGCTAGCGGAGAACTCCGAGCAGTTTAGGCCTTCGGTCGTATAAAGAACCAATCGGATGTTTCCTCGCTCAACCGCTATGATCTACAGTATGAGAGCGACCAATAACAGTGTGATTACGACGCTCCGGTCTGAAAACAAATGCTTGGTATGCACCTTCCTGTCCATCGTCCGCGCCCGATCAGTTCAAGGCACTAGAAACCGGCATTTCCTATCAGAAGCCTACAGAGGACTAGTATTCTCTACAGAAAAATCTTAATATGCAAATGCCGCCTTTATTTCTTTTCCTATTTGATCAAGCTCGTCGTACAAGATGCACGTGTAGGAACCAGGCGAAGCGTGAGCGTCTTATCTGAACTCCACACACGCACACTATTCAAATTTATACCCAGCTCTAATCATAGAAAATGCACAATGTACGAGCGCTTGAGATATTTGGGAGTTTGCAGCCCACAGAAAACCCCAGGTATCGCCCCGAGACTCGCTCTGGCATGACGCAAGTGTTTTCGTATCTAGGCAGTTAACCTCCCCCACTACCCAGTCAGTACATTGGTTCGATCTGCGGACTTAACGTGAGGTGATTGTGTTCGACTGCAGGTGCTTCGTATGCAATGTAGCAATTAATACGACTGTAAAATGCACGTTTACAACACGTATTTGTTACAGTAAACTGACGTGGGGCATTTGCAAATTTTACAGCACATGCGAATGCATCTCATACGAAATTTAGACGTTAGATTAACCAGTAAGCAGAGTGCTGTTTTAAGTAAGGTTCATATTCCATCCACAACATCCACATCAGTTTCGGCAATGCTGTATCTCACGTCATCCGCCACCCCCTCCATCTGGGTGTGTGTACCAAGTCTTGCCGTCGCGGATTCAGGACGTCGCCGTAATGTTTAGAAGTCGTTAGGGCGCGATAGCCAGTTTTCAACAGCTCGGTGGGGCAACTGTACCTTGTTGCTCACGATCGGTACCCGCCCATTCGTAAGTCTGGTTTGAACGCAGCATCTTCGGACATGAAACACCACCACCTAGCAAGCATCTCCAAAATCAAAGAACGTTCTAGACTCATCAACAAAGTTTCATTCTCATAATATAGCCTTTCACATTCCTAAGCGACCGCAGTCATTGCATGATGTCCTAGCGCGACAAAAGTATATACAAAAAGAGTGGTAAAGAGCGCTACGCCTTGTGTTAAGGCCCGACGGCGTTCCCGCAATGACATGTCTCCTACAACATTAGTTGATACGGAACCACTTGAGATCTTCAGTCTCATGCGGTGGCACCCAGTGAGCAGTACCCTGGCAGCTGACACCAATGAGCTTAGTTCCGTCTCCATAAATCATCTCCGTATACTGGTTCTGCGGGGTGTTGGTGATGTTCCTAGTAAAGGAAACACCCAGTAGGCCACTCCATTGCTTCAACTGCTCGCCTAAGTTGGGATAAGTGACCAGGGTATCCGCGGTACCATGGTATGTCATGAAGCGAGGATATTCGGCCTTGAAGCTTGGGAACATAGCTCTGGCTTGTGCAACCCACTCAGCTTGAGATTTGATGACTTGACCATTTGCGCATCTTGGGTCTGCGGTGCTAGGGCTGGCACCGGGGCTACCGGCTATACAACCTGCTGCAACGCCCGAGTAGCATGTAGCGGCAGCGAAAAGGTCGGGGTACGTGGCCATCATAACGTTCGTCATCATGCATCCAGAGCTGCTCCCTGTGACAAAGACTCTGGCGGGATCGGCGTTGTACTTTTGGATGGTGTATCTGATCATTCCGGCGAGGCCTTGGTTGTCACCGCCTGCATCGCGCGACAGGCCTTTGGCAGTGTTGACCTCCCAACAGTTGTTGTCTTTTTTAGTGGTGGGGTAGATGACGATGAAGCCTTTCTGATCCGCGAGATTGTTGTACTGGTACATCCTAGCATAGCCTGGACCGGAGCCACCGCATTGGTGTAGCTATAATGATATTAGTTTGACAATTAGAAACAACAAGTCAAGAGTGGCATACAGCGAGGATGATTGGAGGCTTTGGTGGCTAATGTGTCTGGAACATAAATGTTCATTTCAAGGGCGGTAGGATTGGCCCCCCAGCCCTCAGGGACAAGAGTGAGAGCAGCGCCATTAGCTGTCGCACAGATGGCAGCGATGCTGCTGAGTAATGAGGTAGAGAAGTGCATTTTGATGTTTGGTGTTGAGAGTGTGATGATCATCATTTCTTGCGAAACGAGTCTGTTCTTATACAATTTGCAAGATCATCGTTTCTATAGAGAGGGGCATTCATACGTGCTAAGCGCTGTGGGCAAGCTTCCCGTGAGTGCTAGCCGCGTCACACACGATTGATGGGATAATCTGCCCACTTAGGAAACACCGATGGATACCCTGTCTGCACAAGACCTCGAGATGAAGACATTCGCTAACTGAGTACCTAGTAGCTAAATGCCTAGTACCTTGCCTCTGTTTGTTGCCCAGGTCCAATAGCAGCATGGCCTTGTAATTACCCATGTAGTGTCTTGGCAGACCTTACTCGTGATTCCGTTAACCCCACAAAGAACAAAAAGATTGGAGTAGGCCCTTGTCTAGTAGGTTTTTATGTCCACTTTTCTATTGGCTTATTCACTCAAATAGCCGTGAAAACTCGCGCCGGACACACTAGCACTCGTCTAGGTACCTAGGTAGTCATGGTCAGGTTGATGTGACGATTTTGGCAGATGGCATGTCTGGGGATACAGGGGTTGTGGCGCATTACCGCGGATGGGGAAATCAAGCCCCGCACGATTATATTAGGCGCATACAAGCTTCAGTCATTCAACTCGAGGCTGGAAACTGCCGAAGCAGGCTACTAAAACACGTATGCGCATCAACTGCTATTTTTTGCACTGCTGAACTCCCGATCGACCTTACCGTGAATATCGATCCCATATGGCACGTCGTCCCCACGTAACGCACCTCATAAAGCTCAAATTTTCATATCAGTCGAATGATGCGGGTATGCTCCGGCATAGTTCTCGGCATTGAATTCATCAGTTTGTGTTTCGCAACTCGTATATGCTGCATCGAGGGTTGTTGACAAATGCACCCAAGTCACTGTCGTATCAGTAAGACGATTCAAGCTCTCTCGCAGCATCAATTCTTAACCATATAATTAGGCGCAGGGTTTTGGTGCAGCCCGAAAACAACGTACGAAAATCTCGAAGCGTATAGACCCACATAATCCTTCGTATCCCGAGAAACAGTCGTTGTTGAGCTGGCCAAGGGTTGATGGCAACCAGTATCGATAGAGAGGGTGTTATCGGTCCTTGGAGGATATAGTTTACGGCGGAAGAAACACCGTCAACTCGGACTCGACCCAATGCCGTAAACCCTTACAAATATCTAGATCGTACGGTCGAGACCTCAGTGATATGGAGGAAGAGGACATTATTGGTCCATGAGAACATGGTGTTCTGGACACATGGAGTATTGGGCCCATCGAGTGTACCGCGCTGGCTTGCACGGTGACGGGCAGCATTGTCGGTGTTTCCAAAGGCCCCAGGATGCAAAGCTTTCATCCTGCTTATTCATGTGCGGTATAAATCGGTTATTCCTATCGACTGTAGGATATTTCTCCGTTTCGTTAATGATCTGTCTTCGGGATATTGTGCTGTCTACATATCGTATCGGTATGCCCTACCGCAGCGCAACTAAGCCTTTTCTTACATGCGTTGCTACTTTGGTGGGAGAAGGAATGTGTCCTAGCTTCGTTTGTACCTTTTTCGCGACATTTCGGCGAGAAATCGAAAGCTGGTGCACGATGCTCGATGACGGTGATGGGCGTGGTCGTAGTAATGTAAGCCGTGCATGGAAGCCCACGAGGAAATGGCGTAATCTTAATCGCAGAGGGACTAGCTTCGGGCTTTGAAACGGGAGCGGACCGTGTTGAACATTTTCTTGGTAATGCAGCCATGACTTGCTGTACTTGGGCAACTGCCAGAGCTGTTCCAAGGTTTTTACCGGAGTCCTACGACATGAAGAAATCTCAATTCAGATTTACCCACCGCTAAGATGTCCTCGATGACAGAAATGCCCTCTGCCAGAAAAATGACGGCTGCACCAACTCCGAAGTAAAATCTGCTAAGCAACTCGGTGCTAAGAAGCTCTTTCTTGGCGTAGTCGAAACACCGACGATACGCCTGGAGAGCAAATATTTCTGTCATCGATCGATGCGCCGTTACCATATCTCCAATCTTTGCGGTACGGAAATGTAGACCCCCCGCTCCGTGGGTATCGCACTCCCGATCAGCAATCATGTACTTTGTTTGATTTTAAATCTAACATTGTGGGCGACAAAGAGAGGATTATGGAGCGACTCTCAGTTTTTCTTACGAAGTATCACCGCTTTCATCTGCATACTGTTCGTATCTCTAGCACCCATGCCAGCATGCACTCTGTGATGAAAATTCTCATGCATCGGAGAAAGCCATACGGATGAAATAGATGGAAAATACGGGAGCAAAAAAAAAACCACGCTTGGGGCTCTTCGGCAAAACGACCCAGATCCCTGTGCCGCGGTCGGAAACCGCCGTGATCTGCGCGCCCACTGTCATCTTCACAAAGGCTTATGCTTATGGTTGCATGTTGCATGAAACAACAACGTTTCAAAACGGATCTACACAACGCAGCCGTCAGCGCCATGGCATAGCACTGTAAAATGTAGTCGTAGTTCTCAGGCCCGCAAACATAAGTATCTACGTTTTCGGTATCTTGTCACGATCCATGATTTGGCGTTTCAAATGCCGAAATGAGGAACGGACAAGGAATGCACATCATCTGACTCAGTGTACGCGAACCTGCACTTTGAAATAATAGAAGCCGGTTTTATTGGCATGGAAAGATTTGTTGAGAGAGCTCGGTAGTATGCGTGATACATATGTGTTTGTGTTGGTTTGCGCACCAGCTGGTGGTCGCGATATAGACAATTTGGTCAACCCGAAGGGTTTTAATTACTTTGAAGTGCTATTAGCTTATGTTTAATAGTATAATCTAACGCTATATAAATACTATAGTTACTTAATAACTCTAGAGGTCGTATTATAATATAATAACTTTAGTTACGATAACTCTACTAGGATATATAAGCATATAAAGATACTTTACTACAAAGGTGCTATTATAGTCTAGGCTAGTACTTATATCTAATCGCTTTAACTATAAGGCCCTTGCCCTCACAGGCACCGAAATGTGCTCGTTCACCGAAGTATGCGCGATACAAAGATTTTAAGAACACGACAACAGCACCCATGAATCAGCGCGCGGTATTATTGAAATCCTTCCGGATAAATCATTCTCAGTGTATGTCACTATATTCAGAGACTTCAAGTGAGTAAAAGTGCACCGTAAACAGGCCGAGCACTGAAAGGTTTATATACCGCCACCTCAAGCCATGAAAAAACACAGCACGCTGCCTAGACAAAGCTCAATTAGCTGACCTGATGTCTCTAAATCACAGACTACATTGCACATGCCATCAAATCCCACAAGTTTTTTCTACCCAGAACCCCTACAGTGGCCCAACAGTCTAGAACCTCTTGACAAAGAAATAAATCCATCATCTCGCTATGCTTATTTTATGAATCACATATACGTTATACAGTACGGTCGTACTCCCCTCCTGTTCGTCTTTGACCGTTGAGCCCCACTCTACTCATTCTTCAAAAGCTCATCACTCCACCGGTATATATGCCGACATCCGGACGTCCAAGCCTCTTTATGATGTTGCAGCATGCACCTGTATAACAACGCATACATGCATGACACGTTTCATCCTCGTCCAGCACCATCCCCTTTTTGTGTTTGCGTCTTAGAGTCTCTAAATGCCCACGTGTCCATCAGCCATACGAGTCCAGTTTTAGAAAAAGAAGAAATATAGTGTAATGAATGAGAGAGGAAGAAGAGAGAGACGGGGCAAAGGGGGAATGTACGTACCGCCTCGGCATATTAAGCACCTCCACGTCTCGTTAATATATGAGTTGCTTCTCACCATTATTTGTATCCAATCCAGACCACAAGAAATTCATGTACACTACCTTTCCCTGACTCCAGTAACTCATAATATAACATAACTCATACATCTATTCTATGGCATAAGCGCATTCTCGACATAATTTTATCTGCCAATCCCAACAGCAAAAAGCTCATATACATCACCTCGTCAATATTGTAATTTGGAAAAAAACAATGCACACATTCAGTCAAATTATGAGCATATCCTCGACATTTCTTTAATATCTCGGTTTCCTACAGCAAAATGGACATGTAGATCACCCTTATAGCCTCGAAAGTTGAAAACGGACACCCCTCTAATCATCACGTGTAGCTCCTCTCCGCCATTTTATATCCCGAATTCCCGTAACAAAATTGCTGCGCACATCACCTCTCCCCTTGTCATCTCAAAGCACTTAGATGCTCACTGAAAACATGAAGAACACCTTGCTGTCATTTTACCCGTCTCCTTCTCACAACAGAATTGAAATGTTATCGCACGCCTTCCATTTAGATACACAACCCCAGAAACAGATCAGATACATGTTGTAGTAACCTATCGATATTTTAGCTCCATGGTATTTCCCCCCCAAAGCACCGCAAGACCAAACCCATCACTCGGGATCATGGGAATTTTCAAGCATCGGGTGCCTCTCTCTCTCTCTCTCTCACACACACACACATACACACTCTCCTCTCTCTTCACTCTCGAAAGACTATCGCTCCCAACCAAACACATCTTTGATACTCGACACCCAGATAAAGAACGTAGACCGCAAAAGCCAAAAAAAACACATCACAACGTTCCCGGCTAATCTTTTTATAGGAAAACTGAACCCCAACCTCAACCCCCCAATCTCTCGTTCAATTTTGCGTTTTGAAAAAGCACAAAACATGATATCGGAGTCGCGGATCTTTGGTCGCAGAGAAAGAGGAGAAAAACATGGCTTTGACGTGGTACGTTTTGGGGACGAAAGGAAAGATGGTGTGGTTTGAAGGGGGGGGAAAGGAAGGAGAGGAAGGGAAAAAGAGTGAGTGTATTGTAAAAGGTTGGTTTTATACCCAAAGCCCCATCTGTCCACCAACCAGCTAGTCTGCGTTCATGGGCACAAAACGCCATCACAAATGACATGACCTCAACTATCGCGTGATATCAAAGAGAAAGACATCAATTTTTTCTCCATGACCAAAGAACCAAACAAAAGGTACTTGTTCTCTTTGTGTTCATCCTCGTCCTCGTAGCATTCTCAAAAAAAAGCGAAAGAGCAAAAGAAGTGTGATAAATCATGTACATGTGCACACGCCCTTCTCTCACCATGCACAGAAACGTCCATGTGATGAGTAAAACGTCAAATAAAGCCCCAAAAAGAACTCCTACGCCATGTATGCCATGACCGCCTTCATGCGTATCCTACACAACCAGCCCACCACATCCACTCTAATTGTGAACCCATTCCTTCCTTGTTCCTCCACATGCACATTCAAACACACACATTTACACAGCAGCATAGCCCCCTCTACTGCCGCCACCCTGAACGGTCCCTGCGACCTTTCTCGCAAAGTCCTTTGCAATGTACGGCATATCGCGGATGGTGTCGCCGTGGGGCAGGAGGTCCCAACCGCGGGCGCCGTAGCGGTTGTAGTTGAGCCAGGAGCCGAAGATGAGGTAAGTGGCGATTGCGAGGAAGACACTGGATTATGAGTTAGCAGTGTGTTCATGGTTTGAGATGATTTGGGGGAAATGGAAATGCAGGGGCAAACGTACATGATGAAGAACCAGCCAAAGAAGCCCCAGTGCGAACCGCCGTCTGGTGATGGCGCGTCTACACAGGCATACTTTGTGCGCCATTCTAGTCGTAGTGTCTGGACCTTCTTGTCCTTGTCTTCGTTTTCCATTTGATAGCCGCAGAAGCGCAGACTGTTGTCCGAGTCCTCACACTTGTTCTTGGGCTTGTCCTCGCGCCGGCGCAGCTTGCCCTCCTTTTTGTCATCACCGTCCTTCTTGTCGTCCTTTTCGTCATCCTTGCCGTCATCCTGATGCGGGCTGTCGTCCTTTTCGTCGCCCTCAAGACCCGATCGCTCCTTGTCGCAGACAAACTCGATGATAGCGCGCTGATTGACGCCCTCTCGCTTGCTGTCAAACGGAAATCTCCCTCCGTTCAGCGTCGCTCGCACACCCTCTCTCCCCGCATCCTGGTTGCTTTTGGAGTTGCCTAGGTTCTCAAACTTGGCATCGATGCGCCTCCCCGTCTGCGTGGCGTATGTACCGGCAATATCAATCGGCGTGATGGTTGAGTTGCCACCCGTCGCCAGGTCGATATTCTCCCTAATACCGCACACCCTCGCGCCGTGGTGGCACTCGGACGCCAGACTGCCGCCCTTGTGCCATTTGAGCGAATTGCAGATGTCGACGGTGAAGTTGTATTTCCACTCAAGCTCCTTGGTCAGATCGGATTCTTTCCAGTGGACGATATGGGGCCCGCCGAGCTCCTTGAAGTTGAAATGTGCGCCGTCGGCGAGAATGTCTTTGCAGTCAAACGCCCATGCGGCCTGTGGGAGGAGCGAGGTGAGGGCGAGCAGCGACAACAGCGGGGCTCGGGACCGTGAAGGTGCCATGGCGGCAGCTACGGTGTGATGCCGACGATGTGGATGATGGGAAGGGTGAGGCGGAGCTAGGGCGGACGATATGGCGGCGTGACAGGGTCGATGGAGCGTCAGGAAGGGCAGCCACACGAGGTTGCGGGTCTACCAAGGCCAAATCGATAAGGGGCGCTTAACAGGGGGGGTCTATGTGAAGGATGGATGAATGAAAAGAAGCGGAGGCGCTGCGGTGTGACTAGAGCGGTGCAGTGTCGCAATGTCGCGTGGATCGTCGACTCGGGGAGAAGGGAAAGTTGGCGCGAATGACGCTGTCGGCTGTCCCAAACGGCCGCCAGTCGCTTAGTCAGGTCGGGCATCTCTGACTATGCACATGCACGCGCTCCGCATCAACGTCAACATCGAGATCCTTTCTTCGCGGTATGAGGCATGAGGCATGAGGCATGAGGCATGAAGCATGTGGCATGTCGTAGATCTGCCGGCCGCCAAATCATGTTGCGCATGCATCCTTGGCCCGCGGGTCCTTGCAAGAGTCATACATAAGTATATCCCAGCCTTCGTGCTTAGGACATGCGCGGCCGTATCAACTTTATCATC
Source organism: Pyrenophora teres f. maculata (assembly GCA_014334815.1). NCBI lineage: Eukaryota > Fungi > Ascomycota > Dothideomycetes > Pleosporales > Pleosporaceae > Pyrenophora > Pyrenophora teres. Next base: position 1,168,058 of record CP060572.1, on the reverse strand, counting down.
ACTTCCCACTTGCCACTGCCGCCCTCCATCGCAATATTGGCCCCCAGACCCGACCCAGTGGTCCACATAGTCTATTTGCATAATCGTCTTTCCACTAGTCTTTTCGTATACGTCGCATGGGTGGCTGTTGGTGGTCCTGTCCTCGACTCCACGCCATGGTTTTCAGATACGAGCCTGAGGCTAAAAATAGACCATGTGACCTAGGAAGCTAACAGATAACTTGTAAAATTCTTGCGGCCCATACAGTACTCATCTATAGCAATGTCTATGTGGTCTAGTAAAGCTAGTCTAACTCCCATGAGTGACAGATCGTGCAAGAATAGATGTCACCATCTAGGGAAAAAGGGAGAATACGAGAAACGAGTGACTACCTTCCCAAAACGCCTTCCACATCAAGCCACCAACATACCACCAATGGTCATTCCAATAGCACGAGCACCCGCCATTGACATGGCGAGTATAGAGGAGGAAGTAAACGCGAGAACATAGACAGAAACAAGAAACAAACACCAACCATGCAAGTCTAGCCAAAACAAGTTGATGCCCAACATAACCGTGTGTATGCAAACCAAATGGCGACCGTATACATGCCGACCACCAAGAGGGAGATCCATGGCGCATAAGAGAATATGAAAAAAAAGGACGTGTAACAAGAAAAGAAAGTGAACTGGTGTCCAGAAAGTGGCCGAGAGCGAATGTACGAAAAGGGTATTCCCAGCGCCAAAAGTGCAATCCATTCGACTTGTGCAATGCCAAGACCAGTAAAGAACTTCGATCGGGTGTAAAAGGATGCCGAACTGATCAAGGAAAACGACCATTGCGATTGCGCCATGGAAATGCTCGTGAGGAATCTAGTTGAGAGAATCGCCGCCCATGCAATGCAGTAACAAAGGAAATTTTCTAGTCAACTCCCTTATTTGCCTTGGCCTCCCTGCTGCTGTCCTGACCCGCGTGGGTTGGCAGGCATCGGGTATGGGAATGGCGCATAAGGGAGCTGATATGTTTGTCCAGAGCCTGATGTACTGCCAGCAGTCGACGTGTTGGACGGGGAAGAGCCGGAAGAAGACATTGTGTAGGTTTGTGGGGCTGCGCTTGTAGCTGTGGTATTTGCGACTGGTTGAGATCGAGAGCGTTGCGGGCGATCGTATGGCGTGTTCGATCGTAACTGTCGAGGGGGCTGTGAAGAAGATGTCTGTCTTGATCGACGGCGTATGGCTCGCGTACGGCTTTGTCGGGGAATAGGCTCTGGAGTGGGAGTACGTGAACCGGTGATGACAATGGCTGGAGTGGAGACGGTTTGTTCAGCGGTGGGTTGAGGAGTTTCCGTGAGGCCTTTGGAAGTTGTAGAAGAGCTAGTGGCTAGTATAGCGGCTTGTGTAGCGTCTGTTTCGGTGAGCTTTGGGGAGCTTGATGCGCTGTGAGTCTCAGAAGGGCACTGGCTCATATATCAGTTGATTGTAGAGCAACTATGCTGATGCTGGACCCGAGTAGGTATTCTGGAGTTGTGGCGTTCTGACTGATTATTGGCAGTTCCAGAATTGGTGTTGAAGTGTGGTAGTCGGTGGGGAGTGTCGTCGTGGTTTGTGGTTTGGATTGTTGTAGTTGTAGGCGATGATACCATCCCCAACTGATGAGTCCAACGTCTTTTATCCTCGATGACTCTCCAATGGCCCCCAACCTTGGAATCTTGGAAATCCGGCTTCAAGATCACCACAAGTCGATAATAGAAAGACTGAAGTCTGGAAACAGAAATTTTTGAATTGGCTAAGCCGGCCCAGTATCGCATAATCGAGGAAGTAGCCTCTTCCGCGCCTCTTACGGGTCAAAGCTTTCTGCCTCTCACGGAAAGCAAACCCATGCAAGTAGTATGTCGGTACTGAAAGTTTGGTAATGGGTCACGAGCCGTGATCCGATCGAGTGGAAAGGTGGTGAGACTTGCAGCGGAACCAGTAATTGGGGGTCAAGCGCGTGCGGGCGCAGCCTTTTTTAGACGCGTGGCGTCCGGGTCACCTTCTTGTCGATAAAGTCTGATAGCACCCTGATCGAACATGCAGCGGGATGCTGTAGAGTTGCTGTCGTCAGATGCTTATCTTGAGCCGCATGCACAAAGACCGGTATCTGATATTGGCGTGGTGGTTTGGTTTGCAGGACACCAGTCCGGCTTCACCTGAAGGTAGTAACTTGTAAGGAATGCTGGTGAACTTGAGTAAGATCATATGCTTCGTCCCACTCAAGATATACATGATGGATATTTATTCTGGTCTCTTCTCGTATTCGGTGGCTCCCCAGCAGAACTCATTTGTCGTTTGTCTGGTAAGCATGCCCAATACCAATGAACAGTGGGGAGAAGAATTCATCCGGGGACGTATTCGCGATTACCGGCGCTCGAGCGGCTCTGCCTTCGAGGGCTTGGCGTACAATGACGAGCAAGCTCGGCCATAGCCGGTGAGGTTGCTCCACACATGATGGTCGTTTTGGACGCAAACGTATCCATGGGTCAATCAATCCATGACTGGACCGATTTCATCCGTAACTGTCAGGGCCGTGTCAACGCGAACGAATCAGACGGTCCAATGCCAGCTAATATTAGCCGTGCTAACACGAGAATGTATCACTACCAGGGGCTGTTACTCAGCTGTCGCTAACTTCCGTCCCAGGCCGTGCGGCAGCTTTTTTGTCGCGCAGGAACCTTTGACTCGATCTATCTGCTATGAGGTCATAGCTACCGGATAGGTGGATGGCTGTGCATCTCGTGGTATTCAGCAAGACGTTGATGTGGTTGATGTGGTGTCGGAGAGTTTATCAGCTGCGTCCTTCTGCCCTCGCTTCTGGACGATCGCATGACGATGGACAGGGGTGGCACCTCCACATTGGAACACTTCCTTCTAGAACATTGCCGAAGACGGACGCCGAATGCACCAGGAACCGCCGTCTCATCTCAGCCATCGTGTTGCGGAACGTCTCTTCGCACGTGTCTAGCGGCCAAAGGTCCTGTCGAGGGTTATACGGACTTTCCAATAAACTAACCTCAGCAGGGTCCAATACGCTATCCGCATCGGGTTAGATAGGGCTGGAGCCACAGTCCAAGTGATGGTGTAGCACAGCACAATGCCTATTGTGAGAAGTCCACAGCACGTGTGATGGAATTCCCAATCTGGTCTTCAGTAACTCGAGCCGAGATATCTTACTTCAGCAGTTGTGGAGGTGCGGTGGCCCCCGAGCACTCTACTGTCCCTTAATTAGCCCGTTGTAGTCGGAAATGTGGCTAATTGTTTGATTTCGGAATTGCCGTCACTGGCCGCTCCCGCTTAGCCTATGCTTACACAACTGCTGCGCAGCACATCCACCCTATTCTTTGTCTTCTCCAAGTGGTGCTTCCGCTTACCAAAGACGTGCGGCGGATTATATGATCGTGCACTATTGAACGCAGCCAATGCCTTTGCGTCGCTCCTTCTCCAAGGATTAGCAATTGCCAATAATGTCGAAAAGTACGCACCAGAATAAGCCAAGATGAAAACCCTCTATTACATACATATGCTGCTCATGCAGACTTCGTGAGTGCTCTCTTACTTTTGATACTGTATATCCAACATTGCCACCATGACAGCCATTCATCGTGCTGCCTTCATGAGCGGACCTGGCAACGATTTGAAGGTGACAACTGCCAATGCTCTCCGAGTCGGACCAAATGAAGTTCTTATCAGAAATCATGCCGTTGCCCTGCAGCCCCTGGATACGAAGATGCTGCTCGCCGGATACGGCCCTGCCGCGAAACTAATCTACCCCGCTGTACTTGGTATTAGTGGTGCTGGCGTCATCCAAGCAGTGGGTGGAGACGTTGTTGGGCTTAGCGTTGGCGACAGGGTGGTGTTCGATACGAAGGCGTACGTGGACGTTGAGCAGAATCGGCGAACAGGTACTTGGCAGGAAGTTGTTGCTTGCAACGCGAAGTCCGTAGCAAAGGTACGCCGGTTTGAGATCGAGAGTCCCCGGAGTGGCCTGACATTCAAGTAGATCGGCGATATCGCTTTCGAACAGGCCGTTTTGGTCGACTTTCCCCTCCAGACAGCCGTCGCTGCTCTGCATGTTTTTCTCGGCATGGGAAAGCCTGGTAGCGGTAATAGAGAGGAAAAAGTACTCATCTGGGGTGCTGGAGGAGCAGTCGGTTCTTATGCAGTACAATACGCGAAGCAAGTAAGTCGACGCATCAGCTCCCAAGACATTTCCATACACTAGAATTTAACTTTTACCAGGTTGGGTATACAGTAGTTGTCACTGCCTCGCCCAGAGATAATGAGCGCCAGCAAAAGCTTGGAGCGACGCATGTGGTGGATTACAGAGCTGCTGATGTGGTTGACAAATTGCGTCAACTTGGACCGTACAACTACCTTTTTACGGCGAGTGGTGATGCAACTTCCCAGGTGGCACTGGCAACGCTCCTCCAGCCAATTGGAGGCAAGTTTGCAAGTGTATTGCCCAGCGCTGCTGAACTGACTCCAAACGTGGAGATAGTCTACAAAGCCTTTTCTCAAGTTGCGCAAGAAGAGAAATACAGTAACTGGAGAGATTGGTGGTACCAAGAGTATCTACCTGAAGTCTTGCTCAAGGACTTGGTGGATACAGTAAAGTTTACCAAGGTCGAAGGCGGCCTGCCCGCGTTACAGCAGGCTAGCGAAGATATTTTCAATGGGAAGTTCAAAGGAAAGCTCGTAGTTAATCCCCAAGAATAGCCTGCCTGGTTCTATGCGCCCGGGGGGAAATACCCGATTCTCAGATGGAATGTTGCAGAAACAGGGCCGACTATAGCTCCACAGCAAGCGATAGACAGAATACCGTCCATCTCTTTCAGAATCGCATATCGAGTTGTCACGTTTGTGCATTTCCATGTCGGTGGGATGATTGGCGTCAGCATTGTGGCGCTTCCATAAAAGCGGTGTGACGGTCATGATAACTGCCTAGAAAAAGCAACATACCCATCATGGACGTGTCCAACATGTGCCACCATTGAGATGAGCCATGTGGATGGGATGTGAGGCGTTCTGGAAAATAGAAATTGATGACGGTGGTGTAGCGGTGAGATTGTGAGATCAGCGTCAACCACGACCAGAAACAACAAGCGCTAGCATCGCGTTTGTGACGCCAGATCACATGCGCGCGTTGATGACGTCAACCATCACCACGTTCTCTTTGTCTACAGCGCGCTGGGAGGTAGGGAGAGTGTCGATAAGGTTCGGGCTAGTTCATCGTGGATGCATGTCCTGTCCTCGATATGCCAATCCACCTCATGCCAATCTAGAACCGCATGTGAGATCTGAGATCGATCGCGCAGCAAGTAGATCCACCAGGGGACAATGGTAATTGCTGTTACCCATGATCCCGTAGGCGGTATCTGAAACTTGCCCATCTTGCTCCGCACTTGGCGACCACTCACATTGCTAGTGCTGTAGAAACTGTACTATGTTGAGACATGTAATTGGGTTACCGGGACAATGCCTTTTCTATCATGACCTCTTCATCTAACGCAACAGGACTAGCAAAGTCAATACGATGCCTGGGCCTACACCTCCCTTTTTCCGCGGATGCGGCTATGTCGACTACATGGCAAGCTTTGCAGCCTTACATGTAACCTTGGCGTCCAGAACTACGATCGTTGACGTAACAAACTCCACAGAAATAAGGTCGATCGTGCGATGAGTAGGTGTATGGCTTTGGGGAAGACGCTGTCACGAGCCGACTGAATGTGTATAAGAACACTTGAGTTTGTCGTCTCAATACCCATCATCAACCACAACAACTTCACCATCATCTCATCGCTTTCCAACAAACACCACGCTTTCAATCACTCCACCAACCAACAACACAATGTCCAACCCAGAAAACGTTATTGGGGGCCACAAGGCCAACCTCAACAACCCCAGTTCGTTTGCCTTATCCCATCATCCACTGACTTTTCACTGACGAATTTCAGATACTTCCGATGAAGCCAAGCAGCACTCCAAGGAGGTCCTCTCGAGCATCGACAACGGTGGTGATATTCCTACCTCAAACTCAAGTTCGAACGGTGGTGACAAGAACCCCAACAACGTAGCTGGCGGTCTCAAGGCTACTCTGAACAACCCCAACACCTCGGACGAAGCCAAGCAGAGCGCTAAGGAGAGGCTTGGAGAGATGAACTAGTCATGAAGTCTAGAACAAGCCCCTGGTTCCTATGGATGGGTTGATGACGAGGAACGACATTGATCCATGACATATATCGCAAATCATATAGAACTGTCAATAAAGTCAGTGCTCATTATCCAATTTCCGATAGTTGTGCCGCGATGTTTGTGATTTGATGGCACTGTGCAAAATGACACGAAAGGATTTTGTGACTACTCACTGTGTTCAGCATTCCATATGTATGCATACCAGATTCTGTCCCCTGACGTAATGAAGTTCCACGTCTATTTCTTCTCCTTCAAAAGACTCATGACGACCTCCACAACCCTGCGGAAACCCTCCATCTCTTCTTCGACAGTCCCGCCCATGCCCGCGCTCGCAAAGCTCGACGAGTTTCCCACATATACTGGTTTTCCAGTCTTGCGCGCAAGTACTTTTGCCAAGCGAGTCGTAAAGTCTAGGGTACTTCCGTGGGTGAAGAGGGGTGTACTAAGCGTTTTGGCAGGCGTGGCCTTCTGCGCGTACTAAGTCAGCTTTGGCTTCTCGTAAACGAAGCTTGTGAAATAATCATATACGTACATTTGGCATGGCGTACACGAAAGAGCCCATCGGCGTGGAAGACGCAGACTCGGGCGTAGCAGTAGTGAGGAAGAGCAGCAGGTTTGGGCCATTGTCGGTAAGCTGAAGGTGGATGTTGGTATGCGGCGCTTTTGGTAGTGGGAAGGCGACTTCAATAGGCGCGTGCGACGCGTCGCTGTTTGTCGTTGCAGCAGCCATTGCGGGGTGGAGGGGGAAGTCGCAAGGTGAGGTTGCGATGATGGATCATGGCAGGTGGGGCGATCCCACGTCGGGATATTACCGGACCAAACTTCCACCACTCCAAAATGTCACCCAGGCATATTACAACATTTAGACTTACCTTGATCTAAATGGTTGAATCTCAGGATCTCCTACATGTTTAATGCAGAGAATATCTTCATCATAAAGCCAAGATTGCGAAAAGAAGTGGACGAAACACAACACTAGAAAGAGCTATAAAACCATATATTCATATCTGACCCAGACATTCAAACCAACAGCCATGTCGGAAAACGAGATGGGTGAAATCTACGATCCAACCTCAGATCCCGAAGAGCAAAAGCTCATCCTCTCTGTCCTCGACTCCTTCCGGTAAACCCTTTATGTGCCTCACCCTTCCCCCTCCACTACTAACAAAACAGTTCCTACCGGCGCCTCGCCCACCTAAACGGTACGCACGCGCGACGACAAGCCTTCTATTCCCTCCCGCGCGAACACTGGATGCTACTCTCGCAACCGCCCTTCTCCCTTCTCTCCACTTTTTCCAAAATGGACGACCTAATCGACCTCAACGCCACCCTCGCCGAAGCCATCTTCGTCGCCGGCTTCAAAGCCTTCCTAGCCCCGACCCTGGACAGCTCATGGGTCGCCTCCATCGTCCCAGAAAAGTACGCAAACAACGAATACGCAATCTACTCGCATGTCCTAGACCGGCTAGGCGCCTCAACCACGCGAAACAACATGGAAAAAGCACGTTCTTGCATCAACCAATTCTACCGAGAGTGGAGCGCCCAAGGCGCCGTTGAACGCTCCGCCTGTTTCACGCCCGTTATTTCCGCCTTGGCCGAAGAATACCAAAGTCGATGTCAATCATCCAAAACCCCAGTACAAGACCCTTCGGACCTCCACATCCTCGTCCCAGGCGTCGGTCTCGGTCGCCTCGTCTTTGACATTTGCCAACAAGGCTACACGGTCGAAGGAAACGAAATCTCATACCACATGCTCATGGCGTCTGCGCTCGCGCTCAACGAAACCAAGGCAGCGAACCAGTTTACCATAGCTCCTTGGGCGCTAAATTGCTCAAACCATGTGAATAGGTCCCATCAGTTAACGACGGTGCTCGTTCCTGATCTGCATCCAGCGTCGGAACTAGGAAAAGAGGGTGGACCGTCGCGGTTGCCGGCGAGTGAGCGGTTGAGCATGTCGACGGGGGACTTTTGCGTTGTTTATGGTAGGGAGGACTACAAGGGCGTGTTTGATGCGGTGGCTACGGTTTTCTTTATTGATACTGCGCCGAATTTAATTAGGTATGTTGAGGCGGTTCGGAATTGTCTGAAAGAAGGCGGGATATGGATTAATCTTGGGCCTTTGCTGTGGCATCCGCCGCCACCATCGAAAAGGGAACGCAGTGAAGAGGGGGAAGTGGAAGACGCAAAACAGGAGAGTGACGAAGGTGATGCGGGGATAGGTGATCCGGGATCCTGTGAGCTTTCGAATGATGAGGTGATTGCGCTGGTGGAGCATTTGGGATTCATGATTGAGAAGCAGGAGGTGGGCAAGATTGAGACGGGGTATATTTCTAATTCGCAGAGCATGCTACTGAATACATATCGCCCGTCGTTTTGGGTGGCGAGGAAAAAGTAAGGGTGGGTGGGGCAGTCACTTATGTATAGCGAGGGATATAGTGTTATATCTGTGAAGCTCATTTTTTAGCACTTTATATTCACAAGATCTCGTATAGAGAAACAATACTGTAGACTGAGTCTCTGACATTGATATGATTCTGTACAACACAACCGAGGAAGCCATGATAAAGAGAAGAAGAGTACTTTGCCAAGCAGCCTGCAAATTCAAAGCCAAGGGAAATATGGTATCACAGCAAACAAATGTACAAAAGAAGAATGCGAAACCCAGAATTGCCCTCGTCTCCGTAAGCATCATGTTTTCATCCTCCTTTGTGCATGTTTTGCCATTTTTTTTGGTACCTTGTCTTGATAGCCGGGGTTGCCTGTGATAATCAAGCAACCATAGTCTGATTGACATATTCCCCACCCTTACCATCTGGTCCAGCCAACCTTGCATTTGCATGGGCAAGGCTAGATTGCGCAGCTTCCTGAAGTTGCGTTTCTACGTTCCGCTCTCTTTCCCGCTCCCGCTCCCGCTCAGGCGGGGTGCTGCGGGCCGAAACCATCCGAGCCTCATGCGGGGTCTCATGATGTACTGGTTGCTGTACACGTTGTTCGGGCTGTGGATGATGGGCTGGTTGAGGTTGTGGTGTATGTTGGCCACTGCTGTGCGCCAGATGTGATGGCGTAAGCCCATGATGGGATGGGCTCATCATCGCCGTAGGACTTCCTGTGCTGGCACGGTCGCCACCCTCATGATCACTTGTCTCACTCTGACCATTGCTGGTAGTGCCAGGGGGGTAGGTATAGCCACCACGCAATTCTCCCTCTCGAACCTCTTTCCAAGAGCACTTTGCGTGTTTCTTGGTGCAGCCCATACATGCTGTGAGGTTCTTGAGACAGTCCATGTGCAATCTCCGGCAGCGATCGCATGGTGGGATAATACGATCGCCCTTTGCTAAGCTCTCCATCCTGTGGACCATTTCAACCTTGAAGGGACCCCCATCATCTTTCTCGGGTTGTTGACTAGCGCGTTGGCTTGATGCAGGGAGTAAATTCGAGGGAGTATTGGGTATCGGGACCGGAGAGTTCATCATTGAATGTAGTTCGGACTCGTTTAGAGGATGCGATGGTCTGCCAATTGGCTGCTGAGAAGCTTGTGAGGTTTCGGTGGGCTTTGGAGCAGGCCTCGCCGGAACTGCTGACGGTGTGGAGGGATGAGAGATGGTATGGCCGACAGACTGTGCCCGTGCATCAGGATTGTTGTGTAGAGGGTGTGATGGACGCCGTTCGCTTAAGGTGTGGAACTTTGAGAGCAGCTCGTGACGGGTAGTCGATGAAGAACCGTGACCGCGACTGTGGCTATGTCCATGACCGTTCGATTCGTGATGCTGGCGGGCATTTACTGCGACGAACCCACCGCTACCTCCGGGTGACGTTTGTGAGGATTGACCATGCCCCTGGGTATAGCCTGAGGTCGAGACAGCTGAGCCGCCGTTCATGAGAGCGACATTGGAAGGGCTGGTAGGTCGAGGAAGCTGAGGCGCTGGACTTGCGGTCGCTCGCCGGTCGAGAATGGCCTGTTTGCGGCCCTTTAGCCTATGATTGAGCTGCCGAGTGCGAGCGGCGACTGTTACATGTTAGTCAGGAACAAGGAAGCCGTCTGCCGAGGCCATTGATGGGACGAGGATTTCCAAACATGCAGCTGAATGCGAAGATGAACTCACCCTGGTCGGCTAATGAACATATCTGGCTCAAGTTCTTTTCCAATATTTCCATTGTGCCCAGCTCCTTTTCCTCGTCCTCAATGATGGGTTGCGGAGGAATCATCTTCTGCGGGATGCCAGAGGATATCAGGACGAAGTCTTCCTCTGAAATCTGAACGCGGCATTGCTTGGTGTAGAATTGGCACACCCTCACTCCTTCGCTCATTTGGTCCAACTGGAACTGCTCAGGCTTGTTGCGCGCAAACTCGACCACGTCGAGCCACGTCACATTTGTCCCATCCTTGCCGTGGCTCTTTAATACGCGCGGCGGACCATCAAACAGGCGCTCGAATCGCTTGATCAGGATGGGACCCAATGGCCTTGCGCCGAGATTGCAGGCCATGCTCTCATGGCGGTCCAGAACGCCTTGGTAGTCGCTGAGCAAGGACAATATGTTGGGCAGGGTGTCATCGTTTGTAATCAGCGGTAGGTCTTCTTCGAGATGGCGTGCGAGGTAGTTGATCTGCAGATGGTTGTGCTTGGCAGCTTTGGGTATGGGAGCCGGTGCCAGGTGCATTTCATGCGAAGGGCTGCGCTTGCGCTTCAGATCGGTAGGCAGAGGCGGTGCATGGTGGGCTGAGGGATGCGACGGCATGGCACGCTCCGTCGCAGTGTGAGAGTCCATGTTGGCCATTTGTGGGCCGGGAGGGATCTGAGGTCGGTGACTACTCTTCGGGCGGAAAGAGCAGACGGCAGTTTCTTGGGCGGAGCGGCGGACGCTAGACTCGTGACTAGCTCAGTGAGCGCAGCACACTGTAGGCGACACGCATGTAGTCGCGAGAGGCCTCGAGTTACAAAGGAAAACACATGGCACGATGGCACGATGGGGAGGTGGGAGTTGGGAGTTGCTGAGGAAGTCGAGGGCGTGGCGCGGAGGGCGAGAGGGACGGCTGCTCGGTGGCTGAAGTGCGCCGACATGTGGTGGGAAAGCAGCAGGGCGGGCGCGCGGACGCAGAACAGAACGAGGACGGGACGCAAGGCAAGGCAAGGCAAGGCAAGGCAACGCCCCGGAAATAAAGAAAAGAGGCAAAGAGGCTTTGCAGAGCGGAGTTCCCAACCAATCAGTCAAGCGGTGCAGCAGAGCATGGTCCAGGCGCCGCCTGGGCTGAGTTGTTGCACATTGCGGATGAATCAGATTCCGCCGATGGCCCAATACGTAGACAAAGCCCGGCCGTGAGACCGACTGAAACCCATTTGCCGACCTCTGTATACGAGCCAGCTTGGTGAGGCAGTTTGGGCCCAGCAGGCTTGCGCCACATGTGTCCATGGAGCTCGAGAGTACCGTAGGCGTGGGCGGAATGACAGTACAGACGCGGCATCGGCATCTTGCTCATTTGGAGGGGGAGGGGGGAGAGGGCGAAAATGCCGCACCACGCGTCGTCGATGAGTCTAGCATCCAGCATCAGGCGCCCAAAGCGGCGGAGTCTGGATGCGACGGCGGAAATGGGGGCATCTTCCACCCCTGTGTTGGCTGCGCAGCTCACGTGATGGCGGGACATTTGGTGGGACGGAAACGGGCAACGGCACAGACCGCTAGCTAGCTTTACTGGACCATCGAGCTGCACGTCACTGCCAGCTTCACCAGTGCCAAACCCGCCTCTCATTCTCTCAACCCACACACAATGTCTGAGCGAGGCGCATTCCGGGGCCGTGGCGGAGGTCGAGGAGGCGACCGTGGCGGAAGGGGTGGTGGTCGCGGCGGAGCCCAGGGTGGAGGGGCAGGCGGACAGAGCGAGCGACCCAAGAAGGAAAATATCCTCGACCTGAGCAAGTACATGGACAAGCAGATCACCGTCAAGTTCAGCGGCGGGAGAGAAGGTACGGTGAACAGCATTGCGGTTGCGGTCAATTGGGAACGACTCCAAGAAGCTAACCCGTTTTCAGTGGTTGGTACTCTCAAGGGCTACGACCAGCTCATGAACTTGGTGCTGGATGAGGTCAAGGAAGCATTGACAGGTATGGATTTTCTTTTTAGTAAACCACGTGCTTCTAGCTAACATTACCCAGACGACCAAGGCAACATTCGGTATCGCAAGCTCGGCCTGATTGTCGCACGCGGCACCCTCCTCGTCGTCATTTCGCCCGTCGATGGAAGCGAAGAGATCCCGAACCCCTTCATGCAGGAGGAGGAATGAGCGCGCATCATCAGTAGCTTCCACAGAGGGAATTGCCGCCTGGGGTTGGCTTCGGCGGGCGTGAAGAAAACAGCAGGTCAACAGCGTGAACCGGGGCGCTGAAGGGGCATTGAGACCCACCACGATACCCATGAAGACATGCAGGCCCAAATTCGCACCGCGAAAAGCGACCTGCATCTCAAAGTACTGCTACGGAAGGGTTTGTTCATAGAACAGGCCTTTGGCATCATCAGAACCGAACAACACAAATGCAACATATGCAAGACTCGGGCCCTCTGTGATAGTTTAGATGTTTGAACGAGCTGGTGACACAAGTAGTAATTTGATTGCCCAGGAACATGTGCCGCGCACGCTCTACAGACGTCACACTAGTGAGAGGCTAATCGTGCATGTGTCTCATACAGCATGGCACAGCCAGATGCCGCCGCAGGTACTGTAGTGCAAAGCGCAAAATTGGAAGGCCTACACAAACGATGATACATCACCTAATATCATCACTGTGATCCTTGAGTCAGAGCAAAGTCAACGATAGCGAGTTGCGCCATCAGTCCAAGATCTCGTCTTCAACAAAAACGTACCGTCATTCTTCAGCGTAGATTGGCTAGTGCCGGTGCTCAAGTCGGGCTTTCTAGTACTCAAGAAGGTCGAACTCGTGTTGCATAGGAGTGGTGCGAGCTCTGAGCGTTTGGAGGACTTTCAAAAGCGGTCGTTAAGTGCACAGCGACTCGAAGCTGCAGGTGTTACAGTGAAGATCACGGAAAATCGATTAAAGTAGTAGCTAGTAGCCTTTCCTTAGTTAATGTTCTATGGAACAAAAACCGATCAGGCTCTTATTAGGTTTGATGCGATTTGGAATGGAGATAAAACGAGGTAGGTAGCATATCTTTCTCGGAATTATAAGCCGAGCGAGTACCCTAAACTATCTTCTACTGCATCTTGCTGCAAACGAAGCCCCTTTAGGGTTTATCTTTGCTATGAAAAAGTACTGCACTGGTCATCACCAACAAGACTAAGAGGAAACATGCTAGCGTAAACCTACTTGGCTTTGGATTGCATTGTGCATCTCCTAATACTTGCATATCATCTTAGCTGGTTGATACTTAGGTACTTGGAAGTTCCACTTCGCCACCCCCTCATCGTTCTGTCGCCACGAGCATTGCGAAGCGATTCGTATGCACTGATTTAAATCTTACAAATGCATACGCGCCGCGCGCCATACCCGGGAAACAAAATGCCACCATGGACCGTGCCGCACGAAACATTATCAGATGTGGCAGTGCAGCAAATGTGTTTGGCAGCTGCGGCGTTTCAGACCCCAAGGTTGCCGCTTCCCGCTCCTCTCGTATCCGCAAGGCACCCATATTGAGAACATTATCTCATCCCCAGCTCCCCGTCTCTCTATCGCGCATCCTTTGTTCTCTCATCTCTATCGTGTCTACTTCAGATTACTTTGTTTGCTCCCATATCGCCTGCGCTTGCGATCCTTTTGTGCGACACCGTAAAGCACAGAGGTAACGCACGCTGCAGCCTGTGGAGTTACTTGGGCAGTGTTTGATCGACCGGAACATTGACGACCGGAGAATTTCGCAAGTGGAGACAAGACTGTTGTGGAGATATTGCGCAGTCTCAGAACGCCAGATCATTGTATGAGAAAGCCTTGTAGTGGTTACCCCTTGCCCTGAGGTTACCTCGCTGGATCGGACCGTGTCGCTAGTGCGTACTGCACACCGGACCCACGACACCCTACACGGCTGCAGGGACGCGGTTGGCAACATGGTATCCATAGCGGAAGAAAGAGGTGATGCGTCGCCATGGCGAACGGGATTCTTCTCGGACAATGCTCTAGCTGGCGTTGAACTCACGGGCTGGACAACGTTACTTGCCCTGTTAATTCCACTATTCCTCCTAGGGACAGTCCACGCACATCGCAAGATGCAACAGAAGAGCCGAAAACCGTTCCCATTCTTAGAGCTGCCCCAAGAGTTGCGAGACATGGTGTACGAGCACTTTCTCGAAGACCCCGTATACCCGCCGCCACCGCGCTCGCTAGTCCAGCGCTCATCGTTAGAGTGGATGTACCCCAGCCTTTTGACATCTGCATCTTCAGCGTCGCGCTCACGGCGTCACAGTAAATGGATATTCTTAGCCAACAAGCAGGTGTATGCAGAGTATTTGGATATGCTCTGCAAGCGCAACACCTTCCATCTCAGTGTCTCGCCCCAGACTTACAAACCCATCGCGCCAACCGCCTCGTCCGCATCGTCACCAGACGATTACAGAGTCTGGGAAATCTCGCCTTCTACCCTATCAAAAGTTCGCAATTGTTCTCTAAGTCTTGTCACCACTTCTTCAATGCTCGGCGTTACAGATCCCCGCTCCATGACATCCTCATCATGGACGCTCGGCCAGCGCATGCGCGAACAGCTCAAGCACATGAGTAATGTACATACCTTCACGCTCAACGCCAAAGCGCTCGGAGATCCCCTGTGGAATCCACTATGGATCTGGTACCACGCATCGCAATCACTCAAGATGCTCGGCACCGAGGCTTCAGACACAGTGCCAATCGGCCCACAACTTAGCCACATTACTTTTTCGCTGGACACATGGAGTCCAGGGGAAAATTATGTAGCAAGAAGTGAGGCTGAGGGTGGAAAGTGGATGTGGTATTGTAACAAAGACCATCCTGTAGGGCTGGATATCGGGCCTGAGATTACGGTTAGAGAGTTTTGTGCGAAGTTGTACCAGGAGTGTAGGATTTGTAGGGTTGAAAACGGGGACGAGGAGTAGGAGTAGGAGTAGTGATGTAAGAGTGGTCTGTAAAGAAGGAGATTCTGGGATGATAGCGCTGGAAGCGAATGATCTTGTTTTTTGTATTAATACCATATTTGATTTGATATACATCAACCATGCTACCAACAACACATTAATCTTTCCAACCCGTTTTCCTTGCCCCTCTACTTCTTCTTCTCCGCCTCTGCCAGCATCTCCCCAGCCGGCAACGTAGCAAACTGACTCATAACCTGTAAATTCTTCTCTTTTGTCCACTTGCCCTCCTCCTTGAACGCCTCCGCCAGCCGCTTAAAGTAATCAATATAAAACGCAGGCGTATACGTATTAAAGAACTTTGCCGGTTCATCTGTCGGATTCGAAAACGTATGCGGCGCGCGAATCGGCACCGTTATGTAGTCCCCTTCTTTCGCATCGATGACAGCACCGTCAGGGCCATGGAACTACATCTCCATCAACATCATCAACACCATCAATCCCCCACCCTCATTCATCAACCCATAACCCAGCCAGCTCCCGGAGATAAGTACAGAAATAAACATACCCTAATAATCCCCTGTGTAACCAAGAACGTCTCATCATGCATCTCATGCCAGTGCGCTGGCGGGCCTGCTGTATTCGGCGGCACGGTGAACTCGGCAGAGCCAATCCGGTTGTCGGTCCTTGAGCCGTCTTCCATGATGCGGCAGATGAGATTGTTGGGGAGTACGAGGGTTTCGCCGGATTTGGCGGGGACAAAGTTTATGGCGCGTCGGGGCATTTTCATGGTGGAGAGGGCGGTGCGGACTTCGTCGTCCATTGTGGTCGTGGTGGTGTGTGGAGGGTCAGGGAGGGTGGGTAGGCTGGGATATGTTGGATTTGAAAGGACACGTACAAAGGAAAGCTGTTTGTCTAGATTCTAAATTCAAGTTATATATACATATGTGGTGGAGATTCTCAGCTCATGTTCCATGACTGCATGGAACTACGGAGAGCCGGTTGGAGAGCCACAACTTTGATTACAAGATTGTCGATTACAAGACTTGAGATATCCTCAACGCAGCTTTCGTAGATACAGATAGGGGCGTATTGTCCGAAAATTATCATATACTAACTGAAAGCTTGTACTGTCTAAAAAACGGTCCGAATGTGTAGACAGCTCATGAGAGCTCCCTGGGAAACCCCGCATTTACCGATTTGGCGCTAATGCGGGGAAAGTACCGACTAGCGGGCCGGACAGCACCCATTGTGTGTACCGTAAGTGCATCCCTGCAGTTGCCTTGACGCCTCAGTCAGAATGCAGGCTCGTTGCGCGTCCACAGTTGCCTAGCAGGGCAAATTGTTTATAACAACCAAACACAACTAACCACCTGTTCCCACTCACCATCTTACTCTCCAGAGTCCACAATCACATCTACCCAAACCACACATCTTGAAACAACAGCCAAAACAACAACCGCCCACCATGACCAAAAAGCGCTTCACCATGCTGGAAAACCACCCAGAAGTCATGAACCAACTAGCCCGCAATCTCGGCTTCGACACAAGCGTCTACTCCTTCCGCGACATCTGGTCCCTCACTGACGACGACCTGCTCGCCTTCATCCCCAGACCAGTCTTGGCACTCCTCGTCATCATCCCTCTCACGCCCACGTGGGATGAAGCGCGCACAGCCGAAGACAAAGACAAGCCCGAGTACGCCGGCAAAGGCGAAGACGAACCGGTCATTTGGTTCAGACAAATCATCGGAAACGCATGCGGCAGCATAGGCCTAGTACATTGTCTCCTCAACACCGAAGCCTCAGAGCATATCCGTCCAGACTCCACTCTCGACCAGATTCGCAAGGACGCGATACCAAAGGGCATCGAGGAGCGCGCAAAAGTACTCGAGGCATCCAAGGCGTTTGAGACGGCGCACAGGGCTGCGGCGAAGCAAGGTGATACGGATGAGATTCCTGTGGGCCAAAATACGGGACATCATTTTGTGGCGTTTGTTAAGGCGAGGGATGGGCATTTGTGGGAGCTGGAGGGTAATCGTAAGGGGCCGCTTGATCGGGGGTTGCTGAAGGAGGATGAGGATGTGCTTAGTCCTGCGGCGCTGGAGAAGGGTATTGGAAGGCTGATGAGGATTGAGAGTGAGAAGGGTGGGAATCTTAGATTCTCTGCTATTGCATTGGCGCCTACCCTAGAATAGGGGATCTTGAGACGACGGACGAAAATTATGGGCATAGGATGCTACATCTGGGTATTTTCTTCGGGTTTGGTTGGCATTATAGAGTCATATGGCTATAGTGCTAGCATGATGCATAATTTGTACAAGCTAATATGTTTCCTTTCTGTTTCTTACTTTTCTCGAATCTACGTCATGAAAGCCTCTGATACTCAATCTTCGTACCCAGCCTCACTCATGAACGGGCTCTTCTCTCGTATCTTCTGCCCATATCGCAGCAATACCAACGGGATAAAGCTCAGCGCTAACGCAATGAAGCCCAACAGACTACTTGCCCAATTGAATCCCAGCGTACGATACATGCTCTGCGTAGCAAGCGGCAAGAAGGCTGCCATGAAGTTCTCCAAAAACGCGATACCAGCAATCGCACTAGCAGCATACTTTGCATATGCATCACAAACATACGCTGTCAAGCCAGCCGTACTGCAGAACATGCCGAATCCCACAAAAGCAAGCGATATACTGGGTACGATCCATGGTATCGAAGAGTACGATGTCCAGGCAAAGTAAAACAGTCCACCACTTAATCCGATGAAGGAAGCAGGTATACTGAGGTATAGTCGAGCCTCTGGTATCGGCTCGCCCGGATGCTCAGTGTTCCGTTTTGACGATGCAAAGTAGATTCGATCTTGCACCAGGGATGCGACAAGGCCAATGAGCTCCCCGACCACGACAGCGCTCTGCACGAGTCCTGTGCCAAAGAAGGTCCAGCCGTATAGTTCGGAGAACACTTGAACGATGGACTGAGTAAACATGAAGGCTGTTCCAATGCAGAATGCGCTCCATAGCCCGAAGGAGAGAACAACGCCCTCGGTGCAAAGCATGCGCGTCGGTCGAACGAGGGTCTCTTTGACAATTTCACTGATGCTCGTATGCCCCCTCTCGGCTTCAGCATACACCTCTTTACCCGTACTCGCTCGGATACGTCGTGCGCGCTGGGCGAGGATGACATCTGGTCGAACCTCTGGGAGCAAGAAGAGCAGTATTGGTAGCAAAGCGCTGTAGAATATGATCTGGCCAAAAAATATCCTTGATTTATGTCAGCTGTGTTCATATTCAGGGGGCGTTCCTGACTTACCATCGCCAAGTAGTGTACTTCACAACAAGACTCCCAAACACAGGGCCCATGTTCAGACCGGCAAGCAGCGCAAAGATGTATAATGAAGTACTGAAACTGTTCGCTCTCCCAGCCCGCCACATGTCACTCACAATCCCCGATGTGATATTCGCTAGCACGCCCGTGCACGAACCCGTGATGATGCGCGTAACAATCAACGTCGCGAAGTTCTGCGCCAGAGCCTGTGGGATGATGAAGATGATTAAGACCACATAGATTGCCTGTTTATCGTCAGCTCACATTTCACTCTTCCTTGGACTCGAGAACTTACAAGATAACTCCACCGCACACCAAAATTCTCCATCAGAGGCAACCCCAGCATCGGCGCTGCTGCACCTCCCAGGTTCCAGCTCAACACCGGCCAATACGAATGCGGAAACTTTTCATCGCTAACGTTGAAACTGGCGTTGATCTGCTCAGCGGCTGAGGTAAACATTGTTCCCGACACCTGCACAACAAAGGTCATAAAGCACGCTAGGAGCGTGGTGCGCCATTTCTTTGAGAGGGAGAAGTTGAAAGGGTTGGCGGGGTCGCTTGGAGATTCCCAGGTGAGAAAGGTAGGCTCCGGCTTGGACTCGGGATCGTTGTAGGTTGATATAGCTGGTGTTGGTGACTCTGGCGGGGTTTCTTTGTTGCTGTTTTTCGTAGACAGACTCGATGCGGAGCGCAAGATGCGCGGAAAAGAGGCCATGGTGCGGTGAGTGGATGCGGTTGAGTGTCCAGGTGGAGCGGGAGAGAAGTGGTCCGGTGGATTTAGCTCTTGCACTTGAGGTAGTGGTTGTAGCTAACTCCCCTTCGCAAGGTATTGAAGAGTCAGAAGGCGCGAAAACAACAGGGTCCAAGAGTGAAAGCACGCAATTTCCTTATTCCAACACCCGAAATCACTGCTTCCTGTAGGCTTAATACTGTTCAATGACTGCGGTACGGGAAATTGCTGCTGCTGAATACCACCCGTTACACACCGTCGAGAATTATCTGCTACCCTTTCCAGTACTAGCTTCAGCTTGGTAAGAAGCTTCTCACGTAAACAAGCTTTCTGCCAAATGGCCAACGGTCGTTGGCGTAGTCTTGGTGTGCTGTGATGACACACCCTGAGTATAGAAAAAGACCCATTGCGGTAACAACCCTAGAGACGAAGTTTTATTACCCATGGCTAAGCGGCGGGAAGGACAACAAGTGACATCACGGTTCCCAAGCTCTTTGACTAAAGCTCTTTGACTAAAAGATCGACCCAAACTTGGGAAGCTATAACGTAACAAAAAGTGGAAGCGAGGAGCCAAGCCTTTGTCCATGCTAAGTGCTGACATTTCCGCCGTATAGCGGAGCTGGGATCAGGGTTTTTAGGAGGATGACGTGCAAGGAGTTTGGGTTCACTACTGACGGGATGGAGAACAACATGAGGCGGAATGATGGGGAAGAGAAGTTTCGTGTTTTCGATGCAGATGTGACGCCACTGCCGCGATCCCCGCGCTAACCAAATCCGGCAGCAACCCGGTCCGCCCTATACGGGTATGTTTTCCTTCAAGTACTAGTTACAGACTACACATAGTTTTCACGCGTCCCTTTCTCTGCACTGCGGTAAATGGCGTCAATCATCTCGTGCCTTACGATTGCCTGTTCCCAGGTCGTAACACTGTACCCTTTGTCGAGCCCTACGCCCCTCCAAGCATCCCACGCCCTGCCCACGTTGAAGGCCGTGTCAGCAGCCATTTCGACCTCTACCCCTTCTGCTTTCTCTGCCTGTCCCATGGCAAGCTTGACGGTGGGTTGGAACATTTGCACGTGGCCGCCCATCTTTGGTCCTTGGAGTATCAAGGTACCTTCCGAGCCGATGATTTCCCAGCAGAAGTCGCGGCCGGTGCGAGATAAACCTGGCGCGTAGGTTACGTCGACGTTGCCGCCGCCGTTGATGAGGGTAGCATTTATGCTGACAAAGTCGTGCGCCGTCTTCTTCTTGAGCTCGATGGGCTTGTAGGCATCGTCTATGAGCATAATCTCGGGATAGTTGTTTGCGAGCGTGGCAGAGATGTCTTTGAGCTCACTGTCCAAGACGTAGCATAGTGCATCTACAGCATGGCCGAATGGTATGGTGAGAAGGTTCGCCCCTGCTTCGATTGGTAGGCCGTAGAGAAAGCTTTCTTGGATGACACCACCGAATATGAGACCATGACCAAACATGGTCGTTCCTAGGATCTTTCCTAGCTTGCCAGAAGCGACAATCTCCTTGGCCTTTACAATAGACGGGCTCTGACGCGCCTGCAACCCAACCATAGTCTTCACGCCCTTTTCTTTGGCCAGTTGCGTTAGCTCTTTGGCCTCGGCCAAGTTACGGGCTAGAGGCCATTCACAAAAGACATCTTTTCCTGCTTCGAGCGCTGGGCGGATGAGGTCGTAATGCTGAGGCACATTGACGCTGACAGCTACAATATCGACATTTGGATCTTTTGCGACTGATGCTGGGTTGTCGTAGGTTGCAACCCCATATAAGGAGTACTTCTTCGCTGCTGCTTGGGCAGAGGCTTGCGAGCTGTTCTGAAGCGCTGTGATCTTGTAGTTGGAGGTTCCTTGCATGTATGGCAGATGGGAGCGGGTTGCCCAAGAGCTATCAGCTGTCAGTAAGTTGATGCTGTGATGTTTTTATGCTTGAGGTAGGCACCGACCCTTTGGCGGAAAGGCCGATCAGCCCAATGCGCTTCTGTGAGTCTGACATGATGTATTGAGAAAGTTGCGGGTCGTTTAACACTTAGTAGGAATTGAACAATATACACAAACAGTCTTTGGTATATCTGGTCGATTGTTAAGCAGGTATGATTTACGCAATCCACCTCACCCCTACTCCGAAAAAGTGGGTAGGTCGGACTTTTGGCATGATGGCCGTGACGTCAGTTGGCTAGTCGCCATTCCGATTTTCGTCCACCCGGCATCTCGTCCGTAGCCAAATATGTACCTCTTAACTGCACAACTTCTTTTGGAGTTTGACTGCATCCTGAACTTCTTTCAAGTGATTGATTTTGGAACAGGCATGTTATAAACAGATGGGTTAGTGATATGGATTTCCGTACGAGTTCCGGAAATAAAATTAGCCGGGAACGCTGAAAATCAAGCCGGATTCAGGCGTCGCACAGCCTACAGGATAATCCAACCCTAAGGACATCATAGGCGTAGAGTAGGTACTTTCTGCAACTAAGGACATCAGAATGTCACACAGTGATCACAACTACCCCATTGTCGCTTTCTTCACTGGCGTTCTGCTTCACACAGTCGTCTTCTCTAACTATGAGTGGGATCGACGAGCGATCAGCATCAAATTGCGCACTCTACACAATGAACATGGAGACTTTGTGCGAATTCGTGAGTGATGGTGTGGACCTTTCCCGATATAACTGACATTCTTTAGGTCCTAGGGAGATATCTATATGTCACCCAGATGTGATTGTTGATGTTCATGGACCGGAACAAAATGAGAAAAGGCGAATTCTATGACCTTATCCTTTGCATACCCTTCAGTTCATCCGCGATCATGACCTGCATAGAGAGCAACGAAAGTACTGGGATAGAGCGTTTCGGACAACAGGTGAGTAGTCATGGGAGCGCTGCATGGGTATTTATCGCAACTTACTACGCATTACACAATCGCTATGGGCATTCTCTCCGAATATGCAGCGTCTAGGATGCCGATAGATGCTAGCGGAACGTTTTTGGATCTCTTTTTTTGATGTCATATCTGACTTGACATTTGGAAAGTCTTTTGACAACCTGACTACAAAACAAAGAAGTCCAATAGTGGCAGACTCTCAAAGGACACAAAGCGCTTGGGTTTTTCTTGCTAAATATGCCCATACTTCAGTTTGCTAGGGGCTTGCGAAAGCTGCTGAATAGCAAAAGAGACAGAGAAATGTGGTACGATGCCGCACTCGATGCGCGCAGCAAGGTATGCCTGTTATAGTGCTCTGTATACTGTCTGCTAACGCGCGTAGATGCAAAGTAATAATTCTGATATCTATACTTATCTGTTGCAGTTTAGCAACTTCCAAAATAACACACTCAGTGAGGCTAAGTTGGACGTAGTTGCCGGCGCCGACACAAACGCAATCACATTATCAAATATTCGCCATCTGATCTGCCAATACCCCGAAATCCAGGTCAAACTTTACAGTGAACTCTCGGACTTGCCATCCATAGGTGATATTATCGACGATCAATACTTGGCCAGCAAACCCTACTTGACAGGCATCATCAATGAGACGCTCAGGCTGTATCGGCCAGTGTCCTCACCTCCACAAGGTGCCATGATCGTCGGCAGATACATTCGAGGAAATGTGAATGTAACAACTCCGGCATATTCGCTACAAAGAGGTACTCCTATTCTAATATGGCACATTGCATAGACCAGGCTGACAATATAGATTCACGCTCGTTTGTCTATCCGAATGATTTCATCCCAGAACGTTGGTCTACCCAACCCGAGCTCATCCTCCGCAAAGATCTATTTGTACCCATTGAATACGGAGCATGAATTGCGCTGGAAAACTACTGGCAATGCTGCAGTTACGTATGGTTGTTGCCATGGTCTTTAACCGATTTAGGGTATCCTTCTCGCCTGGTAAAGAAGCTGCGTGCTGTGATTTTATCGAAAACCAGCCGACTACTTTACGTTACATCTTCAAACACTTCCTCTGGTTCTCGAAGAGAGACGGAGCATTAGATCAACTGTTACCGGGTTTTCATGACCATATTTCTCACACAGTGCAATGCAAGTGTGCACTGTGTATCAACCTCACACAGGCATGAAAGCCAATAGTGATTCTGAGAAACGAACTTTCATCAGACTATTAGTTGAGTAATGACAGTGTTCTCACAGCAGCGTTATGCAATGACATTGGGGGGCATGACAAGCCATTCAATACGCAATCATCTTTCACCCCTTGCTCTTCGAACTCAACCAGTATTCTCCGTTCAATTGCATAGCCAAATATGTTCAGAGCGCCACAATAGATATTTGTGCCCAAAGAAATCATGGTAATTCTCCAGCGCCTCCAACGTTCTGCGAAGAACTCTGGAGCTTCTCGACACCGAAAATACCCCATGCCGATCTCAGGCATCGGAAGGAACACATGGATCATCATCGAAAGAATCGCGTAATCATGTATCAGTACATCTCAAGAAGCTTGGTAAAGCCGCTGGAACTGCTGTGCTGGCAATGGTAAAGCTGAACCTCGGTAATGGCAGCAAGAACAAACCAAACGCTAACGCAAACCCTAGTTATCGTGGTCTTAAGCAACACGGGCGATACTCTTTTATCTGCCATCTAGGCTCTGGAGCGAACGGTGACGTAAATCTCTGTCATGAAAAACGGTGCGGTACACTAGTAGCCGTCAAAACCGTCAACCACGAGGATACAAAGTCAAGACTCGGCGAAGTAACAGTCTTGAAGTACCTAGGCCATCACCCGAACGTCGTTCGATACCATAAATATCTCTGTCAACCTCTGGAGATTGTCTTTGAGTATTGCCCCGTGGGCGACATGCTGGGCTATGCGGCTAGCTTCCAAGGCCATGTTCCCGAGATGTTCATCTGGCACGCGTTCAAACACGTTGCATGCGGCCTCGCCTTCTTGCACGAGCGCGGTGTGGTCCATGGCGACATCAAGCTCGCAAACATCCTACTGGCTTCTCCTCGCGAGGGAGAAACGTACCCTTTACCAAAGATTGCTGACTTTGGAGCTGCGGCTATCAAGCCTTCATGTAGGATCCCGTGGGGCCACATGGGTACGTTGGGCTGGCAGCCACCTGAGGTATCATATCACTATGGCCCTGAGTCCGACGTTTGGGCGCTAGGGTGCATGGTTCATAAGCTTGCACTAGGACTCCTGCCTGTAGAGCGTCAGGAGATACCGAATATCGACATAGACGAGTGGTTTGATGCCAATAGTATGTGCGTCCCTGTAGGCACAGAATGTCCTGCCATTTACAAGGATATGTGCGTCTGAATGGCTTAAAATCCAATTGTGAGCATGCGCATTGACTATCCGTCGTACCCCAAGTCGATGGTGTACAGTAAATTGCTCAACTACGTCATGATGCGCGCTCTGGATACAGATCACCACGCCCGCATCACAGCAAGTCAACTGCACCTCTTCCTTCCTGCGCTCGAGGAGTTCGCAGATTATGTTCTTGTTTCAGGCCGCGAGGGTTTTCTAGATATGATTCGCGAGCGTGGGGAGGACGGGACAGGTATTACTGACTTTGACGTTTTTAGGCAGGTGTTTGATGGGACAGTATATCGCGCAGACGAACAACAGAGCCCGGGAATGTTGCAGGTGGCCATGGGATTGATACCTCTTATGGATCCGGAAGAACAGGTAAAGGCTTCTCAATTTATCGCTGGAGCCTCTTCTCCCCCATGGACGCTGGATGGCTACTCAACACTTTCGATATTGGGTATTCTTTCTCACTTTTACGTCGTTTCTGTTGGATATGAAGCAGCTAAGAACTATTATTCTAGATTTTAGAATCAAATAACAAAAAGTCAAACTAGTAATGAGTAGTCTCTAGCAAATTCCATATTTCATCTTAGGTTATTCTTCCTATTATGTCATGTTGGTGAAAGGTAATTGGTCAAGGTAGCTCTCACTCACTCTCATCTGGGTGAGCCCCAACCTCTTTTGTTGTTAGCTTGCGACTATCATCCCCAGAGCTCTTGACTTCAGCTTCTACAGCTTCTCTCTGTCGGTATCCCCTCTTTATCCCTCTGCCAGTCATACACCCTCGTGCGCAATGGCGAACCGACACTCCAGCTCACGAATGCGCAATGCAACGCCCAATGAACCTTCACCCTACGTGTTTCCCTTCGACTTAGGAGCTTCAATTACGACTCATCAGCCGCTCCTATCGCAAGCTCAGCCCCAGGGTGAGAATTGCGCCTCAACCACACCCCAAGGATTCGCAGCATCAAGCACCGCGCCAAAGAACAAACAGAAGACCATGACATCTACACCGAGAGGAAGAAAACCTGCTGGTGGCAGTGCCCGAGGCAAGTCCTCAAAGTCAGCGACACCACGGCCCAAAGCTGCACAGAGTGCGCCAAAATCCAAATTGAAGCTCAAGATCAACGTGAAAGAGCCAACTGAAGATTCCAAACCGGTTGTCGCTGCGCAGCACAACGATACAAATGAGCCACTGCAGTATACTCCGACACCGTTCACGACCCGCACTGGACGAACCGTCAAACAACCACGACACTTGGATGATGTGCAGGGTAGCGGCTACATGATCGAACAGAGCTCTGATCGTGTAGATGATGAAGTCAGCTCAGCGAGCGATCCAAGTAAGAGCATTTCCTTGCATGAATCCGGATATACAGGCCACTAACAGATTCTGTAGGCTACGAGTCACACCGCGCAAAGGCAAGCCTGTTAATTCAGCAGCAGTCAACTCCGAGAGCTAGCCGCCGTGCCCAGACTAAGGTATCCTGGAACACGCCTCTACCAAAGATTGATGAAGAGGACCTCCCAGCTTCCAACACACTGCAAGTACATACAGGCTATCACGAGTCGCTCGCCTACGGACCGGAAACCGAAGACGCCTACCAGATCCTCAATGCACTCAATGGCACCACAAAGATTCACCTCGACCTCCCCGGCCTCACCAACGCCAACAACCCCGAGCGAGCCCAACCCTACAGTGCCAAGTCTCTCATACAAGTCTACCTCCTAGCCTATCAGCAAAAATCCTGGGATCTATGCGATGTCATCGCCGACACTTGGATCCGCGCCTTCCACGACCTACGCGCCAACGACCAGCGCAGCGACTCCACAAACCCAACCTGGCGCCGCAACAAAGCACTCGAAGGACGGAAAGCGCAAAGCCAAAGGAGCGTGGAAGCGCGGCACATATATACCATCGGAATTTGACCCCAACCCAAAAGGACTATGAGCTCACAATCGCGGACCCCGAACTCGACGCCGACGTCACAGCCGTCCACCTCGATCTGCTAAACACAATTTACAAGCACACTGACCCCAAGTGCGGCGCGCGCATGCTGTGGGCTGATGCGCTGGCGCTCGGCGGCGATCAGACGGAGAAGATCATGGCAACGACGGTGAACACAGGCGTAGGATTGCATACTGATCTTGTGTTCAATGTTATGCAGACTAGTCTGCGTATGCTGCGGAGAAACCTTACGCTCAAGATTGAGGAGAGCACGGAGGGCGCGTGGTGTAAGCGGTATCATGAGCATAGCAAGTACGGTTTGCCTTGTTACCGCGAGAAGGCTTGGAGGCGGACGAGTGGGGTTGTTGGTGGAGGAGGTGACGATGCGAGCGGTGGTGAGCGCGAGGCGGTTTACAATGACGGGGGTAACCTGGTTGATCAAGGTGAGCTGGATGAGTTTGAGGCGAGGATGTTGGAGGAGTTTGAGGCAGTCGATGGTGCCAAGAGGGGGTATGATGGGCATGGGGAGATGAGTGGGGCGAAGCGGGTGAGGCGTGGAGAGAATGCAGGTGGTGACTCTGACAGTGAGTATGAGTGATTGACTGGGGGTGTAACGTGGGTGTGGGGAATATCTGGACAGCAGATATGGTGATGGCGAGCTGAGTATCTACACTCATGCGATAAGTCGATGATACAGGATACATAAGCTGTCTTGATTGGCTCCAGAGTGTAATGAACACTATTCAAAAACATGGACTCCACTCTTGTCTTTTCGAATGCCATTTCCCTGAGTATTCTAGTCTCATGAATATCTCTACCATATGCCGATGTACTTGGGCGGTCCCCAACATCGCCACCTTCAAACAATACCACACAATTACACGGGACGACTTTGATATCGTCACATAACAGAATATCCGTCAAGTTAGTCTATCTCCAAAGCTAATATCATCAATCTATCCATTTCCCCCATGCAACAGCACACCATCGACGCAACCAGCGAAGTGCTACCATGTATCCAGCACTAACCATCCCGCATTTTGAAACCCAGATTACCTGCCCGGGATAGAAAAGAGGAATACATGACATGGCATGACTCAAAACCCGCATAGCAATAAGGTTGGCCGAAGCCACATACCCAATAGAAAAATGCCGCTGAATGGAAGAACCCTAAACCCACATCCCCATATTTCCCTTTCCAACCCCCCATCATCACATCATCACCATCAAGATCCCAACCTAAAACCAATAACTCCCCCCCGCAACACTAACCTCAAACTGACATCCCAGCCCCCTCCCCTGCTCCTGCAACGTGGCTTCTCCCTCCCTCAATTCCTTCAGAATCTGATCGCCGACTAGCGGCCCATCCGTAAACGTATCTTTAACATGTATAATCACTATTTTTACGCCCTTGAGCGGCGAGTCAAACGCCGCAGAAAGGATGGCGCGACTGTGTTCTGCGGATACGGACGAGAGGTTTAGCGCTGCGGGGGCTGAAGGATGGGAAACATGAGGGTCAGAGGTGCGTTGATGGTGCGAGGAGGGGAGCGGGTTGGGCGTATGCGTCCCCGTCTCGCCACGGGAGGTGGGGTAATCGCTCATTCCATCGTCGTCGTTGTTAATGTTGATGTTTTGGTTGGTGGAGGAGATGGGGGAGTCGATGCCTTTGGGGACACCAAGGCGCTTGCCGCGGTCTTTTTCTCCTAGACCGTCAAGTTGCAAGGTGTTACTGGCTCGCTTTCTCTTCTTTCTTATCCGACCCTCTTCTTTCTCACGCTCTGTCTCCTTCTTGCGCTCCTTGACCATGTCGCCAAGTACGCACAATTCCTCGAGCAAATGCCTGGGGGCTAGGTGGCCGAAGAGTACGGCGTCAGACTGCGCGTTTGTGTAAGAGACTTCTATGAAGATGCCGGTTAGAATGCCAGAGGCTATCTTGGGCGCGGCTTCAGACCATATTTGGGAGGTACGTGGGGATAAGGATAGAGAGTCTGGTTCCACGTCGCCGAAGATGAGAATTTCACGTTTGGGAGTAGTGGGTGTCGATTCGGTGCGAATGAAGTAGGCGGTAGAGTCGATTACACAGTGATCTTCAGATGATTGTTGAGGTGGTGGGACGGTGGTACCACTGGCTCGTCGGCCTGTATCTGCGCCGCTCAAGCCGGGAGTACCAGGCGCGCTTTGCGATGTGTACGAGAAGCTCATGGAGCGACCGTCTTGGCCATCTAACTGGTGGCCAGAAGTTGGATGTTGTGCGCTCGATGTTTCCAGGAGATTGGCGTTGGATCCGCGATGAACATGTCCCGGGCCTTGCATGCAGTGTCCATGGCTTACTTTGAATCCTTTTACCCCTAGACCGTCGCATACTTCGATGAATCCTCTCCCGCTTCCTTCGCCTAGCGCAATATTACCGCCTTCTGCAAGTCTCTGAAAGGTCACCAGACCTACACCGCCGTCTTCGTCTGTGAGATTTGGCCAGATAACGTTGTTGAAGATGTGCGTCTTTATGGCATTGACAGTAAAGGGTAATGCTGCTAGTCGTTTTGGCCGCGACGTGTTATGAAAAGCGGCGGTGTTGATAACGAAGCCTGACAGGTGATCAAGATGCGGATGCGTAATGAGATATGTCGATATGTGCTCCCTTACAACATGCAGCGCATTTGCCCTAGCACTCTGGTGCGGAAACGGCAGACCCGCAAAGGCACCATGCTTGAGTGTCGTGATGGTGACGGGCAGCTCTTTCTCAGAGTTTGGCGTGTCAGCCTCGGATTCGTCATCTGAGGGTGAGACGGGCGCGGCACCTGGCGAAGGCGATTCGGAGTGGTCGTAAGCTCCATTGCTGTTGGCGTTACCGTTCCGAGATGGCGGTAAAGGCGGGTCCGGGTCGGAGACGAGCGGGAAGTCTTTCGCTAATATGCGGGTGATGGATGCGAGATGGGAACCTGCATCTACAGCTATGACGGAGTTTTTCGCCCACTGTGTTGCTGTCGACCTTACCAGAAACCCAGTGACGTTGTCTTCGCTTGGTCCGCCTCCAGAGCCCTGTTGCAGTTAGTTTCTGGTCCGAAACGGCGTGTTCAGCAGCGGAGTTGCAGTATTTGCGACATGGCATAATATCAGGATAATGACCACAAATACAGCACATTAGACACTTACTAAGCATATTACTTGGATAGCGGCTTCATTCGAGTGTCCAGAAAACCTCCGGACCACTCTACCGTCATCTTCTTTCATCCCCACAGTCGTTGGTTTCGCTTCTGGTGTCGTGCCTTCTCTTGAGTTTCAATCGACTTGTCGGATCTTTCTCCACAGCTCGTCAAAGACGTGCAGCACCCAGGCTTGCCTCAGCCACGCGTGCAGACGGCGCACTTCTTAACCTCCGCTGTAGCGAACGACAAGCTACTGCTAGCGACCTGACGGCTGTACAAGAAACCGCTTGAACTCTCGCGTGCCTGCAATTGTCGCGTGTCGGCGTCTCGGATAGTGCAGGGTCTCGTTTGCTCCCAGAAGTAGGATCGCGTACCCTCTCTCCTATTTGAAGGCGCAAACCGAACCCTTTAGATGCAGCAATCTGCACAAGCCAGATGTCTCAAGCCAAATGGTTGCGATTCCGTTGCGCAAGTCGAGGGGGTTGTTACACTGCGTGAAAGCCCTAGCGCTCGAACCACTAGCAGCAGCCGTAGGAAGCCGGAGTTGAGCCTATCTGCCAGGCTCGATCTGGGTCCGGATGGTGAGAGCTGCCAAAATCCGATATGCCAGCTTACGCGACAGTGGTTGGAATGACGACAACACACTCGAGCGCCCTACAGGGCAGTTTGAAGACTACCGGAGGAGCCGCACAAATCACCGCAAGTAGGACCGGCACGGCGTCGCTAAGGGTAACAGGCTGCCGTCGGATGCGCGGTAATAGTATGTGCAGCCGATGGTGAGAAGCAAAACCAAAACCAACCTTTCTCGACGGCTTGAAAGGACTCGAGGATCAAAGACACGCATCCACCTATGCGGCTGCCCACGCCGTTTTTTGGAGCCTTCCTTCGCCTTGTTCCTCCCCTTGTTCGCACTCAGCCAATCGCATGCTTGGGGAACCCAGCCACGACTCTGCTCGCTGCCCTCTCTGCCCCGCCCATTGTGAGCCCAGATCTGGGGTTGTGAACGCCTTACAGTCTAGCCGAGAGGCGGCGAATGCAGCGTCGCAGCGTCATGTCACACCAAAACCCGAAAAGTTTGGCCATCTACCTAGCTAAGTACCATGAGCTGAGCTTTGAAGCACAACCCACAACCCACAACCCACAACAAAGCACATCACATGGTTGACACATTGACGCAAAAGCGACTCCTTGCTTGGGTATCATGAATTTTCTTGTGCAGCTTTTCCGAGCCTCTATCCGGCCGTGGTAGTATCGCTGATCTACCAAAGGCTGCCCAACATGATCTCATGAATCCTCATCCTTCGTCCCATCCGTACCCATGGCCAGTCGTAATTCATCCGCATCATAAATCAAAACAAACTCTTCACCGAACTAGCGAAGCGTTTACTTGAACACCTTACCATCGGCCCACTCGTAGGACTTGTCGCCAACGACAAGGGGCTTGTCCCACGACCACTGGTCGTTGACGAACTCACGGTCCTCCTCCTTGGTGGGGTCGAGCTTGGTGAACTCGTAGCTCTCGACGTCAGGAGCGACATCGAAAGCGGGAAGGGCCTCCTGACCACGGACGACGAAAGCGCCCTTGATGATGGAGTCATTGGCAGTGCCGTACACGGAGCAGCAGCCGAAGAGGTACTTGCGGCTGGCCTCGAGACGAGTGAAGAAACCACCTAGACAGAGTTAGCAATGGCCTTGGGTCTTGGCTAGTGAATATGCTTACCGATCAAGTTGGCGGTCATGAAGGTGAGGGTCAACTCATCGTTGTACTTGTAGTCGACCTTGTAGATGGAGTACTCCTCAAAGTTGGCGTTCTCCCAGAACCAGGGGAGGGCAACCTCGCGGGTCTCCTCGTTGGAGTACTTGCGCTTCCAGTCGTCAAGGACGAAGGTAGCCTTGGGCAGAGCCTCGAGAGGGTGCTTGGGCTTGGGAGCAGGCGCGGCCTCCTCCTCTTCCTCGGCCTCCTCCTTGGGCTTAGGGGCGGCCTTGGGGGTCTCCTTCTTTTTCTCACCACCCTCCTTCTTTGGTGCGACGTTCTTCAACGCCTCGGTGATGAACTCAAACTTGGGAGCCACAGCTGAGTAGCTGGACTGGTTGTAGATGGTCTCGTACCAGCGAGTGACGTTGGGGTTGGAGTCGCGCCATTGCTTGTCGAAGAAGAACTGGAAGCCACGAGCAAGGATGCTGGCAGCGAAGATATCGGCAAGAGTCAGACGCTCACCAACGAGGTATGTGTGTGTAAGAAGGTGCTCCTCGATGACGTGGACGGCCTTGAGGGCGGCCTTCTGTGATTCCTCAACGTTCTTCTTGTTGTAGGGGTCGCGGCCGAGGATGGGGCGGAACCAGCCACCGAGAGGTGAGAGGACCTCAGTGTTGGCAAAGGACATCCATCGCAGAATGGTGGCGTAGTCCTGCTTGGTCTTTCCAAGAAGGCTGGTCTTCTCGTTCTGCGAGGCAACTGGGGTCCGTCAGCTCTGAGTCATTGCCAAAATATGGACGGATGGAGCAGATAGGATAAAGCAAATCAGAATAGTAAGGTTTCAACAATAGTTTTCAGACAGGGATAACTGAATGATATACATTCCACATCATTTTATGCAGCTAGGGGCGGAGAGGCACGCGGGGTAGCACTTACGGTAGACAGCAATGGCGATGCACTCGGAGAGAACAAAGCCGTCGGCACCCTCAAAGGTAGGGACCTTGCCGAGCTTGTTGAGCTTCAGGTACTCAGTTGAGACACCCTTGGCAGGCTCAGTCTCGACAAACTCAATGTCGAGGCCGTTCTCCTTCGCGACCGCCAGGAGAGAGGTGGTACGCGGGTTACCCTGTTGTCACGCTGTTAGGACTCATTGAGTTTGGTTTTGCGTGCTGTGTGACAGGCAACATACCGAGTAGCTGTAAAGCTTTCCGAAAGACATGATTGCAGAGTTGGCAGTGGAATCAGTGTGTGGAAGCGGGTGTTGATGAAGAAAAAAGGGTGTTGGGTTGGCGGCGCGGGGCTCTTTACCCAGCAGAAATCTGCTGGTGCACAGTCCACCGTAATTTTAGTTTGCCGCCAAGCAATCGCATGTGGGTCGGGCAATGTTCATCGTCACTTGCTGCCAATTTTGACGGGCCATCACGGCGCATTTCCCTTCCATAATGGCAAGCAGGGAGCTTTCGCGCAGTTTGTGGAGGGCGGTAGACGTCGTGGGAAGCCGGCAGAGGCCCCAATGCCAACGGACCATACGACACGCTCAATGGAGCCTCCAAACTCAACCCCGAATATTACGATGCATCTCCACCACAGCACCGCGATGTGCAGAAGTTACCGAGGAAGAGCTACGGGAACCGTTTACTGCGGCACCGGAACTGGATTTTGCCGAAAAGAATGAAGGTGTCGTAGACGAGAAGAAGAACTTACTGCGAACGCTGCGCGTGGTCCCAGCATCACCGTCGTATTTCAGCGCAAAGCCTACATTCACCGACGATTTCCTCTCGCTATCCGCCCTACTGCGCAAAGTCGCCACGCTGCCCATAATATCGCCTACAGAGGCACCCAAGGTGGCGTGGAAGACGATTGAACAGTACCGCATCATGACCAACGAGCCGGTCAAGACGGCGCGTTACCACAGGATGCTGCAGATACTCCGGAGGCTGAACCGCATACATCCACAGCTTATGCCAGACGAGGTGGTGCAGGCCATGCTGCGGTACAAGAAGCCAAACCAGCCTGGCGACATCAAGCCAAAGCCTGGTGTAATTGATGAGCTTGGGCGCGCCAAGGGTGTTGGGCGGAGGAAGACGTCGTCTGCTGTGGCTTGGCTGGTGGAGGGGGAGGGAGAGGCGCTTGTCAATGGCAAATCCCTTTCGCAGTTCTTCGGACGACTCCACCACCGGGAGAGCGCTGTGTGGGCACTCAAGGCTACTCAGCGGCTTGACAAGTACAACGTCTTTGCACTGGTGCAAGGCGGCGGTTTGACAGGTCAGGCGGAAGCAATGACTCTAGCAGTGGCTAAAGCATTGCTGGTCCATGAACCAGCGTTGAAGCCTGCGCTACGAAGAGGTGAGTTTACCTGTCCCCTTGGATCAGTCGTTACCCTGCCAGCATTGCTTTTCCCATGGTTCCATGGGTACAGTTAATGCGGTACGCTCACCGCCCATGTTTACCTTACCCCAAACAAACCCCTGAGAATGCCAAACACGTCCCGCCACCTCGTTTCGAACTTGACTGCTAACCACTCATCCCAGCTGGAACTATCACCCGTGACCCAAGGAAGGTGGAGAGAAAGAAGCCAGGCCACGTCAAAGCGCGCAAGATGCCTACCTGGGTCAAGCGATGAGAGGCTGTTTGTCTGTACCTTGTACTTGTATCGCTAGCCGTTGGCCGATGAGCATAGGCGAATCTATCAACACAGTTTCACAGAAGCATTTGGTGAACATGTCTAGGAGGAGCATTGCATACACCTGAGCACGGCCTCTCTACCTCTGCTTGAGCATGAAAGCCCTTTTTGTGACACATTCTGAACATGCGAAAATACGGCTTCGCGACTAGATGGCGTGGAAATGGAAAGGGCACCACTGTATTGTTGCGCACCGAAGAGCAACGTGTGAGAGAGTATACTTCACCCGCGTACCAAGAGTTTTCGATGTTCCAATCAGCATTGGCGCTGACGTTCGCGTACCTGACGCTTTGAGACCCGTTTCGGCTGGCATGTCCTGTTGTGCATACCTCGGCCCTAGGCCTAGGTTCTACATCATCGCTGACAGGCATATAGGGTAAACCTTGCCGGGGAGCTGTTTGTTATTGCTTTCTCGGTCCGTTCCTGGCAGGCCTGACAGCCGTCTCGGAACTTCAGCTCGTCGGTGCAACTCCGCACTCGTATTGGTGACTGCGCCACAATAAGCGGTACATGTGTCTTGCGGTCGTTCTGATGCTATTGATTCGGCCGCGTTGCATTGAGCCTCGGTATCACATCTAGCTATGCCGATCAATATCGCACACATTAAGAATTGTACCCGCAGAGTTCAATGCGCGCAAGTGCGCCATCCGATTACGGAACATTAACTACTACTTACTTAATACTATACCGCCCATGATATTTTCGATTGAGCCGGTGGTTGGACCTGATAGCGGCCAGGAAACATGGGTTGGGGAACTCGAGATGTTGACTCGTATGGAATGTCTTTTTTTGGACACGGCCATAAGGCGGCCAATGGGATTCCATGGCCAAATGCCAATGCTATTTTCTCTCGGTCGTTCCGGCTCACGGCTCATGTCGCAAACAGAGGCTGTTTGGTGGAGCTGTTGATCAGGGATGTGCACTCATGGTGTGGTGGGATAGTCGCAACAAGCAAGACAAGACGACCGTTTTGGTCATCGCTGGCTTGGAGGAACCATCTCCCGGCGATCCTTGTTGTTTGCTGCTAGGAGCATGGCAGAAGGACGTGAACGAGTCAGGCCGTGTTCTGCTCATCTTGTTTTCCAGCGCGTAGTAGCGGCAGTCGTATTCACGAGTCAGGCATTTATCGAAGAAAGTGAAACCTTCTCGAAGCATGTTCGCCGCGGTCCTTTCATCTCACGATGGGCGGTGGTGGTGGAGGTTGATGCGGCAGCCGGGTCCACTGGATGATCGCCAACCGCGCGTACCGAAATGACGCACTTGTGTGGCCTGTGATGGGGCCCGAAGCGGGCAATTTGAACGACGTTTGTTTTATTAGGCGATGGACGAGGTTCTGCAAAGCCATGCTGTGCCCCCTCGGCCGGCTTCCAGAAGGTTGCAATTTCGCACGGCCACGTGAATAGGACATTCATGCTAAGTCTGACCGGACGGCCCAGTGCGCAACGCATTTGGCGCACTGGGGCATGTCTCTGGCGTGCGAATGACCTCGTCCAGGCGGTGTATGAGTGCGCGAGCGAGCAGTGTCGATGACGGAGGGTTTGCGGTAGAGCACCACTAAGGTTCGCCGGCAGCAGCGGCCGAGAAGACGCCAAGGTCGACGGTACCGCCAGGTCGGAGGTTGGAGGAGTCGCCGTATGCGTGGAGAGAGAGCAGCATCGCGAGGTCGCGTGTTGAGTGCATGTTGCGTCAGTCAGTACGTCTGAAGAGGCAGGTCGTATCCGCAAGACAGGATCGACGAGTGAGGCTGAGGATTGGCCTGGAGCACGATCTACCACAGGCGAGCGATCCCTGTTCGTCGACGGGAACTTGCAGCGTTGCAGAGATGAGAGGACGACGGATCGAGTATGGAGCCCGAAAGAACAGCCCCTAAAGGTACTTTGTTGCGCTCGCTCGCAGCATGTACACAGCACACAGCACACAGGACGGCCGCTGTTCCCCCCCGCCCCCTTGGCATATCCGCCTGGAAGAAGCCGCACGCTGAGGCTGGGAGGGTTCGACGTTGGTTTGATGATTTGACAGGCCAGAAAACATCAGGCGCGCTTCAGCAGCCGAGCCAGCAATGCTGTGTGAAACGTGCGCGCGACGGGCTCGGAAACACGCAATTGGAGCTCTCGCCGTCGTCGTCTACACGCGTAACTGGCGGACGAATGCTCAGTGGCGCGCCCTCACGCTTCCCGCCAAGGCCGGCTGGGTGAGAGGAGGTGTTCCTGGTTCAGCAACCTGCGACATTTGGCCGCTGTGGAGCCGCGGTGCGGACTTCGCCAACTGTCTCTTCCGGAGAGGGGGGAAAAGAGGACAGATGTTGCTGTCTCGCCGTGGGCCATGGGCGATGGGCCCTCTGCCGCAGCACTGCCGCTGTTGCTGGTGCTTGGGGGCGTCGGGCGTCTGCGACGTCGCCCACATGGCTCCCCCGTGGCCGCCCACGACGACAGCAGCAGTAGAGGCGAGCATGCCCTGCAGTGGCTGCCCAGCCGCCTGCAGATCCACCATGGGCGATCCGTAACCATGGCGGACAGGGTTTCCCAAGCCCCGCCGTGAACAGATCGGAAATCGGAGACTTCGCATGGTCGCTGTCATCTAGAGCTCATGGATTACTCTTACTCGTCAGCCGTACGTCGCCCGACCTGCAGCCACACCCACTTCTCAGGTACCCACCATTGTTTTCTCCTCTAGCTTCAATAACCCCGGTCCAAGTATTTACAGTCTGTTCGCCGGCGTGGCTTGTCGACTACTTCCTTTTTGCTTCCCACACTGCCCGATGCTCTCTCCCAATGTAGCGCTGCTGCATCCTCACTTCCCGCCCTCTTCTTCTCTTGATCCCCTTCAGCCAGGCTAACATCGCCGACCACATATCCACTATCCCCTTTGGCCCGGACCGACGGCGTGACTTGTCCTGGGGCACCACTTCAGGACGCGTGAACCGACGTCGAGCTTCCGCAAGCTCGTTGTGACGCTTGACCCTCGCACGGGCGCCGTTGATCTCCTCGACTGTTTGAATAAAGCCTCTCTGTTTTTTTGGCCGTGGGCCCAGTGCATACGATTACAAATTGACCATCTGTCGCACTTTCTGTCTTGTCTCGGACCGACCGCTTCACTCATCTCTGCATGTACTTTTTCCCCACCCAGTGCGCATCAAGACACTGCATCGTGAAGAACGCCATCATCGGTTTAGGCCGTTAAGCTACTGGAACGCAGACGTTAAGTTGTTTGAGACGATCTCCTGGGCCGGCCTCTACTCTGTCCGACTCGTTGGAACACTGATCGGTTTGCAAGGACTACCCTTCAAACATCTCACGCATAAGCGTCGCCTCACCACCCGCCCATCGCACACAGGGTTCTCCACGCTTGCGAGTACCGGACAATTTCGCTGTCAGTTAGTGGCTACGTGTTTAGCTGGTCCACACTACCATTCATCTTTCTCCAACATTTCCGCATCGGGAGGACCAATCCCGGGCGTTGGAGCATTGCATTGCACCCCATCCTCGTGCAGCACTGAGCGAGGATATCCTGGCGAGTGCCGAGACTGCAGCGCAAGCTTCTACTGCTGCATCATTGGGCTCCATTGGCCAAGTTAGTCAACGCGTCGGGACCGTGTTTATATCCAAACCATCTGGACCGCAGAGCATCTGCTTGTCCAATTTCGGACGTCATACATCTACCACCATTGGCCCACCCTCGAACCGTCTCTTTTCTGGCTCTACCAATTCCTACCACATATCGTCCCGCCAATAGACTCGGCTTCTCGCTCTGACCTGCGCAACTGATTGCTGTCATCGCCTGCACTCTCCGCTACCCTGCGCCTATTGCCTACCGCCTACCGCCTACCGTCTACCACCTACCATCTACCACCTACCATCTACCACCTATCGTCTACCGTCTACCACCCGTCTTCTGTTGTCCGCTCTCCACGCCTTGCGCCGACCCTCTGCAAGCAGCCTCGCGCAAGCCAGCAAGCTGGCCAATTACGCAACGCCGCCAGTCTCGCCCTCGGCGTACCGGGCACTCGAACCGCCCTTCAGTCTGCAGTATAAAGGCGGGCTGGTTGGGATGGACAATGACCGCCGGCCACGGCATACTCCCTCAGGTTACGCAAGCCAGCAAGGCACGCTGCTTCCACCACATGCATCCTATCCAGTGGTAAGCGCACCCGATCGCTTCAGGCAGCCGCCCTTGACAGCGTCTGCCCCACCCACCTCTGTCCCCTCGTCGGCCTCGCGCGCCGGTTCTCAGGGCTACGGGTATGCTTACGGTGAGGGGGCACAGTTTGGCTCCTCGATCCAGCCGTCGGGTGTGGGCTACGGCGCCCAGGACTATGGTTCCGAGCAGCAGCAGCAGCAGCAACAACAGCAGCAGCAGCAACAGCAACAACAGGCCCAACGTGCAGCACCCCAGCAGTACTCGCCCTATGGCCAGAACATCATGTACAGCGTGCCCGGCGCGCAGGGCTCGGCGACGGCCTCGTCGCAGTATGAGCCTGTGGAACAGTACCAGCAAAACAGGGACTCGGCTATACAGGTCCTGAGCACCGGCTTTGGCGTTGCACAACCTCAATACTACGAGAGCGGGCCCACGAGCGCGCCTGCCTCTGCTATTGCGTCGCAGAACGTCCCTTCCCAGTACCCCTCATTAGGATATACTGCTCCTCAAGCCCAGGTCGGACGGGAAGCGCTCGCGCCTGCCTACACTGCTGCCGGAATGACTGATCCCCATCAAGCGCCTGCCCAAGGAGGCTACGCCCAGGCCAACTACACCGAGCCCCAGCCCAACAGCGGCAACGAGTACGACGACTTCTACCGGACGTACCAGAGCGAGCTCAAGAAGACGTTTGAGCATGTGCGTGACAGTCGCCTCAGCGAGGCCGGCACACTGCTCTTCCGCATGTCCGACTGGCTTCTGCACTTTGCAGAGACACTGGGTAAGTCCTTCCATGCATGCAAGATAGAGCGAACAGCTGAAGTTGACTGTAGCAGGCCTAGTCCGCGACGACGAGACGTATTACCAGCAGCGCCTGCAGCTGTGGGATGAGTTCAACACCTGCTGGCTCTCCACGCTACAGAAGCAAAAGGCAATGACGCAAGAAATGATCAACACGGGCCAACGCCCGCCCCCACCAAAGTCGCTGATCGACTACGACTTTCTGGAGAAGATGGGCACCCAGCTCGTCAAGAACTGTGACAGCATGGAGAAGCACGGCCTAGTCGACTACCAGATGGGTGTATGGGAGGAGGAAATAGTAGCAAGTCCGTGCCACACTACCCACCCACCCACACGTATCCCCCGCAGCATGCTAACATTTCGCAGTGTTGACCTCTTGCATGGACCTTCTCGAGGAAGTCGGCGCAGGACCAACTGCACAGCGACCCACGACTTCAGCACGACGGCGATGATTGTATCAAGCTCGGACACGGTCAATATCCCCGGTGGGTTGTTATATTGCCGCTTCCAAGGGCCATTGATAACTATGGCGCATTGACCGCAATAGCAAGATTGATCTTGCACTGCGTTTGCCCACCGCAAGCCCTTCAACGAGCTTGAGCGCGGTCCGTTCCTGCATTACAAACGACGCTGTTTGCTTCTTCTTGTACATATATCGGGTCACGGAGCAGCTCATCGCGTTGATCTCATTATCGTTTCTAGTCGGGCCATGTACCGGGCAAAGTATTTTCTGCATTTGGACTCTTTACGTTCAACACTTTGCGTTTTTCTCTTGGCGTTTTCTCTTGCCGTCACGCCATCTTATTTCTTTTGTGGCCGGCTTTGGCTTTCTATATTTCATCCACGCGCGCATTGGGAAAAGCGGGGAAACTCTGGTACGAACGCAATGGACGGGCACGGCTCATGTGGACGACTTTGGTTCTCAGCAGCTGGGACATGATTTCTTTTGTTCTAGAGGCTTAATGCTGGTATGGACAAGCCCGGCGCGGGCGCTGAGCAGTTAAGATGGGTTATACGACAATGCATGCGTTCATGAAGTGGATGGAGCCACTGCAGAGCCGAGGTACGAATGCAGGCGGACCTCACCGGACCGTCTTTGCTCGTTGTCAAGATCCGGTCATGATGCAGCGAGAAACGCAGAAGGGTGGACCAAAGCAAGAACTCGGCCCCGGCATTGGGCGGCAACAGGTTTGACTGTTGAGCCTAAGGTGCCCAGGCGAGCTCACGGCTGTCGTCAACGGTCGGTCGGGTTCTTGGATGCAGCATCGACGTGGTTGGGCCGCAAGTGTAGTATAGGATAGGATAGGATTGGATTAGCGCTAGAATAACATGGCTTCATTGCTGACTGCCGAGTGCCTTGTTCCCGCCGTGGCTCGGATACTATGCTGATCATGTGAACAGAAACAGGTGTAGTCGAGTCACGGGCAGGCTTGTAGGTGCCATCCCGAGGTCATCGCAAGTGCAGGGGGTACATTCCTCCTCGCCTCACATTAACACTGCCCACTCCACAAGACAAACGCCGCGGCAGCCTCATATATTGACATGCAAAGCCAGATACGGCATACGGTGCCGATTCGGTGCCCCGACCTGATCAAATGGGAGCAAGTCGATGATACACGGCAACCTGCCGAAACCCGTGTGTGTGCACGAGTCGCGCATGGCTGGATGAGGCTTTGTCCGTCTCACCCACAGGCCCGCATCTAGCAGAGGGATAGCCACGGCAGCCAGAAACCGGATCGACAGGCGCCACAATGATCGCCACCAAGTAAATCCTGTCCATGACACCCTTATCAGAATACGATAAACACCTGGCACTTGATCCATGGCCCATGTCGGTTGCCAGAGATGGGCGTCGATCATACGAGATCGGGCTATAGGTGCAGCATCTCCAATAGCCACCACGGCTGCGGGGCACCACAAGTTACAGCGCCCAAAGTCTCTTCCGGTTTCAAGGCCAACCCTCAAACCTCGCACCTCTCCTCTCCCCTCTCCTCTCCACACCACATGCTCGCATTACAGCCTGCAGTCGCTTGCAGTCATGCGTCCGCCACCCTGCCCCGCTTCCTGACTCCCTGATACATACCCTGTCGAGATCCGCGGCCCCTGGATTACCACACGCTATTTCCATACCTTGCCCTTTGTTTTTCTGTCATGAGCTGAAGTCATCATCGCGTCCTTTAGCCACCGGATGCCGATTCGACGCAGCTGCCCAACCACCACCAATGAGTGGACATGCGCAGTCCCTGTTTGTTGGAGACGACCGGCTCGTCTCCCCTGCGCTGGGAGCAAATCAGGATTATCTTGAACATCAACGCCGAAGTGGGAGCGAAGGCGGCCAGATACCATGCCTTGGTGCTTGGAATCTGAAGACCTAGGCCCGCCTTTACCATTATGACGCCCTTTTGGCCATGTCAATTCGGCCTGCTTCATGCTTTGGTATTGTGTGTGACCCGCCCCCCGTTGCATTTCTCTTACCGCAACAGGGACGGGACCCAGCTGACTGAACGTATGACGTTTCCTCACTTGCAATGCAAGCCCACCATCGTGATTCACCTTCC
The DNA here is from genome assembly GCA_014334815.1 of Pyrenophora teres f. maculata. NCBI lineage: Eukaryota > Fungi > Ascomycota > Dothideomycetes > Pleosporales > Pleosporaceae > Pyrenophora > Pyrenophora teres. The sequence goes on along the minus strand of CP060572.1, from coordinate 1,126,510 downwards.
CGCCAGAGAAGACGTGTATCGTCTGACTCCCGCTTTGATGGTACGAGTCGAGGCTGCGGCACTTGGGAACTGCATTGGCACAACCCTCCGCTTGGTTTCGTGCCCAGCTTCTCGAACAGCAGCCCTGTTCAATGACAGGACAGGGTGAATGTCGATCACCGCCACGCAAGGGCTGTGGAACCCTGCACCACCACGACCTGTCACTGCAACTACCCATTTACGATACCACGTAGCACCGAACCAATGCTCTGGTAACCATAGTATGCTCTTGTTTGGCTGTGCATGATTGCCACGAAAACGCCCGTCGCTTCACGCAAACGACACTGTTCTACCTTACGCTGTCCGTCTGACCATGTCGCGATACTACAACCGGTCACGACATGCTGCTTACCGGCCGTTGAGGCATTACAAAAATCTGACTTTTTACATGTGCCGCGCTATTCGTCCCTGATATGCTACTCCCGGCAACATACAGCCTGCCACATGCCCTGGCGTGCAATCACAGAGTTTGACATGAGCGTGGCGGCTGCCAGGTACGAGGCTTTCTGTACCCAGGTCTGCGGGGTTAATGTAGGCACATGTAGAACAATTCATGTCGTACCCGTCTCGCGAAACTGTGCCATCTGCAAGGGTTTGTGCCGTCACACTACGATGCATATTAATCATAGTTGAGATTGAGCAAAGTCTACCAAAATGGACCTAAGAGTTATACCAGACACTGATCGGTAAGATGCCTAATCCATGAACCCTGCTTGAACCGAATGATAGGAAATCCGCGCCTCATTTCCTAGTAAGACCAGTTTGAAAGCGCAGGGCCTAATACGACGTTGCTCTTCTTTTTCTATAACAAATCATAGCCTAGGTTTGTAGGAATGACATATAGAGACTTACCCACGCAATTGATCTGTATTTTCCATCACTCCTACCTCTTTCATGTGCAACGCACATAAAACAGCTCAAGACGAAACCTCACACGACCACTTTGTTGAGTCTAATGAACACACTATCCTAATCCATTGCCAAAATCTGAAGCTACGACATCAATATTGCTATCATACATTCATATAATCATGCTGATAATCCCTATTAGAGCGTCGATGTAAATCTTACAATCTATACCTAGTCTCTCCTCCCTTCCAATCCCGCTTCCGTGGTTTTACAAACAAAAAGCAGGATACACATCAAAACATGTCGCCATTGACATTGTCCAATAATCCACCATAACCACAAACTACGCAAGCACCCCCACATGGAGAACCAAGTCCCTTTGATCGTCTCATCACCACACCAGACTAACCCCACCTCAATCTACCTAAAATATCCGCTACTCATTCAATAGCATCCAAACCAAACAATCATAGTACCCCACTACCCCCCTTCCATTCCCGCAAACCCCCCCCCCCCTTCAATCCCGCATACCAACACCCTCAATCCTCAATCAGGGTAAATTCCTGTACGCCACCACATCTAGTTTGGTCCTGCTAAACAATACATGCATGCATGCATGTAACCCCTCCTTCTTTCCCCACCAACCGTACCAAATAAGTGCGAATAACAACAAGACGAGAATCAATAAAACAAGAGCACACTATTGGTATTTTTTTTCCTTCTTTTCTATTTTCTGCAGGGAAAATTAATGACGGTGTTTGTATCGTGGGTCTTGTGGTATCGGTTTATTGATTATGATGGTGTAGATGACGTGGATGCTCGGTGCGTTTGTTTTACCTGGTTCTACCCCTCATTGGGAACTTTGGGTGGATGAGGGGGCAATGGATGGATGGATGGATGGGTTAATATTGAAATTTCATCGGTTTGATGTGCTATCACGTTTACTTGTCTGGTTTTTTTTCTCTTTCTCTCTATGAGTTGTTGGGTTGTATTTCATCTCATCGCATATACATCAGACATATTGGCAAATCAGTCTCTCTATTGCAACAATTCCAACCAACCCCCCCCCCCCCCCCCCAGCCCCAGCCGTACGAACAAAACGCGACAACACCAACACATATCCCTCCAATGCCAGTCCGCCGCCATCTCACACTCCTCCAAGCCCTCCGCTCCTGGCACCCTCAATCGGGAAAACCACGCTTCTACATCTGGTTCTTGCTCGGGATATTCGTCAGCTACGTATGTTGTGCGACCATGGCGATTGGCGGGTTGCAGATTGAAGTGGATGATAGGGTCTATGTTGCTTCGCTCATGATTCCGGTAGGTGAAACTATCTATACCCCTACCCCCACCCACTCCACCACCCTTATCTAACTTTTCCTAAATACCCCCTGTATATTCCTTCGCATTCAGCTTCGTTGTTTTTCCCCGCGATTAATTGAGCAAAAGGTTAATATCTTCATACAAATGCTATCTCTTTGGATCTGGCATTGCGAGGGCGCACGACGAAACTGGAGTAAGACGGTGCGGTGTCTTATTAGTTGTGCTGGTGTGAATATGTGGGCGGCAGGGTGTGTGCTCGCATTCTATCGCGAAATGAGAGTCATGTGGACGGCGGGGTGGTGGTTTGTCGGGATTCCGGTAAGTTATGGTGGCTGTATTGTGGTGAATGAACAGGGGCTGATGAACGATACACTAGTCACTCGTGTTCATTATTAATCGGGTTGGGCTGAAAATTTATGAGAGGTATTGGATTTATTAGTCGGACTGTACAGGTCACAGAAATGAAGTGGAATGCATGAAGGTCATGAGAGTATAGATTGAAAAGTCATAAGATCATTGGTTGTAGGGGACATCGCTATGTACGGAAGCTTCAAGGTGCAGTCGTGAATACTTATATATAAACACGTCGCCTGTTACAATGTTAGTCAACATTTCCATAGATATAGCGAGAAACATACGCAAAAGGTGCCTTGCTGTCATTGGGATGACGCGGCGCGCCAGTTTCGACCTCCTTGTTTGCGGCCGCTCTGCTAGAAATCACCTTCTTTCTCTCGCCATGAATAGCTGCTGCTGCCCAGAGCAGCCACATGATACCGGCAATTACACCATATGCGATGATTTGATCCCGGCTTGGAGCATGTCCGGTGGAATCTGGGGCACCCGAAGCCAGAAGCAAACCAAGACCGCCGTTGATCATACCCAAGGTAATAATGAAACGTCCGAGCCATAAATGTCCGTGCGACCAAACTGTCCGGCGGCTATACTTCTTGAATTGGAGGTGATGGATGAAGCCCAGGATAGGCTGGAAAAACAGCAGTGCAAAAACGGTGATGCCGATAATCGGATGGTAGTTGCTGAGCATATCGACCGGGATGTTGTTGATCATCCATACACCGATTCCGAAAGCCGCAATGTAGACCACGTAAGCGAAGAGTTGGAACAAGCCGTGTATGATCCATACGCCGCGGAAAGAGCCTAGTCGTATCAAGATTGACCCGACCGGGAAGAGTAGGACGAATGCTAGGGCCGCTAGTACACCGTGAGCTATGATGAGCTCGTGTCGGGATGTTGAGCTGAAGCTAGAGAAGTCTTCCGGTTCGCCGCCGTATTGCGAAGCATAGCTATTGCCGTCGTCACCACCGTCGTCGTCGTCGCCACCTCCTCCGTAGCCTCCGGGGCCGTACTGGCCATTAGGTCCGTATTGCGCACATACTGTGGTTGCTAATGATGACATGTTAAACAAGACCCTGAGTACGGCGGCCTGGTTGCCTACCTAAATTGAGCAGAACAGCTCTGGTAGTAAACGTCATAGTGGAAACAGAAATGGAATAACCAAAGCATAAAGGTTAGAGGCCGATAGAAGGAAACATCAGCTACTTAACTCTTGACCTGGCACGACTAAACTTTACACAACAGCCACAATGCAAGCCAAAACTCTGGAGCATGTCCTATGGTGACACGAATGACGCTTCGTACAGCAAAAGATAGGCTAGCTTACGCGTTTCCGCAGCATTTTGCAGTGTTTCGAGTGGTGGACATTGTTGAGCTAGGCTGGATCGGAAGCGGGGGCGCACATGGTGGAGAGCCGTAGTAAGATGTCGGCAAAGCACGAGCAGAAAGCTCCGACTTGGTGTGGCTGCTGACTGAGGCTGTATCCGTCGACCATGATACACGATTACCTAATGAAGATTTCCGAAACGGGTTAGCTAAGCTACTCGTGCCTAGCAAGCACGTGCTTGCGCGGGAACGTGTTGCAGCCTTGCAAGGGACGCGTCCCACTTGTGCGATGTAGCTAGAAGCATCTGTCAGTTGAGACGACAAGGCGGCAGCTAGGCGACAGTGGCATCGTGCTCTTCCTTTGGGCGCATGAACAGAGCAGTTCTTGATTGCAAGGCTGGACTAACAGCTGCTAGAGAGGCGGATGACCGATGACGTGCATCGTGAAGGCTTTGCCCATGTCAACGGCAGCTGAACTTGACGACAAGTTCCTTGTCCTTGTGGTGACTTCCTTGCAATGCCTGGGGGGAATCGCAGATGGTTGACGATGGTCGACAAGGCGGTCGACAGTGTGATGTGGCATCCCCACGTATCCCGTCGTCCTCGACCTCATAGTGGTCAGAGCGTAGGTTGAGGCGACCGCCTCCCGGGTCATGGCAGGGCCAGACTGGTGAAGTGATTCCAGGTAAACAGGACTGTCATGCGCATGTGGCAGTCACTCGTCCCAGATGGGGTGTTGGTTGCTGGTTGCATAGCCTCAGCGGCAGATGAGTCAAAGGCTGACAGAGTCACGGCGTCGCTACCCGGCCTCTGTTGGGCGAAAAACGACGCGCCCTTTGCAAATGCGAGACGATGGTGAGTCGAAGAAGCAAAAGGAGGTGAGGAGTAGATTGCGATGAGTTGTAAGCAAAGAGAGGTGAAGAGTCTGACAAGGCGCTGAGTTGTGCTCGCCCAGGGCCGAAGTTCGGCAGCGGCAGCTGACCAATGACGTGCACGCGGGGGGCGGAAAGCGGGTCCCGATTCGTTGTCATCCAGCATCTTCCTTTTCCCGTCACACTATCGTGCGTGTCTGAGTCACTCGGCAGCCTGCCGACACGCCCCAAGTAAGTAGGTACCTGCATATGTAATGTGGTATGTTCGCGTGTATATAAGGGCCGTATCCATCCCGTCTCTATGCTTGACCCTACTGAGATTATCAGTCGCCTCTGCGGCTTTTCGCCCCCATCTCTAACCCTCTCCTCTCTCAATCTTACTCTTCTCACACCTACTTATCAACTACATCGCCATTAACCTTGAAACCGCGACGATATGGGCAAACGTCACAACAGAAAACGGACCAGAAGTCGGCCTCGAAACCGCGACAACAACAACAATACAACAGCACAACTCAAAACCCATATTCGAAGCGAATCTGTCAGCACCACCTCTTCGACTCTCTCAGCAACAAGCTCCTGCTTCCAGCCTCAAGGCTTCCCGCTTGCAAACGTGCATTGGCAGCAAACCTACAACGCCGCATGGCAAAACCGACTTCGGATCCAGCAAGAGCAGCAGCAGGAGCAGGAACTCGAGACCCAGCGGTTACGCATCTTTGGTGGACTACCGGAGGATGAGCGATGCCTGATGGAGCCGATGCTGAAAGTGGTAACGGATCTTTTCGATGGTTTCTTCGACTATGAAGACCCATGATCACCTCTACATCAGCCTTGACCACCACATCTCCCCTCTGTCCGCGTACGTCTAATGCAGGAAAGCGCCCGCATACCACTCCCCTCATACACCGTGCGGGCGAACCTCACACGACACACTTTTCCACACAAAGCATCGCCACTTTTGGACTCTCCAGGACGACAACGACAACGACAACAACAACGACCAATCAACAATGACTCTGGTAGCCAGTCGGAGGCGTGGGACAACATCTGGGTACGGACTCGTAGCAGGTCTGACAGTAGCCTGCACACAGCACTGTCAGATTGGTTCAACAATTACTCAGCCCTAGGACTCCGGCTTACGCAATGTACCTTGGACCGCGACAACCACCACTATCACTACAACCACCGCCACCGGAACTAAGTAAAAAATACAGCTTGATGCACACCCCGTGCTTGTATTAGTTGAGTTTCCCGGCTCTGCGGTGCAGGTACAGGGTTTGAGCGTCGCTGTAGATGACGGGCATGTGATGGTGGTGGGTGGTGGTGCGCCAAAGGCGAAATGCGCATGGGTGGAGGAAGTCATTGTTGTGATTTGGATATGAGAGATTGAACGAATTTAACGCAGCGGATTGCTCTTTTTTGATTTTATTTAAGCAGATAGTTTCTTATTAATAGTAGTAATGTTGATCTTTTTCAGACACATGATATTTCCTGTCGTGGTTATGGTGAGCGTCGTGATTGTTTACCTCGACACTTTTCACTTGTTGGGGACTTTGGAGCCAGCCAGCCTAACAAGATCGCTGTCTCTTGGCTATGCGTGGCTTCAACAGAGAAGATCTCGTTATACAGTATACGTTGGCTACCGTCGCTTCTTCTTCATCGATCACCGGGCGACCAAAGTAGGCATCATGAGGTGTGAGAGATGTGAGCAAGTGAGAAAAACGCCAAGATTATCGTATGAAATGTTGACAAGGCTTGTCCTGACAAACCCACAAGTCTACTACGAAACAGGAACTCTAATACGAGTTTCCCCAAGGCATGCCAGCCTAGAATACATGAGTTCCACCCTCAAAACATATCATCGGTGTATTATGCATCTCAACGCCTCTCCCTTCCCATCCATATCCCCACCCTACCAACAAACTTCCTACCCCCTCATCTCCACATCCCCCTTCCTATCCTTCCTCTCCTCCAACCCTCTTCCATACCACCACACCCCCGCCCCCAAAACTCCCACCATAAGCGCGCAATCATACAGATAAACCGGCCACTCATGCTTCAAAAGATACCCCTCCTTGCCCATTGCATACTCGACCACCCTACCTACATTCCTCAGCGTAATACATACACTACTAACATACAGCACCTTTATCAGCCTGTCCCACGGCAACTGCGCGGCTGCAGCTGTGGGTTGACGTGTTAATCTGTGGTGCCACACGCCTGCTACAACGACGAAGAAGCCGAAGATGAGGATTTGGAGGATAAGGCCAGATAGAATGACGTTTTCGCCACGGGAGAAGGCCGAGGGCGTGGAGGCGGAGATGAGGAGGGCGGCGCCGCCGGCTTGGATCAGACTGTATTTTGACCGGCAGTTAGTATATCGATCAACCTGTGTGGAGTGGAGAAAGTGGCACTTTCAACGTACAAACATAACACATCTCCCCCAACAAAAACCTTGGTAACCCAGCCCACCCTAACAAGCGAATATTTCGTCGACTCAGTCCGTCTCATCAGTCGTCCCAGTATCATGTATATCGATGCCGCGAAAAGAATGGGTGCAAGCAGGATGAGCGTGGATTGTATGATGTACGGGGTTTTGGCGTCCGTGTTGTTGTGGGCGGCGGCGCGTGCTGAGTAGCCAATTGCTTCGCACTGTAAGAGGGGGAGTGTTAGTATGGGGTGATGGATAGGAGGCTTCAATGGAGGGATGGGTGGTTTGGGATGTGTGAGGTGTGAGGGGGGGTTGGGACCGTACCAAAGCGCCAATGACGAACGGAATACAGAACCAAGTCTTATTCTTGAAGAGGAGAAAGGTGTGAGTGAAGAAGAGGATGAACATGATGGAGGCTGCAATGGCGCCTGCGGCGATGGTGGGTGTGTATGGCCAGAGGACATATTTTGGCGCCGAGGAATCGTCGGCGGACGACATCGTGGGTTGGTGGGTGTTCTGAGACCAATGATATGTTGTTTTCCCGAGAGGAAGAAGAAGATGGAGGTAGAATTGAAAGATCGATTGCTTAGAGAACACGGAAAGATGGCATGGTATGGTCGATGAAAAAGAGCATGCCGAGCATGTTTATGTATGCCAGACGGCAACAGAAGTAACCACCAGTTGCACAGCCTCTAGCGTAAACCGTATTCGCAAACCTCAAACTGCACTCGAATAGCTGCAATTTATGGAGAATCCTCACATGCAGATGGGGTTCGTATAGAGAAAGAGTTCAAGTCTGTGCATACGACTAGCGTCGTTTGAATACGAAGCTCCAATCGCATCGCTTTTCGAATACGACGCTCCGCCTTTTCAGCTACTGCTTCAGCTTCAATACATTAGGCTCCCACACACGCGCTGGTGTACGGCGCCAGGTACTCGGTGTAGCACATGGTGGCGCTCCCGACATGCTTTGTTAGGTCCTCGGGTGCGCCGCGTATAGATAATGTGCCGCCTCCACGCGTTTTGCTCAGCCAGCTGCTGACGCACATCGCAATGTGGGCGGAAACGTTTTTGAGCTGTCGAGATAAACTTCGGAACATTGGTCTACATGGCAAGTCAGTGAGTGGATACTATGCGTTTATTCCCGTGCACTCACGGGTTCAGCTCCCTTCAATCTCTCAGCAGCATCTCTCGCAAACATCTCTGATCACGGTCCATTCCCAGAGATTACTTTATTCGAATTCGGCCAATCTTACAATCTCTCTCTCAAGCCGAACATGGAACAAGGCGAGATTTTGACTTCGACATCCCTAGGATAAACAGAATCATACCAGGAGGGTTGAACCGGACGCTGCTGTCCAGAGTCGTCCATTGCTCGCGACACGGCGGCATGCAACCGGTAATCGCAAAGGAACAATCATATCCAGAAATCAAGTTATGCGTTCCGAGTATGGCGTCGGAGGGATAGAAGTACCCCGTATCTGTTCCCTAGGCCACTCCAGCCAAGACTTCCACTCGCCCGGAACCATGTGGTCTACAAATCGGAGAATTTGCTCCGCTACCCCTTCCAGATACCAGTAATGCTTTGCCGCTCTCTGCACTATAACAGCAAAATGTGCAAAGATGATGAGAGATCCCGGTTGCTTCTCCGATAGAAGCTCTACATAGCGATCGGAGATAAGATGGATCCATATCTTCAGCAATGCGTCAGAAGGTGGCTTGGGAGAGTTTGCTGCCACTTGAAATACTAATTCAAGAACATGACAGGCATATCCATACGCATCCACAATATCGGGTGGATATACGTGGTGTACGATCTCAGAGAATTTGCGGAGCCGAACAAGCTCAGTGCTGGGTGGCTGTTCCTCTGTATGCCAATCAATATCCTTGACATCGTCTGGGATTATACGAGCCAAATCGCTCTTTTTCATCGTCTCGTAGAACCGGGATACCATAGGTCTCATTCCCCGAGTCAAGACAATGTTGGAAACAATGGTACTGAACGCATGCTCCAAGTCATCGCCGGCCAATATTGAAGCGGCACAAGCATGGGGAAAAAGAGTGCCGGAAAATAGTAACACTGCTTTGTAGTTTGACTCGTCGATATCGCGCACCGTGGTTTGAAAATTGTCGAGAGCAGCTTCGCGATACTTTTCAGCTTGATAGGAGTATTCCTGGACCTCTTCCGAATCCACAAGTCGACTCATATGCAATGCGCTGAGAGAAAGAGCTGATTGGAGTAGGTACGAGTGGCCGAATGAGATTTGTATGAAAGTATTCGCAAACACATCCTCAGCGTCGGTATGAGCTGCAAGGCTTTTGGCTGTGCTAGTTATCCAATGGCTGTAATCCCTTGTTAGCTTTGTTTTCCGAACGCTTCCAGCGAATATGCGAGTTTGGATGTTTATCGCACCAACCCATGGTGGTAAGAGCAGAGTAGGGTAGTCTAAGCGCCTGAATACAATAAGGTAACGTACTGAAGAAGTCGCATCTGGGGTACATTTAACGTCAGATCGGACCCAGCGGATGCGCCGTTAAGGAGCGGACTAAATTCTGGTAGTGGTTGCTGGTCATGGAGGTTTCCGGTGCCATCCGTAGAGGAAGGTGTGAAGGTTGGTGTGGAAGTGGGTAGAGGCGAGACCATTGAACCCTCGCGGCTCGTGGAAGGGCGAAATTCACATGAAGACATAGTGCCATGCTTTACGCAATTCCCGCATTTTGGCCTCTGCTCATCGCACTTGAATCTGTCAGCCTCGGCCTGGCTACTCGGACGAGAAGGCGCACCTTAACATGGCGGGACTTGCATGGCAAACACCCATTCCTTGATTTTTTGTGAGGTTTACGAGTCTTGGCTTTGTCCATGGTTGCCTCGGAGCTGAAATTAATACTCGGGTTTGTTTTGAACGACGTGATGATGGTGTGACGCGTGATGAAATTGTACCCTAGCTGATGGCGCTAATACATGGCCTGTGCGCCATATTGGTGTCTTGTCAGCGGATGTCTTCGTCAATGACATTGTGGGGGATCATACCGCATGTTCTCATGTCCAACAGAACATGCATAAAGCTTTCAACGCTTATAACTCAACACCAAAAAATACTATAATAAATCAGAAAAAACAGGGACAAGAAGATAACAAAGAGCTTTCGAATAATATATGTAAAGGAGAGACTTTTGGGGCGTAATAGTAGGGGTTATTTGGTATTACAACTTCCTGCATACCCCTGTTATGTTCCGTCGGACGGGAAAACATGCGGTATATACGCCGGTATCCGGAAATTCATATGTTGCGAACTTGGTATTGTATCATTAGATAACCGTATTACAGTGTAGGGTACTTGTTCATTCAACAATAGACAATCTGCCCAAGCGTCTCTGCGCGCTCTATCAATCTAGGGTATAAAAATCGCTCTCGGATGTGTCGGCTATGCAAGAAACAGAAACATCAACATAGTTGAACACAGGTAACCATCTCTGCGAGGTTCACGACCTCCCTGGACCCAAGCCCCCAGCCCACCACCCCGAGTCAACCCAGTATCTGTTTTCAGCATGGGCTGTCTCTACAGCGCGAACCAGTTTCCGTCGATCAAGATGCAAATCCCCGTGCCCATTTGTCAGTTCGCTAGGAGTACGCTGTCCCGTCTGCGACTTCCGCGAGCCAGGTCGGGCGTCGTCCATGTGGGTTTCCGTATCCGAGGTAGATACTGGTGATGAAGATCGGGGTGTGGACGATGTTGGCGAAGGTGTACTGTCGGGCGAGTAGATGGTAGGTATAGCGTTTAGGATGCGACCCGCAGCAAACACGCATCCCCCTACTGCATGCCTGATAAGAGTGTCGCCGGTAAGACTGCCAATGACAAACACATCCCTGGCGACTTCAAGGGATGTCACTTCAGCCTTTGGGCGGAGTGTCCGGCTGGAAATCAGATGACCGGAAGATGAATCAAGCGTGATATTATCCGGAGCGCTCAGTATCTCAGAACGCAACTCGGGGGAAATGAAGTCCAATGTACCGCGTCTTCCCACCACGTAGGCCAAACCACCCACCTCGCGCGTGATGACTTCACCAGAGCGTAGTCGTAGTTCTACCTTGGCAACTCCCTTCGAGGTAGATACACTAACAACCTCAGCGTTGGGCAGGCCTTCGTAAAGCGACCAGTCACGTTGTTGAAATGAATTCGATTTGCATCGGATGGATGGAGATTTGATTGTCTTGCTCTTCTTTGAAGTAGCAAGTGCTGCAAGTTTCATCTGACGATAGACAGTCGCATACTCCGGGTATGCCGTATGATGGCAGCCCCGTAACGGAGACGGCCGGTCTTCGGGTGCCCATCGAAATAAATGGATGATCCTGCGAGTTGGGGGCGCCGAAATAATGATATCGGCAGCGGAGAAACCGGATCCTATCACAAGTAGCGGTGCTTCGTTCGAGTCGAGTCGCGCGATGGGTGCGAGTAGAGGTGGCGGTGGGATGTTGACGGTGAAGATACCAGATGCCAGTACAAGATGCTTGCATCGTATTCTCAAGCTCCCGATGGAGAAGCCCTTGACTGTCCGATAGACATTCTCAGCCTTCAAGTCTGTAAAGACGCTATCAGATATCCCGACGGCCTCTGGATAGGCTCTCAGATAGTCTGCAACCTCAGACCTCGATGGGCGTACGAATTCGGTTTCATCTTGCTTGCCGTTTCTCGCTAGGTGATCTGCGTAGGAATAGCCCGGGAGGCTTAACTGTTCCGCATAGCTCAGAGTGCCAATGTTCACGCTTGCTGAAACGGGATTCTCGGCCCATTGCCCGCCTGCATGCGCCGTCTCTCCAATGACAACATGCGCAATGGCCTTTTCAGGCTCGTACTGCCATTCGACACATGATTTTGGGTTTAGCTCGGTATCGGCATTCGGGCGGATGAGGGTATCGAGGAGCGTGTTGACGGGGAGCGCCTGGGTCGAGTAGCGGAGCGAGGACAAGAAGTGAGTATACAGATCGGGTGTTAGGTGGAGAAGATTCGGGGCATTCTGAAGTTTCGCGTCGAGTATCGCGTCATGATGACCTCCGATATAGTGGGGAATGTGGCCGTGTAGAATGTAGGAGAGGATCAGGGCGGATGGGCCATTTCCTGCATTTGTAATCAGCATGTGTTATGCGAAAGGGACCGCGGCGAGCGCATACCGATTATCACCGTGTCGACGCATTTCGGGAGCGAACGAGCCATGGACTATTGTAGCAGTATGCCATTAGGGAAAGAGGGAAGAAGAATAGAATGAAGCGGATGGCAGGAAAGGATAGGGCGGTAGTGCATGTCTTCGATATGACGGCTTCTTTAAATCTTCGGCGCTAGAAGCGGCGGCCCTAATCCCGCCTCAGTGGGGGGGTGTCGGGGTGCACCTTCCATATTAGACAGAATTTTCGCAGACCTCAACGGCGCATAGCTAACAGCTTGGGAGACGTGACGCATGTGGTGACAATCGAGGACACGGCGCGATTGCGTGATTGCCTAGTACGCGGGAAAGATGCGAGGTGATTCGGAACCCGTGGGGTGGGTAAGCATGACGCCCTTGTGCGCGCTTGGCAGAACAAAGGTAAACTACCATTAAACTTTGGATATGATCAAAGAACAACTATGGTATCGCCCCCAAGCAAACTCTTGTGCAAAAAGAAGAAGAACTGACTGCAAACTGTAAATGGACAAGAAGAGAGAAATTGTGTACCCTGTTACACACCGGGGTAACCTGTCAGATCTGACACCCTACCCCACATCACCAATGTCTGGACCTGGTCTACGCGAATCATGGTTGCACTGCCCATAGCAGACCCTAGTATCTGTACGTGACGGTATTACGCTCGGCAATTGGTGATACGTCATGTGCCTGCTGATGAGGCTTGTTGGTTTCGGGTGTCCGCGGACGCCTATGGTCGTCCTCTTCGGCGATGGGTGGCTGTGCGCCGTGCATGGTCAGATTGTTCGCAGAGCTCTCCTGTCTTCCAAGATAGGACGGGGTTGAGTGGTAGCCGGGGTGGTAGGAATCTGGCGAGCCTTGGTACTCATTTGTTGTTCTAGGATTTGAGTGCGTGGGTGGAGGCGTGTACGAGGATGTGTAATGGTCAGCGAAGGGGTTCTCCTCTTGTGTGCTCTGCTGTGGCCGGTTCGGTGGTAGGGCAGGTCGAGGCTCCTCAAGAGAAGATGTTGATGCAGCCTTGACGGGAGGTATTGATGGGGCGTTGGTGCCACTCGGGACTGGCGGCGACGGCGAGGCGCCCATGAGGCGGCGCGACTGGAGCATTGCGCGCTGATGCTTGGACGCGGCGAGAGATAATTGTTCATTGGTCTCGATGAGGGTGAGCATGGTGTCATCGTCGGGCGCTGGGTTATCGCATGCGATGTAGCTGTGAATGCTCCGCTGAGCCGCTGTACAGCGCTCGGCAAACTCCTTGACCAAATCGTTGTTCAGTAGCTCGTTTGCTGGTGTAGACTGCACAAGCTGTAGGAGGAGCTTCGCCGAGGTACGCGCCTCTTCGATTCGAGCTGCCAGCTCAATAGGCGGTGGCAGTGTCTTGGACGACGATCTCCCTGAACTTGCTGAGCTGAAGCCGCCCATGACTTGTGACCCCGTCCATATGGGCGCATTGAGCTTCCGGGGACTGAATTGCTTCGCCGCGTTTGCCATGAGCCCCTTTTCCTTTCTGTACATGGCGAAAAGAATGTTCAGGTTGGTGTCGTAGGCCTTGTCCACCTCCATTGCATCCAGAGTCTCCTTGACAATCTGCGCCACACTCGGGTCCTTGCCATATCGCAGGAGGTGCTTCACCGTGTCGGCAAACGCCTTGTCCAGGTTCTTGGTGAAGGAAGGCCCTGGGGTTGTCGGATAGGATCCTAATGAGCATAACGGCATTGTACTGAACATGGGGACGAGCGAAGTTCTCCTTGGAGAGGTAGGTGCGGATCTGGTGTGCGGCAGCGGCGGCTGCATTTGGGCTGGCAACGGCCGAGTCGACGATGATGGGGGAGATGGGTTACTTCTTCGCCCTGGCTGGCGTCAGTAGGCCATGGTCGTGGTGATTCAAGCCGAGCGAGTCAAGATAAACATACCGAGTTGGCAGCGGCAGATTCACAAAAGAGCCTCTGTTGCGTTGTCAGCTCGCGTCAAGACGCGCTGGACCGAAGCGACCTACCACTCCTCTGGCGGCATTGGCTTCTGGCGTGTCGGCATTTGCATCTCCATCCCCAACGGCCGGTCGTACGGTCGGCCGCTTGCGCATCAGACTACCCAAGTTGAGGCGCTTCTTGAGCTCCATGACTGCGCTGCGCGTGTATTCGGCTTGTGGGAAACCGTCGCAAGGGATTTGTTTCTATCGCGCAGACTAGCAGCTGGCCCTTCTTTAAACAAAACTGCCCTAGCCTGCGGGCGACAGAGTACGTGTCGGTGTACGGGGGCAACATGCGGTATTACAGGTAAGAGTTGAGGCCCCCCAGTCCTTCTCCTCCGCGCGGATGCCACATAGGACAGACTGCGCCTCCCGTTGCCAAGCCATGGCAGCTTCACCAACACGGGCGACGTAACAGCCGCGCATAAACCTCTTACTATTCCACTCGGCTTGTGACCACGCGCAAGAAGGCTGTCTACGGTAGGATGCGGTTTTGCGAGCGACGCGCCAAGCCATGCCGGCCCTTCGTCTGCCGCAGCTTGCTTTTAGTCGGACCCTCTCCCACCTACGCTGGCGACCGGGTCCACTTTACAACTTCGAAAGTACCGGTACCGTAGCTATAGCGGGGCCTGATATGTACATTGCCGCCTACGGGACTCTTCCAGCTGTCAGGCCGTCATACACGACGCATGGTTCCTGTCGCGGCTCGTCACCTGTCACACCGTCTCTGTCACTCTTGTCTCGTCGGCTGGCCACTCCAGAGAGGAGGCAGAGGCTTGGTAGGACTCACCAAGAAAAGTAGCCTCACCACCACACAGAGCGCCGTGACGCGCCGAGAGAAATTCCGGGTGCATCACTAGTCAGGTCCTGTCGAGTGCGTGCTCCTACCCGTCTGCATATCGGTCAGCCAACATTCTTTCTGGCTTCAACACCAGGCCCCGACCATCACATGTCCACCTCACCCCGGGCGCCCATTAGAGTAAAGAATTCACGGCGCCAAGGTTGCACCACTGTCCTCGTGTGCCGTCACATTCTCAACCATCAAGCGAAGCCTACTCTTAGTTCGTCTGCGCCTCGCGCACCAACGTCACCACCAGCTCGCTATCAGCGATCAAATCACGTTGCGGAGTATCCTATGTACTACTTGATCGAGTCAATACTGTGACAGGGTTCATGACTTGCCCATCATCCCACGGGATGCGGCAGCTAAAAACTTGGCTAAACGTCATCCCTCATGCGCTTCAAGTCCATACGCGAGACAAGTTCACAGCCACTCGTCAAGCTCTGGTCAAGTGCCAGGGACAGCGTATATTATGACCTTAACCTTGGCCCTCGCCCCCCCTTCGTCTCGTGCAACTCCCTCTCCTGCTGACCCTACACCACCCTCCATAGCCATACACAGATTTGTTCCAAATTACACACTACAAGATGACTCACGAATCCGCTGCTGCAATGGCTGGCCAAGCCCGAATGAAGCACGAAGAAACTCCTCAGGAGCAACTCACTAGGCAAACTGCAGATTTTCCCGCATTCGAAGCTGAGATGCCTAATCTTTCGAGCCGCTTCAGCTTCTCGTTGAAGGACAACCTCTCCTCCTACCTCGGGCGCAAGAACCCATTTTACTCAAACGTCAACCCGGAAACGGATTATGTATGGATTCTCGACTCCACAGCCCACCAAAATCGCCTAGGGAGGTGGAAAGCCGAGTTTGTTGCTGCCTACTTTGTCAAAAATAGCGGCAAGGATCTCTCTCAAATAGTTGCATGGGTCAGTGAGAAGATTGGTCTGGCAGACGACGAACAAGCTAGGGCAACCGTTGCAAAGCGACTGGAACCTTTTGCCGACCAAATTCTCCCCGCACACGCTATCCAAATCGACCTGCTGGGCTTGAAAGCAAGGCTAGGTCCTAGCGGGCGCGACGGCATCAGCTCCGATGAACTGGCTGTCCCTGGTAACGACCACAAGAATGGCCAAGTCACCAGCTTCAAAGCCATCGACGCCAATGCTACGCCTTTCAACATCACATTTGCCACGCCCAAGGGCTGGGCCGTCCTTTCCGACATAGACGACACGATCAAGAAGACCCTGACGTCATCGCCAACAGGCATTCTGACGACTACGTTTGCCGAAGAGCCGGAGCCTATCAAGGGAATGCCAGAGTTATACAAGCATATTGTACAGAAGCTCGACAATCCACCTTTCTGGTATCTCAGCGCCTCGCCATATAACCTTTACCCTTTCCTGCGCAAGTTCCGTGATCAGTACTACCCCAACGGCACCATGATACTACGCGATGCGAGCTGGATGAACCTTGCCGGTTTCCTTGCAAACCTGACGCAGGGTACTGAAGCCTACAAGGTCGATCGTATCGAGAAGGTCCACGATTGGTTTCCGAAGCGCAAGTTTATCCTCATCGGCGACTCCACTCAAACGGATCCCGAGTCGTATGGCGAAGCTTACCGTAAATTTGGCAAGTGGATCGGTGCGATTTACATTAGGAAAGTGACTGGCGTTGCCGAGATGGATGAAGGCCAGAAGAACTCATCAGAGAGGTTCGAGAAGGCGTTCAAGGGGGTGCCAAAGGATCTCTGGTACGTTTTCGAGGATCCGCAAGAGTTGTATGCCAAGATTGATGCTCTGCCGGCGATCAAGTAAGAGCTGATGTTTGGATGTAATTCAGTGGTAGATGTCGCATTTTCGTTAGCGCGGTCGTTGGTTGCTTTTTTTCTTTAGGATACCAAGTTGTGCGAATGATTTTACATAGGTTTAGCATATTATTGATAGGTTTTGAGCTGTACATGACCTCTTTCGTGTAGAGTATGAATGTTATGTGTCGTGATTATTAGCAAATTGGATGACACATGGTCAGTTCTGCTTAAGAGGCACATGATACTCTTATATCAGTGAGCAAACGCGACATAGCTTTGGTGTTTGTGAATTTCAAGGGCACCGTGTAGTGTTATTTTACATCACGAGTCCAGTCTTCTCATACACTATACATTGAAGAGTGTGGACAAGACGGACATATCATTCCACGACCAGAGCTGTGAGACTATACATGCATTCTTTCCCCCAACATATTTCCCTTAGGGATATTTCACGTCCTCATCCAACGATACCAGCACCCTAGTAAACCGTAACCACACCCATCATGTCAGAAGAATCTATAACCCACGACCCCGAACCCGACCCCTCATCCCTCTACATCCTCCTCATCCTCGTAGCTGGCATATGCGGCTACTTCTTCTTCCTCGGCACCGCCGCCGTACGCCTCTGGTTCTACAAAGGTGCCCTAGGCCCCGACCCGGAGAAATTCATACTCATTAGAAGCGAAGTACTGCACACCACCACCTCTCCCAGATTCCCACCCCCAATCTCCGACCTCAGCGCCCGACGCCGAACCGTCTTCCACGCAGAAAGCCTAGCCGCGCCGCTCTCCACAGAAGACACGGGACACAGCACCGCACTCTCCCCCCGCACCTTCTCCACCGCCACCACAACGGTAAACATGCAGGATATCGGGGACGATTTATCCGAGATCAAAGACGCTCGGGTGCGAAAATATATAGCTGAAGAGCGACGGATATCGCGTATACCCGCTTTCGACGCCGATGACTGTGGTGATGGAGAATACTTCCCTTTGATCCCCCTAGCCACCTCCCCCATCGAAGCCCCTAACCCTTCCTCCACAAGCACACCTTCCCTCTCCTCCCTTGGTCTAATACCTATCCCGTACGCCCACTGGCTGACCATCCCCCCGCACTACACCACCCAACACGCAGCACGCACACACCTCCTCTCCACCTCCCGCAGCGCCTGCATCCAAGCGCTTCCCGACGCCGACACCGCATGTCGGGAGTTGATGCTGGAAGTCTGCGATTTCTTAGTAGAACACTACCCACAGCAGTTTCTGTACCAGAAGAGGGGGGGTAGACGCTGGATTCGGAATGAGGTGACAGGAGAGGATTTTTTGCTCGAGGCGCCGTGGAGGGTGCTGCCGGTGGAGGTGGTGGGTAGGTTGACGGGGGTGGATTGGTGTATTTGGGGGAGGAGTGAGAGTACGCGGATGTGGTATTTGTAAGTGTGATGGTTGGAAAGGGGGGTTTGAGTTTGGGGGCTGGGCGCTAATGATGTTTGTGTAATAGGCAAGCGAGTGCGACGTGTTTCCCAGCTGGATACGATATCCCTTCTTACATTGGAAAATCCGTGGATGCCATTGTTTACGGGGAGAAGGATAAAGGGCCTATGCTTTCTTGGTCTGGTACGTCCATCTCCCCCCTTCCCTCCTTCTCACCGCGTCTACTAATCCATTAAACCAGCCCTCCCAGACCTCCTACTACACTCCCATCTCATCCCCAACCTCAGCACCTCCCCCCAACCCGCTCCCACCACCCTCCCCTCCCTAATCACTCACATCATCCAAACCTCACCCCCCACCCACTCCCTCGCCTCCACCCTCCACATAACCCGCCCCATTGACTTCTTCGCCGGAAACATCGCTAATCTGCACCCCTCCGAACTTCTCGTGAGGACCTCGATGCAGGTTTTTGCCCGCCTGCCGAAGAGCGGGGCGGTGGTTGTGGCGACGCGGACGGAGACGGAGACGCTGGGGGCAATGGCGAGTAGGATGGGGAGGGTGGAGAAGGAGGGTTTCTTGAAGGAGGTGGCGGGGTGGGGTGAGGAGGAGGCGAGGTTTAAGGGGAGGGAACTTTGGGTGGGGGTTGTGGAGAGGGTTTTGAGAGGTGAGTTTTAATACTGTTATCAGACCACGTCGAGTTTATTTGGCTGACATGTTTGTGAGAGTAGGACAGAGTGCGTTTAGGGATGATATGACGGTTTACAGTAGTGCTTAGGCTGGACTGGGTGATGATGGAGATGGGTGGTGGAGTGGTAAAAGTACATCTCCAATTGTTATTAGTTATCTATCTCTCTTCCTATTCACAATCTCAACAATCTCCTCACTAATAAACCTTGAATTCAACAACCCTGACCTTCGACCCACTCTTCGGCTTAAACAACAACCTCACTTGCCTACTCGACACCGCATTCCACGCTGCATTGGTAATTCCATTAGCTAGCGCGGCATCGTACTTGCCACCCTGAACAGCAGTCCACGTGTTTCCGTTGAGAACCTGTATGCTGTACGAAGCCGGTACATCATATCCCTGGCCCGCGTTTGCATAAAACGCCAACTCAGCACTGCTAATGGACTGAGTGGAGCCAAAGTCAATCTGATACCAGACATCCGCTCCGTTACCAACGGGTGAGTCCCACCCATTCTTCGCATTAGGCTCGCTGTAGAAGTAGATGCGGCCGTCGATGGCCGGGTACGTGACACCAGCGCCCTCGTTGGTCGACGTGGTACCAAGTGGGAAAGCAGTGGTGCTGTTCAGCTGGACGGACTTTGCAATTTTGCGTGTTATAGCCGCTGGAGCGCTGGAAGTGAGGGGCGCGGAGAGACGGCCGAGTTTGGGAGATGAAGCTACGACTTTACCGTCGACTTCAATTTGCAGGCCAGCGGTGCCGTAACGCGAACCTGTGGCATCCCATTGTACGGCGATTTCACGGCCGTGGTATAGGACGCGGTCGAGGCGGAAGTAGGAGATTGATGAGTCGGCGAGGGGGTTTACTTCGATGCTGGCGCTTGTGGAGGGTCGGATGCCGACGAGGCCGGTGATGACGAGGTCGTTGAAGCCGGAGTGGAAGTAATGGTTTGAGCGTTTGAGACCGACGATTGGTAGACCAGTGTCTGGGTAGTAATCTTCCTCGAGGTCTAGAACACCGGTGTTGGGGTTGCGGTGAAGCTGTGCGTACTGCTTCAGCAGATGAACGTAGTCGGAATTCTTGACGATACCCGTTGCAGCACCTGTGCGGTAGTGATCCAAGAAGTTGGCAAGGCCGGTGAGAACTTGAGTTGTTTGGAATGGCCACACTGGGCCGTTCCACTGGCATTCGGGATTCTTTCCTTCGTAGCGGTACTGGCGCATGTACCACTGGTAGCTTGGCTCTACAGTACGTAGGCCGCGCGGGCCGGCAAGTTGGTTGGTGTTCACGACATGAGTCCAGGCCTTTGCGTATGCGGCTGTGTCGTCAGGTAGGTCATGTGTCCAGGGTACCATACCGACTAGCTCGCGACCGCGGATAAAGTCCCAGTAAGTGACGTACTTGTTGTTGACTTGGTAGCGATCGATAAAGTGCTCGTAAGTGGAGTTCCAGAGCGCATCTTGCACGCGTCCCTTGAGGGCTGTCGCCTTTGAGTTGTATGTGGAGACGGTACCGCTCAGTCCTCCTTTCAATGCTGCGATGTTGGCAATTGCCTTTGCGTTGGCATACTGGTAACTGTTGATGCTAGGGCGGAATGCGTTACCGCCGGTGAAGCCGTCCTGGGCACCCGAGGCATCGATACTCGAGATGGTGTACTCGGTAGCATCGCGAAGCGGCTCGACCGAGTACAGACCCTTTGACGTGTCGTATGAATCTTTCCAGGCTTCATAGACAACCTGCATAGCATCCAGTAGTTTGGTTGCATCACCCGCTGCTCCATCTACCAAGTAGGTTTGCCAGACAGACGCAGCCATGCTCTCTGAAAACTGTCTCCTGTTGCTGTTCGCGCTGAACATGAACGTCTGATAGTCGTCCTTGAACCTGCGATCGCGTACCCATCTTCCCTCCAAAAGATGGAAGCCGGTCGCATCGTTCAGTGAGGCCCACGGCTTATGTTGCCAACCTACATCATCCAAGAACTCGGTCGAGATGAATCCGTTGGCGCCGAGGTCACGTTGATGAGCTCGGAAAATGCCCCAGCGGTAGTAGTACACATTGGTGAGGTCCTGGTCGCTAGACTCGAAGAATGGGATGCGGTTGCGGAACCACGGTGCGTCATTGCCGAAATAGTTCTTGACCAAGGTATCGGCGTCGAGAAGAGCATTGATGTGACCAATAAAGGGAATGAGAGCGAGGGTGTTGTAGACCTTCATCTTGGGCAAAAGGTTACAACCGTCTCTGCTGCTTCATTCTGCAGGTGCGATGGCATCTTTTTAGATCGATCGGCTATCGTCTAGTCCAACATGGTGATTTTCCTGATCTACACTCTAAGCTCCTCCAAAAGTTAGGTGAGATCGTGTTCGATGGCCAATGTTCCGATGGATGCCGGCATGTATAGTACCACCCCCGCGACTTCCCCGCAAACTTGTGGAATTGATTTCTCCGTCTACCGTCGGCTATTAGCAGGCTGCGACTTAAGCGCGTGGCGTACCTCCTGTTTCGGAAAGTGGG
Source organism: Pyrenophora teres f. maculata (assembly GCA_014334815.1). Classification (NCBI taxonomy): domain Eukaryota; kingdom Fungi; phylum Ascomycota; class Dothideomycetes; order Pleosporales; family Pleosporaceae; genus Pyrenophora; species Pyrenophora teres. Next base: position 1,104,900 of record CP060572.1, on the reverse strand, counting down.
AATTAGCGAAGATGCTTTCCAATTTCCTTGCAGCGTATTAACGGTTAGTAGGGACACAAAGGAAATGAAATATATGCTAACATCTGAAGGCTCTGTTAGAGTCAATTCTTATCTGGTCTAAGCTACGGATGTTGTATTAATCCGTTGCACCCGTGCTTGTTTATCTACTTTGCGAAGTTTGTTTGATCACGGTCGGCGACGTCGCGAGAAGAATCCAGCCAGTGCCGTATCGCTGACATGCGAATGCGAATGCGCAGATGCAGATGCAGGAGGTAAGCTCAATCATGACTATATTCTACAGTCGTTCCGAATCTTGTCCAAGTGCGAGATGGCGGATGGGTTACCTCTCAGACTGTCAGTCGCTACAGCATGGCTCGGTGGCTCTAATCTAAACCCTTTTGGGAACAAACCTCGGGGAAAGCTGTCCCGAGCCGCCCTTCAGACCTGTCATCTCGATGTAACCATCAACATCACCACAGCTGTCACGTTCCACGACAGTGCGCCTACTGCAACTCTAAAGCACCACCCCTCGCCCTTTCCATTCCACCTTCGCCCATTTCAGGGCTCTGGGCTGTCGAGCATATCACATGGCACATACGTTGCTTGCACGTGTACATCAGATGCGGGTGTCATTACCATACCTCATACATTATTTGCGTGTTGCGATAGAGCTACAATACATGGAAAGCTGAATACTGATAGCATGCCGAGGCAAAAACAGTATCGCGGATAAATATGCAACCATCCAACCAGCACCATAAACATGAACAAATGGAAGCTTGGTGTTTTGTACAGCAGAACGAGCCTAAGAGACGGACACTGGTTCAACCGGGTGGGTCAACCTATGGGAACGGATCTTCCAGATTGCCATGTTGACGTCGTATGAGAAGTCCTGTCCTGGGTTGCGCTCCTTCATCATCCCCACAAATTCCATACTGTCTTCTTCCTCATCCTCTGGGATGTAATCGCTCTTGACTTCCTTCTTCCATTTCTTAAGAAGCATCTCAATGTGCTTTGGGTCAGCCAAAACCGATATGACTTGTCGCAATGAGTATTTTTTATTCCGACCATTTCCCTTGCCAGGTTCGCGCACATGAGTCCAGCCGTGGGCCCAGCAATTGTCGTTTCGGTTGAACTCGGTACCGCAAATCAAACAATGGAAATCTTTGACAGACCAGTGCGTTTTCTTGTGTCGCTTCTGGTGTTCCGGACGCCTGAATTGCCTACCACAAAACGATGCTCCTTCGGGAACTTCCTCGTCATTCTCGAAGGGGTGCTTGCAGATGAACTTCTGGCCAACCGGATTGGTTGTATGCCATTGGGATTCCTCATCTTGATAGTACGAGCTAAAGTTGCTCTCAACGCGATCCCCATCCCACGTCAAGATGGGGTCACCATACTTGCACTTGGCCCTCCTCTCCCTCTCTCTTCCTTTGTCCTTCCCTTTCTCTTTTGTCACACGACTTCTTCGTTGTTCCTTCTTCACCTTCACGGACTTGCCACCTGTGCGGGTTTCGCAGATCGACCGTCGGACCATTCCTTCGTCTTCAGATAGTTCAGTCTCCGGCTTCACAGTGACTGGACTCAACCGTTCTTGCTTGAATGTATTGTGTTTTTCGAGCGGCACGTCCATGTCATCGTACGAATCCATTGAGTTTGGGGTATCGACACGAACGTAGTCTCCACCGAGCATGGAGTCGTGAGGTACAATAGTAGATCCGTCCATTGCTATCATCGATTGAGTGGGCACACTCCAAATGGTATGCAATGACGTAGCGGGATGTAGGTCAAGGGTATTCGTATCTATATCCATACCCATGTTTGGGGCCATCTCCAGGTGGCTGTCAAGGCTCGTATACTGGTTGGTAGAATACCAAGGCTGAGTCGTTGCCATGGCTGCACTCTGCAGTTCGACGAACTCACGCTTTTGCAACTCCATCTGATAAGCATATTTAGTGAAAGCGAAATCAGGTGTTGCAGACGAAGTGTGGTCCATCTGGCTTGTGTTATCGAGAAACCCCCAAGAGTTCGTCAAGCGCTCATCGAAACTGGTAGAGTTCGGCTCGAATTCTATGGGTGTTCCATGGACTTGGCTCATGTCGAAGGTACTCGCATTGAAGCTTTGAGTAGCCAGTGGGCTTTGGATGTACATCGGGGTCGCTGGTGTCGAGTAGTCCGATGAACATGTGGTGAACGATAGCGAAATCGCAGACACATCCGAGTTTCGCCTGACGTCCATACTATAGGGGGATTGAGGGGTCAACAACCTCATAGCAGGGTCCGTTGGTGGCGACATGAGGCATGCATCCTTCGAATTGCCTCGATAGTACATGATGGTCGATACCAACGGATGGCTTTGATCAGAAAGCTAAGCTGTGAGCAACTGTTAGCCTAACTATTCCTTTATTCAGTATGTATTTTGGAAGACTCTGACATACCGTGACTAGCTCGATGTCGATACGAAGATGTTGGACTAAGACTTTGTAACCGAAGAAACTCGGCTTCCTCTGATGAAAGAATGATTAAAAGGAGGACGAGGGACGAGGTTTTGAATCAGGGTCCACGACTAATGCCACGGGTTCTAGGAGTGGCGAGGAGTTCAGAGAGACGTGCACTAAAGTCTGTGGCACATCTCACGGTCTGGAGGCGCGGTCGCGAGCGCGATGAAGCAGGGCGCTGGAATGGCGTGTGTGGTGCCCTGGACCGTACTGATGGGATTTGAGATGGAGCGAGAACAACGATCGATGTCACTGCAAGGGCAAGCCGCGGACCCAACAGTATTTTGGAGTAAGATTTGATCGTAACGACCACAGCAGATGTTGAAGGCGAGGGCCACTCTTCACGGCCCAAACGTACTCTAAGTACAACAACTACTAGCCTTGCAGACATCTGATCAGCGAGTGTGGGGTGTTGTCTGACCCGGCGCTCACCAGTCTGATGTGCATTGCAACGTCGGATTTGGGAAAACGCCTCTCGTTGAGATGTCACATCAAGACCCTACCGTTGGGAACGAGCCATACCATCAGCCACTCAAATTCTAAAAGCAGCTCGTCTCGAACTACGCCATCCGCTCAGAATTTGTACAGTGGCAGGAGAAGGCGTACACCAACCCCATAAACATGCATGCAGGTTCTCTTTGCATCGGTTGTTACGTCTTCCTGAATATCACAGGAATGTCGTCCGCAGTCGCCCCAGGCTCAACACAGTATGGTCCATGGGGAACCGGCTGTCAACACCGGGTTGCACAATTCCATCTCCTGCATTTAGGGAGCTATGTCTTGCCACTCAACATACAGTGAAGCTGTCTGCTACAGAAAATTGTCTCATTCTCGGGCTATGCTTAGCTGAATCGTGATTGCAGCTGTAGTTTCATCTCAGTGGAGTGCAATATGTATGTGCTCTTCCCAATCTCAAAGACGGAGCTTATAGGTCAAGAATATGGAGACACACTACTATGGACCGCCGCCTCGCTTTTTGAGGCTGCCTAGTCGATCATTGCTGGGGAAAGTAACATATGTTGGAAAGTTGAAGGTTACACTGCAGATGCACGTATGGACATGGTTCAATTCTCCGGTCCGAGTGCCTCTCCCCCAGCTCAAACACGGGTGCATGCCAGGTCAAGCCACTATGAGAGTTGGATTTGTCACGAGGCTTGGTACCTGACGGTTGCCATTACTCTGAGGAGTTTCTGGGGCGACAAGGTTGAAATGCCCAGACCGCAAGAGGCGTTCTCAGTATCGTTCGATTTCTGGCACGAAACTTTGTTGCTCATGAGGGTCCAACGGGTAGCTGCCTCGCGTAACGCGTGGATCGAGATGATGCCATCAGCCGTTGTCAATCCGCAAGATCTGATTCCGAATGTTTCATGAGACGCACTACTCAGCGCCGTTGAGCATAACAGCTGGGGTTGTGAGCGCGCGGACTCCGAACATCCAAAATGACGGTCCACAATATTATTTGCTTGTGCGACAAGACCTCCGAGGACCCTCAATCGGCTTCAATGAGGTCTAGCCGGCCCCACTGTCAAAAATGACGCGCATAAGAGTCGTATGGTGTATTGGATGAGCTCTTATGGTATTCTGCAAGCCAAGCGCTTTCAAGTCAGTGTATCTCTCTCGTACCACCCATCCAAAGGCCGAAGTAGGCTGGCTTGCACAGCTCGGAAACTTTTCCTAGACAAATGTTGCCGATTTGGACGAGGGGCAGGAAAGCTGACCTGGCTGTCCAAACTTCACGTCCTCGGTCTATGGATTGAGATCCTGCGGGTGCGAGCCGATTCATACGGACGGTTACGCTCGTGGTCTACTTGATTCCTCCAACTTCGACAGTGGCGCTGATTCAACGGTTTCCAAACACGACGATCATGTAGCATTCTCGGTTTGATTTTAGATGCCCTCTTCTTCTGAACGGTGCCTCCGAGGAGTTCACCAACCGAATATGTCGCAAAGTGTACCTATCCCAGTCTATGCAAGTCGCGGCCGGCTTGGATTATGACCACTTCGAGCATAGCTCGGACAGATGTACCGATTCAAAACCGGTTAGATCAAACTGTTTCTTCTGAATCTAGTCTTTCCCGCGCGCCAAATTCGCGTATGGAAAGAAGGGGTGATCGCGGCTGTACGCGGGCTCACTGACAGATACCACGAACTAGAGGTTCGCATTCCAGCCTTGCATGCGTAGCGTGACGCGGCTCTGATGACAGCAGAGGCAGGTAAACCATTCTTATGACAGGCAAAAAAAAGCCAGCCGTTGGAAATACCTGCTAATGTGTGATATTCAATATCTCATGGTCAGTTTCTACCAGGTATATCACAACAAAACGACCGGATATACCGATTGAGATAGCGTGAACCACTACCTGCTACCCAACCTCCAGTTCTCCACATCAGTAAATGATCTACCTGACGACGCGCCTCTTATCGGTGACCAAAGACAGGCCACATCTGCCAGCAAGGGGCACCGCGCGGACCGGGAGTTGCACCTCAACGGCGGCATCATGTAGGTCCCAAGAATCACACCCAACCTGTTTGTACGCTCCGCGCTAGCTACCGGTGGCTAAACTTCATGTTCGTCCGGGCTCGAAGCAGAAGCTTCAGCGATCGGCTCGGACCGTTGGCTAGGAAGCCGATGGTATGTGCTGATGTGCGTCCCTGTGATCTGCGGAAAGGGTTTGCAAAGCAGGTACCTGCTACACAGCATGGACTAACGACTGCTACTCCGTCCTGCACAGGTGAACGGAGCAGCGAGGTGTTTGTGCGTTAGCGGGCCGGTTGGTGATGTGCGCGGATATCCGTGAGAGGCGCTTTTTTTTTCGCAGGCTACATTGTTGGGTGGAATCGTTCGATTGCGGCGGATATAGGAAGCATTCCACCCTCCGAGCCTAGCATGCTTAGTCTCCGAACTTGGGCCGTTGTTCAGTTTCGGCTTTCTGAGAGAAATCATACGTCACGCTGTCGTACGGAAATATCATTCTGACTCGGCAGAAGGGGTGTGAGAGTGCCTTGTGGTTGTCCACGAGGCGTATTCTCAGATCCAACAAGTAGGTCCTCACACCATCAAGGCCAATCTGACTCAAAACTTAACGGCAATACTGTCTCAAAGGGGGTTTTTACAGCCGTTTTTGGTCATTATCACGAGTCTTCGGCTGATAGTTCACGAGACACGTCTCAGTGCGTAGGCGGTGCCTGAAGGCTGACTCCGAATCAATGGCGGCTAATTTTATGAGCATTTGGAGAGATGGGTCGGCTTTTTGGCTGTTATATTCAGACACCATGGCTGTATGTGTTTGCTGTTTAGCGACGCTCGCGATAACTGGGTAAATATGAGAGCCGCTGATGAGCTGCTTCAGTGTCACCACAACGCTCATTTTCTGAGAACACGACAGAGATTTGGAACAGCTCAAGATTAAGGGCTTGGATACACCGGTGACTACAAGATAAAATGCCGCGGGCAAGCCTCAATGGATTAGACGCCAGCATGAAACCTCTGGGGTGCAGTGATACCCGTGAGGAATCACCGCTGCCTTATCTCCCGGGGCTACCTTTGTCTAAGATAGTAACCGCAAGGTCTTCATGCGGTCGCCTCGCGTCGTGAACATTTGATCATGTGAGGGAGTGCCTCTCTTGGATTGTCTTAGTAGTAGCACCGTCATTGTCTTTCCACCAGTATACTCTAAAAAGTACTTGGCCCAGGGAGAAAGCGCGTGTCTACGAGAAGCATCAAAAGACGTCCGTGACGTAGGAGCAAAATTCACAACATAACGATAGAGACAGCCAAATTTAAGTTCCGGTGGCCTACGTAAACATAACCAAGGGAGATATCCACCCATCCATGTCCAAACTAACACCCCCGTCGATGATGCGAAAACCAACCAAACATACCTCAAACCACACCATTCCCATTCGCCATCACAGGCCCCTCCGCCTTCCACCTAGAACCCCAAGCGCCAAACGCCCAGCGCCAACACCGACCCCTGCTCCGCGTATACACACCCGCTCCCAAGCCCTCACTCAGCACACCTTAGCAAATAACGGACATTCTCCCGGTGGCACTCAGCAAGGACCCTTACTCCAACATCGCATCTTACAATTACCTCATACATCCGCTCTCTCACCTTACTCCACAAGCATACCTAGACCAGCTAACCCGCGGCGCTTACTCTCTTGTTCCCAGCAGATCATCCAGACGAACCGCTCACCTACGCTGTACCAAAGACAGCAAGGCGTGCTTTATCCGTGCCGTTCGATCCGAGTGAACCGAGAAGAACCGCTTGCATCGCGGGCGCGCGTTTGTACCGTAGTAGCCCGTGCCGCATGCGTCCTGTATGCAATGTAGCTCAACAGTTGAAATATCTGTTATCAAAAGGGAAGAGAAAGGCAGGAGAACAGAGTTTTTCCCCTCGAGGTGGGGAGGAACCAAACTTGCGATCTCGATCACACATGCACAGGGAAAAAACTCTCGCAAAGCACAAGAAATTAGGCAAGCATTACCGAGGCCCTAGGTGCGATCTCTTGATGATGATGCGCAGAGCAGAACAGCAAGAAAGTCGTGGCATGGCATGGCATGTTCCGAAGATAGAAGGACAAGAGAAACTTCTACCGACCGTAGACGCCTTGGCGGCTACGTCATACCCTCCTTCCATTTCGCGATGACCTCCCCTCCTCACAAAACGCCTTGCTGTGACATGTTCCCTACCCCAACTTGCTGCCCAAACGGTCCGCCGAGAGGGCCGAGAGGGTAAAACCGCACAACAAGAGACCTAGCGGGACTGAACCTGCAGAACCAGAGACAGAGCAAGCAACGGTAACGTAAGCAGGACACTAAGAAAACCCTAAGCAGCGCGCACCTTACGACTAACGGAAAGTACGTAAGTAGTAATCCGTCCTCGCTTGCCTTCCGCCGTGCCGACGGTGACCCCCACTCTGCTGGTGCGATCCGCCAGGCCTGCATTCCGTCGCTCTAATTTGTTGCATCTTACCTAGCAGGCGAAAACAGAAAGGAGGGGGAATCAAGGCCGCCCATCCATCAGCTGCTGCTGCATGCAAAGCATGCACGCAAGCAAGCAGCGGAGGAATCGGCGTCTTGACCCTCCGCCCGCCCGCCGCACTGTAACGCAAGAGACAAGCACTATCCTCGTAACCCGATGCTACTGGTGGTGGAATTACAGTACGCAACAGAGATTACGGCGCGTTGTCTAGAAGTGGCGCTGCGCAGCGCAATCGCGAATAATGCCTACCCAGTCAAGGGCACATCGCATCGTGCAGATTAGGTTTAGATAGAAGGCCCGTAGCGAACCGGGTGGTAGGTCGGTCGGCTCTGGGTGCGGCATAGTGCCCAACTGTATGTATAGATACCCCACGAAAGCAGCTCAAAGAGTATCACGTCGTGGGGAGCCAAAGCAAAAGAAGGGCCGAAGCGAAGCGAAAGCGCGGGAGAAAAAGGAGGGGAAAGGAAAAAAAGCAAAACACGAGTGCGTATGGGGAATCCTGCGTCTTCGGTAAATGCGAGAAGCCCATGATAGGGAGCAAGCCGTTGGTCGTCGACCCAGCACCAAGCAAAAAAGAAGTAACGAAAACAAAAAGGCTGTGCGTTACTTGCCAGCGCAGGTGTGTGCGCGCCGGCCGTAACCTCGCAGAACCCGTACCAGGCAAAAAACTGACTTTCAACGGTCGACGACGCATAATGCGACGCGTGTGTGCACGGAGCAGCGCGATTAGCCACAAGCGTGTCTGATGGCGATTGGGGAACTGGGGTGGCATGAGGGCAAGGGAAGGGAAAAACAGACACGCAAGACTGGCTGCTTTGCGCCGGGGTGATGATGAGATGGAAAAAAACCTGGGATCTGCGCGGAGAAGTGAGGCTCAGCTGGAACCTGTGACAGTGCATTGCAGGTGCCGCGCACATGATGGTCGGGTTCTGGACTGCTCTCTCTCTCTCTCTCTCAGTGCTTTTCGCCATCATCTGCGTCGTCGGCTCCGAAGACCGGTAGCCTATCGTCGATTTGGAGACACGCGTATTTTGCTGCACATGGTGTTCTCAAACTTGCCGAGAATTGCGATTTCATTCGATTCTTGTTCCATGTGCATGTGTGCGGTAAACTCGTAGATTATGATGATTATCTAGTATTAGGATTCCACCCGTAGTCCGAAAAGCCACTTTGGGCTGGAGTGAAGAAGAAAAGTAATGAGAAATCGAGAATGCAATGCAAGAAAAATGCAAATTTCTCGCTCTAGTAATGAAGAAAGGAATCCCTTGATGAATGCAATCTATGCGACGTTCCAGCCCAATGCATCTAGAGTGAATGAAAGAGAATGCCAGCCCCTGGCACGGAGACATGGAACCAATCCGAGGGTTCTTACATGGAAAAACGCCAGTGAAATGCAATAGACGATATGTACAAGCCGCGCGCATCGAATATTAACAGCGTGAAATCGAGGCTAATCCAGTAGCCCGGACAGAAAATCAATCGGGCCTGGCGAGAATGGCGGCGACGGCGTCGCAAGGCGCACAAGGCTGTACTTTTCGAGGCGCAGCAGCAGCAGCAGCAACAGGCGGCGGGCAAACACACTCTTCTTCAGCAGCTACGAAGACAACTTCTTCTTCATCGTCCTCGTCGGTGGAATAAACAGATGATCGACGTGCTTGGGTCAGACCGGGCGCGTCTCTTGGTACAAAGCAGGACTCGCGGCGCTCATACTGCGGGGTACAGGCTCCAGAATGCGATAAGAAAACGGAGGCTCGTCTCGAGAAATGGCCGGCAGAGGGGGCGTCGTCGCACGATGGAAAGGCAGTCCCCCAGAAAGGCAGCTTTGGCGGGGTACCTTGGCCGTTGTAGGGCACGTAGATGGATCCACCACGCGGCCTCAGGAAAGGACTTGGGTCGTCGAAATCTTCGAATGGGCTCTCTCTATCCGATTCTTCTCGTGTGGCCTCGAGGTGCGATTTTTGTAGCGCAATCTCGAGTTCTTCGGCTGTAAAAGGTTGCGAGGGTTGACGAGTGCGATCAGAACCCGTGGCTGGTCGTGATGATTGTCGGATGGAATCCGAGCACTGAACGCCTTGTGCCTGTTTCCAACGGGCGTCGCGAGGGTCTTCGGTTGGGTTGCGGGAGAGGCCAACTACGGCAAGTCAGCAAGGGCGCGTGTCAAGTTCCCGGAAAAAACAAAAACACACCATTTAGCACATCGCCCTCGTCATCGGACGCCTCTTTGATGTTGGCAGGTCTGTCGTCACCGGCAATGCTCGCTCCAATGCCGCTGTCTACCCACTCTTCAGCATCATAGTCTGAGGCACAGCTTCCTCTCCGGCTTCGGTGCATACTACGGCTACGGCTGCGCCTCCTAAAACTACTCCTGCGACTGGGCAGCCTGCTTCCCATGGGAGAGTACAGCGAAGCATTGCTATGCCGACGCCAGGCTGTAGAAAAGCTAAAGGCCTCGAGTTTCTTCTTGTGTTCCGGGTCGACTGCGCGACGGTATTTCAGCGGAGGCATCTTCTCGCCAGGCTTGTAAAAGTCCGACTCTGGCTCGTCTGGCTTTGCATGCCTGTGTGAGCCAGCGGTGAGTACGCGCTTTAAGCGGGTGCGTAGGTGGCCAGGCATGGTTGTGCTGGGTCGACTGTATCGGCGCGGCGAATTCGAGGTGTCGAGTTGGGAATCAAACACGGCCTTGTTGGGTGAATATTGTTGGGTGAAAGTGTCGTGGAGGAAGAAGAGCACACAGTCCGAGGGATGGTCGGTATGATGTCGGCAGCAGTGAGGCTGATTAGAGGGTGGGTCGCGAAGGGCACAGACCAGTATTGTTATCCTAACCCTGCTGGGGTGCTGGGCAGAGGTGGAGTATCCGAAACTGCGGTGGGACACTCCAGTCTTGAAGCAACGCGAGCTGGGGAAGCGGTGGGATGTATACACTGACAGGCTCGGCGCCTCAAGGGTAGGGCAAGGCTAGAAGAAAACGCGGAGTAAGGCTAGAGCTCGTCGGCCGCCTGCACTCTAATAACGCAATGGCGTTGGGGGTGACGAGACTCGCGGCGACTCTGGGCCGATGGGCGAAGGGGGTCCCGCAAAGAGGCTACTGTCGGTGGCCGCATGCATACATGCCTGGCGGTAGAAGATTTCTAGAAAGGAAGAGGCGCGAAAAGCGCAAGAGCGTGGGTGGGAATCGGCCGAGCGCTTCGTAGCGAAGCACCAGAGGTGAAAAGGTGGGCCAGACTGCGAAAGGGTGAGCGCTAGGCTGTTGGAGGAGTGAAGTGCCGTTGCCGGGGGGGTGTTGTGGTCTTATCCATGGTTCGCCACCGCCTGGCACCGCCTGGAAATTCGCGCATTCACACGCCCAATTCGCTGAGGGTCGGAGAGTGGTAGCGAGCTTGCGGAAGGTGGTCAGGATCGTGTGTTGAGGAGCATGCACGCCAACCCGCCCGACTTCTGGGCTGGCAGGGCCAGGGTTTGTCTTCAATGCTACCATCAAAGTTGCAGCGGATTCGACCATTACCATGCGCATCGCCCTCCTTCCTGTCAGATCGGGCGTCCCGCCCACGGCGGCCTTACGAGCGCTTGCGTGCCTGCATCCGGCCCAGCGCTATTACATACCAGTACTGTACTGTACATACTATGGTACATGCATGCCGAAGAGCGGAGGTCATGCGTGCTAATCCTGTACGAGTGTGGGGTATCTACGGCAAATAGCTGACCGGTGAAGTCATCAGCCAAGTATATTTGGACATGATACTGCCCAACGCCAGCAATGGATTTGACCACGTCCACGACACAGGCTTGCGTGTCAGAAGATTTCTCCGAGTCCTGCCCAAGGACTGATGCACGCTACGTGTGCTGACTAGAGTGACGCAGTGTGAATGACGCGCATCACGTGAGACTGCATGAATTGTGCCATCACGTGGCCGATATGATGCACATCACGTGCCGTCGTCGCGCAACATCGAGGGATCGCTCGCAAGGATGACGCCGCCCCGCATGCCACAGAACTTGCTTTGTCCAAACAGTTGGACGACTCGTTCATTTTGTATTGGAACACCCGTCGTATGGCTGCAATTGGCACGAGGCGCACCTGTTCGCGGCGGGAACGCCGTAGTCGTAGCCTCCATTGGAGGGCGCAGCCTCTAGCTCCTGCAGCCGGCCAGCTCGATGACCTCATAGTATCCAACCTAGGTAACTACAACAAACGCCATCATGTCTTGTCTTCATCCACTGTGCCCTGCTTTCTGCTAGTATAGTGCTACGCTTAAACTGACCCTTGATTACATCTGAGCACCCCAAGCTCATCCTTCCGTCTCAGCGTGCATCATAGTACATCCCCAACAACATGGACAAAATCAAGAGCATCCTGTTTGTGCCACAGCCGTAATTTCTCAACCCTAGCTAATTGAATAGTCCCGGACACAAGAAAGATAATGTCGCGCACAATTCGTCTATCGCTGAAGGGTATGTGTGTACATAGTCCGTCATGACATGCAACTAATATCATCCCAGTCAGCAAGACGCAGTTTACGACGAAACGACTGGACACAGCCGGAAGCCGAACATGATTCCGGGACAACCGGTATATGACATCAAGACTACAAGTGGCGCTCCCTACACAGATCTGGCCCAGCCGAGCGGCTCAGCGGGTCTTCATGGACACAGCGCATACAACGGCACAGACGGGCACATTGGAGGCACGGAGACGGCACACGGCGAACACTATGACACAAACAGGCCGCAAGGACTGGCTAGCACTGATCGATCCATGGACCACACAAATGCTACTACTGCAGCAACCCATCGTCCTGACGCCTATCCTCACGGACATGCCCCAGAGGCCAGCGTCGCAAGTATCAAGAGCGGAGTGATTGGCTTTGGTGCGGAAAAACCCCAAGGACATGCTGCTATGTCAACGCACAATCCTGCTCAAGAGCACCTAGACCCAAACCAAGTAGTCGGAGGCGGAGAACCTGGAACTGCCGGCATGACTGATGGAAGAGGCATACAGCCAGGATCTGGTACTCAGACTTATTCTCGTACGTAGGCCCATCTAGCTTCCAATTCATGATTTTGACGTGCAATACCTGACCAGAAGCTGCAGAGAGCAATGTGATCCGTCGTGAACCTACAGGTGTTGACCTTAACCACACAGGAGAGCGGCAACCGCTTGATAACATAGTGCGACAAGAAAGCTACACTGCGGATACCGATCGATCGTTTCCTCTCGCTGGCGGCGTCATCTCACATCCCACCCAGCATTCTATATCTGCGCAAGACACGACAGAGCACACTTCAGCGGCCCTTGGTCAGCGTGAACCAGGCACAAAAGAGAAGGAAATCGGAATCAGCAACAGCCCTGTCCATAGCAGCTACGGACGAGAAGGGCTTGCTGGTGCTGCCGCCGCCGCCGCTGCCGTTGATGCTTCACACACAATGTCACGATCAGAAGAAAAAGACATCCAGGACCAAGGTCTTGCGACTCGTGAGGCTACATATGGGAATGCGCCACTTGCTACCGTGAGTACATAGGCTGGTGTTCATTTGCCATTCTTTTTCTACAACCGATGTCCAAAAAGCTAATAATGACATAGACTCAATCGGGAAACACATCGAGCCAGCTGACAACTAACCATCACCCTGAGGCTTTGGCTGCAGCTACAGCAGCTGCCTCCACATCTTCCAACCTTTCTCCAGCTACTCAAGGACAGGACCATGTGATCCACGATCGCGAGCCCAGTATTTCGCAAATTGCCAACACTGCTGTTCCTACTGGTGGTACCCATGAACGACCTCACAATCCACGGCTTGAGTCACGGCATCGGCACATCCCTGGTGAGTATATTGCTACACCATCGGACGAACCTACATTTCTCGACTACGGTTCAGTGGTAGAACCCAAAGCTCATACTCCAAGTGGACTGGATTCTTTTCACGAAACTCCTGTTACCACAGATCCTGCATCTCACGGTGGCAATCACGAGTTGAGGCATACGGGAACACTTGATGAACCGAAATCAAGATCATCAACAGACGATCACCATGCTCGTGATGCAGCCATTGCCGGGGGTCTTGGTGCTGGCGCTGCAGGCGTGGGGGCGTATGCAGCTTCTCATAAGCACGGCAACTCAGATGCTAATTCCAGCCAACTGTTTCCCGAAGAGCCTAGTCCTTACAGTAGCAAGGTACTCGACCCCCGTGTTTTAGGTGGAAATCCCAAGTTGGAAGAACAGAGGTTTGATCCGTTGGCCAAGTCTGGGACCGGTTCCTTGTCGCAACCCTCCAACCCTGCCAGTGGCTCAGCTGTCTCTGGATCTCCAGTCCAACATGTCACTTTTGCTGCCGATAATGCTGCTTCCAATATACCAGAAAAGCAACCTGAGCATCACTATGCCCGTGATGCAGGTTTGGTTGGCGCCGGTGCTGCCACTGCTGGTGGTATCTACGCTGCGACTCATGACAACAACAACACAAGCAGCGGACCAGCCTCGAACACCATCGGACCTCACTCTAGCAACATGGCGAACATCCTGGATCCTCGGGTTCAGCCTGAACCCAGCCAACAGATACACCATAACATTGGATCTACCGAGGACGACCCCGCCTCACGAACAATTGGCCCGCATGGCAGTAACATTGCGAACATTGTTGACCCAAGAGTGAAGCCTGATCCATTGAAGCAAAAGGGACATACGACAACCGGACCGCACCAGTCAGACACATTGAACCGCCTGGACCCCAAGGTAGATGAGAAGGCTGGTCAGGAACATCACTACGGAAGAGACGCTGCCGTCGTCGGTGGTGCAGGCGCTGCCGGCTATGGTGCTTACGAGGCTATGAACGCCTACGGTGATCACAGGATGACTCAGCCTGGAGCTTCTCTACCGGATCAAAGATACGACACTACATCTTCCGGTGCAGGAGCGCCCAACCCAGTTTCGTCCCGGAGCCAGTATGACTACAATGATCCTACTACGAGGAGTCATGTTAACCGCGCCGATCCCGACGATCATGTCAACAGGAACACCGCAATTGGCGGAGCCGGGCTAGCAGCCGCAGGTCTAGGTGCTGGGGCTTACGCAGGTTCGAGACATACCGATGGTAGCCAGCAACCGCTTCATCAGACGCAAGGCTTCCCCTCTTCCGGCGGGGCCGCACCAGTATCCCAGCCTGCATACCAAGCCCATGATACGACTCAATCCTCTTACCCCTTACAAGACACAACTACATACGCATCTTACCCTGGACAGGGTACCATTGCGCCACATACCACGCATGAGCAGGGCCCGGGTGTCCAAACCTATGGATCTAACCAAGGTCCCGTAATGGAGGATCACGACAAGCGCAATGCAGCCGTTCTAGGTGGTGCTGTGGGAGCTGCAGGACTAGGCGGTGCAGCGTATGCCAACTCTCAGCATCAAGATAAGCATGAAGCAGACGAGCGTCTCAAGAAGATCGCCCACGAGCGCGAAAAAGAGCAGCACGCACTGGACAAGGAACAGCGCCACCATGAGAAAGAACTCGAGAAGGAGAAAGAAGGCGAAGAAAAGAAGAAACATGGTCTTTTGGGCTTCCTGCACAGGGACAAGTCCAAGAGGGAGAAGAAGGACAAGTCCACACCAAGCCCTGATTCCTCGCCTCGTCAATCGCGAGACTACAGCCCTAGGCACTCCAGAGACTATGGCGATGAGCACCCTGACTCACCACGCTGGAAAGGCAAGCATCTTCTGCACAAGGACCCGCCCAAAGGCCATCCTGCTCGTGAGATGTTGGAACATCAGTATGAGGGCGGTCCACATGGAGTAGGAAAGCGAGAGCATGTTGGTATCGATGGACCTATTGGCAATGCCGACATGATTAGCGGTGACCGGTAAGTCATAAAATATATCTGCGTTCCTGATATGAGTAACTTGCTAAGACTCCAAAAGCGAGACTCGCAAATGTGTTTACGGTCTGCATCCCGGTTCAGATCTCGATCACAATACTACCCTCACTGAACCGCACACTGGCCTACCCATGAACACGCAATTCGGCACTGGTGCTGGTGGAATCGAAGGCAACCCTGCTATTCACGGCTATCATACTCATCCTGATGCGAACCCGACCACGGGTTATCGGGGTGTAGACGGAGGCGCTGTTAGGAATCCCAATGCGCCATACTAAAAGTATTTCATTTGGAGTTTCTGCGAGTTAAAAAAAGAAAGCTATATAGAGATCATTACACAGGTCGACACCCTCCATCTCTACTACTAGTAAGTACCCGCCTGGTTGCTACTACATACAAATGTCGAGGTTTGATGGCTACAAGGCCATACATACCTATCTCCGCACTACCCTCTGTTACGCCCGTACTAGCCATAACTCAGTCCACCGCTCCCTACACTACATGGCTGTTCGAATACTAAAAGTATTCTTTGACGGAGACGTACCGGGAGTTATTGGAATATAGGGTATTGCAGGATTCATGATTCTTACGTTACTTTCCAAGATTGAATGATTAGCTAGATATTTTGCTTCAAGCTTTGACATGAGATGATGAATTATTCTCTTTTCGCGTCTTGTTGCTCGCCTGATTGTTTATCCACTTTTGCTCCATGCGTATTGATATGACATTCTCCCGGAAACTCTAAAGGAGAGATTGAGCGCGTGTATAGGTGAATCCCCAGGAAGCTGATACTCAACACCTCGTCCTGTTTAACTTTTCTCTGCGTCTCAACCCTCTCTGACCTCCAATCCATTAACCACTCCCTCTCTACCTCCCATCTCTATCCCTCTTATTCCTCCCTCTCCCTCGCATCAACAACCGCCTTATCCCAATCATAAAACCAAATATACACACCCTCTGTGACCGTAATACACGCACTGCCCACCGCACACCCCGCCCACAACCCCACGAGCTTCCAATCCCGCCAAAAGCACAGCGCCAACGCCAACGGGACCGCGACACCATAGTAAACGCCCAAATTACACCACCCGCCAATACTCTGTTTTCCCAGTCCCCTCAGTAGCGCATTCACGAGCGCCGTCGTCGAATCCGCAAACTGGAAGGCTGCAAGCAGCGGCAGCACGGTAGCGACAATGTCGACGACTTGCGGGTCCGAGGTAAAGGCGCGCGGGAGGATGTTGCGGAAGAGGGTTAGGAAGACGAAGTCGAAGAGGCCGATGGCGAGGAAGGTGGCGATGTAGGTTTTTGTGGCTGTGCGGGCGGCAGTGAGGGAGCCGGAGCCGATTAGGTTTCCTAGGCGTGTGGAGACGGCTACGCCGACGGAGAAGGGGATGTGATAGATGCTTACTGCTAGGGTCATTACGCTGGGCGGGGTGTGTTAGCTTGGTGGTTGAGAGGGAGGATGAGAGAAGACGTACATTGATTGTGCGGCTAGGTGGGTGGTGGAGAGATAGCTTGTTGAGAAGGTTAGAATGTCCTGGGTGTATTTGTTAGCTGTGTATACGTCGACATAGTATGATGAAGTAATGTGGGAAAGATATGAAGAAAAAAACTTACAAAAGCGAGCCACTCTGTCTCCACCATGACAATACCCGGCACCGCAAGCCTAGCCATTGGGCCCCAATTCGTAAAAGCCGCTTTCGTGAAACCGCCCCAGCACTCCAGCGACGAGGGATTAACATAGTAGACGTAAATCCACAGGAGTAGCGGAAGTAGGTTATTCGATATAACCGTTGCCAGCGCCGCGCCCGTAAGATCCCAGTTGAGCACAAACACAAAAACGTAGTTTAGTGCAATATTAACCGGCGTCGCGATGAGCAGCACAAACAACGAAGCATTAAACAGTCCCTGAGCCTGCGTGAATCGTTTCCCAGCTTCGAAGATAGCGTAGCCCGGTGCACCCGCAAGGAGCAACGAGAGATAGTAACCAGCGAGATGCGCAAGCTCCTTTTCCGGAACAAGAGCTGCGAGGATCCAGCCTGAGCAGAGCCAGATAGCTCCAATGGGTATGGTAACAGCCAGCATGAAGAGCACCATACGCTGAAGGTGTAAACCCACCATTGTCTTCTTACCCGAGCCGTACGCCTGTGCACACAGCGTGTCCAGCGACGTAGCCAGACCTTCGTAGATTGCTAGACCAGTGATGTTTGCCGTCATGGTTGCAAGAGATACAGCGCCCAATTCATCCGTTCCAACTATTTCCAAGTCAGTATCAACATCAACAATACTCCCATTTTGCCTCTTACTGCCCAAATGGCTTCGGCTTCATAGGTAGGGAAAAAGACTCACTATGACCCACAACAAAAATCGTAACCAAACTGAACGAATACTGCAACAGATAGGTGCCCATGAGCGGAACACTATACTTGAGCAACAGCTTCGCTTCCTGGCCGGCCGTCGTGGTTCCCAGCTCTTCATCCGACCCATCCCCACCTCCTCTTCCTCCCAGCAGACTCTCAATCTCCGATGGATCAGGCATTATAGCACCATACTGCTTCGCACCAGTGCCATTGGCATGCTGCGACGACGACTTGAGCAACCCCACGCGCTCCGCCGTACTCGTCGAAAATCGGCGTGCCTCGGGCGCATCCATGGTGCCGTAATACGCAGCAGCCGTATAGCAACCGCCGCCGCCAGTGGTAAAAGGCAAAGGGACGAAACTAAGGGCTAGGGACGATATGTCATACTCGTACTCGTACTCGGTGGGTTTATCTTCGTTGTCGTAGATGGGGGACGGTGGTTTGTTTTGCTGGTTCTTGGTGCTGACGACGTCCCAGAGTGGGGCTAGTAGCTGGGGGGCGTCTTCCTTCTCCACCTCTTCCTCTGTCGTCAATGGCGCCATAGCGGGATATCGGTTGGCGCGTTGCCACTGCACTGCAGTAAGGCGTCTTTGGAAGGAACTAGACTAACGAGAGCGTGGTGTGCATAATCCTTCTTTTTTTTTCGTTGCCTTTCGCCCGCACACACAAATGCGGGTATGTGGAGTTCGTATAAACGCAGAGGATGCGGTGAGAGGGCAAAGTCTGAAAACGGCAATATACGGCGGCGGCGCAAGCAATTGCATGCACACTTGTATTTACGTCTGTGGGCTAAACCTTTTTTTTGTTGGCTCCCTCTGCGCTTCCCCAATCTCCCACTTCGCAGGGTGATCGCTGCTTTGTTTAGTAAGAAATCCCATAGTAGTTACTGTCTTTGTTCGGCACGGTTCGTCCGGGCAACTACCTGATTGCAACGCAACGGTCGGTGGGGCCCGTGTGGGCAGGCAAGATACTTGGTGGGTTCGACGAGGGTAGGGGGACGTGACGGTGATGGTACCACCTGCTACCAGATACGGCTTCGGGAGTAATCCCATTGGCGGGGGAATCCCTTCACTTTTTGCACCCGATGGCACATGTCGAATGGCCGGGGTTTGCGGTGAACCGCACTTGTTTACTGGCATATGCATGCTTGAGACTTGGACTTCAACCGGGATGCTCGTGCGTGCTTATCTTGGCCAAGAAAAAGAAAACATGATTTGCTTATATATGGGTTGTGCCAACTGCTGCTTGTACGTGGGTGCTGGGTCTCAGAGTATGATACGTCTCCGCTTTCCCCTCAACTTTGCACTCGGGATCCGTCCCGTTGTATTTGGATACGTGCATAATCACCTCGAACATCTACCAATTGATGCCATCCATATCCCGAGGTCCGCGTTACTTTGTGTGACACCCTCTATGCGTTGTATTTATCCATAGTCTTGGAGGATACGAGTGCAGGACCAAATACAGAGTCTCGAGTGCATCTAACGCAACATGGAACGGCCAACATGCATCATGCTGTTGTCAACCACATATCGCCGAACGTGTTAGAGGACACCTCAGACACAGCTGCAAGCACATCATGGCAAGTCCGACTGATGTAACACAGGTATTATTAGGGCTCTATACAGTCAGTCCTACATCTCATGCCGAAGCCACATACGGGCAAACGCAACTATAAAAGTAAAACGAAGGAAGGGATTCGAAATCGAACTCGCCAATGACTACAACGTGACTAGGTAGAAAGAGGAAGGAAGAAAAAGTAGAAAGTATGGAAATGCAGCAAATGGTACCGCAGCTCGTTTGCCCTAACAGACGCATGCATCCTTGGCTCCTCTGTCACTCGTGCCTGCAACGACTGATCTGTCAGTACATGGTCACTCTCCCCGGAACGCCGAGCCCCTTTCGAAACAAACAATCTACTGCGACTTCTTCACACCGCTCTTCCTGGGCAATCCTGCCTTCCTTCTCGCCTCCTTGTCTCCCTCAGCAAGCCATTGACTCGCTTTGAGCATCTGAACCACGTTGATCCCCTGCTTCATGGCCATGAAGGGTGCTGAGGTAGCCATCAGGATCCAAGGAAGAGTTGAATCCATCTTATTAGCACGAGCCATCTCCATGGCGGCAGCAGAGAACGGGCTGGCGAAGAACATGGATGGTTTAGGGACGGCAGGCGAGCCAGGCTGCAGCGAAGCCGGATTGTTAAGGTCGGAGAAGAGCGTGGGGGAGAGGAGGGGCGAGCTGAAGGAGAGGAGGTAGAGGGCGATGAAGAAGATTTCATTCATGGCGCAAAAGGTGAAGAGGACTTTCTGATAGGATATTAGCAAATATTTGTGTACAAGGTCGAATGGATAGACGTACGTTGTTGGAGTAGTACTGCTTGAGCAACCAACTCCTGTTCTCGTCGATGTTCTTGTGGCTCTGTCCACTGCCTCCCATACTCAACGTCGCATACATGTGCATGTAGTGGCTCGCCAGATCAAGCGAAATGAGGCTCTGGAAGACAATGCTCCAGCGAGGGAAAGCTTGCGCCAAGAAGACGAGTAAGCAGGTTGTTGTGCATCGATCCGTCACCATGTCCAGTACCGCACCAAACTTTGTGCTCTGCTCATACTTTCGGGCTGCGTATCCGTCTAATGCATCGAGGAGGCAGGATACACTGTAAAGAAGGGTGCATGTGCGTGGGTGGAGGGGCATGTAATAAAGCGACCCGAGGGCGAGGAAGACGCGCGAATAGCCTGTTACATTGTTAGCTACCGGTATTTGAAGTGACAGAAGGGTATATGTACCGATCAGGTTTGGGATAAATAGGAATATGTTCTCTTCCACACCCTCCTCTCGCGTCTTTGCGGGTCGCACTGCGGAGCCGTTGCCGTTGCCTTGCGATTGTACGGATGCCATGGTGATGTATTTGTTTCTGCTGTTTCTCTTGGTCTTGCAGTCGCGTCCTCGATATCCGCTTTGGCTACCCCACTGGGTTATTGGACAAGGCTGAGGCGTGTATGCGTACACTTGGTGTGCTCTGCTGCGCTAGGCGGCAGAGTTCCGCGTAAGATTGGCTTCGGGAGATTCCGCCCTCTTGTCCTCGCTTGCGCACTGATGCAAAGGCTGGGAAAAGGTCGCGTAGTCGATTAGACAACGTGAGGTCGAAGTTTGCGATAGCTGTCAACGGTTAACTGCGGGTCCAAGCCAGAAAGTTGTCGAATGTTCAAGCTGCCGATAAGCCGATAACGAACCTTGGAGCCTGGTCAGCACAGGGGTTAACGCGGCTTCTAATCGGCGTTATATAAAGTCGCGACAGCTTCGGATATGCAAAATTTGTGTAGGAAGGCTGGTGAGTACGTGTCAATGGGAAAGCGGGACGCCGCGGTGAGTGGAAATTGTAGGCAGAAGTCTTTGGCCATTTCGTCCGTCTGCTCCGAGCTACCCGTCTAGGCCAGAAAGGGGTTTGCTTGGCACATGAGGTCAATCGTACATCAGATGCATCAAGTGAACCGAATATCATCATTAAGACAGGTAATCATGTCTTGGCCATCAGCCCACTAACCACGTGCTATCTACTCCTTGAACCCTTTGAACTTTGTCTTTTCAGCAATCTTCTTAGACTTGGCTTTCTGGTGCGCTTGCTTCTCCTTGGCTTTGCCCGTAGTCAGTCCTCGGTCTGCTTTGCCCTTTTTCCATACTTTGCCCTCTGTACGGACATCCTTTGCTTCAAGCTTCTTGCGATCTTTTCCGCTGAGCTTCTTCTTCTTCTCCTTGCCCTTGACTGATCCTCCAACAGCCCCGTTCAGGGCAGCAGCCCCCTTTTCCCTCTCTGCCATCTTATCCTTCTCCGACTCGAACCACGTACGCCTTGGTCGAGACTTGATTTCATCTTCGTGCGTGATGAGATTCTCACCACGCTTAAGGTCACGTTCCGTAACGCTAAGAAGGCGCTCTTCCTTCTCTTCCTTGAGCACTTCCTCAATCTCGTCTTCAAGGTCTTTGATCTTCTTCATCCATCTATCCGTCTCTTCGATTGGGACTTGACGGCTGACCACCTTGGCCCCCTGATCGCGTGACGCTTTGACGGCTTGCTTGACTACCTTGCGGTCCGGCTCTGCTGCAAGTGTACACGCTCGACCACTGCGTCCAGCACGAGCGGTACGACCAACACGATGCAGATAGATCTCATGACTTTGTGGTGCTTCATAGTTGATGACTGTGGAAACGTTTTTGATATCAAGACCACGCGAAGCGACGTCGGTGGCGAGCAAATAAGCTGATTTGCCTGAACGGAAAGCTTCGACTGATTGGATACGCTGTTTGATGTTAGTATTAGGTTGCAATAAAAGATATGCATATTCTCTTACCTGCTCTTGGCTCATGTTACCATGGAGCTCGCTTGCCTTGAGCCCGCATAGAGCAAAGACAACCCGCACTCTATGTGCCTCCTTCTTTTGCCTGAAGAAAACAATGACCTTCTCTGTGTATATCTTCTCACAGATGTACATGAGATATGCCAACCTCTTGTCCTCCTTGCCTTGACGTAGACGTACAAACTCTTGCGTAAGACCTGCTACAGTATGCTTCTTCGCGTCGACCATCAGTCGTACAGGTTTATCCATGCCAATTCGGATCAGCTTATCGACTGAGCTCGTCATGGTAGCGGAGAAAAGCATAGTCTGTCGTGACTTGGGAATGGTCGTCAGAATCTCATTCAGTTGACTCTCGAACCCTTCTTCAAGCATACGATCAGCCTCATCGAGTACAAGAATCTCAAGATGTTCAACCTGAAAGGCAGCTGTGTTATGCATGTGATCGATGAAACGACCAGGTGTTGCGATTACAACATCCGGTCTGGTCTTTAGCACAGCTTCTTGGTCTCGTGTCGAGAAACCACCAGCCATCAGTGCGAAGGTGATGTCAGTGAATGATGCGAGCTTCGTAGCGACGTTGAAACATTGCACAGCCAACTCACGCGTGGGCATGAAGATGGCAACGCGCGTCGTAGGGACCTTTTTCGGACGGTAGAGCAGACGTTCGAGGATGGGGATGAGGAAGGCAGCTGTTTTACCGGAACCAGTCTCGGCTCCACCGACGACATCCTTTCCTTGCATGGCGATTGGGACAGCCTTGTTCTGAATTGGCGTCGGCTCCGTGAAGCCAACTGATGCAAGACCACGTAGAATTGGTCTTGACAGTGACATGGCTTGGAAGGACCCCGTGGCACCTTTGACACCCTTCTTTTTCTTGATCTTCACACTCTCCTCGGGCGCAAAGAAGGCGGCTGCCTTCTTGGCCTCGACAGCGTCTTCTTCCTCACTTTGCTCCTCCTCTGTATCGGCACCCTCGAGATCCATGGGATGTGGCACATGCGGCACTTCTTCGTCGTCGTCTGAACCGTCGCCTCCCTCGCGTTCGCTACTCTCGTTGTCAGAAGCTTCGTCTTCATCCTCCTCGTCCTCAGAGTCGCTTGCGGCCCCCATACCGAAGCCGTCTTCGGCCATGAGTTCGTCATCCTCGTCAAAGCCCTCAAAGTCGCCATTGACTGATGATTCCGGCGACTCTTCCTCCATGGCTTTCAGGGCCTTCTTCTTGTTCAATCTCCGCTCAATGATATCATCGACATCTACTGCTGTGCTGCTCTTCTTTCCAGATTCTTGCGCAACCGTGCCGTTTTCGTTGCCCCAGCCATCGAACTCCTCGACAAATCCGGTGTCTATGTCGCCAACCGCGAACTCAAAGTCGCTGGCAATATCATCATTTTGCTCCACGTCTTCGCCAGGTTGTGGCATCTCATCCTCCTCCTCAGGTTGTGGTTCGGCTTCGGCCTGCTTCTTTCCCTTTTTCTTATCCTTCTTTGCCTTCTTGGACGCCACTTCCTTTGGCTTGACGTTCAAGTCTGGGTCCTCTGTATATTTCCTCTTCTTACCAGCCCCAGCTAGTTTCGTCGCTGCGGCAAGCTCGTCGGCGCCACCGTCGTCGGATACATCGTCGTGATCGGAGATGGTGAATATAAAGTCGTCATCCAGATTTGGTGCCATCACTGCGATTGTAGAATATACAAGTGGGTATGGTCGGATTTCTGCGCAATTCTCAAATCGAAGGCTGTCGCAGAAAAAAGTTCGGCCTCGGGGGATCTGTGCTCAACGCATCCCTGTCGGCTAAAAGTGGGGTCCCTTTTAGCGCACTTGCCTCAGGCATCACCTCCACGCACGTGAGCCGAGCTATGAGGTTTGCAATAATCTATTGCTGTATGATTCTAGAAAAAGGACTATATACACCCCTGAGATGCTCTATCACAACCCTTTTTGCTAGTACGCCGCTAAATCACAGGCGGGCTTCTTTCCTTTAATCAGGTGCACTGCGGGCACCACCGAAGCGTTTGCTCATCCATCATGACGAATGGGTACGGACCAAATGACATATGGTGATATACGCCATGAAGCGGCATATCGTGGAAGATGTATACTATAGCATTTTTAAGCGGCCACTGACGAATTCAAAATGCCATATCAGCACTTGCCAGGCTGCCTGTCAGGTGCTTAGCAGTGGGACAACCTTGAAAGCTGACTGGCCGGAGAGTTCATTTGAACCTACAGGAGTAACATCAATCTACACTTACCGATCGGAAGACCCTCTGAGCCACCTTTCCGATTCGGAACCAAGGTCGGGTACAAGGCAGCCGCACCCTACCAGACATCACATGCACTCAGCCTGATCTCACTACACACCTCATACATGCATGTAGCCTTTCCAGACACGTCTTCTATAGCCACAGATCTGCACCACAATCCTCGAATCATCCTGATTTCTGGGATCGGTACTCTTGTGCTAATTACGTTCTTGCAACATGGCAAACGTCAACCCACTACTAGCTGACGGAGCTGCCACTATAAACCCGATGCAGCGAATCTTACGGTCGCAGACCAAACAAGTCGCCGAGACTGAAGACACCACACCTCCTACCAAAGTGACCAAAAGGCGGCGCTCACGTGCAGCGGACCCCTGGGCAAAGAGACGCAAGCCAAGTACCAACTCAAAACCGCCCAAACCTCAACTCACTCACTTCACATGCCGGATATGCATCGAGGAACAGACGACCGATCAATTCGTAACATGGATGCCACCAAAGCGCCGAACCTCGACCCCATCTTTCGACATCCCCAGCGCCTGCATAGACCATCTCGCACGGAACCCACGCCGAACAAAAATCGATCCCGTATGCAAAACATGTATTGGAAACTTCCTCTCCGCACGCATCGACACACTAGGCGCACAAAACATTAGCACAGGTTGTCTAGAACCCGGATGCACAAACTTCTGGCACAACGACTACATCATGCAGCACATACCCGCCGGCGAGCCTCTCAACAAGTTCAACATGGAGATGCTGGAAGTGTGGAAACAAACGGCGGACCCTGGGCCACTGACTTGCATAGCACCAGACTGTAACTCGGTTGGGCTTCCAGATCTCACAGCCCCGGGATACCCGCAGGTGGTGTGTAACGAGTGTAGCACCAGGTCCTGTGCTCAGTGTCTCGTGCCCTGGCACAAGGATCTCACCTGTCCCGAGTACGCGGCCAAGCATGTCAACGAGAAGATGAGTGATACAGAGAAAGAGACACTGGAGCTCATGCAGAGTAAAGATGGGAGACGTTGTCCTAATTGTCAGCTTGTCATTGTGAAAGATGGGGGTTGTGATAGTATGGTATTTGCCACCCCCCCACGGAAAATGTCTTCAACAATTTCTGCTAATTTTCCTGGTCAGCTTTGCGTCGGATGCTACAAGTACTTCAACTGGGCTACCGCCGCCTCGGCTGTTAGCGGGGCAAAGAAGGCACAAGTACCTCTTATACACGGTATACCGCATTGGCAAGATCCCGAACCGGCTGTTACATGCGAGATGGATGGACTTTTGGCGAGTGGAAACACTACCAAGAGTGCGACCTCGTAGTATGCGAGGGGATGGAGGTTTGACCTTCGAGTTCAGGATGATACAACTAATATGTTTATATGAATGGCTTCTTATGCGTCAACGAGTATGTTCACAGAAAGGCAGGTCAGTCCCCAGGCACAGGATTGGTGAGTGGCTCTTATGGCATTTTCTTTTGATTTCCTTTGCTCGTATCGAGGAGCTTATCCGGAGGATGATAGAAACTACCCCATGATCGTACATGTCCTTAGGGGAAGCCTATGCTTATGCTGTATCATCTGCATCCAAGGCGCATACATCTCGTATTCACATATCATATAGTTACTAGAGAATGGAAATGAATATCATCTATGACGATCGAGGCTCTCTTTCCCCATGCGTCTAATCTGCACTAGCCAGCGAACCCAGTCCCGACAGTAGGCTGATGTTCATATTCTGAGAATACCAGAACTTAATCACAACATCAACCATCAAGATAAATTTGCCGGGGCCTCAATCGCCCCAATATGCTGTAGATTTCCATTGTACAGACACAAGACGCGTGCGTATTATTTACAGAAAACCCCACCCCCACCCAGCAGCACCCACTTTCCTGGCTGGTTATAACACGCAACGCCGTCCATCCATCCATACATCCATCCGCCTTGCCATTTCGCGAAAAAAAAATCAAATTTGAATTTCATCCATCATCCTTTCGCTGTGTTGTTGCTGTTGCTGTTCAACCCTCGAAACTCCACTGACTGAACAAATTACTCCCACTTCCGTTTGGGTGGGGAACGCCCGCCCAATGCATTTTGAAAGAGAAAGAACAGAAAAAAAAACGCCAGTTGAACGCCATCCTAGGGGCCATGGGAAAGCTGAAGAAGGTGCATTATGTAGTTGTAGTTGTGTGATGGTGGCCAAACCTTTCTGTAGAGATTTTTATAAAGACGGCGAACTGAAGCAGACGCAGTCTTTTGTTTTCCTACTTTTTTTTTTGTGGTATCGGTTTCTTTCTGTGGGTGTGCGGTTAGAGGCCCCCTCGGTAGTGACTGGATACGCACCTGGTGCGGCGTCGCAAGTTTCTGCATAGTGTTTTTCTGTTGTTGGAGGAGGAAGCCCCGTCGTCTAATTAGAAAGGCAGGTCGTGTTAGCAAACCGCGCGGTGCATGACCATGCAGTCGGAACTGAAATGAGCAAGAATGTCAGAAACCCCAAGAATGTCGGATGAATAGTATAAGGAAATGCGAACATGTGCGAGCTTAGCTGGAAGGGAGCCTATGCTGCCGTCGGAGTAGGTACCCCGTTGGTAGCAAGCCCGGCCTGTTGGCGCTTTGCTGCTGAATGCTCGCTGTCCTAGATTAGCGAAATTGTCAGCATGGTGATGTAACGTTACCCCCTTGGCGACATTTAACGCCTGGAGGATTTGGTGAGGCGTGTATCACGAACTTCGAGGCCTGTCTCGGCGAACTGGCGCTTAACACTTTTCGCGTCCTTCTTTTTCTTCTTGTCTTTGCTGGGCTTCGGCCGCGTTTCTCCTTCCACAAAGACATCATCGGGTAGTGCAGAGCTGATAGATCAGTTGGTGATTCTGGGAGAGTTGATTCTTCGGGGAGTCATCGTACCTGCGCGTGTGGACCACTTTCACGGACATGAGGTCTTCGTTGAAAAGATCTGAGTCGGTGATGTAACTCTTAAACTGGCTCACGGGATAGGAAATATCGAGCGACTTAGTAGCTTCTATACGAATAGTTAGCGAAGAAAGAGAACCTTGGCAGGTGTATGGACGTACCACCCGTGGGTAAAGTGAGGCCGATGTAGAAAGTCGTAGTGTACACTACCGTGGTGTCACCGTTGGCTTCGAGTGCACCCTCAGCATCCATTTCAGATTTTGGAATGTGATAGTCAAGGGAACCTTGCGCGACCTCTTTGAACTGATCATCTGTGATACGATGCGCCCGCTCAAAGTACTCTATATATGGCCGCGCGGTAGCGATACCTGTGTTTCCATCGTCGATGCCTTTGATGATGTGTCGGATCTTCGACTGTACCAGTCCGGAGAAGGTCGAGTTGGCTTCCTTGGTTCGGCTTGCGGCAACGACGCTCAAATAGTACTTGTGGTCTTTTGTAAAGAAAGTGTGTCGTTCGAACAGGGCCTTCCAGTCCTTTTTGTTTGCGAAAATGTCCTGCAATATCTTGTCCGCTCGACCGAATTCTTCCTTCATGATGCGCAGTGTGGATGGCATAACGGTGTGAGTGGCGCACATGGATGGGAATGCGGGTGTGATGATGGGCATGAGATGGGCTCTATCGCCGCCATAGACCTAGCAAGTTTAGTTTGAGCTTCATTGTTATTTTGGATATAGAAGACGTACCTGTGGGTTCCATACACGGAGGCCCATGTCACCCTCTTCGATGTGCTTCAGCATTACAGGCCTAGGCCAGGTCCACTTGTACATTAGGCTGAAGAACTTTGAGACAATGGTAGCGCCGTTGGCCATTGGATAAAGCTGGCATATGCGGGCAACCATGATAGCCCACGCGACTCCTCCAGGGTATCCAAAAACGGCCCCGTAGATGCCGCGGCGGTTCGACCAGAGCTTGATGGCTCGCAGCGCATGTCGGAAGCTCACTTTCTGTGGAACGGAGTCCAAGAGTTCGTTGGTGACTCGCGTACCGTTGACGCTGCGTGTTGCCGACTCGGAAAGTCCCTCCAAGTCCTTCTTGTCAATAGTGGTCATCTTGGACGGTATTGAAGGCCTCTTTGGTAGCGAGCAGAACAGCAAGTCTATGCTCACGCCCTGGTATTGCATTTTGATAATAGGTACAAAGGCGTCTTCTACCGGCACGAACTCTTGGATGTCCTTTTCGTCGCATAGTTCTCTGAAGGTCGGGGGAAAGAGAGCGAAGAAATCGTCAATGGAGACAAACTTGGGCGCCACAACGAGCGTATCGATATCGGATGAGGGACCGTGAACACCGAGAGCGAAGCTGCCGAAAGTGAAGATCTTGCCGCCCGCGGCGTCGATGATAGGTTGCTGAACACCCTTTTTCCTGCCGACGCGACGCACGAACTCTTCGACGACGTTCTGGATATCTTTGAGAACCGACTCCCTAGATATCAGTCAGCTCCTCGCTACTTTAACCCGCGCAATCCAATCGCCTTACCTTTGTTGGTTACCCTCGGGCGTCTCAAAGACATTCTCGTCTTTCAGCGTCGTGATGAGGCTATCGTTTTTGCGAATATCCTGCTCGGTGGGTGGGGCTTCGGAGATGGCGCTGGTGACGCCAAACTGCCGGGTGGGTTTCTTCTGGTCGTCCATGGTGAAAGGGTTGAGGAGTGGTTAAAGTCTGGTTGCGCAACTCGGCACAGATGGCGCGCAGGAAGTCGCAGACGAGGCGCGTGTCGTATTGGATTGCCGTGAGAGGTTGCTGGGTAATATTAGTAGTGACGGAATGAGCGCTCTCACATGGCGACGTGTCGCGACCGTTCCCTTGTTTTGGGTTAGCGGAGTGATTGGCACATGAGAAGTCGTGAATGCTTTCGTCTTTGCAGCGAACAGTTGCCAAGACGCTAACGTGCCGCAGTGGCTCAGGGCTGACCCGAATCCGGCATCCAACCGCCGCAAGTCCGCAACTCCCCGTCGGGGCTTTCAGGTACCCAGGCCCGGACAATACACTTTTCTCGACAATGGCGAAACAAATACCGGCTCACATACTACAACTGCCGGCTTACCTATCCCACAAGTCTGCACTTGTTCTGCTGCCTCGGCCTAGCATTGTTGCGCCCATTGAGCGTGTGCGACGTGTTTACGACAAGCAATACAACAGATGGCCCCCGCACATCAACTTGCTGTACCCATTCTTAGCGAATCCTCGCGTGCGCAGCAAGCAAGATGGAGGCACAGACTTCATGCTCAAGCGCGAAATACACATGCGGATAGCGAGAGTCGTGGAAGCTATAGCTGGCGCTTTTCATCATAACGAAAAGAGCCACTCCGCTTGGTTAGGGCCTGCTACACAAGATATTCAGAGACTTCACGCTGAGTAGCAGACTGAGTTCTTCGAGGTCAATCATGATACCCGACCTTTCACGCCTCATCTCTCTGTAGGGCAGACACGTAGTTATATTGGCCTATAGAAGCTTAGTGAAAAAGTTAAGAAGACTATCTCTGAATTTATGTCCAAGAATGGAGTAGAGGAAGACTCCCCAATCATATTGGACTGGCCTGTAGACAGGGTTTGTGTTCTTGAGCGCAGGTGCTTCAAGGATCGCTTTCGAGTAGTCGCAGAGATAGAGTTAGGGAAAGAGCTGTCTTGAGCACTTTACTCAGTTCTTCTCGAAAAACTCCTTCAGATTCATGTCCAACCACTTAACGTCTTCTGTAGACTGCCCAGGACCACCAGCCCTGAATGCATGGGTTAGCTGCAGGCATGTCACAACCATCGGCGCAGAACTCACCAATGACCCCAGATGGATGGGAAGACCTTCAGAGTCCCCACGCCCGGACTCATACTCTGCACCTCAAACTCAGAATCCTCCGGGGGAAAGTAGAGATCCGTCTTTCCAGGCAATACTAGCGTTTTGGCCTTGATACCCTTCATTGCTTTGTCAAAGTCACCGTTGTATGGCTCTTGGTTAGAGCAGTCACCCGCCTGCCAGGTATGTGCCATGACCAGCATGTCCTCAGGGTCTTTTGACAGTGCCCAGGCTTCCCAAAAGTTGACGAGGAAGTCGTCGAGGTTCTTGAAGCCCAAGGTCGGCGCTGTCTCGTACAGCTTTTCGCGGTAGAAGGCTTGAGAGAAGCCCCAGCCAGCATACACGCGTCCAAGAGCTTTCAGTCCGATTTCTCGGGCCTCGGCTGAGAATGCCACAGGCTTGCCACTGGCAGTGTAAAGATCCGGTTTGGAGACACCACCTGAGCTTGTGCCAATCGATGCATACAGTGCGCTCTTGACACCCTCTATGAAGACTTGGTTATGCAGACTGGTCTTTGCACTGCCACAGAACGGGACTGCAATGTCCATAAAGTCTGGGTATTGGGTTGCCCATTGATATGTCTGTCCTGCGCCCATGGACCACCCCAATACCGCACGCGCGTGCTTGACACGGAGATGCTTGGTCACAAGCTCATACTGTGCGCGTACGTTATCGTAGAAAAGCACCTCGGGAAATGGTCGCAGACCGGGCATGTTGGATGGCGACGACGACTGGCCATTGCCAAATAGAGCGGGGATGATGATGTAGTACTTGGAAGGGTTGAGTGTCTTATCTGAGCCTGTGAGCCAGAGATTATCCTGTATCTCTGAGAGAATAATGTCAGTAACTGTACGGAATTCTAAACGAGTCTTGCATACTTCCAGAATACCATGTTGGGTAGACTACAGCTGGGAGCGATGGGTCGCCCAGCGTCTTATATGCGATGAAAGCATCTGGAATCTCTCCCCCGGATTTTAGCTTGAAGTTACCAAGCTTGTACGTCTGGTAGTCGGCATCTGAAGACATAATGAAGTTCTATGTTGATTTCTTAAGACGATCTGTTACTTTTGTTTCCAAGGAGCAACACGGTACATATCCATGCTACTGCCCACTCACCGATGCTGATCAACTTCACACAGGCTTCTTATGTACGTGATGGAAGGAACATCAGACTTCAAGAGCATTATCTATCTACGAGCGGTACGCCTTGCAAGCCGACCTCCATAGTTGGGGCTTCCGCAGTGGTATTGTTATCTATGGCGGGGTAACTTGGAGACTGGCGGGGTAAATGACGTTCTCAACCGTATTCTGTAGGACTGTACCTAGAACACCCATCCGCCCGCGCATAGCCGTAAAATAGGTAATCAGCAACCCCTCATGCTTATTAATACATTATACAACCCACGATGGGCCGGCAAGTTTGTGTTCGGCATAGTTAGAGTCATCAGCGAGACCGAATCTAGTACATCGCTGGATCCTCGGTCACCGTTCCGCGGCCGCCCTAGGCTTTCCGCCGCTTTTTGTAGTTTCGGAATACCCTCCGCCATTTACCGGAATGCATAATTTCGCGCTTGATAATATTCCTAGCACGGCAGTTACATCTATGTCGACATAGGTTACAAAAATCCAGCTATCATTACCAGCCACAACCCGTCCATTCACTCCAGTCCAAATACCCATCACCCTCGACACAAACCTCACATAAACCATACTCCAAAATGGCATCAGGAAGAGCAGACGCCGAGAAGGAAATAAAGCGCAACCCCCACGGCGATTTCAAAGCCGTCGAAGCCTCGCGCCCACCCTTTGACCAGACATTATCCTTCCACTACACCCAAGCGCCAAAACCAGACTGGCAGCCCGGTACCGGCTCCAACACACCATCCAGCCTCCAAAAGTCGCACCGCTCAATCAACCCCTACGAAGAAGGCCGACCCGTAGTAAACAATTATAAGCTGCTCATCTCCGCCATCGTGCCCCGCCCCATCGGCTTCGTCTCAACCATAAGCTCAGATGGTTCATCTACCAACCTCGCGCCTTTCAGCTATTTCAACCTCGTAAACCATGACCCACCCATGTTTGTCCTTGGCTTCGCCGGCGGCATGGACAAGGCGAAGGATACGCTGAAGAACTTGCTTGATACAAAGGAAGCTGTTGTCAACATCATCACGGAAGAGTATATTGAGGCTGCAAATTTCACGTCGATTAATGCGCCGACGGGCATTAGTGAGTGGGCGTTTAGCGGGCTGCATGCTGAGAAGAGCAAGTTTGTGAAGCCGGATAGGGTGAAAGAAGCCGTGTTTAGTATCGAGGCCAAACTTGTTAATACGGTCGAGTGGACGAGTAAGAATCCTGCTACGCCAGATAAGAAGACTGGTGTTACGGCTTTTGTGGAGGGGGTTAATTTTTGGGCTCGGGAGGATGCGATTGATGAGCAGGGTGTGCTTATTGATCCTGCTGTGAGTTTCCCGTCATTTTCCTAGAGAACAGAGGCTGGAACACGGTGCTAATCTTTTTTGCAGGTGCTCAAGCCGGTGTCGAGATTGGGTGGTATCACGTATGCGCGTGTGACTCAGGCTTTCGAACTCCCGAGGCCGGACTATGAGGAGGTAACTAAAGATCCCGAGGTTGCCAAGCTGGCGCAGCCAAAGGGGAAGACTCAGTTGTAGAGATTTGCCAAGGCTCGGTTTTGTGCACAACATCTGTTGCCTGTGGATGATTTCTCGTGTGCTTCATAGAACGGTAGATATATTAAAAGGCATACATGTGTGGCATAGAACGAGGAACAGGCTTGTGCAGTGTAAACCGCAGTATCAATCTGTTTTCAATTCAAATTCGAAAACGAAGAAGAGGAAAAGCAGAGGTATCATACTGATGCGCTAACAGCACCAGGTATCTCTTACCCCCGAGTAAGACCGACTCCAATACACCAACTCCTGCGAAGAGCAAGTCAAACTTCGTTCCTTCCCTTACAAAGCCATCACACCTGCAAACGCCGCAGCAACACCAGCGCCAACCAACCCTACCATATTCTGCGCACCCGCACCCGTCTCCTTGGGTCCTGCAGTCCCACTAGCACGCGAGCTCTTCGACGCTTGTCCCGTTGTCGACGCCGTCGCATTCGGGCCCTGAACAGCTTCAACAATCAATGACTGGACCTCCTGATTGAACTTGTCATAGTAGCTCTTGACATCACTCGGTAGCGCGCTGTACCAAGCCGGCGTAGCAGAAAACGTCTCGATCTCGCCGATCGCAGTCACCTCGCTGGGGATTGAGTAGCTGGCGGTTGCGGCAAACGAGGCTAGGCCCTTGTGGGCTGAAGCTGCGGCTGAGAGCGCGGAACCTTCAGTTAGGGAGGCGAGGCGCGAGGTGACGAAGTTTTCAAGCGAGGAGATGTAGTTGTCCATCTGGGGGTTGTTAGGATGGGCGGGGGATCAAGAGGGTCAAGTGCAAGGGGGGAGGGGGACATACGTCTGTTAGGACGGCGAGGTTGGTAGGGACGGGCGTAGATGTTATGATGACGAACTCTGCGGCTGCTGTGCTTGCTGCAGCAGCAAGGAGGGCGAGGTTCTTGAACTGCATTGTGACGACGCGGTATCGAGTAGTCTTATTTTGGAAAAGAGGGACTGTTGTGTATCTGAAAAGGAAGAAAAGAATCTACGGGTTTTATAGATTTCTGGGGAGTATAAACAACAAAAGCGAATGTTAAGACAGGGTAAGAGTGAAGGGGATGGGGAGGTGGGAATGGAACGCGTTCCAGTGCGGAGATGCGCCTTTATGTACCACCAAGACCTTTTGTGCGTTTGCATGTGTGTTTGTCCCTCACCGTTCACTACTACTAGAGGGAACTCAGCCCCAAACCTCGCATGGGTCAATATGTCCAGCCAGCCGCGGGCCAGCCTTGCAATGTTGACATCTATTTGAATCATCTGGTAAGCAGTAAACGTGCATCTAATGATCGTCACCCCAGCCCGCCTGACGCAATCCCTCTGATCCTGGACCCTTGCAACCCGCAAACCACAATGAACGACACGCGTTTGAAACATAAGATTCGCAGAGTTCCCAGCGGTACCCCAACTGGACGTTTTTTTTATGACAGTGGATTTTCAGGGGAGGCTTGGTTTTCTAGCGGCATTGGGGCTGCAAAAGGCCTAAATTTGGAGTATTGATTGCATTAGCGTCCCCGCCTTATCACAAACAAGCTTCTTCCCTGACAAAAGGATTGGGTGACGCGGACACCACAAGGCCTCCCACTAGCCACCATAATGTCCCAAAATATTACGCAGTCAAAGCGGTGCTCAAAGTCCTTTTTACTCAACCCCCCCGGGCTGCGGTTGCGATGGTGATGCCCTCGCTACTGCCCTTATTTCCTGCAATCTCGCCTTGGTCGCTGGAGGTATCGCTTGCGTTTGGGCTTGCGCTTCCCGGCATCTTGAGCGACTGTTTCTTTGCTTTCCTTCCAGCCGAGAAAGAGGAAGCCTAGGATCACCACGAGCCAGTACAGGTTGTATGAGATGACTGAACCGTAGGTTGCGCTGTTCTGCCACCCGAGTAAGGAGTTGAAGATTCCCCAGCTGTAATCGACATGTTAGCGAGAGGCGTTGAACGAAAGATGGATTCACGTACCCGCCTGAACCGTTTTCTAACGGAGAGCAACACTATCATGCAGCAGTCAGCATACAAAACTCGACGAATGGCAGCAAAGACTTACGTTGACATGCCAAACACTCTTCCTGATGTCATAGCTACCAGGTCCTGTACCGGCTTCTGCAGCGCCCTCTCCAGCAAGCTTAACCCACGCATGCTGCTCCAGATCCCAGACGCCCTTTGAGAACAGACCCGCAGCCACGAGATACAGAAAGCACGTGGAAACGACGAGGAAGATCTGCAGCGACGTCTTGTTACCGCCCTTGTAGATGAGAAAACCGATGAAAGCACCTGCACCAAGACCACAGATGACAGCGAGTGGGAAGCTTGTTGCTGGCGCGCCCAGTCCAACACCTGCAATAAACCTGTTTTTTTTTCACTCAGCCTTCGACCATGAGAAAGAGAAAGATATTCACTTACAGCACTGCTTCGATGCCCTCACGGAGCACAGTGATAAACGGCAAGATGAACATGGCATACTTCTCGCTCCACTTCTTCAACTTGCCCTTGATAGGCAGCTTGGAATCCTTCTGCTCCAGCACCTTGGCAATCTTGACACGCCATTTGTCTTGAAGTTTGCTAACACGGAGTAGGGCAGCGCCCATGACTGTAATAATGATGCTTGCGATGAGCGCAAAGACTCCTTCCCAGATGTGTTCTGCCGATTCAAAAGTGTTACGTCCGGCCGTGTAAAACGTGCCAATGACACCAGCGCAGATGATTAGACAGATGAATATACCTGCGCCAACACCGTACCAAATCTGGCGCACGAGGCGTTTGTGGACAGCGGCATCCTGCTCAGGGCCGAGGGTCTGCTTGAGGAAAGCGAGAAGCACAGAGACGATAATGCTTGTTTCCAAACACTCTCGGAAGCAGATGAAGAAGACTTGGAAGAAGTTAGTAAGCATTGTGTCACCAACATGTACAAGAGAGCTATGGCATACGTACCTGGGACGTTGAAAACGTTTGGCATCTTGCAATAGCTACCAAAGCTCTCGCTCGGTGAAGAATTGAGTGAAGGATCAGATGGAGAGCTCTCGAGGGAATTGTGATCAAGAGAAGGAGATCTAATCAGATGAGACTTCTAGCAGAGCGGCGTGCTAGTCGTGTCTGTAATCCGTCGGACCTGCCGTTCCTGTACGATGGCGCTAATATAAAGCCGAAGTTCGGACACCTCATGCAGTGTGGTCTCACCTGGGCACAACGGGCCGATCAAAGATTGTCAGGTTTTCAGCTGAAGAAGCGGAAAGAAATACCGTGAGCGACTTATCTGGTTCTGTTGACCTTACAGCCGTTGATAAGCCACCGCGAACTTGTAGATCACGTTGGTCACCCCCAGGGCTCTCTTGCCATGTGGACCCCAAACGTCTTCTCCAACCACCCCGCACAAGATTGACCTTCAATTGTGCAAGCTGCAAGCTGCAAGCATATTTTGCCTGCTCGCATGCCCAGAAAAGACAAATCAAATCAAGTCTCGATAGCGTACCTTAGCGTGAGCTTGTTGGTTGTTTCGGCGCCGTCGCTTACCCCAGATCCTGGTCGATTACGGTCCAGATTATCAGATGGCCCGATAACATCCGGATGAATGTCCCTGAAGGACAAATCATAGCCTAACAAACCATCCACCGCTGCCAGCGACGAGGAAAAAATCACGCGATAGTGAAACAATTGGGCGTACTGGCGTTTCTAGAGCCCAATGCGTGGGAGGGAAAAGCACAGCTAGCCCCGCTTTTGCAAGTTTCCTTCACTTACAGTACATAGCGCCCTTACCGATGGCCGAGGATCTGATAATATCGCGCCGAATCGCCGGGGCGTCGCATGCTAAGACATTAGACAGGCTTATCTGATGCCCGCGCGGGCGTTGCGATGGTCGGATGTTTGCTCTTGCCTGTATGACACTGAGCCTCGGGGATATCACACACCAAATCTGCTGGGACCCGTTGTGTTCAAAGTGACTTGGTCATCCGCCAAAACAAAGAAGAGCTGGCTGCTCTCCGATCCTCAGGTTTTGGCACTCGTTTCATCATGTTATCTTACTCTTTGGCGGGTTATCTGCTGCCATTGTCTTTTCTGGCTGGCGTGGCTCGCTGCGCTACTGTCACACACGACTTCGACATAGGATGGTTGTACGCGAATCCTGATGGCCAGCAAACACGACCTGTAATTGGCATCAACGGACAATGGCCTGTACCGCCTATTATAGCAAACAAGGGCGATCGGATTATCGTTAATGTTAAGAATTCGCTGGGAAACGAGTCTACCAGTCTTCACTTTCATGGCTTGTACATGAATGGTACGACACACATGGACGGTCCGATCGGGGTTACGCAGTGTGGGATATCTCCTGGAAGCTCTTTTACATACAACTTCACTGTGAGTCTTGCATGTTTGAGCTATACACTGCAAGATGCTGACGAGGATAGATTGACCAACCAGGTACATACTGGTACCACAGCCATGAGCGTGGTCAGTATCCAGATGGTATCCGTGGACCCCTCATCGTCCATGACAGCGATAGCCCCTTCAAGGACCTGTATGATGAGGAAATCATCTTGACTCTTTCCGATTGGTACCATGAGCGGATGCAACCCCTCTTGGCGAGCTTTATCAGCATTGCCAATCCATCTGGCGCAGAACCGGTCCCCCAAGCAGCACTTTTCAACGATACCCAGAATCTGGCTGTCAAGATCGAGCCTGGCAAGACGTATCTCTTCCGTATGGTCAACATGGCTGCATTTGCGGCACAGTATGTTTGGTTCGAAGAGCATACCATGCGGATCGTGGAAGTCGATGGCATTTACACAGAGCCCACTGAAGCTAACATGCTGTATTTTACTGCTGCCCAGCGATACAGTGTGCTCGTTACCGCCAAGAACGACACAAACTCCAACTTTGCCTTTGTTGGTAGCATGGATGAAGACATGTTCGACGCGGTACCCGATGGCTTAAACCCAAATGTCACTGGCTGGCTCGTCTATGATGAGAACAAGGAGAAGCCTGCACCAAAGGATGTTGATTCCTTTGAACCTTTTGATGATTTCAACCTGGTGCCGTATGATAAACAAACAGTCCTGGATCGCGTCGACCAGACTGTTACGCTGGACATGAACATGGGTAACCTGAACGACGGAGCGAATTAGTAAGTACCAATGTTCACATGATGTAAGAATACAACTAACAGACCCCAGCGCCTTCTTCAACGACATAACCTATGTCAGCCCCAAAGTCCCCACCCTCTACTCAGTCCTCTTCACAGGCGCCAACGCCACAGACGCCGTAATCTACGGCAGTAACACAAACTCCTTTGTCCTCGCGCAAAACCAAGTCGTAGAAATCGTGCTCAACAACAACGACCCCGGAAAGTACGCATCTTCCCCCTCCTCCCTATTCTATCTTGAAATTCCACACTAACAATCCCCACAGACACCCCTTCCATCTCCACGGCCACGTCTTCCAAGTCGTAACCCGCAGCGCCCCCGACTCCGGCCCATACGACCCGTCCAACACCACCACCCCCTCGCCCACCCCCATGCGCCGCGACACCATCCTCGTCTATCCAAACGGCCACATTGTCCTACGCTTCCGCTCCGACAATCCTGGTGTCTGGCTCTTCCACTGCCACATCGAGTGGCACGTCGCATCCGGTCTAACGGCCACCATGATCGAGGCGCCGCTCGCCGTGCAAGCCCAACTCAAAGACAACATCCCCGCTGACCACTGGAAGGTGTGTGAAGAAAAGGGTGTGCTGACCAAAGGTAATGCGGCGGGAAATACGGTTGATTTTGCGGATTTGAGGGGCGAGAATGCGCCGCCTGGAAGAGTGCCGAGTGGGTTTACGAAGAGAGGCGTGGTGGCGTTGGTGTTTAGTTGTCTCTCAGCGTTTTTGGGATTGGGTGTTATTGGGTGGTATGGGTTGAGACCTGTTGGGGGGAAGTGAGTATGTGTTGTTGGGTAGGGTAGTTGATGTATATGGATTTCTGGTAGATGAGATATGGATTTAGGCAAAGAAAGATGGGGCTTATGACAAGGGAATGGACTTTTTAATAATAAAGAGCAAAGAAAAAGAGCATAGTTTTACTAGGAGAACGCTGTGCTTGTACCCATTTTGACGTTTGAGGTCATGTTTGCAACCATGTCAGTTCTCCCATTTGCACAAAAGCAATCCAAGTCTCACCGAGACCAGATCTACTAAATCAAGCACAACAGTCCCCACCATGCAGAAGAAGAAGAAGAAGAAGAAGAAGAAGAAGAAGAAGAAGAAGAAGAAGAAGAAGAAGAAGAAGAAGAAGAAGAAGAAGAAGAAGAAAAGAAGAAGAAGAAGAAGAAGAGAAGAGAAGAAGAAGAAGAAGAAGAAGAAAAGAAGCGATGCTAGACGGTCCTTTGAATCTACTAAAAGCCCTTGACCTGGATAACACGCTTGATGTTTATCTCTTTTTTGCTCCAGCGTTCTCCTCACCACTACATCTATCATCAACCCACCCCACTCCCCATGATTCCCACATGGTTAGTCAGCCCACGCCAGCCCACACCTACATCATCTGCTGCTCATCCCAATAATAACTCCACATATCATTCCCCCTCATCTCATCCGCATAGCTCTTCCCTTTTGTCGACCCCGCCGCCCCCGCACACACAATAAGTGGTAGGAAATGTTCTGCACCGCCCCTGTCCACAGATGTCAGTAAAGAGGAGGAAAAAAAAAAAGAACATGGCTCTTTGCCCACACATGTGCCCTCCCCCCAATCCAAAAGAAAGAAAAACTCACCTCGGATGCATAACCCACGCGCCCGTCCACTCCCTCCACGCCCCAAACTTGCTCTCCCTGACCCCGTCATCCGTCGTCAAGGCCGCATCACTAACCACGCGACTCCACTCCTGATTCAAGCGTTTAAACTCTGGCGTCTGCGCCGTGCCATCAAACATGAGGCGTAAATTATGGAACGTGGCGTACCCGCTGCCTACAATGGCAATATTTTGGGTTCGCAGTTTACCCAGCGCGCGGCCGATGGCGTAGTGGAGGGTTGGGGATTCAGAGGCGAGGACGGAGAGTTGGACAATGGGAGTTGTGGCGGGGGGGTCGATGAGTTTCATGGGGATGAAGACGCCGTGGTCCCATGCTGTGGGTTGTTGTTAGTTTTCAGTGTTGCTGATAGTGTTCTTTGGATTAAAAGGGGTAGGTAGGTGGGTGGGTGGTTCATGTATAATTGTATTGGGAGTTTGGGTTCATGTAGAGTACAAATATACGTACCTCTAACCTCATCTTCCACACACTCAATCCCCGCCTCCCCCAGCACCTCCTTCACCATACCCGCCACCTCGGGACTCCCCGGCGCATCATGTCTTATCTGGTAACTCTCCTCTGGAAACCCGTAATAATCATACAACAACTCGTGTTTAGCGCCGCTTGACACCCTCACCTTTTCTGTGCTCCAGTGCGCGGTGATTACCACAATGGCGCGCGGGGCATCCGGGGATCCTAGTTTGAGTATCTGAGGCACTTTTGTTTGGAGGGATTTGGTGATGGAGGCATGCGAGGGGTCGCCTAGGACGGGCATGGGACCGCCGCCGTGGGAGAGGGATATTACGGGGGCAAGGCGTGGCATTTTAGTGGTGGTGGTGGTGCTGTTGCTGCTGTATGAGAGAGGGGATTGTTGGAGGTGGGTGAAGAGGAGGTGTGGGTTTTGTGTGGTGTTGCTGTTGGCTAGGGAGACGCGAGATATGCTGGTGAGGGTTGAGAAGAGAGCGAGATGGAACGGTCGCATGGTCCTGGAGAGGAAAGTGGCAGACACGTGGTATATATGGCGTGCATAGTTTCTCTCGGCATTTGCGATGGCTTCTATCGGTATTTGTGGAATGGGCTAGATGCGTGGATTGTTGCTCGTGGCCGGTTTGTAAGATGTGGTTCCTGGGCGCGGAATTGTACCGCTGGGGGTCCGTCGGCTGATCACGTGGGTACGCGAAGACGCGTTCGAGCATGCTTACAAGATTATGCTTTTTTAGCAGATGCCAGACCAACGACGAACGTGTTGTTAAAGGAATTAGCTCTTATCATGCACTAGATCGTGTCGTTCCCAGGAAAAGGAAAATACCAGGTCCTTGATTCTCGTCGTGCTGGCATCTAATGCCTATGACACGTCAATCACAGCAAATCATGGACTACATATACAGTATCATCGTTGATTCGGCTACGTGATCGTTGCGCACATATATAGCCGAAGGTATCAAAAGCCAGTACACCGTTGTAACCGACCCTAACTACCAGCACGCCCGTTGATTGCACGTGACGAACAACGTAATACTGTGAGCCCAAAAAGTATACAGTAGATGCGGCGGCCCAGATTCCTTGTGAAACTCGCATACCGCGAGATCAATCATCTGAGAGCCGGTAAAGGTGTGTTGACCTAGGTTTCCTCATTTTCGGCAACTAATCTTGTCAGTAATGTCCAGTCAAGTCATGATGGTCTTGTAAAGGATGAACTCACCATCGTCACCGTTGGCAGAGTCCTCCTTCTCAAAGTTGGCCTTTTTGAATTTGGTGTCAGCAGGAAATTCGTGAAAAAGAAGACATTGCTCTCATCTACCTCAGAATCTGACTCCTCTTTCTTAACTGCCTTCTTGGTACGACCCTTACCACGGCCAGCAGGCGCCCTTTTGACCTTCTTGGCGACTGGGGACTTGACAATGGAGTCGGCCTTATCGCTATCACTGGCGGCGTCGTCCTTGCCATCACCGGCCTTGGAGTTCTCTTCGACAGCCTTACGCTTCTTGGGGGTCCTGGGCTCAGCTGCGGTGGTGGTGGCGGTACCAGTCTGACCCAGGAGACTAGCGAAGGAGGGGTGGTTCTCGCTGGCCTTCTTCTTGACCGGGGGCCCTGATTTTGTTTAGATACTATCATTCATGCACACATAAACGTCACTTACACATCTTCTTCAGCGATCCAGCAGTGTTCTTGGTCAGCGTTGCCATGAGATCATAGTCGTACTACTGGAAGTCAGCATAGGACGAAAAAGAAGTAGAAGCACACGACTATAACGTTCATACTGCAAATGATGCTAGGCGCGACAGTTGTGTGATGACGTACCTTGTCAGTTCCGATGCAGCTCACGAAAGCAGCAGCCAAAAGCTTGGTCTCCTTATCCGTGAAGCCAACCAGGAGGGCGTTAGAGTCGCCGTCCGGGGCGTCCTTCTTGGGAGCCATCTTGTAGATGTTGGTGGTACTTGAAGATGAGAGCAGGTAATGAGGCGGTACGCGGAGATGTGAAAGTACGTGCTGGAAGTGTGTGGGGGGATAAAGGATAAAGGAGAAGAAGGAAAGTTGTCTGCTGAGGGAAAGGCGGGGTTCTTTGATTCGGCCAAACGAAGTGAAGTTGGAATTTGCGGACTCGCTGCCTATGTGATGACGTCTAGGCTGCTATGCTGCGTGACCGTCGCCTTCAAACGCCCTGATTCGCCGAGACAGCTTGCTTGTTATCCTGTTACCTGATTTCCCGAGGAGGGAAAGCCAGGCTTGCCGCTTTCGGAGATGAGTCGCTGGTGATGGACGACGGCACGACTGCCCACGCTGTAATGCACAACATCATGCTGCTGCACGAGAACCACGATAGCCTAGCTCATACATGTGTCATATATCGATGACTGTGTAAACGCAGAGTGACTATGCTGAAACCATCTGAGTATGTGCCATGCGCGCGGCAGAATATGGCAGCAGAAAGCTGCTGTTCAGGGTCTTGTTACTATGTCATTCACGGAGTAAAGAATGTTAACCGGTAACGGCAAAGACACCTATCCAGCTATACAGAGCTTCTTTGTACCACGGTTAAAATAGGTCGACACACTGACAGTGCTCGTATAGTTTGTGGACGGCATGCTACTATATGACCAGCGAAGAATCGATCGCAGCACATTCTGACACAATGCAAGGCACCAGAGGCACACATTGTAGGATCAATCAGTGCACTGGGTAGTACGACTTTAGAATAGAAAGCGTAATATATGAAGATAGTGGAGAAAAAGAGATTATAAGACGTGGGCGGAAAGGAACATGATGCACCAAAGTTACGACGTGTGACAAGAGACTGCACACGTGATGCACTGATGAACTTGATCGATGGACTGTATAACTAGGCCGTGAACTGGCTTCTTCTGTACAAGAGAAAGGAGTATAAATAACAACAAGGCGGTATTATGGAGAATACGAGGTCGGCCAAGAATTGGCGTGCCCGGAAGAGGTCGGGTAACGGAAAGACAGTATTGGACGACATGGCATTCTGTGGTCAGATTGATCATCCAATACCTACTTGTGCTGGAGAAGAAACGGGCCGACGTAGCACCTTTATGTACATATGTGGCCTGGGTTGAGGGAATAAATGTGGACAGGATTGAGATAAGAAGACGTATGCTGCGAGGTCCAGACATGTTTAGCTTGATTGTGCTCCGCCCTGTGTCTAGAATAGCCACGGGATGCATGCCCGCGCCAGGGCGTACTACCATGGCAGCGGGAAGCAATGTAAAGGACATTGAGACATGTTGCAGGGAGCTGACCTGTTCGGCGTTGGCGATGACGGTTGAGTGGTACAATACAGCGTCTGCCCCGCTCGCAGGTGCCAGCACACGAATTGACAGGCATGGCGGGCTGCATGTCCCCAGACGACGGGAAGGTATCCATCGGCGTGCAGGCGGCACCGTTTGACGTTGAGCAGGTCGGCGATCAAAAAACACAAGGGGGCATGATGCGAGGTACCGTGACTGCATGGTGCCTCATTGCATTAGGGTGGTACTCGAGGTTGCAACTTGCATACTTGCAGATGAGTGAATAGACAGGAATAGCGGCTAGCTGCAGCGGCTCTTGGGCTTTCCCATAGGTCGGAACATAGTCGCGACTTGGTGTTTGGAGCGGCCGAGTGCGGCGGAGCGGAGGGGGTGGTCTGGATGGCATGGATGGCATTGTACTGGTAGAGAGAGAGCCAAGTGACCAGTATCGAAGCCGGTGACACCGGCGGTCGAGTACTAGCCCCGACCTCTAGGGTGAGGAGCCGCGGTCCGGTCAGTGCAGGCTGCTGCACCTTGGGACCGGTAACACCTGGAGCGGCAGACGGGCAGGCCTTGGATAGGCCTGAGGGTGCGTTTTGATGGCGTCTATCAGGCGAGAGAGCATCGCAGCAACCGCTGGCGGAGATGAGAGCTTGGGGAGGGGAGGGGAGGGGAGGGGAGGGGAGGGGAGGAATTACAGCACAATACATACATACCTATGTACTGTACTCTCGCTTGCAATGCAGGTTGGGCAGGATCTGCAACCAGCGGGCCGTGCCAGGAACAAGGCGTAGGCGCAGGCGCAGCAGACGCCGATGCAGACGCAGACGCAGACGCAGACGCAGACGCAAGCAATTTTTGTGCCTCTTCGCGTATCCACGTCAGGACGGCCGACGTTAGGCTTTTTTTCCGTGGTTGTGTCTTTCGCTCGAGCGCCTTCTCCGCGCTACCTCTCACGTGTCTGCGTCGTATGTATATCACCCTCCATCGCAGCTGCCACTCATTG
The DNA here is from genome assembly GCA_014334815.1 of Pyrenophora teres f. maculata. NCBI lineage: Eukaryota > Fungi > Ascomycota > Dothideomycetes > Pleosporales > Pleosporaceae > Pyrenophora > Pyrenophora teres. The sequence continues at coordinate 1,060,628 of CP060572.1, read as the reverse complement.
CTTCGCTCCTTCTCCAGTTTTTTGCGCTCCTTCCTTCACCACCAGTTGCCCCTCCCGACGCACACCATCCCCGCACTCGACTCGACATTACACCCTGACCAAGCCTACACACACACACATCGGGCCTACTTGCCTAGCAGACTGAAGCCCAAGAGCGCCAGCCATTCCTCAGTGATCAACATCATGTCTTCTCATTCGAGCCTCACCAGCTCGTACCGCGCGCGCGCAGCCCTGCCAACAACAGGGCCCTTGGCTTCTTACCTGCTGAGGCTGGTGTCTATCAAGCAGACGAACCTCTGCCTTTCAGCCGATGTGGAAACCTCAGCCGAGCTCTTGCAGCTGGCAGAAGACGTGGGCGACTCCATTTGCCTGCTCAAGACACACTGCGACATTGTCACCGACTGGTCCGACAGAACGGCCCAGGCCCTACGCGAAGTTGCCAAGCGCAAGTACTTCCTGATCTTCGAGGACCGAAAGTTTGCAGATATTGGTGGTATGTCGCTGCTGCCCGAATCATACCCCTTGCTCCACCCGCTCTCTCCTCCACTCGCAGCCCCACGATTTGCTTAGCCCGCCCCTAATAGACGCGCAATAGAAACCGTGCAGAAGCAATACACCTCCGGCCACCACCGCATCGCGCTTTGGGCCGAGATTACAAACGCACACGTCCTCCCTGGTCCTGCCATTGTCACCGCACTCGAGAAAGCTGCCGAAACCACAATCACTAGACACAATACGTCTGTAAATACCGAGATCTCTGCTACACGCCAATCCAACGGAGCAGATGATGACGATGACGACGATTTCACCTACAACGATTCCGCCATCGAGTCTCCAATCGAGATGGAGGGCGAAGAGAGGCGGTTGAGCATAAAGCCTCAGGACCGAAAGCACAGCGTTGTAAGCGTCACCACATCGATATCGATGCGAACAGAGAGCATATCGCCGCGTCCCGAACCAAACGGCGGCACCGAAGACGTCTTCAGCCTTGACTCTGCCACTGAGCTCGTCCATCTCGGCCCACCACCCTTTCTCCGATCACTTCTGCTACTTGCCGAAATGAGCTCTGCCGGTCACCTCATGACACCCGAGTACCAGAAAGAGACTGTCAAGATTGCGCGCGACCATCGGGACTTTGTCATGGGCTTCATTGCGCAACGCAGCTTGAACACTGAGCCCGAAGACAACTTCATCACCATGACGCCCGGTTGCCAGCTACCACCTCCAGGTCAGGAGGGCAAGAAGCTAGGGGATGCCTTCGGCCAGCAATACAATACCCCCCATAAGCTCATTTTCGACCAAGGGTGCGATATCATCATTGTCGGACGAGGCATTGTTCGCGCAGAAGACCGAGTAGCAGAGGCAGAGAGGTACAGGAAGGCAGCGTGGGCAGCATACGAGGAGAGGATAAAAAAGGCGTGACTCACTTTGCCGCGAATGCCCGCGGTATTTAATTTATACCCGTGCAATCCGCAGTAATGAATTCACAGTCTTTGCACTTGCGCATTTTGGCGCCTTCTGGTATATATATCTCATGTAACGAACAAGGCGGAGTTGGAGGTCGTTTCACTTGACAACCCAAACGCATGGCATGGCGTTGCGGTTGGACAACTGGTCAATATATGGGGTAGCAAAATCAGCATCATGATGAGCTGTGATTAATTCGACGTGCTTATTTTTTCAATTTTCCATTTATAGCCCCATTATAGCATGGCATATGATATTATGACAGTACAAGCAGGCTAGTCAGAGAATGGGATGGCCGCGGAGGTGAGCGGGGAACAATCGGTCATCGGCTTTTGTCGCCAAAAAAAGTTCCAGGCCTCTTTCGTTCCATGCGACAGCTCCGATGTCACTCTACTACGAGGCTGCAGCCATTCTTGCCAATACCGACAATATTGGCGGGTCGCTAAAGTCGCGTATATATAACAAAAAAGATCTGAAAAGCACACCTGGGCAGCTATTCGCGCTCATTGCGGAGACGTCAAAATGGTCCATTGTGCTAAAGGATGTGATTGAAAAGTGCAAATTGCTCTCAGAAGAGAGAAAGGCAGGTTTCTAGACATGCTGGAGGGAAGACATGTGTTGATTTGATGCCAATAGCTCACCCCAATTCTCGCCCTTCTCCTCACGCACGACCTACTCCTAGCAAAGAACGGCGTCGCCGCCGCCGCCGGCCATGTCCTCAAGCTTGCCATCACTCGACACAAAGCCCGACTCAGCGCCGAACTTACAAAGGCCCGCATACGCTACGGATATGCCACTGTAGATGCTTTCAGAGCTGCTGTCAATGACGGTGAGCTTGAAAAGGAAGAAGGTGACGCGCCCAAAAGCAAGCATCCACGTTGGGTGCGCGTCAACACCATCAAGACGACGTTGGAAGAGCAGCTTTCCAAGACCTTTGCAGGATTCGTAAAGACGGAAAATCTGGCAGACGTGCTGTCTGCGCCAAAGAAGTCCAAAATATACTACCAAGACCCGAACATCCCCAACCTACTCGCTCTTCCGTCTAAAATCGATCTGAGCAGATCATTTGCGTACACAAAAGGTCAAATCATATTTCAGGATAAGGCATCATGCTTTCCAGCCTATCTGCTAGACCCAAAGCCCGACGATGGCGATGTGATTGATGCCACGGCAGCACCAGGAAACAAGACAACACATCTAGCTGCAATTGTCTCGGATTGGAAGCAACCAGGCGAGGAGCAAAAGGTTATAGCTTTTGAGCGCGACAAGGGCAGGACTTTTACCTTGCAAAAGATGGTTAAACTTGCATCGGCGGACGGTATTGTGCAGGTCAAGGGTAGCAGTGACTTCATTGCCGCCAAACCTGGGTCGGACGAGTTTTCCAATGTCGGTGCCATCCTACTTGACCCAAGTTGTTCTGGAACTGGTATCGTCGGGCGTGATGATGCAATCAAAATGCATTTGCCTGCAGGGCCAGGGGAACCGACAGCTGTACCAAAACCGGACAAGGGCAAGAAGCGGAAAAGAGGTGAAGAAGCGGACAATGCCAAAGCACCATCGACTCTCGACCTCGATATGGACGACTCTACGCCTGAAGAGACACCCATGCATGGGAAACTAGCCGAGCGCCTCGCGGCCTTGTCGAGCTTCCAGCTGCATATACTCACCCACGCCATGCGATTCGAGAGTGCGCACAAGATTACATATTCCACATGCTCGATACACTTTGAGGAGAACGAAGGCGTTGTTTTCAAAGCGTTGGCGTCTTCTATTGCAAAGGAGCGAGGGTGGAAGATACTCAAACGAGAGAGCCAGGTAGCTGGCTTGAAACAGTGGCATAGGCGCGGGGTTTGGGAGGACGAAAAGCTTGACAATGAGCCAGATGAGTCGTTCAAGAAGGAAGTATTGGAAGCGTGCATTCGCTGTGACAAAGGTACAGAGGAAGGTACAATGGGCTTCTTCGTTGCTGCCTTTGTTCGAGAAGGCAATTCAGACCCGGCACAAATCACGGAAGGTGTATTAAATGAAGATGACGAATGGAATGGCTTCAGTGATGATGAGGTAGTTGAAGAGGCAGATCACGTGGAGGTACGGGCAGCAACTAGCTCAGGAAAACGGAAGAACAAGAAGCGGAAACACTAAGAAATAAATAGCGAAAGTGCAAGCAGTCGTTGCGTATCTACTTTGGCAGGTACGATTGCGCCTTGACCTCCGGACGGACAGGAGCTTAGGACCTTGCGCCCATTACCAACAACAACTATTTCACTGCGCCTCACGCAGCCGTTCCTATAGCGCCTCACAAAATCCTTTATTGCCAATGCACTGGACTGAAACACCAATCCCCATCTACGCCTTGACTTCCATTACCGCATCAGTGTACACGACATGGCCTACGCAGGCGAGTCGAGCGTCTCAAGTCCACTCACCTCGTCCACTACTCGTACCCACACGACAACAGCAACTCCTCCTATTAATCCTGATCTCTCTCGTGCCCGAATCAAGAAAATTGCCAAGTGGATCCGCGATGAGCTCGACTTGCTCGTTGCCCGCGAGGGACCCGATATACTACGTTCCGATGACGTCGTAACCCTACACGAGACTTTCATTGCCCTTCGACACACACAGAACATTACCGTCTCCGACTTGCGAGCCACTGGCATTCACAAAGCTGTTCAAGATCTTGCTGGTGTGGCGACGCGGTGGCCGGGTCGGTTATGTGATGACTGCGACAGGATTATTGATATCTGGACTGCCAAGTTTGGAAGTTTCAGCGACATTCATCCTTTTCTGTATGGGAGAGGCGGCCGACTTGAGGGTATTTCTAGTATCCACGAACACTCTCGCGAGGTAGGCCATATGTCTTCTTCTATGTGCCGTCGAAATAACCGTATCTTTGCAGTCATTGCTCAAACGATGGGCAAGAACCTGTCCTGATAAGATCCATCCCAAGCGTTCGCACAGACTGGGCGACTTGGGATTTACGGCTGGCTCGTGAGTATGGTAATACGCAGCATTCACCTCCATGCTCATTGTTTCTGCAGGTGGTGGATAAACCCTCTATTCGCGCACCATGCTGGTATCATTGGTCTTGAAGCATGTGAAGGCGGTACAACGTACGACAAGCACGGTGCATACGCTCTGTTACTCAAGGATACGGGCGAGATTGAAGCCAGTTCAGAAGATCGCTTCACGTATCGGGTTCCGCAGAATGACAAAGGCAAGTTCAGACTTACTTCTGCCACACCAAAGAGCAGAGATCCTGTCCGAGTCCTTCGTAGTCACAGCATCAACAGCGTCTGGGGTCCAAAGGCTGGTGTGAGATATGATGGACTGTAAGTCACCACACCCGGCATATGTCCTTCCTGCTCATGCCTTTTAGGTACAGCGTTAAAGGCTGGTCCATCAAGCAAGCAAAGAGTACGGACTTGTCTGGCGGACACTGGAAAGAAGGCGACATTGTTTTCGATGTAAGATTCGAACGACGCGACTCAGTGCCTATGGAAGTGGTTACCAAACGGCCCACGGCAACCGAAGTGGACGACTATCAAGAGTACAAGCGCCTTCGCAGGGCAAGCCGCGATATTAGACAGAAACAAATTAGCGCACCACCCATCAGAACCGATTTCGAAGCTACAGCCAAAGCAGGCCCTCCCATCGTACCGTCGCCACCAGTATCACCAAATTTGATCCTTACCCAAGCCGACCCTGTACCCAGCACGCCCCGCCGAGGAATCTTCAAACACCTCCACTTTACCGATGAAGCCCACACCCACCCCCCAAACCGCGAACAAGTCGTCTCCCCCAAGACCATACCCCCGGCTGACCCCGCTCTTATGGCCACGACCACCACAACAACCATACCCAAAAACGCCACCCTCGCCGTCCCCGCGCCCCCCAAGCGCACATCCACTATCATCGTAACCACCGCCAACCACACCAAACCTGATAACACTACTAGCACCTCCCCCAACGACCCCAGCCCCGCAAACTCAAACACCAGCAGCGCCCACACCGCCTCGAACACAATCCCTGACATCAAAATCCGTGAAGTAGCCCCCTGGATCGACTACGACGCCGCCCTCACTATGCCCTCACCCACCCTCGAACCACCCGTCATCCACCACAAAGAGCCAGTTATCACGCACTCTAGCGCGACATTTTCGTTGAAGACGGGAAGGTCTGGAAAAGCGAGGTCGGGGGAGAGGTTTCTTGGTCCTGTGGCTGGGGATGATGGTAGTGGTAGTAGGGTTGGGTTCGGGGGTGGAGGAGTCGAAAGCAGGAGTTTACTAGCAGATTCTTTGGCGCCGACGATGGCGGGACGGTTGGGAAAGAGGAGGAGTGTGTTGGGACGGAGTCGAAATCCGATGGCTAAATTGTTCGATGGAGGTGTTGATGACGATCCATCAGACGGGAGGCACGATGAGTGGGAGGGGGTGGAGAAGAACGTCTGGCGTAAACATCTCAGATTGAGGGGCGGTGATGACCTAGAGGAAAGAGACACAGCACCTCCGCCTGTCTACGCACCCACCCCCATCCGCCCATTCAGTCCCGACATCCCTTTCATAATGACTCGTCGCGATGCCATCCGTCCTCTCCCCAGCGAACTTGTACCTCTACAAGACCCCCTGGTGTTCCACCCTATATTCTTTTGTATACAAAACAACCCCGACAACAGCGACGACGTCGACGACGACAACGAAGATCCCTTCATTCAAACCCCAGCAGCTCCCACACCTCACAGACTACTTGGTACACCGGCCATGACGATGATGAAGGATTTTATCTCAAGACCCCAAACTGCTGCGCCACTTGGTAGCCCCATTTGTTCGTCTACGACTATGGATGTGTTTGGTGAAGAAGAATGGGGTGGTTATGTTGGAGTTGGAGTTGGAGTTGTAGGTAGATTGGCGGAGGATGGGAATGAGAAGGGTGACGAGGGACTGTCTTTGGCGGAGCAGAGGTTGAAGAGTATGATTTTGTAACAGTAAAAGTAATAGCAGTAGCTCAAGGGGCTAAATATCTCGTCGTCGTTATTCTAGGTAGGATGGGTGTCGTGGCGTGTGTGTGTCTCTCTCTCTCTCTGTGCGTGGGTTAGCTGTTACGTGTCAAAGCAGGCGGGAAGATGTTTATTGTATTATTTATATACATGTTTGGATTGGTCATCATCACATTATACACAAGCAGAAGAATCTTTTATATAAATAGGATGGCATAATGGGTATCAGATATGAGCTTGTCAAAGGCAACATTTTAAAACAAATACACGCGTCGGCATCTCTTGTTTGCAACACTCTTCTGATGACATTGAAAAGCCACCAGCAGGGGTAAAAGCCTCTTTTACTTGATTAAAATCTTCTTAACGACTTGCGACGCTAGCCCTCCTGGCTTCGAGGACAGAATCCTCGTGCGTGGGTGGGCCTTCGTAGTTTTTCTTGCCCCAGACAAAGTACCAGATGGTTGAGATGATGACGACGGAGGCGAGGACGACGGCAGCGTAGTTCATGGTAGCGGAAGTGACGGCACGGAATGTGGGCATGCAGAAGAGGGGGGTTGCGAGGGCAGACCAAGCTGTTGAATGTATTAGCAAATTGTTGTCGGCAGCAGTGTGATACAAGGCAAGATTTACCAAGAGCAACAACGTTGCAGAAAGTGCCGAGGGGACCGAGATGGAATGCGCCCTCCTTGACCTGCTTGCGGCCGGTGACGAGCGAGCCGAAAATGGGAGCAGCGTAGCTGAGCGTAAGGCAAATGACACCGACACCAGAAAAGGCATTGAAAGCAGCAGCAGCACCAAAGTAAATGAGACCAAGGATAAGCTGGACAGCCATGCTAAGCATCATAGCGTTAAGTGGGACGTCGAGTTTCGGGTTGACCTTCTTCCACAGCTTGTATCCGGGAATGGCACCGTCACGGGAAAAGGCCCAGGTAGCGCGGGATGCGGCAGTGGTGCATCCGATACCACAGAGAAGACCAAGGACGAGGAGGGGGACGAGTAGACCCATGGCTCCACCGGGTGATCCTACGGCATCGCGGAGGATGACGGGTACTGGCTGTCCCGAGGCAAGCGCTGCGAGCATGGCTTGGTCGGGCAAGACGAAGACGAGGGGAATCAGGAAAAGTAGACCGCCGACGGTGTTCAGAGCAACGGTAGCTACCATGGCCTTGGGCACCTGAGTGGCTGGTTCACGTACTTCTTCGCACATACTAGACGCTCCGTTAGCAGTTGGTCGACCTGGTTTAGAACTTTACCGCATGTAGACACGTGATATGCCGCGATGGAGGGAGTAAAGTTGCTTGGGATTGTCGCATAGGAAGAAGAAAAAGGCTGCATGGGAGAAAGGTCGCTCGGGAGGTTTGCATATGGGCTGAGGATGATCTGCTTTGAGGTTGCTTGGGCAGAGGTAAAAAAGGGAGGCTCACGAGATGATCATTCCGGTCGAAGAAGTCGCGTAGGCTGCGTGTAAGAGACCAACCATAAAGGACCATCCGGGAACCCAGCCAGAGTTTGATGGGTCAAATTCAGTAAAGACGTATTCGGCGCTTCGGCGGCCGTTTTTCGCAATGGCAAGGACGCAAATGATTATGGCAAGCACACCAGCAAAGGTCCAGAAAATGGCAAAAGTCTGAATGTGTGTGAGTTTGACGCGCTCGGCAGGCTGTTTTTAGGGGGGTTTTTTCTCACATCAAGCCATGGGAGATACTTGTTTCCAAAGGCAGAGATTGCGTTGCATAGGAGTGTGATGCCAAGGAAGATGAGGAAGACCTGGTAAGCTGAACCCTCAATGATGCCCACACCGGGAGCGCTTTCGTAGACATTGACGCAGGCGACAAGGAAGAGGGCGGTAGCAAAGTTGACCGAGAGAGTAATGGTAATGTTGCCAACTACAAAACACCAACCACAAATCCACGAGGCAATCTTCCGATAAGCGGGCGGTGTAATCATGAAGGTCTGGTAGTAGACACCACCGCTGGTTGGGTAAACGCTCGTAATTTCGCCGAGGGAGGCGGCAACGCAGAGGATGATGAGCGACACAGCTAGCCAACCCCAGATGATGCAGGTCGGACCTCCTCCTACAATCGGGTAGTAGAGGGTTGTTGCGAGACCATACGGGACGGAAGCGAGGACAAAGGACATGAAGGCGACCTGGAGGGTAGATCTTGAGCGCACCAATTCGGACTTGTAGCCCATGGCGGCGAGGAGGTTGTCCGGATCATGGCGAGTAGCATCCTCTCCAGAGTAGGTGGTTGCCAGTTTGGCCTCTGTATCGACGCCGCCGTTGCGCAGGACATGGCCGTGGTCTGCGGCATAGGCATCCGACTGGGTGGCGTACCGGTAATCTGACATGAGGGGCGTAATGCTTTCGTCCTGGGACGTGTGGCCTGGGGGAGAAAGGGACCTGGATAGCTGTCGCAAAGCAAAGCTCTGTGACATGCTCCCAGCGGCGGATCAGCGCAGGCTTTGAAGGGCTGCAGAGGCACGTCAGTCGGCGCATGGTCCAGTGCGACTAGTAAGCTTGGAGGCAAGTGAGTGACAGGCTATGGCGGGCTACCCACCCGAATTTCAGATGGCAAGGCGATGCCGAGCTTGGCTGTCCAATGCTGGAGCTAGAGGCCCAGATAGGCGTCTCTGAGAGCGCCGAGATTATCACCGAGGGCGCGGAAACCACGCCCTAACGTACCCGCGCTCCGCCGCTTGCATGTTGAGATTTTTTTCTGGAAGTGGGGCAGAAGCTGGAAGCCTTGAAGTCTGTCTGCCGGGGATGAGCCGATGGAAGTGGGCTGCGGGTATGGGTGTGGTGTGGGTGTGGTGTGGGTGTGGGTGTGGGTGTGGCCAGGTGCTGGCCAAGTACCTTGCAATGTAACGTTAATGAGCCTCAACCTGTTGCGTGAAACGTACCGAATAACACGCTGGGGTGAACGTGTGGGGTGAGCCATAAGCAAAATGCTATTCGCCATGCCAGCAAATACGTTGATTTGAACCCGTCCGTAGCCAATAGGCGAGACCGAGCGTGTCAGTGAGCTAAGTACAGTATGTACATACCTAGCTGACGCTTGGCCTGCTATGCTTCCACCTTCGGCACACGATCCGTTTTCATGGCAGCGTTCCGGCGTATTGGTCGTGTGCTGCAGGACGGCAGAGGTGGAGAAGGCGCATAACGACTAAGGACCCTACCGGGGAGGGTAGAGAGATAGGGGGTGCTGAAGACGGTGACGGTGGTTTGCACTTTGGCAGACCTGGTTCAGAGCTGTCCCTGCGCCTGGGCGAGCCTCTTCCCTTCCCCGCCCTTCTAAACGCCCATCATGCGGCAAGACACATACTTATAGAGTGACATTCAGTCGCACGCATGAGGCTTGTGCAACATAGCCATGCATCACGAGATTGTCGCACTCGAAGGTCAACACCAGCCCCTTCCCACTGCCGGTTTCGACTTCCCGGCCGCCGTCACCTACACCCTCACCACGTATGAGTCTACTCGCACCCGTGAAGAGCTTCTCGCCCGCATCCGCAATGCTACCATTGTAATCGCCACCATTGTCAAGATTGATGCCGAAGCACTTGACCCGTCTGTCACACCAAACCTGCGCTACATTGCCGTATCGGCAACGGGAACAGACCTCATCGATCTTGACGCCTGCCGGGCGCGAGGCATACGAGTGACAAACTGTCCGGGCGCTAATCTCGACGCCGTTTCGGAACATGCTCTTAGTCTGTATTTTGCAGCCAGGCGGCGCACCGTGTTGCTGGACCGCATAACGCGTACACAACCGAGTGAGTGGAGGACCAAAGGCACCGTCAATCGCTATATGCGCCTCCCGGATGGTACGCCCCCCATAACCTGCAAAGACGAAGTCATGGGCGTTATCGGATATGGGGGCCTGGGTAGGTTTTGTCCCGATTGGGGTGTGGGTCCCAGAGCTGATGGGATATAGGCAAGAGGATAGCGGCTCTAGGGCAAGCTCTGGGCATGCGTGTCCTGGTCGCGAGTCGTAAGACGCCCGCAGCGCCTCTGCAGAGCGACGGCCTCCCAGCCCCGAACATGGCTGATGATCGCATTCCTTTCCATGACGTTCTCCGTCAGTCGACCGTTGTCGTGCTATCATTGCCCCGGAATTCCGACACGCTAAATCTCATCTCTACTGCTGAGCTCGCCAAAATGCACCCTTATGCTGTCTTGATCAACATTTCAAGAGGTGGCATAGTGCACGAGGCCGCGGTAGTGCAGGCCCTCAAGGAAAAGCGGATAGCCGGCTATGCCACCGACGTATATCAGGTCGAGCCTGTTGGCGGTCCCGAGGATACGCCACTACTAGAAGAAGATACCAGGGACTTGAACATCACCATGAGCCCACATCTAGCTTGGTTCTCCCAGAGAACGGTCAAGAATCTCGGGCATCTGTTGAAGGAAACGGTAGAAGCATGGGCGACAGGTAATCCAGTCAACGTTATCGTATGAACGAGTGCGAAGGGCTTAAACGGCAGCAAGCTACGGCCCCTGCGTCTGGATTGAATCCGCATATCACCTTACCTGGTGTAAATATGAGGTATATGTTCAAACTATGGTTCCTTCGTAGACAAATCTAGGGCCAAGGTCCACAGAGCCAATTTCCTTCATCGAGCCGTCATACTTTGCAACATCACGCCGCAGCCTCATCATGAATATGTTGAGCAAATTAGCGGACCACCTGTCTTTCTGACATAGTGCGGTAAGCTACCATAGGTATTAAATCACGAACAAGCTCACGGTCTTTGCTTCCACTTTCGAAATCTCCAAATCTCGAAATTTCATCTCTTTACTTGCATCTCATCATACGCTTCTTGGTGTATGCGGCTCCAATGGGTCCCATTCATTTCTCGTGTGTCTATTGGTGAACCGTCGCTACCACTCTTCTCGTTGAAGATCCACTTCAACAAACACCAATATCCTATCAAGCAGCACGTCGAGTTACCCTTGGTTCTGCTGCGAGGCGGAGTCTTGGCACGCCAGCTCTGCCCTACACCCTCAAATATCTCGCGCAGTCGCGCTTTGTTTACTACCGCAACGCGACGATCTGCATTGAGAGTCTATAGACTGCAAGGCATATTCAGTCCACCCACAGTGCATTCCCCACTTCGGTACCGCGTAAAGACTTGCAGGACGAGTTATGTCCCACTAATATGGCTATCAATTGGTCTATGCTACCTGCCCACGGTATGTACATATCCCAGACTGACAGTTTTAGTACCCATATGAGGTTCCCTCCAGTCGGCAACGAAGATAGCAAATCTCTTCGCAAGCATCTTGAAGAACGGGGAGTCCATCCTCCTCACCACGACATGGAACCTCATCACCTCCTAGAACTGCAAGGGAGAAATATGTCTGGTGCAAGCGCTATGAGATCCAATCCATCGCAACCTCCTCTTACCACTCAAGCACATCGCTGGAGAGATGTGCAATGCATGGCCGAGCACGTACAATACATCGGGAGCAGGCTGACAAGTACGATACCCCGAAGGCGACATGGGATTTTACTAATTTTGGCAGTCAATGAGCCCATCTACGTGGTCGAGGATGATTCAAAGAAGATATGCAGTAACCGAGCCTGTCCGGAACAGATCAACCGCATCAAAATCATCACCGTTGAACCACTACTCGACTGGGGTACCGTTACAGCGACTCTCGACGTGTTTATAGATCCAGGAGTCGAGTTCTCTTTCCGCCGCAACGGACCTTTGATGGATAATCCTTTGTGGACGCAGCTTGTCAAGAGATCGATGCCTAAAGAATTGCGAGCTTACTGCACAGACTGCTTGGGAGAACTTTATAAAAGGCGTAGAGAGGCTTGGGAAGTCATTGACGAATTGACTTACAAGCATGCTCATGGTCGTCCTCTCATGCCACTCATGCCGCCCATTCAGCGTCCAAGGTCTAAAGCTGAAATGTATGATCGACGAGAAAGTACTAGCCCTGACACACACAGCGAGAGTTCATATTTCTTTCATAGTCTATTGGCAGTCGACGGAACCAGTACTGCCACGCGAAGCGCCTCTGGCCATACGGTCGAAGACAGTCGCAACGGTTTCTCAGTGAAAGCCAAAGAGCCGCTGCGTCCACAGAACTTCTCAGGTACGGCTCAGACGTTGCTCAATAATGACTTCACATCTGCACAGCCGGCTGTGCGCTACATCGATGTTTCATTTCGCAGTTCTAGTTTCTTTCCCCAAACTCCCCCTCTCAGCCGCCAACCGCCAACCACGGCTTCCATCAACCACACCATTTCCACCAAGAACGAGAGAGACACACATGAAGAAGAGTACAAAAAACTAGGCGTTGGTGCTATCGAAGGCAGCGAACTGGATTTCACTTCTCTCAAGCGTGGAGACGGCCGCGGCATCAATACTAACGCCTTCTGCCGCTTCCTCGAATCTCGCACTGAGAATAGACTAGCGAAAAGACTAGCGAAGATGCTGCCAGATACACGTGACTTTGGCAGGTCCGTAAACGAGGCGGGTCCTTCTACACCCAAGCGCAAGGCAGGTACTAGTCCCGGTAGTGGCTCATTAGGGCTCAGCTCCGTGCCCTCCAACCTGTCAACCCAGGCAGTCTACTCACCCATCGCGTTCGAAAGCAAGGGAAAAGCCAGAGCACCAGCAGAACCCAATCCATTCCCTCACAGCAACTTCCCATCCGACCTCTCATACCCCAACAACCCCGAAAAAGGCGACGGCAAGAAGGTAACATTCAGTCTCAATACCACCCCACCGCCCAAGCCCTCAACCAAACCGCAACCACAATTCGCCCCCGTCTTCTGCCGCGTAAACGCAGCCACCCAAGGCCCTCCCCCGGGTGTCTCAGAATTGGAATACCTCGCTTCCCTCACACGTGTCCCTGCCAAAGACGACATCATCTGCATCTGCAACAAGCCCGCGCAAACCTACGATGTCCGTATCGCGCAGTGCAACACACCTGATTGTCCGATCGGCTGGCTACATTACAACTGCGGGGACATGACATTCAAGCGCAGCATTCAACATCGGACGCAGATTTGTCAGATTTGCAGGAATGAAAAACACTTTGCCGATCTGTAGAGCCTAGGTGGTAGTGCTTCGCAGACAACTCCACCAGCGCCGTTGACGGGTGAGGATATCGTAGCTGCCGCAGTTCCAAACATGGGCGGTTTTACAGCGTCAAGGAATCCGTATGGTCTTGCTGGCGGCAACAGCGGTGCTGTGAACGGGAAGCCGCTTTCGCCGCTGGCACCGTCTTTCATACCCGGTGTGGGGGCTGCCGAGGCGTCTGGGTCGGGTCTTCAACCGGCTGTGGGTTCGGCAATAGCCATGGGTCTTGCTCCTTCTCGTCCTGCGCTCTTTACGGAGGCGTACACGCAGGGCCCGCAGCTTGCTCTCGAGGCGGATGAGCGATGGGCTCATCGTTTGGCTATTAGCGTTGGTAGGGCCGGGTATGGGTATCCGGACGATGAGTGGGATGATGAGATCGATATGTATACGGACGAGTAGTATGACGACGAGTAGGGTAATGACGGGGGGTGATGCTTGATTTGCGGCTAGAGTCGCCCGTTGATGTGTTCAATGTAACGCACGACCAAGGCTGGGTTGCTGGATTCTTCAGTCGCCGTACCGAACGCTCGGTTAGATGTGGCCTTTCTTTTTCACTTATCAGTTTACACGGCGGAGACTCAGTTGGATATGGCAGCGCATCGCGCTCGCCCACGACATTTCCTTTTCTTTTCTTTTCACTCACACGTTAATCACTAACACACTGGACCATGACTTCGCATCACGCGCCTATAGGTGTGTATTGCTCTAATACATCAAATTTCCCTCCATATCACGTTATGCTTACAGCGTGATATGCGATCAAAAAGTGTATGGGTGATGTCAATGAAAAGATGAAGTGAAAATTGGAATAGTGCTCTTATTGTTGTGCAAATCTCAAACTGCCACACTACACGTTGAAAGTTCAGCTTTTTATGCATCATTTCATTTCACAACACTGTGCATAGTCCAAAATACGGTCAATAACTAAGATATCCTCGAACAACAAAGATACCGCATTCCCATGCCCCAGCCAGATATCCTTCATCACATCCAAGCCCCCAACCCGGTAGTTACTATCTCATCCAGGAGGTCTCCAACCCATTCTGACACACTACACTGTACTCTAGTAAAATCATGAGCTAGTTCCCACGCTTACTGCCACTTCTCTCCCGCTTTCCGCGGAGAAGGCGGTGTACCCTTGGATGCGATGTTTTTAGGAAGTATTGTAGCTTTAGACGCCGTATCTTTGGATACTGTGTTTTTAGAAGGTGGCTTATTCCTGGGCGCTGCACTCTAGGGGCCGCTACTGTACTCGTAAGTGCCGTAATTGTTTTTAAGATGCCGGGCGTCTAGTTGACGTAGTTCCGGGCGCTGGCTAAGCATGCAGCGCCGGCACAGTACACGACAGAACCTCCACACGGCCCGTCCTCCTAGCCGTACCCGTCTTCTTTACAGCATGTGTTGCCTGTATAGCCGCCAGCGCAGCACGAGTCTGTATCTAGTATGGTCATTGTGATTTTGAGGTAGCTGATGGTTTCATGGATAGAGTTGTAGAAAGTGGTTCAGAGTTTGGTTTTGGGGTCTGAGGGGGGTACTTCGGCGTCGACGAGGGCTGATTCTGCCATGGCGATGGTGTGCTTTGTGCTTTGAGAGTTCTGGATAGGTATATGGCAGACTTGGTCGTCGGGAACGTTGCTAGTTGCGTTGAGGAAGTGATCGAGTTCAGTATGTATGTTGAGAATGATGAGAGGCTGCACGCAGACTTGAAGAAGTGAGTAGCAAGCCTTCGGTTTCCAATGGAAATTAATCAACAGAGTCCAAGTCCAAATACTTAAACTCAACCCAACTCTTCGAACTGAACAAAATCCCAGTCAACCGACCGACCACACCACCCCTCCGTAACTCTCAACCATGTCTCCAACCCACCCTCCCTACACCTCCCCCCATACAAACGCCTGCGCAGACCCAACAACCCACCTCCACACTCTCGACTGCATGCACACCATAACCCCCATCAACCCTCCTCACCACCCCTACCTCCCCAAAACCAAAACACCCCTGCTCCCCCAACTATTCCTCGCCCCTCTACACTCTAAAACCACAGCTCTCTCTCACCCATCTCAAGCGCCCAAACCAGCATCCGCACCCCTTCATATGCCCGTATGCATCGTAGACCAGATACGCTGCCAGTACGAGCGGTTTCTCGAAGAACAGAAGCAGAAGTACGGCAGGCTGGTAACAAATGATATTGAGAGTAACGTGCAGCTTTGGACGCATGAGAGAGTTTTCGAGGCGGTGGGGAGGGGCGGGAGGATGTGTGAGGGGACGGTGGGGGGGTTTCGGTTCAAAGACGTGGAGGGGTTTAGGGGGTTGGGTCGTGGGCAAGCGGAGTTGAAGAAGAAGATGGATAAGGGAGATGAGAAGAGGCGCAGAAGTGGGAGATGCGGGATAATGTGGTGGGACTGGAGAAGGACGGGACGCATGAACAAGAGGGAGAGGGTCAGGAAGATGCAAGTGGAAACGCTGTGGTCAAGGCGAAGGTGGAGGAGGACAAGGGACAAATTGAGGACGTTGAGATGGAAGACATGGTTGACCGACTCATATACGCCAAGGTTGGTGTTGATGAGAACGATTCCGTTGTAGATATGCTGATGGAGGATGCTTGTAACCTCCAGTTGACGACGCCAGGTCAAGAGACAGAATATTGATTATGACAGATGCCTCGAAGACAATGTGGACAAATTGGTGGAATTGTAGGCCTCTAGAGCCTAGTAAAAGATGATTATAGAAGCAACCCTCGGTTCTACTAATTTAAATTTGACGAAGACGGGCAAAGCCAGACATGATTCAATCTTACGTGCATATGTGATGTGACATAGAGCTTTTTTGCTGCTGATATGTGATATCGCCAACACAAGCTGATCACCTCATTGAAACCGTCTTCCACATCAGTCTACCCAAGGGCTCGTAGTAGAGGTCAATGAGACGTTTATGAAGCGAAGTCCTGAGCATTGCCGCCCTAAGTAGCAGGTTGCAGCTCGGCTCCAGTTCACAGTATTGAATCTGTGGAAAGATGTTTTCCAAACTCTTCGGCCCTGTAACGCGTGGTGCATGCAGCCGTATAAGGCGTATGCAGATGACGGAAGCACATTCACTTGACTATATTTTAGCAATCTCAGTCAAATTCCAGGATTCAACCATCATGGTCGACAGGGCAACATGCAGTTGAGACAACAATCAAGGACACTGCGATTGGCACAGCTTGTTCTTCGGGGTGTATCATGCAGTGTGAAGCGAGATTCCTGCTAAGTAGTCAACCAAATGTGGCGATGGATGCGCAGGAGAGGAGGGGAAAGACAATGATTCGGTATTCCTAGTTAGCCACAAGAAGAAAGCAAAATCATTGGTACCTGGCACGACGTCAGGCGAAGTGGTCAGTAATGGAGAGGGTCAAACCGCAGGCAATGTAAAACCATCCAGCACACAAATCCATCTCTCCACATCAAGGCCAGGGTATGGACGGTCCAAAAGTTTCTAAACACATGATTATTGGCAGACAAGTCATCCAGTGAATGGAAGAGACGAGCTGATCCTATGTGCTATTAGCAGCCATGAGTCCTCCGCTTGCTGATTCATGTCGCAATTGCGATGTCGTCGAGTCGCAGTGGTCCGTGAGGAGCCTATGACACCAGTGTAAGATCTGAGCCAGGTCGTGGTCCATCACCGACGTACCGATGAAAACACTTTCCTGCCAATACCTGCACCGGAGTGAGCCATAACCCACCTTCCAGCCATCATCATCCGAACCGTCTCTCACTCAACCGACCACCTGAAACAATTTCCCGTCCATCTCATCCGTCAAAACGCTGACGCCATCCGTTTCGCCGACACAGTCAAAAGACCTATGCCCCAAGAAAAGCAAGAAAGACAAGAAAAGAAGTGGGAAATCCGTATCCATTCCACCAATGCCATGCATACGTACCGTACCGGTTGTTTGAAACCTTGCCGAGTGATCCATAGAAGTAAACGGAAGATTGAGCCGCGTGAAATTCTTGCGAGAGCCGCTGACGACATGCTGTACACATAAGTAGTTTGGGAACTCGGTAGAGTGAAAGCCGGGTACCCATTAACAGTCGTGTTACGTACCAGTCGACTAGAACTTGCTTGCAGCAGCACCCCACAAGGAGTTGTAGATCTTGTCCACAACGTATGAGGCGCGGATGCGGCGGTTGTTGAAGCTACGACCGTTCAGACCCTGAAGAGCCTTTTCGCCGCCGGTGACTGAATCGAACTTGACAAAGATCTCGCCATCGCTGTTGGTATCGACAGCAATGTGAACAACCTTGCCGTACTTCTTTTCGCACTCGGCCTTGACTTCGACTTCAAGCTCTTTGACCCAGTTGTTGCCAATCATGCGCTGTTCCCTGGGAGATGTTAGTAAGGGTGGCATACGGAAGGATCATGTACATACTCGTCAGCATCGAAAGCATTCTCAATCTTGACACATTTGGAAGCCATTGGCTTGTCGACGATGGGGGCACGCGGCTTGTTGATCACAGGCTGTGCACCCCTAGCGGGTTCTCCGTTGTCGCGGCGAGCAAGAGCATCCATGAGCTTGGAACGGTCGTAAGTCTTGTAGTTGACGCCGGCCACATCGGTATCATCTAAAGCAGAAGCGCCGCTCACGCCGCGATCATCTTTAGCGTGCGTTCGATCGAAATTACCTCCGCTGCCACCAGCGTAGGCACCCCGTCCACCAGCTCCACTAAAAGCAGAGCCTTGGTAGGACTGCGCCTGTTGCGAGAAGGTGCGGAGAAGGTTAGCGGTCGATTCAGGCGTGAATTTATCGTTACCGAGACCGACGCGAATCTGACGGCCAGCTAGCTCAAAACCATTCATCTCGGCCAAGGCGTTCTTTGCATGAGCAGGATCGACGAACCTATATACACATTAGAGGTTGTCCTGAGCAAAGCAGATAGTAGTCACTTACTGAACAAATCCATAGCCCTTGGAGCGACCAGGATTGGCCTCGTCTCGCTGCAAGATGACCTGCTCCAGAGCACCGAATGGCTCGAAGATGTCCCTCAAGTCGCCCTCGGTAACGCTGAAGTGGATGTTGCCAACGTACAGACGATGGAAAGGCGCGCCGTTTGCACCAGGGGCAGCTCCACCCTCAGAAGGCCGAGCAGCGCGGTTCTTCTCTGCTTCAGCAAGCTGTGCGATGATCGGCACACCCTTGAGCTTCTGACCGGTTAGCTCCAAGGCTTTTGCGACAGACTCCTCATCCTTGAACTCGACATAGCCGACACTAAAGGGAAATGTTAGCATTCATACTTTCTCTTGAGCAGGCATGGAGGGTGCTTACCCTTTAGAACGGAGAGTGACCCGATCCTTGACAATCTGAGCCTCGATAACGGGTCCAACACGTTCGAAGAAAGTGCGGAGGTGATGGGTCTCTGCGCGCTGGGAGATCTGTTGCACGAAGATGGTGCGCTTATCGCGGTCGTCCTCGGTGACTTCGGGTTCGGCAGGTGTCTGGGGGCGGCGAGTTGTACGGCGCTCATCGCTGCTGTTGCGACGGCGGTCGCGCGACCTCTCGCGGTAGCGGTTGTAGTTGCGCTCCTGGCGAGGGGACCTAGTACGAGGGCGGCCACCACCACTATAGAAGTCGCCACGGTCACGGCCACGGCCTCCGCCGCGTCGGTCGCGGGACCTGCTGCGTCGGTACCTATCACGGTCTTCGTCTGTGTCAGCACCTTTGCTCGATCTAGGACGGCTTCCATCCCTTGGTCCATGTTCCCTGTCGCGGCTCCGACGCCTATCTCCATTAGACTCACGATTCCTATCCCCACGGTCTCGGCTCCTCGAACGTCGGGCACGACGGCTCACGTAACGCTCACGGTCAGGACGGCGACCGTCGTTTGACCGGACATCGCTACTGGACTGACGCTCACGCTCCTTTGTTTCGATCTCTCTCGCTGTCTCCTCGAGGAGCGCATCAACTGCTGCGGAAGTTGACATTTTGCGGTGTTGTTAGTCGGTTGATGCTGAGTTCAATTGAGACACTATCACTGAGTGATGCCTTGCTTGGTTGGTTGGACTGCACTCAACAAAAGTGTACTTGTTTGTGTTGTTGCGCACAGATTCGTTGTGGTTGAGTGAGGTGGAGAACGGGAGCTGGGCTGGCCGCTGCGACTTGAAAAGTTGGCGGGGGCTTGGCGCGGATCTGCCTTGACTAAGCGTGACGCTAGAAGCCGCATTCACGTGCGCTTTGGCTGTTGTCACGTAGTGCACGAGGAACCTATGAGGAACGAGGAACGAGGAACGGTGAGTCAGTGAACATTATTATTATTATTGTTGTTGGTTGCTAGTGTTCGTGAAGAAGGACATTAAAATCGGAAACCCGTAAGCCAGCGCTGTGACAGACCCAGAATGGTCTTGCGGAATCCGCTTGAACGCCTCCCCAATGCAGTGTTCGCAATGTGATTAAAAGCGTAGGTGTCTAATAACAGAATCCTCCTCATATGCCCCGCCCTAAGTAGTCTTGATGACCTTTGTAGGCCCCATTTCAAGCTCAGTGCCAAACACTTTATCCCAGAAGCGGCTGGTAACTCCGAATCCGTTCTGGTAGTCGGCAAAGTGGTGCTTGAGATGGTACTTCTTCAGTTGCTGGTAGTATTCAGGAAGCCTTCATAGGGTCAGCATAATACGTATACAGGGCATGAAAGAACGTACTTTTGGTGGTGGAGAAAGTAATGCGTCATATCGTAGCATGTGTATCCAAAGATGCCGCCACAGTACGCAGCCAAAGCCGCATGCCAATTCCAAAAGATGATAGCATGAGCAAGCTTCCAGAACGGTGCTGCCAGAACGACGAAAAGCGTGGGCGGCATAACAAGCCTGTATTTGTCCATGGGCAGGTAGTGGTGGATGCCGTGGAGGAGGAAGTGGAGGGTGATACCGACACGATTGTCGGGCAGATGGCTGCTTCGCGTCAATACCTTGTACATGTATGGAGATGGAAAATACTTACTCATCCAGATGGAACAGGCCCCTGTGTAGGACGTACTCAATGATGGTCCAAAAGCCCAACCCGAAGGCCCAGTATCCCGCCAGCGCTGGTGCAGACTGTAGCCCGCCGAAAGCCACTGTTGTACCGTATGCAACGCAAGGCCACCATAGAGAAGGCACAATCCACCAAGGTGTCTTGCTCAGTGGCTCGAGAAAGTTACCGAATAATGGCGCAGAGTCACCGCCCTTGTAATGACGTGGTCGGTGCACCTGCTCCAAGTAAAAGTCCTTGCTGAATCCGCCATTCCAGACTTGCATCAACAGCGGCTTGCTGAGATCTAAGAATTTGTGTTCCTTGTAGTCCTTGTTCGGGTCCGTCTCTTTTGACAGATCTTCCTCGGACGACATGCCGGTTGCTGCGTACAACGGCTTGCCGTTCTGTGACATGCCCTTGAGCTCTGCGGTGCCATCTTCCGACGGTGGCAAAGGAACAATGTCTGCGGGCTTGGAGCTCTTGACTGCACCGTTGATGACAGGCTCAGTAGCCATGAAACCGACGAGACTCTCCTCGAGGATCTCGTAGGCAGAGTCGGAATGTGTATGCGAGATCTCATCCTTTAAGATTGCCTCTACATCCTTGCCGGCGTATTCCAAGATGAACTCGGGGCCTCCAGGATGGCCATCAAGGAAGTCGGTGACATCGTAGACTTTGGTCCCGATAGTCACATAGCAGGACTTTTCGTTGTTGTGCGCGCGCACCTCAGCGGTCGGAATCGTCGGAAGGATACGGCCGGGCATTATGGCGGTTGCGGACAGGGAGTCTGGTATCTCTGCGGCGATGCGTGTGATGTGTGTAGCGCGAGGTCACCACGACCGGACGGGTATTCAGCAATATACTCCCAAATAGGGTAATATCAGAGGCCGTCGTGGAAAGTTGCGGATTCGGTGGCGATACAAGAGTCCGAAGCCTGTAGAAGGGAGGCTAAGGCGCAGAGCAAGACGGGTACGGGTACGGTGGTGAAGGAGCGTATAGGGTAGGAGGGGGCAGAATAGAATCTTGAAGAGGACAATATGTAGGCGTGCCCAAAGAGTAATGTACCTACGCAGCAGCCAGTACCAGCAAATGTCAGGAGAGCCAAGAAATCATCGCCTCGCAGATCTCAGCTAATGGTGGCGAGACCGGCATCTTTGCTTCCCACCTCCGAGTCCGGTCTCCGAGACGCCAGCACGAAATTCTCAGCCTTGGGAAAGGAGATGCAATTTCCTTTCGCATTGCCAGTACCCGGGACTCAGTTTCCCATGGTTGCGAACATTGTCGGTCCCAACTGCAGTCGCAAAGCGATACATTGGGTTGTATCTGCAGCAGGCCCATTGAGAATGTATCATTGCCCTTCAGAATGCACAACAAGTCCGCTCTTGACTGCTGCGACTTTCAGTACTTAAGTATTCGCAAGACACGGCAATCAAAGTCTGATGTAGCACGTCGAGCACCAGATGTAGGTCCGGATGATTCGTCCGATGGTTGGGCATGCACGGCGAATCTGATGACTCATTTCGACATGTAGCGGCTTATCACACTCGAGCAGCCTCTAGAGGTCTTCCAAGGTTATACATACGCTCCAAGATGCAACATAGTAGATACCTACCGCTAACGCGCCGGTCCGACCGTTTTGGATACGATGGCGTGGACGCCCGTGACAGGCTGAGGCCGTCTCTCAGCCCTGTTGGACCCTTGCCCACCAGGGGCAGGCACATCTCATTGCGTCACTGGCTTGACACCAAGTACCGGTATGGATAGCAACTTCTTCACCATAACCATTGTTGGCCAATCCTTCGCCATGTTCCCTGATTGTGCTGCAGGGCCGAGGCCCCAATTCTCATCCATATACCCAACCAGCCTTAACCTCAGAAGAATCCACCCTGAAGTCGCTTCTATATCCTCTTCACCACGACGCTCAGTCACGGCCTGCATTCTTACGTCTTATACCTACATAGCAACCATTCCTTACCACGAATCCTCGTATTGTGATTGCGCATCCGGCGCGCGCCGTCACGTTTCAACATGCCCAGCACCACGTTCAATGACGGCTGCACCCGGCCTATAAATCGCATCTCGGTCGCACATCTATGTACCCTTCTTTTCTTACTGGCAGGCTTGCCCCTAGCCGATGGGCTGCATCACATGGCTCAAAAGGCACCCTGGAAGACCAATCGCAGGAAGCTGGACATTACACCTTTGCTGGTCACAAACCACTGTCCTGATAACATTTGGCCCGGCATCTCAACACAATCCGGGACAGGGCCAGGCCAGAACGGCTTCCAGCTGAAACCGGGGGAAACCAAGAACCAGACCGTGTCAGAAGATTGGCAAGGCCGGGTGTGGGGACGAACCAACTGTTCCTTCAACCATGACGGAACGGCTTCGGCTTCAGGCCAAGGGAAAGCTTGTCTTTCCGGCGACTGCAATGGCGCCTTGAACTGCCGGGTCGGCGTATGTACCACGATATCCCATGCTGGCTTTCGCTGACATATACAGGGCGACGTTCCTGTCTCGCTTGCCGAGTTCACATTGGACGCCGGAGATGGGCACACATACTACGACATCTCGTTAGTCGATGGCTACAATGTACCCATGGCAATCGTCCTACAGCCGCTCGAGAACATCACGCTTGATGACATCCCGCCGAACCTTACCAATCCGTCATGTCAAGGTACAGATGGCCTGCTTGCACCACAGGGCTACAATCCGTACCCAGAATACCCCGACTTCCTCCGTACAAACACCTCATACCCACTACCTTTCGACCAGGATGTAGATGAGAATAAGATCTCGAGATGGTGCCCTTGGGACCTGCAGCAGACCCCTCCGGAAAAGCCCGGTGATGGCGTGTATCCATACCCAGACGACAACATCCAGCGGCCACAGTTCAACCCGTGCTATTCAGCATGCGCAAAGAACAATCAGCCACAAGATTGTTGTACCGGAAAATACAACTCGCCCAGTGCCTGCAAGCCGAGCGAGTATTCCAAAAACGTGAAATCAGTATGCCCCGATGCATACAGCTTTGGTATGTCTTTTCCCAAGAATCTGAACAGCGCGTGGCTAACATACGCTATAGCTTTCGATGACCAGACTTCGACCTTCATCATCCCCTCTGGAGCCGGATTCGAAGTCGTCTTCTGTCCAGGCGCTCGCTCAACAACAATTCTCTCAACCAGCAGAGCCGAGATGCTCCAGTTATCGCAGCAGGGCAAAGTCGACAAGCAAGCCACAATTGGTCTCAAACGAGCAAGTGCTAGCAAGCTCCGAAGAAATGCTGCATCTACCACCTTCCGATTAGATCGTACTCTGCTCACAGTAACGGTTGTTTTGACTATTGTAGCTTCGGTACATGTCTTTTGTTAGTGGGCTGGCACCTTCTCTTGTTCGTGTACAAACTGCGGGGAAAGCCTTGTTGCTGTTGTTTTGTGCTTGGATAGTTCTATACCCTGTGTCTTTGGTTGCAAATCAATTTGACCATCTCGCCAACTTTAACCTCTTACACCGATTATGACGACATGGAGTAGTGATTTATGCATGCCTTTCCATGTATGATGCATGTAGCGTGTGCTGCGGAGAAGACTTACAGCCAATCGCTTCCGGTAGCATACGTAGAGACGGCGAGATCTTACGCTGCGATAGACATCCCAGATTCGGGCGGTTAAACCACCAGGGATACTCCCATCGAGCCTCTAAAATTGTATGCACAGCTCAACTTACTCCATACAACACGGAATTCACGGCAGATCTCCTCTTGCAGACCGTTGCGTCTAGCTGTACCGCGTGGCCTTCGGACGGCTGACACCGCTAGCTTTTTTGCGATGCAGCCCGCGTGTCTAGCTAGATTGGACCCGGAGCGTCCCCTCCGTATACCTTTTATGGACTGTTTCATGGTACTACAGACAGCTCGATGGAGCTGAACGCGGCGCCTTATGCTCCGGCCATGTCAATCATCTAATGTGGTATTAGAGAAGAACTTCCTGGCGTCATTCAACAAGAGGGTTCCCGGTCGTACTTACCCCGCTAATTGGCAGTTCCGGCACCTTTAAGAGCCAACAGAGGGTTCTGCCGACCCCCTCCATCTTGACCTACAGTCATCATGGCGAAAGTACAATCCCTAAGCTGCCATCGCTTGTCAGAAGGATGGTCATTCAAGGAGGCCGAGGATGCGACCGAGGATGCGTGGATGCCTGTCAAGAAGGTTCCTACCAACGTTCATCTGGACTTGATCGAGGCTGGCAAGTACGTTTCGACTTTCAACGGGAGCCATGCCCTAAGAAGAAACTAACACAGGTCAGAATCCCGGATCCATTTCTAGGCTTCAATGAGCTTCGCGCAGAATGGGTGGCGGACAAGGCTTGGACCTACAAAGTCGAGTTGCCTCAAGTGCAAGAAGCAAAGGAAGGCACCACACATGTGCTTGCGTTTGACGGCTTGGATACTTTTGCAACTGTCCGGATTAATGGAGAAACTATCCTCGAAAGCGACAACATGTTCATTCCGCATCGCCTCGACGTGACCAAGAAGCTCAGCTTTGGCGAAAAAAACGTTTTGGAAATTGAATTCGCATCTGCGCGCCTAGAAGCCATCAAGATCAAGGAGAAACATCCAGAACACAAATGGGTTGGTTTCAATGGCGACATGTCAAGGCTAGCAGTAAGAAAGGCTCAGTACCACTGGGGCTGGGACTGGGGCCCGATCCTCAACACATGCGGGCCCTGGCGCGAAGTGCGACTTGAAACCTTTCAGGCAAGATTTGAAGATCTGAGGGTCGACTATAAGCTTGACAGTGGCCTGGAGTCGGTACAGGGGACGATTTGTGCGACCGTTCAAGGCGTTTCCGCAGACAGTGTCAGCTTCGATGTGTTTGATGGAGATAAGCAAGTCTTCAAAGAGACTACAAAGATTAGCAACGGTGTAGCTAAGGTTGATTTTCATGTCAACAACCCAAAGCTATGGTATCCTCATGGGTACGGCGAGCAGCCTCTCTACACCGTCACCGCAACTCTCTTCGCAAACGAAGTAAAACTGCATCAAACATCACGTCGAACCGGATTTCGAAAGGGTGAGCTCATACAAGAACCAGACGCTATCGGCAAAAGCTTCTATTTTCGCGTTAATGGCGTGGATGTGTTCTGCGGTGGTTCGGACTGGATCCCGGCAGACTCATTTACTCCTAGAGTGACCGAGGACCAGTACCGCAGATGGCTTGAGCTCATGGTAGATGGCTACCAAATCATGATCAGAATATGGGGGTGGCGGTATTTGGGAAGAAGACGTCTTCTATAACCTCTGCGACGAGCTTGGTATACTGGTGTGGCAAGATTTCATGTTTGGCTGCGGCAACTATCCCGCCTTTCCGGACATCTTGCGATCAATCAAGGAAGAATGCACCGCCAACGTCACCCCGACTACGACATCATCCCTCCATCATCATCTATGCAGGAAATAACGAGGACTATCAAGTCCAGGAAACCTATGGCTTGAATTATGATTACGACGACAAGGACCCGGAGAGCTGGCTCAAGACCGACTTCCCTGCTAGGTACATCTACGAAAAGGCAAGTGCGCACCCACCACCGTAATACTGTGAATACGCTGATCAGGTTGCAACCGCCAGCTACTACCGGATGTGGTTGCCGCGGAAAGCCCACATGTACCATATCATCCGGGGTCGCCATGGGGTGACGGCCTCAAGACTTCCAACCCCACAGTGGGCGACATGCATCAATGGAATGGTAACATATCCCCGCCGCTTCCAATATAGGTAGTATACTCACAACGCACCTAGTATGGCACGGCACGCAGGAGAAGTATCAAATTTTCGATACCTTGGGCGGCCGGTTCAATAGCGAGTTTGGCATGGAGGCATTCCCACATATTGATACAGTCAAGTATTGGTGCACTGATCCAACGCAACTATACCCGCAAAGCCACATGATCGACTTCCACAACAAGGCAGACGGCCACGAGCGACGGATAGCGACGTATTTGGTGGAAAACTTCCGTACCAAGACGGATCTGGAGGTAGGTGCCGTGTCGACGGGTACCCGGTTCATGGTCGAGGACTATAGCCAAGTGGGCCGTAATATAGGCTGTATAGGTGCTAACAGCGAATAGTCTTTTATCCACCTCACACAGCTCTCGCAGGCCGAAGCGCTAATGTTCGGCTACCGGGGCTGGCGACGGCAGTGGGGGCAAAACAGGCATTGTGGTGGTGCACTCGTCTGGCAGCTCAACGACTGTTGGCCAGTCACTTCGTGGTCTATTGTCGATTACTTCCAGCGCAAGAAGCCGGCATACTACGCGATGCGCAGAGTGCTTGCTCCGATTGCTGTTGCCGTCAAACGAGCACACTTTGATTGGAGTGTGGTGCATGCAAGAGTGCCAGCGACCAGCGATTACGAGGTCTGGGTTGCGAATCAGAAGTTGGAGGAGGTGGTAGCGACTGTTGAGCTGCGGTATATTAGCGTCAAGAGCGGCAAGGAAATTAAGGAGAAGATCGTCAAGAAGGATATCAGGCTCGTTCCGAACGGCACAACCGACGTGCTCTCAGGTACGATCGACAACCGGAACGAGCAGCCGCACGTCCTAGCCGTACGCATATGGGTTGATGGCGAGATTGTCTCCCGAGATGTCGACTGGCCACAACCTCTCAAGTATCTCGAGTTTGACGAGCGCGGTGTGGAAGTCATAGCCCACGGGGAAACCATGGTCGTCAGGGCACAGAAACCCACCAAGGGCCTCGTGTTTGAGGAGCGCTCGGGTGTTCTCGTACATGACAGCGCGATAGACCTAGTCCCTGGAGATGAGCAGATGATCAAGGTGAGGGGCTTGGGACCGCAGGATAAGCCATTGAGATGGACGTATCTGGGCAAAGACTAGATGCCGACATGCAGGATATGCACAGTGGAGCCATTTGCAAAGGCTTGGGATATGATTTGGCCCATGCAGAGTGGTCAGAAAGACGACTCCATGGGTGGTGGGAGTATGCGAACGCCGGCTGCATGTCGCTAGAGAAGTCAACAGCGCATGCTGCTTACGCGCTCCACATGGGAAAGAGGATTAGCGACTAGGATGGCAGGGAAATGTGTCGTATACATTGTGGCTCTCGTGTGCATGAAGGTCAATATAAAGCAAGAAGCAGCAGCAGCAGCAACAGCAGCAAAGTAAAATAAACATGGTGTGGAGCATCAAGGCGTGTGTCAAGTAAGCAGAGTTTCAAGTGAGGGGTATAGGTGAGGCTGCTATAGGCCCATGGCATTGTAACCAGCCAAGCTCCTGATATGAGCGTGGCCACTGCAAATGTGGATGTCCAGGGGTAATTAAATCGCTTGCCGGGCCGGTGGGGTCATGGGCTTGGGGTACCGGTAGAGAAGGCTGCAAGCAGATGCAAGCCGGGCGCATATCACAGGAGGCCGATGCAGCGAGCAGGAGTGGTGGGGATGGTGTCCTGTTCGGCCCACAACCTGGTGGCGACGCGGGCGCTGGAGGGTGGTGGGTGGTATTTTGGGCTGGTGCCATGTCGGCAGAAGACAATGGTAGCGAGCATGACGGTGTGTACTTGGGTATGCGCCCTGTACACAGTATGCGGCCGGCCATGGGCCCTTCACAGACGACAGGCCCCTCACAGGCCCGGGTGCATCTATCCCGACGTGGTTTTTGTGGGGTTGGGGTTGGGGTTGGGGGTGCGGTTTAGGTACTGTACCCAGGTTGGCACCGCACCATCATGTCCAACACCACCACCGCACCCGCACCCGCACTTCTCCCTCAATCGCTGGCACGCTTAACACGCCATGCGATCGAGGATGCGTGCTGCCTAGTCGTCGCGGGAAGGATGATCTGCACCGCTGTAACGACGTGCAGTAGTGCTGCCGCAGCCAGATGGGTTGCTTGATGACCCTCGATCCTCAACACGGTAATCTCGTGCACATCGCCTTCTGGAGACCTTCTCGAAGCCGGCCGCGCCCTCGATCCCAATCTCGCTTGGCTTCCTCAGACGCAATCTCTCCCGTCCGCCCGTCTCAACGTTCGCCTGTCTTTCTCCTCCACCAGTCAGCCCTGCTGCATGCACACAGGGAGTGGTGCTATAATGCGGGGGCTATACACTTACTAACTTCCACTCTGGAATCTCATCTTGTCGCTCCGGCCCTACGAGTCTCGCTAGCCTCGAGCCAGTTCATCCCATCACCCATCACCTGCATCACTCTGACAAGACAGACTTGACTACCGAGAGCCGCCCAGGTTTCGTCTTGTCCTAGGAGCACTGTCTTCACGCCGCTGCTCATGACATGCATTGCGCAAGCCTCTACTACTCGCCGTCTCTGATATTTCCATCTCGCTTCCTTTACCTCTGGCCCGGACTTCTCCTATATTGGACCCCGACGGAAACTTTGCACCTTCGCTCTGGATCGGTCTTCTAAGCCGAGTCCGTTCCCCCACGACGTATTAGGCCGAGCATCCTCTAAGAGTGACCGTATCATCCTTCGTATCTGAACATTCCAACACACCTCGGGTCCGTGGAGCACATCACCATCCGAGGTACACCCGCATCAACTCAACATGTTTCATACTTTCCAGTCGTCAGTCAGCGTGCGCTCGCCCGGCGGGGACAGCGACAACGCCGCGAGGCCCTCACGCCCACCAGGATCTCGGCGGATATCGACCAGCAACGCATGTGTCGAATGCAGGAGACGCAAGATCCGCTGCGACGGCACACAGCCATGTGGGCAGTGCCAATGGTACCAACATCCCGAGGCTTGTGGCTACTCCAAGCCTGCCCAAAGAGTGGTGCCCAGCAGAAAGTAAGCATTCTGGACCACTCACGGACCTTGGCCACGCTAACAGAGTTTGGTAGACTAGTTGACAAACTCTCTAACAATTTGGATTTGTACAAGACCATTCTGACAAAGCTGTATGGGACACAAAATCTCGAGTCTCTGGCCACTCTCCCACGGGAAGAGTTGCTGGAGCTGGCCTTGTCCTCTACAGTAGCCAACTCAACAACGTCACCATCAGCCCCCGACTCCCAAACTTGTTCCGAAGCACAGGCTGGCTCTGATGGAGCCGAAAGTCTAGAAGCGCTTGAGCAGGCTCCCCCCGAAGATCCTTACTGGGATGAGGCACGGAAGCACCAGCTGCGTGTCCAAGGCATCTCTGATGACGTAAACGGTTTGTCAATGTCTGTTGACCGTCTATCGTCTTACGTTGGTGTTTCTTCAATAACGGCAGCATTGAAGGTCATTGTACGATGCGCACCTCAAGCACGATCTTTTATTTCAAATAACAACCAGGAAACAGCCCTACCAAGCCGAGCAAGTTCTCCACCACCCGGACTCACAGACGACAGACCAGACGCACTACCGCCTCCGGAGCACGGCCAGCAACTCATTGAGAGTTACTTTGACCGTGTACATCCTTTCTTCCCCTTGATCGATGAACGAAAATTCTGGTCTACTTTCCTCTACAGCAATCGTAGCGACTCACCATGGCTGGCACTCTTGAACATGGTCTTTGCTCTAGGCTCGCTTTCATCTCAAGCTGCCGACAATGAGGCCCACCATATCTACTTTACTCGCTCACGAAAGCATCTGTCTTTGGAATCGTTCGGAAGTGGCAACCTAGAGGTACTCCAAGCTTTAGCTATCATGAGCGGATACTACATGCACTATCTCAATCGCCCTAACGAAGCCCACTCGCTCATGGGTGGTACGCTACGCATGGCAACTGCGCTAGGCTTACATCGCGAGTACTCGGAAAGAAGCGATGCAAGTCAACAAGCCAAGAGTGTGAATGAGGAAGACTCAATATCCCCCGAGATGAGGCGACGCATATGGTGGAGTCTATTCTGTCTAGACTCGTGGGCATCAACAACAATGGGCAGGCCTTCGTTGGGACGAATGGGTCCCTCGATCACGGTCATGAGACCTGGCACTGCAGCAAACGCCGTAGGTCTTTACAATGCCAACTCTGTATGTGATATAGACTGACATGGCCAACAGGTCCAAACTATACCGCCACCCAACAGTCCTCAATACATCCAGCAACTCAAGATTCTCCCTATAATTCACGCATCGGCATTCTGCCAGATCGCAACCAAGATCCAAGACCGTCTTGTCGAATGTCCCCTCCTGTCTTCGGTGGAAATGGCTAGCTACGACGCACAGCTTGTAAAGTGGCACGAAGACTTGCCTTCTATTCTGTCCAAAACTGATGAACCATGCCCAAACTTCCTCCGCCGTACCCGGTTGGTGATGAAATGGCGATTCCAAAACATCCGCATCATACTTCACCGGCCCATGCTCCTGACCACAGCACTCCGGCACGCCTCATGGGCGAGCCTTAGTGCAGATGAAAAGGTATCGGTAGGAAAATGTCGGCTCGTTGCTTGCAAGACAATCGAGGACATAAGCCGGGACTGCATGCCCGATCTCATCTCAGGCTGGAACGCAGTCTGGTTCTGCTTCCAAGCCTGTATGGTCCCACTTGTATCTCTCTTCAGCGACCCCAGTGTACCTGAAGAGGTAGAAAAGTGGAAGGCCAGTATCGAGACGGCACTGAACTTCTTTGAGGCGGTCAAAGATTGGAGTATAGCCGCAAAGAAGAGTAAAGATGCTGTTGCGCGCTTATACGCCGCGTACAAGACACAGGCTTCGACACTATCTCAGCGAACACAAACCCCAGTATCGCATATGCCCTACCCTCAACAGTATCAACAACCAGGCCACACTCAGATACATACACATTTTCCCGTACCTGGCACATCAAATGGCCCTGCCATGATTAACCCACAAACGACAAACTATGGACAGCAACACCAACCTCCGTTCATTCAATACAACCCCGCAACGCCCGGTTGGGTAAACACTGGCAACGACCCAGCTATTCTAAACAACTTCTGGGACGATATGATGTGGGACACCAATCTACCAGACATGTTGGAAACCCCCTTCGGAATTGCAACTGATTACGAGTATGTGGGTGCAGCACAGGACCCCGGGCCCGGTGGGGCATGTTGGATGCATGGTAACTAAGCCATTACAAGCTTCCGAATGCGAATCACATGTCTATGCACAGGAAGTAGGCCTTAGGGCTGTGTTTAGCTGTTGGAACGCGGGACCGGGACCGGGACCGGGACCGATGCGGCGATTCGAACGCCAAGGTGCCGCCGTGTCCGTAGCCCAAATACAGAGCGCATATCTAGGCAATAGCCACCGGCCCGGTCGCAACCGGTGTCCCCACAATCCGACTAGACGTATGAATTCATCTGAAGAGTCCGCGTGGGCTTCTGTTGGTATCTAGGGAATACCGAAAACTACCGATAACAGCCGGTGGTGGTTCAAACTCTGGAACACATCTACACGACTCTCTATGGATGGGCCTTGGGTAGTCTGTACAAGCGAAGATGATAGTCTGCGAAGCCAAGGCTATATCGGCGGGGTACACAGGATGACGAATACTGGAAGTCTTTTTCCGATGCTGACTACTTCTTCTACACACAATGTCGATTGTGGGGCTTCTCTTTGTTGGTGTATGTAGGCGAAGCTGTGGTATCTGCCCGACGAGTCAGCATCGAGACGGACCGCTGCTTCCACAACCCCACTACTGTAGTCGTATGCGAATTGGACCGCAGTATCTTTTTTTCTCCGTGTTAGATGGCATCATCAACGTCCTTCCGAGGTCGTTCCGTTGTCTATATACATGTCGTTCTTGCTGACCGTCTCACTACATTATGTAACGCGCCGCGGTTTGAAGTTACTGCATGAACAAGTATCGTCACGTGAATGGCATTTATGCGGAGTCTGATAGCGCTATGTAAGTAGTCTAGTGGGGCTGAATTGGGAGAGTCACATGTAGATACATATAGAAATAGAGCATTATGGCGATCCCTTGAGAAAAAACGTCACATGTCTGAGCTTTGACATGATTGACAAAGAATCCATGTAAATGGCGTCTTTTGCAGGGTGTCTAACCCGATAGGAACCCGCAGAAGACCTTAGTAGCATCACCACATCTCCCCCACCCCCTCACTGGACCAAGAATTCCGGTGTACAAGACAAGAAAACCACAAGACTCTCAATATCGAATGCTAACCCTCGCCAACCCAAGACCCAAGTCACAGGTAAGAGCCACGGATGTCAAGATAGATAGATATTCTCCACAATATCCTCGGATTAAGATGATACCCAGGCCTCCATCACCCATGTACATCTTGGCTGGCCACCACTTCATGATTTTATTGTTAGTGTGCATGAGGTGGGTATCGTGCCACGGCAATCCAAAGAAAGGTTTATAATCACAGCACACAAAATTTGATACCAAGATTTCATTCTGCTTTGCCAAGGTACTAAAAAGCGGGCTTGGGAGACGGAGACGGAGATGGAGCGGGATGTTTTGGGCGTTTTTGCCGATCAGCGATTGATAAGATTAGGGTTGGTTGTGGGGACTACCAGTATCGGCGCTACTTTAGGCTTTATGGGGCCTACGGTGACACAATGTTTGGTGCCATGGTATTGTTTGAAAGTTTGAAAGACAGGTGTGACAGGTGGAGAATGGTAGTGTGAGTGTAACGGATGGGTTTTGTAATACTTGCGCCTGCTGACGGTTGAACGATGAGGTATGCGACAAGGTCCTTTGTGCCTACATACCTAGATATAGACGATTAACAAGCATTTACGTACCTCACCGGCACAACTTCCCCACACACAAGCAAGCGTGGACGCTTGGGACTCTGCCACGCCCTACTTGGCTAACTTGTTCCTTCGGACCTACGTACCATAGCAGCCCACATGCCGCTGCTCTGCCCCTCCCTCCTGCGAGCGCATTCAGAGCCGTAATAGATAATCTAGTCAACCCTCTCCTTTACCATCACATCCATAAACACGCGCGCGCCCCAGCCACTACTACTACCCCCAAAACATCTCACCAAATCAATCCGATACAAACCATCCGTAGCAACCATGTCGTCAGAGCCCGATCTCCACCGGGCCATTTCCATGAAACCCCACCCGTTCCACACGCATCCCGACCGCATAGAACGCACCTCGAGCCCACACCACATCCACCACCACGCCAGCAGCAGCAGCAATTCGCACCCAGCACCCACCAAACAAGCCGCCAGTAGTACCGCGATAGAAACCACGCACGCGTCCAACACCCACGACCCCATCGCGCGCCACATCCCGCGCTCCCAAGATGATCTCGAATCGCAATCCCCACCCTCATACACGCCCGACAACGACCCCTACTCACTCTCCTCGGCCATAAAACCCGAATCCGAACTCGCCCTCATCCGCGCCAACACGTCGCGCAAGCGCGATGGCTGCGGTGGGCCCCTCACCCTAAACACGACGGCACGCTCGGCCCAGAAACTCGAAGCATTCTACTCGTCGCAAAACGAAAACATCGAGCGCCTTCTCAAACCCGTGGCTGACCATCGCCGCGCCGCAAAAGAAGAAGACACGGCAAACCACCTCAAGTACAAAATCGCCGTCATCGGTTCCTTTGCCGCAAACATCCTGCTCGCGGTATTGCAACTCTACGCGGCGGTGAGTTCGAGGTCGCTGTCGCTGTTTACTACAATGGCAGACTCGTTGTTTGACCCCTTGTCCAATCTTACGCTCATCATGTGTAACCGCGCCGTCGCCCGCGTCGACGCACGAAAGTTCCCGTCGGGCAAAGCGAGGATAGAAACAGCCGGGAACCTGTGTTTCTGCGCTCTCATGATCACCGTGTCTGTCGTCATCATCGTCGAATCTATTCGAACGGTTGCTGAGCACACCGGCCCCGAGACGAACGACTTCTTCCTGCCGTCCGTCATAGCGGTTGCAGTGGCTTTTAGCACAAAATTCAGCCTGTTTCTGTATTGCTGGGCCATTCGGAATAAATACAGTCAAGTGCGCATCTTGTGGGAGGATCACCGAAACGATTTGTTCATCAATGGGTTCGGTATCTTGACGAGTGTGGGAGGTTCAAAGTTGAAGTGGTGGATTGATCCCATGGGCGCCATGATTCTTTCGGTGTTGATCATCTTCCTTTGGAGCCGAACTGCATACTCTGAGTTTCAGTTGTTGATTGGGGTTACGGCTGATACGGGCATGTTGCAGCATATCACTTATATTTGTGAGTTTCTCCCTTTTACCCCTGAATCCTGTCTTCCCTTCTCCCCTTCCCTCATACCCCACTCCCACCACCACCACCACCATCTTTCCCGGCATGAATGCTAATAGAAATGATTTAAAAAAGCAATGACACACTCGCCCCAAATCCGCCAAATCGACACTGTACGCGCCTACCACTCTGGCCCCCGCCTCATCGTCGAAGTAGACGTTGTCATGGATCCAGAGGAGACCCTCCGCAGCACACACGATGTAGCAGAGGAGCTTCAAATCAAGCTCGAGAGTCTGCCGGATGTCGAGCGTGCCTATGTGCACGTGGATTATGAGACTGATCATCGGCCTGAGCACTTTTTGAAAAAGGAGTTGTAAGCAAGTGCGTGAATTGCATGGGCCTTCAAGGGAGCGCATTCAGGGGAAACCTGAGTGGGAGGGGACAATGGACTGAGCCGTGGTGGAGAGGCTGTGTATTTTTTCCTTATTCGTATACATTCTCACCACTACCCCGTTGGCTTTTGTAGCTGGATGTGTAAGCTGTACTCCATATCTACAACGGCTAGAGGCAAGACAAGTAATGTAATGTCTTGGTATCATGGTTCCAGTACTCATTTCTAACATCTTCCGCCTAGCCGTCACGAAATTTGCCTAATCATGTCCAAGTGAGGAGAGTAATCAAGTATAGCAAAGCGTCCCCACCTACAGCTGCACAAACCAGAACATGGCAACACATCACTCAATCACGCATACCCAACATCAATCAAATCTATACAGTATCCATTACACCTATATCCCCATTTATATCCACCATTACTACAAAGCAAAGTGGTATAGACGCACTTGGAACTTCGGGGGGAGTTAAACCCAATACTGTGTAAAAGAGGAAAAAAAAGAAGAGCAGGGAGAGAGAAAAAAACGGACGATTGGATGTATTCTTTCTCCTGGCAATATGACGCTATACGTTACTGCCTACAAGACTTTTGGTGCTACATGATGGTGCTGGAGATGGGTGCTATGCGATTTGGGTTGGCGGTCGTTGGGGAATACGCATGGGTGTTGGGTTGGGGTTGGGTGCCTCGTTGTTGAAGTGCTTTGGGCAGGTACGTGCTGATGGGGCTTATTCTTGGGCATCCTTGCTACTCTTGTACGCGACATGTCGTAGGCAGGTCGTCATACTCAGGGCGATGGCAGAGTGTTTTCATGGACGACGTATGGGAAAGCGAGCAAGCCGTCTCGCGTTTGGAAAATGCCCATCCCGATATTCGTCCTCACGTACTTGGTCCTCGTGTACTATGTTGGGCGGATCATCAATAGGAGACAGTCCCGGGGTAACTATTGACACCATTGGTCCAAATTGCGTCGAACGCGCTTAGAAACGCTTTCCGTGGGTCATCGTTGCTCTGTGTGGAGCGGGGAGAACCTGGAAGCTATGTCTTAGCCATACAATAGATAACACCTCCGTATGGGAGTATATCCAATGTGATGACCAATCCATAGCTCAAGCGCACGTGCAGGGGGTGGGAAGGGGTATCAGAGCACTCAGGCCATCACGGCTTGGTTGCCGCCTGAAGAACAGGGGTCAGCGGGCTGGAAATACATATATGGGAATGGCACTTCTACTGATGGTAGAAAGGAGCAGGGCGGAGGTAGGGGTTATTGACCAACGTACCAATCTGGCGCTTGATCTGTTCTCGTGCCCATCGAGCGGTGTCACGTGTTCGACCGCTGAAGTCCGCGTTCGCGCGCGTCTCCCTCGCCATTGCGGTCAGGAAGTCGTGTCGGAAGTACTCCCTAAATTCACCATTTGGGAAGGCGTCTGCAAGATCACTAAAGAGGTTAGCAATGTGTGTGATTCATGGCGATATAGCTGTACTTACCCAATAACACCACATGAAGACCTGAGGAGGGCTTCAGTCCGGTTGCTATCCCCCTGAATAGTTCTCAGGAGGTCAAAAATCGAGTCCATATAAGGAGTGATGAGTTGAGCTGGAGCTGTTAGAAAGTGATGACCAGACGAGGATGCTATGACTTACTCTTGCCGCTGCTCTTCATCGCAACAATGCATCCGTCCCATGCGTCCATGATGCCTTCCCGAAGAGAAGTGATGTAGTCAATCATCTCGTAGTTGCCGTCGGTCGTCAGAGTGACCTGGCCAGCCTGTTGGAGTACCTGTGCAACAACGGTCAGGTAGGTCTCGAACGCGCCATGGATCGCATGCGCGATATCACCGAAGCATTGCAGGATAGCTGGCTTGAGCTGGTTACCCAGGGCTGGACTTCGCAGGTTGTTCAAGAGAGCGTTCATGAAGGCGTCGCAGTATGGCTGGACCTTCTCGCCCAATGATCGAGTAATATCAGCTACCAGACCGATAGCCATGGAGCAAAGCGCAGGCTCTTCTTGGTTGTTGAGGGCGTTGTACAAGAACGGAGAGAAGGCCTCCATGTACTTTTGAAAATCCTCTTCAAGGGCCGTCGCAATCGATCCAATGGCGGCGAATACGGTATCCGGGACACTGGACTTGGGTGGCAGAGACGACAGCAGACTTAGCAAAGCCTGCATAATGCGATCTGCCTGAGGCCGAATGTCGTTCTCCATTCGCTGGATGATGGCCATGATGACACTGGCCAAGCTGGTCTGCATCTCCTCTAGGGTCAGCTTGTCCTCGACGTTGACAACCTGCGACTGGAGCGCCATGGACTTTTCCAGGCGTTCGAGGATCACGTTGGCGAGCTCGTTGACCAGAGGAACGCTGTCACCAGCAGCATTATTAACGAAGGAGTTGAGTACTTCGTACGCGGCCGTGCGCAATGTGTTGTCGGCGTCGGCCCGCTCGGTGACCTGCAGGAGGCTCTGCACACTCTGAGCAAAATGAGGCGATAGTGGGTTG
Organism: Pyrenophora teres f. maculata; assembly: GCA_014334815.1. NCBI lineage: Eukaryota > Fungi > Ascomycota > Dothideomycetes > Pleosporales > Pleosporaceae > Pyrenophora > Pyrenophora teres. The sequence continues at coordinate 1,023,075 of CP060572.1, read as the reverse complement.
GTCTCGCATCCTGGCTCCCCAGCGAACCTATCAGCCAGGTTCATCAGCGACCAACAGCATGATGCAGCCATCTTGGGGTTGCTAGCGAGGCCATTGAATAAAGCGCCGATCAGAGGAGGCAAGTGCTGCTGTGCGTCAAGCGCGCTGGGAACAGCTTCGCAAATACGGCCCAAAGCGTAAGCGGCCGAGTCCTTGACGCACATGTTCTGGTCGTCCATCATACCAATTAGAGTAGGCAAGGCTTGTTTAACAATGGGGTCTAGCACTGATTCCTCGGGACCTTCCATAATCGCACCGAAAGCGGAGACGGACGCATCACGGTAGTGCCAGTCTTCTGAGCGGATGTACTTTTCGATGAAAGCAAGAACCGGAGGCATTACACCGCTCCCTACACATTGTGCCCACAGCTGCAGACATTGGTATGCTGCACGCGAGGTGTTGTACTCGTTGTCATCAGCGTCTTCGTCCTGCTTAGCGAGAAGTTCCAGTAGCACAGGAACGACTTCCTGGGTAGCGACTCGGGCAAAGTTGAAGTACTCGCGCAGCTCAGTAGAGCCTTCGGCCTGGGCCTGTGTATTGTCGTCCTCAATCGCAATTTCCTCCTCGCAGACGGTGCACCAGAACTCAACAGCCAGCTTGGCGACGTCTTCTTCATCACTCTTCATGCCTTGAATTGTGAGACCAAACAGTGCCTTCTCCATATAGAAGCGCATCTTGTCGTAGTAGAGACCCATTATGCGGTTAAGACATCCGTATGAACCCTGCTGGATGCGGCTGTCATCGGCTTGGGTGGCCTCGCAGATGACCTGCATGATGTAGTTGCGCTCGCCTTCATTGTCAAAGTTGGAGCGGACAAACTCGATTGAGTCGCTGAGAGCGTTGATGGCGGCTACACGGACGTCGGCGTTGGTTTCTTCCTTGCGGGCACCCTGAACGACGGCCGTCAGGATGGCGTTGGAGTGGTGTGCTAACGCGTCCCTTAGCTCAGCGTCGTCTGTGTCACAAACGAAGCCGATTGTGGTGAGGGAAGACTGCTTCTGGCTGTCGCTGCCTTGGCCGACGTTCTCGACAAGTTGGGTCATCAACTCGGGCCACTGGTGGCGGGGTATCTCGATGGCGGCGACGGAGGCGATGAATTGTGCGGCAGCCGAGCCTACATTCTTGTTCGATGTGGCAAGGGTGCGGAGGGCCATTTGCTTGACCTCCTGCTTGATTTGGGTGTCGAGGTTGAGCCATCGTTCCTGGACCTGCCGTAACCGGGCATACTCGCGTGCGGTGAAAGCATTCTTCAGGGCCAGCGCGGCCGCCTGTCGGATTTGAGGAGCGGCTTGTTCGTTGGCGAGTTCGCTGCCGAGGACAGTGAGGTATTGTGGCTACAAAGGGATCAGCCTGTTAGTGGTCATGTCTCGCGCAAGGTACATGCAGCCTTGGAACTGCGGGGGGGCTAACTTACAAAGTTGGTATCGGCAGCCTGGAGGAGCTGCTGCTCGGCGCTGTTACGAATGCTGGCATCTGCGGGCCGGTTAGTCGAGATGTTCTCGAGGGAAAGAAAAATAAGAAACGCGGTGAGAGCAACATACCGGCAGCGTAGGTCCCCTCCAACACCTGGTTGATATCCATGATTGCTGAAGGGCGCTTCAAAGACTCAAGGCGGGGTATCTAGTGGGTGGGAAGATTATAGAGCCGCGGTGGCGCGAGAAGAGCAGGGTGTGGCGGCAGCGTGGTCGACGATGTCGAAGAGTTGCGGTGGGCAGGAGTGTCGTAGGGAGGCAATTTGAGGCGGAAGAAAGGTCCAACGTCGACAGGCCTAGTTCACGTGTTGTTTTGCTCCCAAGGGTCTGCCCCACTACGAGAGAAGGAACTTTTGAAAGCGGATGGACAAGTTTATGTTATGTGCTTGAAGCGAACAAAGGCAGCAAGCAAGAAAGCAAACGAAATGTTTGATTGAGACGGTGGGCAAATGGGCAAGAAGCGGCCGATCCAGTTGCAGTTACTGTCTCTGTTCGCTCAGGCACCAATGTCAGCCTTCGCGCAGCTTCTGAGGGAAAGAAAGGTCCGCCTGGCAACGCCGCATTGGTTCGCTTGCGCAGGCTGCTTTACCCCCTCGGATTCAAGCTCGCCCTCCCGCATGCAGCCCTGCGGAAGCCATGATGATAGTGAGACAGGCCTGTACAGACGACGTCTGTACCAGTAGTAGCCATGTGTGCCTTTTCGACTCGTCCGGGACAAGTCCGTCTTGATAATACAAAATCACATAACCTACTACCCTACCTATCCAATGTCGACCCGTCTAAACGCCCAAAATGCAAGCCCGCACGACCAGGCGCGCTATCAAGAACCATGGCAAAATCTCCCCGTGAGTCGTCTACATGCGTCCCGATGCTCTCGGGTTCTCTGCCTCCTGCTTCCGCCAATCTCGCATCTCCTTGGTGCCTAGGCTACCCAGTCCCCCTTCGCCTCTCCTCTCCCATCCTCCCAGCCGGACCACCAACCCCGTCGCATTGTCTGCGCCCTCACTGCCCGTTGCCGTCTCAACCGCAAAGCTGACAATGTCCCGAGCTGCCTGCTCTGGTGTCTTTGCCTCCTTGACAATGTCGACTATCTCTTGGTCCGACAGATGGCCAGATACGCCGTCGGAGCACAGGACAAGGAACGAATACTCGGCAGGCGAGAGCTCTATCCTACGAATCTCGGGCTCTGCCGACACTCCGACGCGTTTGTGCGCCATGTCGCCGAACGCGCGCGTGTTGGCCAGTCCAGACATGCGCTCCTCGCCAAACGAGTCCGTGACAAACGATGCTGCAAAGCGTCGGAGGCGAGTGGCTTCCTCGGGCAGAGCGGGGTGGTGGTTCGATGTCAGCGGGACAGCTAGTCCGGTGGCCGTGTTGCACAAGAGGATCCTGGTATCGCCAACGTGTGCTGTGATGAGGGAAGAGGGCGATGATGGATGCCAAAACGGTGACGGTGTAGGTGTAGAGATGAGGGCAACACTGCATGTGCTACCACCCTTGAAGCGTTTTGTGCCCCCAATCTGCTTGGTAGTGGTGCGCGAGGGCTGACCGAGGATATCATCGTCGTTCAGAGCCTTATCTGCACGAACGGGATCCTCTTCCTTTTTGCCAACCTGAGCTGCAACAAAGTCGTAGTCGGCTTTGAGGAAAGCGTACTCGAGCACAGTTTCAATGCCAATGCCTTCTTTGACGTCATCTGATGACTCTGGCGTGCTTGTGTGACGCTTCTCAGTCACGTCCTTTTCGCCAGCGTGGCCTCGCCCGCCGGCAGACAGCGAGAAATACTCGGGCTTGAATCGCCGAAAGTATCCGCCAACCAGCTCCTTCCACTGCTTGACTAATTGCTGCTCCAGCTGCTCGGCTTTCCGCACGCTCTCAGATTGCTTGACGGATGGGACACCATCCATTGGTCCGTCCATGGACTTGGAGCCCGCCGTTGGCAATTGGTCCCTACCTCCGGCCTGCGGCGGCTTCATAGCTTGTGTGCCAGGTGGCGTATGTGTCTCGATGGCGTCCAAGCTCTCCTTGTCCCTCTTCCTTTGCTCCCCAGAAGAGGCCTCGCCCTTTGCTTTCGGGCCGTCGGCTTGCGTCTCGTTCCTCTCCTCCAAGAGGCTGCTCTTGAGCTCGAATTGCTCAGTCGCCTTTTCCAGGTAGTCGTGCAGCTGCTCTCTCAGGAAGCCAGAGCACTCGGAACCGCCGTGTCCATCAAAGACACCAAAGTAGAAGACCTGGGGATCTCCTGTTGCCCCTACTTCTGGAGTAACCTCGCTATCCTCTTCGCTCTTTCCGTTTCCATTCAATGATATGGGCGGCCGTTTTGCGAAAGCGGGGAGGTCTATGGTGCCTGCTTGGAAGGCATCTTCGTTGTATGGCCGCGTGCCTCTTGATAATGAGACACCAAAATGATGTTTCGCGCTCTTCAATGGTATGCGAACAACTGTCATGTCGCGCGACGAGCCCATGACGGCAGCCGGCGATCGGCTCGACTGTTCCGCATCGTAAGGCGTGCTCTTGTCACGCGGGAGGCGGTGGTGGAGGGCAGATTGAGAGCGCGAGTCGGGATGCAGCGAGCTTGAGGGGATATGGGTGATGAAGTAGTCGTGAAAGCAGCGATGCTGGCGGCAAGACACACCTATCGATGAGGGGATGTGGTACGCCGAGGGGAGCACTGGGGTGCGCAAGCAAATGTCCCAAGGCCTTCGGGTGGCTCTGCAGAGTTCAAGCTTCGATTTCCACATGTCGTCTCTTGCTGCGAAGGACGCATGGTGTGAATGCGCAGGTTGTTAATAGTTTTATTTAGGTCATGGTCGCTGAGCTGGGGGTTTCCAAGGTTCCAAGGTTCCAAGGTTCACCACAAGCCTCACTCGCTATTCCGCTGTTCCTGGGCCGCACTGCCGTGTTTCGCCCTAGCGGGTCCCCATCTAATTGGGCCATGTCGCCCGGTAATGCAACACGTTCTGGTCGCATTCACTCATGCATCCGCTCAATTATATCACCACATATCGAGCCTGCGCTGCCCCTGTGAAGCTGAAGGGTCAGGGGCGACGATTCCCAAGATGCGCTTTCCTCATTGCTCCTCCCGACCTCTTCAACCCCACTTCAACCCACCACAAGCCATTGTCTCAACTCTCGTCTTAGTTCATAGACCACGCATCAAATTCAGTCACTCGACATCCTTTCCAATGGAACCAGAGTTATCACACTAGCCGGATCCTCCCTCTCACCAAGTCAACCACGCTTTACTTCTCGCCACCACAGAATCACAATAGCTCGCATATTAACAGAGGGGTCCTACCAGAATCCTGTATGCTCATCACGCCCTACTAATCGCATTATTACCATACATCGATATTCTCAGTAGACCATGACGACAAGAAGCCCAGGAGGAAATCGATGAGTTTTTACCAAAGTAAAACGATCTTTGCTCGTCACTCACAGTCATCACAACGACCCTGGACACCTCCGCTCTCATTTGTAACGTCAACACAATGACCCGGAAAACCTTTACTCTCATGTACAGCTGAACAGTGTTTCTCACACAAGTTTGGACAGGAGGAAACATCATCTTGTCGAAGAATCTCTCAGCTAAGTACCCCTGATACCAGAAACCGTATCCCCGCCCATGACACCCAAATTGCACACTCTCTCCTGTACAGTAACACTACTCGAATCTATCAACTCAAGGCAGCAACGAACGAAGCGTCACACAAGAGCAGCTTTCCACACATGAACAGGTCGGCGAGAACCCCGTCCACAGTCAGGAGATAATTCGGAGAGACGATCGCGGCCTCCTGGAGGACTTTGTCTCGCAGATCAAGTCATGGGTCGCTACCTACACGCTCGACGATTCTCTGCTATCAGAAGTAACGGTTCAGAGCACGATCAATCGACCGATTCTTACTGAGGTAATAAGGAATCGCCAGGAGAATCTACTAGTACGCGGCTTCCCGCTGGCAACGCATGGATTCTACTCGGTACCGGGTTAAGAATATATACTGTCTTGGGAACATAGTATCTACACTGAGCTGAGCAATGCACCAGACCACAATGTTTGGTGCCAGAACACCGCTTTGCCGCACAGCACGGTTCTGCTCATTGATCTGGCTGATATTCTCCACATGAAGCTGTCCACAGATGCCATTATGGAACGCAACCCTGTTCTTACCGAACTATATGTGAAGGGGTTCCGCATCAACCATGATGTCGAGTCCACGGTGCCATGAAGTGGTGTTGGCAGTCAGTCATATAATCACAAAGCAAAGGTGCGCCCGAGGCAGATTAGAGACGGAAGTGGTGCACAACGCCACGGTACACGTTGCTATGAGGATGGTAGACGGAAGAATATGAGTGATAGTATAATGAGTTGGTGTTGTAAAATGGTTGGGGTTCAGAATAGAAATGGCGTGTGAGTCGAGAACAGATGGATTGGACTTTCAATCATGGAGGAAACCGTATGTAATAGACTACCGTTGAAATGATATCTGCCTCCTTGAACTCAAGACCTGAAGAGATAATCACCGACTCAGACTATACACTGAAGAACATTCTCAATAAACGTCCCTTTTCTATACTGATCTGAAGAAAAAAACGCGTTGATATTTTCGCGCCTATCCTTATCCTTTTTACGCTTTGATTTATATATACACTAAAACAAGAAGATGAACATCCGAGAATCTGCTCTCGTTCTCATTTGTTTAAACAATATCATCAGGCATGGCCTTTGGCCCCATCGCTGGACTCATCATTCCCTTGACTACAATCATCTTCGGCACGCCGTCACCGCCAATACCACGCTCCTCAGCCATCAGTGTCGGACTCCATGGATTCTCGTCGTCCTCACTGTGTAAACTGTACATGCCTGGCTTCTTCTTGAACGGCGGAGTGAAAGACGCTCGACGCGTCAGACGAATAGTATCGTCAGATTGGTGGCTCCCCTTGCGCGAATGTAATTTTGCCTTTTCGCGCACATCGGCAGCCATTTTGCGAACGAGGGGTCGCAGGATAGCGACGGAGGCAGCGACGATCCCGGTACCGGGTTCGGCGGTGGCCCAGATTGTTACTTTGCGGGATGTTACTGTGTGGCGAGTTAGCTCTAGATCACAGTGGAGAGACGAGAATAGGGAGGGAGAAAAGACATACCAGAAGCCAAGCCCACACTCTGAAGCTGCAACCCACTCAAGTAAACCATTCTCAGTACTGAACTCACACTGCCTACGGCTCCTAGACACATGACAATACTGACACTAATCTTGGACCGTCTATCCAGATCACTATCCATGAGCACACTAACCGGCAACAGCACAAACGTCCAGTCTGCTATCACATTGATAATGCCGTAGACGTAGCCTGTGCACATGAGGAAAGCCGAGGGCAGGCAGTTTGGGGAGGAAGGGTGTAAGAGGTTGTCAGCCAGACGAGTGGGGTCACCGCATTGGAAGAGAGCGACGAAGACGTAGAGGAAGCCGTAGGTTGTGGAGATTGTAAGGGCGATGTGGAAGATGAGTTTTTGCCATTTCTTCGTGAGGACGCGGAGGAAGAAGAGGCCGAGGGAGATTTTTAGGAGGGTGGTTGTGAGGATGTAGAAGACTTCGGACAGTTGGACAAACTGCGAGATGTTTGTTAGTACTCGACGAGGAAGGAGGAAGAGGAGAATTATACGTACAATAAGGCTTAACCGAACATTATCTTCATTATAAGGCTTGTGTGCCGCATTCCTTGTCCGACAAGCAATAGCGAGGATAAACGCACAATACGCACTAAACAATACAAGCGTAGCCACCATGGCCGCATCATCCCAACCAGGAGATCTCGTGATGCGATACCGGACCCATAATCTTAGGCCAACGGCCGTGTAGCTCAAAATGAGCAAAGTGATGATGAGAGAAAAGATGACTCTTCCGAGGAGCACCAGCTCCCCCTTAGTTTCGTTATCCATCATTAATAAGAGTTTAACAAGAATCAGATAATAAACATTGAGATAAAAGAATTAGAAGCACAACCACCACAACACGGCAGGAAAGTTGGAGTTTGGTGGATGAAAAGCTGCCAACCGAAGCGGTGACTTGAAGATCGAAATAATCGACAGTCGAAAGGAGGCAAGAAAAGAAGGGGATGATTGTAAACCGGGTTAAAGTACGTTCTTCAACACCATGCTCTCTCTCTCGACGTGATGACCCCCGGTAGCCCATGTTTCCGGGTCAAGGCGTTGCAGGTGTGGTATGGGATGGTGAACCTTGTTGGTCCGTGTGTTGTCGTCGATTGGCTAGCCTCACGTCGCAGCTAAAGCAATGGTTTGCGATTGCCCTTGTACATGTTGTGTGAAGTATCCCAGACTGCTTGGCGTCAACGCGATGGAGCACGCCAGCCGGGTTCTGTCCCGCCATGATCTGCTAGGAAAGCTTAACTATGATGCCACATCGATGGGAGGTGCATCCTGGCCACATACTTCGGACGAGGCGAGAACGGGTTCAGGTAGCCCTCATTGCGGTAGTTTGCTGCTAACCTTTCTTGGGGCTGTTTGCCGAACGCAAGGATGGCTTTCTGGATTTGGAGGGCAGAGGGGTGGGTTGAGGCAAATACGTGTGTGGCTGCGTGGACTTGTTCAAGGAGGTGGGATAACTTGGTCTGACTGGTTAGATGTCTTTCATGCACGAGTCACATTCAAAAACATCGTGAGACCATGGAGCTAGTGATACGTCTTGCAACAGAGCGGTAGAGTAGAGAGACTGCTGGTCCAATCCATCACGAACATATCCATGAATAGCTCCAGTCTCCACCGTTGGAAGCCGATCGGAGATCATCTCCAAGCCTGGTACTCTACCACCCTTTCTTCCCTCCCGCTTGCTCGCATCGTCTCGTCGATCGTTCTATAGGTGTAAAGGATTTGATATAGCCTCCGTCGTCTACGTTTGACTAAACATTTCGCGTTTGGCCATTGCAGTGTGAAGCGTGTTTCGAGACCGAAGAACGCCAGCTGGAAGCATCATCAAACAAAGCAAGCGCACACGCGGCACATGCGTTTGATCGCTACGATGCTCGGGAAGACCAAATCTGCGGGTTTGCAGGGGCGGCACTTGTAAAGCGGCGTTCTGTAAGGCGCAAGGTCAAGGCACTGTGGTTCAAAGGTTGAGATGGTTGGGACCGGGCACGTGATCCATCTGCCGGTTATCGGCCAAATAAAATTTCCGACGCTAGCGGCGAGCTAAAAGATTTTTCTTTGTCCTCGAGCTTCGTTGCTCGACATTGATGTTCATGACACCAAAGCAGCGCTGCTGGCGCTTTTGAGCGTCGTCGAAGGCTTGACGATTCTTTTGCCTGGACTTTCTCTCTCCACCCGCAGCTGCGATGTCGACTTTTAGACGCTTGATATGCAAACGCACGTCGCAATGATGGCTGAATGTGCAGCCCATCTACTCACCAATAGCCTAGGTTGAATATTTGAGTATATTTTTCTGGTATGTTACCTCCATCTCTTTCTTACCTCTTATATGATGAAAAAAAGACAAAACTCACAGACCTGTTCGTAAAAATTGTGTCGAAAATTTTGCTTTATATTTTCTGACTATGTTCATTTCCATATCGCTACTTCATGACCACTCTCTGAGTTCAGTAGCTAACAAGCAACAGTTTCCAATCCCTCAGTTCACTCTATATCTTACTGTAGTCTTCGACAATGGTGGCTTCGATGAGTATCTTGCCACCACGTCCATTCATGACGACCTCCAACAATGCCTGAAGGATTCGAACAATGCTGCCTCCCATTGATGGTATCCTTTGATGTTCACCTTGTCGTTTTGGCATAACGAAAAGTACTCTAGACTACACTATACTCATTTCTTTGTTCAATCTATATATGTTCGTTCACAGTCTTCGATAAAGAACGTTGTGAGCTCTGATATATGTACCCCGCACGCCGCGCTGTGAGCGTACCATGCAACCCTAGCACTCTATAAAGATTTCTTTCGAAATGCCTCCAACCAGCTCTTCACTACGCAGATCATCAAGGTGTTCAGGAACACCTCGCGACGATCCTACCACACTCCCTTCGACCATGGCTTGCTCCACTTTCGGAAACGACGGAACTCGTGCTCCTTCTCGTAAAGATAGCATGCCATCTCCACGCCCTCGCAGCCGAGCTGGTTCTCGGCAGGCGAGCGATTCCGGAGGTGTAGTAGGCTTGCCTGGTGCGGTTAACCTAGATACTCTCTACAATATGTACGACCCCGCCTTGGGCAATTCGGACGATTTCTTGGACTTGGATCAGTATGACTTTTCCAATCTGGACTTTGAAGGGTTCGACATGGCACAATTCTTGACTACTGAGTATCCCCCTCAACAGCCTCAACATGGTGGTGGTTTGAGCCTTTCATCTATCCAGGCCATTCAGACTGGTGGAAACACTTTAAGCATCTCGCCCACCTATAGCATTCAGATTGATCCAATCGTGCCCAAGGGTAAGGTTGACGATTTCAAAACCTCGTCTAATACAGTAGTCCCTGTACATTCTCTTCACCAGCCCATAGATCCAGCCATTGAACTCTGGGATTACAATACGGCCACGCTAGCACCATTCCTGGGCGTCACACCTGGGTTTACTGCCGTCCCTCAAGGCACTGATTCTTCACAGCTCCAATTGCCTGCACAGCCTACACACGTGTATCCCGATCCTTACGTTGGACAATACCCTACTGGGCCATACTACCAACAACCACAGATCTACAATGGATACGTTCCTATGCAAATTGAGCAGCCAGTCGCCTCAGGATCGTACATCCAGTCGTGGCGCCAGACACCGGTCCCAACTGTCCCAAAGCGCAAGCGCTCTGGATCTGTCTCAGACGACGAGCCCCCCCTCGTCAAGCGAACACGCCTAGTTGAGCAGAAGTACACGCCTCCAGCAACCTCTTCCCGTCGCCCGTCCACTTCTTCAATCACCAAGCCTGTCAAGACCGCCGTGATCAAGCCTGGCCAGAAGCCCAAGAAGGTCGAGGAGAAGTCCTGGGTTCGCATCAACACGTCGACCCGTGGTGAGACGACGCGCACAGCTCGCATCAACCAGTACACCGAGGAAGGCGACAAGTATAAGATGATGGATCTTCCTCATGGTGACTGGAAGTCGACCAACTACAAGTTTGAGTACACACAGATTGGCCATATGCACGAATTCAAGAAGCGCACCATGTCTGCTCGTCAAATCCACGAGTACATCACTCAGTACCCTGGTGACCTGCGCATCTGGATCCAGCCTGTAGCTTCTGACTCTGCTCGTCGCTACAACTCTGCTACTCAAAACCACTGTCGTTTTGAGAAGTGTCCGATGCGCAAGTACACTGGCAAGGGCACGACTGAGGTTGGCAACTACCGTGTTGCATTCGACGAGAAGCATATGGTGTACGGTCAAGGAGTAGCTGACCCATACGACTGTGTTGGTTATGCGCATTTGTACTGTATGGAGCGCTTTTTGGACTTTGCCTACATCTGCCAGGTTGCTAACGTCAAGGTCGATGAACGTGTGAGCCTCGCGGCGGAGCCCAAGGGCGTCTTTGCAGCAGCCTTTGGCCACAAGCATTACAACGAGGTTGCTGTCGCTACCACATTCATCAAGGCTTGTCAGAACCGGCGTCTGAACGAGACCCGCGATTTCAAAGACTACCCGGTTCACGAGCACTACGCCCATGGTGGGCCTAAGCCTCATGAGCGTACTCTTGTCTACGCGCTGTACGAGATGAACATTGAGCATCGTGCGCCATCACAGATGAAGCAATTCGTCTGCCAGCGTACGATCCGTCCTGGTTCCTTCACCATTCACCGCGGTGACATTGAGGTGAAGCTCGTTGACAAGAAGATTGAGCAGCTGGACGCTTTCAAAGACTGGGTGCGTGAGGGAGGGGCCAAGAAGGATTTCGACTACTCGGCCTACTACGACTACTTCCATCCTGAGATCAACATCCGCATTCGCGAGATGCAGGCTCGTCGTGACGAGATGGAAGCCGGTGCCGCCGGTCGTGGCAAGAAGCGTCGTGCTGCTCCCATTATGGAGGACGAGCATCCAGTGCCTGCCACCAAGCGTGTCAAGCGGTCCTACACGCATGTAGTTGTTGATGATAGCGATTCCTCCGAGGACGAGGCTCCTCCTCCCCGGAAACGTTATCAGGATGACTACTCGTCCTCTTCAGAGGAGGAAGATGGATACGAGGAGATTGGCGCTCCCACTCAACTTCAGCATCAGTACGGCACTCGCTCCAGCCCCCGCCAGGTCCAGCGCATCAACTACACCGAGCACCACGACATCCCCACGCAGCCTTCACCACCTCCTCCTGCTAATTACCACCCAGCCCAACCCATCACCTATACGCAGCAACCCCACGACGCCCGTCGTGTCAGCCTCAGCGGCCTGTTTCCCACCAGCGACGATATCGACTGGGACAACATCGATCTCTCCAACCTGCCCGAGCCCCTCGATAACGTCCCGTCGCTCACGCAATCCCAGATTGACGCTCTCCTGCAGCGCCGCAAGTCCAGCACCTTGAGCGTTGGCCCTCGTGCCTGGCGCAAGCCGCGCACCGCTAGCTTCAATGAACAGCCCGTGTCGAGCAGCATGAAGTTTAGACGCAATGATCCGCCTTCACAGGTCAAGTCTGCGGCGGGCATGCGTAGGGAGGCGGCGATGCAGACGCGGCGGAGCAGTCGGTTGGCTGGTAAGGCGAAGTAGAGTGGTGGTGTTTGCTCTAGTGTGGGTGGTTAATCGATTTACTCATTGAGTGTTGAGCTTCCGGTGCATATTGACGCTTCGCATTGCATTGTTGTTCTTGTTGTTGTTTTTAGATTCTTGAACATTGTACGGTTGAATGAGTAAAAGAAAGATGATTCTAGGAAAAATGTTCCGATATACTTGCTTGGGATATGTGTACTTGTGAACGAATATGTAAGAATGTTATGATGACCGTATTGCAACTCGGGGATGATGGTGAAGGCTGTCATGTAACTATATGTGACCGACTATCAAGCAGTGATCTACTTCATTCAATGATTCGGGCCACTGGAATATACAATTTGAAGCAATAGCATCTTCATCCAAGTTTGGTGTTGTGTCAGGACGAGGCTCATTGTGGCCAGAAGCGTGACATGAGACCAAGTATCTGTCATCAGGGCTACATCCATCACATGCAGTCTTGGTACCTTGCACATGATAAGTTGGTCTTTCTGTGCGACTGTAGAGTTCCAACGCTGTATGACAGCGCAACGTTGCGCAAGCGGCAGGCGGATCGATTCGGTTCCCCACATAACTACGACCGTGGATCATCGCTGTTCAGTCAGTACTCTAGCGTACCTGCAGACAGACGTCCGCTCGACACGATACAGGACCGAATACTGTCAAAGTAAAATAAGAAAATTGCGGCACAGCCATAGTCATGTCGAATCAGAGTCCAAATGGTTGGGGTTACGAGAAGTGATCGACGTCAGCGCCTAGCCACAGCCGTGCTCCGAGCGCTTGGGTGGTGATGGAGGGACTTGGGTACACTGTCGCATCCCGCTCGAAACTTCCCCTCACTCCTCTCTCACTCCGGCTGTCCTGGCGACGAATGCGTACTACTTCTGCCTGCGCGTATATTGCTGTAATTTGACGCCTCCTACCGCTTCCGGACATTGCGCAATTCCATTTGTCGAGTGATTGCGCCCTATTGTACATCGCGACACAGTCGCATTGCACCGAAGCCCCGCAACGACTCACAAGCAAACACCTGCGCGGCTAGGCTTGGGAAAAATGACTTCTCGCACTTCAACCCCCTCACGGTCGCGTTCGGCATCAAGCAGTAGCAGCTCCTCAGACGCTACCATGATAGACGCGCCCCCGCTGTCTCCAAGCCGACCAGCGCGACTCCGCAACCCTTCACACAGCGCAGCAACCATGCCCTCACCACAGCTCCCGCACGCAGCACAACCCGATCCCTCGTTTTCGCTACTGCTATCGCTGCCAAGGGAGCTTCGCGACCGCGTCTATCAATTTGCGCTCGTGTCGAGAGCACCTTTTTGGTGGCCTGGCAAATCCCCCGAGTTGGCCACCATTGACCACCGCAACGTCAATGTCGGCCTTCTTCGGGCAAATAAACAGGTCTATAGCGAGACCGTGGACATAATTTACTCGCAAAACAAGTTCCTCTTTACACACCCGAGCGATTTAAACATCTTCCGCGTCGTCACGCCCCCTGCCTCGGTCAATATAACGAGCGTGCTCTTCCGCATTAGAGAGAAGGACCTGAGGATATGGACAGCTTATCTCGGGAGCAGGAAAGAGGACAGGAGTCTAAGACATGATCTGCCCAAGCTGAGGAGTGTTTGGGTCTTTTTAAGATGTGGGACAGTGTCACTGCCACCAGGTCTGCAACCAGTGCCTGTAGGTGCCGCTGGAGTAGGCACAACAGCCATGGCAGCAACGGCAGGACATGTCCAAGCCACTCACCATAATCTAGGACATCACATGCAAGGCCTACATCACAGCATCACACAAGTCCTAGGCCAAGGAGGTGGCCAAGCTCAGCCGCATAATAACATGAACCACATCCCGCCTCCACCTCCCCCTCCACCTCAAGCGCCCGCTATCCCCTTCTTACAATTCGCACAAGGAGCTTTGGGAGGACTAGGTGGCCACGTGCCGCACCACCATCATCATCCCCTACCGCCGCCCCAAGCTGGGCAACACCACGCCCCTCCAAACCTCCAGCTGCTAGCACAGCAAGTCCACCAAGCCCATGTAAACCACCAACTAAATATCCCCCCGCCACCTCCCCCAGGCGCCCCACCAACCGTCGATCCCCATCACCTCTATAACTCTTTCCTCCGTTTCGAGCGCGAAATCGGCGTCGAATCCCTCTGCCTTAATCTCCGCGACGTCCTATATCCAGGGGTACCCGACCCAAGTTCCAACTATGGCCGCGGAAAAGTTAGCAGCACGTCTTCAAAGTCCACTTCGGGTTCCTCGAACAACAACAAACTGCCGACTGAAATCAAAATCATGGCAATGTTCAGGATTCCAAGACGCGAACTAGAGAGGCTGATTGCTACGTATCCGGATGAGTTAAAGGTGGAAAAGAGCACTATGGATGCGAGGACTAAGTTTAGGAAAATGCATGGTGTGGATGTTAGTTTGGAGTTGACCGGATATCCATCGTTGGTGGAGTTGGGCATGGAGATGCCGGGGGTGGAGATGGATTGATGGAAGGAGAGTAAGGGGGTGTGGTGGAAGACATGCTCTGACAAGTTCAACCTTGTGTCTTGTGAAGGTGGCATTTTCTTTTTGTACTTATAGATGCGTGCCTGGGTAGTTACGTTACGTATTTAACGTAACGTAGACAATGTTAATGCATATATGTACATGACTGTGGCAGAAAATGTTTTCGTTCGTGATGATTCTGTGGAATTTGGGTGGCGCGACCTTTTCCGTGTGATCGCTGGGGGTTTTCCGGGTGACGGGGCGACGACTCTGATATTGGCTTTTCTGTGTCATAGCTTCGCTTTTCTGGGTAATGACTTTCCACGTTGGCTTCTCTGTGTCGTAGCTCTTAGCCTTTTTCGAGTACCATCTTAACTTTGCCAGGCGACGACTTTCAAAGCCAGCTTTTCCGTGTCATAGCTTCAATTTCCGTGTGATGTGTATACATCAGAAGCATTGGCGCATGTTAAAGGTTCCAGTGTCCTCTTACTGAATCAAGTTGAAGTGATTCTCACTAGCTCTCAGACTTTTGAATTTTGTCTTGGTTCTCAACTTGGAATCTAGGGAGCGTTGCCCAGAGTTGTTCATGGCTTACAAACCGGTCAATTTGAACCCATCCACAACAAAGCAATCTTTGAACTGATGTTGTACTCCATGTCAATAAAGCGAGTGCACCGCTACAGTTTCCCACTTCCAGACACAACAGAATCCTTCTTCTCCACCACTCCATCACACGTCTCATCAGATCCTTCACCGCTACCGCCAACCGAGGTTTCTTTACATCACGAGCTCCAGTCCTAGATACCCAATTCAGCAATTATCGGCATCAGAATATCCCCCATATTCTAGTTGTGTTCTTCTCCGCAGCGGGGTTGACTCACAGGCACAGAGTACATGATTCAAGTACCCCATCCAAAACGTATAAATGGGTCATCCCCAACATTGGCGTCTTGGTCAATATCCACATAGCCAAACAGGAGGACGCTCTCCGCCAACCATGAATCAACATTTGTCAGCTTGTCGGAAGGCCAGCTTACTGCTCAACGAAAAGTATCCGACAACGAAGTTCCGCGATATCATACGATTACTCCAACCCGGCATCTTCTTCTGCAGCCGAGTCTTGGAAGCCCGACACTCACATGATTAAACAAACGCTATTGTACTTGACCCTGGGAGGTTAAGAGCAGGAACGTCGGACCCACTATCTTCACGGAAAAATCGGCACATCTCGACTTACTCGCATCGTGACTACGACCGCTATCGGTATGGTGAACACTGCGCGAAAGGAGCATATTCCGAGGAGGTGTCATCATGTGTACTGGTACCATTTGTCGCACGGGATGTCAATCCAAACATGTCTAGATCTCATCGTCCCGTCAGCAGCCGTCGGTTCCATGGTTGCCGGATGCAGTCCACCTATCTCACGGCACGCATGCGCATCAAGCCCCACTTCTCACCGTCAGGACACCCAAGAATCAGCCAAGAGCTATGCGATTCAGGAGACAATCGTGCGTAATGTTCTCAATTGTTTTTGAACATACAATGCGCACGGTGAACATTACCTTTCCCCGGATCAGAGCGATTGACGCTGCATACCTGGGCAAGCACCATTGACTTGGCTTCTCCATATATCGGAGCCACTTGTGCACACCGTTTACCCGGTAAAGCAAACACTTCGCGGAGATATTGAGCTTGTTTCTTGTCGGCCCCTCTATTATTGCAGACTTGGGTGGATAAGGTGGTCAGGGCGTTTGGGGTTGTGCAGATAAGATTGTGGAGACGATATTGCTAACAACGGACCTCCATCTCCTTTGGACGTGGCAACATGCGGCCCCCATCATGTCGTACGAGAATATTGTCAATCAACAAAACGGTCTGTGGAGAAACATGAGTATTCTCAGAGCCTGGCCTCGGCCAAGTACGGTCCAGCCACGGCGCTTGAACTGGTCGGCTTTTGTGGAAAACTACCGAGTCACGAGTCAGCCGCTACCCCGTACAGATGAAGGAATTTTCTAACCATGCGTTAGCACAAAGCATCGATGGGTCCAATTTCGTATCCTACACGGAACATGGGAGCATGCGGAATCATCAAATCGCTTGTTGACGAGCATGCAACACCAAGATACACCAAGACACCGATGAGCGGTCCGACTACCTATGTGAGGGTGTGGTCGGTGGTAAGAAACACACGCTTCGTACATTGCGCCAGGCGATAAGACGTCTCAACAAGAGGCGAAGCATTCCAAGCACAGCTTGCTTTACTTAGTACAAGCTAAATCTGGCGCCAGAAATGCACGCTACGGAGGGAACTGGAGCCGCATCGCGTGTGACCTTGCCGCCCCAACGGGGTCTCCGTAGGTTTTGACATGTCAACGATTAACAGCCTTGGCCCGGGCACCACTCGGACATACTTCTACCGGCGAGAGAGACTCGTTACGAGGTAGCGTGAGGATGGTGTCCGCGGATGGGAGATTAACCGCAGTTGACAGGTTTTCCCGTAGTCATCCCTGCCAATAACATCCAAAGCAATTGCGGCTCTTCTGCGGTCACTAGCGGGGAAAAGCCAATGACAGCCTTCTAACTGTCAGCTTTTCGTGGAGATGCGGGACGTGAGAGCTTTGGGGGATTATGCGGGGTTCGTAGCAGTGGTGGTGCCAATGCTGACTCGCGCATTAGCTTCACGCCAAGCTCCACGCTATGCACATACGTGGAAGCTTTGTTCCACTCAAGCCTGCCAACCTTCTCCCGCGTTGCTAGGCATGCAACCTTGGTGTCGGGAGGTTGTCGTGCAAGGTAGAAGTCGTAGTGCTCAATCGGTATTTGACCAGTGGATCACCGGCCGGGTTACCATACAGAGTAAGGTACCAACGCCTTCAACAGCCGACAGCCAGGATCGTCCTACGCAAATGATGGAATGGAGAGAAAGCTGGGAAGGTCATCCGGCGCCTCTCGCTCGCTAGAAGCCAGGGGCGAATGGCCGTGAGCAAACGTGGACACGAGCTTTCCGGGTTCGTGTCTGGGGTAGGCCAAAGCAATACGGTTGCTGTATGGCACACCTTGCGTTTCCGCATGTCGTACCCCACCATCAGTGCAGGTATAAGAGGAGCGCGCATCTACACGTTGTAAAGCGTTACTGCCTCTCCTCCCTGTTGCTTTGACAGAGGTTTCGCAGATCAAGAAGCAACCCGACCGTCTATTGCAAGCCTTGGAACTCTGCCCAACATGTGGAACCCGTGGCGCGAAAACCTAAAGGATACCCCCAAGGAGAGTCTTAACTGGCGTCTCTGGTATGGAGTTTTTGGTAAGTCAGATCGATATACTGTTTGCTCTTGAGTCGTCTTGTCCAACATGCGCGCGCACCATGTTACCAAAACACTCTTCTTCACATTGTTCATACGGCTAACATGACACAGTATTCGGTCTGATGGGTGCTGCAAGAGGTATTGATGAAGGTCTCATCGGAACTACCGCTGAGTTGAAGCCCTTTAAAATCAAGTTTGGACTCGAAGACAACGAAAAGTCCAAACATGAAATCGCAGAGCGATTGTCAAACATCACCTCCATGGTCCAAATGGGCTCCATTCTGGGTGCTCTGCTTGCCTTTTTCATCACAGACAAGATCGGTCGTATCTGGGCCACACGACAGCTCTGCCTTGTCTGGGTTCTCGGCATCACCATCTTCCTTACCAGCTCTCTCACTGGATCGATTGGACAGATCTACGTTGGTCGCTTCATTGCTGGTGTCGGTATTGGTCAAACTACCGTCGTTGCTCCTACCTACCTGGCTGAGACCGCACCCAGAGCCATTCGTGGTCTCTGCGTCTGTGCCTTTTCCGGATCCGTCTATCTTGGCATCATGCTTGCTTACTTCGCATCCTGGGGTTCCTCCATCCACATTTCAGAGGCAACGGATGCACAATGGCTCGTCCCCAACAGCATGCACATCATGTTCGCTGGTCTCATCTTCGCACTCTCATGGGGTGCAAAGGAGAGCCCACGTTGGTTAATCAAAGTCGGTCGCCACGAGGCCGCCCTCACGAACATGGCCCAGCTTCGTAACCTCCCTGCCGATCACCCCTACGTCGTCGCCGAAATTATGGATATCAATGACCAGCTCAATCGCGAGCGCGAGGCTACCATGGGTACGACCTGGCTTGGACCTCTCCGCGAGTTGTTCTCAAGCAAAGCCAACCTCTACCGCATCCAACTCTCGGTCATGTCTCAATTGCTCGCACAATGGTCCGGCGCAAACAGCATTACTATTTATGCTCCCAAGTACTTTGAAATGATGGGAACGACTGGTCAGAGCGAGAAGCTATTTGCTACTGCCATTTTCGGTGTCGTAAAGTTCATCAGTTCCATACTCTGCGCCCTCTTCCTCATCGACTACCTCGGCCGTAAGCGCTCTCTGTTCTCTGGTATCGGTCTACAATTCTCATCCATGCTTTACATGGCCATCTTCCTGCTCTGCGACACCACAATCTCGGACAAGAGCAAGCCCCAAACCTCTGCTCAAAAGCACGCCGCCATGGGAGCCATTGTCATGGTGTACATCTCTGGTTTCGGATGGGCTCTTGGATGGAACTCGATTCAGTACCTCATCAATTCTGAAATCTACCCCCTCCGACTCCGTGCTCTGGGTGGTTCCATCGCCATGACATTCCACTTTGTCAATCAGTACGGAAACTCAAAGGCTGTGCCTCTCATGTTCATCTCCATGACTCACGGAGGCACCATGATGTTATTCTCTGTTGTCACTCTCATTGGTCTTGTCTGGGTCTACTTCTTCCTCCCCGAGACAGCGGGCAAGTCGCTCGAATCTCTCGACGAAATGTTCAGCCTGCCCTGGCACCTTATTGGTCGCAAGGGTGCAGAGCTTACAAAGGGCACTGGCGGTGTTTCTGACATTATGGATGCTGATGGCGAGAAGGCAGTGGCTATGCATCTTGAAGACGCGCCTGAGTCGCACCACCACACGCATGAGCAGAAGGTTTAAATCAAGTTTTCTTGTACATAGTGTCGCGCACATAGAATGACGTGCAGCGAGAATGAAATCAAATGATATGATGAAAGAATCGTTTTGTCTATTATCCTCCTGTGAATTTTACATTAAAGAAGTAATATTGCTAATTCAGTCATTTCATTGTACATCAGAGAAACAAAATCATGATTAATCCTTCCATTAAACAGCCATGCTAACTCAATTAAATCTTACATATATCCAACATAATCCTTTTAACAAAGACCCAAGCGAACCCAAGCCAGCTCTTTAGATACAAACATCCATCCCCTACTACCTTGGTCCATACCAATAATCCCACAGACAAAACACGAAACGTACAGACTAGAATCATGTTTGTGTTCCAGGTCCCCCATCCTTTTCCCATATCGACACGAAACACATCCGCTCTATTCTCTTCAAGTAGACAGATCTCAGACTCCGCAACAAACAAACATGAATTAAATATTTAATTTATTTATTTAGTAACTACTAAATAAATAAATTAAATATAAGTAGCTTTTTTTACTAAATAAATAAGTATAAAGATTATAATATTTATAAATATTTATAAGTATTTAGTATTTTATTAGGCTAAGTTTTTATAGTTTATTAGGTTATAAGCGCGTTAATTTTAGTATTTTAGTATTCTAAATAAGCTATCTAAACTCGCCCCTAATAACGCTAGCGTATATTATTAACCTTAGCCTAGCTAGCGCTGTTAATACGGCAAAGGTGTTAAATATTACAGTTGTTACAACGAATAGAGTAGAGTAATATTTAATTAGTACTAAGTAAGAGCTTAGTAGGAAGATCTCTATATATAATATAGTGGAGCGAATGCCTACAGAAACGTGTGCTCGATGCAAGATATTAGAAATTATATTAAGTAGTATATATATGTGTTATATCTATCTAAGTAATATTTATTACGCCCTAGTATCCTTATATCTAAGCGTCCTTAGCTTCTATTATCTCTATTTCCTCTACTATATCCCTCTCTTACTTAGGAAGAAAGGTCTTCTCTTTCTTTATCTTAGCTAAAGGCTCTCTAGACTAGATACTAATAAACTATATATTTTCTCTAAATATTTACTACTTCTCTAAAACTCTCTTAGCCTTTAAGTACCTCTCTAATTAATTTTATCTAAATAAATAAAAAGTATCTAGCTACTATTTAATACTATTCTTTCTTTTCTTATTCTTATTTTTAAGTCCCCTTTAGTAGCTATTATCTAACTAATATCTACTAATATCTACTAATAATACTTAGATTCTAGATATTATTTATCTAGTATTTAGAGATCTTTAGTATACTTATTTAAATCTTATCTAAGATACTTCTCTAAGAACTTCTTAGATTTTAAGCACTATTTATATAGTATTTAAGAGCTATTAGCTCTTCTATCTAGCGCTTATTCTATATCTAACTAAGAGGTCTCTAGAGTCTTCTAATTATAGTCTAACTAGCTTAGTATTTTATTAGCTAGGTCTTTAGAGCTAGTAACCTTAAGTATTACTTAGACTTATACTACTATTCCTTTCTATATTTAGGCTACTTAATTAACTTAACTAATACTCTTTATAATAAGTACTTAGCTTTACTTTATTTACTAGGCCGTCTCTAAATAGCTAGTAGTAAGGAGAATATACTTTTAGACTACTTACTTCTATAAAGCTTCTAATAGCTTTTAGCTTTATAGTTTTACTCTTACTTTATATATTATTTTTATATTATTCTACCGCGGCTAACCGCTCTTATTATTAGTTATTAATACCCTACTTTCTAAGGTTGCTTTACTGTCTAGTTAAGCTAGTATTTACTATAAATACTTATTTACTACCTAAATAATAATAATAATAGCCTAATTATCTTTTCTTCTAGCTATATATTATCTTACTTTTTACTTAAATTTTCTTCTTTTCTAAGTAGCTCTTTATGCTCGCTTACCTCGCCTTATCTTTACTACCTATATATACTCCTTTACCTTAGCTAAGATACGTTCTAACTACTATTCGCCTATTACGCTCTTTACTATTCTTATTATACTTACTACTAAGGTTACTAATAACTTTACTAAGAAGCTTAATTAGACTATTTACTATTTTTTACGTTTAGCTAGTAGGTCTACTATTCCGCCTATTATTCTTACTATATTCTTTAAGAATAGGTCTAAGCGTAATTTAGAAGAAGATAATAGTAATAATAGTAATACTAAAGTAAATACGTTTAATACTTTTCCTTTTTAAAGAAGTTAGTTCTAATAGTAGCTTAGAGCTATAAATACGTACTATAGCTAGTCTCTTAAACTTAGTTATTTATAGAGGTATCTTTAGATTAGTTTTATAGCTATTTCTTCTTTTATCTAAGTAGCTATCTAAGCGCCTTTTATATAGTATATAGTATCCTTAATAAATAACTTATTCTAACTTTCTATTTTATTTATACTTTTATTAAGTATTCTCTAAAGTCTTATCTAAGCCTCTTTTATATACTATACTCCTCCCTACTTAGGAAGATAGACCTCTTTCTTCTATTATACTTAAATACTTACTAGATAGCTCTTAGATATAATTTATATTCTAGAAATATTTAACTTTATAGTAGCTTTATCTCTTTATATCTTTTTATAAAAGTAGTACTTAGTTTCCTTTTTAAGTCTTTAGTTATCTATTTATTCTAGTCTAAGATATTATCTAAGCTTCTTTTATACCTTATATCTATTCTACTTACTATTAATAACTATAGGAATGCGCGATATTTAGACGTATTAAACCCTTCTCTTATTCTTAGTACTACTACTATAGCCTTCTTTATCTTTTAGTACTTTTAAATACTTTATCTTCTTATATATCTTAAAGCTAGCTATCTAGCTAAGCTATATTAGGTATTTAAGATATAGCGTTTCTCTTTTCCTACTTAGCTACCTTCTCTAATAGAGGCGTTCTAACTATATTTTAGTACTTATTACTTAAAATCTTTTATACCTATATCTATATATTCTTATATTATCTACAATCTCTTCTAATAGCTATTTAGTAGCCTTTTTACCTCTTTTTAGTTTAATTATTTATAGCTCTATTATAGTGTGCTAAATAAAACGCTTTAGCCTATTACTTAGTATATAACTATAAAATAAAGTCCTATCTAGTTCTTCTAAATTATACTATTCTTTCTAATAGATTTTTATAATATAAAATAGACTAGTCTATTTAAGAGAAATTTAGTAAGTATTATCTATTAGTCTTATAAAAGAAGTCGCGTAGTAATATAAAGTCTCTAATAGCTAATAGTTCTTTCTAAAGAACCTTTGCGTTATTAAAGTAGTCCTTATTTTTCTACCTAAGCTATACTATTCTATTAATAGCCTCCTAGAACCTCTTATCCCTTCTTTAGAATTACTAAGCCCTTATTATAAGTAGTATTAAGTATCTTTAACTTCTAACTATAGTAATATTTACTATATAGAATTAAAAGCTCTACTAGAAGAATATATTTCTAGCTTAATACTAAGTATACTAGTATTCTACATAGATTATTTAATAGTCGTTTAGTTAGCCTAAAGTATATTAGCTAGGTTATCTACCTAGTTTCTCTAAAGCTTCTTTAGTACCGCTACTATAAGAGTATAGCTTCGCTTAATTAGGCTTTATCCTTATAGATAATAAGTACTTAAAATAACTCTATTAATACTCTATTACTACTATAGGTTCTTAACTAGTCTCTTATTTTCTAGTCTATTATTAGCTAATATTTTTAGTAATAGTCTTATCTACTAAATATTATTAATTAGAAACTTCTAAATAGCTTTTAAATTATTTTTTACTAGTACTTTAGCTTCTAGCTAACTAGATATATAGTCTTAAGTAACTATTAGGTACTTATAGCTATTTAGTCCTAGTAGTATATATATAATATTAATTATAATCTATCTAAAGAGAATAGAAAGTAGTTCTATAGGCTATAAAGCTTCTTATACTATTACTAATATTATAATTAGTATTTAGAATAAGATTAAATATACTTCTTAACTTATTTATATTACTTTTTCTAGTAATAGCGTATCTAAACTTTAACTATATACTTTCTTACCTTTATACTCTAAGTTATTATAGTTCTCTAATAATCTCTTATTACTATCTAGAGTTATCTATAACTTAGCGTAAAGGCCTTCCTCTACTTAGTAGTATAAAGAGATATCGCTCTTTAATAGTTATTTATAACGCCTTATATTTAAACTTATATAATTCTAACTTATTAAGATTCTCTAAGCGTTTTCTAAAAAGAATCTATACTATAAGTTACTAAGATTCTTCTAAATAGCTATTATCTAATAGCTTAGTACTAAAAAAAAGGTCTACTAAGTAGTAGCTATATAAAGCGCTAAAGTTATCTTATAAATCTTCTCTAGAATAAGCTAAGTAGATTTAGGTATATATTAATAAGTTTTTAATATTCTCTT
Organism: Pyrenophora teres f. maculata; assembly: GCA_014334815.1. NCBI lineage: Eukaryota > Fungi > Ascomycota > Dothideomycetes > Pleosporales > Pleosporaceae > Pyrenophora > Pyrenophora teres. Next base: position 998,892 of record CP060572.1, on the reverse strand, counting down.
CTAATTCTTCTAGTAGTTCCTATTCTTCTAGCTTAAGCCTACGCGAAAAAGCGTTAGCTACTATATTCTTCTTTTTTAGTATATAAATAATATTAAATTTTAGAGGTATAAAAAAGTAAGCTATCTTATAATAAGTACTTTTAGTAAGTCTATTACGCTACGCTAAAGCTATACTATAAGTATTTAGTATCTATTTCTACTATAAATTTTACTCTATATAAGTAGAAGTAAACTTCTTTAGCGTTAATAGTAACGCTTTATACTTATATTTACCTAAGTCTTAATTTCTTTCTAATATTAACTAGACTCTACTTTTATATCTAATTAGGTATTAGCGCCTAAGCGTATTAAGCTATATAAAAACTACGCCCTATCCTTTCTTTAATTTATTTACTACTATAAATATCGCTTAGAAAGGTTTACTATAGTTAATTAAGATAAGTATAAGTACTATATATACTCTCCTTAAGAGAAGCTATAGCTAAATACTACTTAAATTCCTAATAGAAAAGGGTATTCTTCTTAGTAAAAGAAATAATAGTTCTATAACTATAGTAAAGCTAATAATCTAGATTCTATAATAAATATAAACTCTAATAAATATTTAGATATCTTTCTAGTTTATTAGTTTTAGCTAAGTAAGAATCTTCTTAACCTTTTTTATATCTAGGTACCTACTATTTTAATTAATCCTATACCTAATAATAATTATTAAAGTATAGTAGAAATTAGATTTATACTCTAAGATAGTTACTCTAGCCCTCTCTATATCTATAAAGACCTAATCTATATTTAAGAGGTATTTAGTAATATATTAGTAGATACCTAGCTTAATTTCTTCCTTATTATACATTATTTTAGGTTCTTTAATATAAACGTTATCTAGGTAAGGTATATAGTAGTTTAAGATATAATTCTAGTAAATTTTAGTTATTACGCGTATAACTCTATAATTAAATTAGTAGTACTTATTAGTAAAGTATACTACTAAATAAGTCTAAGTAGTGTTAAGAAAGCTATAATATCTTTTAAGTTTTTATAAAGCTCTACTTAGTTATATTCTAAGAAGAAATCTATAAGTAATATAATAGTATAGCTAGTAAACTCTTCTAAGAACTTATTAGAGTTAGGCGGTAAATTAGCGTTTTAGATTATTATACTATTAATCTTCTAAGTATTATTAATTAGCTAATAGCTCTTATTTTTTTTACTACTAGAAACTAAAAGTTATAATACTAGCTCTTATAAAGCTCTAGCGTGCCTTTATTAATCTAGTTTTAGATTATCTTAATAACTACTTTCTAAAGCTTCCTTAAAATAGAAAACTAGTCTACTCACTACGCCTTATAAAAATAGTATTAATAATAACTAGTAGGATTACTTTTTAGCTAACTCTTTCTAATTCTCTAAAGTCTTAGGTAAGAGCTAACTCCTTTCTATAGAGTAGTTCCTTTAATATCTCTTTTTTTCTTAGCTAGAGATCTAGTAATATCTTTATTTCTACTAGCTATTTTAGAGTAATCTAAGTATCTCTTAAGAATAAAGTATACTAAAGTTTAAAGTATTAGCTAAAAGGTACTCTATTACTATTATAATTTAGGATCTACTTTACCTTAGCTCTTTCTTTCTAATCTAATTACTCTTTAACCTCTCTTAAAGTATAGCCTAAGTTATTAAAACTCTATTTTCTACTTTTATATTTATATATACTATTTACCTTAAGCGCTAATTTATTCTTCTAATTACCCTTTAGGCTAGTTAGAAGTATTAATATTACTTCTACTATAAGGCCTCTTCTTACTTTTAAGTATCTTTTAGCTAGTCCTTCTATACTAACTCTATATCTCTCTTTTTATACTTATATTTCTTTATTAGCTTTATAACTTCTAAGAGAATCTCTTTTAATAGCTTCTTAGTAAAGTTATTTAATAATATAAATAGTCTATCTTTATCCCTTACTATAATATACCTATTTAGCCCCTTTTCTAAGAAGCTTAATCTCTAAATAAAATATCTATTTTTATAGGTATTAGTCTCTTATTTAGCTAAATCTTCCTTAGTTACTTTATTACTAGTTATATCCCTTATAGGTCCTTAGTTAGACTTTCTTACTCTATCTATATTCTAACTAAGTTTACTCTTCTATATAATCCATCTTTAGCTAGCTATTTTATCTTATAATAAAGGAGTATTACGCTAGTAATTATACTCTTTAGAAGTTTTCTAACGTAGGTCCTATATATACTTCTAGCGTATAAATTTAATTACTTCTTATATATATAATCTTATATTAAACTCTCTATCTTCGCTAAAAATATAATAGTAAGTAAGCCTATTAGTTATATACTTAAGCCTCGCGTGGGCGTTAGTTAGAAAAGAATTACCTAATATAATAGGGTTTATAACCTCTCTACTATAAAGAAATTAGTCTAAACTTTAATCTACCTAATATATATAGTATACTTTATATAATACCCGCAAAGCTTTATATAGTACTATTAGTAAATACTATACACGCTAATAGTATACTTTTTAGTAGAGAGGTAATTAAAAGACTTACTTTCTCTACTATTACTTTCTTTATTATATTAAGTTCTACTCTAGAATCTAATAAAGAGAGAAAAGTATTACCTTAAATATTAATTAGAACTTTAGGGTAGTCTCTTTATAGATATTTAATACTAGCTAATTAATTATATTCTTGCTAATTATTATTTATATTACCTTCTACTAGGCCTACTTTATAGTCTTCTTTTAGAATAATATTTTACTATATATAACTAATTTAAGCGTCTGTCTAATACTCCGCGTTAATATAGTAGTATTACGTAATCTTCTTAGCTAAGGCCTTTACTAGTATATAGTCTAGTAGCTATTCTAATAATAGTAAATTAACTTAGATTCTAAGACTAAGATCCTTTTCTAAGTTATTTTTATTTTTACTTACTAGTACCTAAGCTACTAAGTTAACTTTAATCTTCTTAAACTCTTTTATAGTATATCCTATCTAAAAAAGCTTCTTATAGATTTCTAGTATATTTCTTAAAACTATTTTAAGTAGTAGCTTAACTTTAGTATCTAGAATCTACTAAATAACTTTCTAAGCGTCTAGGGCTAGCTTTTCTACTATATAGTACTTTTTCGCCTATCTTTCTCTAAGCTCTAAGTAAGTATTCTTTAGAGTTTTATTTAGCTTAGAATCTCTTAGAGTATTAAGTATATCTATATCTACTAATCCTAGCGTATCTATAAATTATATAGTATAATCTTTACTTAGACTTTAATCTATAAAGTAATTATTATCCTAGTTTTTATACCCTCTAAGGTATAGAATATTTTACTACTAGGCTTTTTAAGAATAGTTTTCTAAGTATTCTTCTAAATCTTTTCTAAGTTATAGCTAGCTAGAGGTTTCTTACTTAAGTTGCTTTACGTAATAGTAGCTAATACTACTATACTATAGTTATACTAGTTAGCTTTATATAGTATAAAACTCTTTTCTAAGTTAGATTTGCTAAGAATAGTAGAAAGGTTCTAAAATTAGTTATAGTCTTTAGATAGGATTGCTCTAGTATTATTAAGAATAACTTAAATAGAAATTGTATTATTTTTAATAGGTCTAGCTTTCTAAACCTTGCTTAGAAAGGTAGAGTAAACGTAAGTAGGTTAATATTCTACTTAATCTATTATTATTTAATTTAGAAGCTATTAAATCCTTCTATAAGTAAGGCTCTAAATTTATAACTCTTTCTTATAGGTAATCTAGAGTACTCTAGTTAAAACTAATTAGTTATTAAGATAGTACTAACCTTTATTAATATAGGCTTAGAGAGTTGGGTAATTCTTTTTCTAATAGTTTATCTTATTATAAACCTAGTAGAGAAGTCCTACCTCTAATCCTTACCTATATTAGTTACTTTAGTTACTATAACCTATTCTTTCTTAATAGTTCTAAGAGTTATTACTATAGTTCTAATAGCTATTTTAGTCTTAGGTTAGCTACGTATAACTTTACTAATATTAGCGTTATAGTTACTAACTACTATTTAGGCTACTATACTAGTAGCTTAGTTATAAACTATACTACTAGCTTAAGGTATATAGCTATATAATACTACTATACGCTTATTAGTCTACTTATTAACCTCTCTCTAAATAACTTAATTAGTTATTAACTCTACTTCTTAAGGTGTCTATTAAAAGTTCTAAGGTTCTAACTCTAGCTAAGCTTTATTTAGCTTAAGCTAAAGTATTTTATCTATTAGGCTATTAATTTTATTCTTAGTTAGTATTAATCTAAGTAGAAGTTATTTCTAAGTAGGCTTTAGGGCGTAATTCTTAAGAAGAACACTTAACGTTTAAGGCTTAAAGACTATTATCTATTAAGAAGCTAGTTATTACTTATAAGCTACTTCCTAAGACGCTTTTACTATAGCTAGGTTAAATTCTACTTCTAGAGTAAACTCCTTTACTACTTTCTTTAGGTTAAGTATCTTAGTATCTTCCTCTATCTCTAATTACTTTAAAAGGTAGTTAGAGATCTTTTTATAGTTAAAGATAAGAGCTTATCTATATAAAGCTAGAACTTTTCTAGAACTTTTATTACCTATCTAAGTAGAAGTCTTTTTATAAGATAGAATCTCTTTCTACTTTCTTTAATTATAGTAGCTTTAATATAGCGCCTACTTTAGATATAGAACTCTTATAGATACTCTATAGTACTAAGCTCTATTTAGGCCTAATACTCTTTAAGCTAGTACTTAAAGTACTCTATCCTAACTTTCTATTAGTACCTATTATTAGTATAAAACTATTTCTTAAGTACCTTTTAAAGGTCTTTCTAGCTTCTTATTTATTAGGCTTCTTTAAACTCTTTTATTAACTAGATAATCTCTTTCTATTTATAGCTATAGTATACTAAAAGCCTCTTAAGTATTATTTTAGGTGTAAATTTATAGTAATAGGCTATCTCTTTATAGCGCTCTATAAATAAGTAATATTATTACTATTAAATATTAAGATACTATTAGCTAAGTAAGGTAGTAGCTATAAAGTATATACTAGTATAGTACTTTTACTTACTATATCTACTATTATCTAAAGAATCTTTACTATCTTTAACTTATATCGCTCCTACGCTATTAAAGGCTAGTATAATTCGCTAAGTGTTAGAACTTATTATAATACTAAGGACTCTAGTAGATAGATAATTAGAAGTACTCCTACTATTTAGATATTATTATCTAGTATATTTATAGCTACTCTCTTATCTTTCTAAGGTATTATTAGTAGTAGTATCTCTAGACTAAAGAAAAGAAACTCTACTATATCTAACTATCTTTTAAATAGGTCTAGCGTTACTTATCTTCTAATCTTTTTACTTAACTTTTTACTACTACTCTAACTATTACTTATATATATAAAGATATATACTAAGCTTATATAAAAGATTAGCGTAATAATTATATAGTTATAATAATTAATATTACTATTATTATACTAAGTACTATTTAGTAGCGCTTCTTCTTAAAAGCGTAATTTTAAGCCCTTTTATCTAGTTACTTACTAACTTCTCTTTAAAAATTTTAAAACTCTCTAGTTCTTTCTAATAGTTTATAATATTTACTACTCTACTATTACTATCTAATAGAGTGCCTCTCTAACTACTTATTATAGTTCTCTAATTTACTTTTAGCTATACTTTAGTAATTATACGCCTAAATTTAGCTCTTACGCTTACATAAGCTCTATTTAGCTACCTTTTTATTCTCTACTACTTTTTCTATATCGTTTAGAGGTTTTCTATATACCTCTACGTTCTAATATTTATTATCTTACTCCTTCCTAAGTTACTATTCTAGACTATTTTACGCCTTATAGTATTTTAATTCCTATTATCTAATTACCTTTTAGATCTTTTATAACTCTTTTACTCTAATTACTTCTTTCTTCTAAGCCTTACTTACTTAGCTTAGATATCTATATTACGAAACTCTTTTAGCTTTTCCTAGTTTACTCTTATATTTTTATATTCTTTCTATTCTTAACTTCCTAGATATTACTATTATAAAAGCTTATTAGATAATACGTAATAGTAGCGCTTAGCTCTCTTAAAGGTAAGCTAGGAGTTTAAGTCGTAAATTAGTTACTATATATAGTAGAGCGAATACCTATAGAAACGTGTACTTAATATAAGATATTAGAAATTATATTAAGTAGTGTGTATATATATTATGTCTATCTAAGTAATGTTCGTCGCGCCCTAGTATCCCTATGTCCGAGCGTCCTTCGGCTCCTATTATCCCTATTTCCTCTACTATAATAAGTGCGAGCTAAGCGGGAAGCTTAGTCTAACTAGTAGTCTAAGCTTCTAGTCTAGAAAAACTCGCTAGGCTAGCTATACGCGTATATTCTAATACTAGCTTTTCTTTTTTTTATAATAGCGTATAGTTAGCTTCTAAGTACTCTAAATCTATTATAATATTCTACTTCTAGAAAAGTATCTAGTTTCCTATTCTAGCTAGCGTAAATATATATAACCTATTTATCTCTTATATATATATATATATCTATCTTAGTTCTTACTATAATTACTTATAGGTTTAGTACTATTACTTATAGGCTTAGTGCCTATCTTATTTATAGGCTTAGTACTTATCTTATCTATAGGCTTAGTACCTATCTTTTTATAGGCTTAGTACCTATCTTATTATATTATAATTAATTATTTATTATCTTAATACCTATTTTATTATAATTAACCTATTTTACTTTTATTATTATATTTACTAGGTTATCTCTACTATTAATCTAGTAGATATCTATAAGATTATTATACTTATATACCTCGCGTAATATTATAATATCTATATATAATATTTCTCTTTAGTAGTGCTAAGTTTAATAAGAAAGTTATATAAAGATTATAAGTCTATATATAGTAATAGAGACTTTAGAAAGAGAGAGTTAATCTATAGTTATATTATTTATAGTGCTAATAGTAGGTATATAGTTAAGTTTATAAGTAATATTATTTTCTACTTATAAATATACTTATCTAATCTAAATACTTTTTCTTTTATTAGTTTAGTTATTTATATTATAGTAGGATTCTAGCTTATTTCTTATTATAAATAGTTATAATATAAGCTTATTATTCTTATTATTTAGAGGGCCTAATATTAATAGTATTCTTTACCTTCTTCTTCTACTCCTTCTATTACGTAGTAGTAATACTAGAGTTTACTAAATAGAGAGTTATATATCTCTTATATATCTTTAGGTAGGAGGTAGTAGTTAGTTACTACTTTAATAAGTTATTCTAGCGTATTATACTTCTTCTACTATTTAGTAGTATTTAAAGTCTAAATTAAGTTATATAATATTAAGCTTATTAATAGACTAGTTAGGAGATTATATAAGGATAAAAATATTAAATAGCTATTACGTAATAGTATTATAGCTATTCTTCTTAATATAGACCTTTTAGTTATAAAGTATATTTTTAACTACTATATAGACTCTTATATCTATTATATTAAAGTAGGTAATAGACTATTCTATAAATATCTCTTAGAAGTCTTAAATAAGTATAATATTAAAGTCTTTATTATCTTTAGTCTATACTACTTAGTTAATAGCTATAGTATTTATCTAACTAGAGATAATTATATTAGTTATAGAATTAAGTTAGGTATTAGCGTACTTATTCTTATACACCTTTATATACTATTACTAAGTAGTAATACTTATAGGTATAGTTTTAGTAGTATACTTATAGATTATAGGTTACCTATAAATTACTTATTATAAGGTTAATTATAGTAGGTTATTTACTATTATTTTATTAGATTTTATATATAATTAACGTAGATTTTTAGTTCTAAATCTCTTTTAGACTTTATTAGCTAAAATAAATACTTATAAGTAGATTTATTCTTTAAACTACTTAATATAATATAAGGTTATATAAGAGTTGCTTCTTTACTTAGGCTATATAGACGTAATACTAATAGGCCCCTATATATAGATATCTTGCTAATCTATAGTTCTATTAACTACTAATTAGTATTAATATAGTAAAGGTATTAAATATTATAGTTATTATAATAAATAGAGTAGAGTAATATTTAATTAGTATTAAGTAAGAGCTTAGTAGGGAGATCTCTATATATAGGTGCAAGCTAAGCGGAAAGCTTAGTCTAACTAGTAGTCTAAGCTTCTAGCCTAGAAAAACTTGCCGGGCTAGCTGTACGCGTATGTCTCGACAAGCGCGTGTAATTCTATAATAATTAAAGTATCGCGACGCCTACTATTATACTCTCTAAAGCTTCTAAAAAGCGCGCGTATTTATTAAATATTTTTATAACTTTAATAAAGTAATTAAGAATTTTAGTAACTTTACGACTACTTATAATACTTTTATAAGCTTAGAAAAGGTAATAGCTTAAGTTATAACTTTAAGAATTACTATTTACGCCTACTAAGAGTAACTACGCTAGTACTAGCTCTATAGTAATAATAATAGAGATAGCTAAAAATAGCTATATTAATAATAGTAATAATAACTTTAATAGGCTTAATTAAGAGTAGCTTAGAAGTTACTATATTAAGCTTTTAAAGTAACCTATAAGAATATAAAGCTAAGTATATATATATAAATACTATATTATATATAAATTAGCTTATACGCCTACTTTAGGTATATAAATACTACTATATATATAAGGTACTATCTATTATTATTAACTACTTAAAAGCTATATCCTCTACTATTGTAAGGGGCTACGCTCGGGGAGCTATTGCACAGGTATACTGGAGTTGTATTCAATAGGGAAGAGAACTACAAGCTATCTCGTGCTAAAGGTTATTTAGAGAGCGGCTTAGAATAACCTTCTACCTATAGACTGTGCGGATGGTCTAAGCGTTGTTCGGACGCAAGTGGTTAATCTATGCGTCTCACGCACGTGACCGAGATATCATCGAGTGTTCACCAACTAGGCTCTAGCCCATTACAACTATTACTTATTTTACTTAGCTTATTAAGGGCTATAGCCTTTACTATATAAGCTTAATTACTATACTAAAATACCTAATTAGATAGCTCTTACTACGCAAGGTAATTAATAGTAGCTTTAAAATATTATAATCTATAGCTAATATAATAGGTAACTTTAATATATAGCGCTTTTACTATATATTAGTATTATAGCTTTTTAATAATAACTTACTAATAAAGATTATTAGTAGAGCTTTATTATAAGCTTTTTAGAGAAGTAAGTATAAAAATAGAGTATATTATAGTAATTTTTATATAGTATTATAATCTATATAATATAGCTATTCTACGCTATATAGCTATAATTATTAACGCCTTATTTAGTACTATTAGTAAAATATATATAAGCTTTAATAGCTAGATAATAAAGAGAAAGGCGTAAAACTTTCTTAGAATTATTACTTACTTTACTATAGCGTTAAGTAAGATTTATAACTTACCTATTACTCTACTATAGCTTAATAATACCTATACTAGTAAAGTAATTACTATAGCTATTATTATAATACTATAGGTATATAGAATTATATTAGATATACTAGGTTACTTTATACTTAATAATACTAGTAATAATAATACTATAATTACAGCTATAGCGCGTAAGTTTAGAAACTTTAACCTAATATAGTAACGCTTTTACTATAGCCCTTATACTATTAACCTTATTAAGTAGACTCTATTATTTAGTAACAATAAGGACGCGTATAATAACGCTACTAAATATATTATTAATAAGAAGGCGTTTATAGTAGCGTAGCGTAAGTATAGCGCTCTTAGTATACTTCTCTTTATAATTATATATATTAAAATATTATAGTAATACGTGTTATTTACTAAGTACTTAAAGGCCTTTAATAATAACTTTTCTACTACTACGCGTATTAAGATACTATAACTAATTAAGCTAGTTATTACGCGCTAGAACTTATACTATAGCGCTCTTAAGTAGGTAACTTATCTTAAAAATAGCTTTAATCTCTATATTAAGAAATATATAAGCTATATTACTTATAAAAAGTAGTATAGTATTTAGAGTAACGCTCTAGCGTAGATAAGGTTAGATAAGCTTTAAGTAGTAGATTAGGTTATTATTACTAAGTACTAATAATATCTTAAACTATTAAAAATTACTATAAAATAGCTAGAAAGCTATAGTAAATACTATAATAGTAGCTTTAGAGCTATTTATAAGGTCTTACCTATATTTAAGTATTTACTTAATTAGCTTAAAAAGCTAGCTAAGCTATACGCTAATATAGTATTTAATATATATAAGAAGGCGCCTAAAAATTACCTTTATATTAACCTACGCAACGCTTAGGTAAAGGCTAAGAAGTATTACTATAAGCTTAATAACTTACTAGTACGCTAGCGAATAGGTATAGGGTACCCGCGCGCGGGTTAGAGTTAGGTTAGGGTCGCACAGACTACGGGTTAGGGTTAGGTTAGGGTCGCACAGACTACGGGTTAGGTTAGGGTTAGGTCTATATAGACTACGGGTCGAGTTAGGGTTAGGTTTATATAAACTATAGGTTAGGTTAGGGTTAGATCTATATAGACTATAAGTTAAGGTTAAGTTAGAGTTTAACTATCTAGAGTAGGGCTAGATTATATATATACTATAAATAATTACTATAATAACTAACCTAACTCTAACCTATAGTCTATGCGACCTTAATCTAACCTTAACTTAGTAGTAGCGTTAAAATCTAGGTTAGGGTTAGAGTTAGGTTAGGGTTCTAAGTCTTAGCAACCTAATCTAAACCTAACCCTAACCTATTTACTAGCGTACCTAACCCTAACCTAAGTCTTAGCAACCTAACTCTAACCTAACTCTAACCTATTTGCTAGCGTACTTACTAGTATATTACGCTACTACTTATCTCTATTTATACTATAAATACTACTATAAGAACTTATAGAAGTATAAGATAAATAGCTATATACTATAAATACTAAATTTTAAGAGTTATAGTAGTTATATAAGAAGTACTACTAAGTCTTCTACTATAACTAGCTTATATAGGCGTAATTAATAATATAATTAAAGCCTTTACTACGTATTATAACTATATAAAGAGAGATAGTAGTAATAAGTATAATTACTAGCTAGAGAAGGAGCTAAGTTAGAGTACTATAATATATTATAATAATAGTAATATAGTCTAATATTAGATAATAATAGCGCTAAAATACCTCTAATTAAGCTATTTTACTATTAATATACTAACTATCCTAGTATTAAGCTATAAGTATAAGCGACTATTTAGTAAGCTTAGTAATCTACTAGAGCTAAAACGTTACGCTATTAGTAGTAAGCTACTTACTATCTTATAGCTTATACGCTCTTAGACCTAAGCTAGATATATTTATAACGCTAAGCGTAGTAATAATAATAGTAGTAATAGCGCTATTAGTAATAATAAGCTTACCTATAAATATAGTATATAAAACTAAGTAGAGGATAATTAGAGTAACGTATAAGGCGTTTAGCAGCTACCTATAATACTAAAAATAAACGCTAAGACTTTTATATAATACTAAATATTTATAAATTAATTAAATATATAGCTTTAAAATACTAATTAAATAATTAAATATAACGTAGTTACTAAGCCTTTACTAAATAATTAAATATAGTAGGCGATATTTGATTGAGTTGTTTGTTGCGGAGTCTGACAGATCTCTTAGTGCAATTTTTATCAGCCTCTTTTTTCTCCAAGTCTACTACAGATAGCCTGTTATGTGTATTTGTGAAAGACGCTTAGGTAGAAAGGGATAAGACGTAATGAATTCCACCGAAACCATGCTGATGTGACCCTAAAAAAAACATGAAAGAGAGGCAGAGGCCGACAAAACTCTTACAGGGGAACCTAGCCCCATGCGGAACCGTAAACAAAAACACCTGAGGAATGCCCGGAAGGCATAAGCTTTGTTACAACCATGTACAAAAACTTCCTGAAGAAAGGCAAAAGCTATTATGTAACCGTAAACGAAAACCTGGGCAGAGAGGCAAAAACTGTGATGCAACTGTAAATAAAAACACTAGAAGAAATGTACGAGCCGTGATGAAACCGCGAACAAAATCCCCCGAAGAAAGGCATAAACCGTGAACATTCCAAGTAAAGAACGGTAAAGCGAGATATAAATATCAAGTTAGCATGAGAAAAATACAAGGGAGATAGCACCGATGGTCTAAGGCGTAGCAAAGGAAGAAGTACGGCGAGACCGACATCCGCGAGGGGCACCGTCATCCAGCTGGACTGCAGTCTCAAACCAGAGAGCGACATCCAAGTTAGCCTTGATCTCGTCTTCAGCTGCCTTTCTAGACACTCTCATGACATCTCCGACAGTCATCGCGTCATCTTCGTCAAACGCAATGTCCTTCAAGAACCTGTAGAGCGAATTGCTCTAAGCTTCATCTTGCGCTGCATACAAACCTTGTCAAGACCAGAAGTTGAGACACCAGCCAGGGTAGCGAAGGCGTCGTAGCCGTTCTCCCTGGTGGTCGCACCATGGGGGCGCTCGAAACCAAGCGTCTTGATGAAGCAATCCAGAGACGTGGCGCCGAGGAAAGTGATGCGTGCGATTTCCGCCTTGCTGCGGATAGGAAATGCCGTGTTGTGGAGAATACCGCGCGAGGAGTGGGAGGTTTGGGAGGAAGGTTGGGATGGAAAGAAAAATTCAGTGGAGGGGCAGTAGGGGGTAGGGGGAGACAAGGTTTCTTCTAGGGGGTGAATGAACTCAGGGGCTGGAGGCGTCTCGGAAAGGTTGTCAACGGTAGAGGTGATGTCCAACGAGGCCTCAATTAGGATGCCAGACAATGAAGTCACTGTGATATCGTCAGCGTTTAGAGTCTCTTCAACAGTGGCAGGGTTGTCACTGGAGGTGGGACCATCTATAATTGCGTCTTCGTCGCAAGGCATAGGCTAGTAAACTACAGTGAGCTCTTCGCCAGAAGGAGGGTCATTCAAACAATAGGCTCATCGACAGTGGCAGACTTAACCCCGGACATGGCACTGTAAAAAGCAGTGTCTTCGCCAGCTGAAATGAGCTTATCGCTAGGAGTGTCGTTGAAGATGACAGGATCATCAATAGTGGCATCTGAGAACAGCAGACTCTTCTGGAGGAGGCTCATCGACGGGCAAAACCTCAGCAAATTCGGCACTAGTTGCCTTCTTTGCCTTCTTCCCGGCCTTTGTAAGCTTCTGCTTAGGCAGTGAAGACAGCAGCGAAAGTGGAGTGACGTGTATGGTCACCAAACCAGCCTCCTGATCGTGAGAGAGATGCGTAGGATACGGTAAAAGTGAAAAGGCTCGGTAGAGCTCTCGTTAATATTATTTAAGTAATAGTTCTTTAATCTAGTACGCCAAGAATATGTACTATAGTACTATAGAAGAGAGAAAGTCTCTATATTCAACATCTTTTAAATTTAAAATAAGCTACTTAATTATTAAAGTAAAGCTTAAAAGTAGATGAATTTATGTATCTTCTATTACTGAACGCTATAAACTAAAGGTTTAGTAACGCGGAGAAGGCCACGCTATTAAGAGATTTCCTACAGATACCCTAGTTCTCCTTTTTACTTGGTTTCTCAGGTTTTCCCACCGGACATTGAATGAAACCACTTAATATGTATTAGAAGAGATGAAAGTAATGATAACAGTCAGGAACAGCATAGGGCAGAAGACGTGGCTGCTTATTCAAACCACTTCACGGGCATCACAATCAAAACAGATATACAAAAACCTATCTACACATGGATGTACTGGCATGCTGCCATCAGACACAAGCCGCCAGCAGTTCAGAGTTATTGAAACCCTTAGGCCAGCCAACTTTATCTATATCGTGACCACTAACTGGAGCGCAAACCATTGCGGAACTAAGATGACAGTGGATAGAACGAAGGGAATGTATGCATCGGCCAATTTAAGTTCGATGTAGTAATGTTAATACTACATAAAATGACTAGTTGTTCTCTCGAACCGAAAAACCACTTGTTTTGGATGGTGACAGAACTAAAAAAAAAGAATTTGCTAATTACCCGAATCGAACGAGTGCTCTTCGCATTGCTTCTTGGATACAAGTGCGACGCCTTACCACTTGGCCAAATTAGCCGAACGGGCTCTAGTGCGCTTGATATGAGTGAATGAAATAATAATAATAATATTTAGGTAATTGATTACTCGAGAAATTTGGAAAAATTGAAGTTTGGACGGTTTTTGGGCAATAAAAGCGGGTTTGAGGCGATGTGGGGCGGGGTCGAACACCAAAGACTGAATACGGCGTCAACAACGCTCGTTGGATTGCTAGTAAGGGTAGGGATGGCCTGGTTTAGTTACAATTTGTCACTGGGAATGCTAAGTGGATTTTTGCTCCTGTTACTGTCTCTTATCGAAGTGAGGCGACTAGATACAGACGCTGTACGTAGTATAGGCCGTTAGCATGTTGCGGAGCAGTGCCGTGTAGCTGTGGCTGCATCATCGTTACCACACATGTCTGAGACCCCTATGTTGGGTGTCAGTGTGGCTTGTGATTATGTCTTTAGCTACGGAATCTTTGACACAGAGGTATGGCGAACACAGGCAGCTGTGCTTGCTCTCACGATACATTTCACATTTGCATTGAGCTCGTGCAAGCACATTTTGTTTAACCCCGTATTCCTAGACATACTGCACGAAGCATACAGACTTGTAAACTAGTGGGCAAAATACTTCTAAACGCAGCGAATACATTCAGACATGAGAATCACGATGAAACACCATCCTCCTCGATGATGATAAGCAACATGGTTGAGTTTTCTCGTATGTGCGGAAATGCGGTGTACAACTCCGAAAGGGGCTAAGGCCCCGTTCGGAGCGATACCCCATATTCACATTGTGCCCCGAACAAAGTTATGCAGTGGTTCCCAGGTTTCTATCACGAATCTATCGTTAAAATCAGAGCACGATTATGGATACTTGGGTATTACCCCGCGGGTTGTTAGTGTGCCGAGGATCAGCCGTGACGTTCCATGCTCGAGGGCTCGAGGGCAGAAGCTCCGACCACCCAAGGTACATCATCAGTGCCGTAAAGGCCAGGCAACATTAACACATAATTTCTGTACTTTCACCCATCCGGCCTTTCACCACACAGTCTTTTCCGGTACATATTTCTCCCCATAAGAAATAATTCAAGAATATCTGCGCACAACTCAATCCATCAACCACGAGTCGGTTTCGATACTCAGAATGGCGGACACCGGCGTAGACCTCGCATCTCTTACACCAGACCAACAAGCTGCACTTCAACAATACACTGCCGTCACTGACCAAGCGATACCTGAGGCAATTCCCATTCTGCAGCGCGCACAATGGAACGTAAATATCGCGGTAACCCGGTTCTTTGACGGTGAACCAGCCGAAGACCCCGTCGCCGCCGCCGCCGCCGCCGCCGCGCAACCACCGCCACAAGACATTCGCCGACAAGAGACACTATTGAATGGCTTCGCAACCCCACGATCTTCAACGAGTAGTGGGCGGCGAGTACGGATAGAATCTGCGCCTCGGGTGGTGCCACAACCAGAAAGCCAAGTCAGCACACAGGTTCCCCTTGTACTTGCCGTGCTATTTGCGCCAGTTTCGCTGTTGTACTCGGTTGTCTCAAAGGGCTTCCGATTACTAGGTTGGCTATTTCCTTTCCTTGCTCGCGCATGGGGGCGCGTTACAGCAAGCAATATCAACACACCCGCCTCTCAACGCAGCGCAAGCGGACGACGGCCCTTGAACCCACGCGATACGGCAGCACGATTCATTCGGGAGTTTGAGGAGGAATACGGGAGCCACAATTTGCCCTTCTTTGAAAGCGGCTATGCGCAAGCATTCGACCTTGCGAAGAAGAACCTCCAGTTCTTGATGGTAGTGTTGGTCAGCCCAGAACATGATGAGACAACTTCTTTCGTGCGGGATACCCTGCTCGCACCAGAAGTTGTGGAGTTTGTTCGGAACCCAGATAACAATATAATACTGTGGGCCGGCAATGTCCAGGATTCAGAAGCATACCAGGTCTCAGCGGCACTCTCGTGTACAAAGTTTCCCTTCACAGGGCTTATCGTACATACACCACAGGTCTCCTCAACAGCCATGGGAATCGCGACGCGCGTAGTCGGACCCACGCCACCACAACAGTACATCGCAAAGTTACGGCAGGCGATGCAGCAACACACGGAGCCCTTGAATCGCGTACGAAGCCAGCGCGCAGAACAACAAGCCACGCGGAATATCCGGGAGCAGCAAAACAGCGCCTACGAGCGCTCGCTAGCTGCCGACCGCGAAAAGGCGCGCAAGAAGAAGGAGGAAGCAGAGCGCAAAGCGCGCGAAGAAAAAGAAGCCCTAGAGCGTGAACAAGCCATCGAACGCTATGCACAGAACCTCGCACAATGGCGCAAGTGGCGGGCAGCATCAATACGCCCTGAGCCAGGCGCCGAGGAAAAGGACATAGTCCGCATCAGCCTCCGCATGCCGAATGCAGATCGCGTGGTACGTAAGTTCGCCGCAAACGCACATATCGAGGAACTCTACGCTTTTGTAGAATGCTATGATGTCCTACAGTCGGAAGACGCAGGCAACGCCGATGTCAAGGAGCCCGAGAACTTTGACCACGAGTACAAGTTCCAGCTGGTGTCTCCCATGCCACGAGAGATATATGAGCTCAAGGCCGGTGGCACAATTAAGGAACGCATCGGGAGGAGCGGGAACCTCATTGTCGAACGTACTGATCTTGAGGAAGATGAGGACGCAGAGGATGAGGAGTAAGAGTTGTACGATGGCAGAGCATTGGGCGGCGTTCATTGTGCGCTAATAGCGT
This sequence comes from Pyrenophora teres f. maculata, assembly GCA_014334815.1. NCBI lineage: Eukaryota > Fungi > Ascomycota > Dothideomycetes > Pleosporales > Pleosporaceae > Pyrenophora > Pyrenophora teres. The sequence goes on along the minus strand of CP060572.1, from coordinate 981,989 downwards.
CGACTATGAGATAGTTTTCAGTATACATCACGAGATGGATGACGATGTCATGTGGATTTGACTTTGATGAATCACTGGCGATTTAGTTGTAGAATGACTCGGTAGGAGGGTTCCAAATACAAAGCTAGTTCCAAATATGACTTTATTCAATCTAGCCTCTTCAATCGTTTTCATGCTCTAGATATTAATTGTTCGAAGGTGATGAACTGAACGTCCTTCTTTGTCCAAAACAACATACAGGTGAAGATTGGTTATTCACCTAAGATGAGAGTGACGATTGACATGGTGATGGAGCACCGTTCACAGCAACATAATCCGATGATTCCCACATACGCCACTCAAGGAAGATTCACGACAAGCCCGAGAAAACAAGCAACAGGGGAATTTACAAACACATGCTCTAGTGAATTGCGGAGCCTATGATCTCCCCTGGAGCGAAGCACCAGAAGCACAAATGCACTATCACTAATATCACTACATCATCCATAGCTGTTTACTCGAATACATCAACGAAGCACTATCAACATCAACAACTATATGAAAACCAATCAAAAAATGGCTTTCAATGGTTATAGAACTAACACACCATCAGTAACAACACCTATATCCCTTTATCTAGCGTTATGTACAACCCACATCCAGTAGATTTAACATGATCACAACTGGAAAAAGAAATAAGAGAATACTTGGACATGCATAATCCGTCTTGTCACGCAGATCAGTGTCTACATTACGCTCAACGACTCATTGTACACCATATTCCCTCAACTACATATTGCTTTCATTGTTTCTTTCACTCATATCAAGCGCACTAGAGCCCGTTTGGCCATTTTACTCCAAAGGCGACTCATGTTTCACAACTCAAACAGTACGCACCGGAACATATCATGGTTCATCGTCAAAACGTTCATTTCATGTCTAGCAGCATATTTGGCTGAGGGTATCATCTCTGGCTGTTGAAAGGCCAAATCTCCGCTTTCATATAAAATAAGACGCCCAAAAGATCGAAGACACCATCTCATTGATACTTTCTCTTCTTCGGCGACACCATTACCAAGACGAAAAACATTGGTAAACGGCAAAGAAACAACGACCCCTCGTCGCGGTGTAGTATGCTCTCTCTCGTAGATTGTTGAAATACACGAGCTTCAGCGCTCACTCAAGTGTGAAGAGGGAGACGCTTAGCTGCTGTAAGTTTGCTTGGGCTGCGGGTACGAGGGACCCAGCTCCTGGATGCTAAGCTTGGCGAGCCACTGGCCCATGTCGATAGCCTTTTCGAGCGGCTTACCCTGGACGATACCAGCGACGAAACCGCCGGCAAAGGCATCACCGGCACCGTTGGTGTCGTTGATGTTGTCTTCGGTGATTGCATGCACGGACACCTCCTTGACATCGACGTCACTGCCGCCCTTTGAGGTGACGGCGATGGTGGGGTCGGTGCCCTGGGTGATGACGACGGTCCTTGGTCGGTTGGTGTTCTTCTTAGGCAAGCTGGCAATCTTCTTCGCAATTTCCTTGACGTCCTTGGTCTCGTAACCGTGGGCTTCGGCGAATGCGGCGGCTTCGGTCTCGTTGCCAATGAGGATGTCAACGTATGGCAGGATTTCATCGAGAGGGTCCTTGAAGAATTGCGAGATGAAAGGCGCGGAAAGGTTGAGGATGAATTGCTGTATAAATCAGTATGAGCCGGTTTCATGTTAGATTCCGGTCATCGTACCTTGTCCTTAGCGGCAGCCTCCTCGGCCAGCGCCTTGATAGCTGGAACGCAGACAGTCAAGTGGAAGCCGCCGACGTAAAAGACCTTGGCATTCTCGACCTGCTTCCAGATGCGCTCCTCTTTCAAGTGCTCGAGCTTGTAGTTGTTCGCAGCGGCGAGGTCGGTGCACAAGGAACGGTTGTGGCCAGTGATGACAACACCGCACCGACCGGTGGGCGTCTTCTCATCGTAGAGGTACTCGGTCTTGACACCAGCATCGGCAGAGATCTTCTCCAGCGTCTCACCGTACTTGTCCTTGCCAATGCAGCCAATGTAGACGACCGAGTTGGGCTCAAGGATATATGCCGCACCTCTCGCTGTGTTTTGCGCTGCACCACCTGCAATGAGGACGGCCTTGTAATTCTGAATCAGGTCCTCGTAGAGACCCATGTGCTTCTCGGGATCGGCGAGGATCGCATCGTTGGCCTTCAAGCCATACTTGTCGAGGAGAGCCTGGTCACTGCGAGCTGTCAGCAGAAGCTCATTGCGGTGTCTTGCGATATCACTGTAAAGGGAATGCAATTGACTTACCCAACACCCTGGATATCCAGAAGCGGGTTCTCGAGGCAGAGTAGTTCGTAGTTGCCAGGCATTTTGGGTATAGAATGTGTGATATGGCGTTGTTGGTGTTGTTGTTGGAATGGAGAGAAAGTGCTGAATGTGGGGTAGGGTTTCATAGGAGGGGCAGCAAGCTTCGCGCTAATACCACTGGTTTCGCCGGGGACGGCGGGGGGCCGGCCACATCTACTTATACGGAGAATAGAAACTCCTTTAAACAGGTCTAGCCGTGGACACATTTGGGTTGTTGGGTATTCCTCAGTGTGAATATAGATGGCAGCCATATTTAGGAAACCAACCTCTGATATATCTGTCAGGGGCGCTCACCAGATAGGCACCAGATATCACGCCACGACCACCAATGACTACGTCCCGACATGAATGAAGCCGAAGAGCGTTGAATTGCGTTATGAATAATCTATGTCTTGCATCCCATCCTGTCTCCAACCACTACAGCAATTCAAAAACTGTGCCACTCGTACATCTCGTACAACTCATGCAACTACACCTCATACAACCCAACCCATTCAATTGTCTTTACATCTTACTATGATCCTCTGCCGTGATTCGACATTGACGAGACCCTTGAGGACTTCCTCGTGTAATTCTCTCGTTCAATCTGTTCACGATGAGGTTAGCAAATGGAACCTAGTCTGAAGAATCCTATTTCCCAGACACCCGTCCCGCTCGTACCAAGTCTTGGAAAGCCGACTCCAACGCCCGCTTCACCTCGCGGTAACTGACGATCAAAACATTCTGCTCGTCTCTGCTTATGAGTGGTATCTTCTCGTCGGTACCCGCATCCAATTTGTTCAGGCAGTCCAACACGTGCGCCAAATCGGTAACTGGATGTCCATTCTGATCCACTTGATGGAAGACGTAGTCGCGAAAAAGTTTAAGGTAGTAGCGTTCCCCAGTCTCCGCCCATACCGTGGATGAATTTGCACCAGCATTCCCTGGCATGTTTTGCGAAGCGTCTAGCTCGGGTCGCTCGTTGATCATACTGAGTTTGATAAGCAGGCGGACCAGTCTTGATGATTCCAGCTCTCTCCCAAGGTTGACGATAAGTGTGTCCTGAGCATGTAGCTCGCTGTCGAAAACAGAAGCGAACTGATCAGCGATACCCGCCAAGAATGTATCAATGTCTTTCTGCATCGGCACAGGTGAAGTAGGAGATGATGGCGATCCGGATGCCGGTTGAGGGTTGAGAAGCCACTGAACACATTCCTTGAGGCGGGCTGTATAACTCCGAGTGATGTAGTCTATTGACTTTTGCATCTGCAAGTGAGCCGTGGGGTTGTTGTTTGCGATGCAAAGTATCAATCGTCCGAGCTGAACAAAGTCGTCCGCTTGGAGTTCGGAAACAGGACGAGCATTGTCGAATTGAACGATATCCATGATACTGCATGCGTTCAATCGTATCCTATTCTTGGACGTAAGGAGTATCTTGGAAGGCGTTATCAGCCTTGCGGCCAAGCCAGACCCGTGTATGGCTTTCAAAGCAGACGCGATCTGGACAGTGTAACCCCACAACACTTGCTCTGGTACATGGGATGACGTGGGCTGCCTACCATGAAACCGTTGCGCTGGTTTGAAGTGTTCATCAGCAAGTGACTTGGAGTTCGGGTGGTAGTCTGTGACCAGGATCAAAGAACTGTCGCCGAAAGCGCGAGTGGTAAATGCTTCATGGATGGTTACCACATTGCCGTTCAAGACGCGTTTCCAGGGTTGAGCAGACCTGATGGCAGTCTCGCTCGTGAGGCGAAAGTTTTCCAGACGGCGCAGCGCATACGTCTTGCCATCTTTGCTGGACACAGCTTTGTAGATCCAGCTGGCATAGCCGAACGGTGCTGTATTCTTTTGTGGCGAAATATCCAGGCAAAACAAAGAATGAAACTGCTCGATAGCTGGCAAAGTGCTATTAGGGGCAACTTGACGCGCGATTTCCGCTTTTTTCTGCAATTCTTCTCGTAAGGCATCTGGAATAAAAAAAGTCATGCGCCGTTCGCTGATAAGCTAGAAGCCCACTTGGCTGCGGTCCTACCGGCCAATACAGGTGATATGCTGGGTTTTGGAAAGCATTGGCGTTTTGAAAGTACGTCGCCGACGCATCTTGAGCATAAGGGTTGATGGTAGGCGGTTGGTGGCTTTGGGCCGGCCATTGAAGAAATATTGGTGGGAGTACTGAAGGGATCGTAGCCAACATTGGGATCGACCTAGACTATATGTAAGTCGGGGATCATATAAATTCCAATTCTGGCGAAGGTGTTTCTCCTAGGCAAATTTAAGGTAATAGGCGGAGATAGACGAAGGATGGTAAGAAGAGTGTGGGCGCACCATCTGCTGGCTCTCAAAGTTCTGGGGAACGAATTCTTGGAAATCTTGCGTGTGCCAATCGATGGCGGGCTCTTTCGCGTGCATGTGCGGTGTAGTAACGGCTTGGGCAATCAGCATGCAAAGCCAAAGGCAAATGCTCATGACTCACTGGAGCGTTGCGATTTGGGCGTAAAGACAGCCGCATTCGCCGCCTTAGGCGAAATGGCAGCGCTGCGAGACGAAGGTGTGACGGATCCATTGGTGCTTGCCTGCAGCGGAGTGAATGACGGGGAGTCTACATTGAACCTTTTCTTGGTATTCTCATTCTGGTTCAACTTGAGGCTGTCGTGGATATACGGACAGGCTAGACAGGGTCACTATAACACTCGGCAGACGCGACCAGGCATACTTACTATTCTCGTACCGACAATGTCCGTAGATGGTGACATTGCGGCAGAGGGTGTTTTTCGCTTCTACATGGGCGAGTCAGACGTGGCTTCAAGGCATATATATGTGTGTGGTTTCGTCATACCGCGACCCTTTGGGCGAGGAGAGACTACTCCCCGTCGCGAGTCACCCGAAGGACCTCCAAAGGCTGTTGCCATGAATCGCGTCTGGTGGGTCGGTGGGTTGTTGGTAGCAATAGAGGGTTGGTGGCGTGTCTTGGACGCAGTCTGGGGGGAGCGGGTGGTGCTCTGCGCGTGCTCAGCTGGCTGGGAGGTGGGCGGTTTGCGGTCGGTGGCCGTGTCATCTGAAGAGCCGCCTCCTTTACTCCATCTGCCGCCCGACTTTGTTGGTGTCTTCCGCCTATTGTTACGCGACTGCTTCTGGGGCGTAGTAGGGCCGTTGCGCCCTTGAGGGTGCGGTAGCGAATCCCGCGACGATGACGGTGTCAACTCGGATAGTGATTCAGTAGTCGACGACGCAGAACTGACAATGGCAGTCGCATGTGGGTGGCCCTTTGGGATCGCAAAGTATGCAGGGCGGTTGGGGGTTGGTGAAGCGTGCGGCGCGCCCTTGTTCGGCGACGCAGGCTGAATGGTGGGCAACCGGCTGCCTTTGTGGTGAGAGCTTCCTGCTACCACATTAGAGAGGGAGGTCATCAACGGCAACGGCAAAGCTTCGCTGCGTGCGGCCACCTCATGCTCAGCATGCACATGCACATGTGCAGAGCCGCCGGACATGACGGCGGGCGGCTTGTTTGCCATTGCAGAGTGGCATGGAGCGGGACAATTGGGGGTGAGTACCTTTCGGAATTGCGGGCTACAAGCCACCCCCAGCAAATCCAGCGTCCTGTAGGAGCAACAGCCGCGTCTCCATCAGCAGGCACAGTCCAAGATGTAAAAGGCAGGCTGACCACACGAGCAGGCGCGCTGGCTGAGAGTGAGGTGCGATAGCTGAGACTTATCGGCCCTCATCCGCCTTCCCTGCACGTGTTTGCCATGTTTGCTGTGTTTGCATCCCATTAGTCATCAATTGGCATTCCACATGTCTGCACAGCAACCTGCCAATTACATCACCTGAACAACACGAATGAACTCATTGTAGTTTTATGGTTGTAAGCGTCTACTTTGATCATCACTCACACAAATTTCAGACATATCCTCCTTCCATTCTTATCCTCTTCTTCCATCTCAGTCTATTCCAGTCTTTTACCCGTCTTGTTCGCCTTCGAGCTTCCCGAAGTCACAATTGTTTCTTTACTAAAGTGTCAAGGGCTGAGGAAGAAGAGAGAGTCGATAGTAGTTGAAGTGGGAAGCTCCTTTTAACTTCATCGCCTGTCCACAGCCCGCCTCTGCAAACTTCCCAATTGATTATGTTACAAGAACTGCGCATGTGTTTGCGAGTGATGAGTATTTGGATTTGACAACCAGGAAGAGTTAGTGGGGAAAACATGTCAGGCTCTACGAGTATGTGAGTCAGTCTTTGTTGGAAAAGAATACCAGTATACATATTGCGCAAGACGGTGGAATCAGATGATGAGAAACACGCCAAATTGGGCGACATTTGAAAGTTTGCAGTATTAAGTAGTTTGGTCTTCTAAAAGCTCTTCTTACATAGTTTTGATACTGTGATGAACATACGCCAATGGTTCTTGCTACACCGGCGAGTCAGCGTTTGTGTCAATGTTATACAACGGGCTGACCTGTGGTACTTACTATGTACAGTCTGTTTTTGGTAGCGTCATAGATCGCCGCCAGGTAACTCAGTACGTGTGACAGTCATTGAATGGATCCAGCGAATCAACATGGAATTTTTCATTCTGCTCTGGCTCATCACCGGTGTCCTTTGCACTCGACGCATCGCCTAATTTCTCCAGATCCTGCATTGCCATCTTTGCATACATGATAGCCCGATCGAGATTCGACTTGAGATCTTCCTGTGTGTCTGTTTCTTGGTCAGTAACGAAAATGTCATGAACACGACGAAGGATAGATCAACTCACTGCTTTGAGCGCCACGATCGACACGTAATTTTGCTTCCAGCGCCATAACACTCAATGCCTTCACACTAGATTCTAGTGCCAGCATCTCTGTTGCCCGTTCATCGCCCTTGTAGCGTTTGATGGTCCCAATACCGTCACACGCCAAACACATTGGCGAACAATTGCTCGATGTGTGCCCCCGAGCGTCTTTGTTGTGTTTCGCGCATAACGTGCAAGACAGTGGACAGTCATTGCTCCAATGGCCCATGCTCTTGCAATACATGCAGAGATTGGTTGCAGGGTCGGCCGGTTTAGCCTCTGGTAAAGATACCGAACGATGGAAGAGAGAGAAGCCCCGAAGAGGACGTATACCGTCAGGTATTCTTGCTGAGCGTTTGGACGGTTTGTTTGTTATTTGACGAGGTGGAGTATGAGGTGGTGTTTGTGACACCATCGTCGCCATGGCGATAGAAACAGGATCGTTCAGCTGGGGGAGGGCTGGCATACTGATAGGACCGTAGGTCTGGCCAAGGTGGTATTATGTGGAGTCCGAGATACGTCTCAGTAGTGTGTGAAGAAAGAGGGCCACGAATGTGTACTGCAGTGTGAGCGGTAACTCGTAGTTTGTAAAGTGTGAAGGCTGATGATAGTGGCATGCAGAGGATCAAGAGCTCTCATGGCTACTGGAAAAATATATGCAGGCATCTGCTGACCAACATAGTGAGATCATCGTGTACCGTGTTGAGCTAGATTAGCACGCGCTCCAGACCGAGCAAGAGGGGAATTTCGAGGGTACCATGGCTCTGCAGTATTATATCGACGTGTCGTTTGTGGAATCATCTGTTCCTTCCTACTGTCACCAGAGCAACCTGTTTCTACCGTCCATACATTGTGCTTATCGCCCAAAAAGCGCGGATCCATTGCTGCAGGTGCCATTCTTTAACGTAATTCATCCCCTTGTTCGGTCGACGGAAAGAAATTCTTGGGTGTTTCTGGGCAAGAAGGGTCTCGGATCCAGAAAGATGCGATACCCTGAGCCTTCCAGTGTTAACACGGGTAGCCGCATGTGGAAAGACTGCATATGTACGCCTGAGAAAGTAAAGTCGAAAAGGTCAATGGAACTATGATTCGATTAGGTAATCCGTAGCTCTCCACATGCATACTATGTATATGTGGTATTTGTACCTGTCACGTGCTCGTACAAGAACCCAGTTTAGCACATCTTATGATTCTTTACATCAATGGCTGGGACATCGTTATTTCATTTGTGCATTTGTAATATTGTGCCTGAAAAGCCAGTGGTGTGAGTCTTGCATCATGAGCGGGGTGTCAGTATGACGATCATGGGCTGAAAGAGGTAAAATGCTATTTCCTCAACCAAACTAGCTTGAGTTTTATTTGTAAGCTCGCTGCCTAGTCCCCCAACTCTACAACAACCACATAACTTGCGGCTGCGGAGGCAATAATCTTCAATTTACAAAGTTTGAGAGCTATTTTGATAGACATCCGTTATACAAGACGAACGCAGCTACCATGACGTCACACAAACCTTTCAGCACCGTACCAGGTGGCACACAGCAACAACCAACACCGTTTGACTTGCATGTTGACGAAGAGAAGTTGCAAGACTTCAAGACACTGCTCAAGTTGAGCCCAATCGCGAAGGAAACGTTTGAGAATAGGCAAGATGAGGGAGGGCATGGCAAGTTCGGGGTTAGCCGCAAGTGGATCGTTGATGCAAAGAAGCAATGGATGGAAGGCTTTGACTGGTATGTATTTTGTCATGAGTACATGGCGTGCGCATCCATTAAATCTCTTAGGCGTAAAGAGGAGGAACATATCAACTCATTCCCCAACTTCAAGACGACGATCCGCGACGATGATGGCAGCAACTACGATGTTCACTTTGTTGCGCTATTCTCCAACAAGCCAGACGCCATCCCCATCGCCTTTTACCATGGATGGCCTGGCTCGTTCCTCGAATTTTTGCCTCTTATGGATTTGCTGCGCAAGAAATATACGCCCGACAATCTACCTTACCACATCATCGTGCCATCCCTTCCCGGCTTTGCGCTGTCATCCGACCCACCACCGCAAAAGGACTGTAAAGTTGCAGATGCTGCACGCATCATGCACAAACATCTCCTCTCTCTCGGATTCAGCTCAACAGGCTACCTTGTGCAAGGTGGCGACATCGGCAGCCTTGTCGCGCGGCAGATGGCGGCAACATATGTAGAGTGCAAAGGGATGCACCTGAACTTCGTTCATAGCCGTGATATCAAGTCTTATTCTGCACCAGAGGACAGCATTAGCGAAGCAGAGAAGAAAGGCCTTGATAGAATGAACGAGTTCATGGAAGTGGGCCGTGCCTATGCCATCGAACACAGAACAAGACCTTCAACCATCGGCCTTGTACTCTCCAGTTCTCCCATCGCTCAGCTGGCTTGGATCGGCGAGAAGTTTCTTGCCTGGACCGATCCCTCTACTACACCCCCCTTGAATACGATCTTAGCCGATGTCACTCTATATTGGTTGACTGGGTGTTATCCGACGTCGATCTACACGTATAGAGAGGCTAACAATATGCTGTATGTGGACAAGCCGATGGGTTATAGCTGGTTCCCCTATGAACTTTCCCCAGTCCCAAAGGCTTGGGCTGAGAAGACTGGAAAGATGGTCTTCTTCCGCGCGCATGAAAAGGGTGGGCACTTTGCAGCTTTGGAGAGACCCGAGACGCTGTGGAATGATGTGGAGGAGTGGGCTAAGATTGCTTGGAAGTGAGGAAGGCTCATGGAAGGCTCTATCTGTACACATTTATCGCGAGACAGTGGCTTCCATGTAGTGCACAGTATCCGAGTACTAGGAAATGCTTGTTGCCAAAAGGAGATGTGGTTTAAATTACAGGCATGCGCTGTTTTCGCCACAGTGGACAGCATAAGGGGCACGTCAACAATTCTCAGCTTAATGCAAGTTGTGCATCTAGCGTGCAGACTAGAAGCATAGATACAATCCTTTAAATCCCGACAGGCATTATGATAGTCATCACAACAAGCAATCTTAGGCCGAGTTGAGGCGTCGTGTCAACGAATCTGTAACAGGTTAGTGGGGTGGCTGTGCGACATCGATATGACGCATAGCCTACCGATAAACCTCCTTACCCACAACACCGCCTGTCCCGTCAGCACTCGTATGGTGAAACGTGCCAGCGCAGGTTCAAGGCGACCAGGTCCACCTTCAAACAAAAGTTACGCCTTACCCCACACAATTGCAGTGCCAGGCGCTCACGACGCTCGCTATTTTTCTTCTGTCGGTTCTCCTCAACACACACTCGTTCGCCGAATCCCGGCTAATCCGGCATCAACATGGGCTACCTTGGATTCGGGGAATTGGGCACAATCTGCAATTATGCAAAGCTGATATATGAGGAAAGAGCTGGGACGATGCGCAACAACCGCAGACTTTCAACAGCCAGCGAACCAACAATGACCAAATCAACTACGCGCAAACCTCAGACTTATGGAAAGTTGCACAAACCACCCACTGTACAGTCCCTGCATGAGCGCCCGCGGAATAGGTTGCAGAAACGGAGACCTGCATCTCTGATGCATGTGGTACCCCAAACGGCTTACCTTTTCGTGCTGGAGTACGATCCGTATCCGCACAACACCCAGCCAAGCACCTTTCTGGGTGTGTATTCGAGCATTGATACAGTAACTGCGGATGCGTTTCGACATGGCGCGTACTCGTTTTCAAGAGAAGGATTACTGGACGGAAGCGAGTACCTGAGCCCAACCGGCCGCATCAAGATTGTATCGCATGCTGTGCAATCGACAGGTGTTTCAGCTATGTTACCAGAGGACAGCAGCAGCCCCAAACAAAGCGACAGGCCCATGAGGCTGGATATTCCACATCCACAATCATCGCGATTCGACAGCCAGCAAGACATCAGCGGGCCAAAGACGGCCGATACAATGGTATTTCTGGCACTTCACGAAGGACCCAAGAGCGCATTCTGTGTTGGCTTGTACACTACCAAGGCTCTGGCGTGGGGGGCTTGTTTGAAGGACAAATCGTGGCTTGAGGTTTCAGACGCATTGGTTGAGGAAGAGAGGGATGTTCGTGAGGGTGATATGCCGCAGATTTCTGCAAGGCTGGTAGGAAGTGGACGGCACAAGTGGTTTGTCAAGGCCTTCGATGTCGATGGAAAAGAAAGATGAAGGATAGCAAGAAACCTGGGAGCTTTTCGAAGCACTAAGACACACACCAGGAGGGAAATAGAGCCACAGTCTGGGGAAGCACATATACTGGGAAGACTTTGGTGGCCAGTCACGATACGGGAAACTCCGACGATCGTAGAGAATGGGCAAGAGAATACACCACAACGGCGCAATTTCCAACCCAAGACATTCCAGTTATTGGAGCATCCCTTCTCAACACTGAGGGGTTATGGAAAAAAAAGACATGGGTTGGACATGCTCAGTTAGCGAAACCTACGCAAACCGCCACGGCGAAGATCTTTAGAACCAACCAGAGATGTCGCAGCACACTGCCACAGGCTAAAGGCTGTGATTGGGGGATTTCTTTTGTCAAGGGTCCATTTCAGCAACCTGGAGGCATAGAACCAACATATACGAGTTTAATTATTACGCATAAAACAGGGTACAGCATTTGCAGGAATATCCACGGTTACGTGTTGTCGTACTGCGCCAAACAGCCAGTGTGACATCGCGATAGACACGATGCAGTCCTTTTTCGTGCTGGTTTCTGCCTAATCTTTGAACTTGTACATCTTACTGAGCTTGTGTTCTATGCCAGCAACGGAAAAGCTTAGTGGCGTTCCGGTTTGTCTCTTACTTTGGAAGAACTCTGAATTGTCAGCGAGTATATAAACACGAGTAGTATGCAAACTCAGGAGCACTGGATATGATATTTGGCGGAACACATCACCGATGATTATGTGAAAAGGAGGTCGGCTGTCTACAACTCCCCCATTTCCGGTTATCAACCTGCCCTGACGATCCAATGAGTAATCGACACCACTGCAATAAACGTTGCCCGATAACAGGACATCCCGTATCTTGAAAACTTGTACGGTAATGATCAGTCCTATATGGTTTTATTATTCATGTTCAAGCAAACTTTGTACGTGATCGGAACTTCCAACCACATAGCCCAGGCGCCGCTACTCCACTATCTAGACCTTGATAGCGAATTGCTTGAGATACTCGTAATGCTCCACATTAGCAGCAACCGTATCACGAATAACCTTTGCGCCCTCCTCTCCGTACTTCTCCTTCCACTCTACAAACAGCTGATCATCGGGTTTGGGTTCTTTCTTCTACAAAATGGTTAGCGTTCTATTTCGAACTATTCGCCATTTCGATAATCCTCAAAATCAACCCTGGAACAGCAAGCGGGTCAATCAGTGACTTACGTGTGCCCTCGCTCTCAAACGATCACTATCCAGCGCATCCTCGTGGAAGCCCTTCCACTTCTCAAACGCCTCCTTCGCAATTCCCTGGTCCTTCTCCGTATCCCAAATCAGCATTCCCGGATCCCACTTGATTCCGGTAGTCTTGCAGAATGCTTCTACAACACCACTTGGGTTGTCAAGTAGATCATCGGCGTCAATGACACAGATTTCCACGTCGCCAGTGTGGCCATTTGCCTGGTCGTTAGAATCGATGCCCTTCTCGCCCGCGAACTTGGGTCCGATCTGTCCCTCTGAGCGCAGGAAATCAAACAAACGACGCAGCTCTTCGTATCCAGCTTCATCTGGGCGGAAGTTGTAGAAGCCCGTCATGGCGTCTAGGGGAGGAATGGTACAGCGGTAGTAACTTGGGATACTGAACTTGGGGTGTCGAATTAGGAAGGTGAAGTGATAGGTTGCTAGGAGATCCTTGGGGATGACAGTGGGATTGTTGGGCTCGCCGTGGGTGTCATAGGGGTAGGGCGGTCGCGAAGGATCGGTCCGCGTAGTGACAGGTGAAAGCTCATTCGTGTTTGTGCCTACACCACGGCGGTAGTTTGACAGCGATGGCGCGATTGTGGCAGGCTTGCCGGAAGGCGGGATCCAGTATTGAGCCATATCTTTTATGAATGCTCGTTTTCCCTGCATTCAGGTAAGTATAACTTCTTCGAGAATTGCACACACTTCCTGGACAAAGGCTCAGATGAAGGCCAAAAAAAAGGTGTTGGGACGCCTCGCCACGCTGATGACGACTTGGCAGCTGAGGTTTCGTGGCTGGCAGGGACTTCGGCATATGTGGGCTTATCTTTCGGCGAAACTGTTCGTAGCGAATCGGGGAGCTGGTATCTTGCGTAATATAACCGTAAAATGAGGCAGAGGGCTGATGGGTCGGACAAGGTGAGATTGGTGAACAGGAAACTGAGAAACAGGTGGTGCTCAAGGCCGAAAAGGAAAGAAACTTGGCGAGATTGATAATGACTTGAAAGTATGAGGGTGACGAAAAGATTGGATAGCCGAAAAGGCATAACAGTCTGCAACATAAGAGAAGATTAGCCAACGAACCTCGGAGTTCTCTCTCGCGATGCGATCAAAGATGGTCCTGTATGTGCTGTTCTCATAACCAGACTCCTTCCTGGCTTTTGGATCATTCTCATAGCGCTCAGCGAGACGCTCAGGACCAAAGTAGTAGGCATCGCCGAATGGTTCATGAACACATTGAAGTGTGTCATGGCGTGTCATGAAAACCTAGACAGTTGGTAAGTGCCTGACATGATGCAAAAATTCAGCAGAAGCATACCCGCTCAAAAGCTGTTGAGCAGGCCCTCGGATGAGTAGCCACAAAGATAGGTTTGCTCGTCATGGCAACTGCAGTCTTCTCTGTAGGATCTATATTCCAAGTATCCCACAAGAATGTGAAGAGAAATATCAGTTGGCGAGTGGTGCTGAAAAGACAAGGCCAGATGTATTCCAATCTGAACAAAGCGCACCTTGGCTAGCAAGAAAACTGGGAGGGGCACTAGCAGACTCTTATATCCAGGCTCAAACAGAAACTGCCGCCGATCAGCGACGGGGAAGGAGTGGTGCCCACAATTGCGGTTCGTTGAGCACAAATCCTTACCGGCAACACGGATTAACAGGTACTAGTGAGACCTAGGCATGCAGCGTGGGCGCATTTCTATCAAGCCACAAGTCAAACCTGGGTGACAGCAATGACAGTCGTTTGGCCTAGGTGGACGTGGCTTGAGGAAAATACATGCCGAGCGGCTGTCCCGTTTGGACGTTCAATCAGACATTGAGGTTTGAAAAAGGTAGAAGCAATCGCATGACGTCACTGCGGCTTGCGATCGGACGGATTAATCATTTTGGTGGGGGCCCTGGGAACGTGTGTGTGGTGTGGTGTGTGGTGTGTGGTGCTTGTGCCCCTCACTAGCAAAGCTAAAGCCGAGCAGCCGACGGTCCCTCGCATACTACACCAAATTAGGTCTCTCTGCCACTACCCATGGACAACTTTGCGCTTTACGCGCTGGACTATTGGCTGCGGCTTTTGAGCTTTCCTTGTATCCGTCCATTGATGCTGCGTGTGTATGAATACCGTGCGACTAAAAGCACGACATGGTGTGGCTATCTTTCGCAATCTCATCGTGGCAGCGAATTCGACTAGGTTGGAGTACGAAGCGCGCCGAGAGATACGACGCTCATATTTCTGTGTCCAACATATGCATAAACATGTCGCGGCCTGTTGTTATGCGGTTTGCTTGCCTGCTGAAGGCTTGTTGGGCTTACTACAAATGCACCTAGGTCTGTATGATTTAGCCCCTACACGAACACAATAGGGAATGCGAATGGCAACAATAGCATCTCAGTTGATGCGTAATCATCAAACGAGGATTGATAGTGCACGCCACTATGCGCTAGGCGAAGGTAGTATTCTCCACATGGCTGCACAAACGACCAGCTGGGGTGGTGATGCGAAGAATCCTTTGAGCCTCCTGATGGTTGCAGATACGACCGCCCCAACGTGACAACAACTGTATTCGGGGTATCAAGGCAATGTTTCAAACATCGATGCGTCTGGCATGACATGGCCATGGGGGCGGCCCTGTCGTCGGTCGAAAAGAATCGCTCCGCGGACAAGCTGGTGCGTTCTATAGCAAGAAAGTGAGATTGGTTGGATAGGCCAGAATTAACTGCGCAAACATGGCGTATATTCAACTGCAGTTGTAGTCTCAAAAAGCAATAACAGAGGACAGGCTAACATATACATGGTCTACATACATGGTCCCAGAGATCCAGATGACCAAAAAAAAAGAATGTGCAAAAGGTATCCGCTGTGAGAAACTCCGTAGACACCGAACCAAAAACACCGTCGCTACCCCCATGTGCGCTTAAAATGCGTGCTATTTTTTACAATACGATGTGCATGGAAAAGATGCCGTCGACAACCTCATACGTTCATCTGGCCCAGTTCAATCTCCCGTCTCCGTTCTTCTCGGCTGAGATTCCTGGAGTGACTGCTAGTGCCACCGCTACTTGAGGCCCGAATCGTGCTTCGTCCACGGTCTTGCCACTGTTGCCATGCTTGGTTCTCGCCAAGACTATCGGGTCGACTGTCTGCTTGATTTCGATGCGCTTGTGCCGGCGTACCTACTAGCTCCTGACTGTTCAAGACTCTTTCCTGCTGCTCCCGGTCCTCTGGGAGGTCAATTCTGAATGTGCTGTTCAGATCAGGACTGGGACGGGCATCTGACTTGTAAAGCAGAAGAGCCATCTGTTGCTTTACGCGGTCTTCTTCGGTATATGCAGTTTCGAACGGTTGCGAGGGCGAGCGTGTAGCGGTGGGATACATGTTGGCGACAAAGTTACTGTAGTATGACTGTTCTGACCAGAGGTTGGAGCGCTGTCCTACCTGCTCCTTTGTCTTGGCCATCCGGCGATACTTCCAGAGTAAGAGGACGGCGTACAAGAGAGTAGTGACGGTGCTAAGGGCTGTGCCAGATATGGCAGCAGTGCCCCAGTTATATGCGCGCGACGAGAGGAAGTTGTAGGCTATCGAAACGAGACCGAGGACAGAAGACGTGAGGGCGGGCCTGCAAAGGATCAGTGATGCGCTGACTGTGATGACGGGTGAAGCTTACAAGAAGACGCCATCGGTCTGGAAGCGGTCATTGCGACACGCAAAGCAAAGTAGCGCTGTGAAGGAGTAGCCGGCGGTAAGAAGTGCGACGACAAAGACCGACAGTACGGCCTCGCTGAATCTTAGCTGCGCATCTTTTGCATAGAGTCCGGGAAGTATGAGGTAGCTGTACGGCGTTAGCTGACGTTTGTCTCGAGTCAAGACAGTCGCATTATGCTTGACTCACCCTCCCAGTATCATCCAAGAAGCCGCGAGAGCGATAACGCGCCAATACCACGGGATTGCCTCCCTCGCCTCATTCCCTATCCCACTACTCCCGTTGATGCTGGTGTAGGACTTGTTGCTTGAGCGCATCGGGTTTGTGGTTTGCGCCTGCCGCAGCGGGGCGACGCCTTCCTCGCGATTTCAGAAAGTGCCTGGCGTCGTCTGCCTAACGTTTCTCGTGATGGAAACGAGTGAATGGAAATGAGTCGGCATTCAGAGCAGAAGGGATTTGATCAAACGAGTGACAATGGTAAGCGCCTATCGCAGGCCTCTCTGATTGTCCAAATTCCGATCCAAATGAGGCTCACTCAGCCTGACGCGGTAGATGGATTCGGGCCGTCCGGTGTAGATCCAACCGAGGCAGCAGGTGCACGGCGCAACGGTTCACTGGCGATGGACGGAGCGGAGAGCAATAACGAACGACGAGAAAGGGTGGATATTGTGCCAAATGTACAGGCAGCAGAGTAAGAGCAAGAGTAATTGAAGATATGGTCGGCTGAACGGGCGGGTGGAACAGACGGCGCCAACATGCTCGTACTGCTGAGGCGGAGGAGGACGCCTGCATACACACTCAGCCACTCAACGTCCTGCTGAGCATGATGCCACCCCTGCCTCTCGGTTCATCATCATCATCATCATCATCCTCATCCTCGTCCTCATCATCCTCCTCATCATCGCTGTGCCTTGCATGCGCAATATTTACTGTTGCGCGTCCACCAAACGCTCTTGGCTGGATTGCATTACCCATGTAACCATCGTGACTGCACCGCGCCAACACCATCACATCCCGAATCAACTACCTAGGTAGTTATCAAGAGGCGTCTCCTCTCTTTGTTCTTCAGGCCAGGGCGACCCCAGACTTCAGGACGCGTCAGAGTCGTTCCCTAGCCAAGCCTTTCTGCCTACCTATGTGTGCTCGATTTCGCTGACCGTGCCGCACTTGACAGGACCGCATCTGACGGTACCCAAGTACAGCCATCCATCGTCGTCGGCTTGGCCTTCACCCTCTTGTTACAACGCCAACACTCTTGTGTCATTGTCCCATTTCCGATAGGTACCCTTGTCGGTAAGACGTGACCATGTTGCTGCTCGATGATCCAACGTCAAACACCTGCAGGATAGCGGCCGCCCAATTGCCCGACTGCGGTCCAAGACTATCGAATTTGTGCTGCTTTCGTCCCATCATGTTCACGGTCCTTGTGTTGCCAGAGTGGGTGCATGACGGCAGGCCCACAACCTATTGCACCGCCCCCCAGTCCTTCTTCAATGTTCCACCCACACAACAGCAGTGAGGCAAAGGCCACTTTTCTTAGCAACTTGCACTTTGATGCCTTGCGACAACAGCAGAACACGATTTTTCCATGAGCAGGCTGCTAGCCGCCAAGGCTTATATATAAATGTCCAACGCACATGAAGTTACATCGCTTGCAGTCACATGCTAGCGCCTTCGTATTCAGAACCCCGCGACACACCGAATTCTCTACACCACCATGTGCATGATTTGGTCTTGGTTCACGACAAGAGAGCCGTGTCCGCTTTGGAGACGACCCGAGCACCTGATCCTCCTACAATGAGGTCTCGCCTATGCCAGTCGTCGACGCAGCCACGCCGCTTCTTACTCATTTGCTTCGTACATTACTCACACCGGCTTTCATTGCTGAGCTTCTAGAAGGGCATAATTGCTTCGAATCGGCATCGTACCCATAGTCGAGACGAGAACAGGCACGACATCCATAAAGAGCATAATTTCAGTAGACCTTGGGTTAGCTAGCTATTTTGCAAACCAAAAATCTGTTGTGATACCAAGTATTCTCATACACGGGGAGGACTTGTCTGATCTCCAATCTGCGAATGGCGTGCAAAGCGCTAAATGCCACCTCTTTATTAGAACGAACACATTAGCCCTTTTCGTTTCTAAAGCGTAGTCTAATAACCTAATTATACGACTATGCTAGGCCGATAATGATCTTGCTAGACCTGTATGACATGATCAGTGACGAGGTACGCGACGCAGGATGGGTGCCCCACACAGGCGTTACTTGGCGCAAGCAAAATTGCGACTCATGCGCACTTGCAGGACGGCATTTAACATAAAAGATTATATACCATTTCAAATCACATTCTTCCATCAAATCACCATCTTCAGTCGTATAGTGGTTAGTATTTCCGCTTGTCATCGTCTACACGACGGCAATTTCGCGGGAGACCTGGGTTCAATTCCCAGCTGGAGAGCTTTCAGCATTACTTTTCTTTTTTGCCTTGTTTGCACCCCTTTGCGCATTTCGGTTGCTGCCAGAGAAGCATCTAAGTAAGTGTGCACGATTATTTGGAAAGCTGCCACACCCATCAAGTGGACATCCTAATACGTTACGCTTCAACTTCACGATTCATTTTTAGATTATCTTTAGGCTGACGCGACCGCCTCAGCAAATTTACATTCAATCTATTCAAGCAAGACATATCCCGTTGTTCTAATACCATTCAACTTCATCTCTTCACTTTCAGAAGGAATCCAAGTACCACGTGATTCTTCCAGGTCAGAACCCATCTCACACGTGAATCCCTTACGAGTGGGCGTCAGCTTTATGTCATCAGTCGTGGTAGTTGGAGTATTAGGAGATGTCTTGGTCTAGTTAATGTCGGCATCAGGGCTGAGCGACACGATTCCTGACCCAATCTTCATGATCTCTTGAATACAGTTGGCCAAGATAGACACTACATCCAACTCTAAGGTATGCTCTGGCCGTTTACTGGATACCGGGCTGTATGCCTGTGGAAGCTCCTCCAATTCAATAGCTGTGAACATGGCCTCGATGCCGAAAGTTTCTGAGAAGGGCGTCTGATTGAGTTGAAGCGCGATTCTTGGGACTTCATCCGCAATCTCTTTCGCTGTACTCTCAGAATGCGAGAAAACTTCCTGAATGAGGTTATCTGCCCAATGATTGTCAAAAATATCTTTATGCAGCTCAAGGCGAAGCTCAGGGTTTGAAGTAATCTTGACTACCGGGCTAATGAAACTAACATGGATTGTACCCAGAAGATATAGAAACTCACTGATGTCCAATACGTCCTGGTCGACCTTCACGTCTGCGGCGGGGTAGAGTACGCTGGGAACTGAGCCATCCTCATGGGAAGCTACAGTCCTCCTGGGGAAAACATCGTAGATGTTTCGGATATACTCTTCGGCGGTCTCACTGTCGATCGCCTCATTGCAATCAAATGCCGACGTGAGCGTAGGGGTGGTAAGGTGACTACTTTCCGATGTAATATCACTATCAGGGGCACCGACATCATCTCCAGGAGAGATACGATCATTCTCTATGGTGGGTCCATCGGTTTGTAGCGCGTTGAGATGCACGTCGCAATCCCCGCTGCATTTAATGTCATCCTCCACTGCACTATTAGAGTCCAACTCCAAAGAGTCATCTTCTTCAATGTCCTGGCTCGGTCTGTGGTCAGAGTTCTCGCCCAAACTAATGCCATACTGGGCGATGATAAAAGAGACTTCTTTATTGGATAGCTGCCTTGAAGAGCGTACTATACTGCTCACGACGGCTAACTGAGGAGACTCTGATTCGATAGGCCTTCCGGCATCCGGCTCTTCATCGGAGTCTTCGTTTGAGCTATCGTCTGCCACAACAGGCTTCTTGCTAAGACTGAAGAAGATATTATCGATGGATATCTGCTTTGGAGATTGTACTATGCTACCGAAGACAGCTGAAAGAGGAGGGCCCGGATTTGATGGGCCGCTCAACCTCAGTTTCAACCTTGGATTCAGTATTCGATGTAACATCGAGTTCAACATCAGCTTCAGCCTTGAGTTCAACCTTAGATTCAGCCTGAGGTTCAAAACCAGTATGAAGTTCAGGAGCAACCTCGGGATTGCATCCCGTTGGGGGGCTCTGAGAGCCTGGAGAAGCGGGAAGAGGGGCGCTTGGCCAATTCTGGAAGACATCTAGCGGACATGGGGAAGCACCGAAGACACTTTTTGTAGGTTCGCTGGACGTTGGGCTCGGTGGCGTGCTGGGACGGGTGCTTGGAAGACTCAGCGAAGCCTGTTCACCCTCTTCCGGAGCCGTGAACGAGAATGATGTATCTTCTTTGGTGGTAGTGGGGGGAGCTTGTTCACCCGTGTCTACATCCTTTGCACTCTCATCTGGAGCCTTGGAGAAGAAAGGCGTGCCCGTTTCGAAACCACCGGGTGGAGACTCTTCACTCTCATCATACGCCTTCAGCGTGAACAATGCGCCTTTTCCGAAAATGAAT
The DNA here is from genome assembly GCA_014334815.1 of Pyrenophora teres f. maculata. Taxonomy (NCBI): domain Eukaryota; kingdom Fungi; phylum Ascomycota; class Dothideomycetes; order Pleosporales; family Pleosporaceae; genus Pyrenophora; species Pyrenophora teres. Next base: position 961,300 of record CP060572.1, on the reverse strand, counting down.
GGTTCCGTAAGCTGTGGCAAGGGGGTGTAAACCTTGGTTGTCCTAGGCTCAGGCTTCGAGAAGCTAAACATGATAGGCTTGTGCGGATTTCCACTCGCTGGAGGTGGCTGCTGCAACACTGGCTTTGAATGAACGAGTGTGCTCTGTGGCTGTGATGCCGGAGGGGTGTCGGCTTTCGGTGCCGTTGGCGTAAAGCTATAACACGTGAAGCTGAAAGGAAACACTGGATTGTTCAAATCATCACCCGCTGGAGCAAGCTGCTGTGACATTAATGTCGAATGGGCAGAGTCGTTCTTTGGTAGTGATGCTGGATTGACGCCAAACTTAGGCGCCAGCGCCCTAAAGACTGGACTGTTGAAGTCGACTGTAAAGGTTGGATTTCTAGAGTCTTCCACCGCTGGTGTGGATTGCTGCAACATTGGCTGATTTGGTAGGTGGAAAGGTCCTGAAGCTGCAGGGTATGGTTTCGATACCGACGTAGGGTAGGGTGTCGCAGGAGCTGGCCTGTTGGATATTTGCGATATATTCGCTAGGACGAAAGTGGAAAGAGAGCGTTGCTGTCCCATCGAGCTTGGAGTGTTGGGGCTCGGAGATGCGGGAGAGGTGGCACCCTTTGACTGGCTCGGCGAAGGTACAAAAGTTGTGCACATTGTCTCAATTAGTGGTCGATTGCTTGGGATTTCTGTAGAGTTTGATAAGTGATCGAGTTCACTTTGATGAGTAGCTTCGAGAAGGTTTACCGTGTAGAGTGGTTTGCTTTTGGGTGTTGAAGCGATTACTGAGATATTGAATGTGTATGACTATTAAGTGTTCGCTTAAGAATTGTGCAGTTGAGTAGGCAAGGTGGAAAAAGAGAAAAAGCACTGGTTGCAAAGAAGGGCTGCTTGTCAATGGTCTGGAAGGAGCAGGAGGGGCCTTGAGTGAGAGCCTTGGACGAGCAAACTGAGTAATTGGTGATGAACCAGGTGCATGTATAATTATCACGGGGACCCGAGGAGTTTACATAGCAACCCGGGAGCTAAGACTGCATGTGCGTGCGTGAAACACTTTCACGTGTGTTACTAATATGAATCACTCGACACTTGTAAGTCATAGCTATTTCGCCAAACTGACCAGAATACCAACAGAAGTGCGGAGGCAACGATATAGAGGGGAAACCCGTAAAAGAGTAAGATTTTAATATCAGAGAAATGACCGGGTATCAAACGAAACAGGGGCGCATACAACCGGATCTTGCGTTACAAAACAAACAGAACAAACATATGCGATCCTAAATTTTACAATGCTTTAAGTAGCTTGAACACGATCAGGACTCCATGACGGCCTTTCGTTCGACTATCCAACTCCTGAAAACTCTCGCCTTGGTCCGTGTACCCATGGCGTTCTTAGCGTCCATGTGACTTGCAGCGGAAAAAGCGTCGACAACTTGCATTGCCGCTGCCTGGTTATTCTCGTCAAATGGAATCATGTCCAGAAATTTCCGAAGTGTGATAGAACCAAGTTTGATCTGCAACTGCACAACGTAATCGATGCTAGTAACATCTATGACGTCGGGTTTGATTCGTGGGACGAGTTCCCATCCATCTGGTTCCTTGGACAACCGTCGGGCATACATCTGCTCAGTCGAGGAAAGCTGTACAAATGCTCTCACAACCGCATTTTGTGTTGTCAGATATGCGTCCGACATTTCTAGAAGCTCGAGAAAATCGTCAAGCGACCCCGTTCCGATGAAGGTACGGCGGTGTTTGTACTCGAGATCTCGCTCTTCTGGTGACAATGGAATTGCCATAGTCGTGTTTGGAGCTGCTTGCAGGCGATATGATGGCTCGACCAAGGAACCCAGATGAGGGTGTTTGGATTGTGGAGACGCTTTGGGCTGTACTACCTGAGAGTTGACGGGGAGATTTAGGGATATCTTACGGCGATGGCGGCCCTTGATAGTTCTATGCGTGGAATCCTTGGACGAGCTTGCCTTGAATGATAGCAGGCCATCGTTCGTCTTGGACCTTGATCGAGGCGGAAGTAAAGCCGGTCGGACATTCTCGAATGCTGAATTAAAAGATGAGTGCCGCCCGTGTCGGACACTGCGTTTTTCTGTGGGGGTTGAGGCGCCCTCATGGAAGGGGAAAACATCTGCGGTGTGGCTTTGGATGCTCACGCCATCTTCTAGCGAGTCATTAGGAACCCTGGCAGGCTCCTCTACCAGTGTAGTATCTGATTCTGGCGATGCACTCATATTGGAGTTCTCGCTGTAGGAGTTCTGGTTGAGAGCACCCGGTGTAGCCTGCTCATCAGCCTCCGAGAAGTGAAAGCTGCCTAGGTCGTCTTCATGTCGATATTCGGTATCCTGTATTTTCACCACGCCTGTATTGAGATCATCGCAAGCGTCATCTGCGATAATCTTACTCGTGCGTATTGTATGTGCTTTGTATGCCAGGCTTTGGTTACTTGGTTCGGGGTTATGCTGTAAGGCTACCAACACCGGACTGCTCATACGATCGTGATTGAGAGTCGGTTTCCACATGCCGGACTTCGGACGATGCACTATGGCTGGTATTATGTAAGCTTGGCTTCCATGATAGCATATAAAGTGCACATACTTGCTGTTGTCGGGGTACTGTTGTTCAAAGCTGCGGGGACACTAGTCGTCTTTGTGCCACGGCCTTGTCCAAATGTTCTCAGACAAAGAAACGATGCTGAAGATATGGCTTGATGTCGTTCCTTTTCGATATACGGTTCTTGGGATTGCGCTTCTTCGAAGCTTACGCTCATGAGCTCGACGTGATGCTTCAGGCCAGGGCGTGTGGTGGTATTATCGCAGGCCGCGTGATGTCTTCGGCGAAGGATCTCATTGGCAGCTGCACAGCGAGCGGCAGTAGATAGTTTCATGAGAGCTATAAGTTTCGAGGGTATTCGGACGCATACAACAATTGCGCGCAGATTGCGTCGGGGCGGTTGTCGTGGTGAGTTGATGATCAGGCGTAACAGGAACATGTGACAACAAACGAACGCGGACTCCACTTTCACGATCCTGAGTACTCTCAGATGATGGAAAAAGAGAAGGCAGATGCGAAACGCGTAGTGCAGGCTGGTAATGTATCCCATGGCCGCAGCGACGATGACATTACGGAGTCGCCGTCGGCAACACTGCCAGCTCTTAGTTGAAGGGTCTTGCAGCTAGGTCACTCAGTCACTTGCCTTGTTGTCGCAATCAAGAATGATGTGAGAGCATCAAGATGGACGATTGGTGTTTTGATGGGAGGGCGGAAATTCTGGAATGTTATTGTAACCGAAACCACGTGGCGACGGATCAATCTGGAAGGGGTGATGCAGGGAAACACGGTACAAGCGGGGGTAGCAGAAAACGGTATCACAGATGCGAGTCCAATTGTATCCGGGTCCCTCAGACACTACCTTTACCTCTCCCACGCGCCATTCGTACACTGTGTGGGATGAACTTCAGTGCAGACATGCTGGAAGCCAGACTATCCATAGGATCCACGGCTGGTGCAGCTGCTACTTGTTTGGGGGCAGTCTTCACTGCGGCATCTCGTCGTCCTAGCCCACGGCCAGCACCTTGAGCATGTCCAAATCCTCCACGTCCACGAAGCTGAGTGGGGTAGCGTCGGGCTTCTCCATCGCCTTGGTCTTCCTGCTGGCCTTCGTCTTGGTCCCGGACAATTTCCATGCTATCACCTGCAGTGCTCGCAGACGACTCACCTCTTCGTCTCCCGCTCGCTCCAGTGGCAGCACTGGATGTGCTGAAGTTTGAGCTTCGCCGTCGATGAGGCGGTATCAGCATGCTGCTTCGGCGGTCGATGCCATCTTTTATGACGATGAAGTCATAGTCGCGGGGGTATTGGTGCTTGTCAATGCAGTGCAGACGACGCTTCTGGGGCGTGCTGCAAAGGCGGTCGCAATCCGGCAAGAGACATGCATACTGGAGCCAATTAGTTGCGGGCCAGAGGTAGTTGCTCGACGTACTCATACTCGGATCTGCTCATTGCCATATGGCCATGATAGGCAAGGCGGACGGTGAGGAAGGAGCAATCAACAAAACAGGAAATCATGACCTACTGTCTTGTCGCCTTGGTCTCGCTTGGCAGCGTTGATGGGATCATGGTACTCTGCAATATGCAGATGCAGGTAATGTTGGTCTGGGAAATTCTTTTGGCACTCGCTGCAGCGGTTCATGTGCACCTGCTGGTAGTGCACATCGTGTTCTTCAAAAGACGCAAAGGTAAGCGGCTCGTGTGGGGGCAATGAGCACTTCATAACGGCAGAATCGTCCGACACGGCAGAGTCGGCGTCCAAGTGTACAATCTTGATATCGACCGACGTCTCACGTGAGTAGGGGGTGCTGCGTTCGTCTTCTGACACGGAGTCGCGGTGTGAGCGCTTGATCCCCATGGTGTGTTGAGCTGAGTGAGTGGGATGAGGCGCAAGGCAGTATGAAGGAAATGTGGGTAGTACCTTTGTCCGTAGAGCCTGGTGTCTGGTGGCTGGTGTCTGGTGAGTGGTGAGGGTGATTTGATCTGATTTGATTCGGATGCATGCAAAGCAAAAGCAACGTCCGGTAGGCGTCTGATAGGTGAGTGGATGACGGGCCGCAACCGTGGTATAGGCCGTCGAGGTCTGGGTTATACTGTACTTACCTATGCTTAGCTCCGAGACTGGTCCAGGGCTCTCCCGCCCGCTAGTTCGCGACTCATCCAACCTTTGTACTTTCTCACACTTCACCCACGACCCGCCATCGCGCCGGACCTCTGCCCCGATACATCTTCGCGTCTTGGGCGCTGCTTGCTTCCGAGACACATCCCCCATTGCTGATTGTCCTTTAGGCAGGGCACACAACTTCACCATAAATGGAGCACGCCAGCCACAACGTCCGCCGCCTGCTCCGTGCCTTTGTCTGACCTGCCCGCCGACCGTGGGGTCACATATGAACGTCGCCGGTCCATGCACACAGCAGGCATGGCTGCGAATACCGAACAACTAGACAGGTGTGCTTTTCAAGCCCTGCAACCTTCACCGCATCCTGCTAACCCGTGCTTAGGCGGGCAAAGGCGATTGAGAAGGAGCTGTACAAGCGCGCCGATGGCGGCTCCGCCTGCGCCGAGTTGGCTGCCGTGCTGCAAGAGTAGGCAACCGCAGCATACTTTGTCCACGTCCATCTGCTAACATACGGCACAAGGTACCGCGCCGCCTGCGAAGCCCTCATCTTCTCAAACTTCGAGTACGCCTCGGCCCACGAACTTCAGACAACGCTATGGAATGCGCATCTGAAGGTCAATGCCATATTCCGCCAGGAGCATAAACTCGTGCGTCACTGCACTGCCCAAATAAACCCACTGGCGCTAACACCTTCACAGCTCAAGCGCTCAAAGGACCATGTCGTCGAGATCAGAAAGTTTCAAAAGACCTACCTCCAGTTCATCAAGGCCAGCCAGCGTTTCTACCGCCAGTATATACTGAACCTTGACACACAGTTCGACGGCATCCCCGAGCTGCGCAAGATTGCCCAGAAATGGAAGGATGACAGTAGGCTTTCTCGCCCCCAAGCCCGCCTCGACACTTCTAACACCCGAGCAGCCTCAAGGTCCTCTTCACGTCAGCGCATCCCCGCCACCCTGAAGACCCAGGTCCTCCTCTCCTGCCACCAGACGCTCATCCAGCTCGGCGACCTCTCCCGCTACCGCGAAACCGAACTCGTCGAAAAGAACAAGGAGCGCAACTGGGGCCCCGCCAAGGGATACTATCATCTCGCTGCCGAAATATACCCAGACTCCGGACATGCGCCGAACCAGCTCGCTGTAATCGCGCGCGAAGATGGCGACCACTTCCGCTGCGTCTACCACCTCTACCGTTCGCTAGCAAGCAAAGAGCCATATCCACAGGCCAAGGCCAACCTGGCCACCGAATTCAAGCGTGTCATTGCCGCCTGGGACAGCGGCCAGCTCATCAACAACCACAAGTCGGCCGAAGGCAACACTGGTCGTGCCCTCATTGCCTGGTTCATCAGACTGCACAGCAAGCTATACAAGGGCGAAGAATTTGCTGCACACGATGAATTGGAGGGCGAGGTGCTCAGCCATCTGGCCATCGAGCTCAAAGAGCGCCCGCTCGACTCCGTCTTGACTAAGATCATACTCATCAACATGTCGGCCGAATACTTCGCCACCGTGCAGTTACAGAGCGCAAACCCGCCCCCAAACATCATGCGCACCTACTTCTACTACCTCCGTCTGAACGTCAAGACCTTCTTTATCCTCCTCCAGATCCTGCAGCCAGAGCTGGACCGCTTGTTCGAAGGCAACGACGTGAAGCTTCAAAATGGCGACCGTTCCACTCAGCTTTCTGACAAGATCACCGCCGTAGCCCGCCGCATCCTCCCAGGACTCCGTCTGTACAGCACATGGTTCACACGTTTCTGGAAAGTCCTCAACGCCAACATTGCTGACACTCTGAACACAGTCGATGTGCAAGAGTTGTGGAAGGCATATGCGGCTACCCTGTCACTTTTGGCATCGAGCTTCCCTGTCGATCAGCTTCCGAGAGAAAACTACATGCTTGAGGAAGACACCGACACGATTGGATTCGAGCCGTTGATCCACCCTGACACCATGAAGGTGTGGTACGAAGGGGACAACATGAAGCAGAAATGGACCGACTTGGAGCGCAACCATCCCAACGTTGAGATGCTCATGCGAGTCAAAGATTTGCTCATTGATGGTCTCCTCCTTACGCAGAACGAAGAAGCCCCCTTGGATCTCGACCTGGCTGGTTCGCGTTTCATCTATCGGGAAGAAGGCCTGCCGTCTGAACTCCTAGCAAGTCCCACCAACCAAACCGCCGGGTCACCAGTTCTATCTGTGCAGGCAACAGACATGCCTCTATTTCAAAATATAGAGGCACCCATTGCAGAAGATCAGAAGTCATACAGCATCGCCGCGGGCTCGGAATCCGCATCTACCACCATTGCCAAGGACAACGCAATGCGTGATATGGTAGATGATCTTGTAGGAGGGGAAGCTGGGCTGGATCCGTTGGTTGAAGAAGATGAAAACATCCCACCAACTCCACCCGAGCAGACATTTGATGACACTGCCGTCGTCAACGATAACATGTTTGCGCCGGCAGCCCTCTCCATCAATGACTTGGTCAACTCGGTTAAGAACTACAAGCCCTTGTCTCCGGCTCCCCCCTCGACGCTGCTCTCTACGCCCATGGGCAGGTCGGGTTCTACTTCATCTATCCGCCAGCCACCAAATCTACCTTCCGTGCCCGACGGTCAGTGGAACTCGAACTCCATTTGGAACCGCACACCTGGTCCAGCATCTCCGTCCATGTTGAACAGCAATGGGTTCGCAAATGATATTCGCAGGTCGCCCATGATTGGTTCAAAGAGTGATTTGTCCGGCCATGTGCGGGGTGATTCAGCAAACTCGCTCCTCAGCGTCGACAACGTCACTCCTAGTACCATCAGAGCACAAAGGCCTCTCAGTGGTAGTTTCAGTGGTGGTATTGGCAGTGGCGCTGCCTGGGGAACTCAAGGTAGTCCTTCCAACTGGGGATCCCCCTATACCAACAACTTCACCAACAACCAGCAATATGGATATGCGAACGGCGCCAACATGGCTAGTCCGGTGCTCTTTAGCTCTTACCGAGACAATGCTGAAAGTCAGTGGGGGCGTACTCCACCCAACGGACAAGGCGGTTGATTCGACGCAGGCGCAGCCGTAGCAGGCTGCTCACCGCTGACTTCTCCTCTGTCTTGACTACCGGCAGATGTATTCCCTGCGCGGAGACCGCAACAAGCCAATGCGACCGACTGTACTTTGCTCGACTGGTCTGATAAATGACTTCGCTTAGCCGGTGGATGTCAGGTCCTTAAGTGGCATGTGCAAGACTGCTCCTCGAACGCCATGCAGTCATACGATGCTTTCACTTATGATCCGGCACTTTTCATGGCGGCTGGAGATGAGCGACGGGGGAACTCTAACGACACATGGCCTCACAGATTGGAATTATTGCGCTATTGATTTGGGCCTCATTCTGACTTTGTTTGGGCAGTAGATACTGCCACTGTCACTGACTGAAAGCCGTTGGAAGCCAGGCTTTCGGTGCTCCTCACTTGCCCGTGAGGTTAGCTCTATTTACAGACATTGTTTTACTTTATACTTTATACTATCAAAGGAGTTTTGCGTATCTTCATTCGAGTGCTTCTCAGCGTGATCAACTTGACGTGCATCATTTCCTGCAGCCCGCACAAAAGATCGCATAGCAAAAGGCGTGTCTCGACAGATAAATTACGGAGGTCCGACACATGATCGATATCAGCCGGTTCCGTACTCAAAGATCGTCGCAGTTTTTTACTCTCGTCTCGTACGCTAAACATCCCGAAAAGGAATGTCTGCGCATCCAGCTCGAAATCTGCTGATGGAACAGCGGATTGAGCGAGGCAAGAGACCTTTCTACTTCTATAATGGAAAGAAAGCTTTCCCTCCCCGTGTTTGTTTAGCTTATTGTATCCATGGATTGATGGAGATAGCAAGCGAGAACAATAGGGATACTTCGCGTATAATGATAAGAGTACGCAAGCACCAGCGCGTTGTGGTGTTGGTCACATGGAAGACTGCAGGTGGTAGGTACGTAGAGACGGGATGGATGGAAGCGCAAGTTTTTTCTTGATTATGTCATCCTTAATGCTAGCCTCTTTGAGTACTAGCCTATGCTTCCCACCGACTTCTGCCAGTTCACGCGGGATGGAATCAGCCAATGCGCCAATCACACTTGCGATTGGAAAATTGTGTTTAGTGTTTACGTCCGATGTAGGCGGCAATGGCTGGAGAGTTAGATAAGTTTGTCCTGCGCATGGCTGAATTGTGCCATATAGCGCTAGCTTCGAGCGGCATCCCGTGTCTATCCAAGCCCGTGTGTATAAGCAAGCGACTGTGAGGAAAGACCGGATTTCTCTTTTTTTCTCCTTTTCCTGTTGTCTTGCCTATCTTTTACCAACTGTGTTTTTGGGCCTTGGACAAACCTCGCATCATGGCTGCTCGCCTACCAGATGAAAAGGCTGCCGCCATGGCGCCCACATCCCATGCAGATCCAACATCATGCACAATCTCCATATCACTGGACAATGATATTGCAATCGGCTTAGTCGGTGAACATGGACGCGAAATCGATCCAAAAATAGCAGCCCGAGTTCTTCGAAAGATAGACTGGTTCCTAATCCCAGCCATGATAGTTGGTATGTGCATGCCGAACAACCTTCATGTTAACATAAAAACCTTCCAAAGAAAGAAAAAAAAATTAGTCGCAAACACGCTACTAACATTCATTTAGGTTACGGACTCGTATACTACGATAAAGCCATTCTCGGCTCTGCCGTCCTCTTCGGCATGACAAAGGACCTCTCTCTCAGCACAGTCAACACATCTACCAACCCCCCAACAACAAATACATGGCGTCTCTCATGGGCAACATCCCTCTTTTACTTTGGCATGCTAGCCGGTCTCTACCCCATGACTTTCGCCCTCCAGCGCTTCAACTTGGGCCGCATCCTCGGTGGAGTGGTGATTCTCTGGGCCCTCATCTGCATGCTCACCGCGACCGTGACCACGCACCAAGGCCTCTACGTACAGCGATTCTTCCTGGGCTTCGTGGAAAGTATCATACCAACGGGGTTCATGACAATTATTTCGAGCTACTACACCCAGCGCGAACAAGCCATACGACAGAGTTGGTGGTTCAGCTCCACGGGCTTGTTTACCATTATCGGCGGTGCGTTGAACTACGGTTTCGCACAGATTACATCCAGCGCACTGAAGCGCTGGCAGTACATCTATCTCCTCGCGGGGTGCCTGACGCTGGTATTTGGTATCTGGTGTTTCTTTATCCCAAACTCGTGTGCGGAAGCGTGGTTTCTCACACCCACCGAACGAATCGTTGCTGTTGAGCGACTGCGCAAGGGAGCAACAGGTGTCCGGTGCCAGAAAATCAAGGCCTCGCAAATCAAAGAAGCAGCAAAAGACGTCAAGTTTTACCTCGTCTTCCTCCTCATGGCCTCGGCATATACCGTCAACGGCGCAGTATCAGGCTTTGGCCCACTCATCGTTAGCACATTCGGATGGTCCACGCTCGAATCTATACTATGGCAGTTTCCACTGGGCGGCCTGTGTCTCTTTTCCATCCTCTTGTGCGGCTACCTCAGCTCGCGGATCCCTAATATCAGGCTCATACTGCTTGTGGCAAATTGTCTCCCGGTCATCGCAGGCTGCGCCATGATCTGGAAGAGTAAATGGAGCTACCATGCCGCGGCGCCTGTGGCGGGATACTCCATCATTGGCACTTTTGGCGCGGTGGTCAGCCAGACGATTGTCGTTGGTATGTCGAATGTCGCTGGTGCAACGAAGAAGAGCGCCATGGCCGCTGCGATTTTTGTCGCCTATTGCGTTGGCAATATTGTGGGGCCGCAGTTGATCAAGAGTCAGGATAAAGCCCTCCATTATCCGCAGTTGTGGACGGGGCTTATTATATGGTATGTCTCTGCCTCTTTCCAGCTTCATTGTTCTACTCGAATGCTTTAAGCACACTACGCTAATGACCAAAAAATAGTTATTGTATTACTATTGCTGCCGCTGCAGCCCTGTATGTTGTACTTGCGCGTGAGAACGAGAAGCGAGACGCTCTTCCTACTGATGAAGCTGAAAGGGACAAATTTGCTTTCATGGATCTGACAGACAAAGAGAACCCTTATTTCAGGTATGTACTATAGAAAACTTGGCATTTAGTACTTTCAATAGAAGAAATCGCCATGCTATCACATCTGAGTTTCTACATCGGTTGGCGTATGGACAGCTCATTATTACCCGGTGTATGACGGGAGATGTCTCCGTAGGTACTTCCTAGGAGTAGCGAGCTTAATTTAACATCGGCATGTTCCCTCTCAGACTTTTACAAGTGCATGATGGAAAGTGAAGCATAGGTACCGGAAGACAGCATGATATCATGTTATGACATCTAATCAGATTTGTCATCCAAATAAACCAAGCACCGCGGCCACGACGTATGTACAATTCTCGACCACCGCAGCTATACAGCCAAGTTTTACGTTCTTCTGAGTATCCTAGTTTTATTCTGCTCCTCCTCACATATGCAGATCGTCATTACCGTATCAAGCCATGGTCTCGTATACAAGCGTTAAAAAAGCAAAGGAAAATGTATAACAGGAGCAAAGCAAAACCAACAAGACATTACGTGACCGAGAGAAATCTGAATCCAGCAGACCATTACAATATCGGGGGTGATCTCGGTGGGTGAGTGTCGGGTGGTGAGATGAAGAAAATGGATGATAATATTATTGTTGCATCTTTGTCGGCATGGAATGTGCCGTCGGGACGAAGAGGAGACCATAACACCGGGAAAACAGCGAGCGAGTATGGCAGAGATGCCTACACATGAGGTCGGCAAGAGGTCTAGATTGGTATAGTCGATATGGTGGTCGAGACAGGCGACCGGGTAAAGAAGTTCATGTTGAGCCGTTGGGATTGGGTAGACCTCAGATATCCTGACAGAATGAGGGACAAGGGTATCTCGATTGGGAAAAGTCTTTATATGATTTTCGGGAAATTCGAGTGTTAGAAGAGATGGCAGGCGGTGTAGATTGAGTAGTCGTCGTTTGCAAAGGGATGGTGGATCCGGACATGTAACTTCATCTTCGGAACATGGTTTTGTGGTTGAGCGGCGAGTCAAAAGGTACTGGCCCTCTTAGCCGTCCACCCCTCGCGATTGGCGTTTGCCCGGTACAAAAGACGCACACATAAACTCGCGGTAGAGCTCCTTTGCTAAGACCGACACAGCCCATATGAAGCCACTTGTTGCAAGACTCGCACTGCACCATGGGTGCGTTGTCGTCATCAACACCACCGTTGCATATACATCGACTTTCGCTCGAGAGACTACTTCGGTCGGTCGAGGGCGTGGTAGTCGGTGAGCCATTGAATGTGTTGGTAAAGGGATCGTACTGTCCAAGGATGAATCCGTTGGCATGGGGTGGGGTAGTGTTTGAGATTTCAGCCGAGGCCTGTGCCCATCGTTGATTGTGAGCTCTGAGTGTGTTTTGAGATGCACGTTCTAGCTTCATTAGCAGGTCAAGCGAAGGAATGACTAGGCTCTCGTACCAATCCGTTGCTGCCGTTCCCCTACCAACTTCTTTAGCGCTCCTAGCGCATCCCCAGGAGATTGGACCTCGCAATCTCGAGAGTGATCGGCCGAGGCGGATCTTTGGGATGCATACTCTGCAGCAGATGCTCGTATCGGTCGAGCAGACTGGAAGGATGCTACATCAAAGGCACTAGATGGTCTGGGCGCGGGCCTTGCAACCTTGAAAGATGCGCTCCCCTCAAAGCCACCGCTATCCGTACGGGCATGTTTCGGTGCCCGCCGTTCTGGCTGTGGGACCGTGAAGGAGGCATTGCGACTGAGGACTGGAGGTGGCTCATCTTCTTCAGCCCCACTGTCCTCTTGCTCGTACAGGTCAGGATACTGTCGGCGAGGATCTTGCTGTGATGCTCGTCTTATGGCTCTTGGGGTTTCGTCGTCATCTTCGGCAGAAACAGTCTCTGTGCGAGCTCGACCAGTCTCGTCAATGATGAGGCGGGTTCGTGGCTTCCTCATCTCAGGTATTGCTTTCATTGAACCACCACTTTGGCGTTTTAGTGGAGATGAACGTCGGGGAATTGTAGAGAAGTTGGCTGGAATGGCTATTCGGTTTTCTGTTGTCAGTGGCCGACTCTTCACCATAGCATCAGTGTTGCTTCGTTGCAATCCAGGTTTCAAGTTTTCTGTTGAGCCAGACGAGGAATTTGTGTTACTGCGCGAGTGTTGGCTCCTCGCTCTTCTGGCCTGTTCCCTTTCGGCTTGAGCGTCGCGCAACTGAGTCTCATAAGGTTGCCTTGAGCCGATACTGATAGATGACTGCGGCTGCAATGTCTCAGGCGAGGTGGTCATATCGGGGTCGTAAGTGCTGAGCAGCATGCTGGGATCTACGCTAGTAGATGTGGCTACGAACGAGTTGTGCCTCATATTGTGTGCCTGTTCCGCGTGAGGGTTTGAGAACAACGTATGCCCTGGTGACGCTTGAAAACTTTGGAACGCTGGCGTTTGCATCGGATTGGTTCCCTGGTGGTTGAAGGCTTGCCAGTTCATGTTTTGCCCCATCCGATGCGGCGTAGAGGCGAACGGATCTACACCCAACGGCACATCTAGATCCATCTGCACACCATCGTTGGACTGATCCCAAAACAGACGTGACTGAGGCATGAGAGGGGCCGACATTGGATCAAGACCGGGAAACTGCATCATGTCGGAAGTGTATTGCAAGTTGCCAAACCCAAATGGGGTCTGGTCGAAGAAGGCTTCTGACGATGGCGCCTGGACGGGCGTCCTGTGTATTACAGTGGCGGGTGTGCCCACGCCGTTGGCTGCAGCCTGTGGGGGACCCCTCCTAGACGAAGTATCCCTGGTTGGGGGTGGGGTTTGCATATGGGAAAAGTCCATGGCGACAGGGCGCGAAGTCTGAGACGAGGACAATGGCGGGTTTCGGCCAAGCCTCGTCAGTTTATTGGGGTCTGGCGAAGACGACAGCCTGCGCGAGGCGTCGACGGGTGGCAAGGGAAGGTTTTGGGGAGCGAAATGGTTGACATGAAAGTCCGGGTCCTCGGGGGTGCGGACGGGTTGGCTATAGGCGCTCAAGGATCGGTGTATGGACGTCGACAGTGTAAACGAGGGTGTCTGGACAGGGGTGTGCTGCTCATTGGGTAGCGGGGTTGCCCAAGCGTCAAGAAAGTGTGAGTGTGCAAAGGTTTCCGTCTTGGGTGTCTTGAGGCTTGCGTCCGGGAACGTCAGCGATTTGGGCGTCGAGGAAGGACTTGGTATATGCCAGTCGGTCGATCTAGCACGCGACCCACGTTAGCCTGGGGCACTTGCAGCTGCGAACCGAAACATTGAGCAATCCGGAAAAGTGCAATCAGCCAAGAGACGAAGAGAGAAGATTGGAGGACAAGTTCCTTTTGCAAGAAAATGGGCAAGCGTTGCTGGAATGCATTTTGAGGGCGAGCTTGGGGCGGGCGGGCGGGTTGGCACTGAGCTTCGGATGACAAGCGTGCGGTGCTGCCTGCCTACCCCAAGCCTCTATTGGGACCAATGCGGCATTTGCAGTAGGCAGACACGCTAAACCGCAGCTATTATATCTGTGAAGCTCGTTGCACCGGCCCGACTCCTTCAAGACGAATACTGTCGCTAGACGAACATAGGAACGGGAACCAGGTAGGAGGGAGCCGTACCCATGTATATGCTGATCCAACACCATAGCAAGCCCAGTACCACAGTGTTCCTTCTCTACAGACCATGTAGCAGCAACCTATATTACTATGTTGTCGGCAACCTCGATGGTGGTGTTGGTGGTGGTGGTGGTGGTGGTGTTGAGCGGGCGGAAGGAAGTGTGCTGCTGCTGCTGCTGCTGCTGTTGGGTGGCTGGCTAGAGCAGAGGCAATTGGGGATAGACGACGGGAGCGGTGATAGTACCGAGGTCGTACGCCTGAATAGCGGTAGCAGGGGAGATGGCGGCGCTGTGAGACGTTGAAGATGCAGGTACCGAGCGAGGGGCGTCACGACAGCGAGCGTATCGAGGGTGGAAAGAGCAGGGCTCGCGGCGTCCTTGGAGAGGTGCTGGGCTCCTGCAGTCCGTGGGAAGAAGCGAGGGCGAAAGGTTTCTTCACGTACTAGGAGAGGCAGTGGGGCAGAAGTGAAGCTGCAAATGCAAAAGGTTGTTGTTCGGCAAAGATGAATAATAATTGAATAGTACCGATCGTGACCCGCCGCGGCAGCACACACACGCACACACACGTAGACACAGGCAGCAATGGCGCAAGAATGCGATGTAGTGCCTTTCTCCTGAGCCCTTTGGGGGGGGCAGCTCTACGGTACTAGCTCAGGCACCGAGCCGCATGGGGCTGTTCATGGCGATGTAGCGAGGCGGTCATTATTGGGTAGTCATGGCAGGGAGGAGGCATCGAGTTTGCTCAGCGTCGTCGCCGACAGCCAGGCGAAGCTTGGTCATGACGAGACGATGAGCTAAGGCGCGAACGGACACGGAACGACTGCACCATGGGCTTGGGGAGGTAATGCGTGCCGTGACGATGAGATGGGTAGCAATAGCAATGACAGGCCGACGCTGACGTCTCTCCAGCTTGTCTACGAGTCTAGGAGCCGACGCTAAGTCGCCGTGACCCCGTGTGGGCCAGTCACACGTATCCAACCACACACTCTCTGCTAGGTACAATAGGTACAAGACTAGGTAGAGAAGGAAACAAGATCAAAAGATAAAGAAGCAACAAACAAGGTGCTCGCTCACTCATGTGTCAGCACCGACGACGCCCGTTAGTTAATCTAGGCGTCATTATGCAAATCCAACGTCGCATGTCGCAGGTCCCATCCATCCATCCATCCGTCTTTCGCCACTCCGGCGCCGGCCCATGCATTCATGCAAGGTACACACTGACTGCTATGTACTCAGCTCCCTTGTTTGCAGAGGCGCATCACCGGTGAGCCTAAGAAAAGAAAGTAGCCCCAATCCCTATCTCGTGCGTGCCCGCGGTTGAGCTTGGCAGGCACAGCTATCTCGCTCTAGCCCTCGGCCAAGCGAAATGAGAGAGGGGCGGTTGGAAGCGACATACGTCACAAGCCTCTCTATTCCCCTTCGTAGCTATTATGTATAACTAAGTATATCGTAGCGCATGGCTAAGTATGCCGTGTCCCACCCCACCATGGCCAGCATCGAAACCCATGTTATCCTAACCCAATCATCAAGGCCTACCGAAAGCCGTGGGAAAAAAAAAAGTAACCTTTTTTTGTAGCGCAACATTATAGGTACAGAAAAAGAAAAAGACAAGAAATGAGCTGTTGTATTACATACACATCCCCCCCCTCCCGCTTTCTCCAAGATTATCCAGCATCCCGGAGGATGCCTCTTATTACATCCACAATGGGTGCTTGTGTTAAAGACTATCGCATATATCTACCCATGGTAGGATCCCTCTGATACGAAAGACGTGAGACTGCCGACATGGAGTCGTCATCTCGCTCAATTGTAGGCTCCGACAGATCGGAAACGGCGTCGTCAAGGGGATTGTCAAAGGGTGATCGTCCTACGAAGCGCGCTCGCGAGTTAGCTCGGGCTATCGACATTCTCAGGCTGCTTTGGCGTGAAGTTGACATGAAGCTGGGCGGCGCAGCACTGTGTGGTCGATATGGCGGCGGTGGCTCTGCGAAGCTGCTATTGTCGGCAAACGGATCTGCGCGTCTGTGCGAGTTTGATGTGATAGACACCATATCTGAAGTATCCATCCCAGTGAGATAGGCACCATCCGAGCCGGACCCGATGGGTCCCAGTATAATCGGATGGTTTTGGCTCCATAATGATGTAGGTCGAAGTTCGCTCCGTGGCTGATCCTTCTCTTCTGAGTGCAATGCAGCTTGCAGCGGCGGTGCCATATAACGTCGTACTGTTTGTTCCCCTCGTACCTTTGGCTCCTCGGCTTCCAGCTTCATCTCTTTAGCTTGCGCTTCTGCTGCAATGGAAGCAGCATCCGCCTTCCGTTTCTTGCGTCTGCGCAGACACAAGAAAGCAACAAACCCCAGAATACCGAGGACGACGACTGGAACAACTGCGGCCGCGGCATACAATGGTGCATGGTTAGCACCCCCTTTTGACCAGTTCGAATCCGGTGGCGGCTGATCAGGCGTTTGTGTGGATGTCCCAATAGTTGTCAGAGTCGTGGAAAGCAATGGGTTCTCCAAGCCGCCTGTAGAGGGTGTCGCTGCTGATGTAGATGCAGACTGGGTAGCCGTGGCGGGAAAAGGCGGAGTGTATGGTGGCCGTGCAAAGCCTGGTACATGTTCTTCAGGCCGAGCGCCAGGGACATTGGTTGGCCGTTGGCCCTCACCAGGTGGAAGCAGAGGTGATAGCATTGTTGTCTCTGGAGATGTGTTTGCCGCTGGTACAATGGGTGGAGTGATTCGAGGTGGCGGCGGCTGCTTTTCACCCTTTTCACCCTTATCATTCTTATTATCCTTGTCATCCTTGTCATCCTTGTCATCTCTATCATCTTTATCGTCTTTATCATCCTTTTTCTTTCTGCCCTCTTGAGAGGGCGGGGGTGGTTGCGGAGGTTGTGGAGCCATTCCGGCTTGGGCAAATCGCTGACGAGAGTAGCTCCTTGCTGCGGTAACGAAGACGGCAAAGGTGTGTCAGACACTAACACCCGTGATGGTACCGGACGCCTGATGCTTAAAAAACGGCCAAGGTAGGAGCTGAGCTATGGGGATGATGTTCCAGCACCCAAACAGTAGTAGGAGATGCGGGGCCGAAACGAAATCCAGGTCTGACGTTGGTGGACCGGTTGATGACGGCAGGGAGCACGAAAAGTTGTAAAATAAGTATATTTGGACGTGGTCTTCAGTATAGTCAAGTTTGACAAGTAGCACACTTGAGGTTCAAGGTAGAGAATGAAAGTGACAGGGAGCGAGAGGGAGATAGTTTGTCATGTCGGCAAAGTGAGGAGGCGCAGGCATCTTACTTCGGGTATCTCGCCGTGTGCTGCAGCCCAAGGCCGAAGTACCGGCTGCAGATAGTCGGCGTGGTTGGCTACATGCCGTGATGACGGTTTAGAGGCCGGGCTCAGCCTCGATGGGCTTGGAGACGTACAAACCCCACCCGCTCGGGATAGTTATTTTGGGGTCGCTAGCTGCCGATCTACGAAAGCTTAGTGTGTGGATATGTACCTATGTCTGCATGCCTCAGCACACATTCGCAAATTTGTCGTTGTACGGCGCAGAGATGGCAGTCTTTCCGACACTTTTGTATGCTTGTTTGCTTGCGTTTACGATGGACTACTATGTAAGCTTGCGGTGATGATGGATCGGTCGGACTTACTCAACGGCGTGCCAATGCCAACGCGCAGATCGCTTTTCATCGTCTTGGTAGCTGAGGTGATTGGCCGTCGCCATGCCACGGATAGAACATGGCTGAATCTTACAGGCTACGGCCTCGATTATTCGTCTTGTCTGAGGTGGGGTCACACGCCGGATAGACAAAAGCCTAGTGGAGCTGCAGCTAATTGAAGGTGAAACGTGCGACTACGGGGCACACTGCTGCACTGCTGCACTGCTGCACTGCTGCACTTACCGGTAGATACGGTACTGCCCCGCCGCATCTTGTTCGGAGCTTTTTTTCTTGTGTGTTCGCGCTGCCGCTGCTGTTTAGCAGGCCGTGCGCTAGCAACTGCCCGAATGCATGTCCAAGTACTGTACTTACATAGATGGCGTGTTGACGGCAATGTACAGTACCGGTAGTATGTATCAGGCCGGACATGGTTGCCATTCGACTGCGGGCAAGGCTCGGCGATATGACATTTGCTACTTAGAGCAGCGCTTGGCTGATGATCTCATCGGCCCGTACACGTCCGCTGTCCGCGGGCAGATTCACTACTGTACGCTGGACCCCACAATCTATTCGCGAACATGGACAAGTTCAAGTCTGTTGCTAAGGGTGGCTGGCATCCAGAGAAGAGCCGTGCCAGTAGTGGCAGCAGTGCTGGGGGGCAAAGCGACTCTAAGCTAGGCCAAGTGGTACGTGAAAGCTGTACCTGGTCGTGTGTGAACTGCTTTCTAACTTGTGACAGAAAGGCTGGGTTGGAAAAGCCCAAGGCAAAGACGTGCATGCCGAAGCAGCTCGCGAACACCAATCCGCGCCCCTGTCGTCGTTGAAAGATCCAGCCTCATTTGCGCCGCCGCCAAAACGAGCAAACTACAATGCCGTGCCGACATCATCGGGCACGCATCCTTCTGCGGCCTCATCGTCTCGAACCGAGCAGCAAGACGAGGCAGAAGAAAACCGGCCAGCCCCAGGCCCATATAGACGCGACACGGGCTCTGCACCCAAACCGAAACCGAGTCTTCCTCCCAGACTGCCTCCGCGACAAAACTCGAATCCTCATGAATTCTCGGCCGCGCCTCCGCCCACATACAATGAGGCTACACAGCAAGAGCCAGCTTCACATGGCGTGCTGAACCAGGGGGCTTTGGGTCGTCTGGGTCAAGCGGGAGTATCCGTCCCCGGCTTTGGCATCGGTCGGACAGCCTCTCCTCCCGTACCGGCTCGTGCGAAGCCTACTCCACCTGTTCCTCCTCGAGCGAACTCTAGCTCGAGCACAGTTGCATCGCCGCCTGTTGCAAGCGGACATGGGTCGCAGATGAATCAATTTCAGAACAGGTTCGCCAAGTTGACAGGACCCAAATCACCAGCACCAGCGCCGCCCCCAACGACAGGCACATCATGGGCTGACAAACAGGCGGCACTTCGAACAGCTAGCAACCTTCGGGACGACCCATCCAAAGTCTCGGCGTCGGACTTGAAAGGGGCGGCAACGACGGCGAACAATTTCCAGCAGCGGCATGGCGATCAGGTTGCATCTGGGTGGAAGTCGGCCAACTCGCTCAACCAGAAGTACGGCATCATGGGCAAGATGAGCAGCTTGGGCGCGTCACCACCACCAGTGCAGCCGCCGACACAGATTCAGGGCAGCCAAGGAGGAGGAGGAGGAGGAGGAGGAGGAGGAGGAGGAGAAGGAGAAGGAGAAGGAAGAGGACTAGGGAAGAAGGCGCCACCGCCGCCTCCACCAAAGAAGAAGGAGCTGAACAACGGCTCGGGCGAAGCACCGCCAATTCCTCTGAGTAGCAAGCCCAAGTTCTAGGGCTTTATATCCAGTCAATGCATCTATACTTGGACGTGTTGCAGCCACCATGTGTTGTATACCCTGTTGACGGCAGTTCTCCCATGTACTATATGTACGGTACTCTGTACTTGGATGCCTGCTACCCGCTACAACTTACCTAGCCAAGTACTGTAGAGGTTACAAGTACATATACGGTGCAGCCAGAAAGCGTTAGCCTTGCGAGGCTCCCCCGAGGCCACCTGGGCACGTCCTCGCACGACCTACATAGTAGATGCCAGCGAGGTACGCGGTCATGGTCCTTCTTGGCTGCGGGTTAGAAGGGGGCCTGGCGGTCCAGTGGCAGCCGACTTGTGGCTTGCCTCGGCACGTCATGGACATGTTATTCGCCAAAAAAAAAGTTGCGCATCCGCTAAATTCTCAACCAAAGCCAAAGAACCTTTGTCCACAAGCCTTTTGCCTGCTCCTTCTAGCCTCTGGGCCGACGCATGCTTTGCTACAACCGTGCTTCGTCCGAGCATATCTGTGCACTCAATTGCCCATATATCTTAAACCTTGTGCGCGCCGTCCCCGGTTTGTGCGCCGAGCAGAACCGACGCTGAGAGGGTTCGCGTGTTTGAAAACAACACAATCACTGCACCTTCAACAACCGCCCGCATTGACGCGCGCCCACGATAAGCCCACCCGCATTGTTGAGAACCGCACCGAATACGCAATCTTAGCCTAACGGCTGGGCATTGACATTGACCCATCTGGGCCACACAAAATCTGCCACCCGCCTCCCGCCTCCGGTCCTCAGTGCTCACTGACCTCACCACGCCGCGCTGACCACACGCCCCGCACCTCTAGCTTTACTGGTCGCTGCACAACTGCAAACACGGTCATCATGTCTGGCGCAGGCCCTTCTCTCCACCCCGGCGACTGGCCGTCGAGAGCTGTCCTCCAGTTCCCCCCCGATGCCGCGCCCTTGCCCATTCCTCCCCCATGGACGGGCGAGTCGACCTTTGCAAACCCATTCCCCATTCCCGAGGACATTTACCAGGGCGCCCTCTCGTACAAGGTCCCGCTGACCATTGCCTCCGTCTACTTCGTCACCGTCACCTACGTCAACTGGTACAACCGCCAACATGGCAACAAGCCGTGGAGGATCGCAAAGACGCGCCCCTTCTACGCCTTTGTCATCTTCCACAACGTCTTCCTGGCTGTCTACTCGGCTGTCACCTGCGTGGCCATGATCCGCTGCTTGAAGCACTCGTTCCCCCACTACAGCGAGCCCAATGCCGTTGTCGGCACCATTGACGCTCTCTGCAAGATCCACGGTCCCCGCGGACTGGGCGACGCTGTCACTTACCGCGCCAACAACGACACCTGGGCCAGCCTCAACCCAAACGTCCTCGTCGGCCCCAATGGCATGCCAGACACGAGCGACGTCGGCAGGATTTGGAACGAGGGCCTGGCTTTCTGGGGCTGGTGGTTCTACCTGTCCAAG
Organism: Pyrenophora teres f. maculata; assembly: GCA_014334815.1. NCBI lineage: Eukaryota > Fungi > Ascomycota > Dothideomycetes > Pleosporales > Pleosporaceae > Pyrenophora > Pyrenophora teres. The sequence goes on along the minus strand of CP060572.1, from coordinate 940,012 downwards.
TTTTACGAAGTCCTTGATACCGCCATCATTCTCGCAAAGGGCAAACGAAGCACCACACTCCAGAAGTACCACCACGCCGGCGCTATGCTGTCCATGTGGGCTGGAATGCGTTTCATGTCCCCACCCATTTGGATGTTTGCTCTGGTCAACTCTGGCATTCACGCTATGATGGTAAGCACTTGCTCACATGACTGACACATCACCCCCACTGACTTTGTCCAGTACACCTACTACACCGTCTCAGCCCTTGGCTTCCGGGTCCCAAACATTGTCAAGCGAACCCTTACCACGCTCCAGATCACCCAATTCCTTGTTGGATCTGCCTTTGCCGCCATACATCTCTTCGTTTCCTACACCGTCCCCGTTTCGGTAGCCTACAAGGTCGCTGAGAAGGTGGCACCCAAGCTCTCCTCTACAGTCTCGTCTGCCGTCGCTTCGGCTACCGAGTCTGTTGCAGAAGCTCTGCCCACTGCTACTGGTGCCGCCGTGGCTTTCCTCAGGAAGCTCATCTATCGTGCAGCCGGCGACGAGGGTCTTGCAGAGAACATCCCCGTTCCAGGCCACCCAGTTCTGATCCGCCAGCAGCAAGAACAAGTGGTTGTCAACGAACCAGCTCCTGTGCAGAACGCAGTACACGATTTTTTCCACCCACACGAGACTGTCGAGAAGATCTATTACCGCAACGAGTACCAGACTGTTCCCTGTGTTGATACTTCGGGCCAAGCTTTTGCCATTTACGTCAATTTGATCTACCTAGCGCCTCTTACCATCCTCTTCATGCGCTTCTTCTTCAAGTCTTATCTCCGCCGCTCATCGCCCAACACCAAGCGCGATTCCAAGCCTCGCACAATCTCCGACGCAGCCGGTGACGCGAGCCGTAGAGTAGAACGTGAGCTTGACTCCCTTGACAAGTCAGCCGAAGACGCAATCTCGTCTGGTGTAAATATTGCTAGGGACGCTGTTCGTGGAAGGAGGCCAGCCAATGGCCAAATCAAGGACGAGAGGCAGGGCAGCATGAGCCCCGCTAACCAGAAGTTCCTGGAAAACGTCAACCGCAGAGTTAGCGAAAAATTGCAAGAACTTGACGAGGGCGCCGATGCCACATCCGAAAAGGCAAGGCAGATAGCCAAGGACTTTGTTGGCAAAGTTGAGGATGCTGGCGATGTGATCGAGGCCGAGTATACGAATGGCAGGGACAACGCCTCTCAGCGTTCGGCGAGCAACGCCCGCAAGCCTAACAAGAAGGGAAGCCATATGTCATTGAAGAGCCAGAGGAGTGAGTCTGTGGCGAGACCAGAGCAAGAGCCTGAACCAAAAGACATCAACAACACTCTCGACGAGGCCGAAGGCAAGGGAAAGTTTTGAGGAACAAAGCAACTCCCACGTCACCATTACGAGTGACACGAAAACAAATCAAGGGGTGTGTAGAGGATGAACACTTACAGCATCGGAGTCGCTCAGGCGTCGGCTGTTTCTCATTTGGGGCTTCAATATAATGATTACAGGCGATAGTAGGCGCTGTATAGACTTGAGATGTCCCAGATTCATCTAGCCATAGATGCTTGGAGAAAGGACTAGGACACAAAAAAGTCGAATATTTGCAACGGTATATGTATTAGGGGAGGAGGTTTGTCAATTGCCGGCGTAGCTCTACTATCATAATACAATCATTCGAAATTTGATCCTTGCTTGACAGAGTCATACTCATGGTTGCTCACGTTGTACATGCTAGCCGTTGGACTCAACGTATGCAGCCCTCCATATCCCACACGCTTCTTCCTAGTTCCAACCGCTCTTCCTTTAGCTTCCTCGCTACAACCTCCTTGCCTGCTATAAGGTGCACACTTGGGGTCGGCACGCCAGTGACTGCTTTCATATCACCTCGCATACCATGTTCCTGACCACTGCGCCCCAGGTCCTCGTCGTTTCTAGCAAAAATTTGTAAGCCGCGTAAATGCGTGTCCTTGCCGTTCTGATGGTTCTCCAGAATCTTGACTTGGACGACATGTGCTCTGAGCACGGGCATCTTTGGGGGTCGCTGCCGTGTTGAAGGAGGTGGGCGGGGCGCCGGGTTCGGCGAGAGTGAGGTAAAGGGCTGGCGGGGTTGGGGACGTGGCATGGCAGGCGTCGAGTTTGCATGGAGCGATGGGGTAGTCATGTGTTGGTGAGGACGGTGTCGAAGATCGTGGGTATGTTGGGTTTGAGGGGTTTGATGACGGTCATACGCTGGCATTGGGGTATGATGTTGGTTTTGCACGGGAGTCTCGACCTCAGTATCGCCACGTGGAGCAGCGTTCTCAGAGTCGGAGGAGGCTGCTTCGTTTGCACCCCGCTGTCTTCCGTTTGTGATTGTCGGCCCTGCGGTGATACGAAGTGCCTCTTGTCTGCCTTCATTATCATCATCATCATCATCATCATCGTCGTCGTCGTTGTCGTCGTCGTAGTCCCCACCGTCTTCACCTTCACTATCTGCATCTCCCACACCACTGAAATCTGCCCATATCCATCCCCGCGGACTCTCCAATTTCATCTCACCCCACTCTTGTAAATCGTTCATGCCACTGCCAGCGAGAAAGACGATCTTGGTCGGCGTGTACGACTCGTCTTGCTCAAAATCGAGATATAGTCGTAGTCCGACAATTCGCACGAGTTTGAAAAAGTGGATGTTCAGGTAGTGCGGTTGCGGACCATCGGATTGCCAGAAAAGGTTGGTCGAGGGGTGTCGAAGTTGCGGGATGGAACACCCTGGCTTGGAAGAGGATACGGTCCATGATGCAAGGGTACTGACCTCGCGCAGGTAGGATGGCGGAGGGTCAATATTAGGTTGGGGGTTGTCGTTGTGATTTGGTGATGCTAGGCCCTCGTCGTCATCCAGCTCTTCCTCTTCGCCTTCAAGAGGTACCAGGTCTTCGCCTAGCGCTTCCCCGTCGCCGACGTCGTCGTCGTCTGGACGGCCAAGCTCCGTCTCGCTATCCGAACCCTCTTCTGCCGTGGGCGTCGACATGTGGTGCTGCTGCGCTCGGCGACGAAGTGATGGCGGCATGCCTCTAGTGTACTATCACGGGCCCGGGAAGCGCACCCGAGACTTGACAGAACCTAATAAGAATATGACGTAAACACGTGAATTACAGGGGCTGAGCTTTGCAGTAGCACGTGTTGGGGACTAGTAGTAGTAGTAGTAGTAGTAGTTGTGCAACCGAGGTGTGGGATGACAAGGTTCAGTGGTGAGGGCAATTCAGGTCGATGTACCGATGTCTTCAATTAAGTTTTGCAACGGCGACATGCTTGCTCTTCTGTGGTACGTCGCTACTTTGCCGCGTGCGAGGCCAGGAAATGTTTTGTGGTTGAGCGCCAGGAGCTCAGAGGCCCAAGCGCGACGACGTGCTTCACCTCCCTTGGGCGTTTCCGCGCGCGTGGTCTGCTGTACCTGCAGCATGCAGCATCTCTCTCCCGCATCAACCTCGGGTCGCTATCGCCCGTTCATATTTGAATGCATATCCGCGATGCGATCGATCCTGTCATCAGACTTGACGCCGCCCAATAGTGCTCAAAGTTTGCTCTAGTCGCGCCGGATGCTCCCCCCCGCTTTAGTGTCAAAGACGGCTTGTCCCGATCCGTTTGGACTATATGCTCTCGCGACCAATCCAGCCACCTGGAGACCTCAATGCGTTTCCACGCTATCTGGAGACGGCAGCGGAACAAACTCCGACTACGAGACTGTCGATGGAATCGATAATCCTCTATCGGGGCCCTGCATGAACCATACGTGTGACTAACATAGCCCTCGACGAGAGTTTTCAGCTCAACGTATGGACTCAAAGGAGATGACGCCCTTGTTCAGGGCCTGTAGCCCCCGTTGTTCTCTTTTAATGGTCGATGATACACCATTGATAAAATAATTGTTCTACACTACCTCGTGTATCGTCACATTCCGCGTGGCTTACAGCAAGGTGCCGTACTTTCAACAACCGCATCCAACTGTAGCGCACGTGCAGACTCGATACCCTTCACTTCTTGCTCACTATCAAACATTTATGCTCCTATACGTAGCCCACTTTCAAGAGACACCTCTCGACCAACATCACCTGTCACGCCGTACGCGCCTTTGTATGACGCGACCGACACTGTCCAACCCACAATCATGGGTCAACACAGTCCAACCGACGTGGCAAACTCGGGAATACATTCGGGACACATCACGATCGCCTTTTTGACAATCGCTTGGTTTTCCATACTGTTGAGGATATGGACGCGAACTTGCGTCATATCAAACTTTGGTTGGGATGATGCTACAATGATCCTCGCCTGTGTAAGTGAATACCTATTTCTAGGAGTATTGTAGAACTAACATTCCCAGATGGTTTTCACGGTGTTTTGTGCAGCACAATTATATATCGCAGCAAATGGTGGAGGGACACACATAACCAGTTTACAACATCAACAAGAATTAACCACGGTACCCAACACCTTATCTATTCATGCGGCCCCCAACTGACTATTCCAGTGGGTCTTTATGAGTGAGTGCGGTTACATCATGTCCATGATGATCATCAAGATATCCGTCTGTATCTTCTTTGCTCGCATCATTGTTAGGCGTGCCCACTTCATCATCATATACGTTACAGCTGGCGTCAGCATCGTGTCGTCTCTCACTGCCTTCTTTCACTGTATCTTCAGATGCGGAACTGATCTATCCGTATACATTATTAAGCAAGTCACCAATAACTGCGCTTCTACCTCCCTGGACTTGTTCATGGGATATCAACAAGGTACACATATAGTTTGCTTCATTCAATCTCATGCCAATAAACTAACTCCACCCCAACTAGGCGCCTTCAGCGCTCTGACTGATATAATATTCGTTATATTGCCCGTCCTGATTCTGCGTAACGCCCAGATGGATTTGAGGTCTAAATTATCCGTCGGCTTCGTACTGTCTTTGGCAGCACTGTAGGTCTCTACCTGTCTCTTCTCTCGGCTCGTTCTCTCTAACACGTCACAGTGGGTTCATTTGCTCAATCATACGCTTCCGCTATATAGACGGACTTGCGAGGACAGAGGACTTCTTTTGGAACGTAGTCAACGTCTCCATTTGGAGCACCATTGAAGCAGGTGCTTGCATCACTGCCGGGTGTATAGCAACGCTAAGGCCGCTTTTCAAACGCGCCCTTGATCGAGCAAGGGGCTCAAGTGCGCTGTCTGAGGCCAACACTACACCGCTATCAAGAAGCGGAAGGTCGACGCAGCTATCTTATATGCCAAAGAGCGCACACGGTAGCTCAACGCCACATTATGACATTGCGCTTGCAGAAATCGATCGAGACTGCTGCAGCTCCGAGGACAAACTACCACAGGTCCGATATCCATTCGACCCCGTAACTAGCGTGTCTTTGGGATCAAATGGCGAGGAAGAAGTTACGCTTTCTTCCGACATAGGCCATAAGCGTACAAGCATGGATCCCATCTTGGGAAGACACAAATTGATCGTTCCCGAGTTTGATTGGCACTATGGCTCGGGTGAAGGGCTGGAAAAAGAGGCAGCAAAGAACAATGACCGAAACGCGCATGTAAGCGGGTCTTTCCGTAAAGACGCTGTTGTAGATACAGCCCCAATACTTCAGATACCGACGTTTGCACCGGCATCGCCTGACTGTTATGGAGAGGTATGAGTAGCGATCGTCTCGATCAGAGAATACAAATCAAGGCCGCCAACCACGGCTGACTTAGGAAAACGAAGGCGCATCGCATTAGCGAGCCAATGCGTAAGGTTGAAAAGAAGTGGATTCATGCCTTGGAGAACTCTGCAAGCCCCGGAGGCAGTTTCCAGAGCGTTCGAACAGGCAAGGCCAGTTTGAATGCTCGATCCAGTCCCGCCTTATGACCCTGTCGTGTGACTACGTCTTCATAGTTAATGTGACACAGCAGATCTCTATAGTCTCTGCTAGGAGGGCTGTCAGAGTCAGTCTGAGCTGAGGAGCAGAGAGCAGGGAAATGGAAGGTGTAGGCCAGAATAGGAGGGATTGGCCACAATACGAAAGATGAGAAGCGATAGGTATGACCAGAGGACCCCTCTGGACTGATCCATGCCATTCTAGCATTTTCTTTTGTTTCATTCAGTCATATGTATACGAGCGTATGATGTTACATCATTGCAAATCACTAGCTATCCTGTTTGTGCATGTGATCCATTACAATGCATCAAATCTGGACTCACTACCTTCCACCCATGAAATCAGGCTTGTACGCCTTGACACCACCAGCTTTCATAAGCTCCCTAAGGGCCATGGTGGCGTACTGGCTGCTTGCCAGTTGTAACTTAAGCACAACTGCAACCTTCTTCGCCTGCTCCTCATCCTTTTCCTCACCATCCTCCATGTTCTCATCCTCATCCTTATTCCCACCTGCGCCCTCTTCCCCCGCCTTCCTTCCTCCAACATCTCTACCCTTGCCGAGCCTCTGCAGATCTGTTTCCACAAACTGTTCGTCTGGCTTTGTATAATCGTGCAGCGCATAAGTCAGCGCCCCCAATGGCTTGGCGAGAAACTTTCTGTAGCCCCCACTAAGACTGACTTCTCTCCATTGCCTGCGCATTTTGTAGGGATCTAAGCCCCCACCCTTTTCACTGCCCATAAACTCCTTGTAGAAAGTACCGATCTCGTTCTGCGGGTACTCGACATCAAAACCAGGTTGTGGAAGAACAATATCCCAAATTGTGTATTGCCTTGATGCGGCTTCGGCGGCCGTGAGTGGGCGAGCGCGTTCGAAGTCGGCTTCGGGAGCATTTGCGTTCTCGGTGCCGGAGGGGTTGATAATCATCTCGCCGTCCTGGTCAATTGTTGTGTCTACCTTGGTATTCCCCGTGTTGGAAAGCTCCTTGTCGCGGTGTTCGTTGACAAGGACAAGATCACCTTCAACGACTCTGTCACCATACAAAGCCCAGCGTTTGCCTGCAACGGTGTTCCAGACGAGTGATTGGTAGGCGTGAACGTACATCAGACGCAGCGTGCGAGGTATCGTCATGAGTGCGCCTTGCCAGTCTGCTTTGCGGTCGTAACGTCCCGACTTGCTATTGCGTGAGCTAAGATGTTGGATTATGTTGCGCTCAGCAGTAAATTTCCGGGGGAGGAAGTCCAGGGCCTCGCTGCCACTGCCTTTCGTCTTCCAGATATGGAGAGCTTTTGCACGATTCCTATCATCTTGAGAGACCTGTACATCGGGGCTACAAGTGGTACCATTTGCGGCAGCGAGAGCGACGTCGCTGTATGCGAGCAGATGCTCAACTGCGCCTTGGAGATCATCCTGGAGCATCTTACGCCCAATGGCGTCCGTGCTTGCTGAGAAAGAACCGAAACGTTGAAGGCCATAGTAGTTGATGAAACCCTTTTGCGAGAAATCGGCGATGGCTTTGCCGATGACGTCGTCGGCAAGCTTCAGTCGTTGCTCAAACGTCAAACCTTGCTCACCCTGGAAATGACAGTCTCTGAGTGTGATGGTAAACTCGTTGCCCATCAAGTCGCCTAGCCTCAGATCATGATGGCGATATTCAAAGTTGCCTACACAAGCGTTGAATAACATCTTGTTGAAGTTTTGCATGCGCTGAGCCGTCTGGCGCTTGACGCATACTCTCTGGACAGTACATGCTCGTCTGTCCTTGGTTCCTGCAAACCCAAAGCCCTTTGTACCACAGTTGAGCTTGCTACCGAGAAAGCCCACCACTTCCATTGTGTCCTTGTTCTCCTTGTAGAGATTAAAGTGGAGGTATTCCCCGCCCAGCTCCTCCCAGTCCAGACCACCTCGTCGCCTAGCCTGGTGTTCGGGATCTCTTCTGCCACCCTTTCCTTTCTTCTTCTTGCGCTCTGCTGGTGGTGTGGCCTTGATACGTATGGTCTGGTCATTCTCCATGGCACTCTCTAGCAGATTTGGGAAGATCCGACGCAGATTCTGGTGAGCTTTTGTGCGCATGTCCTTGTCGGTTATCGGCGATGATATGACGGCCTTGAAGTCTTTTGCCTTCTTGGATTCGCGTCGTCGTACCTGTTGTACGAGCTTTACTATCTCATCTGTGGTTTGCTCGCCGAATATGGAATGCAGTGTATTGCGATCATCGTCTGCCAACTTTTGCGCCGTATGAGTATTTGTGCCACGATCGAGTCCTGAACATTGCTTACCTCTTCCTCTGAGTCTTCCTTTTTAGTTTCTGGCTGACCAGGAACCGGTTCCTCGGTCGGCTCGGCAGTCTCGAGCTGGGGCTTGGGTGCTGGTTTAGCTGCCACCTGTAGCCTGACCTCACCACAAAGTCCTGTATTTGGCGTGTCCGCATCTAGTTTTTGCTCTTCTGGTACCACACTTGTAGAGGTTTCCTTCTCGGCGCTATTGGCCACGCCTGTGCCCTGATCTACCTTCCTCTGCTCTTCCACTGCTGTACTCGTCAGATGTAACACGTGTCCATCGAGTCCAATCTCGTTGACCAAGAAATCCGTGTATCTCTGCTTCAACACTCCGGTGAAGCCAAGATTATGCGGGCAGACATATTCCGTTATGCCGGCGCGCACTTCGCGCTCCAAATCAGGGTCGATGGGGGAACTGCTGTCAATTTTCGCGCGTTTCGCGGGTCTCGATGAGTCTTCTGACATTTGTGACATGTCCAGATGAGAATGAGAGCGAGTCTGAGAGTTGGCGCGGAGTTGTCGCAAACTTGGTTTCGCGGCAACCTACAAGCTCAAGCTCAAGCCCGACTTTCTAGTGGGGAAGTTTTTCGCGAGGGACCCAGGGTCGTGCACGCGGAGATGGCCCTAGCTTAAGATCGGGCCTTACGCGATACCTAGGTATGGTTTAGCGGATCCCACTGCCATATCACGCCCGACTCGTTCTAGATAAGGCATGGAAAAGCAAAGACTTCCCTTCAACCTACTTGGTCCTTTCGAAAGCTGACAATAGGGTTTAACGGCCTTTCGCAGACGTGCGTGACCTCTCACGAGCATTAAGTATGCACCTAATCTACTTGCGATCTATTGAATTTATTCTATCATCGTCGCCCGTTTTCCTGGGCATCAAATAGCAGCTATGCCTGACATGTGATTGTTCTCCTTCAGGCCCAAGCTTAGGACAAGAGCAGTAGTGATTCTGTAATAGATTTCTAGACTGGTGAAAACTCAATAAGCAGTTGCATCAACCTCGAGTGATATCATATATCAAGTATAACATGATGGTTTGTATGCAGCTTCAACCATTTAAATCATCATCACTCGCTGTACTGAAGCGAAACCCTGCTAGAATTGCTAAGAACTCTATCATTGAAACGTTGTATTTCCACAAACGTTCTCCATGAACATACAAGAAGAAGGGCACTGGAAGAAAGGCGATAGAGATGAAGCCAAGAAATGAGTTATCCCAATCCAGACCTAGAGTATCGTACATGGCTGGGCCAGCAAGTGGCAGAAGCACTCCTAGCAGACATCGGAAGATTTTGCAAGCAGCTGCCACAGAAGCAGCTTGAACAGTGTACGCGTCGACGGGATAAATGGTGCTAGGAATCTACTCCTTGTTAAGCAAATGACCAACAAAGACCGCAGTGACGGGGGTAGGGGAAATCTTATATAGATGAGGACCATGCCCATGCCGATAAAGACAGTACCCAGAACAGGCATCATCCAATATATCTTGGCATTTGCAGACCATCCGTACCAGAGCAAGCCAGTCGTGGTGCAAAATCCTCCAAGTATTTTGGATGGTAGTCGATACTCAGGCTTTGGATCCTGACCGTGCTTTTTAGTCAAGTTAGTGGAAACGGCATCCGCAGCCACACGACAAATCACACGGCACAAGACGGAGCAGACAACTATGCCGAGAGTCGCTAAGCCAGTTTCGCCGTTAGATAAGCCGTATTGGCCATCAAATACAGCTTCAGAGGTTATAAAGCAGGGGTAGAGATAGCTGTACACAGTAGCGGCGTAGAGAGAAAGAAAGAAGACGATTGGTGACAAAAGCATCTTCTCCGGTCGGGTAACAGAGAAGGCAAAATTACTGCTTGGCATCTTTCCACTGTCTCATGTTGACCGCATATGCAGATTACCTGTCTGCTTTCGCAAAAGCCGTGCCTGGCGTTCGAGGAGGACAGAAGGGTAGGATTCGCGTACGAATAAGACAGAAATTACGGTCATGACACCGCAGGCGACTGCCATAAGCCAAAAGGTTCAGCGCCAGCCTCATACTGGAGTACGATAGCCGTCAATGACAGGACCAATAGCCGAGTCTACTGTCGCCACCATGTTGGCGATGGATCCAGTGCCGAGAGTGACAGGGTATGAACGTATGAACCCATAATGCCAGCCAGAGAACGATATACTGTCAGATACTGCAAATGCCATTTTGCAGAAGACGAAGAAGTACATGCAGATCTTGTATAAAATAGCCCTGCCGTATAGCTCGGAGAGTGGCGCAAGCACGATGGCCCAGAAGGAACATGGTATTGACCAGACTGCTGGCAGCCTCATTCGTAAAATTGAAGTGCTTGAGAATGTCCAGAGTAGCAGTGGCGTTGATAGTTGAACTGGTGAATTTATTAAGAAGGTAGAAATAGGTGACTTACGAAAGTAGAGTCATCAATGTGACCTTGCCAAAGGACTAGTTCATCGGACTTTCTGAGTCGTCAAGCCCCTTGAGGTAGATGCTATTAACATTCCTTGGAACTACATTCTGTGTAGCACTGGTGGCGTGGGCCTTCTCGCTTTGGTACGCTGTAGCTGCCCTGATGGGTCTGCTGTTGATGATTTGACAAGACGATTTCTTGTGCAAGTCTTGGTTATATATCGACAGAAAAGCCGCTGAGAGTACTATCAGATAGTGTGAAGCGAAAGAAGACGGGAGATAAAAAGGGTAAGGGGGCACGTCCACTTCGCTGCCGTTGCTCCACCGCTGTCTTGGGAAAGCGCTGCGGCGACTTGAAGCCACAGTATGCCTTTTGTTCACAACACTAATTCCCTGTCATTGAAGTTTATTGCAGAGGGAGGTAGAGAAGTGGTCCGCGGGAATTGCTGAAGCCAGGTCGAACTTGGGTCAGTGTCTCCGCGGCGACAGAGGAACGCCGTCCTTGTGCTCCCTTTTACACCAGTCGCATTGTGGAACTTTTCACCCATACCGTCTCTTCTTCTGTGTACGCAACACAAACATGTCGGTATGCAGCACGAGACAGCGACCAAGGCGTTGGGGACACACCTTGTGTGATTTCTGCAGGAATCTCAAGCTTGGTTGTGACCGGCCACTGCCGTGCAAGAGCTGTAAAACGCGCGGAAAGACGTGTTTCTTCGAGGGTGTACCTGATATACCTGCGGTGTCATCAGCAATCCGCGTCCGCAATATACATGAATCTACTTCGTCCACAACATCAACACCACTCCAGCAAACCCCTACATCAGTATCCAGTCCGAATCCCCTTTTGCCGGCGTGTACAATACTTCCGCCCTAAGGGGACCTGTTAGCCGCAATTCCAAACTGTTCAAAATTCAGCCCAGCGAATAGAGAAGCGCTCTTAAGAGTGGAGGTGGCATTAGGCTATCGCCTTCTGTAATAGCTACTACTATAGTGAAGGGATAAAGGTAGGATACTTAGATATCGTATTGCGCAACTTTAATAATATATGTTAAATATATTTTTTTTATGTAAAGTTTCCGCGAGCTAAAAAGGAGAAAGCTATATAGAGATTACTATATAAGTCGACACCTTCTATATTATATATAAAATGCGGTAAAGTAAGTTTTTTTAAAGCTTAAGCTTAGTAGCCTAAGCTCTAGTCTATGATAAAAATTTAGTACTAAAATATAAAATATATAACTAAAATACGAATAGGCGTAAGCCTATTAAAAGTAACTTATAAGTCGTAAGAGTACTAAAAAGTACTATAAATTTATACTTTCTATCTCTATTTCTACTTCTACCTCTATTTTTATTTCTATCTCTATTTCTATCTCTACCTCTACTTCTATCTCTACTACTAGTACATAAGTATCTACTTAGTTACTACTACTTTACTAACTTAAAAGCTACTAAATATAAATATTAAGGTTTAATAGCTATAAAGCTATACTTATCTCTATACTACTTACTATTACGCTTATTATTAGATATTACTAGTTTAATAGAACTCTAGATAAAAAGTAATAGTTAATAATATTAATTATATTATATATTCTATCTATATATCTATACTATACTAGGTATACCTAAGAGATGCTAAAAGCCTCTATACTCTAATTAGCTATTATAGTTACTAAGTTATATTAGCGTATCTAGTATTTATATACTACTCTTCTCTACTATAATACTTTAATCTAATATACTTCTTTAGCTTAGAGGTATTTAACGCCTATAAGCTAAACTTATAGTTATATAGTAAGTTAGACTATAAAGCTCTTAAGTTTCTTTTAAATTTCTTTAAGTATTACTTAGTTTTATACTATAATTATTTTAGTAAAAATAAAACTTAACTACTAAAGAAACTTTAGTTACTTATTTAGTAGTAGCGCCTTAGTAAGACTATCTACTATTATATTTATAATAAGTATATACTTAACTAATATTCTACCTATAAAGACTTTTTATCTAATTTAGTAGTTATAAATATTAATATACTTAAGCTTAGTTTAAAGCTTAGAGATTTCTTTTATATCTAAATAGATTATTTACTTATTATTATATTAAATAGTAACTATAAAGTTCTTTAGGTATATACTTAGCTTCTTTAGTAATTTAGAGATAAATAAAGCTTTTTTATAACTTATAATAAAGTAAGAAGCTTAGCTTTTATTATAGAGATAGTAACTATATATTATTTATTTACATTTTATATAATAAGCTTATTAAAGAGCTTAATTAAATAGCTTTAAAAGCTCTTTCTATCTAAAGTAATATTAATAAAAGAAGCGTTACTAGCTATTTATAAGCTTACACTATCTCTAAGTTAGAGTACTAAATACTTTATTATAAGTAAGTATAATAAAACTCTATTTATAGCGTTATAATACTCTTATTCTAAGTTTAATAAAAAGTAAGTAAGTTATAAAGTTATAAAAAGAATATCTAGTCTAGTAGTTATAGCTATAAAAAAGAGTAATTTTATTTTATATTAGTACTTATTAATCTCTAATAAAGAGGCTAAGCTATTTTATAGTAGTAGCTTAGCTATTATTATAATATATTATATTTAATATTAGTATAGTTAGCTAGTCTACTAATCTTATCTATATAGGCTACTTAGAATAGTTAAATAGTTCTTAATTTATAGTCTCTAATAATCTTTATACTTAAAAACTACTAAAAATTATTCTTACTAGTAAAGAGGTACTTATTCTAAAAATACTTAATAGCTTACTATACTTAGTACCCTATGTTCTTATAGTATATAATAATAATATAATTTATATAAAATAATATAATAATACTATTTTTAATAAAATAGTAAAGTATATAGAGAACTTTCTAGAATCTAAGTATTTTAAAAGTACTTATAAACTCTCTCTACTAAAAGAGTAGAGAGATATATAGCCTATAAAATACTTTATTTAATCTAAGAATAGTACTTAGTTTTTAAGAGCTATATAGTATTTTTATAAATACTTTTTTGTTAATAGTAGTATATATAAAAGTATTTATTATATTATACTTTAAGTTTTAAGTTATATTTACTATAATTACGATTAATATTTAAAAGAATCTACTAGTAAGAGTTACTATATATATATCTTATACTATAATATTATACTATTAGTTACTTCTAATAACTAGTTACGCCTTATATTTAAGTAGTTAGTAGTACTTATTAAATTTATAAGTATATACTTATATATAGTTTAGAATCTACTATTCTAACTACTTAGTTTTTTTTATAAGTATTTTTATTTATAAATTTATCTAGTAGTAGCTAGTAAGATAGATCTATTTAGCTTTCTTAAATATATCTTTTATTAGATAGTTTTTAAGCTTAGTCTAGTATATTATTAAAGATAGTAGTTAATTATAATAGAGTTTATATTTTAATTAAGTAGCCTTTTAATTACTACTTTATTTATTTTACTTTTTAGTACTTTTTAATCTTTCTACTTAAGTATCTACTATAAACGCTATTACTTATAGAGTAGTTTTAAAGATTTCTTACTACTCTTTTTATTTAGTAGTATTTTAGCTATTAGCTATATAAGTAGCGCTATAGATAGTAGTATTATTAAAAAAGTTAAATAGCTATCTTAGATCTTCTCTCTTAGTAGTATTTTATTAAATTACTTTACTTACCTTTATTTTTTTAGTTACCTAATTTTTCTAAAGTACTATTTTAAAAAAAATACTTTATTTCTAGTTACTATATTAGAGCTAGTAGCTTAATAGTTTAAATATATATTACTATTTTTTCTAGTATACTATATATAAGGCTCTTTATTAAGTTTTAATCTTACTATTAAATACTAAGTTCTTATTAAAAGTAGTATCTTTTATACTAATTACTTTAGTAAGTAAAAATATCTAATTTAGTAAATATTAGTAAACTAGTATCTAATTAAGTATCTAATTTATATCTTTAAGTTAAGGCGCTAAAGGCGTAACTTCTTTTTATAGATATTAATTATTATTATAAAAGCTTTATAGCTATATACTTTTAAATATATAAAGTTTAGCTATATAAAAAGGTAACTATTTATTACTAAATACTACTTTTATAAAAAGAGTTTATATAGTATCTTTTAGTAGCTATTATAGTTTAAAGTTCTATTATATAAGTATACTATAGCTTAAAGAAATTTTAGCTATAGTTTCTAAGAGAGATTAGTATTAAAGTATATTATATATACTTTCTTTTATTTATACTTTTTAAGCGCTTAGCTCTACTATTTTAAGCTTATATATTTAGAGTAGAAAGCTTAACTTTAATACTCTATATTACTAGCTAGCGTTTAATATTTAGTTTTACTATAGTAATCTTATTATCTATTTAATAGTTTTAACTAAGATATTATAGTAGTTCTTTAGTAATAAAAGAAATTTATAAGTAGCTATATAATAAGTTAGCTATATAGTTATTTATAAAGTATAAGTTCTACTAAAGGCTAAAGAAGTAGTTAGTAGTAAGTATTTAGCATTTTTTTTATTATAGTTTAGTATTTATATATATAAAAGTTAATTACTAGCTACCTTTCTAGTTCTTTATTATTAGTTTATAGTAAGTATCTTACTTATCTTTTTAACTTTACTCTTTTATAAAAGTTATACTATACTATTATTATCTTTAAAACTCGCACCTTTTTAGACTATTATACTAGGTATTTAACTACTATTAGTTCTAGATAGCTAAGTCTCTTATACTATAGTATTATCAAAGCTTTCTTTAGTTCTTACTTTATATAAGTTGTAATTCTATATATATAGACTAGAGCTTAAAGTAAAAGATTATACTCTAATACTTACTAGCTATAAGTTTCTAATAAATTATTAATATTTTAATTATTAAGTCTATATAAGTTTATTAAGTTTAATTTAGTATTTTACTAAATTCTCTTCTACCATAGTAGCTAAAAAGATACTAGATAATATATAATCTTTACGTAGATTACTATATTATATAGTACTAATATTATCTCTCTTTAGTATTAACTATAGTATAATATTTATTATACCATATTCTTATATTTAAACTCTTATTCTACCTACTTAGATATTGTTATCTAATAATAATAGGTAGTAGTTATAGATATAGTCTAAGTTATTTATAATATAGTATAGCGCCTAAGTTAAGATAAATAATTATAAAAAAAGGTATATATAGTTAATTATCTTATTTAGTAATAAAGTAGTAAAAGTAGTATTTATATTTATAATTTTTTAGCCTTTTAGTTATTTATAAAGTAATTAATTAGCATTAAAAGTATCTAAAAGCTTAATAGTAAATATATAAATATATAATCTACTTTCTTCTTATAGTAACTTTTATAGTACTAGATTATATTCTATCTTTTATTTAATTAGCTATTAAATAGTTAGGTTTAGTTTCTACTACTTTAGAGTATTATCTAGATAGATATAATAGTATTTTTTTAAGTTATAGTATTATTTATATACTTTATACTTAGAGTATAATTTAGTTAAAAAGCTTAGCTCTAATTCTAAAAGTCTTTTAAAAGCTAATATTAATAGCTTGACTTATTTATTTTACTATTGCTTTTAAAGTCTCTCTTAAACTTTACTAAAGAATAGTATAGTTTTAAAACTACTAAGCGTCTTTAATAATTCTTAGTTAGATTTACTATTAGTAAAAGTATTATTAGATATTCTTATAAGCTACTAGAGTAGCATATAGCTATATATCTTAGATTAAGTAGTTTAATAATATACTCTTAAAACTATTTTAATATCTTTCTTTATAATATCTTTAGTAGTCTTAAAACTTTACTATAGAAGTTAGTTACTTATATTAGCTAACTTTAATTACTACTTTTATAAAGTTATCTTAAACTATAGATAAGTATTATTAGTTTAGTATTTTATATATCCTTACTTATATAGTAGTCTAATTATACTTAGATAGCTAAGTATTCTAATAAGTAATACTTTTTATAGACCTAAGTACTACTTAGTAGTACTTACGCGCTCTTATTTTAATATATTATCTACTTAATAGTATTTCTTAGGTTTCTAGCTACTCTCTAATTATCTATTATAGAATAAGGTATATACTTTATAGATAGGTTAATATAGTAGATTAGATAACGGTAAAGATATATATAGGTCTAACTACTCTTTTTAATATTTATATAAGTTATATTTATATTAGTTAAAAAGTATTTTAAATATATTTAGCTTTTTTTAAAAGCTTTAAAGCCTTTTAGTAAAAGCTTTATAAAGTTTATAAAATCTACTATATTATTTACTTTCTAAAAGTTACTAAAAGTAGAAGCTCTTATTTTTATAGGCTTCTCTTTTAAAAGGGTTATTATTTCTAGGTTAATAATATTTTAAATATTATATATAATATAGTAAACTTTAAGTTATTAGAACTATACTATAAAGTTTATATAGTTATAGAGAATAATTACTATATTACGCTAGTTCTATATTATAGTAGATACTCTTAGTAAAGTAAATAAGTCTCTTAATTATTAGATATTTACTAGTTTAATAGAACTTAAGATAAAAAGTAATAATTAATAATAATAATTATATTATATATTCTATTTATATATCTATACTATATAAAGTGTACCTAGAGGGTGCTAAGAGCCTCTATACTCTAATTAGCTATTATAGTTACTAGATTATATTAGCGCACCTAGTATCTGTAAGGACTAGTGCTTACTAGACTAATAGACTAGACTAGGTCTAGTCTAATAGCGCCTAGTAGCTAGCCCTTACTATCTCTACTATATATACTAAGCTAGACTAAGGACTACTACTTAGTTATCCTTCCCTTTTAGGCTGTATTAGCGTAGCGGTCTAGCTCTATTCTTATATAATAACTAAGTAACCCTAGGTTTAATTCTTATAAGTTTTAAATTTAGAAAGCCGAGCTCTTTATTATGCTTAGAGAGGTCTGCTACGTAATAGCCTTCGCCTACGCAATAGCCTCGTATCTCTCTAATAGGTATAGTAAAGTAATCTAGTTATTTGCGGCCTATTTAGAGACTTTATTAGATTATATTAGACTATATTAGGTTTAGCGCGTAACCCGCCTAAAGGACTTATAGAGACTTATAAAGACTTAAAGAGACTATTAAGCTTAGATAGTAACTAGACGTTGCTGCTTAAGGCTAGTATATATAACTTAGAGATTTATAGTTTATTACTCTATCTAGAGGACTAGATTATTCTTCTTTAAAGGAGGGGATAGTGTAAGGACTAGTACTTACTAGACTAATAGACTAGAGTAGGTCTAGTCTAATAGCGCCTAGTAGCTAGCCTTTACTATCTCTACTATATATACTAAGCTAGACTAAGGACTACTACTTAGTTATCCTTCCCTTTTTAGGCTATATTAGCGTAGCGGTCTAGCTCTATATTCTTATAGTATCTATACACTACCCTTCTCTACTATAGTACTTTAATCTAATACTTATACTAGCTATAATCTAGTCTATACTACTACTACTTATACTATATAGCTTTTTAAAATACTACTACGCTATATACTAGCTTTAACTTTACTCTTACTAACTTAAAAGTAGCTTTTAAGTTTTTATTTAAAAATAAACTTAAAGTTTAGATTTTTAATAGTAAATTTATAGTTTAGCTAAATAATAGTATAGCTGTTTAAGTACTATAACTTAGTTAGTAGTTACTCTTTACTACTATTAAACTAAATAATAGTAATATTATACTTAAACTTCTATAATAGAAGAGTAGTAAATACTACTATAGTAAGTTAATATAAAAAAGAGGATAAAAATTATTATTATAAAAGAGAAGATAGCGTTTAAAAGAGGGTTATTTAGAGAAAAAATTAAGGCTTAGATATTATTAGTACTATATTACTTTACTAAATAGCTTAGAGTTATAAAAGAAATAAAATATAAAATATTAAGATATAAAGAGTTAGAGTATAGAAACTTTATAGAGTTTATATAGACTAGTATAGTTAGTTACTAAGTAAGTATACTTAATTACTATTATCTAGTTTAAATTAAGAGAGTTTATAAAATAGGTTGCTATAAACGACCCCCCCCCTACCTAAGAGAGGGCTGGATATATTAAATATATACTAAATATTATATAAGTTTTAAGTAAAACTTAATTTAAGTATTAGGATTTATAGAAAAATAAAAAAGTGCTGTAGCTCTATTTAGCCCGTGCGCTTACTAGCGCCTACTTAGCTTGTTAATATTTTCTTGTCCTCTAGGTGCTTCGGCGAGGAAGCCTTGATTAGCCGGAGATTTTAAGCTATGGGAATGATTGTCATCATTAGAAGCACAAGGAACCCAATCAACTACGCGTATACTGACTAGACCCGCAATTTTGTAGATCTTATACTTGATCAACGTTAGTGCTTATCTCAGCTCAGGGGTTCAAAGACACATATATATGTACAGGTCTTGCGGATGGCTCAGTACCTAGGTATCAACCAACAAGATTTCAATTTATTTACGTCTATCTATCTTCATATCCCGAGCTTCAAGAGCATCACAAAAGATACACGCCTCGGAATGAGATCCCTCATCCTCCCCCTCCTCCTCCCTGTCGCAACAGCAAGATGGTGCAACTCGGGATGGGGTGGTACTAACTTCTGTGAAAATCACGGCTTACGAACATCTTGCGTAACTTGAACCCGACCTCTCCTATGATGAAACTTTACTAATATATGGTTGTAGTGTGCCAATCGTCCGAGTGAATATTTCTGGTGGGAGGATGTTACCACAACTAGCGTTATATTTGATGGTCGCGGTTATAATTGTGGCCCTGAGAAGGATCCCAGGCAGTGGCAATGGGGTATCTACTGTACTCCACCAGCACCACCTCGATAGCCAAGCGCTTAGATAAAGAAACGCACAGGGTATTCAGGCCAGCGCGTTCTAGTCGCAGCTTTAGCTGTAGATTGTGGTTAATTTTAGGTTACATATACAGCGCTGCGGGCAAAGAGAGCGGACGTGTCAGATATTCACTGTTTGATAGAACCCTGGATGAAAGGCAATAAAATAATTGTACTGTTAATAATCGTGTGTTCTGTCTACGTGTCTGTGTCGCACTACGTGTACCTAGGTGGTACTAAGAGCCTCTTTACTCTAATTAGCTATTATAGATAACGTATTCTACCACCAAGCCGGCTAGACTACCAAGCCAGCCACTTTTTCTTAGCATCGCGAATACTACGTATAAAATATAAAATTACTCTATACTCTCTATAAATTCTTTATATAATATAGCTATATTAGATTTAAAATCTTTTTTTATATTTTTTATATATAACTATTAGTATTATATTTAGTTTTTTATAGTTACTATAATATTATTAAGCTAGCTAAGTTATTTTTTAACTACTTCTACTACTCCTCTTTTTAGATATTATATAAGTAGTAGAAGTATTTTTAACTACTTATAAATACTTATACTAAACTTTATTATACTACTTATTTAAATTTACTATCTTTTATACTTTTTATACTTTATTAACTCTACTACTTACTTTTTTATCTTTTATATATAAGCCTTAA
The DNA here is from genome assembly GCA_014334815.1 of Pyrenophora teres f. maculata. Lineage (NCBI taxonomy): Eukaryota > Fungi > Ascomycota > Dothideomycetes > Pleosporales > Pleosporaceae > Pyrenophora > Pyrenophora teres. The sequence continues at coordinate 919,832 of CP060572.1, read as the reverse complement.
TAAAATTATTTATATAGTATCTTTTAGCTCCTTTAATAAGCTTTTAAAAGCTTTTTTAAGCGCTTATTAGTAATATTATAAGACTTTTCTTATAAGCTTTAATTATAACTTAAATTTATATAGATTAGTTAGTATTTTAAACGACTAAAGTATTTCTAGTAGAGCTACTAGTAGTAGTATATAAAAATAAACTTTAAAGTAATTAAAAACTCTTTATATATAATAAATACTAGGTTTACTATTTTAGAAGCTTTTTTATAGTTTATATATATAAATATATTAAAAAATATATTATTAAAAGTAGAAAAGAAGCTTTTTTATTAATATATAAGGGGCAACGCTTAGGGAGCTATTATATAGGTATACTAGAGTTATATTTAATAGGGAAGAGAACTATAAGCTATCTTATACTAAAGGTTATTTAAAGAGCGGCTTAGAATAATCTTCTACTTATAGACTATATAGATAGTCTAAGTATTATTTAGATATAAGTAGTTAATCTATACGTCTTATATACGTAACTAAGATATTATTAAGTATTTACTAACTAGGCTCTAGCCTATTATAATACCTCTTTTCTCTTCTTCTTTAGGGGGTCTCTTAGTAAAAGCCTTTTAGTAAGTATTACTTCTTATTCTAAGTATTTTTTATATAAGCCTCTTATTAATCTAAAGCTTTTATTTCTTTTAGTAATTCTACTAGCTAAAAGTCTATTAGAGCGTATTTAACTTATTTTACCTTATAGTAAAAGCGCTAACTACGTTTTTAGTATTTTACTTTTTACTTATAATTTTCTTTATAAATTACTTATTCTTATTACCTACTTATAATAGTAGTAGCTAATAGTTTTTATACTTAGCTAAGTAGAGGATCTAAGTTAGTAAGATATAGTTTATTAATATAAAAGACTAAGTAGTAGTCTAAAGAGGTATCTAGCTTAACTAAGTAGCTATTAATTATCTCTATTATTATATATTTAGTACTCTTCTAATTAAGCTTATAACTAATATTTTATTTTATACTATTTATTAAGCTTTAGCTAAACCTTATTACTAACTTTATAGTTTTTAGCCTCTTTATAGTATTAATTTATTTACTTTTCTTATTCTACTTAGGCTTTAGCTATACTAGCTTATACTAGGTTAAATATATCCTAGAACTTAGCTATAATAGTTTCTACTTTTTTATAGTCTAAATATTCTTTAGTAGTATATTTCCTTTAACTTATACCTAGTAGAGCCTTTAACTAAAGAGAGTCTATATTATAGCTATATTATAAGAAAAATAGAGATACTTCTATTAATATTACGTCTCTTTTATTAATAGTAATTTAAGCTATAAAGTAGTATATAGCCTAGTTATTCTATAACTAGCTAATAAATACTTAAATATATACTTTCTATACGCTATTATTGCAAGAAGGAGCTTTAGAATATTTAGGAGATAAATTATTATTCTATCTAAGTAAGCAGAAAGGCTCCCTTTTATACTCGCAGAGAGCATCTCGCTAGTCTATATAGAAAATAGTGTCTTTAGAGTATAAAGCTTATATTACTAAAGTAATACTAACTAATTAGAGCGTAAAGCTTATATATAAGAGTATCGTACTTACAACATACCCCTTAGATAGGTAGCTCGCATACCTATCTATTTATAAGCGCTATAATGTTATATCACGTACTATTCTCTAATAATAAAGTAGTAAGTATATTTATTAATTATTAGTATAGCCTATACTCGCGCTAGAGCGTTTTTAGAGTATAGAGTTATACTTCTTTAATATTTACGCGCCTTATTATCTTCGTTTCTTACTAGTTTATAACCTAGCTTACTACTATTCCTACGTCTTACACACTTATTATATTACTTTTATAAACTCTATTTTTACCTAGTTACTTATTATAGCAGGCGTAAGTTTATCGCTCTCTCTTCTTAGGTAATTATTACTAACTTTACTCTTAGAAGAAAAAGCTAAATACTACCTTATAGAGCTCTCGTTAGCTTATAGTAAATACTATAGTATTATTAAGTTCCTAGTAACCTATATAAAGCGTATCCGCTACTAGTACTTAAAGTAGTTAGCGTAGGCACGCTTATACTAGCTTAGGCGGCTAAGGTATAAGTACTTATAGTAGTTATAAAAGAAATACTTCTACTAATCTAATTACTCCTAAGCGTAAGAAGAATAAGACTTTAGTAAGTATTATTATTCCTTATAGTAAGTAACTAAGAGCCTATACTAACTTTTTTAAGGCTTAATCTCTTTTTTTACTTTTATATAGCGCTAACGCTTTCTTAGATACTTAGGCGAATAATAAGGGTAAAAAGATTATTAATAAGTAGCTTAGAACTCTATTAAAGCCTACTTAAGTTCGCGCGGCTCTAGAGAAGCTTAGCGTATTTACTAGTAGCTTATTACTAAACTTCTATTAGCTCGCTATTTCTAATAAGAATATATTAGTTTAATTCTTTTATAATTAGTTAAATTCTAGACTTAGTACTTATTATACTAGCTTAGAGGTTATATTTCCTATTACTTAGAGCTTAGGAAAGAAGTATATAATATTTAGCTACTTAGATCTTAAAGATACTTAGTTAATACTAAGTACTTCTAAGAAAAGCTCTCTATTTACTAAGAAATCTACCCTAGCGCTAAATACTCCTATTATAAGTACTTTTACTCTCTCTATAGCTTATTATATATATTCTACTAGCCTTAAACTAAGTAGTAAGTTTAAAGAGAATTATCTTAAATAAGTAATTACTACTAAGAACTTTAATATTACTAGTAAGCTTTCTAATTAGCTATTACCTATAGTATATAGAGTATTCTATAATCTTATTACTATTAAGAATCTACTATCTTTAAATCTACTCTAGTATTTACTTACTTCCACTAATACTTAGGCTAAGTTAAACTCTCTAGTTATTAGTATTTAGACTCTAATTACTACTCCTACTCCTAAGTAGCCTATTATTAAAACTATTAAGGTTAAGTAACCCGCTATAAATAAAGGTAAATAACTTACTATATAAGGTAAGCTTAATAAGTTTATAAGAATAAGTAATTCTAGTTTAGGCTCTAATAATAAGAGCTCTAAAAACTTAAGTAACTTAAATACGTTCTCTATTAATTAAGTTAATAATAGTACTTTAGATACTTATACTAAGGGACTACCTTACAAAGCTCTTTACTTTAATTCTATAATTAAGATATATACTTACTTATATTCTAGTATTTATTATAATTCTACTAGCGCTTATATAAAGTATTACTTTAAGTATAGAAGTAGTTATAAGTATAAGCCTATTCCTTTATTAAAGATACTTACTAGTATAGTTCTTAATACTTAGAGATATAGAGATACTAAAGCCTTTAAGAAGCTTAAGAAGTCTTTTACTAATACTATAATTAAAGCGCATAGGCTTAGGAAGGTTACTAGCGTTAAGTTTAAAGATAAAAAGTATAAATTAATAAGACTTAAGCTAAAGGACTAAGCTCGCGGTAAGAAGATTAGTAGTAATAGCTTAGCTTAAGTTAAGGTTAATACTCCGCCTTAAATTAATCTTACTAGTAAAGATAATAAAATAAGCGAGCGTTTTAATAATAATAATTAAGTACTTATTAATTAGGGTTAAGTTAAAGAAGAGTATATTAAAGCTTAGTAGGGCAGATCTTAAGATAAGTATTAAGGTACTCCGCCTTAAAGTTCTTATCTAAGTAATTATTCTAATATTCCGCTTAATACCTCTAGTAACGCTCCTAGATCCTCTTCTTATAATATAGAGTTTAGCGCTCCTAGCCTTAAATTTTTCTAGTTTATACGCGCTAGTTATTATACTTTATAGAAAGGTACTTATATTTAAGCTTTTAGTTAGTAGTTTAAGAACTTAACTAATTACTATAACTTTCTTTTAATTACTTATACTATTATACTTATAATCTTACTAATAATCTACTTAACTATATCCTTAACGCTGTTTAGGCTAGGCTTAGTAGTCTTAAAGATCTATAAGTCTTAGAGCTATTAAGCTCTTTTATATATTTCTTTCTACTCTCTAGTAAGAGTCTTTATATATATAAGTAGCTCTCTATAGCCTAATCCTAATCTAATACTCTTATATTAGGCTTTACTTCTTTATATACTACTCTTCCTTACTATAACTATACTCTTAATATCTTTAAGTTTTAAGTAAGCTTTAAACTTTATAAACTATTAGGCTAATAAGTTTTTAGTAAGCTTATTAGCTAGCATACTCGCTATAGGTAGGTATTAAACTTTAAATAATCTCTTACTATACTCTTATCTAAGCTATATATTTTAGATGTTAATATACCTAAGTTTTATAGTAATTTACTTATTTTCTCTAATAACTAAGCGTATAGTTTACTAGTTATTATAAAAAATTATCTACGCTACCCCTAAGTAAGCTATAGTTCTTTAAATAGTCTCTTAAGAGCTATTATTTCTTTACTTACTTATTTAAGAGCTAGGAGCTTAGCTTCTATTATTAATATTATAATAGTAGCTTAGTAAGTTACTTTCTAAATAATTAGCCCTCTAAAGAGTATAATTAGATAACCTTAGCTTAACTTTCTTATCTTTAGGTTATCTATAAAAGATATTCTCTATAAATTAAAAGCTTACTTTCTTTATTACCTCTATAAGTAATCGCGTTATACCTAGTATAATATAAATAGGTAATTACTCTATTAACGCGTTAAAGTGTTCTTTACTTAGATTTATAAGGAAATAAGAGAGCTTTAATACTATAAAAGTAATATCTAGGCGAAGTATTATAGCTATATAGAGAATTAAGCCTACCTTTTCTTAGTAGCTCTTAATTTCCTTCTTTATTACTTCCCTATTACTTTTAAATAGCTTATTATATAGTAAAGGGGTTAGAGGAAACTAAGTATTACTTACTAAATTAAACTTCTTAGCTATCTTATTAATATACTTATTATAAACGAGCGTAATTATATAAGATACTTAGTTTCTAATAACTCTTACCCCTAAGAACTACTAGACTAGTCTCTTTTCTTCTATTTTATACGTAGATTATAGAGCTTTTATAACTCTATTCGCTAGCTCTATAGCTAAGTAATAGTATATTAGTAGTATATTATCTATATAGAAGAGTAGAAGGATCTTTCGCTCTCTATTAAAGAATAAGCATAGTTCTTCTTTTAATAAAAGTAATCTAAGCTTTTCTAGTAATCTAGATAGCTCTTTATACTATAAGAGAGGCGAGTCTTTTAGTCTATATAAAGCTTTCTTTAGCTTAACGTACTTTCTAGGTACTTTATATCTATTAGGAAGCTTATAAATAACTTCTAGCTAGTTCTCTCTATCTATATAAAGAAAAGCTCTTATAACGTTATATTATATAATCTCTAAGTTAAAGTAAGTAGCTATTACTATTATAGTCCTAAATAAACAAGCTATAAGCGTTACTACGTATATTAAGTAGAGGGTATTAGTAATTATAAGTCTCCTCTTACTACTATATAAGCTTTATATTAATAAAGTAGCTATCTTAATTAACTTTATAAGTAAATACCTATTTTAATAGAAGTAGTTAGGTATTTACTTTACTAATATTAATTTACTCCTAAGTCTTATTCCTAAGTAATATATTAATTTTAGCCTAAGCTGCTTTCTAGAAGGGAATACTATACGCGTAGTTATTTAAATCTTTCTACTTTATTAGCTCTTTTAGCAAGTTATCTCTATATAGCCTTAGTTTAACTACTTAAGCTTCTATTAACCTTACCTAAGCTTTTACCTTTCTAATTTTATAGAACACTGCATAGATTACTAAGTGTACTATTATAAGCGCTTTTAATACTTATTTCTTAAATAAATACTATATAAGCTTATTATTTACTATTCCGTTATTTAGATAGTATAATATATAAGTACCTAATTTCTCTTTCTTTAATAAGCTCTTTAGATCCTCTCCGCGTTACCTATAGCTTAACCTTATTAGTTAACTATAATTTTGCTATTATCTTATTATTACTTATCTCTAAGTAGAGTTTACTATATTATTAAGAGCTATAGAAAGTATAGGTCCTAAATAAGTAGTAGCTTAGAGAGTAACTAGTACTTACTCTCTCTAAATACCTAGCGTTAGCCTAGGTTATATAGCGTTTTCTAAGATATTTAATAAGCCCTCTTTTCTAGGTAGTTATACTTCTTAAGAGCTTTTATAGTCTCTAGCCTTATTAGCTTTTAATAGCTAGTAAGCTTTAGGCTCTAGTATTTACTCTAAAGTTTAAAGCCTAATATTACTTTCTAATTTTACTTAGATTCCTAGTAGTCTACTAGCCGTACTTCCTACTTAAGTAGGTAATTAATTACGTAAGTTTTTATATTCTAGCTAGCCTACTAGTTCGTAAGTTTCTTATATACTCTTACCTTTTAGCTCGCTTACTAAGTTCCCTTCTACTATTAGTACCTCTTAACTATTTACTACTACTTAGAGCTAATTAAAAATATCCTTATACACTTCGCTAGTATCCTATAGCTTATTTTTATATAATATATCTACTACTTTCTATATCTAAACTCTATTAGGCTTATTTATAAGAGGCTTACTTATTCTATAGAATAAGCTCTTATTAAAAGTAATATTACGCGTTATAATAACTTAGTCTAATTTAGGTATTTATATTCTATAAATATTAGATACTCTATATCCTACTAGATATCTAATATATCCCCTTAGGCTTACTTTAAAGCTCTATTTATTTTAGCTTACTACTTAATTTTTATTTAAAGAATAAGCTTAGTAGCTATAGGCGTAAACGCTACTCTAATTAGGCTAAAGATCTACCGTTACAGCTTATACTAGCCCTAGTTTATAGTACTTAAAGTATCTATAAAACTACTTATTAAGCACTATATTTAGTACTCTTAACCTATAAGTATATAATAGGCTTATATTATAGAGCTAAGTTACTATATCTATAATTTCTAGCTATAGCTTAGGTAGTAAGTTTACGCTTATTCTTATCTTAATTAACTTAAGAATAAGCTCTTATCTAGCCCGTTTAGCTCTACTATTTAGCTTATATATATAAACTAGCGAGCTTTCTATAGTTATCCTATATTTAGCTACTTATATCTAAAACCTTAATATTCCCCTCTAAGAGAGCGTTACGACGTTGTTATCTTATATAATTATAGTAATTATAAGTCTATACTTTACGTATATTATACTCTTAAAGTTCTTAAATACTCTTATTATTTATTAAGCGTTTTAGCTTAGAGAGAGTAAGTATAGAGTTTCTTACTAAAGTCGCACTTAATAAAGAGTATCTAGAGCTCGCTAGACCTTTCTTTTAGTATATTAAATAGATTCTATAAGATTCTCTAGTATAGTCGCGAAGAACGCTCGCGTAGTTATTTAGATATAACTTACTATACGTATATTATAGTATAATACTTATATTTAGAGCGTAGAATCCTTTTAATTCTTATATTTTAAGCTAACTTAACTAGTACTTTAAGAGCTTTTACGCTAAGATACTCTACCCTTAAGTACTAAAGCTTAGCTAAGTTAGATCTTAGGAATATAGTCTATAAGTAATTTTAGCAATTATTATATATATACTTATTATAGTTAGATAGAGTATAAGTAGCTTATATTTAATAAAGGTAAGGTTATACTTATATCTAAGCTTAGCGAGTATAATATTCTACTCTAAGGTCCCTATTCTAAGTATTATATTAGTCCTAGGTACTATAATTCTATCTAGTCTAAGCAAGCTTCTAATATAATATTTATATAAAAATATTCTATAACTACTATATCTCTAAGTATTAGGTTCTTAGTTCTTTCTCTTCGTACTCTATTAAGTATTAATTAGATACGACGAGTCCCTTTTCTAAGAATTAAAAAAGACTAAGTTCCTACCTCTATATAGTTAATACTACTCGCTTTTATAAATAATCTAGGTTTAATAAGCTATAGATTATTTACTAGATAGATAGTAGCTCTATTATTTAGTATAGTACTCTCTAAAAGTAGATAAGCATTAAAATCTATAGTAGAGTAGACGCTAAGTAAGTAACTTTTAGTAAGTATTATTAGATTAATAAGTACTACTTAGATAATACTAGGGTATTTAGCTATATAGTCCTTCTATTAAGCTAAGCTTTAGTATAACCTATCTCTTCTTAGCTAGAGCTTTCTTAAGTCTCTTATATTTTATATTATTAAGAGCTTCTAGAATTTTATTACTCTCTTCCCTACTTAACGTAAGGGGTTTGCCTATAAGTATAGATTAAAGCTTTCTATAATCTATAGCTAACTATTTATAAGCTTTTCTATAAGAGTAAATCTTTTTATTATTTAATTATTTTAAGTTCTTAGGTCTTATTAGTCTAGATAAGCTTCTAAAGGTAGTAAATACTCTACTATTAGTTATAGATTAAAGTCTATATTTCTAGAGTAACGCTAAGAAAATAAGCTACTTATTATAAAGTAAGTTATTTAAAGGTTAACTAAGCACTAATTACTAGATTATTATTTAGTATATATTGCGTCTCTACTCTAGTACGAGTTTTAGGGTAATTACGTCTAGGTAATCTTAGATAGTAAGCGTCCCCTCTACCTCTAAAAGCTTATAAGCTCTCGCTTTTAAAAAGAGGTAAAGCTACTCTTACTACTACTTTTTAGCGTTCTAGCGTTCTTATTTAGCTTATTAGAGATAAGCTCTATACTAAGAGCGTATAAGATTCTTAGTACTCTAATTAGTAAAGCTCTTATTCCTTAGCTTAATAATAAGAGCTTATAGAGTTAACTTTTTTTTCTACAAGCGTTATTATTATTAAGGTAAGTATTACCTAGTTAACTATTTAGTTTACCTAGTTCTAGAGGTGTATTAGTTAGTTAACTATAGTAGTATACTTAAATAAGAGTGCTTAATACTTTATAAGTTTAAGTAAGTACTTTATTATAATATTCTCTTCTAGGAGACTCTTATCTAGAGAGGGGAGATCTAGCTCTCTATTATTAATAGATAGAGCTTCTTCTCTATCTAGGTTAACTTAATTCTATACGCCTTTAGTAAGCGTATAGAATTTAAATTATATAAACTAGGCTAGCTATTAGGATTACTTAGTAAGAGAAATACTTGCCTTTACGAGCGTTAGGTTAGTTATTATAGGTTAAGGTATTAATTAGAGATAAACAAAGCTCTTATTCTTACGGGTGCGTCTTATAATAATATATAGCGGAACTACTTATTTTATTAAAGCGCTAGGCTTATAACTATTATAAGAAGGAGCTTTAGAATATTTAGGAGATAAATTATTATTCTATCTAAGTAAGTAGAAAGGCTCCCTTTTATGCTTGCAGAGAGCATCTCGCTAGTCTATATAGGAAATAGTGTCTTTAGAGCATAGAGCTTATATCGCTAGAGTAATGCTAACTAATTAGAGCGTGAAGCTCGTATACAAGAGCATCGTACTTACGACAGCTATTTATTTATTCTATAGCGCTATTAGTCTATAAGTAAAATACTATAAATAACTATTAATTAATCTTTAGAACCTTATAAAAGTGTTTCTAAAGTACGCTAATAAACTAGCTCTCTCTATCTAATATAATTATATTAAGTAACTAATAGTAAGCTACTACTTAGCTAAGAAAGGCTTAGACTACTATTTCTATCTTAATATTAAGTAATAGGATAAAGATAGCTTCCTTACTTAAGTAATTAGTAATAACTATAAGGTAGCTTATATCTCTACTTATTAGTAGTCTCTTAATAAAGTCTATAGATATCTCTTTCTATATCTAATCTAGTATTAGTAGTAGTTTAAGAAATCCTTAGGTACCTTCTTACTATAGCTTTATTCTTCTATATATTATAGTTTCTTACGTAATATCTAATATTATCTAATATACCTAGCTAGAAGAAATCTTAGACAACTATCTTATAGGTAATCTCTCTACCTAGATATCTAGCTAAGAGAGAATTATAGACTTCTCTAATTATTTAAGTATTATTCTTTTTTAAGAAGTACGCGTAAGGGCGTAGTATCTCTGCTTTATTATACTAGGATAGTACTTCTTCTATTACGTAGCTAGAAGAGTTATATTCTAGAACTATATCTTACTTAGAGTTATACGTCGCTAGAATAGATTCTATTATAAAGATCTTCTTTAGCTTATTAAATATAGTCTACTTATCTTTTTCTTAGGTAAAGCTTATATCGCCTATTAGGTAGATTAAGAAAGTAGTAATCTTTATAAAGTCTCTAATAAACCTTTAGTAGAAGTTAGTAAATCTAAAAAATAATTATACGCCTTTTACTATCTTAAGTACTTTTTACTTCTTAATAGCTTTAACCTTATTTAGGTCTATAGAGATACCTTTCTCTATATTAATAATAAAACCTAAGTATTTAGTAGATTTTACTTTAAATTTATATTCTTAATATCTATATAGAGTTCTATACTCTAGAGCTTACTAAGAACCTTTTAGATATAGTCTTAGTATTATTATAGACTACTATTAGTATAGATTAATACGTTATTAAAATATACTAAATAGAACTTATCTAAGTACTCTCTTAATATTTAATTAATATACTACTAGAAGGTACTTAGAGAGTTTACTATACTAATAAAGTAACTAACTACTTAAATAGACTAAAGTATATTCTAATAGCTATCTTCTATTTATTACCTTCTACTATATAAATCTTATAGGAAGTAGTAATAATATTTAGCTTTATAAACTACTTAGCCTTACTTATATTATTAAGTATCTCTTAGATAAGTAGTAGAAAGTATCTATTCTTTCTAGTAATAGTATTAAGCGCGTAGTAGTTAATATATAATTAGAGTTCTTCTTCTAACTTCTTTATAAATAAAACTAGTAAAAAGGCTAATAAGCTACTATATAAATAAATTCTTTTTTAAAAGAGCTATAAACTCTCTTTAGAGTACTAGTAACTATCTCTTAATATACTATATAATAGGCTTTATAGTAGCTATAGCTATTAGCTATTTTTTAACTTTAGCTTAATCTTATAGTCTACTCTAAGACCTTAGTATAAAAGATTTAATACTTTATTTAGATTAAAGAGCTTAAAATAGCTTTAATACTATTTTAGTAGTAGTAATTTTATATTAGTAATTTATATTTGTACTTTTTTAGTACTAATAATTATTATTATCTATAATAGAGATAGTAAATATCTATACTCTCTTCTTTAGATCTTTAGATCTCTTTATAAGACCTATAAATATAGATATACTTACCTAATATATAGCGCTTTAGGTTATAATATCTTTATTATATCTTACTTAAATACTTTAAGTATATAATAGCTTCTTTTTACTAGAGTATTAAGATATTTATAGTCTATTTACCTCTTTTCTAAGATACCTTTTTATTTATATATAATGTACGTACGTATAGGTAACCTCTTTTAGCTATATAATTAAACTTAAATTTAAAAAACTTATCTATCTTTAATATCTTTTTATAATTCCCTTTATATCTAAAGGGTAATTAATAAGCGCTCTAAATAGCTTTAGTAAGCGAATTCTCTAACTAATTATAGTATAAATACCTACTAGTAATTAATTAGTAGCGTTATAAATAGAGTGTATAATTAAGTACGCTATAAAAAAAGGAGTATTATAACTTCTACTAAATTAGTTCTATTTACTACTTTTTACTAATCTATCTTCTAAGCTTTAAACTAAAACTTTAGTTTATAGCTACTTTTTTTCTAAGTTATTTAACTTACTTTATCTATATCTTTTAAAGAAACTTTACTATTTAGTAGTAGCTCTCTTTATACTACTTAGTTTACTTTAGTACTCCTGACTTTAGAACTTCTTCTATAATTTTAGATATATATTCTTTTTTATTATAAATATAGTACTTAACCTAATTAGCGCTTAGTCTATTAGTTTTAGTATTACTTTAATCAATTTTATTAGTCTTAGTCTATCTTCTTAGATAGTAATAGTATCTAAGTACTCTTTAGAGTTAACTACTTTGCTAGCGTATATTCTTATTAGGCTTAGATATTAGATCTATCTAGTATAGGTTATTAGATATTTAGATAGTTTTATTAAAAGCTACTTATATATAAGTCTTTATTTACTATAGTAAAGGCTTCTTATAACTTTATATAAAGGCTCTTTAGAAATATACTCTTTTTTACTATTTTACTAAAGTATTTGCCTAACTAGATCTTAAGCTAGTTAAACTCTATATAGTAGTCTCTAACTAATAGCTTACTCTACCTTAGATTTAAAAGCTAACTAAAAGCCTTTAACTTTTAGTATAAGTTATTATATTATTAGTCTATAAAGTATATAAGTTATTAATACTACTATAGTCTTAGTATTTTTTAGTCTAGAGTAGTAGTACGTCTATAGCTTTACTAGAATACTTACTTACTATATACTTTATTAAGCGACGCTTAGAGCTCTCTTATATTTTATTAAAGTTTTACTTTTACTTTATAGTAAAAGGAAGTATTTTAATCTATCTCTATTAAATAGTTCTAGATAGAGGAATTTACTATTTATAGAGATAGGCGTTAGCGCGTAGAAAAGAGGTATATTAGTATATATAGGCGTTCTAACCTAAGAAGTAGCTAAGAGAAATTTAGTAGTATATTATTTTTTTAAAGCTTCTAGCTAACTAGCTATTAGTTCTAGTAAGCTTATTATCTAGATTATTATCTAAAATATATTATTTAATTAGGCTTATAATAGTTAGCCTATTATTACTACTATAGAGTTCTAAGAGACTTTTATTAGCTTTTATAGTAATTTTTTAGCTTTCTCTTCTTTCTTTATTTATTATATAGCCTTATTTATTCTTAGAGCTATAGTAGCCTCTTTCTACCTATTATTTCTAAGTATCTATAAAATTATTTAGTATATTTAGTTATTTAATACTCTAGCGAGGTACTTAGCTAAAGCGTATATAAATAGCTTATTAGTATTAAGGGTAAAAAGTTATCTTCTATTCTAAATAGTAGAGAGCTTCTTATAAGCTTCTATATCTATAGTCTACTTCTCTATAGTAAGGACTAGTAAGGCTTCTAATTATTTATATAGTAATCTTCTTATAGCCTACTCTTCTTTAGTAAGAAACTAGTAGAGCTTATCTTTTACTTATTCTCTATAATAAGGCTTTTCTAAATAACTCTTAGAAGAGGTAAGGGCTATACGGCAACGATAAAATGTGCGAGTTTATAGAAATAGTAGAGTTAATAGGTATAGGGCGCAATACTAGAGTTAACGTAGAGTTAAAAGGTAGTTTATTTAATTAAGTTTAGTAGGCTAAAGGGCAGAGAGCGCTTAAAGGGCTAATATAGTTATATAGTTATTAATTATATAGTAGCAAAGGCTATAGGCTTAGTATATAAGAAGTACTAAAAGAGACTTTTTAAGTCTATCTTTATTTATATATTACCGCTAAATATTTAGAAAATATACTTAATAAAGATAAACTAGCTTACTAGTATAAGTAAGTATATTAACTACGTAGATCTAGCTTATAAGAAGCACAGCGAAATAAATTAAAAGTAGAGCCTAATTACTTAGTTAAATAGTTTAACAAGAGATAATAGCTTTAGCTATATAAAGTAGTCTACTTAAAAGTATTTAAAAGTGCGTAATAGTAATAGCGATAGTAAGTATATTATATACTAACTATTTATATAGATGGGGCGAGGATATATAAAAGTATTAGGAATAGTAGAGTTACTCTATAAGAAGATAGATAAGCTAAAGTATAACTAAATAACTATAAGCCTCTATTAATAGATAATAAGAATTCCTTAGATTATTAGAGTAATAGGAGATACTAGATAAGTCTTTTATATACGTAAGATAAAGCTAACTTTATAAAGTATTTAGTAGAGTAGTTAGTAAGTTATTTAATATTATTATAAAGAGTTAATACGCTAATAGGTATTAGGTATTATAAGAGTTTATAGGCTAAAGAGCCTATAAAGATAAGCTATATAGTATAGCTATAAGAGTATTATAGGTTTAAGAAGTTATCTTTTATAGTATGCGTTTAATTAAGCTTATACTACCTATAAGCGTTTAATATAGTAATATTATAATATTAGTAGTAGTAGTTAATAACTACGCTTACGGCGCGTAGGCTTAGCGGCTAAGTTAGTATTTTTCTTAAGCTAGGCGACTATGTCGTAATTACTAGGTAGCAACTAGCTCGGATCGGTATCTAAATCTAGCGCCGAAATAACTCTTAAGAGTTATTATAAGTTACGACTTTTAGAACTAATTCTTATATTTATAATTTTCTCTTAGCTATTCCTTTAGCTAGTATTATAGCCTATACCTTTTCTATAGTTTTTCTATAGGACTAATAATAATACTTACTCTAACTATAGTAAGAGATTATTACTATTCTTTAATTCTTTAAAGACTAATAGAGCTTTTTACTTTTACTTACTTTCTTAAAAGTCTTTTATAGGTAGTCGGACTTATACCTTAGTACTATTAAGGTATTAAGTAAGGCTTTTCTAAATAATATTTAGTAATATAGCTTAGAGTCTACTACGCTAACTAATATTTATTTACTCTAAATATTTTATAAAGCTAGTAGCGCGTTTAACTAAGTATTCTATAAGGCTATAGTTCTAAGCTAGCTATTTTATAATAGCTTCTATCTACTTATTATCTAAGAGTCTATTATACCTTTAAGTAATACTAATCTTATATAGTAAGTTACTCTACTTATACGTTAGGTAGTAGTTAAGAGAATTAACGCGCTATAAGTATAATAGAGTCTTATAGTAAGCTCTATAATTAAGATTAAATATAAAATATAAGAGGCTACGCTTAGAGAGCTATTATATAGATATACTAGAGTTATATTTAATAGAGAAGAGAACTATAAGCTATCTTATACTAAAGGTTATTTAGAGAGTAGCTTAAAATAATCTTCTATTTATAGACTATATAGATTATCTAAGCGTTATTTAGACGCAAGTAGTTAATCTATACGTCTTACGCACGTGACTGAGATATTATCGAGTATTTACTAACTAGGCTCTGCCTATTACATAATAATAATATATTAGCGTTCTAAGTCTTATATATATTAAAAGTACTTTTACTTTAATAATTTAAAGTTACTATATTAAATAGCTAAAGTATATATAATAAATAAGTAAGTAACTATATAAAAAGTTAAAATATCTTATATAAAGTAGTAGTCTTTAAAATACTAGTTAAAATAGCTTTTATAGCTATTTAAGATAAGTTATTTATATAACTATACTTAAAATATCTTTATATACTTATTAAAGTACTTTAACTACTTTAGAATAAGTATATTATTTATTTATATCCGTACGAAGGATTTTAATATTACGTAACATATTAGATATAATATTACGTGACCTACTACTATATAAGTAGACTAGCTTGTATAGAGCGGGGCCGTATATACCTCTTTATATAATAGATAGAAAGAAATAACTTAATTTATAACTAATTATTTTATACTACGTTTACCTCTAATATTATTATACCTCTACTTTACCTAGCTAAAGTCTTACTAATACTAATTAGTAGGTAATTTACTTTATTAATAATCAGTAAAGTAAAGATAAAGTTACTTTTTTAAGAAGTTAGTCTCTATTTTATATATATCCTAAATAGAAATTACTAAAGATAAGAAGATTCTTTTTTATATTATATAGTAACTTAAGCGCTAAAAGAACGTTTAAGCTTACTATATAAAATATTCAAAGATAGTATAAAACTTATATAGAACTCTATTAATCTATATATTATATACGCACGCTATATAAGATAGACCTAATACTCTACTATATTAGAATATAATAGAGATATCGCGAGTAACTCTAGTAACTAGGATAGCTAGGACCTATATAAAAGATATATAGAAGAGATAAATATCTCTATAGCTATATTATAGAGAGAGATAAAAAAGAAGAATAAGTTAATAATATTAACTTAGTAACTATAATATAGTCTTAACTATTATTATACGTAGGCTATACTCTAGTAGAACTTTAATAAATATATATAAAAAAAGACTTCTTTACTTCTTTTAGAAATACTTTATATAATAGATAGAGAGCTACTTTAATAAGCTAAACTATATATTTTAGAGAGAACTAGTACTTTTACTTAGTAATAGAGGTATTTACTTACATAATAATAAAATACTTAGTCTAAGAAGCTATATATATTATATAAGATAAATATATTATATAAGATAATAGAAGAAGAGAACTAAGTAGATACTTAATATTACTAGCGTAGTTACTATAACTATACTAATAAAATATATCTCTATAATACCTATAAACCGTATAATAAGCTAAAAATGGAGGAACTAATAGCTAAAGACTTACTTTATAGAAATAAGCTAAAAGTAACGCTACTAACCTTTATATAGACTCTATATATACCTATCTTAGGTTACTAGCTATGTACTTTATAAATCTACTACGCTATATAGATTATATCTTATTATACTACTACAAAAATAAATACTAGATACTAGTATAAAGCTAGAACTTATATAAGCTACTTTAACTCTAGAAATAACTAATAAGTAACTTCTACTAAAAAAGCTTATCTAATTCTAGAAGTTGTAGAGAAAAATAATAACTATATAAGTAAACTATATAATATACTTACTAATAAGATAAGAATTTTATAGATTTATATTAAAGGCTAGAAATATATAAGTATTAATTTACTAGTATATTTTTAGATATTCTAGAGAGTCGTGTAAGTATATATTATATATATAATATTAGCTTTAGCTATAACTAAAAATAGTTATATAATAACTAGATAACTACTTTAATACTAAAGTAAACTATAACTAGTACTGAATATACTAGATAAATATATTATACTAATATAAATCGGAGAATACTAATAAAACTTAATATAAAGTACTTAAGATTATAATTAATAAGCTTATACTTATATAATAGGCTCTAGAATATAACTTATAAGAGGAAGTCCTACTCTATATAGTAGTTATATAAGTATACTAAAAGTAACCTAAGCTAAAGTAAGTAATATTCTTAATTAAGCTTACGTATAAAGTACTATTTAGTAATCTAAGATCTATACTATAGATTACTATAGATAGGTAGGCTAAGTAATACCTATAAGCTCTATCTAAATTACTATACTAATTAAAAGTATAATTTAACCTATTATATAGAGTAGAATACTAGAAGCTATTAAGAAGCTAAACTATTCTTATATAGAGATATAAGACTACTAGTAAGAGAATATATATTCTAAAGAATACTAAGTATAGCTAAAAAATACTTGATATACTATAAAAAAGATATTAGTTATCAAACTATTCTTATATACATCTAATAAAAGCTAAAAAAATAGTATATTATAGCGTATAAGAAATTTTATAAGAATATACTATTTTAGAAAGTAGTAGCCTATATATTATAAGCTTTAAAGGTATAGTTATTAGATTAAAGCACTATAGCAGAGGAGAGTAGTATATAGATACTAAGTACGCTAGTACGACCTAGTAACTATAATAGCTAATTAGAGTATAGAGGCTCTTAGTACCCTCTAGGTATACTTAGTATAGTATAGATATATAGATAATAGATACATTATTAATATTATTAATTATTACCTTTTATCTAGAGTTCTATTAAACTAGTAAATTTCTAATAATTAAGAGTCTTATTTACCTTACTAAGAGTATTTACTATAATATAGAACTAGCGTAATATAATAATTATTCTCTATAACTATATAAACTTTATAGCGTAGTCCTAATAACTTAAAGTTTACTATATTATATATAATATCTAAGATTATTAACCTAGAAAATAACTCTTTTAGAAGAGAAGCCTATAGAGATAAGAGCTCTTACTTTTAGTAACTTTTAGAAAGTAAATAATATAGTAGACTTTATAAACTCTATAGAGCTCTTACTAGAAAGCTTTAAAGCCTTTAAAGAAGAGCTAAATATATTAAAATACTTTTTAACTAATATAAGAATTATCTACGTAAATATTAAAAAGAGTAGTTAGACCTATAATATATCTCTACTTTTATCTAATCTACTATATAAACTTATCTATAAAGTACCTACCTTATTCTATAATAGATAATTAGAGAGTAGCTAGAAAACCTAAGAAATACTATTAAAGTAGATAATAATATTAAATAATAAGAGCGCGTAAGTACTACTAAGTAGTACTTAAGTCTATAAAAAGTATTACTTATTAAAATACTTAGCTATCTAAGTATAATAATACTACTATATAAGTAGAGAAATATAAAGTACTAGAACTATAACGCCTTCTATAGTTTAAGATTACTTAATAAAAGTAGTAAATAAGGTTAAGCTAATATAAGTAACTAACTTCTATAGTAAAGGTTTAAGACTACTAAAAATATTATAAAGAGAGATATTAAATAGTTTTAAAAGTATATAATATTAAACTATCTAACTTAGAATATAAAGCTATATACTACTCTAGCAGCTTATAAGAATATTAATAATAATACTCTTACTAGTAGTAAATCTAACTAGAAGTTATTAAAGACACCTAATATTTCTAAAACTATATTATTCTCTAGTAAAGCTTAAGAGAGACTTTAAAGCTATAGTAAAATAAATAAGTTAAGCTATTAATACTAGCTCTTAAGAGACCTTTAGAATTAGAGCTAGACTTTCTAACTATATTATACTCTAAGTATAAAGTATATATATAATACTATAACTTAAAAAGAACTACTATATCTACCTAGATAATACTCTAGAGTAGTAGAAACTAAACCTAACTATCTATAAGCTAATTAAATATAAGATAAAATATAATTTAGTACTATAAAAGCTACTATAAGAATAAAGTAGATCTTATATTTATTATAGTGTAGTAGATTAACACGTGTTCGGCGTTAGGTAATCAGCGCTAAAGGTTAAGTATTTAAGAGCGACTTTATAAGAGAAATAGGAGGATATGCTACCTTTAGATATATATAGAATACTTTCTTTAAGATAATATATAATACTATCTTATAGTAATTTAGATACTTTTTTATTCTCTACTCTCTACTAGTTATAAGTTAACGACCTCTCTTCTAACTATTAAGGCTATCTCTCTACTATATTTTTAGTAACCTAACTAGAGGGATATAATAGTCTATTAGTAGAGTAGTAGAGAAACCTCTTTATTTTACCTATTTTTAAAGAGAAGTTAGAGAGGTAGAAACCTATAATAAGTTTTTAGGGACCCTATTAAACTCTAAGTACTTACTAATAAAGTTTACTAAAGTAGTAGAACTCTTAGAGAGTTTCTATAGTATTAGTAGAGTAGTATAGTAACTTATAGAAGGACTATAAGGCTAGTATAATATATAGCTAAAAAGAAGTAGATAAGAGCGTAATACTTAAGTACTAAAGAGGTACTTTTTATAGGTAGTAAAGAGATATTAGAAGAAAGAGAAGAAACCTATCTTAAAGAGAGAATTAGAAGTCTAAAAGTAGTAAAATAGTATACGCTTATAGAGAATTAGCGACTTTTAAAAACTTTTAATTAAGTAGTATCTATAATATATAACTAGAGTAGGTCTTTTTTATTAAATAGTATACTATCTAAGACGTCTTCGACGCGGAGTAAAGAGCCTATAGCGACTATAATAGTAAAACTTAAGCTACTTATAGTAACTTATAACTCTTACTATTAGTATTTAGAAAAGCTAGAACTATATATACATATACGCTACGCTTTAATAGAGAGAATATTTTAGAGTTCTTAGATAAGTATAACTATAAAGCTAATTAAGTAGACTAGCTATAAGACTTTTAGAAGAAGTAGCTACTATACTTCTATATATAGAAGTATAAAGTATTTATCTAAAAGCTACTAAGCTACTATAGAGTAGAGACTTATAAATAATATAAAGATAAGCTTTAAGAGCTATACGTAGAGTAAAATAAGTTTTAGTAGTAAAGTACCTAAGTATTTATTAAGAGCTATATAAAGAAAGTATAGTAGAGGTAACTTATTATCTAGATTACTAAATACTACTAGAACTTTATAACTTACTTTATAGCTATAGAGACCTAAGAATAGGTTATAAAAGCTAAAAAGGGCTACTTTTTCTTCTAAAGACTTACTTAAGAGAATATAGAGTAAGTATATACTATATACTAAAAAAGAATTAGCTACGCTTAGATAATATTACTTTATTTAAAATTAAGAAGATTTACTAATTTATCTATAAATACTAAGCGTAAGAAGAGAGGTTAAGTACTTTATATACTAACTATAGTTTAAAGAGCTAAATATTAGCCTATTATAACGTAGAGATAGTAGAGAAGCTAATACTAGCACTTAAGAAGTCTTTAGTAACTCTATAATAGATAGTCTCTAGAATACTACTAATTATTACTTAACCTAAGAAGCTAGCTACTCTAAAAGTTAATAAAATAGTAGAGAACCTTATTTAGCGCTTTTAAAGGCTATTTATAATAATAGAGTAGCTTAATAAGATAGCTAAAGGTAATATAGGACTATAAAGACTCTTTATTAAGTCTAAGAACTATATAGAGGTATATAAGTAGCTAGTGCTAAGACCTTATTAAGTAAGTATAGAGATTCTAAAGCGTAATAATAGAAGCTTTAAATTAATATATCTACTAATAACTAACGCGTAATTAAGCGTAAACTATATAGATAACTAAGACCTATAGCGTACTTACTATAGGTACTATAGTAGAGAGAGGTATATTATTATAAACTATCTAGACTAGAACCTACTAAAAGGTAATTAGTAGTATTATACTTAAAGTAAAGAGTAACTAAATAGCTAGAAATAAGTTTAGTACTACTTTAGACTATATCTAACTACTATCTAAAGTATATTTCTAAGTAGAGATATTACTCTAAAACTCTTTAGAAGTAAGGTTCTTAAGTAGATACTATAGTTATTAAAGAAGTATTTTAAGGTAACTAATAACTAACTAAAGCGGCTAATATAAGAAGTACTCTTAATTTAGTTTAATATAGCTAGTAGGCCTATTAAGGTTAAAAGAACTAATAGTAGTAATAAGAGCTATATAATAAAGTTAAGTAAGAAAGTAGAGCTAATAGTAAGGTAAATATAGCTTTTTAGTTAACTATATATTCTTTAAAACTATATCTTATAAAGTACTATATTCTAAAAACGACTTAGAAGTTAACGCTATTAATAAGCGTATAAAGGCTAGTTAACTAGCGAAAGAATAGTAAGAGCGTAAGGCTCGCCTTAGAAAGAAACTTAGAATACTTTAAATAAAAAGTAGTTAGATAGTAAGTAGCTATAAAAATATAGACGTTAAGAAGAAGCTAAAAATACTAAGATATAAAGCCTAAGTAGAGATTAATAACTTCTAGGTACTAGAAACTTAGGTTTAATAACGTCTTAATACTCTAATAAGTAATAGAATATATAAGAGAGATAGTTAGAGCGTTATAGTAAATTATAATATTATACTAGTACTAGCGTCTATTCTAAGAGCCTTTTAAGCCTCTATATCTATAACTATACTAATAACTAAAGATCTAGTAGTAATAGCCTAGAATATAGTACTAATAGTACTTATAAAGGTAATATTAAACTAGAAAGTCTATAAGATTTAGTAGCTTAACCTATTAGCGTCTCTTAAAGTAGCTATAGTAGTAACTAAGGTACTTAAAAAAGCGTATAGGCTATATATATACTTTTAGATTAGTAAAACGCGTTTAGAAGAGATAATAGAGGTTTAGTAGATAGAGACTAAAAGTAATAAAAAAGAGTTAATAGAAGAAGTAGTATAGTAGCTATATAACTAAGGTTTAGAAAAACTTATATAATAAA
Organism: Pyrenophora teres f. maculata; assembly: GCA_014334815.1. Classification (NCBI taxonomy): domain Eukaryota; kingdom Fungi; phylum Ascomycota; class Dothideomycetes; order Pleosporales; family Pleosporaceae; genus Pyrenophora; species Pyrenophora teres. The sequence continues at coordinate 897,923 of CP060572.1, read as the reverse complement.
GCTAAGAGTTTATAGCTAAAAATTATTATAAAGAATATTCTAGCGTAGCTATATCTAAAGATAGATTATAGTATTAAGTAAGTAAGAGTTAGAGAAATAAATAAGCTCTATAACTTCTAAAACTATAAGATTAGTAATAAGAAAAATAGCTATATTAAGGCGTAGTTAAGAATACCCTCTAAAGCGCGACTGAAAGGCGAAGTATAGTAGTAGTAGTATTTAGTAAAAAAATAGTTACTAATATACTAAGTATCTCTCTATAGTAGTATAGGTTAAGCGCTTATTAATATAGGCTTATAGCTAAATTTTATATAGCTTTTAATAGTAAGAGCGCTAAATATCTATATTACTAAGCTAGATTAGTTAGGTCTACCTTCTAAATTATAGTAGGGTATAATAACTACTAATAAAGAGAGAGACCTCTTTATAAGTATAGCTTATTTAGTTCTAATTATAGTTAAAGAGATTATAATACTAATATACTTTTAGATTATAAAATATTTATAGAGAGTAATTTTTCTTAGAATACTATAGTACGTAATAGCGCAGCTTTAGATATAGTTTAATACTATTAGTTAGATACTTTACTATATTAAGTTAATGGATAGGCGGCGTAAAGTCTCTTTTATAGGCTATAACTTAGCGCCTATAGCTAATATAGTATTAATTAAGTATTAGAGAAAAAGATAGTAAGCGTACTTACTAAAGAAGTATACTTAGTAGAGAAGTATTACTTAAAACTTATACTAAGTAATATATAAGTAGCGCGCTTATTTATATATATACCTAAGTATAGATAGTTATTTAGAGAAGAGCTAGACTACTAGAAAGAAGAGAAGTTAAAGTAAGTATTATTAGTAGAGGAGTAGAGATTCTTTAAAAAGATAGTAAAGTAGTAGTTTTATCTATCGCGTAATAAGTTATTAGAGAAAGTAAATACTCTATATAAGAGAGTTGCTAATAAAGTAAAGCCTATAGATATACTAAGAGAGAACGCGCTAATAGATCTTAAATATAAGGACTAGAAAAAGCGTATAATAGCTTATTAAGCTACTTAAATAGTACTTAGAAGACTAGATATTAGGCTATTTAATTACTTTTTCTATAGCTAAATAGTAACATTTCTAAGAAGGTATTAGTTAAACCTAAAGCGCCTTAAAAAGATAAATATTAGTAAAAATCTCTACCTAAATAAGGTTTACTTAATCTAGTAGCTTATATTCTAGAGAGAGAATATACTAGCGTAGAAGTTTTAGTATATATTATAATTTATAAAGATATACAGCCTCTATATAAAATTTAGACTATTCTATATACTATATATAAGAAAAGAACTTTCTATTACTAAAGAAGCTATACTAATTATAAACGTAATAGTAGACGTATAGATAGAGTAAGAGATATTTAAGTATAGTAATAAGTAGTACTATAATAAGTATTTTCTTATTCTAAAGATTAAGCGACTAGTTAAACTAAAGAACTTTTAGTTTATTAATAATACTTATAATATAACGCTATAACGCTAAGGAACGCCTATATTCTACTATTTACTAATAAGTTCTTAGAGAGGTTCGCGAATAGAAGGATATATACTCTATTTAATCTATTTTTAGGTTATAACTAAATACTATTATATATATCTAGTAGAGATATAATAGCCTTTTAGACGCTAAATAGGCTATACTAATAGTATATACTCTTAATAGGCGTAATAAACTCTATAGCAGTCTTTATTTAGGCGGTAATAAAGATTCTTTATAATTACCTTTTAGAGATAGCGCCTTTTATAGATAATATTATAGTAGTAGAGCCTTAAGATAACTATAAAGAGAGGAAGTTTTTAATAGTATATATTAGTTTATTCTTAAATATACTTTATAGATAGATAAGGTTCTTATAGATATTACTTAAGCTAAAGCTATAGTCTTAAAAAAAAGTTATAATAGAGAGTTTCTTAAATAGCTATTATAAAGTATAAAGTTAATAAAGATAGTTACTATTCTATAAAGAATAAGGTCTAAAAGATTCTTAAATAGCTAGAGTACTAAATAGTAAAAAGGTCTAATAGTTTATTAGTAATTATTTACTATTAGTAATAGATTTACTATTTCTTACTAAAAGTAGAGCTACTCTTATACTCCTCTAAAAGGAAGCTAAATAGGTTTAGGAAGATAAGTAGATATATATAATAAAAATTCTAAAGAAAGTATTACCTCTCTACTAATACTTATAGTAATAAACTATTAGAGTAGTCTCTTAATAGTTAGTATAGACGCCTTAGTTCGCGGGGTAGAGGCTTACTTAGAGTAAGTTAGATTAGATAGCTATTACTATATAATAAGGTTTAAAAGTACGCTATAGTCTAAAGTAGAGTTAAAGCTCTACTTTATAAAGCTTAAGTATAAAGTACTTATTTAGGCGATAAAAGTCTTTTAGATTTACCTTTATAAATACCTCTTCTAAGTAGAAATAGATATAAAAATACTAATTACGTAGCTTAATTAGTTATCTCTAGATTTACTAGGCTCTATAATAAATAGGTAGCTCACAACTATTTTTTAGTAAGAATTTAAAATTATCTATATACTAAGAAAGAAGAATATTATCTCTAATACGCTATTAAGGTATTTATAGCCTAAGGAGTAGACGCTACTAAAGAAGATAAGAATAACTTAGAGCTATTTATTAATAAGTACTAAATAAGTTTAAGGAGATAAACTTAGTTATAGCTACTAAAAAAGCGATTAGAAAGCTACTTATAAGAAGTATAATAAGAAATTAGAAGAGATTATAGTATTTTTATAATATTAAAGAGACTAAATAAGCTCTAAAGTTAAGAATAGCGAAAGTATATAAAAAATACTATACGCTTCTTTATATAGGACTAATATCTATTTAGAAAAGTTACTAAAACTATATTAGTTTACTAAGTAGTAGATAGAGAGACCTATAGATAGCGTTAATTTAGAAAATTTATAAATAATTAGGCTATAAAGAGATTTAGATAATATTTAAAGTAGTATATTAGCGATATTAGTAGAATAGTATATATAGATAGATAGTAAAATAGCTTAGGCCTTATAAGGTCTACTAAATAATAAAAGTACTTAGAAAGAAGTAAAGCTAAACTTAATATACTCTTAAGTAATATAGTCTAGTAGTAGATAGTTATACGCATATACTAAGAGTATATAGTAAGACCTACTTACTAGTTATAAGAGAGTATCTTTTAGGCTAGCTAGAGATATATATACTTTTAATAGTAAATTCTAATTTAGTTATAAAGTTTATCTTTAAAGAGATCTACTATTACTAAGGTATACTAGAAAGAATTTAGTAAATAGTAGAACTAAGAATAAGTTAGTAGTCTAGTTACTAGCTATACTTTTTAGTATTTACTAGATTTAAGCTTTAGCGTATAACTTACGCGTGTAAAGACTTATTAAAAGAGGTTATTAACGCTTTATCTATAAGTTTGTAAAGATATTAAGCTTATAGATAGATAACTTATTAGTAATAATAGGCTAAAAGAGTATCTTTATAAAGACTACTTAAGTTCTTACTTATATAGCTAGTGCTTAGCTAGAATCTAGTTCTTCTAATTAAACTTATAGTACTAATATAGTAGAGCCTACTATAGAGCGAAGTTTAGAGCTATACTAATCTCTTTATAGTAAGAGCTATATAGCTATAATTCTATAAAGAGAACTTAGAGAAAGTAGTCTATTATATAAAAAGACTTTAGAGAGAAGCTATAGAGAACTATAATACTAAGAAGAACGTGTTAAAGCTCTTTTAAGTAGAAGACCTAGTATTAGTTTAGAACGCGATTAAGGCTATTAATAAGAGCTTAGATAGGAAGCTTAATAATAGATAGAGAGGCCTATATAGAGTTTAGGAGGTATAAGTAGATAAAGAGTACTACTAGCTAAAGAATCTAAATAAGGTTATATTTCTAAATATAACTTAAGCTAATTATCTAAAGAAGTTTAAAGAACTACTAGAGTAGCTTAAAGATAGCTTACTATAAAGGCGCTTATAGTTATATTCTAAAACTAAAGAAGTATAAATAGTAAGGCCTATAGTACTAAGATAAAGGTAAATAACGCTAAAAGCTAAGTAGGTAAGAGATATTTAGGCTAGAGAAGACTATAAGAGAGAGTAAGATAGGCGAATAATAGTTAGAGGAATAAACTAAGAAAATATTATAGAAAGTTTAAGAAGAGAATAGTAGAGCTAACACCTCTATATAGTATATAGAGATAGTAATATTAAGTAAGAGAGATAGAAGAGGCTAAGAAGGGCGTTATTAAGAGTAGATTAGATAATTATAAGAGGTATTTAGTAGCTTAAAGAGACTAAGCTAGAGGCTAGAGAGGAAAATATAGTATAGTAGATTAATATATATTTAGTATTAGGTAATTAGCGCTAAAGGTTAAGTATTTAAGGGCGACTTTATAAGAGAAATAGAAGAATATACTACTTTTAAATATTATATAGAATACTTTCTTTAAGATAATATATAATACTATCTTTTAGTAATTTAGATACCTTCTTATTCTCTACTCTCTACTAGTTATAGGTTGGCGGCCTCTCTTCTAACTATTAAGGCTATCCCTCTACTATATTATATATCTACTATTAAGCTTTTAGACACTTCTAAAGCTAATTAGTTACTTTATAAATAACTAGAAAGCTAGAGAATTATAAATATAGACGCCGTCTTTACTACTCTATTACTAAGTAAGATACTAACTATATATACTCTCTCTTATAATTATTTATCTTTAACTTAGGCGCTATATACTATATTATAAATAACCTAGACTATATCTATAAATACTACCTATTATTATTAGGCGACTATATCTAGGTAGGTAGTATAAAGGTTTAGATATAAAGATATAGTATAATAGATATTATACTATAATACTAGAGAGGGATAATATTAATAGTACTATATAATATAGTAATCTACCTAGAGATTATATATAATCTAGTGTTTTTTTAGCTACTATAGTAGAAGAGAATCTAGTAAATACTAGATTAAATCTAATAAACCTACGTAGACCTAATAATTAACGTATTAGTAATTTATTAGAACTTATAGCTAGTAAGTACTAGAGTATAATTCTCTATTTTAGGCTCTAGTCTATATATAAGATTACTACCTATATAAAGTAAGGACTAAGGAAAGCCTTAGTAATATTATAGTATAAGAGACTTAGCTACTTAGAACTAGTAGTAATTAAATATCTAGTATAGTAGTCTAAGAAAGTGCGAGTTTAAAAGGTAATAATAGTATAGTATAACTTCTATAAAAGAGTAAAGTTAAGAAGATAAGTTAAATACTTACTATAAACTAATAATAAAGAATTAGAAGAGTAGCTAGCAATTAACTTTATATATAAAAACTAGACTATAATAAAAGAGAAAAGCTAAATACTAATTACTAACTACTTCTTTAGCTTTTAGTAGAACTTATACTTTATAAATAACTATATAGCTAAGTTAATTATATAGCTACTTATAATCTTTCTTCTATTTCTAAAGAACTACTATAATATCTTAGTTAAAACTATTAAATTAAATAATAAGATTACTATAGTAAAACTAGATATTAAACGCTAGCTAGTAATATAGAGTATTAAGGATAAGCTCTTTACTCTAAATATATAAGCTTAGAATAGTAGAGCTAAGCGCTTAAAGAGTATAAATAAGAAAAAAGTATAAATATACCTTAATACTAATCTCTTTTAAAACTATAGCTAAAATTCTTTAAGCTATAGTATATCTATATAATAGAACCCTAAATTAAATAACTACTAAAAGATACTATATAAAGTCTTCTTTATAAGAGTAGTATTTAATAATAGAATAGTTACCTTCTTATATAAGCTTAACCTTATATACCTAAAAGTATATAGCTATAAAGCCTTTATAATAATAGATAATACTTATAGAGAGAAGTTACGCCTTTAGCGCTTTAATTTAAAAGTATAGATTAGATACTTAGTTAGATACTAATCTACTAATATCTACTAAATTTAGATACCTTTACTTACTAAAGTAATTAGTATAAAAGATTTTACTTTTAATAAGAACTTAGTATTTAATAGTAAGATTAAAGACTTAATAGAGAGTCTTATATATAGTACGCTAGAGAAAATAGTAATATATATTTAAACTATTAAGCTACTATTCTTAATATAGTAACTAAAAATAAAGTCTTTTTTAAAGATAGTACTCTAGAAGAATTAAGTAACTAAAAAAAAAAGATAAATAAAGTAACTTACTAAGATACTACTAAAGAGAAAAATCTAGAATAGCTATCTAACTCTTCTAATACTAATACTTATAGCGCTACTTACGTAGCTAATAAGTAGAATACTACTAAATAAAAAAGACTAGTAAGAAATACCTAAGACTACTTTATAAATAGTAGCGTTTATAGTAGGTACTTAAGTAAGAAAGAGTAGAGAGCACTAAAGAGTAGAGGTAGATAAAGTAGTAATTAAGAGGCTACTTACTAAAGGTATAAAGCTCTATTATAATTAACTACTACTTTACTAATATACTAGACTAAGCTTAAAGACTATTTATAGAAAATATATTAAAAAAGCTAAATAGACTTATCTTACTAGCTACTACTATAGTAGAGGAAATAGAAATAATAGGAGCCGAAGGACACTTGGACGTAGGGATATTAGGGCGCGACGAACATTACTTAGATAATACACAATATATATACACACTACTTAATATAATTTCTAATACTTATATTAAGCATACGTTTCTATAGGCATTTACTCTACTATATATAGTAACTAATTTATAACTTAAACTCCTAGCTTACCCTTAGGAGAGCTAAGCGCTACTATTATATATTCTAATAAGCTTTTATAATAGTAATATCTAGAAAGTTTAAGAATAGAAAGAATATAAGAATATAAGAGTAGACTAGAAAGAGCTAAAAGAGTTTTATAATATAGATATCTAAGCTAAGTAAATAAGGCTTAGAAGAAAGAAGCGAGTAAAGTAAAAGAGTTATAAGAGATCTAAAAGGTAATTAGATATTAGAAATTAAGATACTTAAAGGCGTAGAATAGCCTAAAATAGTAACTTAAAAAGAGGTAAGATAATAAGATATTAGAACGTAGGGGTATATAGGAAACCTCTAAATAATATAGAAAAAGTAGTAGAGAATAAGAAGGCGGCTAAATAGAGCTTATATAAGCGTATAAGCTAAATTTAAGCGTATAATTACTAGAGTATAGGTAAAAGCGAATTAGAGAACTATAATAAGTAGTTAAAGAGGTACTTTATTAGATAGTAATAGTAGAGTAGTAAATATTATAATCTATTAAAAGAAACTAAAGAGTTTTAAAGTTTCTAAAGAAAAGTTAGTAAGTAACTAAATAAAAAGGCTTAAAATTACGCTTCTAAGAAAGGAGCGCAACTAAATAGCACTTAGTATAATAATAGTAATATTAATTATTATAACTTATATAATTATTACGCTAATCTTTTATATAAGCTTAGTATATATCTTTACGTATATAAGTAATAGTTAGAGTAGTAGTAAAAGGTTAAGTAAGAAGACTAGAAAATAAGTAACGCTAGACCTATCTAAAAGATAGTTAGATATAGTAGAGTTTCTTTCTTTTAGTCTAAAAATACTACTACTAATAATACCTTAGAAAGATAAGAGAGTAGCTATAAATATACTAGATAATAATATTTAAATAGTAGGAGTACCTCTAATTATCTATTACTAGAGTTCTTAGTATTATAATAAGTTCTAATACTTAGCGAATTATACTAGCCTTTAATAGTATAGAAGTAATATAAGTTAGAGATAGTAAAGGTTCTTTAGATAATAATAAGTATAGTAAGTAAGAGTACTACGCTAGTATATACTTTATAGCTACTACCTTACTTAGCTAATAGTTGTAATAGGCTAGAGCCTAGTTAGTGAACACTCGATAATATCTCGGTCACGTGCGTAAGACGTATAGATTAACCACTTACGTCTAAATAACGCTTAGACTATCTATATAGTCTATAGGTAGAAGGTTATTTTAAGCTACTCTCTAAATAACCTTTAGTATAAGATAGCTTATAGTTCTCTTCCTTATTAAATATAACTCTAGTATACCTATATATAGCTCTCTAAGCGTAGCCCCTTATATTTTATATTTAATCCTAATTAATAGAGCTTTACTATAAGACTCTATTAACTTATAGCGCATTAATTCTCTTAACTACTACTTTAACGTGCGAGTAGAGTAACCTACTATATAAGATTAGTATTACTTAAAGGTATAATAGGCCCTTAGATAATAAGTAGGTAGAAGCTATTATAAGATAGCTAGCTTAGGACTATAGCCTTATAAGACGCTTAGTTAAATATACTACTAGCCTTATAAAACGTCTAGAGTAAATAAATATTAGTTAGCTTAGTAAACTTTAAGCTATATTACTAAATATTATTTAGGAAAGCCCTACCTAATACCTTAATAGTACTAAAGTATAGGTCCTACTACCTATAAAAGACTTTATAAAAAGGTAAGCAAGAGTAGTAGAAGCTCTATTAGTCTTTAAAGAATTAAAGAATAAGTAATAACTTTTTACTATAGTAAAGTAAGTATTATTAGAAGTTCTATTAGTCCTCTATAAAAGAGGTATAGGCTATAATACTTAGCTAAAGGAATAGTTAAGAGAAAATTATAAGTATAAAAATTAGTTCTAAAAGTTATAACTTATAATAACTACTAAGAGTTATTTAGAAAAGCCTTATTATAGAGAATAAGTAAAATAAGCTTTACTAGTTCTTTACTAAAAAGGAGTAGGCTATAAGAAGATTACCTATATAAGTTAATTAAAGAATAATTAGAAGCCCTACTAGTCCTTACTATAGAGGAGTAGGCTATAGACGTAGAAGCTTATAAGAAGCCCTCTACTATTTAGAATTAAAGATAACCTTCTTAACCTTAACGCTAATAAGCTATCTATATACGCCTTAGCTAAGTACCTCGCTAGAGTACCTAATAACTAAATATACTAAGAGATTATATAGATACTTAGAAATAATAGATAGAAAGAAGCTACTATAGCCCTAATAATAAATAAGGTTATAAGATAAATAAAGGAAGTAAAAGAAGCTAAAGAATTACTATAAAAGCTACTAAAAGTCCCTTAGGACTCTATAATAGTAATAATAGCTAACTAGTCTAGCTACTATCTCTTATTATAGCTTATTTAGATATAATAGAATAATAAAAACTTAGCCTAGCTCTCTAGACTTATATACCTAAAACTTAGCTAAATTAACTACCTATTTAGAGAGGTTATAGAAGAAAAGGCTTTCTAATCTAAAATATTTAATAGAGACTATTTAAACTACTTAGGTTAGAAATATAAGTATAAAAGTAAACTAGAGTATAACTTATACTTATACCCCTCCTAAGATACTAAGAAGTAATATATTCTTAGTTAGACTAAAGAGAAAGTAATTTAAGTTCTCTTACTATAGCTACTAGAAAACTAACTAAGTACTATAAAAAGTTATAAAAATACCTAGATACTTAATTCCTTAACGTATACTATTAAAAATAGGCTCTAAATAAGCTTTAATACTTAAAGTAAGGCTAATAGCTAGTTAAAAATTACGTTTCTAAGTTTAACTAGCTACGCGTAGAAGCTAGCTAAGACTTTAGTAAGTCTATTCTCTAAGAGATATTTAGTAAAAGGCTTAGTATAGAGCTCTAACGCCTTATACTATATACCTCTAAGAATATTAGTTTTAAAAAGTATATAAAGAAAGCTATTAAAATCTTAGATAACCTCTATTATATTAATCTTAATAGTAAGTTCTAAGAGAGGATATCTTAGCGCGTTTATAGTATAAGCTATTAAAAGGATACTTAGATACTATTACTACCTAAGAAGATAGACTAAGAGCTAATAAAAGCTAGTAAAGTAAGTATAAGAACTAGTAGGCTAAGCGCTAATTAGGTTAAGTACTACGCTTATAGTAAAAAAGAATATATATCTAAGTATTATAAGAAGAGTTCTAAAGTAAGAAGTACTAAAGTAAACTAAGTAGTATAAAGAAAGCTACTACTAGATAGTAAAATTTCTTAAAGAATATAGATAAAAGTAAGTTAGATAACTTAGAAAAAGAGTAGCTCTAGACTAGAGTCTTAGTTTAGAGGCTTAGAAGATAGATTAGTAAATAAGTAGTAAATAGAACTAATTTTAGTAAAAGTATATAAATACCCCTCTCTTTATAACGTACTTAATTATAAACTCTATTTATAACGCTATTATATTAATTAATAGTAGGTATTTATACTACGCGTTAGTTAGTAAAAAATTCGCTTACTAAAGCTATTTAGAGCGCTTCTTAATTACCTCTTAGATAATAGAAGAAATTAATAAGAAAATATTAGAGATAGATAAGGTCTTTAGGTTTAAGTTTAATATATATAGCTACTAAGAGGTTACTTATATATATATACTTAATAGTATAGATAAAGAAGTAGTTCTAAGAAAAAAGTAGATAGACTACTAGAATATCTTAATTACTTTAGTAAAAAGGAGCCTATTTATATACTTAAGAGGTATTTAAGTAAGATATATAAAGGTATTATAATCTAGAGTACTATATATTAGGTAAGCGCATCTACATTTATAGGTCTTATAAGGAGATCTAAAGACCTAAAAAAAGAGTATAGATATTTACTACCTTTATTATAGATATTAATAAGGTGTTAGTACTAAAAAAGTAGTAAATATAAAGTTACTACTACTAAAATAGTATTAGAGCTATTTTAAGCTCTTTAACTTAAAGAAAGTATTAAAACTTCCTTTATACTAAAGTTTAGAAGTAGACTATAAAATTAAGCTAAAGTTAAAAAATAGTTAATAGCTATAGCTACTATAGGGCCTACTATATAGTATATTAAGGGGTAAGTTACTAGTGCTTTAAAGGGAGCTTATAGCTCTCCTAGAAAAAGAATTTATTTATATAAGTAGCTTACTAGCCTCTTTACTAGTTTTATTTATAAGAAGCTAAGAGAAGGACTCTAATTATATATTAACTACCGCGCGCTTAACGCTATTACTAAGAAAGATAGATACTTTCTACTACTTATCTAAGAAATACTTAATAATATAAGTAGGGCTAAGTAGTTTATAAAGCTAGATATTATTACTACTTTTATAAGATTTATATAGTAGAAGGTAATAAATAGAAAATAGCTTTTAGAATACGCTTTAGTCTATTTAAGTAGTTAGTTACCCTATTTAGTATAGTAAACTCTCTAAGTACCTTCTAGTAGTATATTAATTACATATTAAGAGAGTACCTAGATAAGTTCTATTAGTATATCTTAATAACGTATTAATTTATACTAATAGTAGCCTATAATAATACTAGAACTATATCTAAAAGGTTCTTAGTAAGCTCTAGAGCGTAGAACTCTATATAAATATTAAAAAATATAAATTTAAAGTAAAATCTACTAAGTACTTAGGTTTTATTATTAATATAAAGAAAAGTATCTCTATAGACCTAGATAAGGTTAAAGCTATTAAGGAGTAGAAAGTACCTAAGATAGTAAAAGGCGTATAATTATTTCTTAAGTTTACTAACTTCTACTAAAAGTTTATTAGAGACTTTATAAAGATTACTACCCTTAACCTATCTAATAGGCGATATAAGCTTTACCTAAGGAAAAGATAAATAGGCTAAGTTTAATAAGCTAAAGGAGATCTTTATAATAGAACTTATCTTAGTAATATTTAACTTTAAGTAAAATATAGTTTTAAAATATAATTCTTCTAGCTACGTAATAGAAAGAGTACTATCTTAGTATAATAAAGAAGAGATACTACGCCCTTACGCGTACTTCTTAAGAAAGAATAACGCCTATAAATATAACTATAAGATATAATAAGAAACTACTAGCTATAATATAATACTTAGAAAAATAGAACGCTAAACTCTACTTAGTAAAGAGCTTTAAAGTAATTACTAACTATAAGAACTTAAAGTACTTTATAAAGCTAAAGATATTAAGTAAATATTAATTTACTAAGCTACGTTATTAAGCTAATTTAATAGAGAGATACTATCTAGCTAAAGAAGTAAAATATAAAAGCTAACACGCTCTTAAGAAGAGAATAAGACTTATTAGAAAATGTAAGAGATAAATACTTATAAAAGCGTATTATTTAAATCTTAAAACTAATATCCTGCTACTATAAAGAAGTAAGTAAAGATAAAGAGAACTTAACTAAGAGCTAAGTTATATTAGTAAGAATTTATATAAGATAAATAAGAAGCTATTTTAGCCTAACTAAAGAATAGTTAGACTAATAAGATACCGCTACTAATAAGAATAGTATAAATTAGTTAGAACTTAAGAAGCTATAGCTAGAAGCTCTAAAAAATAATTAATAGTACTAGTAAGTAGTATAAGTAGTACTAGAGTAGAAATAAAGGTTCTCGCTAAGCTTAGGTATAAAATACTCTATTTTAGAGTATATAATTAGTAATTAGGGAGAATTACTATATTAAAGTAAGAGATAGGTACTAAATAATAAGAAACTACGTACCTAAATAATTAAAGAAGTCTATAATTCTCTTTTAGCTAAATATCTAAGTAGGGAGATTACCTATAAAATAGTTACCTAAGATTTCTTCTAGCTAGATATATTAGATAATATTAAATATTATATAAGAAACTATAATATTTATAGGAGAATAAAGCTATAGTAAAAAGGCACCTAAGAATTTCTTAAACTACTACTAATACTAAATTAGATATAGAAAAAGATATCTATAGACTTTATTAAAGAACTACTAATAAGTAGAGGTATAAGCTACTTTATAGTTATTATAGATTACTTAAGTAAAGGAGCTATCTTTATTCTACTACCTAATATTAAGATAGAGATAGTAGTCTAAGCCTTCTTTAGCTAAGTAGTAGCTTACTATTAGTTACTTAATATAATATTTAGATAGAGGAAGCTAGTTTATTAGCGTACTTTAGGAATATCTTTATAAAGTTTTAAAAATTAATTAATAGTTATTTATAGTATTTTACCTATAGACTAATAGCGCTATAGAATAATAAATAGTATATAAGAAGTATACGTCTAAGCGTTTATTAGCTAGTTATAGAATAACTAAGCTATATACTACTTTATAGCTTAGATCGCTATTAATAGAAAAGATATAACGTTAATAAGAGTATCTTTATTCTTCTTATAATATAGTTATAATATAGACCCTCTCTAGTTAAAGGCTCTACTAAGTATAAGTTAAAAGAAATATACTACTAAAGAATATTTAGACTATAAGAAAGTAGAGACTATTATAGCTAAGTTCTAAGACGTATTTAACTTAGTATAAGCTAGTATAGCTAAAGCCTAAGTAGAATAAGAGAAGTAAATAAATTAATACTATAAAGAGGCTAAAAACTATAAAGTTAGTAATAAGGTTTAGCTAAAGCTTAATAAATAGTAAAGAATAAAATATTAGTTATAAAAGCTTAATTAGAAGAGTGCTAAATATATAGTAATAAAAGTAATTAATAGCTACTTAGTTAAGCTAGATACTTCTCTAGGCTACTACCTAGTCTTTTATATTAATAGACTACGCTTTACTAACTTAGACTCTCTACTAAGCTAAGTATAAGATAACTATTAGCCGCTACTATTATAAGTAGGTAACGAGAATAAGTAGTTTATAGAGAAAATTATAAGTAAGAAGTAAAAACGCTAAGGACGTAGTTAGCGCCTTTTATATAAAGTAAAATAGGTTAGATACGCCCTAATAGATTTTTAGCTAGTAAAATTACTAAAGGAAATAGAAGCTCTAGATTAATAGGAGGCCTATATAAAAGATACTTAGAATAAGAAGAGATACTTACTAAAAGGTTTTTACTAAGAGACCCCCTAAAAGAGGGGAGAAAGAGGGTATTATAATAGGCTAGAGCCTAGTTAGTAAATACTTAATAATATCTTAGTTACGTGCGTAAGACGTATAGATTAACTACTTATATCTAAATAACGCTTAGACTATCTATATAGTCTATAGGTAGAAGGTTATTCTAAGCCGCTCTCTAAATAACCTTTAGTATAAAATAGCTTGTAGTTCTCTTCCCTATTAAATACAACTCTAGTATACCTGTGTAATAGCTCCCCGAGCGTAGCCCCTTATAATAGTATTCTAATATTTAATAGTAATAATATTACTCTATTTATAGAGCGCTATAAAGAGATAGCCTATTACTATAAGTTTACGCCTAAAATAATACTTAAGAGGCTCTTAGCGCTATAGCTATAAATAAAAAGAGATTATCTAGTTAATAAAAGAGGTTAAAAAAGCCTAATAAATAGAAAGTTAGAAAGACCTTTAAAAAGTACTTAAGAAATAGTTTTATACTAATAATAGGTACTAATAAGAAGTTAGGATAGAGTACTTTAAGTACTAGCTTAAAGAGTATTAGGCCTAAATAAAGCTTAGTACTATAGAGTATCTATAAAAGTTCTATATTTAAAGTAGGCGCTATATTAAAGCTACTATAATTAAAGAAAGTAGAAAGGGATTCTATCTTATAAAAGGACTTCTACTTAGATAGATAATAAAGGTTCTAAAAAGGTTCTAGCTTTATATAAATAAGCTCTTATCTTTTAACTATAAAAAGATCTCTAACTACCTTTTAAAGTAATTAGAGATAAAAGAAGATACTAAGATACTTAACCTAAAGAAAGTAGTAAAGGAGTTTACTCTAAAAGTAGAATTTAACCTAGCTATAGTAAAAGCGTCTTAGAAAGTAGCTTATAAGTAATAACTAGCTTCTTAATAGATAATAGTCTTTAAGCCTTAAATATTAAGTATTCTTCTTAGGAATTACGCCCTAAAGCCTACTTAGAAATAACTTCCGCCTAGATTAATACTAACTAAGAATAAGATTAATAGCTTAGTAAATAAGATACTTTAGCTTAAGCTAAATAAGGCTTAGCTAGAGTTAGAACTTTAGAACTTTTAATAGACGCCTTAAGAAGCGGAGTTAATAACTAATTAGGTTATTTAAGAAGAGGTTAATAAGTAAACTAATAAGCGTATAGTAGTATTACGTAGCTATATACTTTAAGCTAGTAGTATAGTTTATAACTAAAGCTACTAGTATAGTAGCCTAAATAGTAGTTAGTAACTATAGCGCTAATATTAGTAGAGTTATATATAGCTAACTTAGAACTAGAATAGCTATTAGAACTATAGTAATAACTTCTAGAACTATTAAGAAAGAATAGGTTATAGTAACTAAAGTAACTAATATAGGTAAGAATTAGAAGTAGGACTTCTTTACTAAGTTTATAATAAAATAAACTATTAAAAAAAGGATTACCTAACTCTCTAAGCCTATATTAATAAGAGTTAGTACTATTTTAATAACTAATTAGTCCTTAACTAAGGCACTCTAGATTACCTATAAAGAAAAGTTATAAACTTAGAGCCCTACTTATAGAAGAATTTAATAGCTTCTAAGATTAAATAACGCTAGATTAAGTAGAATATTAACTTACTTACATTTACTCTACCTTTTCTAAGCGAGGTTTAGGAAGCTAGACCTATTAAGAATAATATAATTTCTATCTAAGTTATCTCTAATAATACTAGAGTAACCCTATCTAAAGACTATAACTAATTCTAGAACCTTTTTACTATCTTTAGTAAATCTAACTTAGAAAAGAGTTTTATACTATATAGAGCTAACTAGTATAACTATAGTATAGTAGTATTAGCTACTATTACGCGAAGTAACCTAAGTAAGAAACCTCTAGCTAGCTATAATCTAGAAAAGATTTAAAAGAATACTTAGAAAACTATTTTTAAGAAGCTTAGTAGTAAATATATCTTATACCTTAGAAGGTATAAGAACTAGAATAATAATTACTTTATAAACTAAAGTCTAAGTAAGAATTATACTATATAATTTATAGATATACTAGAATTAGTAGATATAGATATACTTAATACTCTAAGAGATTCTAAGCTAAATAAAATTTTAAAGGATATTTACTTAAAGCTTAGAGAAAGATAGGCGAAAAAGTACTATATAGTAGAAAAGCTAGCCCTAGATACTTAGAAGATTATTTAGTAGATTCTAGATATTAAAGTTAAGCTACTACTTAAAATAGTCTTAGAAAATATACTAAAAGTCTATAAGAAGCTTTTTTAGATAGAATATACTATAGAAAAGTTAAGAAGATTAAAGTTAACTTAGTAGCTTAAGTACTAGTAAGTAAAAATAAAAATAGCTTAGAAAATAATCTTAGACCTAAAATCTAAGTTAATTTACTATTATTAGAATAGCTACTAGATTATATACTAGTAGAGTCCTTAGCGAAGAAGGTTATATAGTACTACTATATTAACGCTAAGTATTAGATAAACGCTTAAATTAGTTATATATAGTAAAATATTATCTTAGAAGAAGACTATAAAGTAGGCCTAGTAAAAGGGGATATAAATAATAATTAGTAAGAATATAACTAATTAGCTAGTATTAAATACTTATAAAGAGACTACCCTAAGATTCTAATTAATATTTAAAGTAATATATTCCTCTCTTTATTAGATTCTAGAGTAGAGCTTAACACAATAAAGAAAGTAATAGTAGAGAAAGTAAGTCTCTTAATTACCTCTTTACTAAAAAGTATACTATTAGCGTATATAGTATCTACTAATAGTACTATATAAAGCTTTATAGGTATTATATAAGGTAGACCTATATATTTAGGTAGATTAAAGTTTAGACTAATTTCTTTATAGTAGAGAGTTATATAAACTCTATTATATTAGGTAATTCTTTTCTAACTAACGCTCGCGTAAGGCTTAAGTATATAACTAATAGGCTTACTTACTATTATATCTTTAGTAAAGATAGAGAGTTTAATATAAAATTTATATATATAAAAAGTAATTAGATTTATACGCTAGAAGTATATATAGGACCTACGTTAGAAAACTCTTAGAGAGTATAATTACTAGCGTAATACTCTCTTATTATAAGATAGAATAGCTAGCTAAGAATAGATTATATAAGGAGTAAACTTAGTTAGGATATAGATAGAGTAAGAAAGCCTAACTAAAGACTAGTAAGAGATATAACTAGTAATAGAGTAGCTAAGAAAAGTTTAGCTAAATAAGAAACTAATACTTATAAAAAATAAGTATTTTATTTAGAGATTAAGCTTCTTAAAAAAGAGACTAAAGAGGTATATTATAGTAAGAGATAAAGATAGACTATTTATATTATTAAATAACTTTACTAAAGAGCTATTAGAAGAGATTCTCTTAGAAGTTATAAAGCTAATAAAGAAATATAAGTATAAAAAGAGATATAGAGTTAGTATAGAAAGACTAGCTAAAAGATACTTAAAGGTAAAAAAAGGCCTTATAGTAGAAGTAATATTAATACTTCTAACTAGTCTAAAGGGTAATTAGAAAGATAAATAAGCGCTTAAAGTAAATAGTATATAAATATAAAAGATAGAAAATAGAGCCTATTAATAATAGGCTAAACTTTAAGAGAGGTTAAAGAATAATTAGATTAGAAGAAAAGAGCTAAAGTAAAGTAGATTTTAAATTATAATAGTAATAGAGCGCCTTTTAGCTAATACTTTAAACTTTAGTATACTTTATTCTTAAGAGGTACTTAGATTACCCTAAAATAGCTAGTAGAAATAAAGATATTACTAGATCTTTAGCTAAGAGAAAGAGAGATATTAGAGAAACTACTTTATAAAAGGGAGTTAGCCTTTACCTAAAACTTTAGAAAATTAGGAAAAGTTAGCTAAGAAGTAATCTTACTAGTTATTATTAATACTATCCTATATAAGGCGTAGTAAGTAGACTAGTTTCCTATTCTAAGAAAGCTTTAAAAGGTAGTTATTAAAATAATTTAAGACTAAATTAATAGAGGTACGCTAGAACTTTATAAGAGCTAGTATTATAACTTTTATTTTTAGTAGTAAAAAAGAATAAGAGCTATTAGCTAATTAATAATACTTAGAAGATTAATAGCGTAATAATTTTAAATACTAATTTACTACTTAACTCTAATAAGTTCTTAGAAGAGTTTACTAGCTACGCTATTATATTACTTATAGATTTCTTCTTAAGATATAACTAAGTAGACCTTTATAAGAACTTAAGAGATATTATAGCCTTCTTAATACTACTTAGACTTATTTAGTAGTATACTACTAAATATACTTACTAATATAAAGTTTAACGTATAAAATTAAAATCTACTAAAAAAATATAACTAATTACTATAAATATACCTAGATACGTTACGTTAAAGACCTAAGATAATATATAATAAGAAAGAAATTACTAGGTATCTACTAATATATTACTAAATACCTCTTAAATAGATAGATTCTTATAGATATAGAGAGGCTAGAGTAACTATTTAGAGTATAAATCTAATTACTACTTTAATAATTATTAGGTATAGGATTAATTAAAATAGTAGCACCTAGATATAAAAAAGGTTAAGAAGATTCTTACCTAGCTAAAACTAATAAACTAAAAAAACGTCTAAATATTTATTAAAGTCTATGTTTATTATAGAATCTAGATTATTAGCTTTACTATAGTTATAGAACTATTATTTCTCCTACTTAGAAAAAATACCCCTTTCGATTAAGAATCTAAGTAGTATTTAGCTATAGCTTCTCTAAAAAGAGTCTATATATAGCGCCTATACTATCTTAATTAACTATAGTAAACTTCTAAGTAATATTTATAGTAGTAGATAGATTAAAGAAAGATAAAGCGCTATTCTTATATAGCTTAATATACTTAGGCGCTAATACCTAATTAGATATAAAAGTAGAGTCTAATTAATATTAAAAAATTAGACTTAAGTAAATATAAGTATACTATTACTATTAATACTAAAGAAGTTTTACTTCTACTTATATAGAGTAAAATTTATAGTAAAATAGATACTAAAACTTATAGTATAGCTTTAGCGTAGCGTAATAGACTTACTAGAAGTACTTATTATATAGCTCGCCCTTTTAAACTTCTAGAATTTTGATATTATTTATATACTAAGAAAGAAGAATATAGTAGCTAACGCCTTTTCGCGTAGGCCTAAGCTAGAGAGATAGAAAAGATAAAGAACTAGAAGAGAACGTTAAGACTTTATTAATATATACCTAAATACTACTTAGCTTATCTTAGAGAAGATCTATAAAATAACCTTAGTACTTATATATAGCTACTACTTAGTAGACCTTTTTTTTAAACTAGATTAGATAATAGCTATTTAGAAGAATCTTAGTAACTTATAGTATAGATTCTTTTTAGAAAACGCTTAGAGAACCTTAATAAGTTAGAATTACGCAAGTTTAATATAAAGTATTATAAATAACTATTAAAGAATAATATCTTTTTATACTACTAAGTAGGGGAAAGCCTTAACGCTAAGTTATAGATAACTCTAAATAGTAATAAGAGATTATTAGAGACTATATAATAACTTAAGGTATAGAAGTAAAGAAGATATATAGCGTAAAGTTTAGACGCGCTATTACTAAAAAAGGTAATATAAATAAGTTAAGAAGTATATTTAATCTTATTCTAAATACTAATTATATATATTAGTAATAATATAAGAAGCTTTATAGCCTATAGAACTACCTTCTATTCTCTTTAGATTATTATAATTAATATATATATACTACTAGGACTAAATAGCTATAAGTATCTAATAGTTACTTAGAACTACGCGTCTAGTTAGCTAGAAGCTAAAGCGCTAGTAAAAAATAATTTAAAAGCTATTTAGAAGTTTCTAATTAATAATATATTTAGTATAGAGACTACTACTAAAAATTAGCTAATAGTAGACTAGAGAATAAAAGACTAATTAAGAACCTCTAGTAATAAAGTATAATAGAGTTATTTTAAGTACTTATATCTATAAAAGTAAGGCCTAATTAAGCGAAGTTATACTTCTATAGTAGTAGTACTAAAGAAGCTTTAGAGAAACTAAGTAGATAACCTAGCTAATATACTCTAAGCTAACTAAATAACTATTAAATAATCTATATATAAATACTAGCGTACTTAGTATTAGGCTAGAAATATATTTTTCTAGTAGAGCTTTTAATCTCTATATAGTAAATATTACTATAGTTAGAAGTTAAAGATACCCTAATACTTCTTAATAAAAGCTTAGTAATTCTAGAGAAAAGATAAGAGGTTCTAGAAAGCTATTAATAGAATAGTATAGCTTAGATAGAAAAATAAGGACTACTTTAATAATATAAAGGTTCTTTAGAAAGAACTATTAGCTATTAGAGACTTTATATTACTACGCGACTTCTTTTATAAGACTAATAGATTAATACTTACTAAATTTCTCTCTAAATAGACTAGTCTATTTCGTATTATAAAACCTATTAGAAAGGATAGTATAATCTAGAAGAACTAGATAGAACTCTATTCTATAGTTATACACTAAGTAATAGGCTAAAGCGTTTTATTTAGCGTACTATAATAGAGCTATAAGTAACTAAGCTAAAAAAGAGTAAAAAGACTACTAAGTAGCTATTAGAAAAGACTATAGATAGTAATAAGAATATATAAGATATAGTATAAAAGATCTTAATTAATAAGCGCTAAAATATAGTTAGGACGCCCTTATTAGAGAAGGTAGCTAAGTAGGAAAAGAGAAACACTATAATCTTAGATACCTAAATATAGCTTAGCTAGATAGCTAGCTTTAAGATATATAAGAAGATAAAGATATTATAAGAGTACTATTAAAGATAAGGAAGGCTATAGTAGTAGTACTAAGAATAAGAGAAAAGTTTAATATATTTAAATATTACTTATTTCTATAGTTATTAATAGTAGGTAGGATAGATATAAGGCATAAAAGAAGCTTAGATAATACTTTCAATTAGAATAGATAAATAACTAAAGATTTAAATAGAGAAAACTAAGTACTATTTTTATAAGAAAATATAAAAAGATAAAGACTACTATAAGGCTTAGATATCTCTAAGATATAGATTATATCTAAGAACTATCTAGTAAGTATTTAAGTATAATAGAAGAAAAGAGGTCTATTTTCTCTAAGTAGAGAAGGAGTATAGTATATAAAAGATACTTAGAACTATTCTTAGAGGATATAGTAAAAATAATAGGTAGAATAGTAAGCCTACTAGCTAAATATAAAGAATAGTAAATAGTTTAATTAAGCTTCTTAGTAAAGTTATTAGTAACCTTAGTAGTAGGTATAGTAAAAATAGTAAAGAGCGTAATAAGTAAATAGTAGTTAGAATATATCTTAGCTAAGGTAAAGAAGTATACGTAAATAGTAAAGATAAAGTAAAGTAGGTAAGTATAGAGAGCTACTTAGAAAAGAAGAAGGTTTAAGTAAGAGGTAGAATAATATATAGCTAAGAAGAAAGAGATAATATAAGCTATTATTATTATTATTTAGGTAGTAAATAAGCGTTTATAGTAAATACTAGCTTAACTAGGTAGTAAAGTAACCTTAGAAAGTAGGGTATTAATAACTAATAATAAGAGCGGTTAGCTATAGTAGAATAATATAAAAGTAATATATAAAGTAGAAGAGAACTATAAAGCTAAGAAGCTATTAGAAGCTCTATAGAAGTAAGTAGTTTAAAAGTATATTCTTTTTACTACTAGCTCTCTAGAGGCGGCCTAGTAAATAAGATAAAGCTAAGTACTTATTATAAAGAGTATTAGTTAAGTTAATTAAGTAGTCTAGATATAAGAAAGAATAATAGTATAAGTCTAAGTAACGCTTAAAGTTATAAGCTCTAAAGACTTAGCTAATAAAATACTAAGCTAGTTAGACTATAATTAGAAAACTCTAGAAACCTCTTATTTAGGTATAGAATACGCGCTAAATAGAAGAGCTAATAGCTTCTAAATACTATATAAATAGTATTTAGAATCTAAGGAGTTTTTAGAGAAGTATCTTAAATAAGATTTAAATAAGTATACTAAAAATCTCTAAATACTAGATAAATACTATTTAGAATCTAAGTATCTATTAGTAAATATTAGTAGATATTAGTAAGATAATAGCTACTAAGGGGACTAAAGAGCTACTAAATTAATAAAAGAAGAGACTTAAGATATCTTTAAATAGCTATTAGCTACCTAATATAATAGAAACTAAAAGGACTTAAAATAAAAATAGAAAAAGAAGGAATAGGTATTAGATAGTAGCTAAACGCTTTTTATTTATTTAAATAAAATTAATTAGGGAGGCGCTTAAGAGCTAAGGGATTTTTAGAGAGATAGTAGATATCTAGAAAAGATATATAGTTTATTAGTATCTAGTCTAGAAAGCCTTTAGCTAAGATAAAAGAAGAGAAAGCCTTTCTTTCTAAGTAAGGGAGAGATATAGTAGAGGAAATAGAGATAATAGAAGCTAAAGGATACTTAGACGTCGAGATATTAGAGCGCGACGAATATTACTTAAATAATATACAATACATATACATACTACTTAATATAATTTCTAATACTTATATTAAGCACACGTTTCTATAGGCATTCGCTCTACTACACTACTAGATAAACTTATAGTTAGAAATATCTATAAAAAAGACTAAGTAGTTAGAATAGTAAATTCTAGACTATATAAAATATATACTTATAAATTTAATAAATACTACTAACTACTTAAATATAAGGCGTAACTAGTTATTAAAGTTAACTAGTAGCGTAATATTATAGCTTAAAATTATATATAGTAACTTTTACTAGCATATTCTTCTAGATACTAATAGTAATTATAGTAAAATATAACTTAGAACTTAAGTAGTATAATATAATAAATACTTTTATATATACTACTATTAACTAAAAAATATTTATAAGGATACTATATAGCTATTAGAAGCTAAGTACTATTCTTAGATTAAATAAGATACTTTATAGGCTACGTATTTTACTACTACTTTAGTAGAGAGAGTTTATATATACTCTTAGAGTACTTAAGTTCTAGAAAGTTCTCTATAAACCTTACTATCTTATTAGATAGTATTATTATATTCTTTTATATGATAATATTCTGATATACTATAAGAATATAGAGTACTAGGTATAGTAAGCTATTAAGCGTCTTTAAAAGAAGTACCTTTTTACTAGTAAGAATAACCTTTAGTAGTTCTTAGGCGTTAAGATTATTAGAGACTAAAAGTTAAGAACTATTTAACTATTTTAGGTAGCCTATATAGATAAGATTATTTAACTAGCTACTAACTAATTAGATATAATACGCCTATAATAGCTAAGCTACTACTATAGAATAGCCTAGGTTTCTTATTAGAGATTAATAAGTACTAGTATAAGATAGAATTACTCCTCTTTATAGCTATAACTACTAGACTTAATATTACCTTTATAATCTTATAACTTACTTACTTTCTATTAAACCTAAGATAAAAGTATTATAACGCTATAGATAGAGTCTTACTATACTTACTTATAATAAAGTATCTAGTACTCTAACTTAGAGATAGTATAGGCTTATAAATAGCTAGTAATACTTTCTTTACTAATAATACTCTAGATAGAAAGAGCTCTTAGGGCTATATAATTAAGCTCTTTAATAGGCTTATTACTTAAAAAGTAATTAAATAAGATATAGTTACTACTTCTATAATAGAAGCTAAGCTTCTTACTTTATTATAAGTTATAAAGAAAGCTTTATTTATCTCTAGACTACTAAAAGAGCTAATTATATAGCTAAAAATATTTATAGTTACTATCTAATATAATAATAAGTAGATAATTTGCCTAGTTATAGAAGAGATCTCTAAGCTTTAAACTAAGCTTAGGTATATTAATATTTATAACTACTAGATTAGATAGAAGGTCTCTATAGGTAAAATATCTATTAAGTATATACCTACTATAGATATAATAGTAGATAGTCTTACTAAGGCGCTACTACTAAATAAGTAGCTAGAGTTTCTTTAGTAGTTAGGTCTTATCCCTACTAAAATAATTATAGCACGAAACTAGGTACTACTTAAGAAAATCTAAGAGAAACTTAAGAGTCTTATAGTCTAACCTACTATATAACTATAAGTCTAGCTTATAGGCGTTAAATACCTCTAAGCTAAAGAGGTATATTAGATTAAAGTACTATAGTAGAGAAGAGTAGTATATAGATACTAAGTACGCTAGTATAATTTAGTAACTATAATAGCTAATTAGAGTATAGAGGCTCTTAGTACCCTCTAGGTACACCTAGTGTAGTATAGACACGTAGATAATAGATAATATAATTAATATTATTAATTATTACCTATTATCTAGAGTTCTATTAAACTAGTAAATATCTAACAATAGTAAGTAAAGTAGATACTAGTAATAATCTATATAATAAAGAATACTCTAAAGATAATACTTAGAAAGGCGACTAAGTAGTATAGTATCTTACTACTATAGTATATCTATATTATATAATAGGGAAAGATATCTATAGAATAGATTTAAACTACTAAGCTAATTAATTCCTACTTAATAGAAAGTACTATATAACGTACTAAGGTAAGCTATAAAATACTAGTATAGCTAAAGTATTAATAGTAAGTAAAGCTTAGCTAGAAGTATACCTATAGAGAATCTCTATATAAAAGTAGATTAGACTCTAAGAAATATAATATTAGCTTTAAAGAGTAAGGCTCTATATAATTCTAAAGTTCTATATATATCTATAACTTTATAAGTATAGTTATGTATTATATACTAATATAGATATACTATTTCTACTATACCTAGTAAATATAGATAAGCTTAAAGTATACTTTAATAATATACTTAATATTATTATATAAAAAGATAAAACTATTATCTCTATTATATAAAAGTAGAGATACCTATTCTTTAATATTAGTAGTTATAATAGAAGTAGCTACTATTTTTACTAAACTTAAACTACGCTAACTCTACTACTAATTTAGATACCTTTATATAGAAAGACTATATAAGATATTAATAGTAGCTAGATATAATATTAATACTATAAATACTTAAATAACTCTTAAGGAAGGGGACTAATATATTATTTTAATAAACTTTTTATTAAAACTATTCTACTATATAATATAAACTTTAATTAAACTATTATAAACGCTAACTACTAACGTAATATTACTACTAAGTCTTAACGCTTATTAATAGCTTTTTAAGTAATCTAACCTAATAATAATACCTATACCTACGCCTACGCTACTATAATAATACTAATACCTAGTAACTATAATATAGCGAAGATAGCTATTACTATACTTTTTCTATTATATAAACCTAATCTAATACTCTATACCTAATATTAATAAAGATAATATACTTACTATCTACTCTAAGCCTAAGAATATTATATAACTATAAGCTAATAAGCTCTATATAATACTCTTACTATAAGCTATTATCTTTACTATATTTACGCTATCCTCTTCTTATATACTATTATACTATAATTATTTACTAATACTATCCTTACGCTATTTAATACCTTACTACTCTCTCTCTCTCTCTCTCCCTTCTTTAGCTATACGTAAGCTATTAGGTAAGCGTATAAGTAATATTAATAGTAGTAAGGACTTATTATATTTAGGTATTATAGCGCGGCTAGTAGTAGAGAATAGTAAAGTTATCTTAGTATAGGTAAAAGGTAACGCTATTATAAAGATCTTAGTAGAGTTAATTAAACTTAATAATCTAGTTACTAAGAAAGATTATTTCTATAGTACTATAGCTACTTTATAATAACTAGAGCTTTATATCTATAGTTATAACTACTACTTTATTATACTTATTTAGCTTATATAAATAGTAGAATACTATATTAAAGTTACTTTATTAAAAGCTAAGACACTTAGTTATCTTATAATCTTCTTTACTTATATTAATTCTAGTCTAACTAGATCTAGAGCGCTATTAATAAATAGTAGTATTACTTCTAGCTAATAGTTCTAGAAGTATTCCTCTATAGTAGTAGTAAATATAACTAGAAGGTTATAGCTAGTTTCTACTACGTAGTCTAATAGGTTTACTCTTAGTATATTAAAAGATAGTGTTACTATCTATAATCTTATTATAATCTAATTACAAAATTTATATACGCTACTAGTAACTAAACTATAGTTGCCTACTACCTTAGCTACTTTTCTAACCGCTTAATAACTATTACTATCTAGATATATTCTAGTACTACCTCTACTAACTACTTAAAGCTATCTATTATCTTATAGTTATAATTATATTAAACTTCTAAATTCTCTATAATATCTTAATTACTAAGCTTATAAGTTACTTATTAGTTACTTACCTATAGTTATATAATATTGTAATACTAAGTTTAAATCAGCTTATTATATACTAGAGACTACCTATACCTACGCCTATTTACTAAGCAAATACTATGACCTATAAAGTCTAAGGTATTAGAATAATACTTTAACTACTTTTCTATATTACTATTATAATAATATTACGTTATAAATTTCTACTACTAAGCATCGATATTACTTATATACCTTTATAATACTTAATAAATCTAAAAGTTTTACTACTTTTACGAATTATATAACAAAGTACTATAATATTAGAAATTCTCTATTAAGGGTAATACGTACTTTAACTATAAGATTATTATTAACTATATATAAATTAGTAACTAAGATATACTATATATTATTAATACTAATACCTTATTCTAAGTAGCTATATTCTTTAAATTAATATTATATAAGATATATAGAATATACTATATAAGTACTAGATTAATACCTATTAGAGACTACCTAATTATATTATATATAACCTAAAAACGAACTTTATATTAAAAGAGTTTTAGAACTATATAAAGATTATAGAGATAGAAGAGATAAGGGCTATGCGGCGACGATAAAATGTGCGAGTTTATAGAAATAGTAGAGTTAATAGGTGCAGGGCGCAATACTAGAGTTAACGTAGAGTTAAAAAGTAGTTTATTTAGTTAAGTTTAGTAGGCTAAAGGGCAGAGGGCGCTTAAAGGGCTAATATAGTTGTGTAGTCGTTAATTATATAGTAGCGAAGGCTATAGGCTTAGTATATAAGAAGCACTAGAGGGGAGTTTATTAAGTCTATCTTTATTTATATATTACCGCCGTAAACGATCGGAAAACATACTTAACAAAGACAAAAACTAGCTTGCTAGTATAAGCAAGCATATCGACTACGTAGATCTAGGATTATAGAGAAAGAATACTAATAGATACTAGTAAGATATACTAGATAGTAGAAAAGATTAATAAGTATATAGACTACTACGTTCTATATTTAATATACTACGTATAGAACTTAATAGTACTACGTATAATAAGAATATATTATAGATAGTAGTAAAAGCGCTAAATAATATAGTAGGCTCTAATAAGCTTATAATAACTCTCTTTATTTTTAGTATATACCTATATATTAACGCTAACTTACCTCTATTACTAGAGATAATATAATAAGCGGAGGCTATATAGAAGGTAATAAAAATATTAAAGAATAAGAGAGCTAAGCTTAATATTAAGTAGGCGATTAATACTTAAAATAGACTAAGGTTATATAATATCTTTAACCTTCTACTTAACTTAGAGATTATAGTATAGAGAAAAAAGAGAAAATAGTAAGAGCTATATAAGCTAAAGAGAGTATAAGACTAAAATATTATTATAGATATAGAGAATAGGCTAGTTACCTTTAGGTATATAGACTAAGCGATACTACTAGTTAAAGGACTCGTATAAATTAGAAATAATACTATTACTAAAAATAGAAGATATTACCTTTATATAAATTAAAGCCTTATAAGTAAGAAAGTAAGGTAAACTAAGAAAGATTATATAGTACTATATATAAGTATTTCTAATATAGAAGAAAAGAATAACTATATATATTATATAATAGCTATAATAAGAGAATTATTATAATAGTAGAAAAACTCTTTAATGAATTAGATTATATAGAGATAGATACTCTTATTACTAATAGTATATTTAAGATATTATAGTATAATCTAGATATAAAGTATAAAAAAATCTTTAACTTTCGCTTTATATAAGAAGTTAAAGATAAGACTATTATTAGATATTTACTATTTTTAATAGAACTCTAGATAAAAGGTAATAATTTGTAATATTAATAATATTCTTATATTCTATCTATGTATCTATACTATATTAGTATACTTAGAGGGTACTAAGAGCCTCTATACTCTAATTAGCTATTATAGTTACTAAGTTATACTAGCGTACCTAGTATCTATATACTACTTTTCTCTACTATAGTGCTTTAATCTAATATACCTCTTTAGCTTAGAGGTATTTAAGCCTATAAGCTAGACTTATAGTTATATAGTAGGTTAGACTATAAGACTCTTAAGTTTCTCTTAGATTTTCTTAAGTAGTACCTAGTTTCGTGCTATAATTATTTTAGTAGGGATAAGACCTAACTACTAAAGAAACTCTAGCTACTTATTTAGTAGTAGCGCCTTAGTAAGACTATCTACTATTATATCTATAGTAGGTATATACTTAATAGATATTTTACCTATAGAGACCTTCTATCTAATCTAGTAGTTATAAATATTAATATACCTAAGCTTAGTTTAAAGCTTAGAGATCTCTTCTATAACTAGGCAAATTATCTACTTATTATTATATTAGATAGTAACTATAGAATTCTCTAGCTATATCTCTAGCTTCTTTAGTAGTCTAGAGATAAATAAAGCTTTTTTAATAACTTATAATAGAGTAAGAAGCTTAGCTTCTATTATAGAGGTAGTAACTATATCTTATTTATTTACTTTTTAGGTAATAAGCTTATTAAAGAGCTTAATTACGTAGCTCTAAAAGCTCTTTTTATCTAAGATATTATTAGTAAAGAAAGTATTACTAGCTATCTATAGGCCTATACTATTCTTAAGTTAGAGTACTAGATACTTTATTATAAGTATGTATATTAAGACTCTATCTATAGTATTATAATACTTTCATTCTAAGTTTAATAAAAGTAGGCAAGTAATAAGGTTATAAAAGTATATCTAGTCTAGTATTTATAGCTATAAAGAGAATCAATTCTATCTTATACTAATACTTATTAATCTCTAATAAAGAGGCTAAGCTATTCTATAATAGTAGCTTAGCTATTATTATAGTATATTATATTTAATATTAGTATAGTTAGCTAGTCTACTAATCTTATCTATATAAGCTATTTAAGATAGTTAAATAGTTCTTAACTTTTAGTCTCTAATAATCTTAATACTTAGAAACTATAAAAGGTTATTTTACTAGTAAAGAGGTACTTATTCTTAAGATACTTAATAGCTTACTATACTTAGTACTCTATATTCTTATAGTATATAAAAATAATAGCGTATTCTACTACTAAGCTAGCTAGACTACTAAGCCGGCTACCTTTTCTTAGCATTACGAATACTACGTACGAACTATAATACTATCTTAAAACAACTCTAACTTATTATATAAAGAAGGTAAAATTAATCTTACTCTTTAGGCTTATAACTTAGGCTAATTTAAGAGCCTATAACACGCTACTATAGCCTTTAGCGTATAATATTAGTAGCTCTCTAATTAGCTTAATAAAATTAAGTATTAAGCTTAAATACTACTAAACTATTAGAAACTCT
The DNA here is from genome assembly GCA_014334815.1 of Pyrenophora teres f. maculata. NCBI lineage: Eukaryota > Fungi > Ascomycota > Dothideomycetes > Pleosporales > Pleosporaceae > Pyrenophora > Pyrenophora teres. Next base: position 868,140 of record CP060572.1, on the reverse strand, counting down.
CTTCTAGAGAAGAGTAAACTATTATATAATATATTCTTAACTTAAACGCGTAAGGATTTACCTTCTAGCTTTATAAAGTAGTAGATATAGCTAATAAGCTATTAGCTATATATAGTATGATACCTATTAGTAAAAATTAGCCTAAGTAGTTTATTTCTTATATAAAAAGCTTAAGATAGCTTCTAATTAAGTAAAGCATTACTAGAGAATACTCTAGAAAGACTTAGAGATTATTAATATCTAGTTTAAGCTTATATAAGAGATAAAAGCTAAGTATTAAGTTTTTAATAATAATATTTATAACTTTAATAAGATAGGATTCTAGATAGGTATTATTAGCTTAATAAAAGTAGTAACTAGCTTAGAGTATTATATAAGGCTAACTATAATTGAGCTAAGTAATTATAAGTAGATTATAATTATCTAAAGTATTTACGCTACTAAGTATATAACTCTACCCTTTATTATCTATAAAAGATATATCTATATTTTAGTATAGTATAAAGAGGCTTTAATACTATATAACTAGAAGCTCTTAGTATCTAAGAATAGCTAGATAAATAATACGCTTAGTCTAGAGTAGTTAAAGTACTTAATAAGTATATAAAGACGCGTTAGATAAAGTTATATAAGCTACTTATCTTAGATAGCTATAAAAGCTATCTTAACTAAGATTTTAAGGACTACTACTTTATATAAAAGATTTTAACTCTCTATATACCTACTTATTTTTATATATACTTTAGCTCCTTATTTTAGTATAGTATAAAGAGGCTTTAATACTATATAACTAGAAGCTCTTAGTATCTAAGAATAGCTAGATAAATAATACGCTTAGTCTAGAGTAGTTAAAGTACTTTAATAAGTATATAAAGACGCGTTAGATAAAGTTATATAAGCTACTTATGTAAGGGGCTACGCTTAGGAAGCTATTGCATAGGTATACTAGAGTTGTATTTGATAGGGAAGAGAACTATAAGCTATCTTGTGCTAAAGGTTATTTAGAGAGCGGCTTAGAATAACCTTCTACCTATAAACTATATAGATAGTCTAAGCGTTATTTAGACGTAAGTAGTTAATCTATACGTCTTACGCACGTAACTAAGATATTATTAAGTATTTACTAACTAGGCTCTAGCCTATTATAATACCCCCTTTCTCTCCTCTCTTAGAGGGTCTCTTAGCGAAAACCTTCTAGTAAGCGTCCCTCCTTATTCTAAGTATCCTTTATATAGGCCTTTTATTAATCTAAAGCTTCTATTTCCTCTAGTAATTCTACTAGCTAAAGATTTATTAGAGCGTATTTAACCTATTTTACTTTATAGTAAAGGCGCTAACTACGTTCTTAGCGTTTTTACTTCTTACTTATAATCTCCTCTATAAACTACTTATTCTTATTACCTACTTATAATAGTAGCAGCTAATAGTTATCTTATACTTAGCTTAGTAGAGAGTCTAAGTTAGCGAGGCGTAGTCTATTAATATAAAAGACTAGGTAGTAGCCTAGAGGAGTATCTAGCTTAACTAAGTAGCTATTAATTACTTTTATTACTATATATTTAGTACTCTTCTAATTAAGCTTTTATAACTAATATTCTATCTTATACTATTTATTAAGCTTTAGCTAAACTTTATTACTAACCTTATAGTTTCTAGCCTTTTTATAGTATTAATTTATTTACTTCTCTTATTCTACTTAGGCTTTAGCTATACTAGCTTATACTAAGTTAAATATATCTTAGAACTTAGCTATAATAGTCTCTATCTTCTTACGGTTTAAATATTCTTTAGTAGTATATTTTCTTTAACTTATACTTAGTAGAGCCTTTAACTAGAGAGGGTCTATATTATAACTATATTATAAGAAGAATAAGGATACTCCTATTAATATTACATCCCTTCTATTAATAGTAATCTAAGCTATAGAGTAGTATATAGCTTAGTTATCTTATAACTAGCTAATAAACGCTTAGACGTACGCTTTCTATATACTATTTATTTATTCTATAGCGCTATTAGTCTATAGGTAAAATACTATAAATAACTATTAATTAATCTTTAGGACTTTATAAAGGCGTTCCTAAAGTACGCTAATAAACTAGCTCCCTCTATCTAATATAATTATATTAGGTAACTAATAGTAAGCTACTACTTAGCTAAGGAAGGCTTAGACTACTATCTCTATCTTAATATTAGGTAGTAGAATAAAGATAGCTCTCTTACTTAAGCAATCTATAATAACTATAAAGTAGCTTATACCTCTACTTATTAGTAGTCTTTTAATAAAGTCTATAAATATCTCTTTCTATATCTAATTTAGTATTAGTAGTAGTTTAAGAAATTCTTAGGTACTTTCTTACTATAGCTTTATTCTCCTATAAATATTATAGTTTTTTATATAACATCTAATATTATCTAATATACTTAGCTAGAAGAAATCTTAGGTAACTATTTTATAGGTAATCTCTCTATCTAGATATCTAGCTAAGAGAGAATTATAGACTTCTCTAATTATTTAGGTATATAGTTTTTTATTATTTAGTACCTATCTCTTACCTTAATATAGTAATTCTCTCTAATCGCTAATTATATACTCTAAGATAGAGTATTTATACCTAAGCTTAGTAGAAACCTTTATTTCTACTCTAGTACTACTTATACTACTTACTAGTACTATTAATTATTTCTTAGAGCTTCTAGCTATAGCTTCTTAAGTTCTAACTAGTCTATACTACTTTTATTAGTAGCGGCGTCTTATTAGTCTAACTATTTTTTAGTTAGGCTAAGATAGCTTCCTATTTATCTTATATAAATCCTTACTAATATAATTTAGCTCTTAGTTAAGTCTTCTTTATCTTTACTTACTTCTTTATAGTAGTAGGATATTAGTTTTAAGATTTAGATAATATACTTTTATAAGCGTTTATCTCTTATATCTTCTAGTAGGTCTTATTCTCTTCTTAAGAGCGCATTAGCTCTTACGTTTTACTTCCCTAGCTAGTATAGTATCTCTATATTAAATTAGCTTAATAACGCGGCTTAGTAGATTTAATATTTACTTAATATCTTTAGCTTTATAAAGTACTCTAAGTTCTTATAGTTAGTAATTACTTTAAAGCTTTTTACTAAGCGGAGTTTAGCGTCCTATTCTTCTAGGTATTATATTATAGCTAGTAGTTCCTTATTATATATCTTATAGTTATATTTATAGGCGTTATTCTTTCTTAAGAAGTACGCGTAAGGGCGTAGTATCTCTTTTTTATTATACTAGAATAGCACTTCTTCTATTATATAGCTAGAAAAGTTATATTTTAGGACTATATCTTACTTAGAGTTAAACGTTGCTAGAATAGGTTCTATTATAAAGATCTCCTTTAGCTTATTAAACACGGCCTACTTATCTTTTTCTTAGGTAAAGCTTATATCGCCTATTAGATAGGTTAAGAGGGTAGTAATCTTTATAAAGTCTCTAATAAACTTTTAGTAGAAGTTAGTAAACCTAAGAAAAATATACGCCTTTTACTATCTTAGGTACTTTCTACTTCTTAATAGCTTTAACCTTATTTAGGTTTATAGAGATACTTTTCTCTATATTAATAATAAAACCTAAGTACTTAGTAGATTTTACTTTAAATTTATATTTCTTAATATTTATATAGAGTCCTACGCTCTAAAGCTTACTAAGAACCTTTTAGATATAGTCTTAGTATTATAGGCTACTATTAGTATAGATTAATACGTTATTAAGATATACTAAATAAAACTTATCTAGGTACTCTCTTAATATCTAATTAATATACCGCTAGAAGGTACTTAGAGAGTTTACTATACTAAATAGGGTAACTAACTACTTAAATAGACTAAAGCGTATTCTAAAAGCTATCTTCTATTTATTACCTTCTACTATATAAATCTTATAGAAGGCGGTAATAATATCTAGCTTTATAAACTACTTAGCCCTACTTATATTATTAAGTATCTCTTAGATAAGTAGTAAGGGGTATCTATCTTTCCTAGTAATAGCGTTAAGCGCGCGGTAGTCGATATATAATTAGAGTCCTCCTCTTAGCTTCTTTATAAATAGAACTAATAAAGAGGCTAGTAAGCTACTTATATAAATAAATCCTTTTTCTAGGAGAGCTATAAGCTCCCTTTAGAGCACTAGTAACTCGCCTTTTAATATACTATATAGTAGGCCCTATAGCAGCTATAGCTATTAACTATCTTTTAACTCTAGCTTAATTTTATAGTCTACTCTTAAACTTTAGTATAGAAGAAGTTTTAACGCTTCCTTTAGGTTAAAGAGCTTAAAATAGCTCTAATACTATTTTAGTAGTAGTAACTTTATATTTACTACTTTCTTTAGTACTAACGCCTTATTAATATCTATAATAGAGGTAGTAAATATCTATACTCTCTTCTTTAGGTCTTTAGATCTTCTTATAAGACCTATAAATATAGATGCGCTTACCTAATATATAGTACTCTAGGTTGCGATACCTTTATCGCACCTTACTTAAATACTTTTTAAGTATATAAATAGGCTCCTTTTTACTAGAGTAATTAAGATATCTTAGTAGTCTTTCTACTCTTTTCCTAGAACTACTTCTTTATCTATACTATTAAGTATACGTATAAGTAACCTCTTAGTAGCTATATATATTAAACTTAAACTTAGAGACCTTATTTATCTCTAATATCTTTCTATTAATCTCTTCTATTATCTAAGAGGTAATTAAGAAGCGCTCTAAACAGCTTTGGTAAGCGAATTTTTTACTAACTAACGCGTAGTATAAATACCTACTATTAATTAATATAGTAGCGTTATTAATAGAGTTTATAATTAAGTGCGCTATAAAGAGAGAGGTATTTATATACTTTTACTAAAATTAGTTCTATTTACTACTTATCCACTAATCTATCTTCTAAGGCTCTAGACTAAGACTTTAGTCTAGAGCTACTCTTTTTCTAAGTTATCTAACTCGCCTTTATCTATATTCTTTAGAGAAATTTTACTATCTAGTAGTAGCTCTTTTTATACTACTTAGTTTACTTTAGTACTTTTTACTTTAGAACTTCTTCTATAATACTTAGATATATATTCTTTTTTACTATAGGCGTAGTACTTAACTTAATTAGCGCTTAGCTTACTAGTTCTTATACTCGCTTTACTAGCCTTTATTAGCTCTTAGTCTATCTTCTTAGGTAGTAATAGTATCTAAGTATCCTTCTAGTAGCTTATACTATAGGCGCGCTAAGATATTCTCTCTTAGAATCTACTATTAAGATTAATATAATAGAGATTATTTAAGATTTTAATAGCTTTCTCTATATACTCCTTAAAACTAATATTCTTAAAAGTACGTAGTATAAGGCGTTAGAGCTCTATACTAAGCCTTTTACTAAATATCTCTTAGAGAATAGACTTACTAAAGTCTTAGCTAGCTTCTATATATACTAGTTAAACTTAGAGATATAATCTCTAACTAGCTATTAGTCTTACTTTAGGTATTAAAGCTTATTTAAAGCCTATTTTTAATAGTATATATTAAGAAATTAAGTATCTAGGTATCTTATAACTTTTTTATAGTACTTAGCTAGTTTTCTAGTAGCTATAGTAAAAAAATCTAGGTTACTTTCTCTTTAGTCTAACTAAAGATATATCGCTTCTTAGCATTCTAAGAGGGGTATAAGTATAAGTTATACTCTAGTTTACCTTTATACTTAATATCTAACTTAGGTAGTTTAAATAGTCTCTATTAAAATATTTTAGGTTAGGAAGCCTCTTCTTCTATAACCTCTCTAAATAGGTAGTTATATCTAGCTAGGTTTTAGGTATATAAGTCTAGGGAGCTAAGCTAAGTTTCTATTATTCTATTATATCTAAATAAGCTATAATAGAAGATAGTAGCTAAACTAGTTAGGCTATTATTACTACTATAGGGTTCTAAGGGACTTTTAGTAACTTCTATAGTAATTCTTTAGCTTCTCCTACTTCCTTTATTTATCTTATAACCTTATTTATTATTAGGGCTATAGTAGCTTCTTTTTACCTATTATTTCTAAGCATCTATATAATCTCTTAGTATATTTAGTTATTAAGTACTCTAGTAAGGTACTTAGCTAAAGCGTATATAGATAGCTTATTAGCGTTAAAGTTAAGAAGGTTATCTTCTATTCTAAATAGTAGAGGGCTTTTTATAAGCTTCTACGTCTATAGCCTACTCCTCTATAGTAAGGACTAGTAGGGCTTCTATTATTCTTTAATTAACTTATATAGGTAATCTCCTTATAGCTTACTCCTCTTTAGTAAGGAACTAGTAGAGCTTATCTCTTACTTATTCTCTATAATAAGGCTTTTTTAAATAACTCTAATAGTTATTATAAGTTATAACTTTTAGAACTATTCTTATACTTATAATTTCCTCTTAGCTATTTCTTTAGCTAAGTATTATAGCCTATACCTCTTCTATAGAGGACTAATAGGACTTTTAATAATACTTACTCTACTATAGTAAGAGGTTATTACTTATTCTTTAATTCTTTAAAGACTAATAGAGCTTCTACTACTCTTACTTACTTTTTTATAAAGTCTTTTATAGGTAGTAGGATCTATACGTTAGTACTATTAAGGTATTAGGTAGGGCTTTTCTAAATAATATTTAGTAATATAGCTTAGAGTCTACTAAGCTAACTAATATTTATTTACTCTAGATATTTTGCGAGGCTAGTAGCGTGTTTAACTAAGCGTCCTATAAAGCTATAGTTCTAGGCTAGCTATCTTATAATAGCTTCTACCTACTTATTATCTAAGGGCCTATTATACCTTTAAGTAATACTAATCCTATATAGTAGGTTACTCTACTCGCACGTTAAAGTAGTAGTTAAGAGGATTAATACGCTATAAGTTAATAGAGTCTTATAGTAAGGCTCTATTAATTAAGATTAAATATAAAATATAAGGGGCTACGCTTAGAGAGCTATTACATAGATATACTAGAGTTATATTTAATAAGAAAGAGAACTATAAGCTATCTTATGCTAAAGGTTATTTAGAGAGCGGCTTAGAATAACCTTCTACCTATAGACTATACAGATAGTCTAAGCGTTATTTAGACGTAAGTAGTTAATCTGTGCGTCTTACGCACGTGACCGAGATATTATCGAGTGTTTACTAACTAGGCTCTAGCCTATTACAACTTATCTTAGATAGCTATAAAAGCTATCTTAACTAAGATTTTAAGGACTACTACTTTATATAAAAGATTTTAACTCTCTATATACCTACTTATTTATTATATATACTTTAGCTCCTTATTTTAGTATAGTATAAAGAGGCTTTAATACTATATAACTAGAAGCTCTTAGTATCTAAGAATAGCTAGATAAATAATACGCTTAGTCTAGAGTAGTTAAAGTACTTTAATAAGTATATAAAGACGCGTTAGATAAAGTTATATAAGCTTCTTATCTTAGATAGCTATAAAAGCTATTTTAACTAGAATTTAAAAAACTACTTTTTATATAAATATTCTAACTTTTTTTATACTACTTATTTATTAAATATACTTTAGCTACTTAATATAGTATACTATTTACTATTAAAGTAAAAGTACTTCTAATATATATATATTATAGGCTTACCGTTAGAAACAATTCTTATAGGTACAGAATAGTATTGTAAATCTTATAGAAGAGAAGGTATCTATAGCTAGAGCCGAGTATATATATCCCTATACTCCTTCTACGCTAAGCCTTCCTTAGACTAGCTAAGGATAGGTAAAGCCTAAATTATCATATACCTCTAGTAGTACTTTATAGAGTTATTATATTAGCGTTAGTCTAGAGTTCTTTATAATTATTTAGTAGAGTTAGTATATTAGCGTTTTAGGTGCGGCGTATTAGTATATTAGTATTTTTAGGCGTAGTAAGTTAAAGTTACGCTAAGATAGCTCTATATAGAGTAGCGCTAAAGTACTAACGTATAGTTATATAAAATTTTATTTTATTAATATTCTAGATTAGTCCTACCTATAACGTGTATTTAGCTTATTCTATAATACGCCTCTCTACCTACTAGACTCTTACTATACTATCTACTAGCTTATTCCTTCTCTACTTTCTATACTAACCTTTCTAGCTCTATACTATCTCTATACTAGCTTTACTTTTATATTCTAAGTTAATTACGCGCTTAGTAGTACTACCTCTAGTACCCTTAGTAGTAGAGGTAGTAGTAGTAGTAGTTACTATTCTTCCTACTCTCTCTCTTTCTTCTATAATAAACCCTCTAATATCCTAAAAACTTTAAAGTAGTACTAAGTCGCGGGTTTATATAATATCTAGAGAGATAGTAAGAATAAAGACGCGCTTCTTAAGTAAGTTAAGTATCCTTACGCTAGCAAATAGGTGCGGAGTACCTACGTGTAGGTTAGGGTTAGGTTAGAGTCGCATAGACTATAGGTTAAGGTTAGGTTAGAGTTATATAGACTACAGGTTAGGTTAGAGTTAGGTCTATATAGACTATAGGTTAGGTTAGGGTTAAGTCTATATAGACTATAGGTTAGGTTAGAGTTAGGTCTATATAGACTATAGGTTAGAGTTAGGTTAAAGTTTAACTATCTAGAGTAAGGCTAGATTATATATATACTATAAATAATTACTATAATAACTAACCTAACCCTAACCTATAGTCTATATAACTCTAACCTAACCCTAACTTAGTAGTAGCGTTAAAATCTAAGTTAGGGTTAGAGTTAGATTAGAGTTCTAAGTCTTAGTAACCTAATCTAAACCTAACTCTAACCTATTTACTAGTGTACCTAACTCTAACCTAAGTCTTAGTAACCTAACTCTAACCTAACCCTAACCTATTTACTAGCGTAAGTATCTTTACTAGCTATATTTCTATAGGTATACCTCTTAAGGCTAGATTAATTATATTATAGGTTACTATAAAAGCTACGCTCTCTATACTACTTATAAGATAACTTATATATATATTAATTATTAATTCTTATTATATCTAAGACTTTACTATACTTAGAGGAACTATAAAGCTATTATAAACTATAAGAATTTTAAGAAGTTTATTAAATAAGGTAAGGCTAAGGCTAAAAAGTATTCTACTAGAGTTTATTATATCTTTATTCTAAATCTATATCTTCTACTTACCTATTTATAGTTTAAAAAGGCGCGTCGCGTGTTTAAAGATAAGCTAGAGTTAGCGTAGAATCTAGGCGTAAGCTCTAGTTTATTCTAGTCTCTTTCTAATACTCCTTATAGTACTACGCTTATTTCTTAAGGCGCTCTCTCTTCTAGTAATAACTAGAGTAGTATTAATAATTAATAACTATTTTAGATAATTAGTTAAGGTATTAACTACTTTAGCGCTATTATAAAGAAGAATACTATAAGTATTTTTATTTTTACTATAGTTATATTAGGTTTAAGTTAGAGTTATACTAATATTTTATAGTATACTATTTATAATTTCGCTACTTATTAGTTATTATCTACTCTTTACTATTACTATATTACTCTACGCTATTCTTAGAGCCCTTACGCTACTAATACTAATAATAATAATAACTTAGAGAGAGTTTATTATAACTGCGACTATAACTATAACTATAATAATAGAGGCTATAAGAGGTATTAGCGAAGTTTAGCTAGAGCTATTACGCTTAGTTAATAAAGTTAGTTTATAGCTAGGCTAGTATTATTTAGTAGTACTATAGTAAGCCTCTTAGGGCTACTTAGTAGTATTTTAGTTAAGAAAAGTTTTACTAGACTAGAACTTCTTAGGGTTTCTATAATAGCTATCTAAGATACTTACTTTTTTAATTAATCTTATTTATTTTATTATTTTTACTCTTTTTATATTTATAATTTAGCTCTTCTTATCTTTAAGGCGCAGCTATCTAGAAATATTTATAATACTACTATATTCTTAAAATCTTCCTTAGGGTGCTATAAGAGGTTAAGCTAGCCTTTTTATTTTACTAATAGCTACTTTTTATTACGTTCTTATATATTCTTTTTAGCTAAGATCTTTTCTACTTTCTATTTATATAGGTCTTTATTTTCTTCTTCTAATTCTAGGGCTAGGCCTAGCTAGCTATTAGTTTATTTTTAGCTAAGTAGAGAGTTATTAGTAGCCCTTTCTACTAAGTCTATATATACTATTTTATAAAGTCCGCCTAGGAGGTCTAATATAACTATAAGGGGAGAGAGTACTACTATAACTATATATTTAACTTATAGCTAATTAAGTTTTTAGCTAGTCTAGACTATTTTTATATTATATATAAAGAACTATACTTTATTACTTACTTAGAATTTTTCTACTAGTCTATAGGATTAGTTAGTAGATTCTTATTACTATTACTAGGTAAACGCGATAGCGGCCTAAGTAAGCGCCTATTCTTCTCTTAGTTAGTTAATAAATAAGATAGCTTTTCTTTTTAGAGATTTTTAGCTTACGCTAAGCTTAGTATAGAGTTAGATAGGTATTATAGTATAGCTATTAAGAAGGAGATTTAGACTTAAGCTAATAATAGAAGAGTTATAGTTATTTATTACTAGTTAGTATACTAGGAGATATGTATACTAGTTAGTTTATAAAAAAGAGATTATTACTTTTAGTATTACTTATACTTTCTAGTTTATTCTCTCTGTGCGCTATCTATCTAAAGATAATAGGTAGTAGAAAGAAGCTAGTTAATATTAACTAGTTTATAGAGAGTTTTTTAGAAGTGCCTTAGCTAATCTAATCTATAGTTAGTAATAATACTAGAGAGATACTTATAGAATTACTACTATATATTCTAAAATCTTTCCGCGTATACCTTAGCTATTATAGAGGTTATAGCTTCTAGCTAGATATATTTTAATAGGTAGTTAGTAATAACTAGTAAATACTAAAAGAAAGCCTTAGTTTCTTAGGGAAGTTCTATTATAAAGTCTATAGAGATTTAGGACTAGAACTAATCTATAACTAGAATAAGTTAAAGAAGGCCTTATTATTTAAGTTAGAAAGTATATATACTATAATAATAGTAATTTTATATATACTACTACTATATTACTAGATATATTATCTTAGTAGTAGTTATAGTAGATTATTTTAAAGATAGTATTCTTTCTAGGATACTTAGATAGGGGCGAATTATAGGCTTTTTAGAGTATAGTAGTAGTAAGAGGTTTCTAAGCTAAAAGCTATACTACGCTACGCTAAAAGAGGGTCTTATATATAGATAAAGTATAGTTTATAATTTATTATTTTATATTAGCGTTTAGAGGGAAGGAACGCGCTCTATTATAAATAGCTTTCTACTAGGCGCAGTATTCTTTATCTATTATAATACTCTCGTCCTATAGATATTATATATACAGAGTAGAGAATAGGGTAGCCTCTTTTAAAGGTAATTTAAGTTCTATCTAATCTTAAGATAATATTACTATAATTATTATAGGTTTTATTATATAATCCTTTTAGTATTAGTATTCTATTATATTTTAATTACGTTAGCTTAGTACGTCTAGTCTAGCGGCTATACGCCTAGGCTAGAACTATAGCTTAAAGTAGAATTATAAGAGATACTTAGCTTAGTAGTATTATTATTCGCTAAAAGTATAAGTCTAGGTAAAATACTTAAGATTTTATAGTTAGTAAGGATTATAAATAGCTTATATACGCTTATAAACTTAGATAACTAAGCTTTAATATATTTTACTACTACTATAAGTTCTTTATTATAGATAGTATAGTTACGTTATTTAGAAGTTAAGGCGGCGAAGTAATAAGTAACTAAGTATAGAACGCTATTCTTTTCTTAGAAAAGGTATTCTTTTAGCGCTTTACTAGAGTAATCTACTTCTATTACTATCTTCTACTTAGAGTTCTATTAGATAAGAATTAGATCTATAATAAAGGCGTGCTTTAGTTACTAGAAAGTAGACTCTTATTTAGAGGCTTAGTAGAACTCTACTCTATATTTAGTTAGTTTATAGAGTAGAATTATAATATTAGAGAAGAATTTAATAAAGTCTTAGTAGAAGTTAGTAAAGTTAATAAAGCTACGTACCCCTTTAATATTTATAGGTAATTTCTAGTTATAGATAGCTATAATCTTAGTAAGGTTAGATTAAAGAGCTTTACTAGCCTCTATAATAAAGCCTAAGTAGTAGACTATCTTAGTAGCGAAAATATATTTTTCTAAATTAAGAAAGAGTTTTATATCTCTTAGAAGTAATAGTACCTAAGCTACTTTCTTAAGGTAGTCCGCTCTAGATCTAGTTAAGTAAATAAGAATATTATTAAAGTATACTATTTATAGTCCCTTAGGGTTTCGCGTAGTATATTATTAATATACTATTAAAACGTTATAAGAGTACTAAATAGTCTAAATAAGTATACTAGCTATTTAAAGAGGCTATAGTAGGTATAAAACGCTATAAGATATTTATTACCTTCTATAATATAGATATAGTAAAATACTAAGTAGATATTAACTTTAGTAAACTAGATTACCCTAGAGAGTCCTTAGAGGGTCTTCTTAATAAATAGAAAGAAATAATAGTCTAATTTAATAAGCCTATTTAGACTCTAGTAGTCTATATAGAACTATTACTTCTTATTTAGTTTCTTAGCTAAGAGGACTAGAGCGCCTACTAAAGAGAAGCTAGCGTAGATTTAGCCTTTATCTATAAAATCTATAATTTAGCGTTAGACTTCTAGTAAGTAGTTCTATAGTATACTAAAGAGGAGTTCTTAGAGAAGATCTAAAAGGTGTTCTTCTATATCTTATTCTAACTAGATATAGTAATCTAGTAGGCCTTAGTATAGAGGTATACTATCTACTTTAGCCTTATTAAAAATATTCTAAAATACGTGTAACTTAGAGAGAAGCTTAGTTTTTAATAGTATAAGTAAAAGTAAGTTAGAGCTAGTATAGTTCTAGGCGTCTAAAATAAGGTTAATAGTAAAGAGGCTTATAGCAAATCTAGGGTAGATATCTTTCTTACTCTTATTATTATAGAGTACTTTCTTAAAGCCTATTTTAGCTATAAGCTTATCCTAACTACGTATTCTTATACTACTATATTCTCTACGTAGTAGATAAGTAGAGTACTATACTCTAGATTTAGTACGCCTTTAATATAGACTATCTATAGTTTTTCTAGTATTATATCTTATTCTAAGTTTAGAATTATATAGGCGGAGGCGTTAGAGCGCTAACTATTAATATTATAACTAAATAAAACTATTCTATTAATATTATAACTCTCTTTAGATTTAGTTACTAGTAAAAGCTAGCGTAGTAGGATAGTAATTATATTAAGCCTAAGCTAGGCTACGAATAAGTCGCTTATAGTATAGAAATAGGTATAGCCTAAGTTAATAAGCGCGCGGGTAAATATAGTATTCTTAATAAATAAGAGAATAAGAAATAAAAGTTTATTTATATTCTCTACTATAAAACTTAGAAGGTTAATAAAGTTATAGTTTATAGCTCTATTCTATAAAGTACCCTTAGCTATTATTTTAGCTAAGGGCTACTAGTTTTCTAAGTTATTTTTACTTTCTACTTATTTTACCTATATTATGCGTACTACTCTAATAACTACTATATTTAGGTAATCTCTTATAAAGTAACTAGTATGCGTATATTATATATATATACTATCTTTTTACGTTATTAGAAGATTTTAAGTTTAACCTAAGTTATAAAGTTATATTTTACGCCTTTTCTCTACTAAGCGCTACCTTCTTTCTTAGGTCGCCCCTCTATCTCTACCTAGGCGACGCTTACTATTTCTAAATCTCTATCTTAATTAGTTTTCTAGCCTACTTAGAATAGGTAGGTAGATATAGTATAGTATTTAATTATTATAGTTTCTATCTTAACTATAATAGATTAGTATATACCTACTCTTATAGCGTAGTTAGTATAAGTAATACCTTAGTATAGAGTAATCTATTTTATATTTATATTAAGTATATTTTATAACTTTTAGAGCTTCTACTTATCTCTCTATATATCTCTACTACTTTAAGTAAGAGTTTACTTAAAGTATAAGAAGAAGTTAGTAAAAGCTTTATCTTACCTTAGTAGAGGCTATCTAGGGTTACTTAGGCTTTCTTATAGCTATAGGTATTCTTATAGTAGAATTTTAAGTAAGCTATAAAGTTATTTAGATTAAAGTTATAGTTAGGCCCGCCTAATTTATATATTAAGGCTACCTCGCTTTAGACGCGACTACTTAAATTAGTCTAGATAAACGTATACTAGTCTTAAGAGTCCTTAATAAACTCTATATTAGTAATAAGCTTATATAATACTATTAAAGCCTATATATAATAAGAAGTCTTCTTACTATTAAAGAGTACTCTTATAGAGAGAGATTTACGTTTAATAAGAGTTATGCTAGAGTTAGAGAGGGGAATATTCTTAGAGATAATAGAATTAACCTAGAGTAGTTATAGAGGAGTTATAGCTTCGCGAAGAGCCTATACTTTCTCTAATAAGTTCTAGATAATAGTTATAAGTTAGGCTATTATAGGCCTAGAAGATTTGTAGGTAAGTTCTATAGTAGAGATATAGAGAGGTTAGTTTAAAGATTTATAATTATTATAGGCTTACTATTAGAAATAATTCTTATAGATATAGAATAGTATTATAAACCTTATAGAAGAGAAGGTATCTATAGCTAGAGCTAAGTATATATATCTCTACGCTCCTCCCGCGCTAAGCCTTCCTTAGACTAGCTAAGGATAGGCAAAGCCTAAATTATAATAATATAAGACTTAGCATGCTAATATATTAACTATATTAATAAAAAAGGCTTCTTTTCTACCTTTAAAAATATATTTTTTTAATATATTTATATATAAGAACTATAAGAAGGCTTTTAAAGTAGTAAGACTAGTTTCTATTAACGCGTAGAAAGTCTTTAATTACCTTAAGGTCTATCTTTATACACTACTACTAGTAGCTCTACTAGAAACGCCTTAGTAGTCTAAAATACTAAGTAATCTATATAAATTTATATTATAATTAGGCTTATAAGGGAATCTTTTATAATATTAATAAGCGTTTAAGAAAGCTTCTTAAAGCTTATTAAAAGAGCTAAGAAAATATAATATAAAAATATTTTTATTAGGCTTATATATAGAGCTTAAAGAGTAAGTAGTAGAGTTAATAAAGTAGAGAGGGTATAAAAGAAAGTAAATTTAGATAAGTAGTATAATAGTATAGTATAGGCGTATTATAAGTAGCTAAAAGTACTTCTACTACTTATATAATATCTAAGAAGAGTAGTAGTAAAAATAGTTAAGAAAGAACTTAGCTAGCATAAAATACTATAGTAACTATAAAGGACTAGATATAATATTTATACATATTAGAAAGATATAGAAGAAGATTCTAAATATAATAGCTATATTATATAAAAGATCTATAGAGAGTATAAAGTAATTTTATATTTCGTACGTAGTATTCGCAATGCTAAGAAAAAGTAGCCGGCTTAGTAGTCTAGCCGGCTTAGTAGTAGAATACGTTATAATCTATATAGTAGAATATAATAACTATCTTTAATAAAATAGGTAACTTTATAGAGAACTTCTTAAAATCTAAGTACTTTAAGAGTACTTATAAACTCTCTTTACTAAAGTAGTAGTGTTAGATGTTTACTATTTTAATAGAACTCTAGATAAAAGATAATAATTAATAATATTAATATATTATATTTCTATCTACGTGTCTATATCGCGCTAGGTATACCTAGAGAGTGCTAAGAGCCTCTATACTCTAATTAGCTATTATAGTTATTAGGTTATACTAGCGCACCTAGTATCTATACGCTACCTTTCTCTACTATAATACTTTAATCTAATATACTCTTTTAGCTTAGAGGTATTTAACGCCTATAAGCTAGACTTATAGTTATATAGCAGGTTAAACTATAAGACTCTTAAGTTTCTCTTAGATTTCTTTAAGTAGTACCTAGTTTCGTGCTATAATTATCTTAGTAAGGATAAGACCTAACTACTAAAGGAACTTTAGCTACTTATTTAGTAGTAGCGCCTTAGTAAGACTATCTACTATTATATCTATAGTAGGTATATACTTAATAGATATCCTACCTATAGAGACCTTCTATCTAATCTAGTAGTTATAGATATTAATATGCCTAAGCTTAGTTTATAGCTTAGAGATCTCTTTTATAACTAAGTAGATTATTTACTTATTATTATATTAGATAGTAACTATAGAATTCTTTAGCTATATACTAGCTTCTTTAGTAGTCTAGAGATAAATAAGGCTTCTTTTATAACTTATAATAAAGTAAGAAGCTTAGCTTCTATTATAAAGGTAGTAACTATATTTTATTTATTTACTTTCTAGGTAATAAGTCTATTAAAGAGCTTAATTATGTAGTATTAAGAGCTTTTTCTATCTAGAGTATTATTAGTAAAAGAGGCGTTACTAGCTATTTATAAGCCTATACTATCCCTAAGTTAGAGTACTAGATACTTTATTATAAGTAAGTATAGTAAGACTCTATCTATAGCGTTATAATACTCTTATTCTAGGTTTAATAGAAAGCGGGCGAGTTATAAAGTTATAAAAGTAATATCTAGTCTAGTAGTTATAGCTATAAAGAGAAGTAATCCTATCTTATACTAATACTTATTAATCTCTAATAGGGATACTAAGCTATCTTAGAGTAGTAGCTTAGCTATTACTATAGGTATATTATATCTAATATTAGTATAGTTAGCTAGTCTACTAATCTTATCTATATAGGCTACCTAGAATAGTTAAATAGTTCTTAACTCTTAGTCTTTAATAATCTTAATACCTAGAAACTACTAAAGGTTATTCCTACTAGTAAAGAGGTACTTATTTTAAAGACGCTTAATCGCCTACTATACGTAGTACTCTATATTCTTATAGTATATAAGAATAATATTATCTATATAGAAGAATATAATAATACTATCTTTAATAAGATAGTAAAGTTTATAGAGAACTTTTTAGAACCTAAGTACTCTAAGAGTACTTATAAACTCTCTCTACTAAAGAAGTAGCGAAATACGTAGCCTATAGAGTACTTTATTTAATCTAAGAATAGTACCTAGCTTCTAATAGCTACGTAGTATCTTTATAAATACCTTCTAGTTAATAGTAGTATATATAAGTATTTATTATATTATACTACTTAAGTTCTAGGTTATATTTTACCGCAATTACTATTAATATCTAGAAGGACCTACTAGTAAGAGTTACTATATATATATTTTACGCTATAATATTATACTACTAGTTACCTCTAATAACTAGTTACGCCTTATATTTAAGTAGTTAGTAGTGCTTATTAAATTTATAAGTATATACCTATTATAGTCTAGAATCTACTATTCTAACTACTTAGTCTTCTTTATAAGTATTTCTAACTATAAATTTATCTAGTAGTAGCTAATAAGATAGGTCTATTTAGCTTTTTTAAATATATCTTCTATTAAATAGTTCTTAAGCTTAGTTTAGTATATTAGTAAAGATAGTAGCTAATTATAATAAGGCTTTACGCCTTTAGTAAGTAGCCTTTTAATTACTACTTTATCTACCTTTACTTCTTAATACTCTCTAACCTTTCCTACTTAAGTATCTACTATAAACGCTACTACTTATAAAGTAGTCTTAGGCGTTCTTTACTAGTCTTTCTTATCTAGTAGTATTCTAGTTATTAGCTATATAAGTAACGCTATAGATAATAGTATTATTAGAAGAGTTAAGTAGCTATCTTAGATCTTTCTCTCTTAGTAGTATCCTAGTAAGTTACTTTACTTACTTCTATCTTCTTAGTTACCTAATTCTTCTAAAGTACTATCTTTAAAAAAAACTTTATTTTTAGTTACTATATTAGGGCTAGCAGCTTAATAGTCTAAATATATATTACTATCTTCTCTAGCGTGCTATATATAAAGCTCTCTATTAAGTCTTTAATTTTACTATTAATACTAAGTTCTTATTAAAAGTAACATCTCTTATACTAATTACTTTAGTAAGTAAAGGTATCTAGATTTAGTAGATATTAGTAGACTAGTATCTAACTAAGTATCTAATCTATACCTTAGGTTAAGGCGCTAAAGGCGTAACTTCTCTTTATAGATATTATCTATTATTATAAATACCTTATAGCTATATACTTTTAGGTATATAAAGTTTAGCTTATATAGAGTGGTAACTATCTTATTACTAAATACTACTTTTATAAAGAAGACTTTATATAGTATCTTTTAGTAGTTATTATAGTTTAAAGTTCTATTATATAAGTATACTATAGCTTAAAGAATTTCTAGCTATAGTTTCTAAGAGAGATTAGCGTTAAAGCGTATTATACGTACTTTCTTCTTATTTATACCCCCTAAGCGCTTAGCTCTACTATTCTAAGCCTATATATCTAGAGTAGAGGGCTTAACCTTAATACTCTATATTACTAGCTAGCGTTTAACGTCTAGTTTTACTATAGTAATCTTATTATTTATTAAATAGTTTTAATTCAGATATTATAGTAGTTCTTTAGAAATAGAAGAAAGATTATAAGTAGCTATATAATTAACTTAGCTATATCGTTATCTATAAAATATAGATCCTACTAGATGCTAGAGAAGTAATTAGTAATAAGTATTTAGCTTTTCTATTTTATTATAGTCTAGTACTTATATATATAGAAATTAATCGCTAGTTACTCTTCTAGTCCTTTATTATTAGTTTATAGTAAGCGTCTAACTTATCTTCTTAACTTTACTCTTCTATAGAAGTTATACTATACTATTATTACTTTTAAACTTATACCCCTTTAGACTACTATACTAGATATTTAATTACTACTAGTCTTAGATAGCTAAGTCTCTTATACTATAGTATTACTAAGGCTTTCCTTAGTCCTCGCTTTATATAGGTAGTAATCCTATATATATAGACTAAGGCCTAAAGTAGAGGATTATACTCTAGTACCTACTAGCTATAGATTTCTAATAAATTACTAATACGTTAATTATTAAGTCTACGTAAGTTTATTAAGTTTAATTTAGTATTCTACTAGATTCCCTCCTACTATAGTAGCTAGAAAGATACTAAGTTATATATAATTTCTAAGTAGATTACTATATTATATAGTACTATTAAGGTTATCTCTTTTTAGTATTATAGACTAATATCTATTATACTATATCCTTATATATAAACTCTTACGCTACCTATCTAAATATAGTCGCCTAATAATAATAAGTAGTAGTTATAAATATAGTCTAGGTTATTTATAATATAGTATATAGCGCCTAAGTTAAGGAAAAAAGATTATAAGAGAGAGTATATATAGTTAGTTATCTTACTTAGTAATAGAGTAGTAAAAGCGGCGTCTATATCTATAATTCTCTAGCCTTCTTCTTATCTTTAGAGTAACTAATTAGCTTTAGAAGTATCTAAAAGCTTAATAGTAAGTATATAGATATAAGATCTACTCTATCCTTATATTAGCTCTTATAGTACTAGATTATATTCTATCTTATATTTAATTAGTTCGCGAATAGTTAGGTTTAGTTTCTACTACTTTAGGTATTATCTAAGTAGATATAGTAGTATCCTTTTAGGTTATAGTATTATCTATACGCTTTATACTTAAAGTATAATATAGTTAGGAAGTCTAGCTCTAATTCTAAAGATCTCTTAAGAGCTAATATTAATAGCTTAACTTATCTAAAAGCTAGTATTAATAGCTTAACTTATTTATTTTACTATAGCTTTTAAAGTCTCTCTTAAGCCTTACTAGAAGATAGTATAGTTTTAGAACTACTAGGCGTCTCTAATAACTCTTAGTTAGATTTACTACTAGTAAGAGTATTATTATAGATATCTTTATAAGCTACTAGAGCGGCGTATAGCTTTATATTCTAAGTTAGGTAGTTTATATTATATACTCTTAAAACTATTTTAATATCTCTCTTTATAATATTTTTAGTAGTCTTAAACCTCTACTATAGAAGTTAGTTACCTATATTAGCTTAACCTTATTTACTACTTTTATAAAGTTATCTTAAACTATAGATAGGCGTTATAGTTCTAGTACTTTATATTTCTCTACTTATATAGCGGTATAATTATACTTAGATAGCTAAGTATCCTAATAAGTAATACTTCTTATAAGTCTAAGTACTGCTTAGTAGCGCATACGCGCTCTTATTATTTTAATATTATTATCTATTCTAATAGTATTTCTTAGGTTTTCTAGCTACTCTCTAATTATCTATTATAGAATAAGGTATATACTTTATAGATAGGTTAATATAGTAGATTAGATAAAAGTAGAGATATATTATAGGTCTAACTACTCTTTTTTATATTTACGTAGATTATTCTTATATTAGTTAAAGAGTATCTTAAATATATTTAGCTCTTTCTTAAAGGCCTTAAGGCCTCTTAGTAAGAGCTCTATAGAGTTTATAGAGTCTAGTATATTATTTACTCTCTAAAAGTTACTAAAAGTAGAAGCTTTTATTTCTATAGGCTTTTCTTCTAAGAGAGTTATTATTTCTAGGTTAATAATATTCTAGACGTTATATATAATATAGTAAACTTTAAGTTATTAGGACTACGCTATAAAGTTTATATAGTTATAGAGAATAATTATTATATCGCGCTAGTTCTATATTATAGTAGATACTCTTAGTAAGGTAAATAAGACTCTTAATTATTAGATATTTACTATTTTAATAGAACTCTAGATAAAGGTAATAATTAATAATATTAATAATATTATATATTCTATCTACGTGTCTATATCGCGCTAAGTGTACCTAAGAGGTGCTAAGAGCCTCTATACTCTAATTAGCTATTATAGTTACTAGGTCGTACTAGCGCACCTAGTATCTATACGCTACCCTCCTCTACTATAGTGCTTTAATCTAATAAGTAGTAATATATATAGCTTATAGAGTACTTTATTTAGTCTAAAAATAGTACTTAGCATCTAATAGCTATATAGTATTTTTATAAATACTTCTTAGTTAATAGTAGTATATATAAAAGTATTTATTAAATTATACTATTTAAGTTCTAGGTTAAGTTTTACAATAATTACTATTAGTATCTAGAAGAATTTACTAGTAAGAGTTACTATATATATATCTTACGCTATAATATTATACTACTAGTTATTTTAGTAACTAGTTCTATCTTATATTTAAGTAGTTAGTAGTAATTATTAAATTTATAAGTATATATCTATATATAATCTAAAATTTACTATTCTAACTACTTAGTCTTTGTTACGAACCTAAGAAGACGGGGCACGGTAATCTATATACGGAAGTAATAAAGGAGTTACTTTACACGAGTTAAGTAGACAGCTAACTTTTAAGGACTAATAAGTAGCGTTACCCTATAGCTTACGTAATCTTATAGTCTTAGTAAAAGGCTACTATAGAATAAGTTATATATATCCTATAATATCCTATAATATCCTATAATACCTATAAGGTATTATATATAGGATATATAAGACCTTATAGAATATATAAGATATTAAGTTATATTCTCTAAGTATATAGTAACTAGATAGCGCACTTATATAGTCGCTATATTTAACTTTAAAATCTAAAGATTAGTACTTAGTTCTTAACTCCCTATATATTATATTAATCTACTAATTATACTATATAACCTAATATCTATTATATTACTCTATCTCTAAGAACTAACCTAAGATTATCTTTAGATAATCTTTATACTTTAAACACCCTTAAGATAAGTAATACTCTAATAAATACTTAATAAAACTTTATTAAGCTATACTAAGGTAGCTAGACCTAATCTATTTATAGTAATTAATATAAGCTTAAAGACTAAATTCTTTAGTTTAATCTCTTTTTTAGGTTTAAAGGTAAGAAGGTTAACTCTACTAATTATAGACTACTTATAGTAAGCTATATATAAAGAACTACTACTACCTAGATTAAGCTTTATCTTAATAAATATATAGAGATAATAATAATAATAATAATATTAAATAAATATTTAAAGACTATCTTATCTTTAAAGATAAGCTTAGATAGTAATTAAGAGTTATTAATAAAGAGTCTAAAGTAAATTATATAATCTAATAGCTTAAATAAACTTAATTAGTTACTAACTACGCTAGTATTTTCTAAGGATATACTCTAAAGACTAACTAAGATAATAAGGTATTAAGGGTTATATATAAATAAGGACTTAAGAAAAGGGTTAAAAAGAGCTTATATAAAGTAGCGTTATAATTAATAACCTATAGAATCTTATCTAAGAATTAATTTATATAATATACACTCTATAAATTATAGTAGAAAATTTAACTAGTTAGAGCTACCTAGTTAGTATAACGCATAAAGAGATAATTCTTTAAGAAGAAACTAAGATATTAGATAATACCTAGAGGTATTATACTCTTTACTAGTAATAACTAGCACGACCCTAATATAATATAACTAGATAATATTAATAAAGGTAAGAGATTTAGAAGGAATAATAAGAAAAAGCTATATAATAAAAAGAGATTACTTATTATAATTATAATAAGAAAGGTTATATAGCTAGAGACTACTATAGTAAAAATAAAGTAGTTAGATAACTTAATATTATCTATAAAGTAGTACCTACTAAGTAATATAAGATATAGAATATTATATCTAAACTAACTATTAAAATTAATATATAGAAAAGTATTTTAGAATTAGATAATTTTATACTTATAGAATTAGACTTAGAAGAAGAAGAGCTTACTTTAAAGTATAATATACTTAAAGATAAGTCTAAGGACTTAGAAGCTATAGAAAATACTCTAACTAAGATATTAAAGTTCTTACTAATAATATAGGAACTAAGCTAGATTAAAGACATAATCTAATTATAGAAAGAACTAATAATACTAATCTTAGAAGAAGAGAAGCTAGAGATCTATAATAAACTTTACTAAACTAGAAATAATTAGAAGACCTTCTAATATAGCTATAAGAGAAAGGCTAAAAATATTAGTAAATTAAAAGAATATAACTACTAGATAGACTCTAAGAACTTAGAATATAAAAAGTTATTATAAGTTATATATATTTATAACTATTATAAAGTATACTACTTAAATAAGTCTAAATTAGGATAGTTTCTAGAGGAAACTAAATAATTATACTACTATAAGTAGTAATTCTTTAACTATAAGAATAACGTATACTTAATATACTTATAGAGTAAAAGAGAAAAAGTATACTTTTTAGGTTATAATAACTCTAAAGAAATTAATTAAATAAAATAGTATAGCTAAAAGAATATAATAAAAGAGACGCTTAAGAATATTAATAACCTATCTAGTAAATATGCTTTAGTAAAGAATATAACTTTTATATAATAACTAAAGAATTCTATAGATTTAGAAATTAGACTTTTTTAAGCTAGCGCCTAGTCTAGGATAGCTTAGTAAGAAGATTAACTTAGTAAACTTTTTAGACCTTATTAAGCTCTAGGTAAAGCTTAAAGGGAGATAGATAAAAGTATTAGTAGATTTAAGATTATAAGCTAACTATATTTTAGCGTATATAGCGTCCTTAGCTAGACTCAAGCTACTATAGAAATAAGAAGCTTACCTACTATATATAGCTAATAAAGAGCTAATACTAAGTAAATAAGAATTACCTATAAAGTTAGATAAGTAACGCTTAATATCTAAGAATACTAAGAGAAGATAGACTTAGATATCTTTAGACTAGCTACTTATAATATTATATTAAAACTTCTCTAGTTATAAGAATATAACTTATAAATTAACTAGAAGTTAAAAATATTCTTATTTAAGTGCTATAAAATAGACGTAACTATAAGCTAGCCTACGTATTATTAGAGTATAATAGTAGATAAGAGGAAACTAAATAATATTATAAAGAAAAAATAAGCCTTAATAAAGGATAGCCTTAAGAAATAAAGGTCTAACTTAGTAGACGCTAGAATAGAGCTGTGATAGGCTAGAGCCTAGTTAGTGAACACTCGATGATATCTCGGTCACGTGCGTGAGACGCACAGATTAACCACTTGCGTCCGAACAACGCTTAGACCATCCGCACAGTCTATAGGTAGAAGGTTATTCCGAGCCGCTCTCTGAATAACCTTTAGCACGAGATAGCTTATAGTTCTCTTCCCTATTGAATACAACTCCAGTATACCTGTGCAATAGCTCCCCGAGCGTAGCCCCTTACAAGAGCTACTAAATTAATAAACTAGAGTTTTAGAGAAATACGTAACTTCTAAGATTCTTTAGAAATATAAAGAATTTAAGTATTTATTCTAAGAAGTAGTAGATAAATAAGTATTACTAAAGTACTAATCCTAGAACTATAAGATTATTTTATAAGAAAAAAAGAAACTAACTTATAGCCTAATATATAGATTATTAGAAAAGAAATTAAGTATATTACGCGACTATATTAAGATAAGTCTAGTAAAGAAATATATCTAACTATTATAGTTACTAGTAAGATATCTAATTATATTTATTCTAAAGAAAGATAGGAAACTATAACTATATATAGACTATTATAAGCTTAATAATATTATAATTAAGAATTAATACTTCTTACTAAATATTATAAAAGTATAGAATTGATTATCTCGCGTAAAGATCTTTATAGTATTAGATCTTTAAGATAGATACTACCTTATTTATATAGTAAAAGGTAAGGAGTAGAAAATAGCGTTTTAATTAAGATATAAATACTATAAATATATAATTATACTATTTAGGCTTATAAATACTCTAGCTATATTTTAGAAACTTGTTAATAATATATTAAGAGTATATTTAGATATCTTTATTATAGCTTACTTAGATAATATTCTTATCTACTTTAAGACTTTAGAGGACTATATTAAATATATTAAGATAGTACTAAGGGTCTTTAAGTAGTTTATCCTCTAACTTAAACTAGAGAAGTATAAATTTTATAAGACTAAAGTTAACTTTTTAGGCTATATAGTAAAAGTAGATAGAGTATAAATAAGTAAAGAAAAGATTTAGGTTATTAAGAATTAGCTAATACTATAATAGTTATATAAATATAGTTCTTCTTAGAATTTTTAAACTTTAACTAATAGTTTATTAAAATTCTTAGATATTACTATCCCTTTAATAAAACTTATAAGAAAGGACGTACCCTTTAAATAGAGTAAGAAAGTAGAGAATATATTCTAGATACTTAAAAAAGTAAGTATAAAACTACTATACTTTTAAATATTCTAAGTAGAATACTTATTACGCTTTAAGACTAATATATTAGATCTTACGCTAAGTAGATACGTAAGTTAATTATATAAAAGTAAATAATACTCTATTACCTACTACTCTCGCAAATTCCTAAGACTAAAAGAATAATATAATATTTATAATAAAGAGCTACTAGCTATTATTATATACTTATAATACTAGAGAGTATACGTAGAAAGCTACTTAGAACTTATAATATATATAGATTATAAAATCTAGTAAACTTTATAACTACTAAAGTACTTAACTATAGATAAGTAAGATAGTTAGAACTACTAGAATAATATAAGTTTAAGATTATATATATACTAGAAAAAGAGAATAGTAGTAAACGCTCTTAGCTATAGACTAGATATTATAAGTACTAAGGAAGTTATTAATACTATAATACTTAAAGTTAATAAAGATAGATTACTAAGACTAGTGAAAACGCTAAACGCTATCCTCTATATTAGAAATATATACTAGAAGAATTATAAAAGTAATTATTTAGTAATACTATAATAACTCTATATATAGTTACTTAAGTATTACTAGAATAATAGAACTTATTAAATATAACTATAAGTTCTTAGGAATAAAGGAAAAAGTTACCTTATTTATTATAAAATATATAGACTATTAGAAGAATAAACATAATACGCACGTACTTTATAGTAAGATATAACTATTAGAGCTATTTATAGAACCTTAGGTAGATATCTCTATAGACTTTATTATAAGTTTACTAGTCTTAAGAGACTTAGTAATAAATATAAGATATAACGTAATACTTATTATAATTAATTAATTTACTAAGTAAGTAGAGTATATTCTATTTAGAAATAATTTTATAGTAGTATATCTAGCTTATATTATTAATAATTAAATTATTAGATATTATAGTATACTAAAGTTAATTATAAGCGATAGAGATAAGCTCTTTACTTTAAACTTTTAGGTAACACTTTTAGCCGCGATTAGTATAAAATAAAAGCTATTAATAGCGTTTTATCTATAGATAGATAAATAGATAAAAAGAATAAATAGAACTATAAAAGTATATCTTAGGATATATATTAATTATTAGTAAACTAACTAGGTTTCGCTTCTACCTATAGTATAAATAGTATATAATAATAAGCTTTTAAAATCTATAGAATAGACTCTAGAGTCTATCTATATAAACTATAGAGATACCTAAATCTTTTTACACGTATACTTCTAAGTTAAAAAATAAAAGTAGCTATTACTATAGCTAAGGAGCTAAAGGTAGTAATAAGTTACTATAGAGTAAACTTAACATAGTATAACGCTAAAGTATTTTAAATATTAATAAAATATAAAAATAGTAGCTTAACTAAAAAAGGGGATAAAGTTTATTTACGTATAAAGAATCTTTATATAAATAACTAAGTAAAGGACTTAATAATATTAAAGTTAGACTATTTTTAATTCTTAACTAGAAAGGACTAGTTATATATATACTTAACTTTCTACTAGACGCTAGAATATATCCTAGGTTTATTATAAGCCTTTTAGAACTAGTATACCTAAATACGCTATTATAGAAAACTTTCTACTATAAAATAGAAGAAGAAAACGAATTTAAAGTTAAGAAAATTATTATATACTAAGTTATAGATAATAGAATAAAATACTTAGTTAAATAGTTAGGTTACACAAATAGTAAAAATATATAGGAACTAAATATAAACCTTATAAACTACTACTAGCTACTTATATAGTATTATATAAAGCTTTTAGCTACTTATTAAAAGTAGAATCTCTATTTAAGAAAGTTAGTATAAAGGTACTCTAATCTAATATAGAAGTACTAGGTATTATACTATCTTTAAGAAGACACATCTTCTAGTTATTATTATCTACTACCTTTAGCGCTTTAATCTCTTCTATAAATTTTCCTAACTTATCTACCTACTACTATTTATAACGCTTTAGCACTTTTCTTTATTTGCGAAGATAATTTTTTTTTATATATACTACTAATAGAGTATCTAATACTACTACCTCTACTATATTAGCTTTAGACTCTTATTATTCTAAGTAAGCTAGTTTTTAGTCTAACTAAGAAAAGTCTAGTAAGAGAACCTCTACTAGTATATATAACTTTATACTATTATAATAATAATTCCTATATTTCTTCTTTAATAATAATATGTGATACTCTAGATTCTTTTTTACGTAATATTAATAGTAACTATAGCTACCTAACTAATACTATTTATATAATCGCCTAGAGTATAATAATAAGTAGTACTATAAGAAACTATAAAGTTAGTTTATAAGGATATAAGATAGAGAAGAGAGAGGTAGTATTATAAACCTAAGAAGACGGGGCACAGCAACCTATATATAGAAGTAATAAAGAAGTTACTTTATATAGGTTAAGTAGATAGCTAACCTTTAAGAACTAATAGGTAGCGTTACCCTATAGCTTACGTAATTCTATAGTCTTATTAGAAAGCTACTATAGAATAAGTTACGTGTATTCTATAATATCTTATAATATCCTATAATATTCTATAAGATATTACGCATAGGACATATAGGACCTTATAGAATATATAGAATATTAAGTTATATTCCCTAAGTATATAGTAACTAGATAGCGTACTTATATAGTTGCTATATTTAACTTTAAAATCTAAGTATTAGTACTTAGTTCTTAACTCCCTATATATTACATTAATCTACTAATCGTGCTATATAACCTCGTGTCTATCGCATCACTCTATCTCTAAGAACTAACCTAAGATTATCTTCGGACGATCTTTATAGTCTTCTTTATAAGTATTTCTAACTATAAGTCTATCTAGTAGTAGCTAGTAAAGTAGATCTATTTAGCTTCTTTAAATATATTTTTTATTAGATAGTCTTTAAGCTTAGTTTAGAATATTAGTAGAGATAGTTTAATTATAATAGAGCTTTATACTTTTAGTAAGTAGCCTTTTAATTACTACTTTATCTACCTTTATTTTTTAGTACTCTGTAACTTTTTCTACTTAGGTACTTACTATAAATACTACTAATTATAGTGTAGTCTTAGGTATTATCTACTAATCTTCTTTATTTAGTAGTATTCTAATTATTAGCTATATAAGTAGCGCTATAGATAGTAGTATTATTAGAAGAGTTAAATAGCTATTCTAAATCTTTCTCTCTTAGTAGTATTTTAGTAAATTACTTTACTTACTTTTATCTTTCTAGTTACCTAATTCTTCTAAAGTACTATCTTTAAAAAAACTTTATTTTTAGCTACTATATTAGAGCTAGTAGCTTAAGAGTCTAGATATATATTACTATTTTCTCTAGCGTACTATATATAAGGCTCTCTATTAAGTCTTTGATTTTATAATTAAATACTAAGTTCTTATTAAAAGTAATTTTTTTATACTAATTACTTTAGTAAGTAAAAATATCTAATTTAGTAAATATTAGTAGATTAGTATCTAACTAAGTATTTAATCTATACCTTTAGATTTAAGCGCTAAAAGTATAACTTCTCTTTATAGGTATTATCTATTATTATAAATGTCTTATAGCTATATACTTTTAAATAAATAAAGTTTAGCTTATATAAAGAGGTAACTATCTTATTACTAAATACTACTCTTGTAAAGAAGACTTTATATAGTATCTTTTAGTAGTTATTATAGTTTAGAGTTCTATTATATAAATATACTCTAGCTTAAAAGATTTCTAGCTATAATTTCTAAGAGAAATTAGCGTTAAAGCGTATTACTTATACTTTTTTCTTATTTATACTCTCTAAGCGCTTAGCTCTGCTATTCTAAGCTTATATATCTAAGATAGAGGGCTTAACCTTAATACTCTATATTACTAGCTAGTATTTAATATTTAGTTTTACTATAGTAATCTTATTATCTAATTAAATAGTTTTAACTAAAATATTATAGTAATTCTTTAGAAATAAAAGAAAGATTATAAGTAGCTATAAAATTAACTTAGCTATATAATTATCTATAAAATATAAGCCCTACTAGAAACTAAAAAGTAGTTAGTAATAAGTATTTAGCTTTTCTTTATTATTATAGTCTAATACTTATATATATAAAAGTTAATTACTAGCTACTCTTTTAGTCTTTTATTATTAGTTTATAGTAAATATATAACTTATCTTTTTAACTTTAATCTCTTATAAAAGTTATACTATACTATTATTACTTTTTAAACTTATACTTTCTTAGACTACTATACTAGATATTTAAATACTACTAGTTCTAAGTAGCTAAGTCTCTTATACTATAGTATTACTAAAGCTTTTCTTAGTCTTTACTTTATATAAGTAGTAATCCTATATATATAAACTAAAGCCTAAAATAAAGAATTATACTCTAGTACCTACTAGCTATTAATTTCTAATAGATTACTAATACGTTAATTATTAGGTCTATATAAATTTATTAGGTTTAATTTAGTATTCTACTAAATTCTCTTCTACTATAGTAGCTAGAAAGATACTAAATTATATATAATCTTTAAGTAGATTACTATATTATATAGTACTATTAATATAATCTCTCTTTAGTATTATAGTATAATATCTATTATACTATATCTTTATATCTAAACTTTTATACTACCTACTAAGATATAGTTATCTAATAATAATTGGTAGTAGTTATAGATATAGTCTAGGTTATTTATAATATAGTATATAGCGCCTAAGTTAAAGAGAAATAATTATAAAAGAGAGTATATATAGTTAGTTATCTTACTTAGTAATAGAGTAGTAAAAGTAGTATATATATTTATAATTCTCTAGCCTTCTAGTTATTTATAGAGTAATTAATTAGCTTTAGAAGTATCTAAAAGCTTAATAGTAAGTATATAGATATAAAATTTACTCTATTTTTATAGTAGCTTTATAGTACTAAATTATATTTTATTTTATATTTAATTAGCTTATAAATAGTTAGGTTTAGTTTCTACTACTCTAAAGTATTATCTAAGTAGATATAGTAGTATTTTTTTAAGTTATAGTATTATCTATACGCTTTATACTTAGAGTATAATATAGTTAGAAGGCTTAGCTTTAATTCTAAAAGTCTCTTAAAAGCTAGTATTAATAGCTTAACTTGTTTATTTTACTATAGCTTTTAAGGTCTCTCTTAGGCATTACTATAGAATAGTATAGTTTTAAAACTACTAAGCGTCTTTAATAACTTCTAGTTAGATTTACTACTAGTAAAAATATTATTATAGATATCTTTATAAGCTACTAGAGTAGCGTATAGCTTTATATTCTAAATTAAGTAGTTTAATATAATATACTTTAAAACTATTTTAATGTCTTCTTTTATCATATTTTTAGTAGTCTTAAACTCTTACTATAGAAGTTAGTTACTTATATAGCTTAACTTTATTTACTACTTTTATAAAGTTATCTTAAACTATAGATAAGCGTTATTATTCTAGTATCTTATATTTCTCTACTTATATAGTAGTATAATTATACTTAGATAGCTAAGTATTCTAATAAGTAATACTTTATATAAGTCTAAGTACTACTTAGTAGCGCTTACGCGCTTTTATTATTTTAATATTATTATCTACTTTAATAGTATTTTTTAGGTTTTCTAGCTACTCTCTAATTATCTATTATAGAATAAGGTATATACTTTATAGATAAGTTAATATAGTAGATTAGATAAAAGTAGAGATATATTATTAATCTAACTACTTCTTTTTAAATTTATATTGGTCGTTCTTATATTAGTTAAAGAGTATCTTGTATATATTTAGCTCTTCTTTAAAGGCTTTAAAGCCTCTTAGTCAAAGCTTTATAGAGTTTATAGAATCTACTATATTATTTACTTTTTAAAAGTTACTAAAAGTAGAAGCTCTTATCTCTATAGGCTTCTCTCTTAGAAGAGTTATTATTTCTAGGTTAATAATTTTTAGATATTAATATAATATAGTAAACTTTAAGTTATTAGAACTACGCTATAGAGTTTATATAGTTGCGGAGGATAATTATTATATTACGCTAGTTCTATATTATAGTAGATGCTCTTAGTAAGGTAAATAAGACTCTTAATTATTAGATATTTACTATTTTTATAGAACTCTAGAAAAAAGGTAATAATTTATAATATTATAATATTCTTATATTCTATCTATATATTTATACTATACTAAGTATACCTAGAAGGTACTAAAAGCCTCTATGCTCTAATTAGCTATTATAGTTACTAGGTCGTACTAGCGCACCTAGCATCTATACGCTACCTTTCTCTACTATAGTACTTTAATCTAATAACTATATAACTATATCAAATATCTAGACTTATACTAGTAGGCTACTTTAATAAAAGTAAAAAGAAAATTCTTACCTAATTACTAATAATATAATGTATAAGCTAATAGCTTTAACTATTACTTAGTAAATTTTTTATTATATTATATAGTATATTCTACAAGCTTAGAGACATTATATAGATATATATATAGTTAAAAGATAAGCTTCTAAGAATATTATACACGTGACCTCTAAAGGAACTTTAGTATATATTTTCTTCTAATACTATTCTCCATATTATATAACTACTATATAGAGTAACTAAGTTAGGCCTATATTAGTTTAAAATATGCAATAACTACTATAAGAATAAGCTAAAGATAAAACGTTAACATATAATCTATACCTACTTATTATAGATAAAGGATAGACAACGTTTAATATTACTAGACTATAGATAGATAATACTCTATTAATTCTTATAGCTACTTTATATAATAAGAAGAAGTAGCTAGAAGCTACTAACTTCTATATAAAACTAAAAACTATTCTATCTAAGTATAACTCTATTAAGTTTAATAGAAGTAAAATATTAATTATATAAGAAAAGATTATACTAGTATAGAAAGGCTAAACTACCTACCTATATATAATTAATACTATAGCTAAAGACATTGTATATTAATATATTATATAGAGGGTAAAAAAAGTATATATTATATTAGTATAATAGCTAGAAGTAGTATTTAACCTATTACAACTACCTAGATAATAGCGCTAATAGAAGAGAACTATAAGACCTTAACGTATAAATATAATAGTAAATTAATAACTTAATAAGAGGCCTAACCTTTATACTACTCTAACTTAAGAAGGTATAGCTATTTATCTTTATAGATAGCTTATTTATAAATAATAAAGACCTTAGCTTATAGCTAAAATTTATTGTTATTATTATAACTAACTAAGTATTATATAGAAAAAGAATATAACTTTAAACTTTATAGAAATATTATATACTAGAATTTAATTAAGTATAAAAGAGTAATACGTAGTATACTTACTAGTAAGCTATATAGTATAGGAAATAGATTTAATAGCGCTATTACTATAAGTACAATACTATAGTAGATTATATAAACTCTTAATATTCTATACATTCTAGTTATAGTATATTTAG
Organism: Pyrenophora teres f. maculata; assembly: GCA_014334815.1. Lineage (NCBI taxonomy): Eukaryota > Fungi > Ascomycota > Dothideomycetes > Pleosporales > Pleosporaceae > Pyrenophora > Pyrenophora teres. The sequence continues at coordinate 835,345 of CP060572.1, read as the reverse complement.
ACTTAAAGTTATTATATAACTACCTTATTAAATTAGGTATATATAATAGACTAGAGCCTAGTTAGTAAACACTTCATAATATCTTAGTCACGTGCGTAAGATATATAGATTAACTACTTGCGTCTAAATAACGCTTAGACTATCTATATAGTCTATAAGTAGAAGATTATTCTAAGCTGCTCTCTAAATAATCTTTAGTATAAGATAGCTTATAGTTCTCTTCTTTATTAAATATAACTCTACTATACCTATATAATAGCTTCTTAAGCGTAGCCTCTTATATTTTATATTTAATTCTAATTAATAGAGCTTTACTATAAGACTCTAGTATACTTATAGCGTATTAATTCTTTTAACTACTACTTTAACGTGCGAGTAGAGTAACCTACTATATAAAGTTAGTATTACTAAGGTATAATAAGGCTTTAGATAATAAGTAAGTAAAAGCTATTATAAAATAGCTAGATTAAGACTATAGTCTTATAAGACGCTTAGTTAAATATATTACTAGCCTTATAAATACTTAGAGTAAACAAATATTAGTTAGCTAAAGAGACTTTAAACTATATTACTAAATATTATTTAAGAAAGGCTTATTTAATACTTTAATAGTATTAAGATATAAATTCTACTACCTATAATAGACTTTATAGAAGGTAAGTAAAAGTAGTAAAAGCTTTATTAGTCTTTAAGGAATTAAAGAATAAGTAATAACTTTTTACTATAGTATAGTAAGTATTATTAGAAGTCTTATTAGGTCTCTATAGAAGAGGTATAGACTATAATACTTAGCTAAAAGAATAGCTAAGAGAAGATTATAAGTATAAAAATTAGTTTTAAAAGTTATAACTTATAATAACTACTAAAATCTATTTAGAAAAGCTTTATTATAAGAATAAGTTAAAAATTAGTTCTATTAGTTTCTTACTTAAGAGAAGTAGCCTATAAAGAGATTATCTATATAAATTAGTTAGAAGCCTTACTAGTCTTTACTATAAAAGAGTAGGCTATAGATATAATAGCTTATAAAAAGCTCTCTACTATTTAGAATAGAAAATAACTTTCTTAATTTTAATACTAATAAGCTATCTATATACGCCTTAGCTAAGTACCTTACTAAAGTACTTAAGAACTAAATATACTAGAAGATTATATAGATACTTAGAAATAATAAGTAAAAAAAAACTACTATAGCCCTAATAATAAATAAATATAAAATAAATAAAGAAAGTAGAGAAAGCTAAAGAATTACTATAAAAGTTACTAAAAGTCTCTTAAGACTCTATAGTAGTAATAATAGGCTAACTATTATAAGCCTAATAGAATAATATATTTTAGATAATAACTTAGATAATAAGCTTACTAGAACTAATAGCTAGTTAGCTAAAAGATTTAGAAACATAGTATACTACTAAACTTCTTTTAGCTACTTTTTAAGTTAGAATACTTATATATACTAGTATACCTCTCTTTTACGCGCTAACGCCTATTTCTATAAAGAGTAAATTTTTCTATCTAAAACTATTTAATAGAGATAGATTAAAATACTTAGCTTTCTACTATAAAGTAAAAGTAAAACTCTAATATAAATATAAGAGAGCTCTAAGCGTTACTTAAATAGAGTATATAGTAAGTAGGTATTTTAGTAAAGCTATAGACGTACTACTACTTTAAGCTAAAAAATACTAAACTATAGTAGTATTAATAACTTATAATATTTTTAATCTAGTAATATAATAATTTATACAAGAAGTTAAAGGCCTTTAATTAGCTCTTAAACCTAAAGTAGAGTAAGCTATTAGTTAAGAACTACTATATAGAGTTTAACTAGCTTAAGATCTAGTTAGAGAAGTACTTTAGTAAAATAATAAATAAAAGTATATTTCTAAAAATCCTTTATTTTAAAGCTATAGAAAGCTCTTCCTATAATAGATAAAGACTTATTATATAAGTAGCTTATTAATAAAGCTATTTAAATATCTAATAACTTATACTAAGTAGATCTAATAACTTAAGCCTAATAAGAATATATACTAGTAAAATAGCTAACTCTAAAAAGTACTTAGATATAATTACTACTAAAGAAGATAAACTAAAGCTAATAAAAGCTAGTAAAGTAAGTACTAGAGCTAGTAGGCTAAGTACTAATTAGATTAAGAACTACGCTTATAGTAAAAAAAATATATATCTAAATATTATAGAAAGAGTTTTAAGGTAAGAAGTACTAAAGTAAGTTAAGTAGTATAAAGAGAGCTACTCCTCAATAGTAAAAGTCCTCTAAAGAATATAGATAAGAGTAAGTTAGATAACTTAGTAAAAAAATAGCTTTAGACTAAAGTCTTAGTCTAAAGCCTAAGAAGATAGATTAGTAGATAAGTAGTAAATAAAACTAATTTTAGTTAAAGTATATAAATACTTGTTCTCTTATAGTATACTTATTTATAAACTCTATCTTTAATATTACTATATTAATTAATAGTAGGTATTTATACTATATATTAGTTAGTAGAGAATTTACTTACTAAAGCTATTTAAAGCGCTTCTTAATTACTTCTTAAATAATAAAGAGAATTAATAGAAAGATATTAAAGATAGATAAAGTCTCTAGATTGAAGTTTAATATATATAGCTACTAAAAGGTTACCTATACGTATATACTTAATAGTATAGATAAAGAAGTTATCTTAAAAAAGAGGTAGATAGACTACTAAATATCTTAATTACTCTAGTAAAAAGAAGCCTATTTATATACTTAAGAAGTATTTAAGTAAAGTATAATAAAGGTATTATAACTTAGAGGGCTATATATTAGATAAGCGTATTTACGTTTATAGGTGTTATAAGAAGATCTAAATACCTAAAGAAGAGAGTATAGATATTTACTACCTCTATTATAGATATTAATAAGGTATTAGTACTAAAAAAGGTAGTAAATATAAAGTTACTATAACTAAAATAGTATTAGAGCTATATTAAGCTCTTTAATCTAAAGAAAGTATTAAACTTTCTCTATACTAAACTTTTAGAGTAGACTATAAAATTAAGCTAAAGTTAAAGAATAGTTAATAGCTATAGCTACTATAGAGCCTACTATATAGTATATTAAGAGATAAGTTACTAGTACTCTAAAGAGAGCTTATAGCTCTTCTAGAAATAGAATTTATTTATATAAGTAGCTTATTAGCCTCTTTACTAGTTCTATTTATAAAAAAGCTAATAAGAGAACTTTAATTATATATTAACTACTACGCGCTTAATACTATTACGAAAAAGAATAGATACTCTCTACTACTTATCTAAGAGATACTTAATAATATAAGTACTACTAAGTAGTTTATAAAGCTAGATATTATAACTACCTTTTATAAGATTTATATAGTAAAAAATAATAAATAGAAAATAGCTTTTAAAATATACTTTAGTCTATTTAAGTAGTTAGTTACTCTATTTAGTATAGTAAACTCTCTAAGTACCTTCTAGTAATATTAATTAGATATTAAAGAAGTACTTAGATAAGTTCTACTTAGTATATCTTAATAATATATTAATCTATACTAATAGTAGTCTATAATAATATTAGAACTATATCTAAAAGATTCTTAGTAAACTCTAAAGCGTAGGACTTTATATAGATATTAAAAGATATAGATTTTAAGGTAAAATCTACTAAGTACTTAAGTTTTATTATTAATATAAAGAAAAGTATCTCTATAAATCTAGATAAAGTTAAAGCTATTAAAGAATAGAAAGTACTTAAAATAGTAAAAAGTATATAATTATTTTTTAAATTTACTAACTTTTACTAATAGTTTATTAGAGATTTTATAAAGATTACTACTCTATTAACTTACTTAATAAGCGATATAAGCTTTACTTAGAGAAAAGATAAATAAACTATATTTAATAAGCTAAAAGAAATCTTTATAAGAAAACATATTTTAGTAACTTTTAACTTTAAGTAAGACATAATTTTAAAATATAACTCTTCTAGCTACGTAATAAAAAAAGTACTATTTTAGTATAATAAAGAAGAGATACTATACTTTTACGCGTACTTCTTAAGAAAGAAAAATACTTATTAATATAACTATAAGATATATATATAGCTACTAACTATAGTATAATATTTAGAAGAGTAGAACGCTAAACTCTATTTAGTAAAGAGCTTTAAAGTAAATACTTTATAAGAACTTAAAGTACTTATAAAATTAAAGATATTAAGTAAATATTAATTCGCTAAGCTATATTATTAAGCTAATTTATATAGAAATACTATAGTAACTAAAGATGTAAAATATAAGAGCTAATTTACTTTTAAGAAGAGAATAGAACTTATTAAAAAATATAAAAGATAAACGCTTATAAAAGTATATTTTAAATTCTAAAACTAACGTCTTACTACTATAAGAAAGTAAGTAAAAATAAAGAGAACTTAGCTAAGAGCTAAGTTATATTAGTAAAGATTTATATAGAATAAATAAGAAGCTATTTTAGCCTAATTAAAAAATAGTTAGACTAATAAGACGCTACTATTAATAAAAGTAGTATAGACTAGTTAGAACTTAAGAAGCTATAGCTAAAAGCTTTAAAGAATAATTAATAATACTAGTAAGTAGTAGAAGTAGTACTAAAGTAGAAATAAAAGTTTTTACTAAGCTTAAGTATAAAATACTTTATCTTAGAGTATATAATTAGTAATTAGAGAGAATTACTATATTAAAGTAGAAGATAAGTACTAAATAATAAAAAACTATATATTTAAATAATTAGGGAAGTCTATAATTTTCTTTAGCTAGATATCTAAGTAGAGAGATTACTTATAAGATAGTTACCTAAACTTTCTTCTAGCTAAGTATATTAGATAATATTAGATATTATATAAAGAACTATAATATTTATAAATAATAAAGCTATAGTAAGAAAGTATCTAAAGATTTCTTAAACTACTACTAATACTAGATTAGATATAAAAAAAGATATTTATAGACTTTATTAAGAGACTACTAATAAGTAGAGGTATAAGCTACTATCGCAAGTACAATGCTCTTGTATACGAGCTTCACGCTCTAATTAGTCAGTATCACTCTAGCGATATAAGCTCTATGCTCCAAAGACACTATTTCCTATATAGACTAGCGAGATGCTCTCTGCGAGCATAAAAGCGAGCTTTTCTGCTCACTTAGATAGAACAATAATTCATCTTCTAAACATTCCAAAGCTCCTTCTTGCCACAGCTACTTTATAATTATAATAGATTACTTAATTAAAAGAGGTATCTTTATCTTACTATCTAATATTAAGATAAAAATAGTAGTCTAAGCTTTTCTTAGCTAAGTAGTAGCTTACTATTAGTTACTTAATATAATTATATTAAGTATAGGGAGCGAGTGTATTAGTATACTTTAGAAATACCTTTATAAAGTTCTAAAGATAAATTAATAGTTATCTATAGTATTTTACTTATAGACTAATAGCGCTATAAAATAAATAAATAGTATATAAAAAGTATATATCTAAGTATTTATTAGCTAGTAATAGAATAACTAAGCTATATACTATTCTATAGCTTAAATTATTATTAATAAAAGATATTATAGGCTTACCGTTAGGAACAATTCTTATAGGTACAGAATAGTATTATAAACCTTATAGAAGAGAAGGTATCTATAGCTAGAGCTAAGTATATATATCCCTACGCTCTTCCCGCGCTAAGCCTTCCTTAGACTAGCTAAGGATAGGTAAAGCCTAAATTATAATATACCTTTAGTAGTACTCTATAAGGTTATTATATTAGGGTTAGTCTAGAGTTTTTTATAATTATTTAGTAAAGTTAGTATATTAGCGTTTTAGATATAGCGTATTAGTATATTAGTATTTTTAGGCGTAGTAAGTTAAAGTTACGCTAAAGTAGCTTTATATAAAGTAGAGCTAAAGCGCTAGCGTATAGTTATATAAAATTTTATTTTATTAATATTCTAAATTAGTTTTACTTATATATATATCTAGTCTATTCTATAATACGCCTTCTTACCTACTAGACTTCTACTATACTATTTACTAGCCTATTCTTTCTCTACTTTTTATACTAACCTTTCTAGCTTTATACTATTTCTATACTAGCTTTACTTCTATATTCTAAGTTAATTACACGCTTAGTAGTACTACTTCTAGTACCCTTAGTAGTAGAGGTAGTAGTAGTAGTAGTTACTATTCTCTCCGCCCTCTCTCCTCCTCTTATAATAAACCCTCTAATATTCTAAAAACTCTAAAGCAGCGCTAAGTTATAGGTCTATATAATATCTAGAAAGATAGTAAGAATAAAAATACGCTTTCTAAGTAAGTTAAGTATCCCTACTAGCTATATCTTTATAGGTATACCTCTTAGGGCTAAATTAATTATATTATAAGTTACTATAAGAGCTACGCTCTCTATACTACTTATAAAATAACTTATATATATATTAATTATTTATTCTTATTATATTTAAGACTTTACTATACCTAGAGAAACTATAAAGCTATTATAAACTATAAGAATTTTAAAGAGTATATTAAGTAGAGTAAAGCTAAAGCTAAAAAGTATTTTACTAAAGTTTATTATATCTCTATTCTAAATCTATATCTCCTACTTACCTATTTATAGTTTAAAGAGGTATATTACGCGTTTAAAGATAAGCTAAAGTTAGCGTAAAATTTAAGTATAAGCTCTAGTTTATTTTAGTCTCTTTCTAATACTTTTTATAGTACTACGCTTATTTCTTAAGGTACTCTCTCTTCTAGTAATAACTAAGGTAGTATTAATAATTAATAACTATTTGAGATAATTAGTTAAGTATTAACTACTTTAGCGCTATTATAGAGAAGAATACTATAAATATTTTATCCTTACTATAGTTATATTAGGTTTAAGTTAGAGATATACTAATATTTTATAGCGTACTATTTATAATTTTACTACTTATTAGTTATTACTTACTCCTTACTATTACTATATCGCTCTACGCTATTCCTAGAGCCCTCGCGCTACTAATACTAATAATAATAATAACTTAGAGAGAGTTTATTATAACTATAACTATAACTATAACTATAATAATAGAGGCTATAGAAAATATTAGTAAAGTTTAGCTAAAGCTATTATACTTAGTTAATAAAGTTAGTTTATAGCTAGGCTAGTATTATTTAGTAGTACTATAGTAAGCCTCTTAAGGCTACTTAGTAGTATTTTAGTTAAAAAAAGTTTTACTAAGCTAAAACTTTTTAGAGTTTTTATAATAGCTACTTAAAGTACTTACTCTTTTAATTAATCTTATCTATTTTATTATTCTTACTCTCTTTATTTTTATAATTTAGCCCTTCCTATCTTTAAGGCGTAGCTATTTAGAAATATCTATAATACTACTATATTTTTAAAATCTTCCTTAGGGTACTATAAAAGGTTAAGCTAGCCTTCTTATTTTACTAATAGCTACTTTTTATTATATCCTTATATATTCTTTTTAGCTAAAATCTTTTCTACTTTCTATTTACGTAGGTTTTTATCCTCTTCTTCTAATTCTAAGGCTAGGCCTAGCTAGCTATTAGATTATTTTTAGCTAAGTAGAGGGTTATTAGTAGCCTTTTTTACTAAGTCTATATATACTATTTTATAAAGTCCGCCTAGAAGGTCTAATATAACTATAAAGAGAGAGAGTACTACTATAACTATATATTTAACCTATAGCTAATTAAGTTTTTAGCTAGTCTAAACTATCTTTATATTATATATAGAGAACTATACCTTATTACTTATCTAAAATCTTTCTACTAGTCTATAGGATTAGTTAGTAGATTCTTATTACTATTACTAAGTAAATATAATAGTAGTCTAACTAAGCGCCTATTCTTCCCTTAGTTAGTTAATAAATAAGATAGCCCTTTTATTTAGAAATTTTTAGCTTACGCTAAGCTTAGTATAGAATTAGATAGGTATTATAGTATAGCTATTAAGAAGGAGATTTAGACTTAAGCTAGTAATAAAGAAGTCATAGTTATTTATTACTAGTTAGTATACTAAAAGATATATATACTAGTTAGTTTATAAAAAAGAGATTATTACCTTTAGTATTACTTATACTTTCTAGTTTATTCTCTTTATACTACTATCTATCTAGAGATAATAGGTAGTAGAAAAGAGCTAGTTAATATTAACTAGTTTATAAAGAGTTTTCTAGAAGTGCCTTAGCTAATCTACCTATAGTTAGTAATAATACTAGAGAGAAACTTATAAAATTACTACTATATATCTTAAAATCTTTCTATATATACTTTAGCTATTATAGAGGTTATAGCTTCTAGCTAAATATATTTTAATAGGTAGTTAGTAATAACTAGTAAATACTAAGAAGAAGCCTTAGTTTTTTAGGGAAGTTCTATTATAAAGTTTATAGAGATTTAGGACTAGAACTAATCTATAACTAGAATAAGTTAAAGAAGGCCTTATTATTTAAGTTAGAAAGTATATATACTATAATAATAGTACTTAGAAGAGGTGAGGGCTATGCGGCGACGATAAAATATGCGAGTTTGTAGAAATAGTAGAGTTAATAGGTATAGGGCGCAATACTAGAGTTAACGTAGAGTTAAAAGGTAGTTTATTTAGTTAAGTTTAGTAGGCTAAAGGGCAGAGGGCGCTTAAAGGGCTAATATAGTTATATAGTTATTAATTTTATAGTTATTAATTATATAGTAGCGAAGGCTATAGGCTTAGTATATAAGAAGTACTAGAGGGGAGTTTATTAAGTCTATCTTTATTTATATATTACTACTATAAACGATTAGAAAATATACTTAATAAAGATAAATACTAGCTTACTAGTATAAGTAAGTATATTAACTATATAGATCTAGACTTATAAGAAGCCTAGTAAAATAATTAAAAGTAGGGCCTAATTACCTAGTTAAATAGGTTAAAAAGAGATAATAGCTTTAGCTATATAAAGTAGTCTACTTTAAAGTATTTAAAGGTACGTAATAGTAATAGCGATAGCGAGTATATTATATACTAATTTGTGTAGATAGGGGCAAGGATATATAGAAGTATTAGGAAATAGTAGAGTTACTCTATAGAAAGATAGGTAAGCTAGAGGGTAAACTAAATAACTATAAGTCTCTATTAATAGATAATAAGGAATTCCTTAGGTTATTAGAGTAATAAGAGGCACTATATAAAGTCCTTTATATACGTAAGATAAAGCTAACTTTATAAGGTATTTAGTAGAGTAGTTAGTAAGTTATTTAATAGTATTATAAGGAGTTAATAGGCTAATAGGTATTAGGTATTATAAGGGTTATAGGCTAAGAGGACTATAGGGGTATAAGCTATATAGTATAAACTATAGAAGTATTATAAGTTTAAGGAGGTATCTTCTATAGTACGTATTATAATTAAGCTTATACTACTTATAAGCGTTTAATGTAGTGATGTCGTAATATTAGTAGTAGTAGTTAGTAACTACGCTTACGGCGCGTAGGCTTAGCGGCTAAGTTAGCATTTTTCTTAAGCTAGGCGACTATGTCGCAATTACTAGGTAGTAACTAGCCCGGATCGGCATCTAAATCTAGCGCCAATAATAATAGTAATTTTATATATACTATACTACGTTACTAGATATATTATCTTAGTAGTAGTTATAGTAAATTATCCTCAAAGTAGCATTTTTCCTAGAATACCTAGATAGAGGTAAATTATAGGTTTTCTAAAGTATAGTAGTAGTAAGAGGTTTCTAAGCTAAGAGCTATACTATACTATACTAAAGGAAGGTCCTATATATAGATAAAGTATCTATAATCTATATTTTATATTAGTATTTAGGGGGAAGAAATACACTCTATTATAGATAGCTTCCTACTAGGCGTAGTATCCTTTATTTATTATAATACTCTTATCCTATAAATATTATATATGTAAGGTAGAGAATAGAGTAGCCCCTTTTAGATATAATTTAGGTCCTATCTAATCTTAAGATAATATTACTATAATTATTATAGATTTTATTATATAATCCTTTTAGTATTAGTATCTTATTATATTCTAATTATATTAGCTTAGTGCGTCTAGTCTAGTAGCTATATACCTAGGCTAGAACTATAGCTTAAAGTAGAATTGCGAGAGATACTTAGCTTAGTAGTATTATTATTTACTAAGAGTATAAGTCTAGGTAAAATACTTAAGGTTTTTATAGTTCGTAGGAATTATAAATAGCTTATATATACTTATAAGCTTAGATAACTAAGCTTTAATATATTTTACTACTACTATAAGTTCTTTATTATAGATAGTATAGTTATATTATTTAGAAGTTAAGGTAGTAAAGTAGTAAGTAACTAAGTATAGAACGCTATTCTTTTCTTAGAAGAGGTATTCTTCTAGCGCTCTACTAAAGTAATCTACTTTTATTACTATTTTCTACTTAGAGTTCTATTAGATAAGAATTAGATCTATAATAAAGGTATACTTTAGTTACTAAAAAGTAGACTCTTATTTAGAGCTTTAGTAAAACTCTACTCTACGTTTAGTTAGTTTATAGAGCGGGATTATAATATTAGAGAAGAATTTAATAAAGTTCTAGTAGAAGTTAATAAAGCTAATAAAGCTATATACCTCTCTAATATTTATAAGTAATTTCTAGTTATAGATAGCTATAATCTTAGTAGAGTTAGGTTAAAAGGCTTTACTAGCCTCTATAATAAAGCCTAAGTAGTAGACTATCTTAGTAGTAAAAATATATTTCTCTAGATTAAGAAAGAGTTTTACGTTCTTTAGAAGTAATAGTACTTAAGCTACTTTCTTAAAGTAGTCTACCTTAGATCTAGTTAAGTAAATAAAGATATTATTAAAGTATACTATTATATAGTCCTCTAAGGTTTCGCGTAGTATATTATTAATATACTATTAAAACGTTATAGGAGTACTTAATAGTTTAAAGGGTATACTAGCTATTTAAAGAGGCTATAGTAGGTATAGAATACTATAAGATATTTATTACCTTCTATAATATAGATATAGTAGAATACTAAGTATATTAAGTTTAATAAACTAGGTTACTCTAAAGAGTTCTTAGAGGGTCTTCTTAATAAGTAAAAAGAAATAATAATCTAATTTAGTAACCTTATTTAAACTCTAGTAGTCTATATAAACTACTTTTTATTTAGTTTCTTAGCTAGAAAGACTAGAGCGCTTACTAAAGAGAAGCTAGCGTAAATTTAGCTTTTATCTATAAGATCTATAATTTAGTATTACACTTCTAGTAAGTAGTCTTATAGTATATTAAAGAGGGGTCTCTAAGAGAGGTCTAAAAGGCGTTCTTTTATATTTTATTTTAACTAGATATAGTAGTCTAGTAGGCCCTAATATAAAGGTATACTATCTATCTTAGTCTTATTAAAAATATTCTAAAACGTGTATAACTTAGAAAGAAGCTTAGTTTTTAATAGTATAGGCAAAGATAAGTTAGAGCTAGTATAGTTCTAAGCGTTTAAGATAAGATTAATAGTAAAAAGGCTTATAGTAAATCTAGAGTAGATATCTTTTTTACTCTTATTATTATAAAGTACTTTTTTAAAGCTTATTTTAGCTATAAGCTTATTCTAAACTATATACTCTTATACTACTATCTTCTACGTAGTAGATAAGTAAGGTACTATACTTTAGATTTAGTACGCCTCTAATATAGACTATCTATAGTTTTCCTAGTATTATATTCTATTCTAGTTTTAGAATTATATAGGCGGAGGCGTTAGAGCGCTAACTATTAATATTATAACTAAATAAGACTATTTTATTAATATTATAACTCTTTTTAGATTTAGTTACTAATAAAAGCTAGTATAGTAAGATAGTAATTATATTAAGCCTAAGCTAGGCTATAAATAAGTTACTTATACTATAAAATAAGTATAGCCTAAGTTAATAAGTACGTAGGTAAAGATAGTATCCTTAATAAGTAAGGAGATAAGAAATAGAGGTTTATTTATATTTTTACTATAAAACTTAGAAAGTTAATAGAGTTATAGTTTATAACTATTTATTTTATAGAGTGCCTCTAGCTATTATTTTAGCTAAAAGCTACTAGTTTTTTAAGTTACTTTTACTTTCTACTTATCTTACCTATATTATATATACTACCCTAATAACTACTATATTTAGGTAATCTCTTACAAAGTAACTAGTACGCGCATATTATATATATATACTATTTTTTTAATATTATTAGAAGATTTTAGGTTTAATCTAAGTTATAGAGCTATATTCTACGCTTTTTCTCTACTAGCCGTTACCTTCTTTCTTAGGTTACCTCTCTATCTCTACCTAGGCGACGCTTACTATTTTTAAATCTCTATCCTAATTAGTTTTCTAGCCTACTTAGAATAGTTAGGTAAATATAGTATAGTGTTTAATTATTATAGTTTCTATATTAACTATAATAGATTAGTATATACCTACTTCTATAGTATAGTTAGTATAGGTAATACTCTAGTATAGAGCAATCTATCTTATATTTATATTAAGTATATTTTATAACTTCTAGAGCTTCTACTTATCTCTCTATACGTTCTTACTACTCTAGGTAAGGGTTTACTTAAAACGTAAGAAAAAATTAGTAAAAGCCTTATTCTTATTTTAGTAAAGGCTATCTAAGGTTACTTAGGTTTTCTCGCGGCTATAGATATTCTTATAGTAGAATTTTAGGTAAGCTATAAAGTTATTTAGATTAAAGTTATAATTAGGCCTACTTAATTTATATATTAAGGCTACCTCGCCTTAGACGTAACTACTTAAATTAGCCTAAATAAACGTATACTAGTCCTAAGAGTCTCTAATAAACTTTATATTAGTAATAAGCTTATATAATACTATTAAAGCTTATACGCGATAAAAAGCCTTCTTACTATTAAAGGGTACCTCTATAGAGAGAGGTTTACGTTTAATAAGAGCTATGCTAGAGTTAAAGAGAGAAATATTCTTAGAAGTAGTAGAATTAACCTAGAGTAGTTATAAGAGAGTTATAGCTTTATAAAGAGCCTATATCTTCTCTAATAGGTTTAAGATAATAGTTATAAGTTAGGTTATTATAGGCCTAGAAGATTTGTAGGTAGGTTCTATAGTAGAGATATAGAGAGGTTAGTTTAAAGGTTTATAATTATTATAGGCTTACTATTAGGAATAATTCTTATAGGTATAGAATAGTATTATAAATCTTATAGAAGAGAAGATATCTATAGCTAGAGCTAAGTATATATATCCCTACGCTCCTCTCGCGCTAAGCCTTCCTTAGACTAGCTAAGAACAGGCAAAGCCTAAATTATAATAAAAGAGATATAATATTAATAGAAGTATCTCTATTTTTCTTATAATATAGTAATAATATAGACTCCCTCTAGTTAAAAGCACTACTAATTACTAGTTAAAGAAAATATACTACTAAAGAATATTTAGACTATAAAAAATAGAGCCTATTATAGCTAAGTTCTAAAATATATTTAACTTAGTATAAGCTAGTATAGCTAAAGCCTAAGTAGAATAAGAGAAGTAAATACATTAATACTATAAAGAAGTAAGAAACTATAAAGTTAGTAATAAAGTTTAGCTAAAGCTTAATAAATAGTATAAAATAAAATATTAGTTATAAAAGCTTAATTAGAAGAGCGCTAAATATATAGTAATAGAGATAATTAAAAGCTACTTAGTTAAGCTAGATACCTCTCTAAGCTATTACCTAGTTTTTTATATTAATAGACTACGTCTTACTAACTTAGATTCTTTACTAAGCTAACTAGAAGTTAATTATTAGCTACTGCTATTATAAGTAGGTAATAAGAATAAGTAGTTTATAAAGAAGATTATAAGTAAAAAGTAAAAACGCTAAGAATATAGTTAGCGCTTTTACTATAAAGTAAAATAAGTTAGATACGCTTTAATAGATTTTTAGCTAGTAGAATTACTAAAGAAAATAAAAGCTTTAGATTAATAGAAAGTTTATATAGAGAATACTTAGAATAAAGAGGGATGCTTACTAGAAAGCTTCTACTAAAAGACCCTCTAGAAGAGAAAAGATAAAGAGTATTATAATAAGCTAGAGCCTAGTTAGTAAATACTTAATAATATCTTAATTATATACGCGAGATATATAGATTAAGTACTTATATCTAAATAACGCTTAGACTATTTGTATAGTTTATAGGTAGAAGGTTATTCTAAGCTACTCTCTAAATAACCTTTAGTATAAGATAGCTTATAGTTCTCTGCTCTATTAAATATAACTCTAGTATACCTATATAATAGCTCTCTAAGCGTAGCCTCTTATAACTATAGCGTTATTAAGCTTGCTAAGTTTTTTTTAACTACTTTTACTACTACTTTTCTTAGATATTATATAAGTAGTAGAAGTACTTTTAGCTATCTATAATACGCCTATACTTAACTTTATTATACTATCTATTTAAATTTACTTTCTTTTATACTCTCTATACTTTATTAACTCTACTACTTACTCTTTAAGCTCTTATATATTGGCTTTAATAGAAAGATTTTTATATAGTATTTTATTAGCTTTTTTAATAAGCGTTAAAAGTCTTCTTAAGTACTTATTAGTAATTATATATAAAAACTCTTTATAAGCTTTAACTATAAATTAAATGTATATATATTACTTTGTATTCTAGACGACTAAAGCGTTTTTAGTAGTATAACTAGTAGTAGTATATAAAAATAAATTTTAAAGTAATTAAAAACTCTTAATATATTAATAGAAACTAGTTCTACTATTTTAAAAGTTTTTTTATACTTTTAATAAAAATATATAAAAAAATACGTTTTTAAAGGTAGAGATAAGCCTTATTAATTAATATAGTAGATATATTATCGTATTAAGTCTTATATATATTAAAAGTACTTTAGCTTTAATAGTAAAAAGTATACTATATTAAGTAGCTAAAGTATTATTAAAGATTGACTATTAATAGAACTCTAGATAAAAGGTAATAATTAATAATATTGATAAAATTATATCTTCTATCTACGTGTCTATACTATACTAAGTATACCTAAGAAGTACTAAAAGCCTCTATACTTTAATTAGCTATTATAGTTACTAAGTTATATTAGCGTACTTAGTATCTATACGCTACTCTTTTCTACTATAGTACTTTAATCTAATATACCTCTCTAGCTTAGAGGTATTAAACGCCTATATACTAAACTTATAGTTATATAGTAGATTAAACTATAAAGCTCTTAAGTTTCTTTTAAAATTTTCTTAAGTAATACCTAGTTTTATATTATAATTATCTTAGTAAAGATAAGACTTAACTACTAAAGAAACTTTAGTTACTTATTTAGTAGTAGCGCTTTAGTAAGACTATCTACTATTATATTTAGTAAGTATATACTTAACTAATATTCTACTTATAAAGACTTTCTATTTAATTTAGTAGTTATAAATATTAATATACTTAAGCTTAGTTTAAAGCTTAGAGATCTCTTCTATAACTAAGTAGATTATCTACTTATTATTATATTAGATTAAAACTAT
This sequence comes from Pyrenophora teres f. maculata, assembly GCA_014334815.1. Lineage (NCBI taxonomy): Eukaryota > Fungi > Ascomycota > Dothideomycetes > Pleosporales > Pleosporaceae > Pyrenophora > Pyrenophora teres. The sequence continues at coordinate 819,773 of CP060572.1, read as the reverse complement.
AAAGTTCTCTAGCTATATACTTAACTCTTTTAGTAGTTTAGAAATAAATAAAGGTTTTTTTATAACTTATAATAGAGTAAGAAGCTTAGCTTCTATTATAGAGATAGTAACTATATTTATTTATTTACCTTTTATATAATAAGCCTATTAAAGAGCTTAATTATATAGCCTTAAGAGCTCTTTCTATCTAAAGTATTATTAGTAAAAAAGATATTACTAGCTATTTATAGACTTACGCTATCTTTAAGCTAAAGTACTAAGTACTTTATTATAAGTAAGTATAGTAAAACTCTATTAATAGTATTATAATACTCTTATTCTAAGTTTAATAGAAAGTAGGTAAGTTATAAATTATAAAGGTAATATCTAGTCTAGTAGTTATAGCTATAAAGAGAAGTAAGTTTATTTTATACTAGTACTTATTAATCTCTTATAAAAATACTAAGTTATTTTAGAGTAGTAGCTTAGCTATTACTATAGGCGTATTATATCTAATATTAGTATAGTTAGCTAGTTTATTACTCTTATTTATATAAGCTATCTAAGATAGTTAAATAGTTTTTAACTTTTAGTCTCTAATAATCTTAATACCTAAAAACTACTAATAATTATTCTTACTAGTAAAGAGGTACTTATTTTAAAGATTCTTAATAGCTTACTATACTTAGTACTCTATATCTTTTTAGTATATAAGAACAATATTATCTATATAAAAGAATATAATAATACTATCTTTTATAAGATAATAAGATTTATAAGAAACTTTTTAGAATTTAAGTACTTTAAAAGTATTTATAAACTCTCTTTACTAGAGCAGTAGTAAGATATATAGCTTCTAAAGTATCTTATTTAATTTAAGAATAGTACTTAGCTTATAATAGCTAACGTATTCTACTACTAAGCTAGCTAGAATACTAAGCTAGCTACCTTTTCTTAGTATCGCGAATACTACGTACGAACTATAATACTATCTTAAAATAACTCTAACTTATTATATAAAGAAAGTAGAATTAATCTTACTCTTTAGGCCTATAACTTAGGCTAATTTAAGAGCTTATAACGCGCTACTATAGCTTTTAGTATATAATATTAGTAGCTCTCTAATTAGCTTAATAAAATTAAGTATTAAGCTTAAGTACTACTAAACTATTAGAAACTCTCTTCTAAAGAAGAGTAAACTATTATATAATATATTTTTAACTTAGACGCGTAAGAATTTACTTTCTAGCTTTATAAGGTAGTAGATATAGCTAATAAGCTATTAGCTATATATAGTAGAATACTTATTAGTAAGAATTAGCTTAAGTAGTTTATTTTTATATAGAGAAACTTAAGATAGCTTTTAATTAAGTAAAGAATTACTAGAGAATACTTTAGAAAAACTTAAAAGTTATTAATACTTAGTTTAAGCTTATATAAGAGATAAAAGCTAAGTATAGAGTTTTTAATAAGAATATCTATAACTTTAATAAGATAAGCTTCTAAATAAGCGTTATTAGCTTAATAAAAATAGTAACTAGCTTAGAGCGTTATATAAGGCTAACTATAATCTAGCTAAGTAATTATAAGTAGGTTATAGTTATCTAAAGTATCTACGCTACTAAGTATATAACTTTACCTTTTATTATCTATAAAGGACGCGTCTATATCTTAGTATAGTATAAAGAGGCTTTAATACTATATAACTAGTAGCTCTTAATATAAAAATAGCTAAATAAATAATAACTTAGTCTAGAGTAGTTAAAGTACTTTAATAAGTATATAAAGATGTATTAGGTAGAGTTATATAGGCTACTTATCTTAGATAGCTATAAGAGCTATCTTAACTAGAATTTTAAAGACTACTACTTTATATAAAAGATTCTAACTCTCTATATACTTACTTATTTATTATATATACGTTAGCTACTTAATATCGTATACTTATCGCTATTAAAGTAGAAGTACTATTAATACGTATAAGACTTAGTACGCTAATATATCTACTATATTAATAAAGAAGGCTTCCTTCTTACCTTTAAGAATATATTTCTTAATATATTTATATATAAGAATTATAAGAAAGCCTTAAAGTGGTAGGACTAGTTCCTATTAATATATAGAGAGTCTTTAATCGCCTTAAAGTCTATTTTTATACGCTACTACTAGTAGCTCTACTAAAAACGCCTTAGTAGTTAAAAATACTAAGTAATCTATATAAATTTAGGTTATAATCATAGCTTATAAAGGAATACTTTATAATATTACTAATTAGTGCTTAAGAAGGCTTTTTAAAGCTTATTAAAAGAGCTAAGAAGATACTATATAAAAATATTCTTATTAAGGCTTACGTATAAGAGCTTAAAGAGTAAGTATTAGAGTTAATAAAGTATAAAGAGCGTAAAAGGAAGTAATTTAGATAGGTAGTATAATAGAGTTTAGTATAGGCGTATTATAAGTAGCTAAAAGTACTTCTACTACTTATATAATATCTAAGAAGAGTAGTAGTAGAGATAGTTAAAAAAGGACTTAGCTAGCTTAATAATACTATAGTAACTATAAAGAGACTAGATATAATACTTATATATATTAGAAAAATATAGAGAAGATTCTATATCTAATATAGCTACGTTATATAAAAAAGCTATAAAGAGTATAGAGTAATTTATATTTCGTATGTAGTGTTCGCGATGCTAAGAAAAAGTGGCCGGCTCGGTAGTAGAATACGTTAATTAGAAAGATATTTAACTACTTTTATTATATTAATATCTATTATTCTTATACTATTCTATATATAGTTTATAGTAGTCTATATTCTCTTTATTGTTTCTCTTTTCTATAAGAGTTAATTTTATAACTTACTTTAGTATACTAATTTCTACTATAGATAGGTAGTTAATAAGCTAAAGAACTCTAAATTCTTTTAGTTTTTATAGATACTAAGTATCTTATACTAAGTTAACTTTATTCTAGAGGGTATATATAATATATTATACTTAGATTTATAGAATTTAAGACACGTAGTTTATATAGTCTTATAAGATTACTATTATATTACGTATAGTTAAGGTAGTTATTTTAGTAGGTAGGTAGAGATAATAAGACTCTTAATTATTAGATATTTACTATAAGTAGAACTTTAGATAAAAGGTAATAACTAATAATATTAATAATATTATATCTTCTATCTATATATCTATACTATACTAAGTATACCTAAAGAGTACTAAGAGCCTCTATACTCTAATTAGCTATTATAGTTACTAGGTCGTACTAGCGCACCTTATAAGGGGCTACGCTTAGAAAGCTACTATATAGGTATACTAGAGTTATATTTAATAGAGAAGTAAGCTCTAGACTACGTAGCGACTTATATAGAATATAAAGTAGGCTAATTATCTAAGAGGGAATTAGGCTAATAGAAAAAACTAAGATTAGAGATAAAAAAAAGAGAAGCTAAGAGCGTAGTCTATTACAATACTCCTCTCTTATAAAGAAGCTCCCCTCCTCTTTAAGCTAAAGAGGGCGTCTATTATAGAACTTTATACTATCGTCTTTATTCTAGAGGGCTAGGCTAGCTAAGCTAAGTAGAATTTAGAGTAAGATTTAATCTAATAGTTATTTAAACTATAGTAGAGGTAGAGATTATTATTTAGGTAGTATAGATAATATTTTATAGAGGCTATTAAGAGAATAAAAAGGTAAAGAGAATCTAGTTTTAGATTCTAGTATAAAAGTAGCTCTTCTAACGCGTATAGATAATAAATTAATATCTATTTATTAGCTAAACTAGTTTTAGTTAGTTTAGCTAAGCTAGCTAAGCTAGCTAGTTTAGCTAAGCTAAAAACGCTTTAAATATTAGTTAACGCTCTAGATAGCCTCTATATACTAGTTATATAATAGACTAAAGAGAAAGTTATTAGACTCTTTAAGCTTCTATCTAAGTAACTATTAGAGGCTATAGTAAAATATTATAATATAAGAGATTTTAAGCTAAGAAGAAGCTTTTACTTTAAATAATAGTTTCTTAAATTATATAAAGTAAGAAATTATATACTTATTATCTCTTTAGTAGATTTATAAGATATATTAAATTACTTCTTATTACTAATATAAATTATAGTAGAGGCGCTAGAAGAAGAAGAAAATATATTTTAAATTCTAGTCTAACTTCTTCTTAGACTTTTTAAAAAGGATAGAATAAAAGCTTACTATAGCTACTCTAATTAGTTCTAAATATAGTTAAATATATTAGCTCTATTAAGCTAGTCTAATTAGATTTTTACTTTAATAGATAGTAGCTAAGTGCGTAGTATATATAATTTACTATTAAATTTAGGTAAGTTTAGTAGGCGTACTTAGACTTACGTCTAAGTAGTGCTTAAAGGCTAGTACTAAGTCTAAAGCTAGATTATACTTTTATATAATAACAGAATCTTAGCTTATTAATTTTAGAGCTTTTACTAAAGCTACTATACTAGTAGTATTAAAGTATTTTAGTTTTAGTTAGTACTTGCTATAGCTTTAGTTACTAAAAAAAATTCTAGTAAAGGCTAGACGCTTATCTAATCTTTTCTTAGATAAGTATACTTAGACTTACGCCTAATAATTAAATATAAAATATAAAAGGCTACGCTTAGAGAGTTACTATATAGGTATACTAAAGTTATATTTAATAGAGAAGTAAGCTCTAGCCTACGTAGCTACTTATATAGAATATAAGGTAGGCTAATTACTTAAGAGGTAATTAGGCTAATAGGGAAAACTAAGGTTAGAGATAAGGAGAAGAGGAGCTAAGAGCGTAGCCTGTTATATACCTAGTATCTATACGCTACCCTCTTCTACTATAGTACTTTAATCTAATAAGTATATATAATAAGTAAGTAGATATATAGAGAGTTAAGATTTTTTATATAAAGTAGTAGTCTTTAAAATCTTAGTTATAGTAGCTTTTATAGCTATTTAAGATAAGTAGCTTATATAACTCTACTTATCGTAATTTTACATACTTATTAAAGTACTTTAACTACTTAAAACTTAACTAATTATTTATTTAGCTATTTTAAGATATAAAGAGCTTTTAGTTATATAGTATTAAAGCCTTATTATACTATACTAAGAAATAAACGCGTTCTTTATAGATAATAAATAGTAAAGTTATATACTTTGTAATATAAATACTTTAGATAACTATAACTTACTTATAATTACTTTACTAAATAAAGTTTAGTTTTATATAATACTCTAAGCTTATAACTACTTTTATTAAGCTAATAATACCTATTTTAAGCCTATTTTATTAAAGTTATAGATATTATTATTAAAAACTCTATACTTAGCGTTTATCTATTAAATAAGCTTAAACTAAGCGCTAATAACTTTTAGGTCTTTTTAAAGTATTCTTTAGTAATTTTTTACTTAGTTAGAGGCTATTTTAAGCTCTTCTATATACTAAATAAAGCGCTCTATCTAGTTCTTACTAATAAGTATCTTACTATATATAGCTAGTTATTTATCTATAGTATCTACTACTTCATAAAGTTAGAGGGTAAATTCTTACGCGTTTAGGTTAAAGATATATTATATTATTATTTACTTTTTATTATAGTAAGCTTTAAAATTCTAGGCTATATCTAGTATTAATTTATAATTCTATAAAGCGAATTAGAGAGCTACTAATAGTATATACTAAAAGCTATAGTAGCGCTTTATAAGCTCTTAAATTAGCCTACGTTATAAGCTTAAAGAGTAAAATTAACTCTACTTTCTTTATATAATAAGTTAGGCTTATTTTAAGATTATATTACACTTTATACGTAGTATTCGTAATAATAAGAAAAAGTAGCTAGCTTACTAGAGTAGCTAGCTTACTAGTGCTTTACGTTAATAGTAAAATTATAGTCTACTAATAAGGTTAAGCTATAAGTAATATAGAGAGAACCTAGAGAGCTTATTAAAGAAAAATAAATTAGGTACTTATATATTATACAATTCTACTAATAGATTAGTAAATAAGATACTTATATAATATTTATTTAAAAAATAAGTATTGAGAGCGCTTATAATAGTATACTAAGTAATCTACGTAGCGTTTTATAGAATTAAAAAGGAAAAAGCTTAAGTAAAGTTAATAGAAGCTTAAGTAGTTAAACTAAGGCTATATAGAGATAATTTACTAAAAAAGCTAATAAAGTAGAAGAAATTAAGTAACTATAAATATAGTATTCTCTTTTAAAAAGTAGCTTAGGCTAAAATTAATATATTACTTAGAAATAAGACCTTAGAGTAAATTTATATTAGTAAAGTAAATACTCAACTACTTCTATTAAAATAAGTATCTATTTACAAAGCTATTTAAAATAGCTAATTTATTAAATAAAAAGCTTATATAGTAGTAAAAAGAGACTTATAAATTACTAATACTCTTTACTTAATATATATAGTAATGTTTATAGCTTATTTACATAGAACTATAATAGTCATAGCTACTTACTTTAACTTAAAGATTATATAATATAATATTATAAAAGTATTTCTTTACGTAAATAGAGAGAACTAACTAAAGGTAATTTATAAGCTTTCTAATAAATATAAAGTATCTAGAAAATATATTAAGCTAAGAATGCTTTATATAAACTAAAAGACTTACCTTTCTTATAGTATAAAGAGTTATCTAGATTACTAGAAAAGCTTAGATTACTTTTATTAAAAAAAGAACCTTACTTATTCTTTAATAAAGAGTAAAAGATTCTTTAACTCTTTTATATAGATAATATACTACTAATATACTATTACTTAGCTATAAAGCTAGTAAATTGAGTTATAAAAGCTCTATAATCTATATATAAAATAGAAGAAAAGAGGCTAGTTTAGTAGTTTCTAGAAGTAAGAGTTATTAGAAACTAAGTATCTTATATAATTATACTTATTTATCATAAGTATATTAATAAAATAGCTAACAAGTTTAATTTAGTAAGTAATACTGAATTTTCTTTAACTCTACTACTATATAATAAGCTATGTAAAAGTAATAGAGAAGTAATAAAGAAGAAAATTAAGAGCTATTAAAGAAAGTAGGCTTAATTCTCTATATAGCTATAATACTTTACCTAGATATTACTTTTATAGTATTAAAGCTCTCTTATTTTCTTATAAATATAAGTAAAGAACACTTTAATATAGTTAATACACTAATTACCTATCTATAATATATAAAGTATAAGATAATTATTTATGAAAGTAATAAAAATAGTAAACTTTTAATTTATAGAGATATATTTTTTATAAATAACTTAGAGATAAGAAAGTTAAGCTAAACCTATCTAATTATACTTATTAAAGAGCTATTTATTTAGAAAGTTACTATTAGATTAAAGTACTGTAGTAGAGAAGAGTAGCGTATAGATACTAAGTGCGCTAGTATAACTTAGTAACTATAATAGCTAATTAGAGTATAGAGGCTCTTAGTACTCTCTAGGTATACCTAGTATAATATAGACACGTAGATCGAGTATATATAATATAATAAAAAATTATTACCTTTTATCTAGAGATCTATTAAACTAGTAAATATTTAATAATTAAGAGTTTTATTTACCTTACTAAGAATATCTACTATAATATAGAACTAGAGTAATATAATAATTATCCTCTATAACTATATAACTTTATAGTATAGTTTAAATAACTTAAAGTTTACTATATTATATATAATATCTAGAATATTATTAACTTAGAAATATTAACTCCTCTAAGAGAGAAGCTTATAGAGATAAAAGCTTCTACTTTTAGTAACTTTTAAAGAGTAAATAATATAGTAGATTTTATAAACTTTATAAAGCTTTTACTAAGAGGCCTTAAGGCCTTTAAGAAAGAGCTAAATATATTTTAGATACTTTTTAACTAATATAAATATAACTTATATAAGTATAAAAAAGAAGTATTTAAACTTATAATATATTTCTACTTTTATCTAATCTACTATATTAACGTATCTATAAAGTATATACTTTATTCTATAATAGATAATTAGAGAGTAGCTAGGAAATATAAAATATACTATTAAAGTAGATAATAATATTAACTAATAAGAGCGCGTAAGCGCTACTAAGTAGTACTTAGATCTATAAAAAGTATTACTTAATAGAATACTTAGCTATCTAAGTATAATTACTACTATATAAGTAGAGATATATAAAGTACTAGAACTATAATACTTATCTATAGTTTGCAATAAATTTATAAAAGTAGTAAGTAAGTTTAAGCTAAAATAAGTAACTAACTTCTATAGTAGAGGTTTAAAATTACTAAAAATATTATAAAAAGAGATATTAAAATACTTTAAAGAGTATATAATATAAACTACTTAATTTAGAATATAAAGCTATATACTACTCTAATAGCTTATAAAAAAGTTATAATAATATATATTTACTAATAGTAAATTGAACTAGAAGTTATTAAAAACGCTTAGTAGTTCTAAAACTATACTATTCTTTAGTAAAGCCTAAGAGAGACGTTAAAAGCTATAGTAAAATAAATAAGTTAAGCTATTAATACTAGCTTTTAAGAGACTTTTAGAATTAAAGCTAAGCCTTCTAACTATATTATACTCTAAGTATAAAGCGTATAGATAATACTATAACTTAAAAATACTACTATATTAACCTAAATAATACTTTAGAATAGTAGAAACTAAAGCTAACTATTTATTAACTAATTAAATATAAGATAGAATATAATCTAGTATTAGAAAAGCGACTATAAGAATAGAGTAGATCTTATATATATATTTACTATTAAGCTTTTAGATACTTCTAAAGCTAATTAGTTACTTTATAAATAACTAGAAGGCTAAAGAATTAAAGATATAAACGCTACTTTTACTACTTTATAACTAAGTAAGATAACTAACTATATATACTATAGTGTAGTAGATTAACACGTATTCGGCGTTAGGTAATCGGCGCTAAAGGTTAAGTATTTAAGGGCGACTTTACGAGAGAAATAGAAGGACATGCTACCTTTAGATATAATATAGAATACTTTCTTTTAGATAATATATAATACTATCTTTTAGCAATTTAGCTATCTTCTTATTCTCTACTCTCTACTAGTTATAGGTTAGCAGCCTCTTTTTTAACTATTAAGGCTATCTCTCTACTATATTTTTATTAACCTAACTAGGGGGATATAATAGTCTATTAGTAGAGTAGTAAAGAAACCTCTTTATTTTACCTATTTTTAAAAAGAAGTTAGAGAGGTAAAGACTTATAATAAGTTTTTAGAGACCCTATTAAACTCTAAGCGCTTACTAATAAAGTTTACTAAGGTAGTAAAACTCTTAGGGAGTTTCTATAGTATTAGTAGAGTAGTATAGTAACCTATAGAAGAACTATAGAGCTAGCACAACGTATAGCTAAAAAGAAGTAAGTAAGAGTATTATATCTAAGTACTAAGGAGATACTTTTTATAAGTAGTAAAAAGATATTAGAAGTGTAAGGGGCTACGCTCGGGGAGCTATTGCACAGGTATACTGGAGTTGTATTCGATGAAGAAGAGAGCTATGGGCTATCCCGCTCGAAGGTCACTCAGAGTGCGCGTCTGTGCGCAGCTCGGGTTATCCTTTGACCGCTAGTTAGGGGTATGGCCCTAGCGTGCGTCTACGCACGTGACCGAGATCCCATCGAGGATTTACCTACTGGGCTCTAGCCCATCACAATACCCCCCTTCTCCCTCCCCTTCTTAGGGGTTATCCCGGCGAAACCCTTCTGGTAAGCGCCCCTCCTCGCTCCGAACGTCCTTCGTATAGGCCTCCCATCGATCTAGAGCTTCTGTTTCCTCTAGCAATTCTGCTGGCTGGAGATCTGTTAGAGCGTATCCAGCCCATTTCACCTCGTAGTAAAGGCGCCAACCACGACCTCGGCGTTCCCATTTCTCACTCATAATCTCCTCTACAACCCACTCGTTCTCGTCACCTACTTGTAACGGCAACGGCTGATAGTCGTCTTGTAACTGGCTAGGTAGAGGATCTGAGTTGGCAAGGCGTAGTCTGTCAACGTGAAAGACTGGGTGGTGTCCCGGAGGGGTATCCAGCTTAACTGAGTGGCTATTGATCACTTGGACTACTGTATACTTAGCACTCTCCAGTCAAGCTTCCGTGACTGTCGTCCTGTCCTGTATGGTTTGTCGAGCCGCAACCAGACTTTGTCACCGACCTGGTACCTCTTTGCTTCTTTGCGGTGCTATTTGCCTGCTTTCTTGTTCTGTTTGGCTGTGGCCATGCTTGCTTGCGCTAGGTCGAATACGTCTCGGAACTTAGCTACGATAGCTTCTGCCTTCTTGCGGTCTGAACGTTCTTCGGTGGTGTACTTCTTCTGGTCGGCTCCTTGAGAGATTTCTAGTTGCAGCGGATCTACGTTATATCCATGTTGCAAGAAGAATGGCGCTACTCTGTTGATGTTGCGTCCCTACCATTGATAGCTATTTGGGCCATTGGGCAGAGAGGTGCCCAGTCTGTTTGGGCCCAGCTGATGAACGCTCGGGTGTAGGCTTCCCACACGCTGTTCATCCTCTCGGTCGAGCCATCAGTTTGGGGGTGGAAGGATGTTGATAACCGTCGCCTAATCTTCAGGATCTCGCAGAGGCGCTCCATAACACGCTCACGAACTGGCTACCTCTATCGGAAGTTATGGCATCTGGTAACCAGTGGTAGGCTACTACTTGTCTGAGGAACGCTCGGACAACTGTTTCCGTCTTGATGTCAGGTAATGGGATGAAGATTGATCCCTTGCTGAGCCTGTCAGTGACAACCATAAGAAAAGTCATGCCTTCGCTAGTTGGCAGTCCCTCAATAAAGTCCATTGAGATCTCCTTCCATATCCTGTCTGGTATTGGCAATGGTTTTAGGAGTCCTTGGAGCCTTCTCTCCATGGTTTAGTTCTTCCGCATACGTCGCAGTTGCGCACGTAGCGTCTGATGCTACCTGTCATGCCTGGCCAGAAGAACTCTCGGGCGAGTATCTTGTAGGTAATCTCTCTCCCTGGGTGACCAGCTGAGAGAGAGTCGTGGACTCCACTGATTATTTTGGTGCGTAGACTCTCGTTGTCTGGCACCCATCTTCTACCTCTGTATAGTAACCCTCCTTGGTTACTAACTTCACACTCTGAGATCGAGCACTTTACGCCTAAGCTTGGGGGGAACCTTCGTTCTTGCCCTATCACTGCCTGCGTTGCTTCTTGGTACTGCCGATCGTTCTTCAGAGCCTCTAGCCATAGCTCCTCGAGCTCGTTTCTTTGGGCTAGGTCTTCTTGCTGCTCTGACTGCCCTTCAGTTGGACTAGGACTGTCTCCTGTTTGTCCTACTTGTTCTGACTGCTCTGTACCGCTCTTGTTGGCGGCGGCGTCTTGTTGATCTGGCTGTTCTCGGTCAGGCTGGGACAGCTTCCTGTTCGTCTTACACGAATCCTTGCCGACATAACCCAGCTCTTATCGAGTCCTCTTCATCTTCGCTCGCTTCATCGTAGCAGCGGGACGTCGGTTTCAGGATTTGGACAATACGCTTTTGCAAGCGTTCGTCTCCTGCGTCTCTGGCAGGTCCTGTTCTCTTCTCGAGAGCGCGTCAGCTCTCACGTTTTGCTTCCCTGGCCGGTACAGTATCTCCATGTTGAATCGGCTCAATGACGCGGCCCAGCGGATTTGACGTTCGCTCAACATCTTTGGCTTCATAAAGTACTCTAGGTTCTTATGATCAGTAATCACCTTAAAGCTCTTCACTGAGCGGAGTTCGGCGTCCCATTCTTCCAGGCATCGTACTACAGCTAGTAGCTCCTTGTCGTGTATCTCGTAGTTGCATTCGTGAGCGTTATTCTTTCTTGAGAAGTACGCGCAAGGGCGTAGTATCCCTTCTTCGTCGTACTGGGATAGCACTCCTCCTGTTGCGTAGCCAGAAGAGTCACATTCCAGGACTGTGTCTCGCTCAGAGTCGAATGTCGCTAAGATAGGTCCATTACAAAGATCTCCTTCAGCTTATCAAACGCGGCCTGCTCGTCTTTTCCCCAGGTAAAGCTCACATCGCCTGTTAGGCGGGTTAAGGGGGTAGCGATCTTGCAAAGTCCCTAATGAACTTTCGGTAGAAGTTGGCAAACCCAAGAAATGATCGTACGCCTTTTACTGTCTTAGGTGCTTCCCACTCCTTAATAGCTTTAACCTTGTCTGGGTCCATAGAGATACCTTTCCCTGCGTCGATAATAAAATAAGTACTTGGTGGATTTCACTTCGAATTCGCATTTCTGATATCCACATGGAGTCCTGCGCTCTGGAGCTTGCTGAGGACCTTTCGGACATGATCCTGGTGTTGCCGTAGGCTGCCATCGGTGTAGATCAATACGTCGTCGAGATATGCTGAACAGAACTCGTCTAAGTACTCCTCAATGTCCAATTGATATACCGCTGGAAGGTACTCGGAGAGTTTGCCATACCAAATGGAGTAACTAACCACTCAAATAGACCAAAGCGGTTCTAAAAGCTGTCTTCCATTCGTCACCTTCTGCGACACGAATCTTATGGAAGGCGGCAATTACGTCTAGCTTTGTAAACCACTTAGCCTTGCTTATATTGTTGAGTGTCTCTCGGATAAGTGGTAGGGGGTATCTATCCTTTGTAATGGCGTTGAGCGCGCGGTAGTCGATGCATAATCGGAGTCCTCCTCCTGGCTTCTTCGCAAATAGAACTGGTGAAGAGGCTGGCGAGCTGCTCACGCGGATGAATCCTTTTCCAGAAGGGCTGTGAGCTCCCTTCGGAGCACTAGTAACTCGCCCCTCGACATACTGTACAGCGGGCCCACGGCGGCTGTGGCTGTTGACCGTCCTTTGACTCTAGCTCGATCTTGTGGTCTACTCCGGGACCTCGGTGTGGGGGAAGTTTCGACGCTTCCTTTGGGTTAAAGAGCTCAAAATAGCTCTGATACTGTTTCGGCAGTAGTGACTTTACATCTACTGCCTTCTTTGGTGCTAACGCCTTGTTGATGTCTGCAATAGAGGCGGCGAATATCTGCACTCTCTTCTTCGGGTCTTTGGATCTCCTTATAAGACCTATAAACGTGGATGCGCTCACCTGATGTGTAGCGCCGGGTTGCGATGCCTTCATCGCACCTCACTCGAATGCCTCTCGAGTGTATAAACAGGCTCCTTTTTGCTGGAGCAATTGAGACGTCCTGGTGGTCCATCCACCCTTTTCCCAGGACAACTTCTTCATCCATGCTGTTGAGTACGTACGCATAGATAACCTCTCGGTGACCGTGCATATCAAACTCGAACCTGGAGACCTCGTCTATCTCCGATATCTTTCCATCGATCCCCTCTATCATCGAGGAGTAATCGAGAAGCGCTCTAAACGGCTTCGGCGAGCGAATTCTCTACTAACCAACGCGTAGCACAAACACCCACTATCGATCAACGCGGTAGCGTTATAGACAGAGTTCACAATTAAGTGCGCTGTAAGGGGAGGGGTGTTCATGTGCTTCTGCTGAAATTGGTTCCATTCACTACTTGTCTGCCGATCCATCTTCTGAGGCTCCAGACTGAGACTCTGGTCTGGAGCTACTCTTTTCCCGAGTCGTCCGACTCGCCTTCATCTGTATCCTTTGGGGGATCTTTGCTGTCTGACAGTGGCTCCCTTCGTGCCGCTCGGCTTACTTTGGTGCTCCTTGCCTTAGGACTCTTCCCACAATACTTGGATATGTGTCCTTTCTCACCGCAGGCGTAGCACCTGATCTGATCGGCACTCGGCCTGCTGGCTCTAGTACTTGCCTTGCCAGCTTCGTTGGCTCCCAGTCCATCTTCTCAGGTGGCGATGGTGTCCGAGTACTCTTCGGAGTTGACTGCTCTACTGGCGTATGTCCTTGTCGGGCTCGGGTTGTTAGACCTACCCGGTACAGGTTGTCGGACGTCCGGATAGCTTTGTTGATAAGCTGCTCGTACGACAGGTCCTCGTCTACTGTAGCGAGGGCTTCCTGTAGCTTTGCATGAAGGCCCTTCAGAAACATGCTCTTCTTTGCTGTCTCGCCAAAGTGTTCGCCTGACTGGATCTCAAGCCGGTTGAACTCCATGTGGTAGTCCCTAACTGATAGCTTGCCCTGCTTAGGTTCGAGAGCCGATCAAAGGCCTTCGACTTCTGGTGCGGGTCGTCGTATTGCTGGTCCATGAAGTGCCATAAGTCGTCAATGCCGCTGTAGTCTTGGTATTTTTCGGCCCAGGGTAGTAGTACGTCTGCGGCCTTACCAGAACATCTACTCACTACGTACTCTATCTGAGCGACGCTCAGAGCTCCCTCATATTCGTGTCGAAGTTTCGCTTTTGCCTTATAGCGGAAGGCTAAGTATTTCGATCTATCCCCATCAAATGGTTCTGGATGGGGGAATTTACTCTTCGTAGGGACAGGCGTTGGCGCGTGGGAGGGAGGTGTGTTGGCACGCGCGGGCGTCCTGACCTGAGGAGTAGCCGAGAGGAGTTCAGCGGTGCGCTGTTTTTCTAAGGCTTCTAGCCGACTAGCCATCGGTCCTAGCAGGCCCATTATCTGGGTTATCATCTGGGACACGTTGTCCTGTTGGGCTTGTGATGGTTGGCCCATCATCGCTGCCGTAGGGTCCTGAGGGACTTTCGGTGGCTCCTGTGGTGATTCTCTGGCTTCCCCTGCTTCCTTCGTTCGTCTTGCGACCTCGTTTATCATCGGGGCTATAGCGGCTTCCTTCCACCCGTCATTCCTAAGCATCTGCACGATTTCCTGGTATATTTGGTCGTCAGGTACTCCGGCGGTACTTAGCTGAGGCGTATGCGGACAGCTCGTCGGCGTTGAGGTTAGGAAGGTTGTCTTCCATTCTGAATAGCAGAGGGCTTCTCGTGAGCTTCTGCGTCTGTGGCCTACTCCTCTGCGGTGGACTGGTAGGGCTTCCGATCGTTCTTCGATCGACTCGCACAGGTAATCTCCCTGTGGCCTACTCCTCTTCGGTGAGGAACTGGTAGGGCTTGTCTCTTGCTTGTTCTCTATAACAAGGCTTTTCCGAACGACTCTCGGTAGTCGTTATAAGTCGCGACTTTTGGAACCAATCCTCACGCTCACGATTTCCTCTCGGCCGTTCTTTGGCTAAGTATCGTGGCCTATGCCTCTTCTGTAGAGGACCGATAGGACTTCTAACGACGCTTGCTCTACTATAGCAAGGGGTCGTTGCCTGTTCTTCAATTCTTTGAAGACTAACAGGGCTTCTACCGCTCTCGCTCCTTCTTATGAAGTCTTTTGCGGGTAGCAGGACCTACACCTCAGTACTGTCGAGGTATCGGGTAGGGCTTTCTGAACGATGTTCGGCGACACAGCTTGGAGTCCACCTAGCTGACCGATGTTCGTTCACTCTGGACGTCTCGCGAGGCCAGTAGCGCGTTTGACTGAGCGTCCTACGAGGCTGCAGTCCTAGGCTAGCTATCTTACGATGGCTTCTGCCTACTTGTTGTCTGAGGGCCTATCGTGCTTCAAGCAACACCAATCCCGTGTAGCAGGTTACCCCACTCGCACGTTGAAGTAGCGGTCAAGAGGATCGACGCGCCACAAGTTAACAGAGTCTTGTAGCAAGGCTCTGTTGATTGGGATCGAATACAAAATGTAAGGGGCTACGCTCGGGGAGCTATTGCACAGGTATACTGGAGTTGTATTCGATGAAGAAGAGAGCTATGGGCTATCCCGCTCGAAGGTCACTCAGAGTGCGCGTCTGTGCGCAGCTCGGGTTATCCTTTGACCGCTAGTTAGGGGTATGGCCCTAGCGTGCGTCTACGCACGTGACCGAGATCCCATCGAGGATTTACCTACTGGGCTCTAGCCCATCACAAGAAGAAAGGGAAGAAACTTATCTTAGAGAGAGAGAATTAGGAGTCTAAAAGTAGCGGAATAGTATATACGCTAATAGAGAATTAGTAACTTTTAGAAACTTTTAATTAAATAGTATCTATAATATATAATAGAGTAGATTACTTTTATTAAATAGTATACTATCTAAAATATCTTTAACGCGGATTAGAGAGCCTACGGCGACTATAATAGTAGAACCTAAGTACCTATAGTAACTTATACTTTTATATTAGTATTTAGAAAAGCTAGAACTATATAATATATATATACTACGCTTTAATAGAGAGAATATTTTAGAGTTCTTAGATAAGTATAACTTTAAAGCTAATTAAGTAGACTAGCTATAAGATTTTAGAAAAAGTAGCTACTATACTTTATATATAGAAGTATAAAGCGTTTATCTAAAAGCTACTAAGCTACTATAGAGTAGAGACCTATAAATAGTATAAAAATAAGCTTTAAGAGCTATACGTAAAGTAGGATAAGTTTTAGTAGTAAAGTACCTAAGTATTTATTAAGAGCTACGTAAAAAAGGTATAGTAGAAGTAATACTATCTAGATTACTAAATACTACTAAAACTTTATAACTTACTTTATAGCTATAAAGACTTAAGAATAGGTTATAAAAGCTAAGAAGAGCTACTTCTTCTTCTAAGGACTTACTTAAGAGAATATAGAGTAAGTAATATACTATATACTAAGAGAGAATAGCCGCGCTTAGATAATATTACTTTATTAAAATTAAGAAGATCTACTAATTTATCCGCGAATACTAAGTATAAAAGAGGGGTTAAGTACTTTATATACTAACTATAGTTTAAAGAGCTAAACGTTAGCCTATTATAATATAGAGATAGTAAAGAGCTAATACTAGCGCTTAAGAAGTCTTTAGTAACTCTATAATAGGTAGTCTCTAAGATACTACTAATTATTACTTAACCTAAGAAGCTAGCTACTCTAAAGGTTAATAAAGTAGTAGAAGACCTTATCTAGCGCTTTTAAGGGCTATCTATAATAATAGAGTAGCTTAATAAGATAGCTAAAAGTAATATAGAACTATAAAAACTCCTTATTAAGCCTAAGAACTATATAGAAGTATATAAATAGCTAGTACTAAAGCTATATTAGGTAAGTATAAAGATCTTAGAGCGTAATAATAAAAGCTTTAAATTAATATATCTACTAATAACTAGCGCGTAATTAGGCGTAAATTATATAAGTAACTAAAAGCTATAGCGTACTCGCTATAAGTACTATAGTAGAGAAGAGTATATTATTATAAACTATTTAGACTAGAACCTACTAAAAGGTAATTAGTAGTATTATACTAAAGTAAAGAGTAACTAAATAGCTAGAAATAAGTATACTACTTTAGACTATATCTAACTACTATCTAGAGTATATTCTAGATAGAAATATTTCTAAAAACTCTTTAGAAGCGAGATTCTTAAGTAGATACTATAGTTATTAAAGAAGCGTTTAAGGTAACTAATAACTAACTAAAGTAACTAATATAAAAAGTACTTTTAAATTAGTTTAACGTAGCTAGTAGACCTATTAAGGTTAAAAGAACTAATAGTAGTAGCAAGAGCTATATAATAGAGTTAAGTAAGAAAGTAGAGCTAATAATAGTAAATAATAGCTCTTTAGTTAGCTATATAGTTTCTTAAAACTATATTTTATAGAGTACTATATTCTAAAGACAACTTAGAAGTTAACGCTATTAATAGGCGTATAAAGGCTAGTTAACTAGCGAAAAAATAGTAAGAGTGTAAAGCTCGCCTTAGAAAGAAACCTAAGATACCTTAGATAAAGAGTAGTTAGATAGTAAGTAGCTATAAAAATATAAATATTAAGAAAGAGCTAGAGGTACTAAGGTATAGAGCCTAAGTAGAGATTAATAACTTTTAGGTACTAGAAACTTAGATTAATAACGTTTTAATACTCTTATAAGTAATAGAATATATAAGAGAGATAGTTAGAGTATTATAGTAGATTATAATATTATACTAGTACTAGCGCCTATTCTAAGAGCCCCTAAGTCTCTATATCTATAACTATACAATAACTAAAGATT
Source organism: Pyrenophora teres f. maculata (assembly GCA_014334815.1). NCBI lineage: Eukaryota > Fungi > Ascomycota > Dothideomycetes > Pleosporales > Pleosporaceae > Pyrenophora > Pyrenophora teres. The sequence continues at coordinate 801,824 of CP060572.1, read as the reverse complement.
TAGTAGTAATAGCCTAGAATATAGTACTAATAGTACTTATAAAGGTAATATTAAACTAGAAAGTCTAAGATCTAGTAGCTTAACCTATTAGCGTCTTCTAAAGTAGCTATAGTAGTAACTAAGGCACTAAGAAAGCGCGTAGGCCGCGTATATACTTTTAGGTTAGCAAAACGCGTTTAGAAGAAATTATAGAGGTTTAGTAAGTAGAGACTAAAAGTAATAAAGAAGAGTTAATAAAAGAAGTAGTATAGCAGCTATATAACTAGGGTTTAGAAGAAATCTATATAATAAAAGCTAAGAGTTTATAGCTAAAGATTATTATAAAAGATATTTTAGCGTAGCTATATTTAAAGATAAATTATAGTATTAAGTAAGTAAGAGTTAGAGAAACGAATAAGCTCTATAACTTCTAAAACTATAAGATTAGTAATAAGAAAGATAGCTATATTAAAGCGTAGTTAAGAATACTCTCTAAAGCGCGACTAAAAGGCGAAGTATAGTAGTAGTAGTATATAGTAAAAGAATAGTTACTAATATACTAAGTATCTCTCTATAGTAGTATAGATTAAGCGTTATTAATATAGGCTTATAGCTAACTATTATATAGCTTTTAATAGTAAGAGCGCTAAATATCTATATTACTAAGCTAGATTAATTAGGTCTACCTTCTAAATTATAGTAGGGTATAATAACTACTAATAGAGAGATAGACCTCTTTATAAGTATAGCCTATTTAGTCCTAATTATAGTTAGAGAGATTATAGTACTAACGTACTTTTAGATTATAAGATATTTATAGAGAGCGATTCTTCTTAGAATACTATAGTGCGTAATAGCGCGGCTCTAGATATAGTTTAATACTATTAGTTAGATACTTTACTATATTAAGTTAATAGATAGGCAGCGTAAAGTCTCTTTTATAGGCTATAACCTAGTGCCTATAAGGTAGATATCGGGTATAGAAGGGTAGACTAGTTAGATAACTCTTAGATTTAGATAAAAGGGTCTTACTTATATTAGAATATAGATATAGTAGAATTATAAAGTAATTATAGTATAGAGCTTATAAGAAGCTCTATAGAGAATAAGTATAGGTAAAAGTTATATAGGCCGCCTATTAGGTAGCCCGTACGTAAGTATTAAAGCAGCCTAGAACTATTATACGTCCCCCCTCTAAAGAGCTTAAAGTTCTAACTAAGGCGTACACTATAAAGTATTATAAAGTAAAAGTGCCTTCTAGCGAGGATACCTAAAAAAGAGAAATAAGGAAAGAGATCTATTATAGTAACTAAAGTAAGGTAACTGCTAGCTCCCTATTATTATTATAGTTATAAAATATAATATATAGTCCTAGTTAGCTAAGGTTATAGGTATAAAAGTTCTATATAGACTCTTTATAGCCGCGTAGATTACTATAAGCCTACTATAGTTTAGACTAGTTATTACTAACCTATTCTACCTTATACTATAGGAGTCTACGCTTACTAGTGTAAGGATTAATAAGGTTACACTATATACGCAAGTCTAGAACTTAGGAGACAACGTATTCTATAATACTATTATTAGTAAAATAGACTTTAGGAGGTATAGTATCGCTAGAGTAAGATTATCTAAGTAGAGCGTTATCTTTATAAGCCTATAGAAGCTAAGGATAAAAGGCTAGAAAGATAGTCTTAAGCTAGGGGGGTAAGTCTAGTTTATAGGCTATATTATTAATAATATAGGTAATCTAGTAGAGGTCTATATTTTTATAGTCTAAGGACTTAACTAGTCTCTTAGTCTTAATATAGCAGGTATTTAGTATTACTTAGTCGCCTACGTTAAACTATAGTACTAGGTATTAGTTTATATCTATAAAATCTTTATCTTATTCTAGGTCTATAAAATTTATTATTATAGAAAAGTACGCGTTATATTAATACGCTAGGCGAGGGCGTTAGCGTTATATTACTATTAGGCGATAGTAGGGTAGTTATTAAGAGGGCGTAACTAGTAAGTAGGCTCTAGTCTAGATTATAGTTAGCGTCCCTTTATAGCGAGGAATAGGGATAGACCTATTATAATACTTATTACTAAATTAGCTTTAAACTCCGCTAGAGGTAATAGCTAGGCCTAGTCTATCTATAGATAATTAACGTAGAATCTTAAGTATTACTTAAGGTTAGTATTTATATTTTTAGTCTAGCTATTAGTTTCTAGGTAATAGGAGGTAGATAGTTTAGGGTATATACCTATCTAGGCACATAGGCGACTCTAGAAATAGGAGGTAAACTAATAACCTTAATTAGATATAATAGTTCTAGGGTATCCCTCTTTCTTCTAGATATACTCTATAAACTTATTAATAACTATAGGTACCTCTAGATTCTCTATCGTAATAAACTTTTTATTTTAGATAGATAGTTAACTACTACTATAATATATTAATAGGCGTAGCTATACTAGGTTAATATAGGTAGTAGAGTAATAAAGTTAATAGAGATATTATTCTAATACTAAGTAGAGACTAGAAGTACGCTAGCGAATAGGTATAAAGTACCTACGCGCGGGTTAGGGTTAGGTTAGGGTTGTATAGACTACGGGTTAAGGTTAGGTTAGAGTTATATAGACTATAGGTTAGGTTAGGGTTAGGTCTATATAGACTATAGGTTAGGTTAGGGTTAGGTCTATATAGATAATAGGTTAGGGTTAAGTTAGAGTTTAGCTACCTAGGTTAAGGTTAGGTTATATAAATTTTATAGGTAAGAATTTTAAATACTTTTCTTCTATATTAGTTACTTAGATAATATCCTTATATAAAGTAAATAAATATACTAAATTAGAAGAGAATTAGGATCTATTATTATAGCTATTAATTATAGTAACGCGTAGAACGTTAGCGCTTTATAGTAAGAGTACTAACTTATCTTTTATATTTACTTCTTCTATACTATCTCCTCTATATTATAGTTAATCTCTACTAGAGCTAGAAGCTTAAATAGATTATTAACCTTATTATATAGCTCTTTAATACCTACTATCTAAGAAAGTAATAGGTCTTCCTCTTCTTTCTTATAGGATATTATATTTTTAAAAACTATAATCTACTATATTATCTACGTAGAAAGTCGATGCCTCTAATTACTAATTATATCCTTAGTAATATTAAATACTCTCTTAACCCCTACTTAAGTAATTAGTATTATAAGAATATCCTTTATAACCTAAGATAGTTATAGATAGATAGACTTATTTAACTTCTATTAGTCTAGAATATTAAAAAAGTTACTAGCTATTATATAAGTAGTACTAAGGTAGAACTCTTCTTCTTAGTAGGTAAGCTTATTACCTTATCTAGGTCTAGTAGTAAAGAGTCTTAGAAAGAAAAGCTTATTAATAGTAATTAAAGTTTAGAGGCTAGCTTTTAAAACTACTTATTTCTAAATAACTTTTTCTAGAATATACTAGACCTTAGGGCTTATTCCCTCTACTCTATAGAATTATAGCGTTTAAGATAAGTAAGGAATTATCCTTAATAGAGATACTTATACTATAGCTTCTATAATTTATTCTAAAAGTCTAGTTAGTAAGTAGCTATAATAAATAGCTATAATAACTATACCTTATACTATAAGTTTCTAAGTTAGATTAAGGATAGTAGCGTAATTAAATAAGAATTCTTAGTCTCTATCTATTCTTAAGTAGTATTTACTAAGTTTTAAGCAACCTCTTAGCTATATTTTATATAACTACTAGCTATTCTCTATTTTTATAGTTCTCTTAGTCTTTATCTAAGTCCTCTATTATCTATCTAAGAAGTTAAATAGCTAGTTATATATAAACTAAATATACTAAATCTAAGGTTTTTTATTTTAGCTTAGAAAGCTAGTTACGTCTTTAAATTTAAGTATTTTAGTAATAAGCTTAAAATAGTACTACTTAATAAAAGATAACTAGAGACGTTTTAGATCTTAAAATCTACCTTAGCTATAAAGTTATCCTTTAAAGAGCTATCTAAGCTACTACCTAGTTATAATAGAATCTCTTATTTAAGCTATTTATTAATATACTTTTATAGCTTAAGAGCGCGCTCTAATATATTATATATAAGTTCTATCTAGTTTTACGTCGCGGATAATAGATAGCTACTCCTTTAGTAGTAGATTCTATTATATAGCGATAAAATATTTATAGCGTTAAGGAGATATATTAATAGTAATATAGATAGCTCTAAGCTAGTATTATTTAGTATATAATAAATAACTATAATAAAAGCGTTCTTACCTTATAAAGAGAGTTAGGAATAGATATATTTATTCTAATATCTTATATATACTACTACTAAAAGCTTTCTCTTACTCTAACTCTATTATTACTAAAAGCTTTAAATACTAGATAATATTTTATATAATAAGATTAATAATATAGGTAAGATATAGAATTATATTTTCCTAGGAACTTTAGTAAATACTAACTTCTAAAGTTTTAATTAGATAGTATAAGTAAGTACACTATTATTACTAGCGTTATTATAAGTAATAGCTAAAAGCTAAGATTTAGTATTTATATCTAAGAGAATATATAGTACCTTATCTACTATAGAAGTACTTATATACTTACATATATAGGGAGAAAGTTAAGTAGCTTTTCTTAAAGTTTCTAGTCTTAGTTAATATAGTAACCTTTTACTATAAGAAAGCTAAGATAGTTTGCTATAGACTACGCATCTAAGGCGATTAATATCTTTATTAATTTCTTAAGATTCTATAATATAGAACTTTTTACTTTATTATATTAGCTCTAAAACATCTTCTAGAATTATAATAGCTAATTATTATAGTATCTAGCTAAAGAAACTAAAGAAACATAGAAAGATAGTTACTTAACTATTTAGAATAACTAGTTACTATTAATTACTACTTAAATAAACTCCTTCTTAAAGTAGTAGTTAAGTAAAGTAGTATTAAGATTACTTAGTTTCTCTACTAAAGGTAGGAGATAAAAAGGGGCGCTAAGAATACCTTAATATAAGTAGGCGTAAGAATTACTTAATAAGATTTTAACTTTAGGTAGGTAGAGAAGTATTTACACTTATACTGCATATATATAGATACTATAATACAAGACTATAGTTATAATAAAATATATATAAATAACCTATTATTAGCTTAGCTACCTCTCTAAAATATTATTATACTATACTATACTAAGTAGTAGAGTTCTATTATAAGTTATTAGTTTTAATACTCTTTGCTTAGCTAGTACTCTCTTACTACTTCTCCTATTTTACTATAATCCTATTTCTCTCCTTACTCTCCTAAGCACCCCTTATTAGGTATTTTACTAATTATAGTAATCTTTTTCCTACCTTAGTAAATACTTATAAAGCTTTTATTTTAAAGTAGTAAAGTTCTTCTAGTAATATAATAGAATTATTAGGTATATATTTAATTAACTATAATACTAAATCTATAGTAAATAGTAATAGTAGTAAATAATAATAAGAATAGTAGATTTTAGGAATAGAACTTAAAGTTTCCTACTAGTCTCTTTAGTTCTATTCTTTAATAATATATATAACTTTCCCTAAAACCCTAGCGTAGTATTAGTAAAAACTTTAAATTAATCCTTATAGTAAGTAGAAGGATTTATAAGATTATATAGCCTATAATTAGCAATTTTTATAGATATAATATATAAGTAATCTTATAATATAATATAGACTATATTAATTAGCTATAATAATGCTAAGCTATTATATACTAAGTAACTTTTAGACTAGTATAAAGATCTATATATTAGACTCTAATAGTTACTCTAAATCTAAGAATTCTTTAAACTTACTCTCCTCTAATAGTTAAGCCTCTTTTTAAGCTATAGCCTACTACTTATTTTTTTTATACTTATTCTTTAGTAATCTAAAAATTTATTAATATTAGAGTTATTATCTACCTCCTCTTTATACTTATTACTATTATTACCTTTTACGTATAGTATATCGCCTTCTAGCTTAATATTAGCGTTACTAGTAAGTTAAAAACGCTTATTAGTTTCTCTCGCTTATTCTATTAGTAAGTATATATAAAAAGCTATATTAAAGTTACTACTACTTATTATTTATTATAAGTTATAACTCTTTAGTAGTAAGTCCCTTTATAAACTCCTTAAACTCTTTCTTAGCCTCGCTACTCTTAAATATATTAGTATTAAGCTTAAGTAAGCCTTCTAAGTAGGTATATATAAGATATTTATAGAGTACTACTTAGACTAAAGACTCTTATATACCCCTACCTTCTAATTCTTTATAAAGCTCCTTTTCTTTAGTACTTAGTATACTTCTAATATTTTCTTTATTCTTTATATCTATCTCTTTATAATATTATACTATTTCTTATAAACTAGTATTAGGTTCGTCTTAAGCTACTCTATAGAATATATTAGTAGAAGATTATAATAAATAACTATATTAACCTACTACTCTTTATTTATTTAAAACGCTTACTAGCTAGGCTCTTATAGGCTACTAGAAGAATCTCTTCTTATCTTCTCTTACTTATAGATATATAATCTAAATTTAATAAGTACTATTTTTTAAGCTAGTATTAGCTACGTAGTCTACTAATTTTATACTCTTAAGTACTTTCTCCTCTTTATTAAACTAAGCCTTACGCTTCTTTTATACTACTATACGTAAGCTACTACTAAGAGGACTTTTATAGGGAATAGTTAAGTTAAGTAGTCTATCTTTTTATAATCCGCCGGCACTACGCTAGTTAAGTATAGCGTTAATTTTATCTTTTTTATACATAAATCCTTATACTTATTAGTAAATACTATAATAAATAGTTATAATTATTTATTAGTAAGCTTCTCCTACTTATTAGGCTTAAACTTAGTAGTAGCTTAACCTTAATACGCGGTACTAGGCCTTCTAGCTTATTATTTAGCTCTTCTTTAATAGCTAATATACCGTATACTATAATTATAGTATATAATAAAGTAGTAGGTCGTCTAGTATTAATTATAGGTATAGAAGGTTAAATAAGTAGGTAGAAAGTATTTAAATATTCTAGAATATTCTTACGCTGCTGCCTACGCTAGCGCGAAAATACTAAAATTACTAAAATAGGCTTAATATATTATATTATATTAATATTAAAATATAAAGCTATATAGGCTCTAGTTTTAATATAAAGATTTATTATATCTATATATTAAAAAATCTTTAATATAGCTATAAAATAAATATACTAAAGTATATTCTATCTAAGTAGGCTAAGAAGTCTATGCGCTACTACCTAAAATTAGCGTAGAAATAGGAAATTTTAAGAATTTAGAGTAAACTCCTAAATCTTTTACTCTATTTACTTAACTCTACTACTACTATAAGTTACTATTATTATAGCGTTTTATTACTTATAATACTAGATTAGCGCTACTATAGCTCTAAATAATAGCGCGTATAAGACTACCTAAGCTAGTTACTAGTAGTAAAAAACCTATAAAGAACTTTATAGCTAAAGTAAACTATAAGCCTACTATAAAGTCTACGCGTAAAACTCTACTAAAGATACTCTCTAAGAGGTATAAGTTTAAGGCTAGTAGTAAGTTATTATAGCTATTTATTATAGCTAGTATCTAATATAATATAGCTATAGCGCTTATAAGGGGCTACGCTCAGAGAGCTATTGCACAGGTATACTAGAGTTGTATTCGATAGGGAAGAGAACTACAAGCTATCTCGTGCTAAAGGTTATTTAGAGAGCGGCTTAGAATAACCTTCTACCTATAGACTGTGCGGATAGTCTAAGCGTTATTCAGACGTAAGTAGTTAATCTGTACGTCTTACGCACGTAACTAAGATATTATTAAGTGTTTACTAATTAGGCTCTAGCCTATTATAATACCCTCCTCCTCCTCTCTCTTAGGGGGTCTCTTAGCAAAAACCTTCTAGTAAGCGTCTCTCCTCGTTCTAAGCGTCCTTTATATAGGCCTCCTATTAATCTAGAGCTTCTATTTCCTCTAGTAATTTTACTAGCTAAAAATCTATTAGAGCGTATCTAACCTATTTTACTTTATAGTAAAGGCGCTAACTATATCCTTAGCGTTTTTACTTCTTACTTATAATCTCCTCTATAAACTACTCGTTCTTATTACCTACTTATAATAATAGCGGCTAATAGTCGTCTTATACCTAGCTTAGTAAAGAGTCTAAGTTAGCAAGGCGTAGTCTATTAATATAAAAGACTAGGTAGTAGCTAGAGAGGTATCTAGCTTAACTAAGTAGCTATTAATTACCTCTATTACTATATATTAGCACTCTTCTAATTAAGCTTTCGTAACTAACGTCCTATTCTATACTATTTATAAGCTTTAGCTAAACCTTATTACTAACCTTATAGTTTTAGCCTCTTTATAGTATTATTTATTTACTTCTCTTATTCCGCTTAGGCTTTGGCTATACTAGCTTATACTAGGTTAAATATATCTTAGAACTTAGCTATAATAGTCTCTACCTTTTTATAGTCTAAATATTCTTTAGTAGTATATTTCCTTTAACTTATACTTAGTAGAGCTTTTAACTAGAGAGGGTCTACGTTATAACTATATTATAAAAAGAATAGAGATACTTCTATTAACGTTATGTTCCTCCTATTAATAGCGATCTAAGCTATAGAGTAGTATATAGCCTAGTTATCCTATAACTAGCTAATAAACGCTTAAACGTACACTTTCTATACGCTATTTATTTATTCTATAGCGCTATTAGTCTATAGGTAAAACGCTATAGATAACTATTAATTAATCTTTAGGACCTTATAAAGGCGTTCCTAAAGTACGCTAATAAACTAGCTCTCTCTATCTAATATAATTACGTTAAGTAACTAATAGTAAGCTACTACTTAGCTAAGGAAGGCTCGGACTACCGTCTCTATCTTAATATTAGGTAGTAAAATAAAGATAGCTCCCTTACTTAAGTAATCTATAATAACTATAAGGCAGCTTATACCTCTGCTTATTAGTAGTCCTTTAATAAAGTCTATAGATATCTCTTTCTATATCTAATCTAGTATTAGTAGTAGTTTAAGAAATCCTTAGGTACCTTCTCGCTATAGCTTTATTCTCCTATAAACGTTATAGTTCCTTATATAATATCTAATATTATCTAATATACCTAGCTAGAAGAAATCTTAGGCGACTATCTTATAGGTAATCTCCCTACCTAGATATCTAGCTAAGAGAGAATCGTAGACTTCTCTAATTATTTAGGTATATAGTTTCTTATTATTTAGCACCTATCTTCTACCTTAATATAGCAATTCTCTCTAATCGCTAATTATATACTCTAAGATAGAGTATTTTACACCTAAGCTTAGCGGGAACCTTCGTTCCTACTCTAGTACTACTTATACTACTTACTAGTACTATTAATTATTTCTTAGAGCTTTTAGCTATAGCTCCTTAAGTTCTAACTAGTCTATACTATTCTTATTAGTAGTAGCGTCTTATTAGTCTAACTATTCTTTAGTTAGGCTAAGATAGCTTCCTATTTGTCTTACACGAATCCTTACTAATATAACTTAGCTCTTAGTTAAGTTCTCTTCGTCCTTGCTTACTTTCTTATAGTAGCGGGACGTTAGTTTTAAGATTTAGATAATACACTTTTATAAGCGTTTATCTCTTACATTTTCTAGTAGGTCTTATTCTCTTCTTAAGAGCGCGTTAGCTTTTACATTTTACTTCCCTAGCTAGTATAGTATCTCTATATTAAATTAGCTTAATAACGTAGCTTAGTAGATTTAATATTTACTTAATATCTTTAGCTTTATAAAGTACTTTAGGTTCTTATAGTTAGTAATTACTTTAAAGCTCTTTACTAAGCGGAGTTCGGCGTCCTATTCTTCTAAGTATTATATTATAGCTAGTAGTTCCTTATTATATATCTATAGTTATATTTATAAGTGTTATCTTTCTTAAGAAGTACGCGTAAGAGCGTAGTATCTCTTCTTTATTATACTAGAATAGCACTCCTTCTATTACGTAGCTAGAAGAGTTATATTCTAAGACTATATCTTGCTTAGAGTTAAACATCGCTAGAATAGGTTCTATTACAAAGATCTTCTTTAGCTTATTAAACGCGGCCTACTTATCTTTTCCCTAGGTAAAGCTTATATCGCCTATTAGATAGGTTAAGGGGGTAGCGATCTTTATAAAGTCTCTAATAAACTTTTAGTAGAAGTTAGTAAACTAAGAAATAATTATACGCTTTTACTATCTTAGGTGCTTCCTACTCTTTAATAGCTTAACCTTATTTAGGTCTATAGAGATACCTTTCCTACGTAATAATAAAACCTAGTACTTAGTAGATTTTACTTAAATTCGCATTTCTTAATATCTATATAGAGTCCTACACTCTAGAGCTTACTAAGGACCTTTTAGACGTAGTCCTAGTATTATCGTAGGCTGCCGTTAGTATAGATTAATACGTCGTTAAGATATACTAAATAGAACTCGTCTAAGTACTCTCTTAATATCTAATTAATATACTGCTAGAAGGTACTTAGAGAGTTTACTATACTAAATAGGGTAACTAACTACTTAAATAGACTAAAGTATGTTCTAAAAGCTATCTTCTATTTATTACCTTCTACTACACGAATCTTATAGAAGGCGGTAATAACGTCTAACTTTATAAACTACTAGCCCTACTTATATTATTAAGTATCTTAAATAAGTAGTAGAGGGTATCTATCCTTCCTAGTAATAGCGTTAAGCGCGCGGTAGTTAATATATAATTAGAGTCCTCCTTCTAGCTTCTTTGTAAATAGAACTAGTAAAAAGGCTAGCAAGCTACTTACGCGGATAAATCCTTTTTCTAGAAGAGCTATAAGCTCCCTTTAAAGCACTAGTAACTCGCCCCTTAATATACTATATAGCGGGCCCTACGGCGGCTATAGCTATTAACTATCTTTTAACTCTAGCTTAATCTTATAGTCTACTTCTAGACCTTAGTATAGGGGAAGTTTTAATACTTCCTTTAGATTAAAGAGCTTAAAATAGCTCTAATACTATTTTAGTAGTAGTAACCTTATATCTACTACTTTCTTTAGTGCTAACGCCTTATTAATATCTATAATAGAGGCGGTAAATATCTACACTCTCTTCTTCGGGTCTTTAGATCTCCTTATAAGACCTATAAACGTAGATACGCTCACCTAATATATAGTGCTCTAAGTTGCGATACCTTTATCGCACCTTACTTAAATACCTCTTAAGTATATAAATAGGCTCCTTTTTACTAGAGTAATTAAGACGTCTTAGTAGTCTATCTACTCTTTTCCTAAGACTACTTCTTTATCTATACTATTAAGTACGTATGTATAAGTAACCTCTTAGTAGCTATATATATTAAACTCGAACCTAAAGACCTCGTCTATCTCTAATATCTTCCTATCAATCCTTTCTATTATCTAAGAGGTAATTAAGAAGCGCTCTAAACAGCTTCAGCAAGCGAATTTTTTACTAACTAACGCGTAGTATAAACACCTACTATTAATTAATATAGTAGCGTTATAGATAGAGTTCACGATTAAGTGCGCTATAAGAGGAGGGGTGTTTATATACTTCTACTAAAATTAGTTCTATTTACTACTTATCTACTAATCTATCTTCTAAGGCTCTAGACTAAGACTCTAGTCTAGAGCTACTCTTTTTCTAAGTTGTCTAACTCGCCTTTATCTATATTCTTTAAGAGAATTTTGCTATCTAGTAGTAGCTCTCTTTGTACTACTTAGTTTACTTTAGTACTCCTTACTTTAAAACTCCTCCTATAATACTTAGATATATATTCTTTTATACCGCAGGCGTAGTACTTAACCTAATTAGCGCTTAGCCTACTAGTTCTTATACTTACTTTGCTAGCCTTCGTTAGCTCCTAGTCTATCTTCTTAAGTAGTAATAGTATCTAAGTATCCTTCTAGTAGCTTATACTATAGGCGCGCTAAGATATCCTCTCTTAAAACCTATATATTAAGATTAATGCAATAGAGGTTATCTAAGATTTTAATAGCTTTCTCTATATACTCCTTAAAACTAATATTCTTAGAGGTACGCAGTATAAGGCGTTAGAGCTCTACGCTAAGCCCTTCGCTAAATATCTCTTAGAGAATAGACTTACTAAAGTCTTAGCTAGCTTCTACGCGTAGCTAGTTAAACTTAGAGACGTAATCTCTAACTAGCTATTAGCCTTACTTAGGTATTAAAGCTTATTAGAGCCTATTTTTAATAGTATATATTAAGGAATTAAGTATCTAGGTATTTCTATAACTCCTTTATAGTACTTAGCTAGTTTCTAGTAGCTATAGTAAGAGAACCTAAGTTACTTTCTCTTTAGTCTGACTAAGGATATATCGCTTCTTAGCATTTTAAGAGGAGTATAAGTATAAGTTATACTCTAGTTTACCTTTATACTTATATTTCTAACCTAGGTAGTTTAAATAGTCTCTATTAAAATATTCTAGGTTAGGAAGCCTCTTCTTCTATAACCTCTCTAAATAGGTAGTTATATCTAGCTAAGTCTTAAGTGTGTAAGTCTAGAGAGCTAGGCTAAGTTCCTATTATTCTATCGCATCTAAATAAGCTATAATAGGGAATAGTAGCTAGACTAGTTAGGCTATTATTACTACTATAAGGTCCTAAGGAACTTTTAGTAGCTCCTATAGTAATTCTCTAGCTTCTCTTACTTCTTTATTTATCTTATAACCTTATTTATATTAGGGCTATAGCAGCTTCCTTCTACTTATTATTCCTAAGCATCTATATAATCTTCTAGTATATTTAGTTATTAGGTACTCTAGTAAGGTACTAGCTAAGCGTATATAGATTGCGTATTAGCTTAAAGTAAGAAGGTTATCTTCTATTCTAAATAGTAGAGGCTTCTTATAAGCTTCTACGTCTATAGCCTACTCCTCTATAGTAAGGACTAGTAGGGCTTCTAATTATTCTTTAATTAACTTGCATAGGTAATCTCTCTATAGCCTACTCCTCTTTAGTAAGGAACTAGTAGGGCTTATCTCTTACTTATTCTCTATAATAAGGCTTTTCTAAGCAACTCTTAGTAGTTATTATAAGTCGCGACTTTTAGAACTAATCCTTATACTTACAATTTTCTCTTAGCCGTTTCTTTAGCTAAGTATTATAGCCTATACCTCTTCTATAGAGGACTAATAGGACTTCTAACAACGCTTACTCTACTATAGTAAAAGGTTATTACCTATTCTTTAATCCTTTAAAGACTAATAGAGCTTCTACCGCTCTCGCTTACCTTCTTATAAAGTCTTTTACAGGTAGTAGGACCTATACCTTAGTACTATTAAGGTATTAGGTAGGGCTTTTCTAAACAATATTTAGTAATATAGCTTAAAGTCTACTAAGCTAACTAATATTTATTTACTCTAGACGTCTCGCGAGGCTAGTAGCGCGTTTAACTAAGCGTCCTATAAGGCTGCAGTCCTAGGCTAGCTATCTTATAATAGCTTCTACCTACTTATTATCTAAGGGCCTATTATACCTTTAAGCAACACTAATCCTATATAGTAGGTTACTCTACTCGCACATTAAAGTAGCGGTTAAGAGGATTAACGCGCTATAAGTTAATAGAGTCTTATAGTAAGGCTCTATTAATTAAGATTAAATATAAAATATAAGAGGCTACGCTTAGAGAGCTATTATATAGGTATACTAGAGTTATATTTAATAGAGAAGAGAACTATAAGCTATCTTATGCTAAAGGTTATTTAGAGAGTAGCTTAGAATAACCTTTTACCTATAGACTATACGGATAGTCTAAGCGTTATTCAGACGCAAGTGGTTGATCTGTGCGTCTCACGCACGTGACCGAGATATTATCGAGTGTTTACTAACTAGGCTCTAGCCCATTACAGCGCTACGCGAGATCTACTAATACTAGAAAGGTTATAAACTTCTACTACTTAAACTACTATTTTCTTAACTAGTTCGCGAGCTTATAGTATACTATAAGCTAGATATACGCTTTTAGGCTTCTATACTTAAAGCGCTTTAAGAGTTATATAAGGCCTTTCTTATTAGTTACCTTAAGAGTATAGTATCTCTAATATATAATTTATATAATATACTAATATTAATAGACTATAATATTAATACTATTATATAAAGCGTGTTACTATCTAGGTAAGGATTCCTAACTTATACATTAATACTATAACTAGTATCTATATACTTCTTTTTAAGGCGAAATAAGGACTTAGTAGCTATATTCCTAAACTTCTATATACTTATAATAAAAAGTGTTTCCTTCTATACTATAATTAATTACTATAATAAATTTAATATATAATTCTAATTATAAAGTAGAAAAAATTCTATATAGGTAAAAAATAAAAATTTAAAATTAAGAGACCTACCTAACTCTAACTTATAGTCTATATAACTCTAACCTAACTCTAACTTAGTAGTAGCGTTAAAATTTAGATTAGGGTTAGAGTTAGGTTAGGGTTCTAAGTCTTAGTAACCTAACCTAAACCTAACTCTAACCTATTTACTAGCGTACCTAACCCTAATCTAAGTTTTAGTAACCTAACTCTAACCTAACTCTAACCTATTTACTAGCGTAACTAGGAGCGGATAAAGTAGACTATACTTAGTAGAGTAGTTAACTTTAGAGCGTTTATAGGTTATATAACTATTTATAAAACGCGCGATTATATTAGTTATACTTTACTAGTAGTACTACTAGCTTACTTTTTAGTAAGTTATAGTATAACCTCTATAGCCGCTAGATAAGCTATTATAAATATATATATAATTCTTATATATAGCTTTTTACTAAAGGGGATAATAAGGCGTTCGTTACTAATAAATAGCTTACTCTTATTACTAACTTCTAGATTAGCTAGCTCTATATAAATACCCTCTATAATAAGGTAGTATAGGATATAGCGTTTATTAGAAGCGAGGGCTCGCTTTACGTTATTTAGGCGCGGGTTACTAATATAGAGTTCTAAGAGAACGTCGTTAAGTAGTTAGTTATTAGCTTCTTTAATATTATTATAGGGGTTATAGTACTCTTAAGAGAGAAGTAGGCTAGCCTTATAAAAGGTATAGAGGTAGATAATAAAGTATCTTTATCTATCTTTTATATTAGTGTAAGAATAAAGCTTAGGTTATAAGAATTATTACTTAGGTATACTTTAGTAAGTCTAGTAGTATAACTACTACTCTATTAGTTAGAGTCTAGAATAGTCTAATACTAGTACTAGACTTAGTTATCTATAACTAAATTCAGTAAGTCTTCTATTCTATAGGTAAGGCTATTAGGTTTTATATCTTACTTACTTAGGCGATATTATATATAGAAGTTAAACTCTTCTAAGAACTTAGCCTAGCGGGCTTACTACTAGTTTAGGTTACGCTTAGTATAGAAGAACTTAAGACCCTAATAATTAGTAAGTACCTCTACTATATTAGAGACTCTAGTAAGTTCTAGTCTCTATTCCTTAAAGGCGCGGACTATTATAAGAAGCTCTTTATTATATATTTTATAGTTATACTTAGTAGGTAATATCTTCTTTAAAAGGTAAGTAATAGGCTAGACTAACCTATCTAGCTAGACCTAGGAGAGGACCGCTATATATATATAATTAGACGTATTAGTTTCTATAATACTCTTTAGGTTAGAGTTAAAGTAGGCAAGTACTATTACTATAAAAGGCGATTTTTAGCGCGTAGAATAATCGCCTAGCCTCTTAAGTTATTTTAAATAGCTTAGAGTCTCTATAAGTAAGGTATATTAGTAGTTTAGCTATATTAGAGAAACTATATATAAATTAGTAGTAGAAGTTTGCAAAACCTAAGAAGGCTTAGATATTCTTTAAGAACTATAAGAGTTTCTAGTCTTAGATAGCGCTAACTTTCTTAGAGTCTATTTTAATACTATTAGTAGTAATAATAAGACTAAGAAACTTTACTTCTATTTTTAGGAACTCTAATTTAAAGATATCTATAAGTAACCTAGCGTCCGTAAGCTAAGAGACTACTTATACTAAGTACTTCTTATATTAATCTAGAGTCTCGCTAAAGATAATTATATTATCTAGGTAAGCTATATAGAACTTATCTAGGTATTTATATAGAATATTATTAATATACGCCTAGAGGGTTCCTAGACTATTATATATACTAAAAAGTATAATAGTATATTAGTAGAGCCTATAAGGTATAATAAAGGTAGAGAGGTATTTATACTTTTTCTTAATACAGATCTTATTAAACGCGGTAATCACGTCTACCTTAGAGAAGTATTATAATTTAGATAGCTTTATAAGTATATCGCGGATTAGAGGTAGAGCGTTATAGTTTTTATAGTATATATTAAGGCTTTAATAGTCTATATATATATAGATACCTCTACTAGGTTTACGTATAACGAGAAAGGGTATAGCCTAGGTAAAAGTACTACGCTCTATATATTCTTTCTTTATTATATTATTAATATAGAGTTTTACCGCTTAGGCTTTATCCTAGGATATTAGGCGTAAACGCTAAGATAAAGGCTTAGAATGCTAATCTATATTATTAGGCTTAAGCTCTATCTTATAGTTAAGGTTACTCTAAAGCTTTAGAAGCTTATTAGCCTCTTTAGAGTTAAAACTCTAGTATAGAGGATAGAGGACCTTAGGTAGTCGTTTAAGAATATCCTATTTAGATATATATAGGCGTTCTATCTTATTATAGAACTTCTTATAGTCCTTTAGAAGTATCTTAGCTTCTATAGCCTAAAGGTGCTTTATATCTTTCTAATTCTTATTAGATAAGGTAGCGATGCGATAGATCTCGTTGTAGGAGGTAATATAGATATCCTAGTTATAATAGATAGCGGCCGCGGCTACGCGTCTAGAAATAAACGCTATATTAATTAGTAGAGAGGCTTTAGAGTAATAAATAACCTTCTAGTAAGAGTTAGAGGTCTAAGAAAGGAGTCGCTTATAATACTAGCTACTCTACGTGTAATATAGTTAGTAGTTATAGATATAGTTAATTAGATAGTGCTCTAAGTTAAAACTAAGAGATATATTTTTTTAGTTTACTTAGAGTTTATATATTTAGAACTAGAGCGTTCTTAAGATTATTTAGACGCTAGATAGCTTAGTAATATAGGCTAAGACGTCTTTAACGTAAGTACTAAACTTAATAGTTACCTAGGCTATATAGGTAACACTTACTACTAAGAAGCTATTAGTAAGCTTTAGAGTAGTAGGTTAAGAGAGAGAGATAAGGTTATACTTATATACGCGGGTATAAGAAGAGTTAATAAAGAGAGATATATAACTAGTGTTACCTATAATTTTAACGTATTAAGGAGAGGAGTAGTTTAAAGAGATAATTCTTTTAAAGACTAGTTACTATCCTATAAGAGGCTAATATATACTACTACGTATAGTAGCGGTAGTAATAGCTAAGATAGTAATTCTAGGTTCTATCTAGCTCTAACGTTTAAGAGCCTTAATATAGTCTATAATTATATTAAAGGTAGAATTAGAGTTAGAATTATATTATTAGAGCTAACTTCTAAAGTAGAAGATAAGATAGAAATTAGAGGATTATTAATAAAGTAATTAGAATATATTTCTTCTTCTTCGCTATCTTAATAGAAGGGGTAAAGAAAATTATAGAGAGTACTAGTAGTTATACTAAAGGTAACTTCTTATACTAAAGAGGTCTCTAGAGATAACTATTACTAGAGACTAAGTATTTTCTAAAGGTAGAGAGGAGTTAGAGGTTAAAGTAATACTAGCTACGGCGCTCTTAATCTTAGAGCGAGCTAGCTCTCTAACTAGTATACTATTATTAGTAATTACTTTCTTAAGTGCGTTCTAAACTTTAGAGTAACTATTAAAGGGGGCGATAGGCTTTCTAAAATAGTAGCTACTAATAGCCTTATAGCTATAGTTCTTTTTAAGGTAGTTAAAGTAATAGTTTAGGTAATAGAGGACTTTAACTTATATATCTAAGCAACTCTAGAGGCCTAAGCCTAAGCTATTATTATAGTTTATATTAGATAGAGTAGACTTATTACTACTACTACTACCGCTACCGCCGCTACTACTACTGCCGCCGCTATAGTTACTAGTTATAGTAGTGCGCGGTAGGTTAGACTATTTAAGGAGATAGAGAGTTTAGTAGAAGCTAAAGTAAGTAATATTAGCTTTTAAGACCTTTATAGCTATTATATACGCTACTATATAAGTAGCTAGTAACGTATAAACTAAATCTTAAGAGTGTTATTCTAATATAGGGTAGAGGTACCTATATTAAAGTAGGTAATATATTCCTCTATAGACTCTACTAGCTTTATAGTAGACTTAGAGCTCTTATACTAAGATTAAGCCTTAATACTAGTGTTTAGAGACTTATAAATAGAGTTTAGAATAGACTAGACTTTATTACTATATATAAACTTAGCTCTAAGTTTAAGATAACTATATTAAAGATACTTAAAGGCCTAGTTCTTAGTCTTCTAGTAGATATAGCTAAGCTTTATAGCCTCTAAAGCGAACTTATATAAGTAGTAGGTAAACTAATCTATAATAGCTATTTTCTACTTAAGGTAGTTAGCTAATATAGTACTATTACTAGAGAAGAACTTAAGCTTAGATTTCTTAGGGCGTAGGTAGTAGTAGTAATTATAGTTATTATTATTAGATTATACTTCTACTAGGGGTTAGGTACTACGCTAGCGTTAATAAGAGTGTTAATATAGGGGGTATACTACTCTAAATCCTAGTCCGCACTAAGGCAGGTAAGGCTAACGTTATTAAGTCCGCGTCGGTTATCTAGCGACACAATAGGGATAGTAGGTATTTAGTAATAACAATCTAATTCTATATAAGCGATAGAATAACTTTAAGTATTAATCTAGGTAAGAGACGAACTATAAGATAAGTTAACTATAATAAGTGTATTAAGGGAATCCTCTACAACTATATACTTATTACCTAATCTATTAATATCTACGTTTTCTTACTAAGCCTATAGTATCTATAGATATCTCTAATATTTAGTATCTTAAGGTGTTATAATATCTGCCCTCTTAGTAAGATATTATATCTTAGTAGAATACTATATTACGTAATCTATACGCCCCGCGCTAATATAACCTCTTATTATATAATAGTTAGCCTTTAACCTTACATTTTTTAACTAAAGAAGATATCTAGTATTTATATATAATACTATCCTCTCTTAGAGCTATTATCTTAATACCTTAGAGTTTTATTTTTCCGTGCTATAATTTATAACATAGGTTATATATAAGGCTTTAGTATACCTATTATATTATATACCTTTTTCTTTATACCTTCCTAACTATATCTAAGGACTTAAAATCCTATACCCTTTATCTATACTTATCAACTAATTAGAAGCGTGCTTATACTACGCGTATAGAGTAAAAGGGCTTAGAGATAGATTTCCGCTATAAGTAATGTAAGGAGAAGAAGCTTCGCTACTTTATAGAGATATCTTTTAGTTACTATACTAGGTATATTTTAGTTAGTACTAAATATAGTCTGTTTATTCCTAAAGAAGAGTAGAGAATTATATAGGAAGAGCGCGAAAAGAAAGAGCTTTTAGTAGCTTATCTAAAGGTATAGCGTACGTAGCTAGATACTTAGCTATCTTAATAAGAGCTTAAGCTCTTAGAGGTTTAGAAATAGAAGTAGTCTTTTACTTATTATAACCTCGTAATTCTTACTATTTAGGATTATGCAAAAGAGTAAGTTAAGAGGAACTCTACCCCTAATATAGACCTTTCTACTATTAAACTATTACTATCTAGATCTCTAGCTAATATAAGCTAGTTATAAGCTAAACTTAACTTTCTTAATTCTTCTTTTAATCTTTTCTTCTTTTTTAGGGATTTAGTCCCTACTACGTTAGATACTTCTAGTAGTACTCTTATACTAGTTCTTATAGTTTATAAGATTCTATTCTAGTTCCTATATATTATAGCTCTCTAGCTATCCTTACTATTTAACTAAGTACTTTTACTAATAACTATCTTTCTATAGGTCCTTAATTTCTTTAACTTTATACTTATTATCTTTAAGTTTAATATCTATTACTAACTTAGTATCTAGTAGTACTAGTTCTAGTAGTTTCTTATAAAAGACAGAGTAGATACGTATACTTAGTAGTAACTAGAGTTTATAATTTACTAGGCCTATTATCTCTAGGATTTTAAATACTCCTATTTAGAGATTATCTAATTTTCTATATAGCCTTTTAGTTTTTAGGTTTTATCTTAATAGGAAAACTTTATCCCCTTTCTTAAAGGTTAGTCCCTTAATCCTTTATTTATTCGCACTCTTAGATATTATAAGGTTTCTTTAAGCGATATTCTAGCTTAGTTATTATATAATTCTTATAAAAGGCGTACTTTATTATCTACTCCTACTATAATACTTTAATATCCTTTAGATCTTAATAAGCGACTAGCTTATATCTATAGTTTATATAGTAAGGTAACTACTTTATTATTATAGATTTTATACTATTATAGGCTAGTTATACTATTAGTAGAAGTTAATCTAATTATCTTATAGCTTATTAGCGTATATCCTTAAATACTATTCTAATATCTAGTTTATTCTCTCTATCTAGCTATCTATTCTAGGTAAAAGCTTATTAAAAGCTTCTTTTTACACCTAACTTTGCTAGAAATATACTCTAGTATTTAGAAGTAAATAGTTTATTATAGTCTATAATAAACTCTTTAGGTATCTATATTCTAAGATAAGTACCTTTATAACTTTATAGGCGTACTCTTCTACTATTATTAATTCTTTAGTAGGTATAAACTTTACTATCTTAGTTAATTAATCTATAATTACTAAGATAGTATTATAAAGTCTTGCGGATTCTAGTTCTAATAATTATAAGAGCTTTACTATAAAGTCTATTATTATACTTATCTATAGTTATTATAGTAGCGTTAAAGGCTATAATAGGCTATAGAGCTTATATCTCTTAGGCTTATTCTAATAATATACTAAATAGTTACCTAGGATATTCTATACCTACGTTTATAAACGTAGTATTATAAATTCCTTTACTAGTCTTCTAACTATTTCTTCTACTTCTATATACTTACTCTAGGGACTTATATAGTTCTATAATAAGGTCCTTCCTTATATATAAGGGTATATATATCTAGTCCTTCTAAATTATATCTTAGTACTCCTTCTTATTTTATAGTAAGTTATTATAACTTATACTACCTAAGTCTAGTTACTAGCTAGCGGCCTTCTACTACTACTACGTTTATAATATTATAACCTATTATTCTAGCTTAGCTACTCTAGCTAATTCTAGGTTATACTTTAGGCTACTATTAGGTATCTACTTAAGTACTATATTATATAGTTCTTTATAGCCTTCTTCTTATAGGTTAGATCTTTAGCTTAGGGCGTCTATAGCTCTATTAAGTAATTTAGCTCTATAAGTAATCTTAAAGTTAAACTAAAAAAGTATCTATATTATTAGACTTATCTTCTATAAGTTTCTATTATTATAAAACTTATTAGTTCTAGTAATTAGAAAATATATCAATCTAATATAAGAGTCTTAGTAAATAGACTTCCTATTATTTAAAGTATTAACTACTCCTAGTAGTTCTTTATTATAAATATTATAATTAAGTTCTACTCTAGAGAACTTCTTAGAATAGTAGAATACTAGTCTCTATTTTCTATTCTCGCTCTACTATAATAATATAGCGCTGAGAGCGTAATCTAACGCGTTAGTCTTAACTTATATCTTACGTCTTAGGTTATATATTTCTAGTACTAGGGCTTTAAGGAATACCTACTTTAGTTATTTAAAAGCTTTCTAGTATTCCTTTTCCTATTTAAACCTTACGTCTTTCTTTATAATCTCTATAAGAGGTACTATAATCTAAAAGTAGTTCCTAATAAACTTTCTATAAAAGTTCGCGAATCTTAGAAAGAATTATATATCTTTAACTATCTTAGGTATTAGCTATTTCTATATAGTCTAGATTTTCTTTAGATTATTTTAACGCCTTTTATTAAGATAATAAACCCTAGGAACTCTATTTCCTATATATAAAACTTATACTCTTAGGTTATAGGTATAACTTACGGTTCTTAAGCTTCTAAAGTACCTTCTTAATAAGTTTAATATATTTAAGCGTTCCCTTAGAATACACTAGTATATTATCTAAGTACGCTAGTATAAAGATTTCTAAGTACTTATAAAGTATCTTATTAATAACTAATTAGAAGGTTACTAGCGCGTTTATTAATCTAAATAGTATAACTATATATTTAAATAGTCTATATTTTATTTTAAAAGCTATTCTACTTATATTCTTTAGTAATTTAAATGTAGTAAAATCCTTCTAAACGTTAAATTTTAAAAACTACTTAGCTCCCTAGATCTAATCTATAAGCTCTATTATTAGTAGTAAGAGATATTAATTCTTAATTATTACGCTATTTAACCTTCTAAAGTTAATATATAGTTCCTACTTCTTATTAGGCTTCTTTATAAATAGTATTAGTAAGGCTATTTAGCTACTACTCTCGCGGATAAATCTCTTTTTTAGATTTTTTCTAATATACTCTCGCAGCTTAGCTTCGTACTTAGGCGCGACTAGGTATATTAGTCCTAGGATAAGCTAGTATAATCTTTAATAATCTAATAATTATAATCTTCTCTCTCTTTGTCTTCTTTTCTCTATGTTCTCTTTATTTCTCTTTACTCTTCTATTCTAGTCTACTAGTCCTTTCTTTATACTTCTAAATATCCTATCTTCTAAATCTCTTATATTCTAGTATAACTTCTTATAGATTATTATAACCTTCTAAGCTAGATTATATAATCCTCCTATCTAGGTAAGCTTAGTTATTAGGCCTATCTCTTTTCGTACTCTAGTAACCTTACGCGTAGGTTCTTAGCTAAGTATTCTTTTTTATAGCTAATTAATAGCTAGGTTATACTTAATAACTAATTATAGCTAATTAATATATCTTCTTCTCTAAGATCTATAATATTAATATTTATTTAGTCCTCTATCTCTACTACGTCTAGTAACACTAGTTAGGTCTCTAGTCTTATTACGCCGCCTCTATACGTTATAGAGTTATTATTAGCTAATACTACTTATACTAGTTAGTCTTTAACCTAGTATAGTATATTATATCTCTCTATAGCTTAGGATAAGATAACTATCTATATAGTACTACATTTATAGTCGCTATAATCTTATATCTATATACGCTAACCTTACTCTTAATCTAAAATCCTATAGCTTTAGGTTCTATATATTATAAGGGTTATTTTAGAATTACCTATACTAGCGTAACTCTATCCCTAGTAGTATCTTAGTTTTTTAACTAACCTTACTTTCTAAATTATTTCTTTAGAAAGTAGCCTATATTAGACTTTACATCCTAATATATTAGGTAATTATTATTATATAAAAGGTCTAGCATATAAGCTCGTACTATACTAGTCTTATTCTTAGAGTTTTATAAAAGTAATATACTTCTACTAAGTATTTCTTATCTCTTAGATTTAGGTAATAGTAATTATTCTCTTATCTCTAGATTATTCTTTTTATATAAAGTAATAGTTATACTTATTCTTATAGTTAAGCTAGTATAGGTCCTTATATTACTCCCCTAGTAGTAAGAGGTCGTCCTAATTTCCCTACTATTTTAATAGTTCTAGCTTTTTATATATATAGTAGGCTTCTATCTAATATTCCTTATTAAGGAGCGTTTTATACTATTATTATTTATCTACTATCTAATAGTCTTATATTATCCTTTATAGAATTTATATCTTAGCTTATATTTAGTCTAGTACATAGCTTAATACTCTTTAGTCTTCTATTCTAACACGCTAAGGGCTATAAGTTTATTATCTTATACTTCTAAGTCCTTAGAGGATAGTTACTCTAGTATAGCTTAGTATACTATTTTCTTAGCTTTAAAGCTAGTAATAGCGATTTATCTCTTTTAATAGTAATTCTTAGCTATATATTCTTATTTTCTATATACCTAATACTTATATTCTACTAACCTTTATTTTACTTTAGTACTAGTTACTAACTAGTCTATAGGCGTAGTTTTATTCTATAATATTATATTAGGTACCTCTTTTACCTAAGGTATAAGCTTATAGGCCTTATTACCTAGCATCTAAGCTTTATTATATAAGTCTATATTACTAACGTTATTATCTAGTAATTATATAGTACGCAAGTAGAGTATACTTTATTAAACTATTCTAATCCTAATAGCTCTCTATTTTCTAGTATTATTCTTAAGTAGTCTCTATAGAAGTATCTAACTTTACTATATTATAAATATACTTTCTTATTATAGCGTTTTTAGCGCTCTTCCTTAGATAGTCTATCTAGATATCCTCCTTAGATCTTTTAATTCTTAAATCGTTTCTATACTTTATTAGTTATAATAATATCTCCTTCTCTATTAACTTTAATCTATTATTAGTATTTCTTTATATTAGAGGCTAAGAAAGCATTTTTCTTCTACTCTATTCTCTTCTATAGATAGTTATTAATTTAGGTAGCTAGTTCTATAAGTAAATATAGATCTCTTAGCTTATTATAGTATACTAGGCTATCTTTAATTATTTCCTTTAAACTATTCTTAAACACTATTTAGAGTATAGTATTATTCTAGTTAATTTATAACTATAGCTATTTAAACTTAGCTATATATATTAATACTAATTTAGTTTACTTTAAGCAAGTAATTACTTTCTCTACTTAGTTCTCTATATCTACTTTACTAAAGATACGTCTTATTTTATCTTTAAAGTTAGTCTAACTTAAAAATAGGGTTTAAGTTTCTTTCTTTTCTCTTTCTATAGCTAGTTATAGAGGTAATTCTTAATATATAGCTATATCTAGCTAGCTACTTTCCCTTTTATATATATACTTACTATAAGAATCTTTTTCTAATCGTTAAGTACTTTATTATACTTATAGTATAAGTTAATATTAGTAAGAAATATATAGAGTTCTAATCTCCCGCCTTTATACTTCTTTAGCGTAGCTATCTTAGGCTTATATAGCACTTACAGTTTCTTATTTAGCATAGCTATTAGCTAAGCTATTAGCTAATTAATAGTTTCTATTAAGGCTATTATCTATCTTACCTAAGTTTACAATTATTATTTAAGATTATTTATAGTTTCTTATAGGTACTAGCCTAAGTCTAGAGTCTATTCCTTAGTCTTTAACTTAGTGTCTTAGTCTAGTATCTTATTATCTAGGGGTAGAGCTTAGCTAGCCTTATAGCTTATTATAGTAGAGTTCTTATTAACTAATATATTCCTTATCTTACTTAAATAACTTACTAAAAATACCTTCCTAAAGGTCTATAGGTAGTTAAAGTGTTAATATAGAGGGTATACTACTCTAAATCCTAGTCTATACTAAAGTAGATAAGGCTAATATTATTAAGTCCGCGTTAGTTATCTAGCGATATAATAGGGATAGTAAGTATTTAGTAATAATAATCTAATTCTATATAAGTAATAGAATAACTTTAAGTATTAATCTAGGTAAGAGACGAATTATAAGATAAGTTAACTATAATAAGTATATTAAGAGAATCCTTTATAACTATATACTTATTACCTAATCTATTAATATCTATGTTTTCCTACTAAGCCTATAGTATCTATAGATATCTCTAATATCCTAGCATCTTAAGGTATTATAATATCTACCCTCTTAGCAAGATATTATATCTTAGTAGGATACTATATTACGTAATCTATGCGCCCCGCGCCGATTATAACCTCTTTATTATACGACAGTTAGCCTTCAACCTCGCATCCTTTAACTAGAGGAGACATCTAGTATTTATTCGTAATAAAGAGACGGCTAGTAGGAGAATATTATTCTCAAAGTCTAATAAGTCTAAGGGAGAGAAGCCTATATAAGCGCGCCTAGCTAGTTTAAGGGCTAGAGCCTAAGCTTATTATAGCTAGACTTAAAGATTCTTTATATTCTCTTATATAACTATATAAGTATTATACTCTTATTAGTACTTATCTTTATAGATAGCCTTACTAGTAGCTATATTCTTAACTTTATTAAGAGCTTATTAAATATCTTAGAAGTTCTTATAAGTACTTCTACGCATATTATAAAGCTACTTAGTAAGGTAGACTACTTTAGCGTTAGTAGTCTAGAGTTAGTTTTATAGGGCTTTCTATTTAGATAGAGCGTTAGTAAGGTTACTTTTATAGCCTTTAAAGCTATTCTAAGTTTTCTAATCTTTATAGTAGAGGTCTTTATTAACCTTAGCTTATATAAGTAGCTATTCGCTTAGATAGTTACTATATTTACGCTTATTTCTAAGATCTTTCTATATATTATAGACTTATATATAAAGGTTATTTAGAGTATTATCTATACTTATCTTCTATAGATGCGAGATAGAGAGGTTTCTTCTATTAGCTATTACCTTACGTATTAGTTTTCTAGGTTAAAGATAGTAGTATTATTCTTATAAGAAATAAATATAACTTAGATAGCTATTATTTAAAATATACGCGCTTATATAAAAGAGCGCTAGCGTAGTTCTATAATAGCTTTAGAGAGGTAGAGCGTTTTAGTAATAGAGATAGCGAGGTACTAACCTAGGTATAGAAGTAAATATTAATATTATTATTATCTTAAGGCTTACGCGAAGGGCGACGTTATTTACTTATTAATAGGTAATAGACGTCTCTATAGTCCTTAAGGGTGCCTTTATAATTATTAAAAGCTATAGACTTCTTATCTTAGCGGGTAGTAATTATAGTAGAGAGCTTACTATTAAAGGCTCTATTATTAGAGTTATTAGAGATGTTAAGTAGCTAAAAACTATTAGTAAAGAAAGAGTACTATCTAGGGACGTAGATATTTAGTTTAAAAAGGTTATTCTTACTATATTTATAAGAGAGGCCGCTACTAGTGCAACGCTCTAGGGTATAGAAGGCTAAGTTTTAGGTCTTATTACTCTTAATCTTTTAGAAGTAGTTTATAGTAGTAGCGGTCTCTTACTAGTAGTAAGAGACTACTAGGCTAGGCTAGTTAGGCTATTTCTATTCTTCGCGCGAGGTCTCTTTAATAGAGAGCTCTAATATATTAGAATATAGAGAGTTAATTATTCTTAGAGAATTTATAACTATTTAGCAGAGCACTTCTCTTAAGGCGCGCTATAGTAACTAATATTTAGTTAACTATAATTACGTAAAAGGGTCTTACTTATATTAGAACATAGATATAGTAGAATTATAAAGTAATTATAGTATAGAGCTTATAAGAAGCTCTATAGAGAATAAGTATAGGTAGAGATTATATAGGCCGCCTATTAGGTAGCCTGTGCGTAAGTATTAAAGCAGCCTAGAACTATTATATTAGAAGTAGAGATAATAGTAGATAACTTCTCTAAGAAGAGAGAGAGTCTACTCTATATAATAAGAGAAGGAGAGTCTAAGCCTATAGTAGCTAGCGTATATACTAGGCCTAATTAGAACTAGTCTATATACTAAGCCTATATAGGACTAGTATATAAGAAAGAGGGTTCTATTCTTATATATACCCCTCTAAAAAAAAGAACTTAGCCTTATCTCTAAAGCTAGTAATAGTAAAAGAAAGTAACTAAAACTAAAGAAATAGTAAAGACTATAATAAAAAACTATCTAAGAGCTTCTAAAAGTTAGATATAGCTTCTAGAATTCTCTATAGTAGCTATCTTATTAAATCTAGTATTTAGGTTTATATAGGGCTGCGTATATCTACGCGATTTACTATATAAAATATAGGTTTCTAACGCCGTTTTTAGCTAGGGATCTTTAAACTTATAATATTTAAGTACTTTATTTCTTATATACTATATAGACCTAGTAGTAGTATAACTACTAAGTACTTATAGTTAAAATATATTAAGATTATAGCTTATTATTAGGCTTATAGGCGTAGGTTTATAGGCGTAGGCTTATAGGCGTAGACGTAGGCTTATAGGCGTAGGCTTATAGGCGTAGGCTTATAGGCGTAGGCTTATAGGCGTAGGCGTAGGCTTATAAGTATAAAGGTAGCTTATAGGCCTAAGCTTATAGGCGTAGAGAGCCTATAGCGTACTAGGCTTAGTAGTATATATTTAGGTAGCTTCTAAGCGTCTCTAAGGTACTTTTTATAGTTACGCTATATATAACTATAAGGTTTTACGCTAAATTATCGCTAAAAAGAAAGTTATTAAAGAATTAATTATAATCTTTAGAGAGTAGTTACTAGTTAGTAAGTATAGCTAGGCTTAGTAGGTAAAGTTTCTCTAGATAGCGCTAGTAGAATAGAAAAGTATTATAGTAGTCTAAATAGTTCTTAGCGTTATACTACTCTACTTTTAAGTAATCTATATTTAATCTTATATTACTAGTAATCCTTTACACGTCCTTTAGTACCTAGTTATATATTAATAAACTTATCGACTAGCTATTTAGTATAGCTATCCCTTTTCTTATCTATAATTTAAACTTCTACTAGTATAGGTAGTACTTAATTTAGAAGTCCTTTATTATTAGTAGGTCTAAGTAGATATAGGTAGAAGATAGAGAATACTCTAGCTAATACTATAGCGTTAGGTAGTTCTAATTTATATACTTATCTATTATATATAGTATAGGTAATAGTATATAGTCCTATCTATTAGTAGTTAAGCTTCTTCGTTTTACTAGAGGTGCTTTAATTAACTATAGATACCTAGACTTTATCGCCTACTTAGTATAGAGGTATAGCATAGTAAAAGGTATTTACTTATATAGATTACTTCTATTATACCTAGCGTAGCTATTCTTTTAGATAGGCGATAAGATTTATATTAGAGTTTATTATTTTATTAGTCTAGATAATTAGTCTCTAGTAGGTTATAGTAAGTCTATCTTAATATTCTCCTAAAGGTAAATACTACTTTAGAGGTAATAATCTAAGTTAGTAAAAAATAGGGTTATTTCTATACTTAAATTAATAGTATTATTTACTTAGAATTT
The DNA here is from genome assembly GCA_014334815.1 of Pyrenophora teres f. maculata. NCBI lineage: Eukaryota > Fungi > Ascomycota > Dothideomycetes > Pleosporales > Pleosporaceae > Pyrenophora > Pyrenophora teres. Next base: position 772,709 of record CP060572.1, on the reverse strand, counting down.
AGTAATAGGAAGCTAAGCTACTTAGTTATCTTATACGTAGTTAACGAACTAGCGTAGGAATATTTTAAAGAATTAGTTTATATATTCTATTTAGCTATTAGTTTCTAGATAGTATATAGTTAATAACTTTCTTTTAATATAGAGCCTCTTATAGAGTTACTTCTAAAAAGAGGTAATAAAATTAGAGCCGCAGTCTAACGTAATACTAATAGGCAGACTATAGTGCTAAAAGATATCTATAAAATAACTAGCTATTTCTACTACTATCTAACCTTATATTAGATAGAAGTAGTAATATTTAGTAAGATAGTTAACTACTACTAAGATATCTATATTCGCGGTTTTTATGCTAAGATAGAGGGAGGTTCTAAATATAGTCTACTATTAAGTTAATCTATTAGAAGTATAGAATTAGTAGTAGCTATATATATCTATATTTACTATTCTAAGAGGACTTAGTGCGCTTATATACTATATAAGCTTTATAGTATATTATAATAGATTATAGTATTCTAGGCTAGTAATAGCGCTTATATATTAGATATAGCGTTACGTAGGGGCCTTTATAGCCTATAATCTTATAATTATAGTATAAGTTAAAGATTCTTAATATAATAAGCGTTATTAGAGACGTATAGCTATATATAATTTATAAATAAACGCTAGTTATCTCTTTCGCCTAAAGACGTAAGGTCTACTATACTTACGTAGTACCTATTCTTCTAGAACTACTTAGAAAGCTTAGAGCTGCTAGCGTTAATAGCTATAAATACTTTAATAGCTATAGAGTTATTTTAGTAGGCTATTATAAGTAGTTCTTTATAGGTTTAGAGTCTTACTTATAGAGAAGTAATATTAGGTCTAGTTTACTATTAGGTAGATTAGAATCTAGCTCTAATAGTACTAAAGAGTCTAGGTTACGTACTAATCTAAAGAGAAATCTATAGAGACGCTACTATTTAGGCTAAATTTTATTAGGCTAAGAGTCTAAAGATATAAAAGTATATAAAGTACTATTTAAATTACTAGTTATATACTTAGAGAGAGGACTTTAGAACTAAGAATAATCTTTATATCTATAAACTAGGGGTCTAAGGGATCTATAGGCTCGTCTTATAGGCGCCTACTAAAGGTGTCTACTTCTCTATTTTATTCTTCTAGGGCGTATAAGATCTTAAAATTAAATTAAGATAGAAAAATAGACTAGCGGGCTTATTAGCGCGTAAGCAATTTTAAACTTATAAAGTACTTTAAGTTCTTATAGTCTATAATAACGCTAACTTAGTAGCTAGAGCCTATAAGCTCTAGTTTCTATTCCTTAAATACCTAAATAATACCTATAAGTTTAAGGTTATAAAATATAGTTATATTCTATAGTAGAGTGCTTCTTTAAGAAGAAGGTAATAGGTTATAGAATACTTTATACGTTTAGTTATTTTATTACTCTACTATATACTTATTCTAAAGAATCTATAAAAATTAAAATAGACTTCTCTAGGTTAAAGTGCTATAGTATAATATTCTAGTAAAAAGTATTTTTTAATACTTAGAACGCTATATTATAGTTAGAGTTCTATTTTAGCGGCTTATACGTTATATAGGCTTTACCTTAGCTATTTTTATTAAAAATAACTTTTACGTAGATCTGCTTTATAAGAAGAAGGGCTATAGTAGAGTAGCCCTTAATAAATTATTAATAGAATCTAGTATAGCTAAGAAACGCTAGTAATCCTTTTATAAAGCTTAGTTTATTCTATTTATAGATAGCTAATACCTTATCTAGATCTATTTTAATTCCTTTATTTATTATAATTATACCTAAGAACTTTACTTTTATATAGTAAAATTTAGACTTATAGAGGTTAATATAGAAACCTTAGACTTTAAGCTAAGATAAAACTTTCTTAATATAGGAAATATAGGCTAATTTAGATTCTAAGTAGACTAGGATATTATCTAGGTAAGTAGTATAGAACTAATCTAGGTACTTAAATAAAGCACTATTAATTATATACTAAAAGGAAGTAGGTATATTATAGAGGCTAAATAGTATAACTTTATACTAATACGTGCTATAGTAGGTAGTAAAAGCTATAAGCTATTTAGACCCTAGTTTTATATAAATTCTATAGAAAGTATATATAATATTAAACTTTAAGAAGATAGTAGCTTTATTTAGCTTAGCTAGAGTTTCCTAAAAGAAAGAAATAGAGTATTAGTTTTTAACTATAGCCTTGTTTAAGTCCTAGTAATCTACGCATACGCGTAAGCTGCTTCCTAGTTTAGTAATAATAAGTAGTAAGTTATAAGCTAAGAAGTTATAGTATTTAATAAAGCCTTTATTTTCTATATTTTTAATATAGAGTTTAATAGCCTCTAGCTACTAGCCTAAGAATAGCTTAAGCTAGTAATTTAAAATTTTAGCGTCTAGTTTTAGCTCTATATTATAGTTAAATTTAGAATATTTAGAGAGCTTTTCTATAGTAGCTTTATTAAATATAGGAATATAGCTAAAGTATTCCTAGAATAGCTAAAGTATAAGAATTTCTTTAAGAGTAGTTTTTAGAATTCTAGTTATAAACTTCTTAAATTTTTATCTACTACTACTTATCTAACTCTAGGGCGGCCTAGTTTCTCTAAAGGTTAAAGTAAAATTATATAAAGAGTATAGCTTTAGTATTTTACTATAATCTTAATAACTCTCTAAGATACTTTCTTTACTTCTAGTAAACTTAGAGGTATTAGAGAAGACTTAGAGTTATTACTTTCTATAGTAAGTTTAGTAGGGGTCTTAAGCTCTACTATACTATTAAGATAGATAATAGTTAGAGTAGATCTAGTAAGCTAGTAGTAACTTTAGTAGTAGTTATTAGAAAATTTAATTCTTTTATTATAATAGTCTAAGGTTAGCTAGTAGAGTTACCTCTATTAAAAGGCTAAGACTAGGTTAAAAGAGCCGTATATATTAACTATATTGGCTACTATATACTCTAGATAATTATCTAATCTAAGATAGAACTTAACACGTTTTATAATAGTTTTAACTAGTACCCTTTATATTCTTTATACGTAACTAGTATAGATAGATTAATAGACTATATTATTTAAACTTATTATAGAAAGTATTAGAAGACAAAATTAGAGTTAGCTCTATTATCTACTAATATATAATATATATAGAGAACGTTATTCTAAGGCCTAATAAAAGAGTAAAATATAAATTATAAGAGATTCTTCTATATAAGTACTACCTTTATCTAAGTAGAGACGTTTCTAAAGAAAGTTCTAGCGTTATATAGAGTAAGTCTAGTAAAAGAGTCTACTAAAGCTTCCTTCTAAGGCTAAGTAGAGACTTTAGAAGGTAGCTTAGTCTCTAAGGTTACTCTTCTCTTAATAAGTTAGTACTATAATAGTATAACTTCTTAATATTATTATAATCTAATCTAGATCTATCTAAGTATATAGTTATATACTAGATATTCTTTAAAAGCCTAGACTTTAAGGACTTTTTAACTTTAGATATTCTTATATAAAATATCTAGGCTTACTATAGATATATATATAAGTATTTTAGCTATTAGTAGGTTCTATAGAGCGCTTTTTAGCGTATATACTATTTCTCTTAGGCGTCCTATACCTTTAGGTTTATAGCTTTCTTCCGCTAGTTTCTAAAAGTAATATAGAGTTATTTAAAGGTAAGAGTAGTTTTATTATTTAGCTAAAAACTTTAGAAAGTCTATAAAGTCTAATTAAGCTACTAAGTCTAAGATAGCGTTAAGTAGACTATAGTAGCCTAAACTATTTCTTATAGCGGACGAAGCGAACGCTATCTTATTATAAAGACGTATAGAAAGCTTACTATAAAGCTTATAAGCCTAGATTATATAGCTAAGTTAGAGCTATAAAGCTAAGGCTTTAAATTCTATATAAAAGTAGCTTTAGGCCTCTCTTTTAATTTTATATATAGAGTTAGGAAAGTAGGGATAGGTTAGATTATAAATAGTCTTATCTACTATAACTTATAGATTAGAATCTCTAAAAATATTCTAGAGAGTAACTATATACTTAATATTTAATTTATATCTATAGCTAAATTTATTTATCTTATTAGTTAAGATTATTGCGGCTAAGCCGTTAATAAGAGAGAAGAGACTATTTACTTATAATTCTAGGTACTAAAAGTGCTTACCTTTTAAATACTAAAACGTAAGTAGCTATAATAAAGTAGTATAGCTTATTATATTCTAATTTAAATACCTTAAGCTATACTACGTTATAATTATTACTTTTAGTATATATAGAAAGTAACTCTATAGCTTAGAACTATTACTATAGTAGAGTAAAGATTAGAATAAGTCCTTTTTACTAGAATAGAACTTATTATTAAGTATCTTTAAGAGGCCCTAGTAGTATAACTATATACTAAACTTATTTAGTATAGTCTTATTATAAGGTACTTTATAGTCTAAGATACGCGTAGGTATAAATAGGCCTACTAATTATTTAAAGGGAGTAGCTATAAGTAGTTAGCTAGAGAGTAGAGAACTATTTAAAAGGTAGTCTTTTAGTTCTATATTAGCTTATTTATAAGAGCTTAATACTTAGCTAGTAAAAGAGTATAGAAGCTTTTCTACTATTAAGCTAATTCTACTTAGTAGTTTAGGTCTTTAGTATAGTTATCTACTTACTTATAAGCTATACTAAGAGCTTCTCTAAAGTTTTAGGCGTTATTATATCTCTTTTTTTATACTTAAATTAGATTATAGTATAGCCTATTAGCTAAGGTACGTAGAGTAGATAATTATAGCGTTAATTTATCTAAGCCTAAGGTTCCTAGAGTTAGAACTATTTAGTTATCTTTCTTATAAAGTAGCTAAAATAAAGTAGTATATAGCTCTTTATTCTATAAGATAAGTAAGCTAAGAGATTTTCTATAGTAAACTTATTTATCTATAATAACTAGTAGTTCTCTAGGCTCTATTTACGTAGTTCTACTATATATAGCTTACTTTTTAAACTAGATAGTTTATTAGTAGTATTAGAAAAAATAAATAACTAGTCTCTTTTACGTAGAGTATTAGACTTAGATTCTTTAGAGTCTACTTCTAACTAAGATACTAGCTAAAAAAGTATTTTAGACGCTAACTAAGTATTATACTTATATTTATAAGATTTAGGGCTAAAGTAGAAGGTAAGCTTATTTATCTCTATAGTAGAAGAGGTAGTTATAAAAGAAAGTAGAGGTTTCTTAGTAGACTTAGAGAGTACCTTATTAAGAATTCTAGCTAATATCTTAGTAGACTAAAGATTAAGAGAATCTTTATTAACTTTATATAATATATTATATTTATTAAAGAAGATTAGAGAAAGTAACTTATATAAAGGCGAGGAGTAGCCTAAACTAAGTGCGATTTATAGTAAGTATATAAGAGTATTTACTATTCTAAGGTAGAGTATAAGCCTCTAAGCTAGAGAATAAGTACCTAAAGTAGGTAGTATTTAGCCTAATTACTAAAGATAAGTAGTATATACTAAATATTTAGTAGTTTTTTCTAGAGAGTCTATCTTCTTAGGGCGTTTAATCTAAATTCGCGTAATACTAGCGCGCTATAGTAAGAGGTAGTAAAAAGCTATATCTTTAGGCTATTATATAGTTAAAGGCTATTATATAGTAGTTAGCTATCCTCTTAGATAGAGTCTAAATTAAACGCTATTAGCTAAAATCTACTCTCTTCTTAAAAGAGTTAACCTTTTAGCTACTAAAAGAGTAAAATCTATTACTAGAATTTAGAATTCTAGGCTTTTTTTTTATATAAATAGCGCTTAACTTAGTAAAGAGGTAGTAACTAAAGCGTAATCTATATAATAACTAAGAGCGCATAAGAACTACGCGCTTTTATCTAGGCTAAAAGCCTATAGGTAAGCTAATTTAGCTATAAGGTCTACTATTATATAAAGTAAATATTAAGTATAGAAGAGTAGACTAGTTAGATAACTCTTAGATTTAGAAGTAGAGATAATAGTAGATAACCTCTCTAAGAAGAGAGAGAGTCTACTCTATATAGTAAGAGGAGAAGAGTCTAAGCCTATAGTAGCTAGCGTATATACTAAGCCTAATTAGAACTAGTCTATACGCTAAGCCTATATAGAACTAGTGCGTAAGAAAGAGGGTTCTATTCTTATAGCGTCTATAGCTAACGTAGTATTAATTAAGTATTAAAGAAAAAGATAGCGAGCGCGCTTACTAGAGAAGTATACTTAGTAGAGGAGTATTACCTAGAATTTATACTAAGTAATATATAGATAGCGCGCTTATTTACGTATATACCTAAGTATAGATAGTTATTGAAGAAAGAGCTAGACCGCTAGAAAGAGAGGAAGTTAGAGTAGGTATTACTAGCGAAGGAGCAGAGATTCTTTAAAGAGATAGTAAAGTAGTAGTTTTACCTATTACGTAATAAGTTATTAAGAGAAGTAAATACTCTATATAAGAGAGTTGCTAATAAAGTAAAGCCTATAGATATACTAAGAGAGGACGCGCTAATAAATTTTAGACGTAAGTATTAGAAGAAGCGTATAATAGCTTATTAAGCCGCTTAAATAGTACTTAGAGAACTAGATATTAGGCTATTTAATTACTTTTTTTATAGCTAGATAGTAACGTTTTTAAGAAGGTATTAGTTAAACCTAAAGCGCCTTTAAAAGATAAATATTAGCGAAGATCTCTACCTAAATAAAGTTTACTTAATCTAGTAGCTTATATTCTAGAGAGAGAATGCGCTAGCGTAGGAGTTTTAGTATATATTATAAATTTATAAAAATATATAGCCTCTATATAAGATTTAGACTATTCTATATACTATATAGTAAAAGAAGAACTTTCTATTACTAAAGAAGCTTATACTAATTATAAACGTAATAGTAGACGTATAAGTAAAGTAAGGGATATTTAAGTATAGTAATAAGTAGTACTATAATAAGTACTTTTTTATCTAAAGATTAAGCGACTAGTTAAACTAGAGGACTTTTAGTTTATTAATAATACTATATAATATAACGCTATAACGCTAAGGGACGCTTATATTTTACTATCTACTAATAAGTTCTTAGAGGGGTTCGCAAATAGAAGAACGTATGCTCTATTTAATCTATTTTTAGGTTATAACTAGATACTATTATATATATCTAGTAGAGATATATAGCCTTTTAGACGCTAAATAGGCTATACTAATAGTATATACTCTTAATAGGCGTAATAAACTCTATAGTAGTCTTTATTTAGGCGGTAATAAAAATTCTCTATAATTACCTTTTAGAGATAACGCCTTTTATAGATAATATTATAGTAGTAGGGCCTTAAGATAACTATAGAGGAGAGGAAGTTTTTAATAGTATATATTAGTTTATTCTTAAATATACTTTATAGATAGATAAAGTTTTTATAGATATTACTTAGGCTAAAGCTATAGTCTTAAGAAAGAAGTTATAGTAGGGAGTTCTCTAAATAGCTATTATAGAGTATAAATTAATAAAGATAGTTACTATTTTATAAAGAATAAAGTCTAAAAGATTTTTAAGTAGCTAAAGTACTAAATAGTAAAAGAGGTTTAATAGTTTATAAGTATTATTATCTACTTAGTAATAAATCTTCTATTTCTTACTAAAAGTAGAGCTACTTTTATACTCCTCTAAAAGGAAGCTAAATAGGTTTAGAGAGATAGATAGATATATATAATAAAAATTCTAAAGAAAGTAATTACCTCTCTACTAGCGCTTATAGTAATAGACTATTAGAGTAGTCTCTTAATAGTTAGCGTAGACGCCTTAGTTCGTAGAGTAGAGACTTACTTAGAGTAAGTTAGATTAGATAGCTATTACTATATAATAAGGTTTAAAAGTATACTATAGTCTAAAGTAGAGTTAAAGCTCTACTTTATAAAGCTTAAGTATAAAGCGCTTATTTAGGCGCTAAAGGTCTTTTAGATTTACTTTTATAAATACCTCTTCTAAGTAGAAATAGACGTAAAGTACTAATTATATAGCTAATTAGTTATCTCTAGATTTACTAGGCTCTATATAAATAGGTAGCTCGCGACTATTCTTTAGTAGGAATTTAAGATTTATTATATTGAGAAAGAAGAACGTTATCTTTAATACGCTATTAAGGTATCTATAGCCTAAAGGGTAGACGCTACTAAAGAAAGATAAGGATAACTTAGAGCTATTTATTAATTAAGTACTAAATAAGTTTAAAAAGATAAACTTAGTTATAGCTACTAAAGAGGCGATTAGAAAGCTACTTATAGAGAAGTATAATTAGAAATTAGAAGAGATTATAGTATTTTGATAGACGTTAAAGAGACTAAATAGGCTTTAGAGTTAAAAATAGTAAAAATAAATAAAAAATATTATACGCTTTTTTATATAAGACTAATATTTATTTAGAAAAGCTACTAAGACTATACTAGTTTACTAAGTAGTAGATAGAGAAGACTGATAAGTAGCGTTAATCTAAGAAATTTATAAATAATTAGGCTAAAAAAGGATCTAGACAACGTTTAGAGTAGTATATTAGTAATATTAGTAGAATAGTATATATAGATAAGTAGCAAAATAGCTTAGGCCTTATAAGGTCTACTAAATAATAAGAGATACTTAAAAAGAAGTAGAGCTAAACTTAATATACTTTTAGGTAATATAGTCTTAGTAGATAGTTAATATTACGTATATACTAAGAGTATATAGTAGGACTTACCTACTAGTTATAAGAGAGTACTTTTTAGGCTAGCTAAAGATATATACGCTTTTAATAGTAAATTTTAATTTAGTTATAAAGTTTATCTTTAAAAAGATCTACTATTACTAAGGCGTACTAGAAAGAATTTTAGTAGATAGTAGAACTAAGAATAAGTTAGTAGTCTAGTTACTAGCTATACTCTTTAGTATTTACTAAGTTTAAGCTTTAGTATATAACTTACGCGCGTAAAGACTTATTAAAAGAGGTTATTAAGGCTTTATCTATAGGTTAGTAAAAATACTAAGCTTATAGATAAATAACTTATTAGTAATAACGTAGGCTAAGAGAGTATCTCTATAAAGACTACTTAGGTTCTTACTTATATAGCTAGTACTTAGCTAAAATCTAGTCTTTCTAATTAAACTTATAGTACTAACGTAGTAAAGCCTACTATAGAGTAAAGTTTAGAGCTATACTAATCTTCTTATAGTAAGAGCTATATAGCTATAATTCTATAAAGAGAACTTAGAAGAAGTAGTCTATTATATAAGAAGACTTTAAAGAGAAGCTATAGAGAATTATAATATAAAGAAAGACGTACTAAAGCTCTTTTAAGTAGGAGACCTAGTATTAGTTTAGAATATAATTAAGTCTATTAATAAGAGCTTAGATAGAAAGCTTATAATAGATAGAGAGGTCCGTATAGAGTTTAGAAAGTATAAGTAGATAAAGGGTACTACTAGCTAAAAATCTAAATAAGGTTATATTTCTAAATATAACTTAGACTAATTATCTAAAGAAGTTTAAAGAACTACTAGAGTAGCTTAAAGATAGCTTACTATAAGGGCGCTTATAGTTATATTCTAAAACTAAAGGAGTATAAATAGCGAGGCCTATAGTACTAAAATAAAGGTAAATAATACTAAGAGCTAAGTAGGTAAGAGATATTTAGGCTAAAGAGGACTATAAAAGAGAGTAAGATAGGCGAATAATAGTTAGAGAGATAAACTAAAGAAATATTATAGAAGGTTTAAGATAGAGATAGTAGAGCTAGCGCCTCTATATAGTATATAGAGATAGTAATACTAAGTAAAGGAGATAGAAGAGGCTAAGGAGGGCGTTATTAAGAGTAGATTAGATAATTATAAGAGGTATTTAATAGCTTAAAGAGACTAAGCTAGAGGCTAGAGAGGAAAATATAGTATAGTAGATTAATACGTGTTTAGCGTTAGGTAATTAGTACTAAAAGTTAAGTATTTAAGAGTAACTTTATAAGAGAAATAAGAGGATATACTACCTTTAGATAATATAGAATACTTTCTTTTAGATAACGTATAATACTATCTTTTAGCAATTTAGCTACCTTCTTATTTTCTACTCTCTACTAGTTGCGGGTCGGCGGCCTCTCTTCTAACTATTAAGGCTATCCCTCTACTATAATACTCTTTCTTATAATTATTTATTTTTAATATAGGCGCTATATACTATATTATAAATTACCTAGACTATATCTATAACTACTACTTATTATTATTAAGTAACTATATTTAGGTAGATAGTATAAGAGTAATAATATAAAAAATATAATATAATAAATATTATACTATAATACTATGTTAACATAGCAAAGGTGTCGAATACTAGTAGTCGTTATAACGAACAAAGTAGATAGTATTTAATTAGTACTAAGTAAGAGCTTAGTAGAGAGATCTATATATAGGTGCGAGCTAAGCGAGACGCTTAGCTTAGCTAGTAGCCTAAGCGTCTAGCCTAGAAAGCTTACTAGGCTAGCTATACGCCTATATCTAAATACTAGCTCTTCTTCTCTTTATAACGCGTATAGTTAGCTCCTAAGTATAATAGATCTACCCTAATCTTCTACTCCTAAAAAAGTATCTAGTTTCCTCCTCTATCTAGCTAGCCTAAGCGCTTATAACCTATTTACCCCTTTAAGTATACTTATATACCTATCTTAGATACTACTCTCCTTACCTATATACTTAGTATCTTTACTATTACAGTTTACTTATTCTTATATACAAAGTTTAAGCTTATTAGTATTAATTAGATATTCTAAAGTAGAGTTACTTACTACCTTAGTTATTATATCTACTAGGTTATCTCTACTATTAATCTAATAGATATCTATAAGGTCGCTGCGCTTATATACCTTACGTAATACTATAATATCTATTATAAGGCGTTTCTTCTTAGTAGTACTAAGTTTAATAAGATAGTTATATAGAGATTATAAATTAGTATATATAATAATAGGGACTTTAGAGAAAGATAGTTAGTCTATAATTATATTAATTATAGTACTAATAGCTAGTATAATATTAATACTATATACTATTATATAAATCTCTAATACTAGAACGCTCTTTATAACGCGTTTATATTTAGTTAAGGACTAGTAAATAATATTACTACGTATCTTAAAGCTACTATCTAAGGACGTAATCTTATTACTAAGAATAATAATATATTCTATTTAAGAGCTATATCCTTATTATTAGCGAATAAAGCGTCTACTATTATGTATAGCTTAAGGTCTTCTATCTTAATAGGTATATAACTAGTTTATAAGTAATGTTTTTCTTCTACTAGTTAATATGCTTATTTAACTTAGATATTTCTTCTTTTATTAGCTTAGTTACTTATGCTATAGTAGTAAAATTAAAGCTTACCTTTAGTTAATATATAGTTATAATATATACTCTTTATACCTACTATTATACGTAGAACTTTATATTAATAGTACTCTTAAGCTTCTTACCTTACTTCTTCTATTATAAAGTAATAACGCTATTACTACTAAGATATACTATATAGTTATTAAACTTAATAGGCTTAGTATCTATAAGGTACTATTTATTCTTAGCTTTAAAATAGAGCTTCTTATCCTCTCTACTAGTAAAGGTGTTATCTAAGAGACTAAGAGTATTATTAGTTTATATACTAATAATACTAAACCTATAGTTGTTCTAGCGTTAGTAGTCTTAGAGATAAGAAAATATAGATTATATATAGACGTCTTTATATTAAGTATTATAGTATAGTGTTTAAAGTATATTAACTACTAGTAGGCACTAGCTTTAGTAATACTATATAGTAGTTTTACTATAACTATAATAGTTTCTTAGGGGTAGGCTTTATAAAGTTATATAAGTAGTTCTATAATAATAGTACGTTAGAGGCGGTTATTAGACTATATATACGCCTACGTAATATCTTAGAGCTATAACTTTATACCTATTTAGATTAATAATAGTATAAAAGTAATAATAATCCTCTAGCTTACGCGTTATATTATAGGGCTTTAGATAAGTATAATCTTCTTACTATAATTAGCGTAGCTCTATATAACTAGTCTAGATTTCTTATATAGTCTATTAGTAGTCTTACTTTTTACTTTATTAATAATACGGGACTTAAAGATCTAGATCCTACTATACTTAGCTAGATTAAATAGTTTAAAGTAGAAAACGCTATAAGTAATAAGACTATTAATCTCTATCCTAGTTAATATCTTATAGAGTTCTCTAGGTGTTATAATCTTACTAGTAGTATATAGTATTCTAGTAAGTACTATATCCTCCTTCTTACGTTACGCGAGGTTAGTAGCGTATATCTTTAGTTTATTCTTAGAGCCTTTAGAGCGGCTGCGTCCTTAGCGTTATAGCGGCTCTTCTTAGAGAATAAACTTATTATTATTATACTAATAATTACTATATAGTTTATTATTACTATACTATTCTTTATTAGGTTATAAGAGGTTTATAGTATTATCTTAATAATATAGCTAGATAGAGGTAATATAGAAGCTTACTTATTTACTATAAGTATTAATAATAGTAGTAGTCTAGTTATTATTTAAGGCGATAAGAGTATATAGGCCTATCTATCTAAAGCCTTTATACTATACCTTAATATTACTCTATAATAGTAGTTCTAGTATCTACGTAATAATATTATTTAGTCTATTATAAGTACCTAGAGCTTTATTAACCTATTACTTTACTTTAATTTTCTAAACTTTTACTATTGCTTTGCGTATTGCTATTACGCGCGCTATAATTAAGGGAGATAGCAGTAATATCTTAGAGAGACGTAGATAGATACTAAATATTAGTAGTATTAGTATAAGTCTTTTAGGTCTAGTAGTATTATTAATAGCTTTAATAGCTATTTAGAGGATATTATTCTTTATTATTATTAATATACTAATATTAGCGGAGATAACTTTAAACGCTCGTTAGATAGTAGCGTAGTAGCGTTTAACCTTGCTAATTAATTAATAGGCTTTAACTAGTACTTTATAGACGTCTATTATTATCGCGTTAGCGTTATTAATAAACTCTTTGCTTATAAAGTTTATACTAGCGTTAGTTACGATAGTATTAGGCGGTCTAATATATATATTAATCTATATAGCGTATAGCGTATTCTAGGTTATACTTACTTTTATATCTCTTAGAAAGTAGGCGGCTTAAAAAGCAGTTACTTTATTAATAGTATAGAGGACTAGTTCTAGTTAATATATATAATATTAATAATAACGTAGGAGTTAAAGTTATATTTTTTATTATATAGAGTAAACTAGAATTAGCCTAGTGCTTTAGTAGTAATCTAGCACTAATAGCAGAACTTATTAATTTATTAAGTAGCGTCTTATTAATATTATTATAGCCTACCTTTACTAGGACTTTATAGAGGTGTATAGTAGCTAAATATCTAAAATATTAGTAGAGCTACTAAAGTTCTTCTTTAGTAAGATACTAAGTAGTAGTCTTATACTTATAAGAAGAAGCTATAGATGCCCCTACTTATAGATAATTAGGTATTTCTTAGACTAATAGATAAGTATATTATTAACGTTATTAAAGTAGATGCTATAGTAGTCTATATTATTAAGATAGAGTAGGAATAGTATATTTATAGGTATTATAGCGAACTTAATTATTTTAATAGGTGTCTAGACGTTAACGTTACTAAAGAAGACATACTCTAAGTTATCTCTAAATTAAATCTAGTATTATCTTATAGTTAACTTATTAATCTATAAAGGTTAGATATAGTATAACGCTATAACCTATTACTTATCTACTATAGATACTCTAGCTGCGCTAGTATCTAGTATAATGCCCTAGAACTGCTTATACTTGTACTAGTAGTTAAGTATAAAGAGGTAGCTTACCTCTTTAGTAATATTATTACTAGTATATAAGTTAATCTTTATAAAAGCGTAGAGAGTAGTAGTATTATTAAGGTTACGTACTATTATTCCTCTATTAACTATACTATAGGTAGTAGTAAAGAACTAGTATTTTATATTAAGCTAGTTATTATTAAAGAACGTATTAAGGTCTTTATCTATATTACTATTATTATTATTATTATTAATATTAATACCTTTAAACTATATAAGAAAGGCTTTATAGTCTATATTAATATTATAGGTTTATATATACGTTTAGTAATATTATTACGCTTTCTTTCGCTCTTCTCTAGAGTAATAGGTTAACTAATAGCCTAGCTTATTATAGACGTAGTATTTCTTATTATTATAGCGCTATGTATTATTATTATATTATAGGCGAGTAAAGCTATATTAGAAGTAGAATTCTTTAGAGTTATAGCTATAGGGTTCTTTACCTTAGCCTTATACGCTATAGTTACGCGGTTTATTACGTTATTTAGCGTTATTATAGTTATATTAGTGGTTTATATAGAACGTGTCTTTACTTAGATTAGACTCTCTATAGTTAAACTATAAGCGCGGATAGTAGCGCGTTTAGTTACCTATAGCGTTACGTAGTTCTAAAGCGATAGCTTTAAAAGTTAAAGCTAAGTAGATAAAGACTACGCTATAGGCTTTAACGCCTTAATAGGTAGAAATAAGTTAGTTTATAAGAGCTTACTTATTTAGTCTATTTATTAAGTTATTACCTAGTATAGTAGCTAGAGCTTATTAATAACTATATTAAGATACTAAGTAAGTGTCTTATTAGAGTTATTAGCGACAACGTCTTTTAGTATAATAGTACGCTATTTACTTAAGAATATTTAGTAGTTCTTACTTATATAAAAGTACTCTCTTAGTCGCTTAATAATGCTTTTATAGTCTAGATTAAGTAGGGTAATATAGTTATAGTAGTACGCTAAAGCTTTACCTTTAAGTATAGTAGATACTATAAGCTTATACTATATATCTATTATAATACTAACCTTTTTATAGTAGTCTTTAAAGATAACTATCTTATTATTAAACACGTTATACTTATTACTACTAAACTTCTCTTTCTTACTATATACCTTATAAGGTTAGTAAGGGTAGTATATTTATCTAGGTAGGTAAAGCTATATAGCTTATACTTAGGTTCTAAATTAGTAGGCTACTACCTTACTAAGTTACTTTAGCTTATTATACCTCTTCTACTATTTAGTAGTACTTAAAGTCTAGGTTAAGTTATATAATATTAAGCTTATTAATAGGCTAGTTAGGAGATTAGGTAAAGATAAAGATATTAAATAGCTATTACGCGATAGTATTATAGCTATTCTTTAATATAGACACCTTAGTTATATAGTATATTTTAACTACTATATAGACTTGTGTGTCTATTATATTAAAGTAGGTAATAGACTATTCTATAAATGCCCTTTAGAAGTCTTAAATAAGTATAATATTAAAGTCTCTATTATCTTTAGTCTATACTACCTAGTTAATAGCTATAGTATATTTAACTAGAGATAATAATATTAGTTATAAGATTAAGTTAGGTATTAGCGTACTCGTCTTTATATACCTTTAGGTACTATTACTAGGTAATAATGCTTATAGGTATAGTTCTAGTAGTATACTTATAGATTGTAGGGTTACTTATAGGTGCTTATTATAGAGTTAATTATAGTAGGTTATTTACTATTAATTTTATTAGGTTTTATGCGTAGTTAACGTAGATTTTTAGTTCTAGATCTCTTTTAGACTCTATTAGCTAAAATAAACGCTTATAGGCGGATCTATTCTTTAAACTACTTAATATAATATAAGGTTGTATAAGAGTCGCTTCTTTACCTAGGCTATATAGACGTAGTACTAATAGGCCCTCTATATATAGATGTCTTGCTGATCTATAGTTCTATTAACTACTAATTAGTATTAATATAGTAAAGGTGTTAAATACTAGTAGTTATTACAACGAATAAAGTAGATAGTATTTAATTAGTACTAAGTAAGAGCTTAGTAGAGAGATCTCTATATACAGGTGCGAGCTAAGCGAGACGCTTAGCCTAGCTAGTAGCCTAAGCGTCTAGCCTAGAAAGCTCGCTAGGCTAGCTGTACGCCTATGTCTAAACATACTAAAAAGGAATAATATTAATAGTACTATATAATATAGTAATCTACCTAAAGATATATATAACTTAGCATCTTTTAACTACTATAATAGAAGAGATTTAGTAGAATACTAGATTAAATCTAAGAAACTTACATAGACTTAATAATTAATATATAAGTAATCTATTAAAAATCTATACCTAGTAGGTACTAAAGTATAATTCTTTATCTTAGGCTCTAGTTTATATATATAGAATTACTACTTATATAAAGTAAAGGCTAAGAAAAGCCTTAATAATACTATAGTATAAGAGACTTAGCTACTTAGAACTAGTAGTAATTACGTATTTAGTATAATAGTCTAAGAGAGTATAAGTTTAAAAAGTATAATAGTATAGTATAATTCTTATAGAAGAGTAACGTTAAGAAAATAAGTTAAATACTTACTATAAACTAATAATAAAGAACTAGAAGAGTAGCTAGTAATTAACTATTATATATATAAGTACTATACTATAATACAAGAGAAGCTAAATACTTATTACTAACTACTTCTTTAGCCTTTAGTAGAATCTATACTTTATAAATAACTATATAGCTAAGTTAATTATATAGTTACTTATAATCTTTTTTCTATTTCTAAAGAACTACTATAATATCATAGATAAAACTATTAAATTAGATAATAAGATTACTATAGTAAAACTAGATATTAAACGATAGCTAGTAATATAAAGTATTAAAGTTAAGCTTTTTACTTTAAATACATAAGCTTAGAATAGTAGAGCTAAGCGCTAAAAAGTATAAATTAGAAGAAGGTATATATAATACGCTAAATACTAATTTCTTTTAGAAACTTTAGCTAGAAATTCTTTAAGCTATTGTAACTTATATAATAGATCTCTAAACTATAATAACTACTAAAAGATACTATATAAAGTCTTTTTAATAAAAGTATTATTTAGTTATAAAATAGTTACCTCTTTATATAACCTAAATCTTATATACCTTAAGTATATAGCTATAAAGCCTTTTTAATAATAGATAATACTTATAGAGAAATGTTACCTCTAGCGCCTTAATCTAAAAATATAGTTTAGAAACTTAGTTAAATACTATTCTACTAATACCTATTGAATTTAGATACTTTTACTTACTAAAGTAATTAGTATAAGAGATATTACTTTTAATAAGAACTTAGTATTTTATAGTAAAATTAAAAATATAATAGAGAGCCTTATATATAGTATAGAAGAGGTGAGGGCTATGCGGCGACGATAAAATATGCGAGTTTATAGAAATAGTAGAGTTAATAGGTATAGGGCGTAATACTAGAGTTAATATAGAGTTAAAAGGTAGTTTATTTAGTTAAGTTTAGTAGGCTAAAGAGTAGAAGGCGCTTAAAGGGATAATATAGTTATATAGTTATTAATTATATAGAAGCAAAGGCTATAGGCTTAGTATATAAGAAGTACTAGAGGGGAGTTTATTAAGTCTATCTTTATTTATATTGTGGTGTAGTAGATTGACACGTGTTCGGCGTTAAGTAATTAGCGCTAAAGGTTGAGTATTTAAGGGCGACTTTGTAAGAGAAATAAGAGGGACATACTACCTTTAGACACGACATAGAACACCTTCTTTTAGACGACGTATAATACTATCTTTTAGTAATTTAGATACCTTCTTATTCTCTACTCTCTACTAGTTGCGGGTCGGCGGCCTCTCTTCTAACTATTAAGGCTATCCCTCTACTATATCTTTAATAACCTAACTAGAGGGATATAACAGTCTATTAGTAGAGTAGTAGAGAAAACCTCTTTATTTTACCTATTTTAAGGAAGAAGTTAGAGAGGTAGAGGCCTATAATAAGTTTTTAGGGACCCTATTAAACTCTAAGCGCTTACTAATAAAGTTTACTAAGGTAGTAGAACTCTTAGAGAGTTTCTATAGTGTTAGTAGAGTAGTATAGTAACCTATAGAAGGACTATAGGGCTAGTATAACGTATAGCTAAAAAGAAGTAGATAAGAGCGTAACGCCTAAGTACTAAGGAGGCACTTTTTTATAGGTAGTAAAGAGATATTAGAAGAAAGGGAAGAAACCTGTCTTAGAGAGAGAATTAGGAGTCTAAAAGCAGCGGAATAGTATATACGCTAACTAAGGATTAGCAACTTTTAAGAACTTTTAATTAAATAGTATCTATAATATATAACTAGAGTAGGTCTCTTTTATTAAATAGTATACTATCTAAGACGTCTTTAATATAGAGCGGAGAGCCTGCGGCGACTATAATAGTAGAATCTAAGCTACCTATAGTAACCTATAACTCCTACTATTAGTATTTAGGAAAGCTAGAACTATATAATACTTATACGCTATACTTAATAGTAAGAATATTTTAAAGTTTCTAGATAAGTATAACTTTAAAGCTAATTAGGTAGACTAGCTATAAGACTTTTAGAAGAAGTAGCTACTATACTTTTATACGTAGAAGTATAAAGCGTTTATCTAAAAGCTACTAAGCTACTATAGAGCGGAGACCTATAAATAGTATAAAGATAAGCTTTAAAAGCTATACGCGAGGTAGGATAAGTTTTAGTAGTAAGGTACCTAAGTATTTATTAAGAGCTACGTAAAGAAGGTATAGCAAAGGTAACTTACTATCTAGATTACTAAATACTACTAGAACTTTATAACCTACTTTATAGCTATAAAGACCTAAGAATAAGTTATAAAAGCTAAGAAGGGCTACTTCTTCTTCTAAAGACTTACTTAAGAGGATATAAAGTAAGTAATATACTATATACTAAGAGAGAATTAGCCGCGCTTAGACGATATTGCTTTATTTAAAATTAAGAAGATTTACTAATTTATCTATAAACACTAAGCGTAAAAAGAAGAGTTAAGTACCTTATATACTAACTATAGTTCGAAGAGCTAAACGCTAGCCCGCTATAACGTAGAGATAGTAGAGAAGCTAATACTAGCGCTTAAAAAGTCTTTAGTAACTCTATAATAGGCAGTCCCTAAGATACTACTAATTATTACTTAACCTAAGAAGCTAGCTACTCTAAAAGTTAATAAGGTAGTAGAGGACCTTATCTAGCGCTTTTAAGGGCTATCTATAATAATAGAGTAGCTTAATAAGATAGCTAAGAGTAATATAAGACTATAAAGACTCCTTATTAAGCTAGAGAACTATGTAGAGGTATATAAGTAGCTAGTACTAAGACTATATTAAGTAAGTATAGAGATTCTAGAGCGCAATAATAGAAGCTTTAAATTAATATATCCGCTAATAACTAGCGCGTAATTAGGCGTAAACTATATAGGTAACTAAGACCTATAGCGTGCTTATTATAGGTGCTATAGGTAAGAAGGGCATCTTATTGTAAACTATCTAGACTAGAACTTACTAAAAAGTAATTAGTAGTATTATACTTAAAGCGAAGAAACTAAATAGCTAGAAATAAGTATAGTACTACTTTAGGCTATATCTAACTACTATCTAGAGTATATTCTTAGGTAGAGGTATTACTCTAAAGCCCTTTAGAAGCGAGGTTCTTAAGTAGATACTATAGTTATTAAAGGAGCGTTTTAAAGTAACTAATAACTAACTAAAATAACCTATATAAGAAGTACTCTTAAATTAGTTTAACGCGGCTAGTAGCCTATTAAGGTTAAAAGAACTAGTAGTAGTAGTAAGAGCTATATAATAGAATTAAGTAAGGAGTAGAGCTAATAGTAAGGTAAATAATAGCCCTTTAGTTAGCTACGCAGTTCCTTAAAACTATATCTTATAAAGTACTACGCCTTAAAGACAACTTAGAAGTTAATACTATAGATAGGCGTATAAAGGCTAGTCAACTAGTAAAAGAATAGTAGAAGCGTAAGGCTCGCCTTAGGAAGAAACTTAGGATACCTTAGATAAAGAGTAGTTAGATAGTAAGTAGCTATAAAGATATAGATATTAAGAAGGAGTTAGAGGTACTAAGATATATAGCCTAAGTAGAGATTAATAACTCCTAGGTACTAGAAACTTAGGTTTAAAGACGCCTTAATACTCTAATAAGTAGTAGAATACGCGAGAGAGATAGCTAGAGCGCTATAGTAGATTATAATATTATATCTATACTAGCGCCTATTCTAAGAGCCTCTTAAGCCTCTATATCTATAACTATACTAATAACTAAAGATCTAGTAGTAATAGCCTAGAATATAGCACTAATAGTACTTATAAAGGTAATATTAAACTAAGAAGTCTATAAGATCTAGTAGCTTAACCTATTAGCATCTTCTAAGGTAGCTATAGTAGTAACTAAGGTACTTAAGAAAGCGCGTAGGCCGCGTATATACTTTTAGGTTAGCAAAACGCGTTTAGAAGAAACGATAGAGGTTTAGTAAGTAGAGACTAGTAGTAATAAAGAAGAGTTAATAGAAGAAGCTATATAGCAGCTATATAACTAAAGTTTAGAAGAAACGTATATAATAGAAGCTAAGAGTTCGTAGCTAAAAGTTATTATAAAAGATATTCTAGCGTAGCTATATCTAAAGATAGATTATAGTATTAAGCGAGTAGGAGTTAGAGAAATAAATAAGCTCTATAACTTCTAAAACTATAAGATTAGTAATAAGAAAAATAGCTATATTAAAGCGTAGTTAAGAATACCCCCTAAAGCGCGACTAAAAGGCGAAGTATAGTAGTAGTAGTATTTAGTAAAAGAATAGTTACTAATATACTAAGTATCTCTCTATAGTAGTATAAGTCGAGCGCTTATTAATATAGGCTCGTAGCTAAATATTATATAGCTTTTAATAGTAAGAGCGCTAAACGTCTATATTACTAAGCTAGATTAGTTAGGTCTACCTCCTAAATTATAGTAGAGTATAATAACTACTAATAGAGGGATAGACCTCTTTATAGGTATAGCCTATTTAGTCCTAATTATAGTTAGAGAGATTATAGTACTAACGCACTTTTAGATTATAAGACGTTTATAGAGAGTAATTCTTCTTAGAATACTATAGTGCGTAATAGCGTAGCTCTAGATATAGTTTAATACTATTAGCTAGACACTTTACTATATTAAGTTAATAAATAGTTAGCGTAAAGTCTCTTTTATAGGCTATAACCTAGTGCCTATAGCTAACGCAGTGTTAATAGAGTATTAGAGAAAAGGATAGTAAGCGCGCTTACTAGAGAAGTATACTTAGTAGAGGAGTATTACCTAGAACTTATACTAAGTAATATATAAGTAGCGCGCTTATTTATATATATACTTAAGTATAAATAGTTATTTAGAGAAGAACTAGACTACTAGAAAGAGGGAAAGTTAGGGTAGATATTATTAGTAGAGGAGTAGAGATCTTTTAAAGAAATAGTAAGGTAGTAGTTTTACCTATTACGTAATAGGTTATTAGAGGAAGTAAATACTCTATATAAAAGAGTTGCTAATAAAGTAAAGCTAATAGATATACTAAGAGAGGACGCGCTAATAGATCTTAGGCGTAAGGACTAAAAGAAGCGCGTAATAGCTTATTAAGCCGCTTAAATAGCACTTAGAGGACTAGATATAGAGCTATTTAATTACTTTTTTTATAGCTAAATAGTAACGTTTCTAAGGGGGTATTAGTTAAACCTAGAGCGCCTTTAAAAGATAAATATTAGTAAAGATCTCTATCTAAATAAGGTTTACTTAATCTAATAGCTTATATTCTAGCGAGAGAATACGCTAGCGTAAGAGTTTTAATATATATTATAAATTTATAAAGATATATAGCCTCTATATAAGATTAGACTATTCTATATATTATATAGTAAGAGAAGAACTTTCTATTACTAAAGAAGCTTATGCTAATTATAAACGTAATAGTAGACGTATAGGTAGAGCGAGGGATATTTAAGTATAAAAATAGGTAGTACTATAATAAGTACTTTCTTATTCTAAAGATTAAGCGACTAGTTAAACTAGAGAACTTTTAGTTTATTAATAATACAATATAATATAACGCTATAATAATAAGAGACGCCTATATTCTGCTATCTACTAATAAGTTCTTAGAGAGGTTTGTAAATAGAAGAATATACGCTCTATTTAATCTATTTTTAGGTTATAACTAGATACTATTATATACATCTAGTAGAGATATAATAGCCTTTTAGACGCTAAATAGACTATACTAATAGTATATACTCCTAATAGGCGCGATAAACTCTATAGTAGTCTTTATTTAGGCGGTAATAAAGATTCTCTATAATTATCTTCTAGAGATAGCGCCTTTTATAGATAATATTATAGTAGTGGAGCCTTAAGATAACTATAGAGGAGAGGAAGTTTTTAATAGTATATTAGTTTATTCTTAAATATACTTTATAGATAGATAAAGTCTTTATAGATATTACTTAGGCTAAGGCTACTATCTTAGGAAAGAAGTTATAGTAGGGAGTTCCCTAAATAGCTATATAGGGTATAAGGTTAATAAAGATAGTTACTATTCTATAAAAAATAAGGTCTAAAAGATTCTTAAGTAGCTAGAGTACTAAATAGTAAAAGAGGTCTAATAGTTTATTAGTATTATTATCTACTATTAGTAATAGATCTTCTATTTCTCGCTAAAAGTAGAGCTACTCTTTATACTCCTTTAAAAGGAAGCTAAATAGGTTTAGAGAGATAGGTAAATATATATATAAAGATTCTAAAAGAAGTAATTACCTCTCTGCTAGCGCTTATAGTAATAGACTATTAGGGTGGTCTCTTAATAGTTAGCGTAGACGCCTTAGTTCGCGAGGTAGAGGCTTACTTAGAGTAAGTTAGATTAGATAGCCGTTACTATATAATAAGGTTTAAAAGCACGCTATAGTTAGAAGTAGAGTTAAAGCTCTACTCTATAAAGCTTAAGTATAAAGCGCTTATTTAGGCGCTAAAAGTCTTTTAGATTTACCTTTATAGATACCTCTTCTAAGTAGAAATAGACGTAAAGGTACTAATTATATAGCTTAATTAGTTGTCTCTAGATTTACTAGGCTCTATAATAAATAGGTAGCTCGCGACTATCTTTTAGTAAGAATTTAAAATTATCTATATACTAGGAAAGAAGAATATTATCTCTAATATACTATTAAAGTATCTAGCCTAAGGGGTAGATACTACTAAAGAAAGATAAGGATAACTTAGAGCCGTTTATTAATTAAGTACTAAATAAGTTTAAGGAGATAAACTTAGTTATAGCTACTAAGAAGGCGATTAGGAAGCTACTTATAGAAGAGTATAATAAGAAATTAGAAGAGATTATAGTATTCTATAGACGTTAAAGAGACTAAATAGGCTCTAAGGTTAAGAATAGCGAAAGTAGATAAAGAATACTATACGCTTCTTTATATAGGACTAATATCTATTTAGAAAGGCTACTAAGACTATACTAGTTTACTAAGTAGTAGATAGAGAAGACTTATAAGTAGTATTAATTTAAGAAATTATAAATAATTAGGCTATAAAAAGATCTAGATAACGTTTAGAGTAGTATATTAGCGATATTAGTAGGATAGTATATATAAATAGGTAGCGAAATAGCTTAGGCCTTATAAGGTCTACTAAATAATAAGAGGTACTTAGAAAAAAGTAGAGCTAAACTCAATATTTCTTAGGTAATATAGTCTTAGTAGATAGTTAATATTACGCATATACTAAAGGTATATAGTAGAACCTACCTACTAGTTATAAAAGAGTCTCTTTTAGGCTAGCTAGAGATACGTACGCTTTTAATAGTAAATTCTAATTTAGTTATAAAGTTTATCTTTAAAGAGATCTGCTATCGCTAAAGTATACTAGAAAGAATTTTAGTAAATAGTAGAACTAAGATAAGTTAGTAGTCTAGTTACTAGCTATACTCTTTAGTTTTACTAAATTTAAGCTTTAGCGTATAACTTACGCGTATAAGGACTTATTAAAAGAGGTTATTAAGGCTTTATCTATAGATTAGTAAAGATACTAGGCTTATAGATAGATAACTTATTAGTAATAACGTAGGCTAAGAGAGTGTCGCTATAAAGACTGCTTAGGTTCTTACCTATATAGCTAGTACTAGGCTAAAATCTAGTCCTTCTAATTAAACTTATAGTGCTAATATAGTAAAGTCTACTATAGAGTAAGGTTTAGAGCTATACTAATCTCCTTATAGTAAGAGCTATATAGCTATAATTCTATAAGGAGAACTTAGAAGAAGTAGTCTATTATATAAGAAGACTTTAGAGAGAAGCTATAAAGAACTATAATAAAAAAAGATATACTAAAGCCCTTTTAAGTAGAAGACCTAGTATTAGTTTAGAATATAATTAAGTCTATTAATAAGAGCTTAGATAGGAAGCTTAATAATAGATAGAGAGGTCTGTATAGAGTTTAGGAGGTATAAGATAAAAGGTATTACTAGCTAGAGAATCTAAATAAGGTTATATTTTTAAATATAACTTAGGCTAATCGCCTAAAGAAGTTCGAAGAACTACTAGAATAGCTTAAAAATAGCTTACTATAAGAGCGCTTATAGTTATATTCTAAAACTAAAGAAGTGTAAATAGCGAGGCCTATAGTACTAAGATAAAGGTAAACAACGCTAAGAGCTAAGCGGGTAAGAAATATTTAGGCTAGAGAGGACTATAAGAGAGAGTAAGATAGATAAATAATAGTTAGAGGGATAAACTAAGGGAATATTATAGAAGAATTAAGAAAGGGAGGGTAGAGTTAACGTCTCTATATAGCATATAAGGATAGTAATACTAAGTAAGGAAGATAAAAGAGGCTAGAGAGGGCGTTATTAAGAGTAGATTAGATAGTTATAAGAAGTATTTAGTAGCTTAAGGGGACTAAGCTAGAGGCTAGAGAGGAAAATATAGTATAGTAGATTAACACGTGTTTAGCATTAGGTAATTAGCGCTAAAGGTTAAGTATTTAAGGGCGACTTTATAAGAGAAATAAAAAGGACATGCTACCTTTAGATATAATATAGAACACCTTCTTTTAGATAACGTATAATACTATCTTTTAGTAATTTAGATACCTTCTTATTCTCTACTCTCTACTAGTTGCGGGTCGGCGGCCTCTCTTCTAACTATTAAGGCTATCCCTCTGCTACAATATATTACTACTATAAATAATTAGAAATATACTTAATAAGATAAATACTAGCTTACTAGTATAAGTAGTATATTAACTACGTAGATCTACCTATAAGAAGCGTAGCGAAATAAATTAAAAGTAGAGCCTAATTACTTAGTTAATAAGTTAAAAAGAGATAATAGCTTTAGCTATATAAAGTAGTCTACGTAAAAGTATTTAAAAGTGCGTAATAGTAATAGTAATAGTAAGTATATTATATACTAACTATTTATATAGATAGGGGCGAAGATATATAAAAGTATTAAGAAATAGTAAAGTCGCTCTATAGAAAGATAGGTAAGCTAGCGCGTAAACTAAATAACTATAAGCCTCTATTAATAGATAATAAGGAATTCTTTTGGTTATTAGAGCGATTAAAGACGCTATATAAAGTTCTTTATATATATAGATAAAGCTAACTTTATAAAGTATTTAGTAGAGTAGTTAGTAATTATTTAATAGTATTATAAGAAGTTATAGGCTAATAGTATAAGATATTATAAGGAGTTATAAACTAGAGAGACTATAGAGGTATAAGCTATATAGTATAAGCTATAGGAGTATTATAAATTTAAGAAAGTATCTTTATAGTACGCGTTATTAAGCTTATACTACCTATAAGCGTTTAATATAGTAATATTATAATATTAGTAGTAGTAGTTAATAACTACGCTTACGGCCTTACGTAGGCTTAGCGGCTAAGTTAGCATTTTTCTTAAGCTAGGCGACTATATCGTAATCACTAGGTTGCAACTAGCCTGGATCGGCATCTAGATCTAGCGCCGTTATATATAGTATACTAGAAAAGATAGTAATATATATCTATACTATTAAGCTACTAGCTCTAATATAGTAACTAAAAATAGATTTTTTTTTAAAAATAGTACCTTAGAAGAATTAGATAACTAGAAAGATAAAAATAAAGGTAAGAAAAGTAATCTACTAAAATACTACTAAAAAAGAAAGATTTAAGATAGCTATTTAACTTCTTTAATATACTACTACTTATAGCGCTACTTATAAGGGGCTACGCTTAGAGAGCTATTGCACAGGTATACTAGAGTTATATTTAATAGAGAAGAGAACTACAAGCTATCTCGTACTAAAGGTTATTTAGAGAGCAGCTTAGAATAACCTTCTGCCTATAGACTATACGGATAGTCTAAGCGTTATTTAGACATAAGTAGTTAATCTATGCGTCTTACGCACGTAACTAAGATATTATTAAGTATTTACTAACTAGGCTCTAGCCTATTATAATACCTCTCTCCTCCCCTCCCTTAGGGGGTCTTTTAGCGAAAACCTTCTAGTAAGCGTCTCTTCTTGTTCTAAGTATCCTTTATATAGGCCTTTTATTAATCTAAAGCTTCTATTTCCTCTAGTAATTCTACTAGCTAAAGATCTATTAGGGCGTATCTAATCTATTTTACCTTATAGTAAAGGCGCTAACTACGTCTTTAGCGTTTCTACTTCTTACTTATAATCTTCTCTATAAACTACTTGTTCTTGTTACCTACTTATAATAGCAGTGGCTAATAGTTATCTTATACCTAGCTTAGTAAAGGGTCTAAGTTAGTAAGGCGTAGTCTATTAATATAAAAGACTAGGTAGTAGCCTAGAGGAGTATCTAGCTTAACTAAGTAGCTATTAATTACTTCTATTACTATTATTTAGCACTCTTCTAATTAAGCTTTTATAACTAATATTCTATTTTATACTATTTATTAGCTTTAGCTAAACCTTATTACTAACTTCATAGTTTCTAGCCTCTTTATAGTATTATTTATTTACTTCTCTTATTCTGCTTAGGCTTTAGCTATACTAGCTTATACTAAGTTAAACACGTCTTAGAACTTAGCTATAATAGTCTCTACTTTCTTATAGTCTAAATATTCTTTAGTAGTATATTTCCTTTAACTTATACTTAGTAGAGCCTTTAACTAGAGAGGGTCTACGTTATAACTATATTATAAGAAGAATAGGGATACTCCTATTATATTACGTCTCTCTATTAATAGCGATCTAAGCTATAGGGTAGTACGTAGTCTAGTCGTCTTATCACTAGCTAATAAACGCTTAGATATATACTTTCTATACGCTATTTATTTATTCTATAGCGCTATTAGTCTATAGGTAAAATACTATAGATAACTATTAATTAATCTTTAAGATCTTATAAAGGCGTTTCTAAAGTACGCTAATAAACTAGCTCCCTCTATCTAATATAATTACGTTAGGTAACTAATAGTAAGCTACTACTTAGCTAAGGAAGGCTTAGACTACCGTCTTTATCTTAATATTAGGTAGTAGAATAAAAATAGCTCCCTTACTTAAGCGATTTATAACAACTATAAAGTAGCTTATACCTCTACTTATTAGTAGTTCTTTAATAAAGTCTATAGATATCTCTTTCTATATAATCTAGTATTAGTAGTAGTTTAAGAAATCCTTAAGTACCTTCTTACTATAGCTTTATTTTCCTATAAATATTATAGTTCTTTATATAATATCTAATATTATCTAATATACCTAGCTAGAAGAAATCTTAGGTAACTATTTTATAAGTAATCTCCCTACTTAGATATTTAGCTAAAAGAAAATTATAGACTTCTCTAATTATTTAGGTACGTAGTTTCTTATTATTTAGCACTTATCTTCTACCTTAATATAGTAATTCTCTCTAATCGCTAATTATATACTCTAAGATAGAGTATTTTATACCTAAGCTTAGTAGGAACTTTTATTCCTACTCTAGTACTACTTATACTACTTACTAGTACTATTAATTATTTCTTAGAGCTTCTAGCTATAGCTCTTTAAGTTCTAACTAGTCTATACTACTCTTATTAGTAGTAGCGTCTTATTAGTCTAACTATTCTTTAGTTAGGCTAAAATAGCTTCTTATTTATTTTACACGAATCTTTACTAATATAACTTAGCTCTTAGTTAAGTCCTCTTTATTCTTACTCGCTTCCTTATAGTAGTAGGACGTTAGTTTTAAGATTTAGATAATATACTTTTATAAGCGTTCGTCTCTTATATCTTTTAGTAAGTCTTATTCTCTTCTTAAGAGCGCGTTAGCTCTTATATTTTACTTCCCTAGCTAGTATAGTATCTCTATATAAATTAGCTTAATTACGCAGTCTAGTAGATTTAATATTTACTTAATATCTTTAGCTTTATAAAGTACTTTAGGTTCTTATAGTTAGTAATTACTTTAAAGCTCTTTACTAAGTAGAGTTTAGCGTCTTATTCTTTTAGGTATTATATTATAGCTAGTAGTTTTTATTATATATTTATAGTTATATTTATAAGCGTTATTCTTTCTTAAGAAGTATGCGTAAGGGCGTAGTATCTCTTTTTATTATACTAAGATAGTACTCCTTCTATTACGTAGCTAGAAGAGTTATATTCTAGGACTATATCTTGCTTAGAGTTAAATATTACTAGAATAGGTTCTATTATAAAGATCTCTTTTAGCTTATTAAACGCGGCCTACTTATCTTTTCCCTAGGTAAAGCTTATATCGCCTATTAGACGAGTTAAGAGGGTAGTAATCTTTATAAAGTCTCTAATAAACTTTTAGTAGAAGTTAGTAAATCTAAAAAATAATTATACGCCTTTTACTATCTTAGGTACTTCCTACTCCTTAATAGCTTTAACCTTATCTAGGTCTATAGAGATACCTTTCCCTACGTTAATAATAAAACCTAAGTACTTAGTAGATTTTACTTTAAATTCGCATTTCTTAATATTTATATAGATTCCTACGCTCTAGAGCTTATTAAGGACCTTTTAGATATAGTCCTAGTATTATTATAAGCTACTATTAGTATAGATTAATACGTTATTAAGATATACTAAATAGAACTTGTCTAGGTACTCCCTTAATATCTAATTAATATACCGCTAGAAGGTACTTAGAGAGTTTACTATACTAAATAAGGTAACTAACTACTTAAATAGACTAAAGCGTATTCTAAAAGCTATCTTCTATTTATTACCTTCTACTATACAAATCTTATAGAAGGTAGTAATAACGTTTAGCTTTATAAACTACTTAGCCCTACTTATATTATTAAGTATCTCTTAGATAAGTAGTAGGGAGTATCTATTCTTCCTAGTAATAGTATTAAGCGCGCGGTAGTTAATATATAATTAGAGTCCTCCTCTTAGCTTCTTTATAAATAGAACTAGTAAAGAGGCTAGCAAGCTACTTACGCGGATAAATCCTTTTTCTAAGAGAGCTATAAGCTCTCTTTAGAGTACTAGTAACTTACTCTTTAATATACTATATAGCGGGCCCTATAGCGGCTAT
This sequence comes from Pyrenophora teres f. maculata, assembly GCA_014334815.1. Classification (NCBI taxonomy): domain Eukaryota; kingdom Fungi; phylum Ascomycota; class Dothideomycetes; order Pleosporales; family Pleosporaceae; genus Pyrenophora; species Pyrenophora teres. The sequence continues at coordinate 743,165 of CP060572.1, read as the reverse complement.
AGCTATTAACTATCTTTTAACTCTAGCTTAATCTTATAGTCTACTTCTAGACCTTAGTATAGGGGAAGTTTTAACGCTTTTTTTAGGTTAAAGAGCTTAAAATAGCTCTAATACTATTTTAGTAGTAGTAACCTTATATCTACTACTTTTTTTAGTGCTAACGCCTTATTAATATTTATAATAGAGGTAGTAAATATCTATACTCTTTTCTTTAGGTCTTTAGATCTCCTTATAAGACCTATAAACGTAGATGCGCTTACCTAATATATAGTGCTCTAGGTTATAATACCTTTATCGCACCTTACTTAAATACCTCTTAAGTATATAAATAGGCTCTTTTTTACTAGAGTAATTAAGACGTCTTAGTAGTCTATCTACTCTTTTCCTAAGACTACTTCTTTATCTATACTATTAAGTACGTACGTATAAGTAACCTCTTAGTAGCTATATATATTAAACTTAAACTTAGAGACCTTATCTATCTCTAATATTTTCCTATTAATTCCTTCTATTATCTAAAAAGTAATTAAAAAGCGCTCTAAATAGCTTTAGCGAGCGAATTTTTTACTAACTAACGCGTAGTATAAATACCTACTATTAATTAATACGGTAGCGTTATAGATAGAGTTTACGATTAAGTATACGATAAGAGGAGGGGTATTTATATACTTCTACTAAAATTAGTTCTATTTACTAATTATCTACTAATCTATCTTCTAAGGCTCTAGACTAAGACTCTAGTCTAGAGCTACTCTTTTTCTAAGTTATCTAACTCGCCTTTATCTATATCTTTTAGAAAAATTTTGCTATCTAGTAGTAGCTCTCTTTATACTACTTAGTTTACTTTAGTACTCTTTACTTTAGAACTCCTCCTATAATACTTAGATATATATCTTTTTTTACTATAGGCGTAGTACTTAACCTAATTAGCGCTTAGCTTACTAGTTCTTATACTTCTTTACTAGCCTTTATTAGCTCTTAGTCTATCTTCTTAGGTAGTAATAGTGTCTAAGTATTCTTCTAGTAGCTTATACTATAGGCGCGCTAAAATATCCTCTCTTAGGACCTACTATTAAGATTAATATAATAAAGGTTATCTAAGATTTTAATAGCTTTCTCTATATACTCTTTAAAACTAATATTCTTAGAGGTATATAGTATAAGGCGTTAGAGCTCTACGCTAAGCCCTTTACTAAATATCTTTTAAAAAATAGACTTACTAAAGTCTTAGCTAGCTTCTACGCGTAGCTAGTTAAACTTAGAGATATAATCTCTAACTAGCTATTAGCCTTACTTTAAATATTAAAGCTTATTTAGAGCCTATTTTTAATAGTACACGTTAAAGAATTAAGTATCTAGATATTTCTATAACTCCTTTATAGTGCTTAGCTAGTTTTCTAGTAGCTATAGTAAGAGAACCTAGGTTACTTTCTCTTTAGTCTAACTAAAAATATATCGCTTCTTAGTATCTTAGGAGAGGTATAAGTATAAGTATACTCTAGTTTACCTTTATACTTATATTTCTAACTTAGGTAGTTTAAATAGTCTCTATTAAAACGTTCTAGGTTAAAAAGCCTCTTCTTCTATAACCTCTCTAAATAGGTAGTTATATCTAGCTAAGTCTTAGGTGTATAAGTCTAAAGAGCTAAGCTAAGTTTCTATTATTCTATTGCATCTAAATAAGCTATAATAAGAGATAGTAGCTAGACTAGTTAAGCTATTATTACTACTATAGGGTCTTAAGGGACTTTTAGTAACTCTTATAGTAATTCTCTAGCTTCTTCTACTTCCTTTATTTATCTTATAACTTTGTTTATTATTAGGGCTATAGTAGCTTCTTTTTACCTATTATTTCTAAGTATCTATATAATCTCTTAGTATATTTAGTTATTAGGTACTCTAGCGAGGTACTTAGCTAAGGCGTATATAGATAGCTTATTAGCGTTAAGGTTAGAAAGGTTCTTCTATTCTAAATAGTAGAGGGCTTCTTATAAGCTTCTACGTCTATAGCCTACTCCTCTATAGTAAGGACTAGTAAGGCTTCTAATTATTCTTTAATTAACTCGCATAGGTAATCTCCTTATAGCTTACTCCTCTTTAGTAAAGAACTAGTAGGGCTTATCTCTTACTTATTCTCTATAATAAGGCTTTTCTAAATAACTCTTAGTAGTTGTTATAAGTCGCGACTTTTAGAACTAATCTTTACGCTTATAATTTTCTCTTAGCCGTTCCTTTAGCTAAGTATTATAGCCTATATCTTTTCTATAGAGGACTAATAGGATTTCTAATAATACTTACTCTACTATAGTAAAAGGTTATTACCTATTCTTTAATCCTTTAAAGACTAATAGAGCTTCTACTACTCTTACTTACCTTCTTATAAAGTCTTTTATAGGTAGTAGGACTTATACCTTAGTACTATTAAGGTATTAGGTAGAGCTTTTTTAAATAATATTTAGTAATATAGCTTAGAGTCTACTAAGCTAACTAATATTTATTTACTTTAGACGTCTTATAAGGCTAGTAGCGCGTTTAACTAAGCGTTCTATAAGGCTATAGTCCTAGGCTAGCTATTTTATAATAGCTTCTACCTACTTATTATCTTAAGGCCTATTATACCTTTAAGTAATACTAATCCTATATAGTAGGTTACTCTACTCGCACGTTAAAGTAGTAGTTAAGAGGATTAACGCGCTATAAGTTAATAGAGTCTTATAGTAAAGCTCTATTAATTAGGATTAAATATAAAATATAAGGGGCTACGCTTAAGAAGCTATTACATAGGTATACTAGAGTTATATTTAATAGAGAAGAGAACTATAAGCTATCTCGTGCTAAAGGTTATTTAGAGAGCGGCTTAGAATAACCTTCTACCTATAGACTATGCGGATAGTCTAAGCGTTGTTCGGACGCAAGTGGTTGATCTGTGCGTCTTACGCACGTGACCGAGATATTATCGAGTGTTTACTAACTGGGCTCTAGCCCATTACACTACTTAGATAGCTAATAACTAAAATACTACTAAATTAGAAAAACTAGTAAAGAATACTTAAAACTACTCTATAAGTAGTAGTATTTATAGTAATACTTAAGTAGAAAAGATTAGAGGGTACTAAAGAGTAGAGGTAGATAGTAATTAAAAACTACTTACTAAAAGTATAAAGCTTTATTATAATTAACTACTATCTTTACTAATATACTAGACTAAGCTTAAAAACTATTTAATAGATAATATATTTAAGAAGCTATATAGATCTATCTTACTAGCTATTACTAAATAAACTTATAGTTAAAAATATCTATAAAAGTCTAAGTAGTTAGAATAGTAAATTTTAGACTTTATATAGAAATTTATCTATAAATTTAATAAGTACTACTAACTACTTAAATATAAAGCGCGACTAGTTATAAGAAATAACTAATAGTATAATATTATAGTATATAATATATATATTAACTCTAATTAGTAGGCTCTTCTAAATACTAATAGTAATTATAGTAAAATATAATTAGAACTTAAGTAGTATAATATAATAAATACTTTTATATATACTACTATTAACTAGAAAGTATTTATAAGAATATTATATAGCTATTAGAACTAAGTACTATTCTTAGATTCAATATAGTACTCTATAGACTATAATCTTACTACTTCCTTTGTAGAGAGAGTTTATAAGTACTCTTAAAGTACTTAAGTTTTAGAAAGTTCCTTATAAATCTTACTATCTTATTAAAAATATTATTATTATATTTTTCTATATAGATAATATTATTCTTATATACTATAAAAATATAGAGTACTAAGTATAGTAGGCTATTAAGCGTTTCTAAAATAAGTACCTCTTTATTAGTAGAAATAACTTTTAGTAGTTTTTAAGTATTAAGACTATTAGAGACTAAGAGTTAAGAACTATTAACTATCTTAAGTAGCTTATATAGATAAGATTAGTAGACTAGCTAACTATACTAATATTAAATATAATATACTTATAGTAATAGCTAAGCTACTACTATAAAATAGCTTAGCCTCCTTATTAGAGATTAATAAGTACTAGTATAAGATAAAATTACTCCTCTTTATAGCTATAACTACTAAACTAAATATTACCTTTATAACTTTATAACTTACCTATTTTCTATTTTATTTAAAATAAAAGTATCATAATACTATAAATAGAGTCTTACTATACTTACTTATAATAAAGTATCTAGCACTCTAACTTAGAGATAGTATAGGCCTATAAATAGCTAGTAACGCTTTCTTTACTAATAATTCTTTAGATTAGAAGAGCTCTTAAAGCTATATAATTAAGCTCTTTAATAGACTTATTACCTAAAAAAAAAAAAAAAAATATAGTTACTACTTTCATAATAAAGCTAAGGTTATTACTTTATTATAAGTTATAAAGAAAGTCTTATTTATCTCTAAACTACTAAAGAAGCTAAGTATATAGCTAAAGAATTCTATAGTTACTATCTAATATAATCATAAGTAGATAATCTACTTACTTATAGAAGAGATTTCTAAGCTTTATACTAAGCTTAAGTATATTAATATTTATAACTACTAAATTATATAGAAAGTCTCTGTAAGTAAGATATTTAACGTATTTTACTACTAAGCTAGCTAGACTACTAAGCCGGCTACTTTTTCTTAGCATCGCGAATACTACGTATAAATTAGAAAATTACTCTATACTCTTTATAAATTCTTTATATAATATAGCTATATTAAATATAACATCTTCTTTTATATCTTTTGAATATATATAAGTATTATATTTAGTCTCTCTATAGTTGCTATAGTATTATTAAGCTAGATAAGTCCTTTCTTAACTACTTATACTATTACTCTTCTTATATATTATATAAGTAGTAGAAGTACTTTTAGCTACTTATAATACGCGTATACTAATTCTATTATACTACTTATCTAAATTTATTTTCTTTTATACTTTCTATCCCTTATTAACTCTACTACTTACTTTTTAAGCACTTATATATAAGCCTTAATAAGAATATTTTTATAGAGTATCTTCTTAGCTCTTTTAATAAGCTTTAAACAGCCTTCTTAAGCGCTTATTAGTAATATTATAACAAATTTCTTTATAAACTTTAATTATAACCTAAATTTATATAGATTACTTAGTATTTTAGACTATTAAAGTATTTCTAATAAAGCTACTAGTAGTAGTATATAAATATAGACCTTTAAGTAATTAAAAACCTTTATATATTAATAGAAATTAGTTCTGCAACTTTAAAAGCCTTTTTATAGTTCTTATATATAAATATATTGAAAAACGCGTTTTTAGGGATAGATAGAAAGCCTTCCTTATTAATTTAGTAGATATAATAGCGTACTAAGTCTTTTTCGCGTTAGAAGTATTTCTACTTTAATTGTAAAAAGTATACTAGTTATATTAAGTAGCTAAAGTATATATAAATATGTAAGTATATAAAGATTTAAAATCTTTTATATAAAATAGTAGTTTTTAAAGTTTTAGTTAAGATAGCTCTTATAGCTATCTAAGATAAGTAGCTTATATAGCTCTATTTAATATATCTTTATATACTTATTAAAGTACTTTACTACTCTAAACTAAGCGTATTATTTATCTAGCTATTTTTAAAATACTAAGAGCTTCTAGTTATATGTATTAAAGCCTCTTTATACTATACTAATATAAACGCGTTCTTTATACATAATAAAGAGTAGAGTTATATACTTAGTGGCGTAAATACTTTAGATAATTATAACTTACTTATACTTATTTAGCTAGATAAAGTATAGTCTTATATAATACTGTATACTTATAACCACTATTATTAAGCTAATAATACTTATTTAAAAGCCAATTTTATTAAAGTTATAAATATTATTATTAAAACTCTATACTTAGCTTTTATCTCTTATATAAGCTTAACTTAAGTACTAATACCTTTAGATTTTTTTAAAGTATTTTTTATTAATTCTTTACTTAGTTAAAAGCTATCTTAAGCTTCTTTATACGCTAAATAAAGTACTTTATTTAGTTCTTACTAATAAGTGTTCTACTATATATAGCTACTAGTTTATTTATAATATTCACTAACTTATAAAGCTAGAGGGTAAATTCCTATACGTTTATGTTAAGAATATATTATCTAATAGTTTACTTCTTTATTAAGTAAGCTTTAAGAATTCAAGCTATATTTAGTATTAATTTATAATTCTATAAAGCTAATTAGAGAGCTAATAATATTATACGCTTAAGGCTATAGTAGCGCATTATAGACTCTTAAATAAGCCTAAGTTATAGGTCTAAAATATAAGATTAACTTTACCTTCTTTATATAATAAGTAAAGCTTATTTTAAGATTATATTACACTTTATACGTAGTATTTGCGATGCTAAGAAAAAGTGGCCGGCTTACTAGGGTAGCTAGCTTACTAGTGCTTTACGTTAAGCTTTAAGAAGCTTTCTTAAGTACTTATTAGTATATTATAAAAGATTCTCTATATAAGCTTTAATTATAACCTGTCTATATATAACTTACTTAGTATTTTAGACTAGTAAAGTATTTCTAGTAGAGTTACTAGTAGTAGTATACAAAGATAGACTTTAAGGTATTAAGGACTCTTTATATTTAATAACCTAGGCTTACTATTTTACAGGCCTTCTTATAGTTCTTATATATAAATACATTAACATATATATCTTAAATAGTATAAAAGAAGCCTTTTCTGATAGTATAGTAAATATATTAGCGTACAAAGTCTTATACATATCAAAAGTATTTTTACGTTAATAGTAAAAAGTATACTATATTAAGTAACTAAAGTATATATAATGAATTAGTAAGTATATAAAAAGTTAAAAGTTTTTATATAAAGTATTTATCGTTAAAATTCTAATTTAAATAGCTTTTATAGCTATTTAAAATAAGTAGCTCATATAACTCTATCTAATCTCTCTTTATATACCTATTAAAGTAATTTATATCACTTTAGACTAAGCGTATTATTTATCTAGCTATTTTTAGATACTAAGAGCTTTAAGTTATTTAGTATTAAAGCCTTTTTTTATTTACTAAGATATAGATATATTCTTTATAAATAATAAGAGTAAAGTGATATATTTAGTAGTATAAATACTTTAGATAACTAACTATAATCTACTTATAAAGGTATATAAGTAATATAATGCTTAGTAGTAGATATTTATAACGCAATATTATTATAGTAGTAATATAGGAAAGTAGTTAAGGCGTTATTCTAACACCTTAGACTTTATAGGTAGTAGTATTTACTTAGTAAATATACGTAGGTAAGAGTAGCCTCTAGTATATAATAAGCTTATTTAAACTTAGTATTATAATATTATATAACTAAAGGTAAGTAATAAATACGTAACTTATAAGACTAGTAATTAAGATATTATAGAGAATTTAGAAGTTAGATATAATTATAACTATAGAATAATAGATAGCTTTAAGTAGATAAAAGAGGTAGTACTAAAATAGATCTAGATAGTAATAGTTATTAAGTAGTTAGAAGAGTAGCTAAATTAGTTAGTAACTATAGTTTAGTTACTAGTAGTATTTATAAATTTTATAATTAGATTATAATAAGATTATAGATACTAATACTATTCTTTAATATACTAAGTCTAAACTTATTAGACTACTTAATAAAAATTAGCTATACCTTTTAGTTATATTTACTACTACCATAGTAGTATACTTCTAAAAGTATTCGCTAAAAGTAATACTACAATTTATTAATAGCGCTTTAAATCTAGTTAGACTAAGATCTTTATAAGTTAAGAAGATTAATAGAGTTACTAAGCGTTTTAGCTTTTAATAAAGTAACCTTAATATAGCGTTTTACTATTTATATAAGCTAAATAAGTATAATAAGTAGTAGTTATAAATATAAGTATAAGGCACTAGTTATCATAAAGTAGCTATAGTACTATAAAGATAATCTTTCTTAGTAACTAGATAGTTAAGTGTAATTAAATTTATTAGAATCTTTATCAAGATATATAAGTAATATTAATACTTAGTAGGAGATATATATAACGTAATATTATTATAATAGTAATATAAAAAAGTAGTTAAGGCGTTATCCTAATACCTTAGACTCTATAGGTAATAGTATTTACGTAGGAAATATACGTAGGTAAAGGTAGCCTCTAGTATATAATAAGCTTATTTTAACTTAGTATTATAATATTATATAATAATAAGTACTTAATAAATAAGTGACTCATAAGCCTAGTAATTAGATATTATAGAGAATTTAAGAGTTAGTTATAATATATTATATCTATACAATAATAGATAACTTTAAGTAGTTAAAAGGGTAGTACTAAAGTATATTTAGGTAGTAATAGTTATTAAGTAGTTAGAAGAGTAGCTAAGATAGTAAAGAACTATAGTTTAGTTACTAGTAGCGTAGATAATTTTGCGATTAGATTATAATAAGATTATAGATACTAATACTATTTTTTTATATACTAAGACTAAACTTATTAGACTACTTAATAGAAATTAGCTATAACCTATTAGTTATATTTACTAGTACTATAGTAGTATACTTCTAAAAGTATTAGCTAAAAGTAATACTACTATTTATTAATAGTACTTTAGATCTAGTTAGACTAGAATCTATATAAGTAAAGAAGATTAATAAAGTAACTAAGCGTCTTAGCTTTTAATAAAGTAACCTTAATATAGTATTCTACTATTTATATAAGTTAAAATAATAATAAAGTAGTAGTTATAACTATAAGTATAAGGCTCTAGGTATTATAAAGTAGCTATAGTACTATAAAGATAATTTTCCTTAGTAACTAGATCGTTAAGTTTAACTAACTCTACTAGAATCTTTATAATAGTATCGCTCTTTACCTATACTAAAAGGACTTTACTATTCTCTACTACTATCCGCGCTATAATCCTTAGATATAATAGGTTCTTACTACTATTAATATTACTTATACGCTTACCTAATAGCTTAAGGATAGTATGTATATAATTATAATATAATATTGCGTAAGAGAAGAATTGTATAGATATAGTAAAAGTAATAGTCTATAGTAAAAGTATTATATAAAGCTTATTAGCTTATAGTTACGTAGTATTCTTAGGCCTAAAGTAGATAGTAAGTATATTATCTTTATAGATATTAGGTGTAAAGTATTAGATTAGGTTTATATAATAAGAAAAGTATTATAATAGCTATCTTTACTATATTATAATTACTAAGTATAACGTATTCTACCACCGAGCCGGCTAGACTGCCAAGCCGGCTACTTTTTCCTAGCATCGCGAACACTACGTACGAACTATAATACTATCTTAAAATAACTCTAACTTATTATATAAAAAAGGTAGAATTAATCTTACTCTTTAGGCCTATAACTTAAGCTAATTTAAGAGCCTATAACGCGCTACTATAGCCTTTAGCGTATAATATTAGTAGCTCTCTAATTAGCTTAATAAAATTAAGTATTAAGCTTAAGTACTACTAAACTATTAGAAACTCTCTTTTAAAGAAGAGTAAACTATTATATAATATATTTTTAACTTAGACGCGTAAGGATTTACCCTTTAGCTTTATAAAGTAGTAGATATAGCTAATAAGCTATTAGCTATATATACTAAGATACTTATTAGTAAAAATTAGCTTAAGTAGTTTATTTCTTATATAAAGAAGCTTAAGATAGCTTCTAATTAAGTAAAGAATTACTAGAGAATACTCTAGAAAGACTTAGAGATTAATAATATCTAGTTTAAGCTTATATAAGAGATAAAAGCTAAGTATAAAGTTTTTAATAATAATATCTATAACTTTAATAAGATAAGCTTCTAAATAGGCGTTATTATCTTAATAAAAGTAGTAACTAGCTTAAAGTATTATATAAGGCTAACTATAATCTAGCTAAGTAATTATAAGTAGGTTATAGTTATCTAGAGTATCTATACTACTAGATATATAACTTCGCCCTATATTATCTATAAAGAACGCGTCTATATCTTAGTATAGTATAAGAAGGCTGTAATACTATATAACTATAAGCTCTTAGTATCTAAGAATAGCTAAATAAATAATACGTTTAGTTTAAAGTAGTTAAAGTATTTAATAAGTATATAAAGATATATTAGGTAGAGTTATATAAGCTACTTATCTTAGAAAGCTATAAGAGCTATCTTAACTAGAATTTTAAAGACTATTACTTTATATAAAAGATTCTAACTCTCTATATACTTACTTATTATTATATATACTTTAGCTATTTAATATAGTATACTTTTTACTATTAAAGTAGAAGTACTTCTAATATATATAAAACTTAGTACGCTAATATATCTACTATATTAATAAGAAAGGCTTTCTTCTTACTTTTAAAAACGCGTTTTTATATATTTATATATAAGAACTATAAGAAGGCCTTTAAAGTAGTAAGACTAGTTCCTATTAATATATAGAGATTTCTTAATTACCTTAAGATCTATCTTTATACGCCACTACTAATAGCTCTACTAGAAACGCCTTAGTAGTCTAAAATACTAAGTAATTTATATAAATTTAAGTTATAATTAAGGCTTATAAAAGAATTCTTTATAATATTACTAATAAGCGCTTAAAAAGGCTACTTAAAGCTTATTAAAGAGCTGAAGAGATACTATATAAAAATATTCTTATTAAGCTTATATATAAAAGCTTAAAGAGTAAGTAGTAGAGTTAATAAAGTATAGAAGGCGGAAAAAGAAGTAAATTTAGATAGGTAGTATAATAGAGTTTAGTATAGGCGTATTATAAGTAGCTAAAAATACTTCTACTACTTATATAATATCTAAGAAGAGTAGTAGTAGAAGTAGTTAAAAAAAAACTTAGCTAGCTTAATAACGCTATAGTAACTATAAAAAGACTAGATATAATACTTATATATATTAGATAGATATAGAAAAAGATTCTAAATCTAATATAGCTATATTATATAAAGAATCTATAGAGAGTATAAAGTAATTTTATATTTTATATGTAGTGTTCGCGATGCTAAGAAAAGGTGGCCGGCTTAGTAGTCTAGCCGGCCTAGTAGTAGAATACGTTAAGTATTATTATAGTAGCGTAGGCCTAGGTATAAGTATTATTATTAGGTTTAGATTACTTAAAAAGCTATTAATAAGCGTTTAGGCTTAGTAGTAACGTTATATTAGTAGTTAGCGTTTATAATAGTTTAAACAAAGTTTATATAAGTAGGATAGTTTTAATAAATAGTCTATTAAAATAATATATTAGTTCTCTTTCTTAAGGGCTTATAAACCTATAATGAATATACTTAATATAATATAAGATAAATTACTCTATACTAGCGTTTTATTTATACTAACAACGCTATAAGAGTAAGTATATACTAATCTATTATAGTTAATATAAAAACTATAACAATAAATACTATACTATATTTAATTGACTATTCTAAGTAGCCTAGAAAACTAGTTAGAATAGAGATTTAGAGATAGTCAGCGTCGCCTAGAAAAAGATAGAGAGATAACTTAAGAAAGAAGGTAGTACTTAGTAAAAAAAATATATAGAATATACTTTTAGAAGAGGTAAGGGCTATATAGTAACGATAAAATATGCGAGTTTATAGAAATAGTAGAGTTAATAGGTGTAGGGCGTAATACTAGAGTTAATATAGAGTTAAAAGATAGTTTATTTAGTTAAGTTTAGTAGGCTAAAGAGCGGAGAGCGCTTAAAGAGCTAATATAGTTATATAGTTATTAATTATATAGTAGCAAAGGCTATAGGCTTAGTATGTAAGAACACTAAAAAGAAGTTTATTAAGTCTATCTTTATTTATATATTAGTACTATAAGTAATAAGAAAATAAACTTAATAAAGATAAAAACTAGCTTACTAGTATAAGTAAGTATATTAACTACGTAGATCTAGACTTATAAAAAGCGCAGCGAAATAAATTTAAAGTAGAGTCTAAGTATCTAGTTAAATAAGTTAAAAATAGATAATAGCTTTATCTATATAAAGTTGTCTACTTAAAAGTATTTAAAAGTGAGTAATAGTAATAGTAATAGTAAGTATATTATACACTAATATATATAAATAAGGGTAAGAATATATAGAAGTATTAGGAAATAGTAGAGTTACTCTATAAAATAATAGGTAAGCTAAATATAAACTAAATAACTATAAGCCTCTATTAATTAATAATAAGAAATTTATTAAGTTATTAGAGTAATAGAAGATTCTATATAAAGTTCTTTATATATATAAGATAGAGCTAACTTTATAAGGTATTTAGTAAAGTAGTTAGTAAGTTATTAAATAGTATTATAAGAAGTTAATAGGCGAATTAGTATTAAGTATTATAAGAAGTTATAGGCTAGAGAGAATATAAAGGTATAAGCTATATAGTATAAGCTATAGAAGTATTATAAGTTTAAGAAGGTATCTTTTATAGTACGCGTTATAATTAAGCTTATACTACCTATAAGCGTTTAATATAGTAATATTATAATATTAGTAGTAGTAGTTAATAACTATGCTTACGGCCTTACGTAGGCTTAGTAGCTAAATTAGTATTTTTCTTAAGCTAAGCGACTATATTATAATTACTAGGTAGTAACTAGCCTAGATTAGTATCTAGATCTAGCGCTAAGAATATCCCTTTAGAAGAGGTAAGAGCTATACGGTGACGATAAAATGTGCGAGTTTATAGAAATAGTAGAGTTAATAGGTATAGGGCGTAATACTAGAGTTTACGTAGAGTTAAAAGGTAGTTTATTTAGTTAAGTTTAGTAGGCTAAAGGGCGGAGGGCGCTTAAAAGTTAATATAGTTATATAGTTATTATTATATAGTAGTAAAGGCTATAGGCTTATTATATAAGAAGTACTAGAGGGGAGTTTATTAAGTCTATCTTTAATTATATATTACTACTATAAATAATTAGAAAATATGCTTAATAAAGATAAAAACTAGCTTACTAGTATAAGTAAGTATATTAACTATATAAATCTAGACTTATAAAAAGCGCGGTAAAATAAATTAAAAGTAGGGCTTAATTACCTAGTTAAATATATTAAAAAGAGATAATAGCTTTAGTAATATAAAGTAGTCTACTTAAAAGTATTTAAAGGTGCGTAATAGTAATAGTAATAGTAAGTATATTATATACTAACTATTTATATAGATAAGGGCGAAGATATAGAAGTATTAAGAAATAGTAGAGTTACTCTATAGAAAGATAAGTAAGCTAGAGTATAAACTAAATAACTATAAGCCTCTATTAATAGATAATATAGAATTTCTTAGGTTATTAGAGCGATAGGAGACGCTATATAAAGTCCTTTATATATATAAAATAAAGCTAACTTGTTAAGAACTATTAGACTATCTAAACTTATATAAATATATAGAATAGATAAGGTACTAAGAAAGGTTCTAAGGTACTATAAGGCATTTAGTAAAGTAGTTAGTAAGTTATTTAATAGTATTGCAAAGAGTTATAGGCTAATAAGTATTAGGTATTATAAGGGGTTATAGGCTAGAGAGACTATAGAGGTATAAGCTATATAGTATAAGCTATAGGAGTATTATAAGTTTAAAGAGGTATCTTCTATAGTACGCGTTATAATTAAGCTTATACTACCTATAAGCGTTTAATATAGTAATATTATAATATTAGTAGTAGTAGTTAATAACTACGCTTATAGCCTTACGTAGGCTTAGCGGCTAAGTTAGTATTTTTCTCGAGCTAGGCGACTATATCGCAATTACTAGGTGGCAACTAGCCTAGATTAGCATCTAGATCCAGCGCCGTATTAACTTAGAGTATACTTATTTCTATACTAAAGTTACTTAATTATAGCCTAGCTTAAGCTTAATTTAATTACTATTTTCCTATACTAGCTTATATTAGTAACTAAGTTTAAAGAGAGTTATAATATTTATAAAATTATCTTATTTAGTTATAAATTAATAGTTAGGGCTTTAATACCTCTAACTATATAATTCTAAACTTATAATAGAATATAACACTAGAAAAATTATAGATAGTTTATATTAAAGGCGTACTAAACTTAGAGTATAGTACTCTACTTATCTACTATATAGAGAAAATAGTAGTATAAAGTTTAATAGTTTATATAAGCTTATAGCTAAAATAAGCTGTAGAAAAATTATACATAATAATAAAAATAAGAATAATTTCTACTTTGAATTTATTATAAGCCTTTTTACTATTAACTTTATTTAGATACTTAGAACTACGCTAGCTCTAACTTACTTTTATCTATACTATTAAATACTAAGCTTCTCTCTAAGTTATACGCGTTTTAAGATATTTTTAATAAGGCTAAAGTAGATACTATATCTTTTTAATAAGGCTTACTAGACTATTATATTTAGTTAAAATAAGATATAAAGAATACTGTTTTGATCTTCTCTAGAGACCTCTTCTTAGTATACTATAGAACTCCTTACTAAAACTTTAATACTAAATTATACATTTAATAAATAAAAGCTAAATTTATACTAGCTTTTTTTTAGAAGATACTTTAGTCTTCTTAGCTAAGATACTAAATAAGTAGTAGTAGTTCTAGATAGACTATTAGAGTCTAAATAAGCTTACTAAATTAGACTATTATTCTTTTCTACTTATTAAAAAGACTCTTTAAAAAGTCTCTAAATAACTTAATATACTAAAGTTAATATCTACTTAGTACTCTACAATATCTATATAATAGAAAGTAATAAATACTTTATAGTATTCTATACCTACTATAGGCTCTTTAAATAGCTAGTATACCTCTTTAGACTATTTAGTACTTAGAAGATGTAAGGGCTATGCGGCGACGATAAGATGTGCGAGTTTGTGGATATGTTAGAGTCGATAGATTTAGGGTGCGATAATAGAGTTAACGTAGAGTTAAAAGGTAGTTTATTTAGTTAATTTTAGTAGGCTAAAGGGCGGAGGGCGCTTAAAGGGCTAATATAGTTATATAGTTATTAGTTGTGTAGTAGCGAAGGCTATAGGCTTAGTATATAAGTACTAGAGGAGAGTACATTAAGTCTATCTTTATATATAATTTAATACTATAAATAATTAGAAAATATGCTTAATAAAGATAGAAATAAGGATAAAGATAGATATAAACACTTACTTACTAGCAGAAGCAGGTATATTAACTACGCGGATCTAGGCTTATAAGAAGCGCGGCGAAATAAATTAAAAGTAGGGGCTAATTACCTAGTTAAATAGGTTATAAATAGATAATAGCTTTAGCTATATAAGGCGGTCTACCTAAAAGTATTTAAAGGTGCATAATAGCGATAGCGATAGCGATAGCAATAGTAATAATCTAGCGAGTATATTATATGCTAATTTGTATAGATAAGGGCGAGAATATATAGAAGGATTAGGAAATAGTAGAGTTACTCTATAGAAAGATAGGTAAGCTAAAGCGTAAACTAAATAACTATAAGCCTCTATTAATAAGAGAGGAGTAATTTCTTAGAGTATTAGAGCGATAGGAGGCGCTATATAAAGTCCTTTATATACGTAAGATAAAGCTAACTTTATAAAGCATTTAGTAGAGTAGTTAGTAAGTTATTTAATAGTATTATAAAGAGTTAATAGGCTAATAGGTATTAAGTATTATAAGAAGTTATAGGCTAAGAGGACTATAAGAGTATAAGCTATATAGTATAAGCTATAGGAGTATTATAGGTTTAAGGAGGTATCTTCTATAGTACGCGTTATAATTAAGCTTATACTACCTATAAGCGTTTAATATAGTAATATTGTAATATTAGTAGTAGTAGTTAGTAACTACGCTTACGGCGTTACGTAGGCTTAGCGGCTAAGTTAGTAATTTTCTCGAGCTAGGCGACTATATCGTAATCACTAGGTGGTAACTAGCCCGGATTAGCATCCAGATCTAGCGCCGTATTTCGTACTTCTATAATATTTTAATAGTACATTAATAATATACTACGCGAAACCTTATAGAACTATATAATAGTATACTTTAATAATATTCTTCTTTACTTTACTAGATTTAGAGTAGACTACTTTAAATAAGTAACTTAAGTACTGTTACTCTTATAAGATATAAAACTCTCTCTTAATCTAAAGAAATATATTTTTACTACTAAAACAGTCGACTACTTAGGCTTTATTATAAAGACTAGTAAAGCCCTTTAACTAAACTTCGCTAAGATTATAGATATCTATAACTAGAATTATCTAGAAATATTAGAGTATAATAGGCTAGAGCCTAGTTAATAAATACTTAATATATCTTAGTTATATGCGTAAAACGTATAGATGAACTACTTATGTCTGAATAACGCTTAAACTATCTATATAGTCTATAGGTAGAAAGTTATTCTAAGCTACTCTCTAGATAACCTTCAGTATAAGATAGCTTATAGTTCTCTTCTCTAATCAATATAACATTAGTATACCTATATAATAGCTCTCTAAGTATAGCCTCTTATATTTTATATTTAATCTTAATTAATAGAGCCTTACTATAACACTCTATTATACTTATAGTATATTAATTCTCTTAACTACTACTTTAACGTATTAGTAAGGTAACTAAATAGATAAAATTAGTATTACTAAAAGTATAATAAGCTCTTAGATAATTAGTAGGTAAAAGCTATTATAAGATAGCTAGCCTAGAATTATAGCTTTTAAGCATACTTAGTTCAATATACTACTAGCCTTATATAATATTTAAAGTAAATAAATATTAGTTAGCTAAAAGAATTTAAGCTATATTACTAAATATTATTTAGAAAAGCTTTACCTAATACTTTAATAGTACTAAAGTATAAGTCTAACTACTTATTAAAGACTTTCTAAAAAAGTAAGTAAAAGTAGTAAAAGCTTTATTACTTTTTAAAGAATTAAAAAATAGGTAATAATCTCTTACTATAGTAGAGTAAGTATTATTAGAACTCTTATTAGGTTTCTATAAAAGAGGTATAAGCTATAATACTTAGCTAAAGAATAGCTAAGAAGAACTTATTAGTATAAAAGTTAGTTCTAAAAGCTATAACTTATAATAACTACTAAAAGTTATTTAAAAAAGCTTTATTATAGAGAATTAGTAGAAGTTATGCTCTACTAGTTTTTTACTAAAAAGAAGTAGGCTATAAAGAGACTATCTATATAAGTTAATTAATAATAATTAGAAGCTTTACTAATGTTTACTATAAAAAAGTAAGCTATAAATATAAACGCTTATAAAAAGCCCTCTACTATTTAGAATAAAATATAACTTTTCTAATTTTAATACTAATAAGCTATATATATATACGCCTTAGCTAAGTATTTTACTAGAATACCTAATAACTAAATATACTAGATGATTATATAAATAATTAGAAATAATAAGGGGAATAACGCTTTTAAAGCCTTTATAATAATTAAACTTATAAGATAAATAAAGAGTAATAAAAGCCAAAGAATTATTATAAAAGCTACTTAAAGTCTCTTACAACTTTATAGTAGTAATAATAAGCTAACTATTATAAGCTTAATAAAATAATATATTCTAAATAATAACTTAAATAATAAGCTTACTAGAACTAATAGCTAGTTAGCTAGAAGCTTTAGAAATATAGTATATAACTAAACTTCTTTTAGCTACTTCTTAGGTTAAAATTTTTATATACTAATATACTTTTCTTTTACGCGCTAATACTTATATTTATAAAGAGTAAAAATCATTATCTAAAACTATTTAATAGAGATAAATTAAATACTTAGCTTTTTACTAAAAAGTAATAGTAAAACTCCAATATAAATATAAGAGAGCTCTAAGCGTTAATTAAATAAAGTATATAGTAAGTAAGTATTTTAGTAAAGCTATAAACGTACTAGTACTTTAAGCTAAAAACTACTAAAACTATAATAATATTAATAACTTATAGTACATTATAAACTAATAATATAATAACTTATATTAAAAGTTAAAAGCCTTTAATTAGCTCTTAAATCTACAAGAGAGTGAGCTATTAGTTAGAGACTACTATATAGAGTTTAACTAGCTTAAGATTTAGTTAAATACATACTTTAGTAAAATAGTAAAAAAGAGTATATTTTAAATGCGCTTTTATATAAAGCTATAGAAAGCTCTTACTATAGTAGATAAAAACATATTATATAAGTAGCTTATTAAAAAAGCTATCAAAATATCTAATAATCTATACTAAGTAAGTCTAATAATTTAAGCTTAATTAAGATATACTAGTAAAATAACTAACTCTAAAAAGTACTTAACGTATTCTACTACTAAGCCGGCTAGACTACTAAGCCGGCTACTTTTTCTTAGTATCGCGAATACTATGTATAAAATAAAATTACTCTACACTCTTTATAGATCTTTTATATAATATAGCTATATTAGATTTAGAATCTTTTTTTATATTTTTCTAATACGTATAAGCGTTATATCTAGTTCTTTTATAGTTACTATAGTATTATTAAGCTAGCTAAGTTTTTTCTTAACTATTTCTACTACTACTCTTCTTTAATATTATATAAGTAGTAGAAATACTTTTAGCTATCTATAATATACCTATACTAAACTCTATTATACTACTTATTTTAATTTACTTTCTTTTACGCCCATTATACTTTATTAACTCTACTACTTACTCTTTAAGCTCCTAAATATAAGCTTTAATAAAAATATTTTTATATAGTATCTTCTTAGCTCTTTTAATAAGCTTTAAGAAGCTTTCTTAAATACTTATTAATAATATTATAAAAAATTCTCTTATAGCCTTAATAATAACGTAAATTTATATAGATTATTTAGTAATTTAGACTACTAATATGTTTTTAGTAAGGCTACTAGTAATAGCGTATAAAGATAGACTTTAAAGTAATTAAAAACTCTTTATATATTAATAAAAACTAAACCTACTATTTTAAAGACATTTTTATAGTTCTTATATATAAAATATTAAAAAACGTGTCTTTAAAAGTAGAAAGAAAGCCTTACTTATTAAGATAGTAAATATATTAGCTTACTAAGTCTTATATATATTAAAAGTACTATTACTTTAATAGAAAAAGTATACTATATTAAGTAGCTAAAGTATATATAATAGATAAGTAAGTATATAAAAAGTTAAAAGTCTTTATATAAAGTAGTAGTCTTTAAAATTCTAGTTAAGATAGCTCTTATAGCTATCTAAAATAAGTAGCTTATACAACTCTACTTAATATATTTTTATATACTTATTAAAGTACTTTAACTACTTTAAACTAAGTATATTATTTATTTAGCTATTTTTAGATACTAAGAGCTTTTAGTTATATAGTATTAAAGCCTCTTTATACTATACTAAGATATAAATATATCTTTTATAGATAATAAAAGGTAAAATTATATACTTAGTAGTATAGATACTCTAAATAATAATAACTTACTTATAATTACTTAGCTAGATTATAGTTAGCCTTATATAATACTTTAAGCTAGTTACTACTTTTATTAAGCTAATAATAGTTATTTAAAAGCTTATCTTATTAAAGTTATAATATTATTATTAAAAACTTTATATTTAGCTTTTATTTCTTATATAAGCTTAAACTAAGTATTAATAATCTCTAAGTTTTCTTACAATATTCTTTAGTAATTCTTTACTAAATTAGAACCTATTTTAAGCTCCTCTATATAAAAAATAAACTACTTAGGCTAACTCTTACTAATAAGTATTCTACTATGTATAGCTAATAGCTTATTAGCTATATCTACTACTTTATAAAGCTAAGAGGTAAATTCTAATATATCTAAGTTAAAAATATATTATATATAAGTTTACTCTTCTTTAGAAGAGAGTATCTAATAGTTTAGTAGTACTTAAGCTTAATAGTTAATTTTATTAAGCTAATTAGAGTAACTAATATTATACGCTAAAGGCTATAGTAGCGCGTTATAGGCTCTTAAAATAGCTTAGGTTATAGGCCTATAGAGTAAGATTAATTCTACCTTCTATATATAATAAGTTAGAGTTATTTTAAGATAGTATTATAGTTCGTACGTAGTGTTCGCGATGCTAAGAAAAGGTGGCCGGCTTAGTAGTCTAGCTAGCTTAGTAGTAGCATACGTTATAGATTTTATAAGCTTAATTATAATATATACTATTAAAAATATTTTCTTAAATCTATAATACTCTTATAACTTATACTTTATAGCTTATACTTTTATTGTCTTTCTAGCCTAAAACCCTTTATAATACTTAATACTTATTAGCCTATTAACTTCTTATACTACTACTCAACTAAATACCTTATAAAGTTAGCTTTATTTTATATATATAAAAAACTTTATATAGTATCTGTTATTACTTTAGTTCTTTAAAATAATTTACCTCTTTTTTTATCTTATATACGTCTATATTACCTATTTTTCTATAGAATTAACTCTACTATTTTCTAATACTTCTATATATTCTTAGTCTTATCTATATTAATAGTTAGTTTATAGTTAATATACTTACTAAATTATTACTATTACTAATACTATTACTATTACTATTACTATTACTATTACTATTACTATTACTATTACTATTACTATTACTATTACTATTACTATTACTATTAGTACTATTACATACTTTTAAATACTTTTAATTAGACTACTTTATATAGCTAAATCTATTATCTTTTATTAATCTATTTAACTAAATAATTAGGCTTAACTTTTAATTTATTTCGCTAGGCTTATTATAGGTCTGAATTTCTGAAGTTAATATACTACCTTATACTAGTAAGCTAGTATTTATCTTTATTAAGTATATTCTAATCATGTATAGTAGTAATATATAAATAAAGATCGACTTAATAAACTCTTATCTAGTACTTCTTATATACTAAGCCTATAGCCTTTACTACTATATAATTAATAACTATATAACTATATTAGTCTTTTAAGCACCGTTTACTCTTGACCTAACTAAACTTAACTAAATAAACTACTTTTTAACTCTATATTGACTCTATTATTATACTCTATACTTATTAACTCTACTATAGCTATAAACTCGCATATTTTATTATTACTATATAGCTCTTACGTCTTCTAAGTTTAAATTAAGAGAGTTTATAAGATAGGTTACTATAAATAACCCCCCTTTATCTAAGAGAGGGCCAGAATACCTCTTTTATAGATAACGAATGTGATAGGCTAGAGCCTAGTTAGTAAACACTCGATAATATCTCGATTACGTGCGTAAGACGCATAGATTAACTACTTACGTCCAAACAACACTTAGACTATGTATATAGTCTATAAGTAGAAAGTTATTCTAAGCTACTCTCTAAATAACCTTTAGCATAAGATAGCTTATAGTTCTTTTCCCTATTAAATATAACTTTAGTATACCTATATAATAGCTTTCTAAGCGTAGCCTCTTATATTTTATATTTAATCCTAATTAATAGAGCCTTACTATAAGACTCTATTAACTTATAGCGCGTTAATTCTTTTAACTACTACTTTAACGTGCGAGTAGGGTAACCTACTATATAGAATTAGTATTACTTAAAAGTATAATAGGCCTTTAGATAATAAGTAGGTAGAAGCTATTATAAGATAGCTAGCCTAGAACTATAGCCTTATAAGACGCTTAGTTAAACGCGCTACTAGCCTTATAAGATATCTAAAGTAAATTAATATTAGTTAGCTTAGTAGACTCTAAGCTATATTACTAAATATTATTTAGAAAAGCCCTACCTAATACCTTAATAGTACTAAGGTATAAGTCTAACTACTTATAAAAGACGTTATAAAAAGGTAAGTAAAAGTAGTAGAAGCCCTATTAGTCTTTAAAGGATTAAAGAATAGGTAATAACTCTTTACTATAGTAGAGTAAGCGTCGTTAGAAGTCCTATTAGTACGCTAGCAAATAGGTTAGAGTTTAGTTAGAGTTAGATTACTAAGACTTAGGTTAGAGTTAGGTACGCTAGTAAATAAGTTAGAATTAGGTTTAGGTTAGGTTACTAAAACTTAGAACTCTAATCTAACTCTAACCCTAACTTAGATTTTAACGCTACTACTAAGTTAAGGTTAGATTAGAGTTATATAGACTATAGGTTAGGGTTAGGTTAAATCTCTTAATTTTTTTTTTTTTTTTTACCTATAAATTTTCTTACTTTATAATTAGAATTATATATTAAATTTATTATAGTAATTAATTATAGTATAAAGGAAATACTTTTTATTATAAGTATATAGAAGTTTAGGAACATAGCTACTAAGTTCTAATTTCGCCTTAAAAAAAAAGTATATAGATACTAGTTATAGTATTAATATATAAGTTAGGAATTCTTTACTTAGATAGTAACGCGCTTTATATAAATAGTATTAATATTATAGTCTATTAATATTAGTATATTATAAATAATATATTAGAGATACTATACTCTTAAAGTAACTAATAAGAAAGGCCTTATATAACTTCTAAAGCGCTTTAGGTATAAAAGCCTAAAAGTATATATTTAGCTTATAGTATACCGCGAGCTTATAAACTAGTTAAGAAAATAGTAGTTTAAGTAGTAAGAGTTTATAACCTTCTAGTATTAGTAGATCTTATATAGCGCTATAGCTATATTATATTAGATACTAGCTATAATAAATAGCTATAATAACTTATTACTAGCTTTAAACTTATACTTCTTAGAAAGTACCTTAGTATAGTCTTACGCGTAGACTTTATAGTAGGCTTATAGTTTACTATAGCTATAAAGTTTTTTATAGGTTCTTTACTACTAGTAACTAGCTTAAGTAGTCTTATACGCGCTATTATTTAGAGCTATAGTAGCGCTAATTTAGTTTTATAAGTAATAAAACGCTATAATAAATAGTAAGTTATAGTAAGTAGTAAAGTTAAGTAAATAGAGTAAAAGGTTTAGGAGTTTACTTTAAATTCTTAAATTTTTCTATTTCTACGCTAATTTTAGGTAGTAGTATATAGACTTCTTAGCCTACTTAGATAGAATATACCTTAGTATATTTAATTTTATAGCTATATTAAAAATTTTTAATATAATAAATATAATAACTCTATATTAAAACTAGAGCTTATATAGCTTTATATCTTAATATTAATATAATAATAATATATTAAGCCTATTTTAGTAATTTTAGTATTTTCGCGCTAGCGTAAGTAGTAGCGTAAAAATATTCTAGAATATTTAGATACTTTCTACTTACTTATTTAAATTTTTTATACCTATAATTAATAATAGATAACTTACTACTTTATTATATACTATAATTATAGTATATACTATATTAGCTATTAAAGAAGAGCTAAGTAATAGGCTAGAAGGCCTAGTACTACGTATTAAGGTTAAGCTACTGCTAGGTTTTAAGCCTAATAAGTAGGAGAAGCTTACTAATATAATAATTATAACTATTTATTATAGCATTTACTAATAAGTATAGAAATTTATATATAAAAAAGATAAAATTAATACTATACTTAACTAGCGTAGTACTAGTAGATTATAAAAAGGTAGACTACTTAACTTAACTATTCTCTATAAGAGTCCCCTTAGTAGCAGCTTACGCGTAGTAATATAAAAAGAGTATAAAGCTTAGTTTAATAAAGAGAAGAAAGTACTTAAAAGTATAAAATTAGTAGACTATATAGCTAAGTACTAGCTTAAAAAATAGTACTTATTAGATCTAGACTATATATCTATAAGTAAGAGAAGATAAGAAGAGATTCTTTTAATAGCCTATAAGAGCCTAGCTAGTAAGTATTTTAATTAAATAAAGAGTAGTAAGTTAATATAGTTATTTATTATAATCTTCTATTAATATATTCTTATAAAGTAGCTTAAGATAAATCTAATACTAGTTTATAAAAAATAGTATAATATTATAAAAGAGATAGATATAAGGAATATAAAAAGATATTAGAAGGTATACTAAGTACTAAAGAAGAGGAGCCTTATAAAGAATTATAAAGTAGAAATATATAAAAAGTTTTTAGTCTAGAGAGTACTTTATAAAATATCTTATATAATACCTACTTAGAAGGCCTACTTAAGCTTAATACTAATATATTTAAGAGTAGCAAGGCTAAGAAAGAGTTTAAAAAGTTTATAAAAAGACTTACTACTAAAGAGTTATAACTTATAATAAATAATAAGTAGTAGTAAGTTTAATATAGTCTTTTATTATATACCTACTAATAGAATAAGGCGAGAGAAACTAATAAGTATTTTTAACTTACTAAGTAACGCTAATATTAAGCTAGAAGGTAATATACTATATATAAAAGGTAATAATAGCGATAAGTATAAAGAGGAGGTAAATAATAACTCTAATATTAATAAATATTTTAGATTACTAAAGAATAAGTATAAAGATAATAAGTAATAGGCTATAGCTAAAAAGAGGCTTAACTATTAAAGAAGAGTAAGTTTAAAAGATTCTTAGATTTAAAGTAACTATTAAAGTCTAATATATAGATCTTTATACTAGTCTAAAAGTTACTTAGTATATAATAGCTTAGTATTATTATAGCTAATTAATATAGTCTATATTATATTATAAGATTACTTATATATTATAATCTATAAGAATTACTAATTATAGGCTATATAATCTTATAGATCCTTCTACTTACTATAAGAGATTAATTTAAAGTTTTTACTAAGACTATACTAAGATTTTAAAGAAGTAATATACGTTATTAAAAATAGAACTAAAGAGACTAGTAGGAAACATTAAGTCTTATTTTAAAATCTACTATTCTTATTATTATTTACTACTATTACTATTTACTATAAATTTAGTATTATAGTTAATTAAGTATATATCTAATAATCCTATTATATTACTAACAAAACTTTACTACTTTAAAATAAAGCTTTATAGGTAGTTACTAAGAGAAGGAAAAGATAACTATAACTAGTAAAATACCTAATAAGAGGTACTTAAAAGAGTAAGGAGAGAAATAGGATTATAGTAAAATAAGAAGAGTAATAAAAGAGTACTAGCTAAGTAAAGAGTATTAAAACTAATAATCTATAATAAGACTCTACTACTTAGTATAGTATAGTATAGTAATATTTTAGAGAGGTAGCTAAGCTAATAATAAGTTACCTATATATATTTTATTATAATTATAGTATTATATTATAGCATCTATATATACGTAGTATAGAGTATAATATCTCTCTACCTACTTAAAGTTAAAATCTTATTAAGTAATTCTTATATCTACCTATATTAGAATATTCTTAGCGCCCTCTCTCTCTCTTACCTTTAGTAGAGAAACTAAGCGATCTTAATACTACTTTACTTAACTACTACTTTTAAAAAGGAGCTTATTTAAGTTGTAATTAATAGTAACTAGTTATTTTAAATAGTTAAGTAACTATCTTTCTATTAACTTCTTTAGTTTCTTTAGCTAGATACTATAATAATTAGCTATTATAAATTCTAGAAGATATTTTAGAGCTTATATAATAAAGTAAAAATTTCTATATTATAAAATCTTAGGAAATTAATAAAGATATTAATTACCTTAGATATATAATTTATAGTAAACTATCTTAGCTTTCTTATAGTAAAAGGTTACTATATTAACTAAGACTAGAAACTTTAAGAAAAGCTACTTAACTTTCTCTTTATATATAGTAGGTATATAGGTACTTTTATAGTAGATAAAGTACTATATATTCTTTTAAATATATATATTAAATCTTAGCTTTTAGCTATTACCTATAATAACGCTAGTAATAATAGTATACTTACTTATACTATCTAATTAAAACTTTAAAAAGTTAGTATTTACTAGAGTTCCTAAGAAATATAATTCTACATTTTACCTATATTATTAATTTTATTATATAAGATATTATCTAGTACTTAAAGCTTTTAGTAATAATAGAGGTAAGAGTAAGAGAAAGCTTTTAGTAATAGTATATATAAGATATTAGAATAAATATATCTATTCCTAACTCTTTTTATAAAGTAAAAATACTTTTATTATAGTTATTTATTATATACTAAATATATACTAGCTTAGGGCTATTTATATTACTATAAATATATCTCTTTAACGCTATAAATATTTTATTGCTATATAATAGAATCTACTACTAAAGGAGCAGCTATCTATTATCCGTGATATAAAGACTAGATAGAACTTAATATATAATATATTAGAGCGCGCTCTTAAGCTAAAAAAGTATATTAATAAATAGCTTAAATAAGAGATTCTATTATAACTAGGTAGTAGCTTAAATAGCTCTTTAGAGGATAACTTTATAGCTAAAGTAGATTTTTAAAATCCAAAATATCTTTTATTATCTTTAATTAAGTAGTACTATCTTAAGCTTATTACTAAAATACTTAAATAATTTAAAGATATAACTAGCTTTCTAAGCTAAAATAAGAAACCTTTAATCTAGTATATTTAGCTTATATATAATTAGCTATTTAACTTCTTAGATAAGATAATAGAGAACTTAGATAAAAACTAAGAGAACTATAAAAATAAAGAATAGCTAGTAGTTATATAAAATATAGCTAAGAGAGGTTACTTAAAACCTAGTAAATACTACTTAAGAATAAATAGAGACTAAGAATTCTTATTAATTACGCTACTATCCTTAATTTAACTTAGAAACTTATAGTATATAAAGTATAGTTATTATAGCTATTTATTATAGCTACTTACTAATTAGACTCTTAGAATAAATTATAAGAGCTATAGTATAAGTATCTCTATTAAAAATAATTCTTTACCTATCTTAAACGCTATAATTTTATAGAGTAAAAAGAGTAAGCTCTAAAGTTTAGTATATTCTAGAGAAAGTTACTTAGAAATAAGTAGTTTTAAAAGCTAGCCTCTAAACTCTAATTACTATTAATAAACTTTTTTTTCTAAAACTCTTTACTACTAGAACTAAATAAGGTAATAAGCTTAACCTACTAAGAAGGAGAGTTCTATTTTAGTACTACCTATATAATACTTAGTAACTTTTTTAATATCTTAGATTAGTAGAAGTTAAATAAGTCTATTTATTTATAACTATTCTAAGTTATAAAAAATATTCTTATAATACTAATTACTTAAGTAGAGGTTAAGAGAGTATTTAATATTACTAAGAATATAATTAGTAATTACAGGTATTAACTTTCTACGTAGATAATATAGTAGATTATAGTTTTTAAGAATATAATATCTTATAAAAAAAAAGGAAGACTTATTACTTTCTTAGATAGTAAGTATTAAAGAGCTATATAATAAAGTTAATAATCTATTTAAGCTTCTAGCTCTAGTAGAGATTAACTATAATATAAAGAAAATAGTATAGAAGAAGTAGATATAGAGAATAAATTAGTACTCTTACTATAAAAGCGCTAATATTCTACGCGTTACTATAATTAATAGCTATAATAATAGATTCTAATTCTCTTCTAATTAGTATATTTATTTACTTTATATAAAGATATTATCTAAGTAACTATAATATAAAAAGAAAGTATTTTAAAATTCTTACCTATAAAATTTATATAACCTAACCCTAACTTAGGTAGCTAAACTCTAACTTAACTCTAACTTATTATCTATATAGACTTAACTCTAACCTAACCTATAGTCTATACAACTCTACTCTAACCCTAACCTATAGTCTGTGCGACCCTAACCTAATTCTAACCCGCGCGCGGGTACCCTGTATCTATTCGCTAGCGTACCTATTAGTCCTCTATAGAAGAGGTATAGACTATAATACTTAGCTAAAGGAATAGCTAAGAGAAAATTATAAGCGTAAGGATTAGTTCTAAAAGTCGCGACTTATAATAACTACTAAGAGTTATTTAGAAAAGCCTTATTATAGAGAATAAGTAAGAGATAAGCCCTACTAGTTTCTTACTAAAGAGGAGTAGGCTATAGAAGGATTATCTATACGAATTAATTAGAAGCCTTACTAGTCCTTACTATAGAGGAGTAGGCTATAGACGTAGAAGCTTATAAGAAGCCCTTTACTATTTAGAATAGAAGATAACCTTCTTAACCTTACGCTAATAAGCTATCTATATACGCCTTAGCTAAGTACCTCGCTAAAGTACCTAATAACTAAATATACTAGGAGATTATATAGATACTTAGAATAATAGGTAGAAAGAAGCTACTATAGCCCTAATAATAAATAAGGTTATAAGATAAATAAAGGAAGTAGAAGAAGCTAAAAATTACTATAGAAGCTACTAAAAGTCCCTTAAAACTCTATAGTAGTAATAATAGCCTAACTAGTCTAGCTACTATCCCCTATTATAGCTTATTTAGATTCGATAGAATAATAGGAACTTAGCCTAGCTCTCTAGACTTATATACCTAAGACTTAGCTAGATATAACTATCTATTTAGAGAGGTTATAGAAGAAAAGGCTTCCTAACTTAGAATATTTTAATAGAGACTATTTAAACTACCTAGGTTAGAAATATAAGTATAATGGTAAACTAAAGTATAACTTATACTTATACTCTATCTAGAATACTAAGAAGTAATATATTCTTAGTTAGACTAAAAAGAAAGTAACCTAAGTTCTCTTACTATAGTTACTAGAAAACTAGCTAAGCACTATAAAAGAGTTATAAAAATACCTAGATACTTAATTTTTTAATATATACTATTAAAAATAGGCTCTAAATAAGCTTTAATATCTAAAGTAAGGCTAATAGCTAATTAGAGATTATGTCTCTAAGTTTAACTAGCTACGCATAAAAGCTAGCTAAGACTTTAGTAAGTCTATTCTCTAAGAGATATTTAGTAAAAAGCTTAGTATAGAGCTCTAACGCCTTATACTATATACCTCTAAAAATATTAGTTTTAAAGAGTATATAGAGAAAGCTATTAAAATCTTAAATAACCTCTATTATATTAATCTTAATAGTAAGTTCTAAGAGAAAATCTTAGCGCGCCTATAGTATAAGCTACTAAAAAGATACTTAGATACTATTACTACTTAAGAAGATAAATTAGGAGCTAATAAAGGCTAGTAAAGTAAGTATAAGAACTAGTAGGCTAAGCGCTAATTAAGTTAAGTATAACGCCTATAGTAAAAAAGGATATATATCTAAGTATTATAAGAGGAGTTTTAAAGTAAAGAGTATTAAAGTAAACTAAGTAGTATAAAAGAGGCTACTACTAAATAGTAAAATTCTTCTAAAGATATAGATAAAAGTAAGTTAAATAACTTAGAAAAAAAGTAGCTTAAGACTAAAGTTTTAGTCTAAAGCTTTAAAAAATAGATTAGTAGATAAGTAGTAAATAGAACTAATTTTAGTAAAAGTATATAAATACCTCTCCTCTTATAGCGCACTTAATTATAAACTTTATCTATAATACTACTATATTAATTAATAGTAGGTATTTATACTATATATTAGTTAGTAAAGAATTCACTCGCTAAAGCTATTTAGAGCGCTTCTTAATTACCTCTTAGATAATATAAGAGATTAATAAGAAGATATTAGAGATAGATAAAGTCTCTAAGTTTAAGTTTAATATATATAGCTACTAAGAGGTTACTTATATATATATACTTAATAGTATAAATAAAGAAGTAGTCTTAGGAAAATAGTAGATAGACTACTAAAATATCTTAATTACTCTAGTAAAAAGGAGCCTATTTATATACTTAAGAGGTATTTAAGTAAAGTATAATAAAAGTATTATAACCTAGAGTACTATATATTATAAGTATATCTACGTTTATAGGTCTTATAAAGAGATCTAAAGACTTAAAAAAAAGAGTATAGATATTTACTAACTCTATTATAGATATTAATAAGGCGTTAGTACTAAAGAAAGTAGTAAATATAAAGTTACTATTACTAAAATAGTATTAAAGCTATTTTAAGCTCTTTAACCTAAAAGAAGCGTTAAAACTTCTCTTATATTAAGGTCTAGAAGTAGACTATAAAATTAAGCTAGAGTAAAAAGATAGTTAATAACTATAGCTACTATAAGGCCTACTATATAGTATATTAAGAGGTAAGTTACTAGTGCTCTAAAGAGAGCTTATAGCTCTCTTAGAAAAAGAATTTATCCGCGTAAGTAGCTTATTAGCCTCTTTACTAGTTTTATTTATAAAGAAGCTAAGAGAAGAACTCTAATTATATATTAACTACTACGCGCTTAATACTATTACTAGGAAGAATAGATACTTTCTACTACTTATCTAGAGATACTTAATAATATAAGTAGAGCTAAGTAGTTTATAAAGCTAGACGTTATTACTACTTTTTATAAAATTTATATAGTAGAAAGTAATAAATAGAAGATAGCTTTTAGAATACGCTTTAGTTTATTTAAGTAGTTAGTTACTCAATTTAGTATAGTAAACTCTCTAAGTACTTTCTAGTAGTATTTAATTAGATATTAAGGGAGTACTTAGAGAAGTTCTATTTAGTATATTTTAATAATATATTAATCTATACTAATAGTAGTATATAATAATACTATAACTACGTCTAAAAGTTTTTAATAAGCTCTAGAGCGTAGGATACTATATAAATATTAAGAAATATAAATTTAAAGTAAAATCTACTAAGTACTTAAATTTTATTATTAATATAAAGAAAGGTATTACTATAAACCTAGATAGGGTTAAAGCTATTAAGAAGTAAAAAGTACCTAAGATAGTAAAAGGCGTATAATTATTTCTTAAATTTACTAACTTCTACTAAAAGTTTATTAGAGAATTTATAAAGATTGCTACTCTCTTAACCTATTTAATAGGCGATATAAAGTTTACCTAGAGAAAAGATAAGTAAGCTATATTTAATAAGCTAAAAAAGATCTTTATAATAGAATTTATCTTAGTAACATTTAACTCTAAGTAAGATATAGTTCTAGAATATAACTCTTCTAGCTATATAATAAGAGGAGTGCTATTCTAGTATAATAAAAAAGGGATACTACGCCTTTACGCGTACTTCTTAAGAAAGAATAACGCTTATAAATTTAACTATAAGATATATAATAAGAAACTACTAGCTATAATATAATACTTAAAAGAATAGAATACTAAACTCTACTTAGTAAAGAGTATTAAAGTAATTACTAACTATAAGAACTTAAAGTACTTTATAAAGCTAAAGATATTAAGTAAAATTAAATCTACTAAGCTACGTTATTAAGCTAATTTAATATAGAGATACTATACTAGCTAGAAAAGTAAAACATAAGAGCTAATACGCTCTTAAGAAAAGAATAAGACTTACTAGAAAATATAAAAGATAAACGCTTATAAAAGCGTATTATCTAAATCTTAAAACTAACGTCCTACTACTATAAAAAAGTAAGTAAAGATAAAGAGAACTTAACTAAGAGCTAAGTTATATTAGTAAGAATTTATAAGATAAATAGAAAGCTATTCTAGCCTAACTAAAGAATAGTTAGACTAATAAAATACTACTACTAATAAGAGTAGTATAGACTAGTTAGAACTTAAGAAGCTACAGCTAAAAGCTCTAAGAAATAATTAATAGTACTAGTAAATAGTATAAGTAGTACTAGAGTAGAAATAAAGGTTCTTACTAAGCTTAAGTATAAAATACTCTATCTTAGAGTATAATTAGTAATTAGAGAGAATTACTATATTAAGGTAGGAGATAAGTACTAAATAATAAGAAACTATATACCTAAATAATTAGAGAAGTCTATAATTCTCTCTTAGCTAGATATCTAAGTAGAGAGATTACTTATAAGATAGTTACCTAAGATTTCTTCTAGCTAGGTATATTAGATAATATTAAATATTACGTAAGAAACTATAATATTTATAAAAAAATAAAGCTATAGTAAGAAAGTACCTAAAGATTTCTTAAACTACTACTAATACTAGATTAGATATAGAAAGAGATATCTATAGACTTTATTAAAAGACTACTAATAAGTAGAGGTATAAGCTACCTTATAGTTATTATAGATCGCTTAAGTAAGAGAGCTATTATTATTTTACTACTTAATATTAAGATAGAGATAGTATTCTAAGCCTTTCTTAGCTAAGTAGAAGCTTACTATTAGTTACCTAACGTAATTATATTAGATAGAGAGAACTAGTTTATTAGCGTACTTTAGGAACAGCTTTATAAGGTTCTAAAGATTAATTAATAGTTATTTATAGCGTTTTACCTATAGACTAATAGCGCTATAGAACGAATAAATAGCGTATAGAAAGTATACGTCTAAGCGTTTATTAGCTAGTTATAGAATAACTAGGCTATATACTTACGCTAGCGAATAGGTGCGGGGTACCCGCGCGCGGGTTAGAGTTAGGTTAGAGTCGCACAGACTACGGGTTAGAGTTAAGTTAGGGTCGCACGGACTATAGGTCGGGTTAGGGTTAGGTCTACAAAGTCTATAGGTTAGATTAGGGTTAGATCTATATAGACTATAAGTTAGGTTAGAGTTAGGTCTATATAGATAATAGGTTAAGGTTAGGTTAGAGTTTAACTATCTAGAGTAGGGCTAGATTATATATATACTATAAATAATTACTATAATAACTAACCTAACCCTAACCAATAGTCTATGCAACTCTAACCTAACTCTAACTTAGTAGTAGCGTTAAAATCTAGGTTAGAGTTAGAGTTAGGTTAGGGTTCTAAGTCTTAGTAACCTAACCTAAACCTAACCCTAACCCGTTTACTAGCGTACCTAACCCTAACCTAAGTCTTAGCAATCTAACCCTAACCTAACCCTAACCTAACCCTAACCTATTTGCCAGCGTATATATACTACTCTATAGCTTAGATCGCTATTAATAGAAGAAATATAATATTAATAGGAGTATCTCTATTCTTCTTATAATATAGTTAGAATATAGACCCTCTCTAGTTAAAGGCTCTACTAAGTATAAGTTAAAGGAAATATACTACTAAAGAACGTTTAGACTATAAGAAGGTAGAGACTATTATAGCTAAGTTCTAAAATATATTTAACTTAGTATAAGCTAGTATAGCTAAAGCCTAAGTAGAATAAGAGAAGTAAATAATTAATACTATAAAGAGGCTAGAAACTATAAAGTTAGTAATAAAGTTTAGCTAAAGCTTAATAAATAGTATAGAATAAGATATTAGTTATAAAAGCTTAATTAGAAGAGTACTAAATATATAGTAATAGAAGTAATTAATAGCTACTTAGTTAAGCTAGATACTACTCTAAGCTACTACTTAGTCTTTTATATTAATAGACTACGCCTTACTAACTTAGACTCTCTACTAAGCTAGGTATAAAACGACTATTAGCTACTACTATTATAAGTAGGTAATAAGAATAAGTAGTTTATAGAGAAAATATAAGTAAAAAGTAGAAATACTAAAAATATAGTTAGCGCCTTTACTATAAGGTAAAATAAGTTAGATACGCCTTAATAGATCTTTAGCTAGTAGAATTCTTAGAGAAAATAAAAGCTTTAGATTAATAAAAGGCCTATATAAAGAATACTTAGAATAAAAAAGGACGCTTACTAAAAGGTTTTTACTAAAAGCCCCTCTAAAGAAAAAGAGAAGGGGGGTATTATAATAAGCTAGAGCCTGGTTAGTAAATACTTAATAATATCTTAGTTACGTACATAAGACGTATAGATTAACTACTTACGTCTATATAACGCTTAGACTATCTATATAGTCTATAGGTAGAAGGTTATTTTAAGCTACTCTCTAAATAACCTTTAGCATAAGATAGCTTGTAGTTCTCTTCCCTATTAAATACAACTCTAGTATACCTGTGTAATAGCTCCTCGAGCGTAGCCCCTTATAACGAATAGAACTTCTAATAATACTTACTTTACTATAGTAATAAGTTATTATCTATTCTCTAATACTTTAAAGACTAATAGAGCTTCTACTACTTTTATTTACTCTCTTATAAAGTCTTTTATAGATAGTAAGACTTATATCTTAGTACTAATAATATATTATATCAAGCTTTTCTAAATAATATTTAGTAATATAGCTTTTAGGTTATTTTGCTAGCTAATATATATTTACTCTATATATCTTATAGGACTATTAGTATATTTAACTAACTATTTTATAAAGCTATAGTCTTACGCTAGCTATTTTAAAAAAGCTTCTACCTACTTAATATTTAAGAGCCTTTTATACTTTTAAGTAATACTAATCTTATATAGTAGGTTACTCTACTAAGATATTAAAGTAGTAGTTAAGAGAATTAATATACTATTAGTATAATAGAGTCCTATAATAAGACTCTATTAATTAGAATTATATAAAAATATAAAAAGCTATATTTAGAAAGCTATTATATAGGTATACTAAAGTTATAGTTAATAGAGCAGAGAACTATAAGCTATCTTATACTAATGATAATTTAGAGATTAGCGTAGAATACCCTACTATCTATAAACTATATAGATAATCTAAGCCTTATTTAGATATAAGTAGTTAATCTATTACTCTTACGCACGTAACTAAGATATTATTAAGTATTTACTAACTAAGTTCTTACCTATTATAATAGTAAAGAGCTTTTATAAGCTTTTATATCTATAGCCTACTTCTCTATAGTAAGTATTAGTTAAGCTTTAAATTATTCTTAAAATACTTTATAGATAATCTCTTTATAGCTAACTTCTCTTTAGTAAGAAGTTAGTAAAGCTTATCTTTTACTTATTATTTCTAATAAGGCTTTTTAGATAACTCTTAGGAATTATTATAAGTTATAACTTTTAAAACTAATTTTTATACTTATAATTTTCTCGCAGGTATTTCTTTAGCTAATTATTATAGCTAATACCTCTTTTATAAAGGACTAATAGAACTTCTAATAATACTCACTCTACTATAGTATAAAGTTATTATTAATTCGTTAATTCTTTAAAACTAATAGAGCATTTACGATTTTTACTTACTTTTTTATAAAGTATTTTTTAAGTAGTACAACTTATACCTTAGTATTATTAAGATATTAAGTAGAACTTTTCTAAATAATATTTAGTAAAATAGCTTAGAATCTACGTAGCTAACTAATATGTATTTAGTTTAGATATTTTATAAGGCGAGTAGCGTATTTAACTAAGCGTTCTATAAGGCTATAGTTTTAAAAAAGCAATTTTATAAAGATATATATGTAATATTAATACCTAGTTCTTAGAAGAAGTAAGGGCTATATAGCGATAATAAAATGTACGAGTTTATAGATATAGTAGAGTTAATAGGTATAAGGCGTAATAATACAGTTAATCTAGAATTAAAAGGTAGTTTATTTACTTAAGTTTAGTAGGCTAAAGAGCGGAGGGCGCTTTAAAGACTAATATAGTGATATAGTTAATAATTATAGAGTAGCGAAGGCTATAAGCTTAGTATATAAGAAGTACTAAAGAGGAGTTTATCAAGTCTATCTTTATTTATATATTACTACTATAAATAATTAGAAAATATACTTAATAAAGATTAATACTAACTTACTAGTATAAAAAGTATATTAACTACATAGATATAGACCTATAAGAAGCCTAGCGAAAGAAATTAAAAGTAAAGTCTAATTTCTTAGTTAATACTTAACGTATTCTACTACTAAGCCGGCTAGACTACTAAGCTAGCTACATTTTCTTAGTATCGCGAACACTATATATAAAATATAAAATTACTCTATACTCTCTATAGATCTTTTATATAACGTAGCTATATTAGATTAAGATTTTCTTCTATATTTTTCTAATATATATAAGCGTTATATCTAGTCTCTTTATAGTTACTATAGCATTATTAAGCTAGCTAGGTTCTTTTTTAACTATCTCTACTACTACTTTTCTTAGAAATTATATAAGTAGTAGAAGAACTTTTAGCTACTAATAATACGCCTATACTAAACTCTATTATACTACTTATTTAAATTTACTTTGTTTTTCGCTCTCTATACCTTATTAACTCTACTACTTACTCTTTAAGCTCTTATACGTAAGCCTTATTTAAAGAAAATTTATATAGTATCTTTTTAGCTCCTTTAATAAGCTTTAAGAAGCCTTTTTAAGCGCTTATTAGTAATATTATAAAAATTTCTTTATAAGACTTAATTATAACCTAAATTTATATAGATTATTTAGTATTTTAGACTACTAACGCGTATTTAGTAAAGCTACTAGTAGTAGTATATAAAGATAGACTTTAAAGTAATTAAGAACTCTTTATATATTAATAGAAATAAGTTCTACTATTTTGAAGACCTTTTTATAGTTCTTATATATAATATATTAAAAAACGCGTTTTTAAAAGTAGAAAGAAAGTCTTTCTTATTTATATAGTAGATATATTAGCGTACTAAGTCTTATATATATTAAAAGTACTTTTACTTTAATAGTAAAAAGTATACTATATTTTAAGTAGCTAAAGTATATATAATAAATAAGTAAGTATATAGAGAGTTAGAATCTTTATATAAAGTAGTAGTACTTAAAATTCTAGTTAAGATAGCTCTTATAGCTATTTAAGATAAGTAGCTTATATAACTCTACTTAATATCTTTATATACTTGTTAAAGTGCTTTAACTACTTTAGACTAAGTATATTATTTATTTAGCTATTCTTAGATACTAAGAGCTTCTAGTTATATAGTATTAAAGCCTCTTCATACTATACTAAGATATAACGCGTCTTTTATAAATAATAAAAAGTAAAATATATACTTAGTAGCGTAGATACTCTAGATAACTATAACTTACTTATAATTACTTAGCTAAAGTATAGTTAGCCTTATATATTACTTTAAGCTAGTTACTACTTTTATTAAGCTAATAATACTTATCTAAAAGCCTATCTTATTAAAGTTATAAATATTATTATCAAGAACTTTATACTTAGCTTTTATTTCTTATATAAGCTTAAACTAAGTATTAATAACTTTTAGGTCTTCTTAAAGTATCTTTTAGTAATTCTTTACTTTATTAGAAGCTATCTTAAGCTTTTTATATAAGAAATAAACTACATAAGCTAATTTTTATTAATAAGTATCTTACTATATAGAGCTAATAGCTTAATAGCTATA
The DNA here is from genome assembly GCA_014334815.1 of Pyrenophora teres f. maculata. NCBI lineage: Eukaryota > Fungi > Ascomycota > Dothideomycetes > Pleosporales > Pleosporaceae > Pyrenophora > Pyrenophora teres. Next base: position 706,071 of record CP060572.1, on the reverse strand, counting down.
TCTACTACTATATAAAGCTAAAAGTAAATTCATATATATCTAAGTTAAAAATATATTATATAATATTTACTCTTCTTTAAAAGAGAGTTTCTAATAGATTAGTAGTACTTAAGCTTAATACTTAATTTATTAAGCTAATTAGAGAGCTACTAATATTATATATAAAAGCTATAGTAGCGTGTTATAGGCTCTTATATTAGCCAAAGTTATAGGCCTAAAGAGTAAGATTAATTTTATTTTCTTGATATAATAAGTTCTTAGAAGAGGTGAGGGCTATGCGGCGACGATGAAATGTGCGAGTTTGTAGTAATAGTAGAGTTAATAGGTATAGAGCGCAATACTAGAGTTAACGTAGAGTTAAAAGATAGTTTATTTAGTTAAGTTTAGTAGGCTAAGAGGTAGAGGGCGCTTAAAGAGCTAATATAGTTATATAGTTATTAATTATATAGTAGCGAAGGCTATAGGCTTAGTATATAAGAAGTACTAAAGGAGAGTTTATTAAGTCTATCTTTATTTATATATTACTACTATAAATAATTAGAGAATATACTTAATAAAGATAAAAACTGGCTTACTAGTATAAGTAAGTATATTAACTACGTAGATCTAGACTTATAAGAAGCGCGGCAAAATAAATTAAAAGTAGAGCCTAATTACCTAATTAAATAGATTAAAAAGAGATAATAGCTTTAGCTATATAAATTAGTCTACTTAAAAGTATTTAAAAGTATATAATAGTAATAGTAATAGCGAGTATATTATATACTAACTATTTATATAAATAGGGGTAAGGATATATAAAAGTATTAGGAAATAGTAGAGTTACTTTATAAGAAGATAGGTAAGCTAGAGCGTAAACTAAATAACTATAAGCCTTTATTAATAGATAATAAGGAATTCTTTAGGTTATTAGAGTAATAGGAGACGCTATATAAAGTCCTTCATATATATAAGATAAAGCTAACTTTATAAAGTATTTAGTAGAGTAGGTAGTAAGTTACTTAATAGTATTATAAGGAGTTAATAGGCTAATAGCTATTAGGTATTATAAGGGGTTAAAGGCTAAGAAGACTATAAAAGTATAAGGTATATAGTATAAGCTATAAGAGTATTATAGGTTTAAGAAAGTATCTTCTATAGTACGCGTTATAATTAAGCTTATACTACCTATAAGCGTTTAATATAGTAATATTATAATATTAGTAGTAGTAGTTAATAACTACGCCTATAGTCTTACGTAGGCTTAGCGGCTAAGTTAGCATTTTTCTTAAGCTAGGCGACTATGTCGCAATTACTAGGTAGTAACTAGCCCGGATCGGCATCTGGATCTAGCGCTGATATAATAAGTTAGAGTTATTTTAAGATAGTATTATAGTTCGTACGTAGTGTTCGCGATGCTAAGCAAAAGTAGCCGGCTTAGTAGTCTAGCCGGCTTAGTAGTAGAATACGTTAGTAGTATATATTTATAACATAATATTATAATAATAGTAATATAGAAAAGTAGTTAAGGCGTTATTCTAATACCTTAGAGTCTTTAGTTAATAGTATTTAATTAGTAAATATATTTAAGTAGAGATAGCCTCTATTATATAATAAGCTTATTTAATCTTAGTATTATAACATTATATAACTATAAGTAAGGAATAAATGAATAACTTATAAGCATAGTAATTAAGATAATATAGAGAATTTAGAAGTTAGATATAATTATAACTTTAAAATAATAGATAGCTTTAAGTAGTTAAGAGAGGTAGTACTAAAATATATTATTAGATTAAAGCACTTTAGTAGAAACGAGTAGCGTATAGATGCTAGGTACGCTAGTACAACCTAGTAACTATAATAGCTAATTAGAGTATAGAGGCTCTTAGCACCCTCTAAGTATACTTAGTATAGTATAGATATATAGATAGAATATAGAATATAATTAATATTATTAATTATTACTTTTTATTTAGAGTTCTATTAATAGTAAATATTTAATAATTAAGAGTCTTACTATCTTTACCTACCTACTAAAATAACTACCTTAACTATATATAACGTAATAGTTATCTTATAAGACTATATAGACTATATATTCTAAGTTCTATAAATCTAGGCGTAATATATTATATATAACCTTTACAATAAAGTTAATTTAGTATAAAATACTTAGTATCTATAAGAACTAAGAGAAATTAGAGTTTCTTAGCTTATAAACTACCTATCTATAGTTAGAATTAGTATACTAAAGTAAGTTACTAAATTAACCTCTATAGAATAGAGAACTATAGAGAGAATATAGACTATAATATACTATATATAGAATAGTATAAAAATAATTAATATTAATATAATAAAGAGTAGTTGAATGATATTTTAGTTATATACTTAATTTACTTAATAGTTATATATTATCTCTATTAAACCTGCTAGTTTTTAGATAAGCTACTATATACTTAGCTAATAAACCTTAAGTATACTATTAGACTTAGCAACCTTTATAAGATAAAGTAAGTAAAAGACTACTACTAAGTAGCCTTTAAACTAATAAGAACTTTAGGCTAATAAAATACTTAGCTTATAAAATATAACTAAGCTACTATAAAAGCTAAAAATATTATAGTTTAAAAGCTAGCTTAGTTAATATTATTATAAAAGACTTTATAGTCTCTATTTATAACATAGCCTCTATATAGACTATAAATTTCTAAAATACTAAAAAAGTAAAGTAAGAAATAACTTATAAGAAGATAATAAGTTATTTAAAAGTATATAATAATATACTATTCTCTTAGAGTAGAGAAGTATAAAGTAGCTTTTATAGCATATAATAGTATATTTTATATAGCTCTTAATAAAGAACTATAGCTACTACTTAAAATACTATATAATAGAAATACTATATAACCTACTAGCTTAAATCTAAGAGATACTTTATTAATTCTCAAAATATCTTATAAATAAAGTATTAGAGCTATTCTTATAAATAATAAGCTTTATAAGCTATAAGATAGGCTTTATAAAAGCGAACCTTAGTATAAAGTAAAAAAGCTACTTTTAGATAGATATACTTAGTATATTATAAGTATTATAAACTTAGAGTATATTACTATATTAACTTAGACTTAGCTTTAGAATAGTAAATACTAAATAACGCTATAAATAACTAGTAAACTTTAAATATTATAGTAATCTAATATTATAAAAGCTTAGAAGAGATAAGAGCTATATAGCGACGATAGAATATGCGAGTTTATAGAAAAAGTAGAGTTAATAGGTATAAGGCGTAATACTAGAGTTAACGTAAAGTTAAAAGGTAGTTTATTTAGTTAAGTTTAGTAGGCTAAAGGGCGGAGGGCGCTTAAAGGGCTAATATAGTTATATAGTTATTAATTCTATAGTTATTAATTATATAGTAGCAAAGGCTATAGGCTTAGTATATAAGAAGTACTAAAGAGGAGTTTATTAAGTTTATCTTTATTTATATATTACTACAATAAATAATTAGAAAATACTTAATAAAGATAAAAACTAGCTTACTAGTATAAGTAAGTATATTAACTACGTAGATCTAGACTTATAAGAAGCGCGGCGAAATAAGTTAAAAGTAGGGCCTAATTACTTAGTTTAATAAGTTAAAAAGAGATAATAGCTTTAGCTATATAAAGTAGTCTACTTAAAAGTATTTAAAGGTACGTAATAGTAATAGCGATAGTAAGTGTATTATATACTAATTTATATAAATAAGGACGAGAATATATAGAAGTATTAGGAAATAGTTGAGTTACTTTATAAAAAGATAGGTAAGCTTAAGCGTAAACTAAATAACTATAAGCTCTATTAATAGATAATAAGGAATTCCTTAGGTTATTAGAGCGATAGGAGACTATATAAAGTCCTTTATATATATAAGATAAAGCTAACTTTATTATATTTAGTAGAGTAGTTAGTTAGTTATTTAATAGTATTATAAGGAGTTAATAGGCTAATAAGTATTAGGTATTATATAAGGTTATAAGCTAGGAGGACTATAGAGATATAAGCTATATAGTATAAGCTATAGAAGTATTATAGGTTTAAAGAGGTATCTTCTATAGTACGTGTTATAATTAAGCTTATACTACCTATAAGCCTTTAATATAGTAATATTATAATATTAGTAGTAGTAGTTAATAACTACGCTTATAGCCTTGCGTAGGCTTAGCAGCTAAGTTAGCATTTTTCTTAAGCTAGGCGACTATATCGTAATTACTAGGTAGTAACTAGCCTAGATTAGTATCTAGATCTAGCGCCGGCTTATAAAAGCTAATTTAAGAATAAAGTGAATCTTCTACTTATATACTAGCTATTAAGCTTTTAAAAACTTCTAAAGCTAATTAGTTATTTTATAAGTAACTAAAAGGCTAGAGAATTATAAATTTAAATACTACCTTTACTACTCTCTTACTAAGTAAAATAACTAACTATATATACTTTCTTTTATAGTTTTTTATTCTTAACTCTAGCGTAACTTATTATATCATAAATAACTTAGACTATATCTATAATTACTATTTACTATTATTAGGTAACTATATTTAAGTAAGTAGTATAAAATTTGAATATAAAATATAATATGATAAATATTACGCTATAATACTGAAAGGAATAATATTAATAGTACTATATAATAGTACTTTAGCTAAAAATAATATATAACTTAGTATTATTTTAAGCTGTTATAGTAGAAGAGAATTTAGTAAAATACTAAGTTAAACCAAATAAACTTATATAGACCTAATAATTAATATATTAGTAATTTATTAGAAACTTATAGCTTATAGATACTAAAGTATAATTTTTTATCTTAGCCTCTAGTGTATATATATAGAATTACTACTTATATAAAATAAAGACCTAAAAGATTCTTAGTAATATTATAGTATAAATGACTTAGCTATTTAGAATTAGTAGTAATTAAATACTTAGTATAGTAAGCTAAAAGAGTATAAGATTAAAAAGTAATAATAGTATAGTATAGCTTTTATAGAAAAGTAAAGTGAAGAAAATAAGTTAAATACTTACTATATACTAATAATAAAGAACTAAAAAAGTTACTAATAATTAACTTTTATATTATAAGTACTAAACTATAATAGAAAAGACAAACTAAATACTATTACTAACTACTTCTTTAGCAGTTAGTAGAACTTATACTTTATAGATAACTATATAGCTAAGTTAATTATATAACTAGTTATAAGTTTTTTTCTATTTTGAAAGAACTACTATAATATCTTAGTTAAAACTATTAAATTAGATAATAAGATTACAATAGTAAAACTAGATATTAAATACTAGCTTGTGATAAAAAGTATTAAGATTAAGCTCTCTACTCTAAATATATAGGCTTAGAATAGTAGAGCTAAGCGCTTAAAAAGTATAAATAAGAAAAATATATATAGTATACTTCAATACTAATCTCTTTTGGAATCTATTACTAGAAATTTTTTAAGCTATAATATACTTATATAATAAATCTCTAAACTATAATAACAACTAAAAAATACTATATAAAGTCTTTTTATAAACGTAGTATTTAGTAATAAAATAGTTACCTCTTTATATAAGCTAAACTTTATATACTTAAAAGTATATAGCTATAAAGCTTTTATAATAACGTATTCTACTACTAAGCTAGCTAGTCTACTAAGCTGGCTACTTTTTCTTAGTATCGCAAATACTACGTACGAACTATAATACTATCTTAAAATAACTCTAACTTATTATATAAAGAAGGTAGAATTAATTTTACTCTATAGGCCTATAACTTAAGCTAATTTAAGAGCCTATAACGCGCTACTATAGCCTTTAGCGTATAATATTAGTAGCTCTCTAATTAGCTTAATAATTAAGTATTAAGCTTAAGTACTACTAAACTATTAGAAACTCTCTTTTAAAGAAAAGTAAACTATTATATAATATATTTTTAACTTAGACGCGTAAGGATTTACCCTTTAGCTTTATAAAGTAGTAGATATAGCTAATAAGCTATTAGCTATATATAGTAAGATACTTATTAGTAAAAATTAGCTTAAGTAGTTTATTTCTTATATAAAGAAGCTTAAGATAGCTTCTAATTAAGTAAAAGATTACTAGAGTATACTTTAGAAAGACTTAGAGATTATTAATACTTAGTTTAAGCTTATATAAGAGATAAAAGCTAAGTATAAAGTTCTTAATAATAATATTTATAACTTTAATAAGATAGGCTTCTAGATAGGTATTATTAGCTTAATAAAAGTAGTAACTAGCTTAAAGCGTTATATAAGGCTAACTATAATCTAGCTTAGTAATTATAAGTAGGTTATAGTTATTTAGAGTATTTATAATACTAAGTATATAACTTACTCTTTATTATCTATAAAGAATATATCTATATTTTAGTATAGTATAAAGAGGCTTAATACTATATAACTAAAAGCTTTTAGTATCTAGAAATAGTAAGATAATAATACGCTTAGTCTAAAGTAGTTAAAGTACTTTAATAAGTATATAAACATATATTAGGTAGAGTTATATAGGCTATTTATCTTAAATAGCTATAAAAGCTATTTTAACTAGAATTTTAAAAACTACTATTTTATATAAAATTCTAACTTTTTTTAAACTAACTTATTTATTAAATATACTTTAGCTACTTAATATAGTATACTTTTTACTATTAAAGTAAAAGTACTTCTAGTATATATAAGACTTAGCACGCTAATATATTAACTATATTAATAAAAAAGGCTTCTTTCTACCTTTAAAAATATATTCTTTTAATATATTTATATATAAGAATTATAAAAGGCTTTTAAGATAGTAGGACTAGTTTCTATTAATGCGTAGAGGGTTCTTAATTACTTTAAAGTCTATCTTTATACGCTACTACTAGTAGCCCTACTAAAAACGCTTTAGTAGTCTAAAATACTAAGTAATCTATATAAATTTAGGTTATAATTAAGGCTTATAAGGGAATTCTTTATAATATTACTAATAAGCGCTTAAAAAAGCTTCTGAAAGCTTATTAAAGAAGCTGAGGAGATACTATATAATAATATTCTTATTAAGGCTCGCGTATAAGAGCTTAAAGACTAAGTAGTAGAATTAATAAAGTATAGAGGGTATAAAATAAAGCGAATTTAGATAGATAGTAAATAGAGTTTAGTATAGGCGTATTATAAGTAACTAAAAGTGCTTCTACTACTTATATAACGTCTAAGAAGAGTAGTAGTAAAGATAGTTAAAAAAGGACCTAGCTAGCTTAATAATACTATAGTAACTATAGAGGGACTAGATATAATGCTTATATATATTAAAAGATATAGAATAAGATTCTAAATCTAATATAGCTACGGTATATAAAGAATCTATAGAGAGTATAGAGTAATTTTATATTTTATACGTAGTGTTTGTAATGCTAAGAAAAAGTGGCCGGCTCGGTAGTCTGGCCAGCTTAGTAATAGAATACGTTAGAAGATTATACTTATAAAAGAAAGTTACGCCTATAGTATTTTAATCTAAAAGTATAGATTAGATACTTAGTTAAATACTAGTCTACGAATATTTACTAAATTGAGATATTTTTACTTATAAAAGGTATTATCATAAGAGATATTACTTTTAATAAGAACTTAGTATTCCATACTAAGATTAAAAACTTAATAAAGAGCTTTATATATAGTATACTAAAAAAATAGTAATATATATTTAAACTATTAAGCTACTAGCTCTAATATAGTAACTAGAAATAAAAATTTTCTTTAAAAATAGTGCTCTAAAACAATTAGGTAACTAAAAAAATAAAAGTAAGTAAAGTAACTTATTAAAATACTACTAAAAAAGAAAAATCTAAAATAGCTATTTATCTTCTTTAATAATACTACCATTTATAGCGCTAATTATATAGCTAATAATTAGAATACTATTAAATAAAAAAGACTAGTAAAAATATTTAAGACTACTTTATAAATAGTAGTATTTATAGTAAGAATTTAATTAAGAAAAGTTAGAGAACATTAAAGAGTAGAGATAGATAAAATAGTAATTAAGAAGTTACTTATTAAAAGTATAAAGCTTTATTATAATTAACTACTACTTTTACTAACATACTAAACTAAGCTTAAAGACCATCTAATAAAAGATATATTTAAGAAAGCTAAATAGATTTATTTTACTAGATACTACTAGATAAATTTATAGTTAGAAATATCTATATAAAGACGAAGTAGTTAGAATAGTAGATTTTAGACAATATAAGTATACACTTATAACTTAATAAGTACTTATAGTAAGAAGGAGCTTTAGAATATTTAGAAGATAAATTATTATTCTATCTAAGTAAGCAGAAAGCTCGCTTTTATACTTATAGAGAGCATCTCGCTAGTCTATATAGAAAATAGTATCTTTGGAGTATAGAGCTTATATCGCTAGAGTAATACTAACTAATTAGAGCGTAAAGCTTATATATAAGAGTATTATACTTATAATATACTCTCTAGATAGGTAGCTTAAATACCTATCTATTTATAGCGCTATAATATTATATTATATACTATTTTCTAATAGCAGGGTAGTAAGTATATTTATTAATATTAGTATAGCCTATACTTACGCTAGAGCGTTTTTATAGTATAAAGTTATACTTCTTTAATATTTACGTACTTTATTATTATTATTTCTTACTAGTTTATAACTTAGCTTACTACTATTCCTATATTTTACGTACTTATTATATTACTTTTATAAAGTTTATTTTTACTTAGTTACTTATTATAGTTGACGTAAGTTTATTACTCTCTCTTTAGGTAATTATTACTAACTTTACTTTTAAAAAAAAGCTAAATACTACTTTATAAGCGCTTATTAGCTTATAGTAAATACTAGAGTATTATTAAGCTCTTAATAACCTATATAGAATATATTTACTACTAGTACTTAGGATAGTTAGTATAGATACGCTTATACTAGCTTAGGCGGCTAAGGTATAAGTACTTATAATAGTTATAAAAGAAATACTTCTACTAATCTAATTACTTCTAAGCGTAAGAAGAATAAGACTTTAGTAAGTATTATTATTTTTTATAATAAGTAACTAAGAGCCTATACTAACCTTTTTAAGGCTTAAACTTCTTCTTTACTTTTATATAGCGCTAAAGCTTTCGTAGATACTTAAGTAAATAATAAAGATTAAAAAATTATTGATAAGTAGCTTAGAACTCTATTATAGCTTACCTAAGTTTATTTAGCTTTAGAGAAGCTTAGTATATTTACTAGTAGCTTATTACTAAGTTTTTATTAGCTTATTATTTCTAATAAAAGTATATTAGATTAATTCTTTTATAATTAGTTAGATTCTAAACTTAGTACTTATTATACTAGCTTAGAAGAAACGTCTCCTATTACTTAAGGCTTAGAAAAGAAGTATATAATGTTTAACTACTTAGATTCTAAAAACGCTTAGCTAATACTAAGTACTTTCTAAAAAAACTCTCTATTTACTATAAAATCTACTCTAGCGCTAAATACTTATATTATAAGTACTTTTCCTCTCTTTATAGCTTATTATATATATTCTATTAGCCTTAAACTAAGTAGTAAGTTTAAGAAGAATTACCTTAAATAAGTAGTTACTACTAAGAACTTTAATATTACTAGTTAGCTTTCTAATTAGCTATTACTAGTAGTATATAAAGTAATCTATAATTTTATTACTAATAAGAATCTACTATTATTAAATTTTCCTTAGTATCTACTTACTTTTATATTTACTTAGGCTAAGCTAAACTCTCTAGTTAATTATATTAAGACTCTAATTACTACTTCTACTTCTAAGTAGTTTATTATTAAGACTATTAAAGTTAAGTAACTAGCTATAAATAAAAGTAAATAACTTACTATATAATATAAGCTTAATAAGTTTATAAGAATAAGTAATCTTAGTTTAGGCTCTAATAATAAGAGCTCTAAAAGCTTAAGTAACTTAGATATATTCTTTATTAATTAAGTTAATAGTAGTACTTTAGATACTTACGCTAAAAGACTACTTTATAAAGCTCTTTACTTTAATTATATAATTAAGATATAACTTACTTATATTCTAGTATTTATTATAATTCTATTAGCGCTCGTGTTAAGTATTACTCTAAGTATAGAAGTAGTTATAAGTATAAGCCTATTTCTAATTTAATATACTTACTAATATAGTTCTTAATACTTAAAGCTATAAAGATACTAAAGCCTTTAAGAAGCTTAAGAAGTCTTTTATAAATACTATAATTAAAGCGCGTAAGCTTTAAAAAAGTTACTAGTATTAAGTTTAATAATAAAAAGTAGAAGTTAATAGAACTTAAGCTAATGAACTAAGCTTATAGTAAAAAGACTAGTAGTAATAGTTTAGCTTTAGTTAAAGTTAATACTTAGCCTTAAATTAATCTTACTAGTAAAAATAATAAAATAAGTAAGTATTTTAATAATAATAATTAAGTATTTATTAATTAGAGTTAAGTTAAATAAGAGTATATTAAAGCTTAGTAGAGTAGGTCTTAAAATAAGTATTATAGTGCTCTACTTTAAATTTCTTATCTAAGTAATTATTCTAATATTCTACTTAATATCTTTAGTAATACTCTTAGATTCTCTACTTATAATATAGAGTTTAGCGCTTATAGCCTTAGATTTTTCTAGTCTATATATACTAGTTATTTGTTAACACGGGGGGTATACTGCTCTAAATCCTAGTCCGTACTAAGGTAGGTAAGGCTAACGTTGTTAAGTCCGCGTTAGTTATCTAGCGACATAATAGGGAGAGTAGGTATTTAGTAATAATAATCTAATTCTATATAAGTAATAGAATGACTTTAAGTATTAATCTAAATAAGAGATAAACTATAAGATAAGTTAACTATAATAAGTATATTAAGAGAATTCTCTATAACTATATACTTATTACCTAATCTATTACTATCTTATATATCTTTTTAGATATATTCTTCTATAGAATAGTTAGAATAGTTGCTATTTTAAATTTTTATACTATCTCTTCTTTAGTAGGATACTAGCTTTTAGCGGGATAGTAGTTATAATCTACGCTCTACGCTAATTATAACCTTCTATACTATATAATAGTTAGCTATTAACTTTATACTCTTTAACTAGAGGAGATATTTAGTATTTATTTATAATACTATCTCCCCTTTTAGTGCTATTATTTTAATACCTTAAGGTTTATTTTTTATACTATAATCTATAATATAGGTTATATATAAGGCTTTAGTATACCTATTATATTATACGCTCTTATTTCTATACGCCTTCCTAACTATACCTAAGGTTCTATTATCTATTATAATTACCTACTAAATTTAACTATAGAGCGTCGCGCTTATACTAATTATATAAAGAAGGAGGGTTTAGAGATAATATTTTACTATTAGTATTATAAAAAGAGGAATCTTTATTATTTTATTAAGATAACTACTAGTTATTATACTAGTTATATTTCTATAAAGGTAGAGTATAGCCTTTTTATTTCTAAAGAGAAGTAAAAGAGAGTATAGGTAGAGAAGTACTAAAAAGTTAGGAATTACTTATATAAAAGAGTTTTAAGCTTTTATAGTAATAGAGACTATATAACTTTATTAGAAACTTCTAAAAATTAAGGCGTAAGAGTATTCTTATACTAATTAGAATCTTACTATCTTAAATTTTTAGAATTAGGCGTAAGTATAGGCTAAAAGAAATGCGACCTTTAGTATAGACCTTTCTTTAATTAAACTACTACTATCTAAACTTTTAGCAAATTTAGGCTAGTTATAGGCTAAACTTAACCTTCTTAATTCTTCTTTTAATTACTTCTTTCTCTTTAAGAATTTAATCTTTACTACTATAGATATTCTTAGTAGTACTCTTATACTAGTTTCTTATAGTTTATAAGATTCTATTTTAGTTCTTATATATTATAGCTCTTTAGCTATCTTTACTATTTAACTAAGTATTTCTACTAATAACTATCTTTTTATAGGTCCTTAATCTCTTTAACTTTATACTTATTATTCTTATGTTTAATATCTATTACTAACTTAGTATTTAGTAGTACTAGTTCTAGTAGTTTCTTATAAAATAGAGTAAATATGTATACTTAGTAGTAACTAGAGTTTATAATTTACTAGGCTAATTATCTTTAGAATTTTAAATAGTTCTACTTAGAGATTATCTAATTTTCTATATAGCTATTTAGCTTTTAAATTTTTTTAATAGGAAAACTTTATCTCTCTTCTTAAAAGTTAGTCTCTTAATCCTTTACTTATTCGCACTCTTAGATATTATAAGGTTTCTTTAAGCGATATTCTAGCTTAGTTATTTATATAATTCTTATAAAAGGCGTACTTTATTATCTACTCCTACTATAATACTTTTAATATCCTTTAGATCTTAATAAGCGACTAGCTTATATCTATAGTTTATATAGTAAAGTAACTACTTTATTATTATAGATTTTATACTATTATAGGCTAGTTATACTATTAGTAGGAGTTTAATCTAGTTATCTTATAGCTTATTAGCGTATATTCTTAAGTACTATTAATATTTAGTTTATTTTCTTTATTTAGCTATCTATTTCTAGGTAAAAGCTTATTAAAAGCTTCTTTTTTATATCTAACTTTACTAGAAATATACTTTAGTCTTTAGAAGTAAATAGTTTATTATAGTCTATAATAAACTCTTTAGGTATCCTATATTCTAAAATAAGTACTTTTATAACTTTATAAGCGTACTCTTTTACTATTATTAATTCTTTAGTAGGTATAAACTTTACTACTTTAGTTAATTAATCTATAATTACTAAGATATTATAAAGTCTTATAGATTTAAGTTCTAATAATTATAAGAGCTTTACTATAAAGTCTATTATTATACTTATTTATAGTTATTATAGTAGCGTTAAAGCCTATAATAGGCTATAGGGCTTATATCTTTTAGGCTTATTCTAATAATATACTAAATAATTACTTAGAATATCCTATACTTATATTTATAAACGTAGTATTATAAATTTCTTTACTAGTCTTCTAACTATTTCTTCTACTTTTATATACTTATACTCTAGGGACTTATATAGTTCTATAATAAGGTTCTTTTTTATATATAAAGGTATATATATCTAGTCCTTCTAGATTTTATTTTAGTACTTCTTTTTATTTTATAGTAAGTTATTATAACTTATACTACTTAGGTCTAGTTACTAGCTAGCGGCCTTTTACTACTACTATATTATAATATTATAACTTATTATTTTAGCTTAGTTACTCTAGCTAATTTAGCTAGTTATACTTTAAGCTACTATTAAGTATCTACTTAAGTACTATATTATATAGTTCTTTATAACCTTCTTCGTATAGATTAGATATTTAGCTTAGGGCGTTTATAGCTCTATTAAGTAATTTAGCTTTATAAGTAATTTTAAAGTTAAACTAAGAAAGTATCTTAGCTTATTAGACTTATTTTCTATTAAGTTTTTTTATTATTATAAAACTTATTAAGTTCTAGTAATTAGAAAATATATTATTTAGTATAGAAGTCTTAGTAAATAGACTTTCTATTATTTAAAGGTATTAATTACTTTTAGTAGTTTCTTATTATAAATATTATAATTAAGTTCTACTTTAAAGAACTTTCTAAAATAGTAGAATACTAGTCTTTATTTTTATTCTTACTCTACTATAATAATATAGCGCTAAGAGCGTAATCTAACGCGTTAGTCTTAACTTATATTTTATATTTTAGGTTATATATTTTTAGTACTAGAGCTTTAAAAAATACTTACTTTAGTTATTTAAAAGCCTCTTAGTATCTCTTTTTTTATTTAAACCTTATATCTTTCTTTATAATCTCTAAAAGAGGTGCTATAATCTAGAAGTAGTTTTTAATAAACTTTTAATAAAAGTTTATAAATTCTAGGAAAGATTATATATCTTTAACTATCTTAGGTATTAGCTATTCTTATATTGTTTAGATTTTCTGTAGATTTATTTTAACGCCCTTTATTAAGATAATAAACCTTAGAAACTCTATTTTTTATATATAAAACTTATACTTTTTAGGTTATAAATATAACTTATAGTTCTTAAGCTTCTAAAGTACCTTCTTAATAAGTTTAATATATTCTTTAAGCGTTTTCTTAGAATATACTAGTATATTATCTAAGTACGCTAGTATAAAGATTCTTAAGTACTTATAGAGTATCTTATTAATAACTAATTAGAAGGTTACTAGCGCGTTTATTAATCTAAATAGTATAACTATATACTTAACTAGTTTATATTTTATTTTAAAAGCTATTTTCTACTTATATTCTTTAGTAATTTAAAATAGTAAAATTATTTCTAAATATTAAATTTTATAAACTACTTAGCTCCTTAGATCTAATCTATAAGCTCTATTATTAATAGTAAAGAATATTAATTCTTAATTATTACGCTATTTAACCTCCTAAAGTTATATTAGTTACTACTTCTTATTAGACTTCTTTATAAATAGTATTAGTAAGGCTATCTAGCTACTACTCTTATAGATTAATTTTTTTTTTAGATTTTTTCTAATATACTCTCGCAGCTTAGCTTTATACTTAGGCGTAATTAAGTATATTAGTCTTAAGATAAGCTTAGTACTATCTTTAATAAGAATCTTATAATTTTATTCTTAGTATTTTACTAACTTAGTTACTTCTATTTTCTTAAATAGTCCTCTAAACTTATTTATTCTATACTCTTTTAATATATTTAGTAGTACTAGTTTTTTCTTTATAGTTATAACTTATTATATCTAAATAACTTTTATCTTTTAAGAGTCTTTTTTAGATTCTTATAATCTTATAAAGTAAGATTATACTAATCTTCCTATTTTAGAGTAAGCTCTAGATTATTAGGCCTATCTCTTCTTATACTTTAGTAACTTTATCTGTAGATTCTTAGCTAAGTATTTTTTTTATAGCTAATTAATAGTTAGGTTATACTTAATTAACTAATTATAGCTAATTAATATATCTTCTTCTCTAAAATCTATATATTAATATTTATCTAGTTCCTTATCTCTACTATATCTAGTAATACTAGTTAGGTCTCTAGTCTTATTACGCCGCCTTTATATATTATAAAGTTATTATTAGCTAATACTATTTATACTAGTTAGTTTTTAACTTAGTATAGTATATTATTTCTCTCTATAGCTTAGAATAAGATAACTATCTATATAGTACTACTATCTATAGTTACTATAATTTTATATCTATATACGCTAACTTCTACTCTTAATCTAAAATCTTATAGCTCTAAGTTCTATATATTATAAAGGGTTATTTTAGAATTACCTATACTAGCGTAACTCTATTCTTAGTAGTATTTTAGTTTTTTAACTAACCTTACTTTCTAGATTATTTCTTTAGAAAGTAGCCTATATTAGACTTCGCGTTTTAATATATTAGGTAATTATTACTATAAAAAAAGTCTAGTATATAAGCTTATATATACTAGTCCTATTTAGAGTGTTATAAAGGTAATATACTTCTACTAAGTATTTTTTATCTCTTAGATTTAAGTAGTAGTAATTATTTTTTTATCTTTAAATTATTTTTTCTATATAAAATAGTAGTTATACTTATTTTTATAGTTAAGCTAGTATAGGTCCTTATATTACGTCTTTAGTAATAGGAGGTTATTCTAATTTCCTTACTATTTTAATAGTTTTAGCTTTTTATATATATAGTAGGCTTCTACTTAATATTTCTTATTAAGTTATATTTTATACTATTTATTATCTATTTACTATCTAATAGTCTTACGTTATACTTTATAGAACTTATATCTTAGCTTATATTTAGTCTAGTATATTGCTTTATACTCTTTAGTCTTTATTCTAATACGCTAAGGGCTAGTTTATTATCTAATACCTCTAAGTTCTTAAAGTATAGTTACTCTAGTATAGCTTAGTATACTATTTTCTTAGCTTTAGGGCTAGTAATAGTAATTTATCTCTTCTAATAGTAATCCTTAGCTATATATTTTTATTTTCTATATACTTAATATCTATATTCTACTAACTTTATTTTACTTTAGTACTAGTTACTAACTAGTCTATAGGCGTAGTTTTATTCTATAATATTATATTAGGTATCTCTTTTACTTAGAGTATAAGCTTATAGGCCTTATTACTTAGTATCTAAGCTTTATTATATAAGTCTATATTACTAATATTATTATTTAGTAATTATATAGTATATAGGTAGCGTATACTTTATAAACTATTCTAATTCTAATTACTCTCTATTTTCTAGTATTATTTTTTAAGTAGTCTCTATAGAAGTGTCTAACTTTACTATATTATAAATTACTTTCTTATTATAGCGTTTCTAGCGCTCTTCTTTAAATAGTTTATTTAGATATTCTCTTTAGGTCTGTTAATTCTAAAATTATTTCTATACTTTATTAGTTATAATAATATCTTTTTTTTATTAACTTTAATCTATTATTAGTATTTTTTTATATTAGAGGCTAAGAAAGTATTTTTCTTCTACTCTATTCTCTCTTATAGATAGTTATTAATTTAGGTAGCTAGTTCTATAAATAAATATAGATTTCCTAGCTTATTATAGTATACTAAGCTATTTTTAATTATTTCCTTTAAACTATTCTTAAATACTATTTAGAGTATAGTATTATCTTAGTTATTTATAACTATAGCTATTTAAACTTAGCTATATATATTAATACTAATTTAGTTTACTTTAAGTAAGTAATTACTTTTTCTACTTAGTTTTTTATATTTACTTTACTAAAGATACGTCTTATTTTATCTTTAAAGTTAGTCTAACTTAAAAATAGAGTTTAAGTTTTTTTTTTTTTTCCTCTTATAGCTAAGTTATAGAGGTAATTTTTAATATAGTTATATTTAGCTAGCTACTATCTCTTTTATATATACTTACTATAAGAATCTATTCCTAATTATTAGGAACTTTATTATACTTATAGTATAAGTTAATATTAGTAAGAAATATATAGAGTTCTAATCTTCTACTTTTATACTTCTTTAGCGTAGCTATCTTAAGCTTATATAGCGCTTATAGTTTCTTAATTAGCGTAGCTATTATCTAAGCTATTAGCTAATTAATAGTTTCTATTAAAGCTATTTTTATCTTACCTAAGTTTATAATTATTATTTAAGATTATTTATAATTTTCTATAAGTACTAGCCTAAGTCTAGAGTCTATTCTTTAGTCTCTAACTTAGTATCTTAGTCTAGTATCTTATTATCTAGAGGTAGAGCTTAGCTAGCTTTATAGCTTATTATAGCAAAGTTTTTATTAACTAATATATTTTTAATCTTACTTAAATAACTTACTAAAAATACCTTTCTAAAAGTCTATAGGTAGTTAAAGTATTAATATAGGGAGTATACTACTCTAAATTCTAGTTTATACTAAAGTAGATAAGGCTAATATTATTAATCTACGTTAGTTATCTAGTAATATAATAGGGATAGTAGGTATTAGTAATTATAATCTAATTCTATATAAGTAATAGAATAACTTTAAGTATTAATTTAAGTAAAGAAAACTATAAGATAAGTTAACTATAATAAGTATATTAAGAGAAATCTCTATAACTATATACTTATTACTAATTTATTACTATCTTATATATCTTTTTAGATATATCTTTTATAGAATAGTTAGAATAGTTACTAGTCTAAATTCTTATACAATCTCTTCCTTAGCAAGATACTAGCTCTTAGTAAGATAGTAGTTACGTAATCTACGCCTTACGCTAATTATAACCTTCTATACTATGCGACGGTTAGCCGTTAACCTCGTACCCTTTAACTAGAGGAGACATCTAGTGTTTATTCGTAACATTATTATACTTTATAGAAAAGTACTTACATCTAAGCTTTTAGTTAGTAGTTTAAGAAGTTAATTAATTACTATAACTTTTTTTTAATTACTTATACTATTATACTTATAATCTTGCTAATAATCTATTTATTATATCTTTAATACTATCTAGGCTAAGCTTAGAACAATAAAGAATTAGTAAGTCTTAGTACTATTAGCTCTTTACTTATTTACTTCTACTCTCTAATAAGAGTCTTTATATATATAGGTAGCTCTTTATAGCCTAATCTTAATTTAATACTCTTATATTAGACTTTACTTTTTTATATACTACTTTTTCTTTACTATAACTATACTCTTAATATCTTTAAGTTTTAAGTAAGCTTTAAACTTTATAAACTATTAGGCTATAGATTTTTAGTAAGCTTAATAGCTAGTATACTTACTATAATTAGGTATTAAACTTTATATATTCTTTACTATACTTTTATCTAAGCTATATATTTTAGATATTAATATATCTAAGTTTTTTAGTAATTTACGTATTTTCTCTAGTAACTAAGCGTATAACTAACTAGTTATTATAAAAGATTATCTATATTACTTCTAAGTTAAGTTATAGTTTTTTAAATAGTCTCTTAAGAGCTATTACCTTATTACTTATATATTTAAAAGCTAGAAGCTTAGCTTCTATTATTAATATTATAATCGTAGCTTAGTAAGTAACTTTTTAAATAATTAGCTCTTTAAAAAGTATAATTAGATAGCCTTAGCTTAACTTTCTTATCTTTAGGTTATCTATAAAAGATATATCTTTATAAATTAAAAGCTTACTTTTCTTATTAACTTTACAAGTAATGATATTATACTTAGTTTAATATAGATAAGTAATTACTCTATTAACTATATTAAAGTATTCTTTACTTAGATTAATAAGAAAATAAGAGAGCTTTATACTATAAAAGTAATATCTAGGTAAAGTATTATAGCTATATAAAGAAGTAAGCCTACTTTCTTTTAGTAGCTCTTAATTTTCTTCTTTATTACTTCTTTATTACTTTTAAATAGCTTCTTATATAGTAGTAAAGTTAAAAGAAACTAAGTATTACTAACTAAATTCAACATTTTAGCTATCTTATTATATACTTATTATAAATAAGCGTAATTATATAAGATACTTAGTTTCTAATAACTCTTACCTCTAAAAACTACTAGACTAGTCACTTTTCTTCTATTTTATATATAATTATAGAGCTTTTATAACTTTATTAGCTAGCTCTATAGCTAAGTTATAGTATATAGTAGTATATTATCTATTTAAAAGAGTAGAAGGATCTTTTACTCTCTATTATAGAATAAGTAAGGTTCTTCTTTTAATAATAGTAATCTAAGCTTTTCTAGTAATCTAGATAGCTCTTTATACTATAAGAAAATAAGTTTTTTAGTTTATATAAAGCTTTTTTTAGCTTAATATACTTTTTAAGTACTTTATATCTATTAAAAGCTTATAAATACCTGTAGTTAGTTCTCTTTATTTTATATAACGGAATACTCTTATAATATTATATATATAATCTCTAGGTTAAAGTAAGTAGCTATTACTATTATAGTTCTGAATAATTAAGCTATAAGCGTTACTATATATATTAAGTAGAGAGTATAAGTAATTTATAAGTTTTCTCTTACTACTATATAAGCTTTATTGAATAAAGTAGCTATCTTAATTAACTTTATAAGTAAATACCTATTTTAATAGAAGTAGTTAAGTATTTACTTTACTAATACTATTTACTTTTAGGACTTATTTCTAAATAATATATAATGTTAGCTAAAGCTACTTTTTAGAAGAGGATACTATACGCGTAGTTACTTAAATCCTTCTACTTTATTAACTCTCTTAGTAAGTTATCTCTATCTAGCCTTAGTTTAACTACTTAAGCTTTATTAACTTTACCTAAGCTTTTTTCTTTCTAATTCTGTAAGACGTTATATAGATTACTAAGTATACTATTATAAGCGCTTTTAATACTTAATTTTTAAATAAATACTATATAAGCTTATTATTTACTATTCTATAATTAGAATAGTATAATATATAAGTACTTAATCTCTCTCTTCTTAATAAGCTCTCTAGATCCTCTCTATATTACTTATAGCTTAATTTTATTAGTAGACTATAATTTTACTATTATTTTATTATTACTCGCCTCTAAGTAAAGTTTACTATATTATTAAAAGCTATAAAAGATATAGGTTCTAAATAAGTAGTAGCTTAGAGAGTACTTAGTACTTACTTTCTCTAAATACTTAGTATTAGCCTAGGTTATATAGTATTTTCTAAGATATTTAATAAATCCTCTTTTTTAAATAGTTATACTTTCTAGAAGCTTTTATAGTCTTTAGCTTTATTAGCTTTTAATAGATAGTAAGTATTAGGCTTTAGTATTTACTCTAGAGTTTAAAGCCTAATATTACTTTTTAAGTTTACTTAGATTTTTAGTAGTTTACTAGCTACACTTTTTACCTAAGTAAGTAATTAATTATAGGAGTTTTTTTATTCTAGCTAGCCTACTAGTTTGCGAGCTTTTTATATACTTTTATATTTTAGCTTACTTACTAAATTTCTTTTTACTATTAGTACTTTCTAACTATATACTACTACTTAGAGCTAATTAAAAATATCTTTATATACTTTACTAGCGTTTTATAGCTTATTTTTATATAATATCTACTATTTGTTAGATTTAAAATCTCTTAAGATTATTATAGGAGGTTTACTTATTCTATAGAATAAGTTTTTATTAAAAGTAATATTATATATTATAATAACTTAATCTAATTTAGATATTTATATTCTATAAATATTAAATTCTCTATATCTTACTAGATATCTAATATATCTCCTTAGGCTTACTTTAAAACTTTATTTATTCTAGTCTACTACTTAATCTCTATTTGAAGGATATACTTAGTAGCTATAGGCGTAAACGCTACTCTTATTAAGCTAAAGATCTACTATTATAGCTTATACTAGTCTTAGTTTATTATACTTAAAGTATCTATAAAACTACTTATTAAGTACTATATTTCGTACTTATAACTTATAAGTATATAATAGGCTTATATTATAAAGCTAAGTTACTATATCTATAATTTCTAGCTATAGCTTAGGTAGTAAGTTTATACTTATTCTTATCTTAATTTATTTAAGAATAAGTCTTATTTAGTCTATTTAGCTCTACTATTTAGCTTATATATATAGACTAGTAAGCTTTTTATAGTTATTCTATATTTAGCTATATATTCTAAAACTTTAATATTCCTCTCTAAAAGACGTTATAATATTATTATCTTATATATTATAGTATTTTAAGTCTATACTTTATAAATATTATACTTTTAAAGTTCTTAAAGACTTTTATTATCTTATTAAGTATTATAGCTTAAAAAGAGTAAGTATAGAGTTTTTCACTAAAGTTATACTTAATAAAAAGTATCTAGAGTTCTCTAGACCTTCTCTTAGTATATAAAATAAATTCTATAAAATTCTCTAGTATAGTCTTAGAGAATGCTTATATAGTTACTTAATATAACTTATAATATATACTATAGTATAATACTTATATTTAAAGTGTAAAATCTTTTTAATTCTTATATTTTAGGCTAACTTAACTAGTACTTTAAGAGCTTTTATACTAAGATACTTTACTTTTAAGTACTAAAGCTTAGCTAAGTTAGATCTTAGGAATATACTCTATAAGTAATTTTAGTAATTATTATATATTACGCTTATTATAGTTAGATAGAGTATAAGTAGCTTATATTTAATAAAGATAATGTTATACTTACGTCTAAGCTTAGTAAGTATAATATTCTACTCTAAGATCTCTATTCTAAGTATTATATTTAGTTCTAATTACTATAGTTATACTTAGTTTAGGTAAGCTTCTAATATAATATTTATATAAAATATTCTATAACTACTATCTCTAAGTATTAGATTTTTAGTTCTTTCTCTTTATACTTTATTAAGTATTAATTAGATATAATCAGTTTCTTTTCTAAAGATTAGAAAAGACTAAGTTTTTACCTCTATATAGTTAATGCTACTTACTTTTATAAATAATCTAGATTTAATAAGCTATAAATTATTTACTAGATAAATAGTAGCTTTATTATCTAATATAGTACTTTCTAAAAGTAGATAAGCGTTAAAATCTATATTAAAGTAGACGCTAAGTAAGTAACTTTTAGTAAGTATTATTAGATTAAAAAGTACTACTTAGATAATACTAAAGTATTTAGCTATATTTAGTTCTTCTATTAAGCTAAGCTTTAGTATAATTTATTCTTTTTTAGCTAAAGCTTTCTTAAGTCTCTTATATTTTATATTATTAAGAGCTTTTAGAATCTTATTACTCTTTTCTTTACTTAATATAGTCGCCTAGCTCGAGAAAGATACTAACTTAGCCGCCAAGCCCACGTAAGGCCGTAAGCGTAGTTATTAACTACTACTGCTAATATTACAACATTACTATATTAAACGCTTATAGGTAGTATAAGCTTAATTACGACGCGTACTATAAAAGAAACCTCTTTAAACTTATAATACTCCTATAGCTTATACTATATAGCTTATACCTCTATAGTCCCCTTAGCCGATAACCCCTTATAATACCTAATACCTATTAGCCTATTAACTTCTCGTAATACTATTAAATAACTTACTAACTACTCTACTAATATCTTTAAAGTTAGCTTTATCTTACGTATATAAAAACTTTATATAGCGTCTCTAGTCAGTATATACTATACTCGCTATTACTATTACTATTATACACTTTTAAATTCTCTTAAGTAGACTACTTTATATAGCTAAAGCTATTATCTCCTTATAACCTATTTAACCAGGTAATTAAGCTCGACTTTTAATTTTTTCGCCGCGCATCTTATAAGTCTAGATCTACGTAGTTAATATACTTACTTATACTAGTAAGCTAGTTTTTATCTTTATTAAGTATATTTCTGATTATTTAAGTTATAAAATTAAGATAGACTTAATAAACTTCCTCTACTACTTCTTATATACTAAGTCTATAGCCTTTACTACTATATAATTAATAACTATATAACTATATTAGCTCTTTAAGCGCCTTCTACTCTTTAGCCTACTAAACTTTACTAATTAAACTACCTTTTAACTCTACGTTAACTCTAGTATTACGCTCTATCTTATTAATCTACTATTTCTATAAACTTGCATATTTTATTATCGCTATATAGCTCTTATCTCTTCTAAGATACTATATAGCTATTAATAGCTAAGTACTATTTTTAAACTAAATAAAGTACTTTATAAGCTATAATCTTACTAGTACTTTAGTAGAGAGAGTTTAAGTACTTTAGAGTACATAGATTTTAAAAGTTCTCTATAAACTTTACTATTTTATTAAAAATAATATAAAGCACTAGTAAGCTAGCTACTCTAGTAAGCTAGCTACTTTTCTAAGTATCGCAAATACTAGTATATAAATATAATTTGCAATAAGCCTAACTTATTATATAGAAAGTAAAGTTATTCTTACTTTGTAGGCTTATAACTTAAGCTAATTTAAGAGCCTATAACGCGCTACTATAGCCTTAGAAGAGGTGAGGGCTATGCGGCGATAATAAAATGTGCGAGTTTATAGAAATAGTAGAGTAACAGGTGTAGGGCGTAATACTAGAGTTAACGTAGAGTTAAAAAGGTTTATTTAGTTAAGTTTAGTAGGCTAAAGGGCGGAGGGCGCTTAAAGGGCTAATGCGGTTATATAGTTATTAATTTTGTAGTTATTAATTATATAGTAGCGAAGGCTATAGGCTTAGTATATAAAAAGCACTAGAGGGAAGTTTATTAAGTCTATCTTTATTTATATATTACCGCTATAAATAATTAGAAATATACTTAATAGATAAATACTAGCTTACTAGTATAAGTAAGTATATTAACTATATAGATCTAGACTTATAAGAAGCCTAGCGAAATAAATTACAAGTAAGGCCTAATTACTTAATTAAATAGGTTAAAAAGAGATTATAGCTTTAGCTATATAAAGCGGTCTACTTAAAAGTATTTAAAAGTGCGTAATATAATAGCGATAGGAAGTATATTTCTACTAACTATTTATGTAAATAAGGGCGAAGATATATAGAAGTATTAGGAAATAGTAGAGTACTCTATAGGAAGATAGGTAAGCTAGAGAGTAAACTAACTAACTATAAGTCTCTATTAATTAATAATAAGGAATTCTTTAGATTATTAAGTAATAGGAGGCGCTATATAAAGTCCTTTATATGCGTAAGATAAAGCTAACTTTATAAGGTATTTAGTAGAGTAGTTAGTAAGTTATTTAATAGTATTGTAAGAGTTAATAGGCTAATAGATATTAAATATTATAAGAGGTTATAGGCTAGAGGGACTATAGAGGTATAAGCTATATAGTATAAACTATAGGAGCATTATAGGTTTAAGGAGGTATCTTCTATAGTACGCGTTATAATTAAGCTTATACTACCTATAAGCGTTTAATATAGAATATCGTAATATTAGTAGTAGTAGTTAGTAACTATGCTTACGGCGCGTAGGCTTAGCGGCTAAGTTAGTATTTTTCTCAAGCTAGGCGACTATATCGCAATCACTAGGTGGCAACTGGCCCAGATCGGCATCCGGATCTAGCGCCGGCTACTATAGCCTTTAGGGTATAATATTAGTAGCTCTCTAATTAGATTAATAGAATTATTAATTAATACTAAATATAGCTTAGAATCTTAAAGCTTACTATAATAAAAAAGTAAACTATTATATATATATCTTTTACATAAACGCGTAAGAATTTACCCTCTAACTTTATAAGTAGTAGATATTTAGAAAATACTAGCTATATGTAGTAGGATACTTATTAGTAAGAACAAGATAGAGCGCTTTATTGAGTATATAGAAGAGCTTAAAATAGCCTTTAACTAAGTAAAAAATTACTAAAGAATACTTTAAAAAGACCTAAAGTTTATTAGCGCTTAGTTTAAGCTTATATAAGAGATAAAAGCTAAATAAAGAGTTTTTAATAATAATATCTATAACTTAATAAATAAGCTTCTAAATAAGTTTATTAGCTTAATAAAAGTAGTTATAAGTTTAAAGTATTATATAAAACTAAACTTTATTTAGCTAAGTAATTATAAGTAAGTTAAAGTTATCTAACGTATTTATACTACTAAGTATATAACTTTACTCTTTATATCTATAAAAAATATCTATTATAGTGTAGTAGATTAATACGTATTCAGCGTTAGGTATTAGCGCTAAAGGTTAAGTATTTAGAGCGACTTTACGAGAGAAATAGAAGGATACTACTTTTGATACAATATAAAATACTTTCTTTAAGATAACTTATAATACTATCTTTTAGTAATTTAGATACCTTCTTTTCTCTACTCTCTACTAGTTATAGGTTAGCGGCCTCTCTTCTAACTATTAAGGCTATCCTCTACTATTTTTAGTAACCTAACTAAAGGATATAATAGTCTATTAGTAGAGTAGTAGAGAAACCTTTTTATTTACTTATTTTTAAGGAGAAGTTAAAGTAAAGACTTATAATAAATTTTTATAATAACTTTATTAAACTATTAAACGCTTACTAATAAAGTTTATTAAGGTAGTAGAAATCTAGAGAGTTTTTATAGTATTTAAAGTAGTATAGTACCTATAGAAGGACTATAAGGCTAGTATAATATATAGCTAAAAAGAAGTAGATAAGAGCGTAATACCTAAGTACTAAGGAGGCACTTTTTATAGGTAGTAAAAGAATATTATGAGAAAAGGAAGAAACTTATCTTAGAGAGAGAATTAGGAGTCTAAAAGTAGTAAAATAGTATATACGTAATAGAGAATTAGTAACTTTTAGAAATTTTTAATTAAGTAGTATCTATAATATATAACTAAAGTAAGTCTCTTTTATTAAATAGTATACTATTTAAGACGTCTTTAACGCAGAGTAGAGAGCCTATAGTAACTATAATAGTAGAACCTAAGCTACTTATAGTAACTTATAACTTTTACTATTAGTATTTAAGAAAGCTAAAACTATATAATACGTATATACTACGCTTTAATAGAGAAAATATTTTAGAGTTCTTAAATAAGTATAACTTTAAAGCTAATAAAGTAGACTAGCTATAAACTTTTAGAAGAATAGCTACTATACTTTTATATATAAAAGTATAAAGCGTTTATCTAAAAGCTACTAAGCTACTATAAAGTAGAAATCTATAAATAGTATAAAAATAAGCTTTAAAAGCTATATAAGAGTAAAATAAGTTTTAGTAGTAAAATATCTAAGTATTTATTAAGAGCTATATAAAGAAGGTATAGTAGAGGTAACTTACTATTAAAATACTAAATACTACTAGAACTTTATAACCTACTTTATAGCTATAGAGACCTAAGAATAGGTTGTAAAAGCTAAGAAAGCTATTTCTTCTTCTAAGGACTTACTTAGAGAATATAAAGTAAGTAATATACTATATACTAAGAGAAGATTAGCTACGCTTAGATAATATTACTTTTTTTAAAATTAAGAAGATCTACTAATTTATCTATAAATACTAAGCGTAAAAGAGAAGTTAAGTACTTTATATACTAACTATAGTTTAAAGAGCTAAATATTAGCCTATTAATATAGAAATAGTAGAGGAGCTAATACTAGCGCTTAAGAAGTCTTTAGTAACTCTATAATAGGTAGTCTTTAGAATACTACTAATTATTACTTAATCTAAGAAGCTAGCTATTCTAAAAGTTAATAAGGTAGTAAAGAACCTTATCTAGCGCTTTTAAAAGCTATCTATAATAATAGAGTAGCTTAATAAGATAGCTAAAAGTAATATAGACTATAAAGACTTCTTATTAAGCCTAAGAACTATATAGACGTATATAAGTAGCTAGTACTAAAACTTTATTAAGTAAGTATAGAGATTTTAGAGCGTAATAATAGAAGCTTTATATTATATATCTACTAATAACTAACACGTAATTAGGCGTAAACTATATAAGTAACTAAGACTTATATACTATTATAGGTGCTATAGTAAAGAGGGTATATTATTATAAACTATTTAGACTAGAACCTACTAAAAATAATTAGTAGTATTATACTTAAAGTAAAAAGTAACTAAATAGCTAGAAATATTTTAGTACTACTTTTGACTATATCTAACTACTATCTAGAGTATATTTCTAGGCGAAGGTATTACTCTAAAACCTTTTAGAAGCGAAGTTCTTAAGTAAATACTATAGTTATTAAAGAAGTATTTTAAGGTAACTAATAACTAACTAAAGAAACTAATATAAAAAGTACTTCTAAATTAGTTTAATATAGCTAGTAAGCCTATCAAAGTTAAAAAAACTAGTAGTAGTAGTAAGAGCTATATAATAAAGTTAAGTAGAAAGTAGAGCTAATAGTAAGATAAATAATAGCTCTTTAATTAGCTATATAGTTCTTTAAAACTATATCTTATAAAGTATTATACTTTAAAGATAACTTAAAAGTTAACGCTATAAATAGATATATAAAGGCTAGTTAACTAGCGAAAGAATAGTAGAAGTATAAAACTACGTTAGAAAGAAACCTAAAATACTTTAAATAAAGAGTAGTTAGATAGTAAGTAGCTATAAAGATATAGATATTAAGAAGAAGCTAGAGGTACTAAGATATAAAGCCTAAGTAGAGATTAATAACTTCTAAGTACTAAAAACTTAAATATAATATCTTATACTCTAATAAGTAATAAGATATATAAAGAGATATTAGAGTATTATAGTAGATTATAATATTATACTAGTACTCGTCTATTCTAAAAGCCCTTTAAGCCTCTATATCTATAACTATACTAATAACTAAAGATTTAGTAGTAATAGCCTAGAATATAGTACTAATAGTACTTATAAAGCGATATTATACTAAAAAGTCTATAAAATCTAGTAGCTTAACCTATTAGCGTCTTCTAAGATAGCTATAGTAGTAACTAAGGCACTTAAAAAAGCGCGTAGGCTATAGGTATACTTTTAGGTTAGTAAAACGCGTTTAGAAGAGAATATAGAGGTTTAGTAAGTAAAGCCTAAAAGTAATAAAAAAGAGTTAATAGAAAAAGTGGTATAGTAGCTATATAACTAAGGTTTAGAAGAAACTTATATAATAAAAGCTAAAAGTTTATAGCTAAGATTATTATAAAAGATATTCTAGCGTAGCTATATCTAAAAATAAATTATAGTATTAAGTAAGTAGAAGTTAGAGAAATTAATAAGCTTTATAACTTCTAAACTATAATATTAGTAATAAGAAAGATAGCTATATAAGGCGTAGTTAAGAATACTCTTTAAAGCGCGACTAAAGAGTAAAGTATAGTAGTAGTAGTATTTAGTAAAAATAGTTACTAATATACTAAGTATCTCTCTATAGTAGTATAGGTTAAGCGCTTATTAATATAAGCTTATAGCTAAATATTATATAGCTTTTAATAGTAAGAGCGCTAAATATCTATATTACTAAGCTAGATTAGTTAGGTCTACTTTTTAAATTATAGTAAAGTATAATAACTACTAATAAGAGATAGACCTCTTTATAAGTATAGCTTATTAGTCCTAATTATAGTAAAGAGATTATAGTACTAATATACTTTTAGATTATTAGATATTTATAACAAGTATTCTTCTTAAGATACTATAGTACGTAATAGCGTAGCTCTAGATATAGTTTAATACTATTAGTTAGATACTTTACTATATTAAGTTAATAGATAAGTAGCGTAAAGTCTCTTTTATAGGCTATAACTTAGCGCTTATAGCTAATATAGTATTAATTAAGTATTAGAGAAAAGAATAGTAAGCGTGCTTACTAAAGAAGTATACTTAGTAGAGGAGTATTACTTAGAACTTATACTAAGTAATATAGAAGTAGTACACTTATTTATATATATACTTAAGTATAGATAGTTATTTAGAGAAGAGCTAGACTACTAGAAAGAGAGAAAGTTAGAGTAGGTATTATTAGTAAAGAGTAGAGATTCTTTAAAAGATAGTAAGATAGTAGTTTTACCTATTATAATAAGTTATTAGAAGAAGTAAAACCCTATATAAGAGAGTTACTAATAAAGTAAGCTAATAATTATTAAGAGAGGACGCGCTAATAGATCTTAGATATAAATACTAAAAGAAGTATATAATAGCTTATTAAGCTACTTATATAGTACTTAAAGAACTAAATATTAGGCTATTTAATTACTTTTTCTATAGCTAGATAGTAATATTTCTAAGAGAGTATTAGTTAAACTTAAAGCGCCTTTAAAAGATAAATATTAGCGAAGATTTCTACTTAAATAAGGCTTACTTAATTAGTAGCTTATATTCTAGAGAGAGGATATACTAGCGTAAAAGTTTTAGTATATATTATAAATTTATAAAATATATAGCCTCTATATAAAATTTAGACTATCTATATACTATATAGTAAGAGAAGAACTTTCTATTACTAAGAACTTATACTAATTATAAATATAAGAGTAGACGTATAGGTAAAATAAGAGATATTTAAGTATAGTAATAAGTAGTACTATATAATTACTTTCTTATTCTAAAAATTAAGCGACTAGTTAAACTAAAAGACTTTTAGTTTATTAATAATACTATATAATATAACGCTATAACGCTAAAAGACGCTTATATTCTACTATTTACTAATAAGTTTTTAGAGAGATTTATAAATAAGAGAATATATACTCTATTTAATCTATTTTTAGGTTATAACTAGATACTATTATATATATTTAGTAAGAATATAATAGCCTTTTAGACGCTAAATAGGCTATACCAATAGTATATATACTCTTAATAGGCGTAATAAACTCTATAGTAGTTTTTATTTAAGTAGTATAAAAATTCTCTATAATTACCTTCTAAAGACAGCGCCTTTTATAGATAATATTATAGTAGTAAGGCCTTAAGATACTATAAAGGAGAGAAAGTTTTAATAATATATATTAGTTTATTCTTAAATATACTTTATAGATAAATAAGGTTCTTATAGATATTACTTAGGCTAAGGCTATAGTCTTAGAAAAGAAGTTATAGTAGAGAGTTCTTTAAATAGCTATTATAGTATAAAGTTAAAAAAATAGTTACTATTTTATAAAGAATAAAGTCTAAAGATTCTTAAGTAGCTAAAGTACTAAATAGTAAAAAAGGTCTAATAGTTTATTAGTATTATTATCTACTATTAGTAATAGATTTTTTATTTTTTACTAAAGTAAGCTACTCTTTATACTCCTCTAAAAGGAAGCTAAATAGGTTAAAAGATAAGTAAATATATATATAAAAATTCTAAAAGAAGTATTACCTCTTTACTAATACTTATAGTAATAGACTATTAAAGTAGTTTCTTAATAATTAGCGTAGACGCCTTAGTTTATAGGGTAGAGGTATACTTAGAGTAAGTTAGATTAGATAGCTATTACTATATAATAAAGTTTAAAAGTACGCTATAGTTTAAAGTAGAGTTAAAGCTCTACTCTATAAAGCTTAAGTATAAAGTACTATTAGGCGCTAAAGGTCTTTTAGATTTCCTTTATAGATACCCTTTCTAATTAGAAATAGACGTAAAAGTACTAATATATAGCTTAATTAGTAATCTCTAGATTTACTAGGCTCTATATAAATAAGTAGCTTATAACTATCTTTTAGTAGAAATTTAAAATTATCTATATACTAAGAAAGAAGATATTATCTGTAATACGCTATTAAAGTATCTATAGCTTAAGGGGTAGACCTACTAAAAAAAGATAAGATACTTAGAGCTATTTATAATTAAGTACTAAATAAGTTTAAAGAGATAAACTTAGTTATAGCTACTAAGAGGTAATTAGAGCTACTTATAAGAAGTATAATAAGAAATTAAAAGAGATTATAGTATTCTTATAAATATTAAAGACTAAATAGGCTCTAAAGTTAAGAATAGTAAAAGTAGATAAAGAATACTTTATACTTCTTATATAAGACTAATATCTATTTAAAAAAGCTACTAAGACTATACTAGTTTCCTAAGTAGTAATAAAGAAGACCTATAAGTAGCGTTAATTTAAAAATTTATAAATAATTAGGCTATAAAGAGATCTAAATAACGTTTAAAGTGATATATTAGTAATATTAGTAGAATAGTATATATAGATAGGTAGTAAATAGCTTAGACCTTATAAAGTTTACTAAATATAAAAGGTACTTAGAAAGAAGTAGAGCTAAACTTATATACTTTTAAGTAATATAGTCTTAGTAGATAGTTAATATTATATATATACTAAGAGTATATAGTAGAATTTACTTATTAGTTATAAAAAAGTATCTTTTAGGCTAGCTAAAGACACGTACGCTTTTAATAGTAATTCTAATTTAGTTATAAAGTTTTCTTTAAAGAGATCTACTATACTAGCGTATTAGAAAAGATTTTAGTAAATAGTAAAACTAAGAATAAGTTAGTAGTCTGGTCGCTAGCTATACTCTTTAGTATTTACTAAGTTTAAGCTTTAGCGTATAATTTACGCGCGTAAAAACTTATTAAAAGAGGTTATTAAGGCTTTATCTATAAGTTAGTAAAAATACTAAGCTTATAAATAGATAACTTATTAGTAATAATATAGGCTAAAAAAGTATCTTATAAGACTACTTAAGTTCTTACTTATATAGCTAGTACTTAGCTAAAATCTAGTTCTTCTAATTAAACTTAAGTACTAATATAGTAGAGCCTACTATACAGCGAAGTTAGAGCTATACTAATCTTTTATAGTAAGAGCTATATAGCTATAATTCTATAAGAAGAACTTAAAAAAAGTAGTCTATTATATAAAAAAACTTTAGAGAGAAGCTATAAAAAACTATAATACTAAGAAAAATATACTAAAGCTCTTTTAAGTAGGAGACCTATATTAGTTTAGAATATAATTAAGGCTATTAATAAGAGCTTAGATAGAAAGCTTAATAATAAATAGAGAGCCTATATAGAGTTTAGAAAGTATAAGTAGATAAAAGTACTACTAACTAGAGAATCTAAATAAAGTTATATTTTAAATATAACTTAGGCTAATTACCTAAAGAAGTTTAAGAACTACTAAAGTAGCTTAAAGATAGCTTACTATAAAGCGCCTATAGTTATATTTTAAAACTAAGAGAGTATAAATAGTAAGGCTTATAGTACTAAGATAAAGGTAAATAACGCTAAGAGCTAAGTAAGTAAGAGATATTTAGACTAAAAAAGACTATAAAAGAGAGTAAAGTAGGCGAATAATAGTTAGAGGAATAAACTAAAGAAATATTATAAAAAGTTTAAAAAAGAGATAGTAGAGCTAATACCTCTATATAGTATATAGAAATAGTAATACTAAGTAAGGAAGATAGAAAAGGCTAGAGAGGGTATTATTAAAAGTAGATTAGATAATTATAAGAGGTATTTAGTAGCTTAAGGGGACTAAGCTAGAGGCTAAGAAGGAAAATATAGTATAGTAAATTAATATATATTTAGCGTTAGGTAATTAGCGCTAAAGGTTAAGTATTAAAAGGCGACTTTATAAGAGAATAGAAAGATATACTACCTTTAATATAATAGAAACACTTTCTTTAAGATAACTTATAATACTATCTTTTAGTAATTTAGATACCTTCTTTTTCTCTACTCTCTACTAGTTACGGGTCGGCGGCCTCTCTTCTAACTATTAAGGCTATCCCTCTACTACACTATATCTTAGTATAGTATAAAGAGGCTTTTATACTATATAACTAGAAACTCTCTATATTTTAGAATAGCTTATTATAATTAGCTTAGTCTTAAGTAGTTAAAGTACTTTAAGAAGTATATAAAGTTATATAGGTAGAATTATATAAACTACTTATTTTAGATAGCTAAAAAGCTATCTTAATTAAGATTTTAAAAACTACTACTTTATAAAAAAATATTAACTCTCTATATACTTACTTACTTATTATTTATCCTTTAGCTACTTAATATAGTATACTTTTTACTATTAAAGCTAAAGTACTTTTAATTATATAGGGCTACGCTTAGAGAGCTATTACATAGGTATACTAGAGTTGTATTTAATAAGGAAGAGAACTATAAGCTATCTTATTGTAAGAATATAGAGCTAGACCGCTACGCTAATACAGCCTAAAAAGGGAAGGATAACTAAGTAGTAGTCCTTAGTCTAGCTTAGTATATAGTAGAGATGGTAAGGGCTAGCTACTAAGCGCTATTAGATAAGACTAGGGAGACCCTAGTCTAGTCTATTAGTCTAGTAAGCACTAGTCCTTACACTATCCCCTTCTTTAAAGAAGAATAATCTAGTCCTCTAGATAGAGTAATAAACTATAAATCTCTAAGTTATATATACTAGCCTTAAGTAGCAACGTCTAGTTACTATCTAAGCCTAATAGTCTCTTTAAGTCTTTATAAGTCTCTATAAGTCTTTTAGGCAGGTTACGCGCTAAACCTAATATAGTCTAGTATAATCTAATAAAGTCTCTAAATAGGCCGTAAATAACTAGATTACTTTACTATGCCTATTAGGGAGATACGAGGCTATTATGTAGGTAAAGGCTATTACGTAATAGACCTCCTAAAGTATAATAAAGAGCTTAGCTTTCTAAATTTAAAACTTATAAGAATTAAACCTAGGGTTACTTAGTTATTATATAAGAATATAGAGCTAGACCGCTACGCTAATACAGCCTAAAAAGAGAAGGATAACTAAGTAGTAGTCCTTAGTCTAGCTTAGTAAATATAGTAGAGATAGTAAGGGCTAGCTACTAGGCGCTATTAGATAAGACTAGGGAGACCCTAGTCTAGTCTATTAGTCTAGTAAGCACTAGTCCTTACACTTATACTAAAAGGTCTTTAGAGAGCAGCTTAAAATAACTTTCTACCTATAGACTATATAAATAGTCTAAGTATTATTTAGATATAAGTAGTTTATCTATATATTTTATATACGTAACTAAGATATTATTAGTATTTACTAACTAAGTACTAGCTTATTATAATACCTCTCTTTTCTTCTTCTTTGGAGTGTCTCTTAGTAAAAGCCTTTTAGTAAGCGTCCCTCTTTATTCTAAGTATTCTTTATATAAGTCTTCTATTAATCTAGAGCTTTTATTTCTTTAGTAATTCTACTAGCTAAAAGTTATTAGAGTATATCTAACTTATTTTACTTTATAGTAAAAGCGCTAACTATATTCTTAGCGTTTTTATTTTTTACTTATAATCTTCTTTATAAACTACTTATTCTTATTACTTACTTATAATAGTAGTAGCTAATAGTTATTTTATATCTAACTTA
Organism: Pyrenophora teres f. maculata; assembly: GCA_014334815.1. NCBI lineage: Eukaryota > Fungi > Ascomycota > Dothideomycetes > Pleosporales > Pleosporaceae > Pyrenophora > Pyrenophora teres. The sequence goes on along the minus strand of CP060572.1, from coordinate 671,771 downwards.
GTAGATAATCTTAGTTAGTAAGACATAGTCTATTAATATAAAACTAAGTAGTAGCCTAAAAGAGTATTTAGCTTAACTAAGTAGCTATTAATTACTTTTATTACTTTATATTTAGCGCTCTTTTAATTAAGCTTTTATAACTAATATTTTATTTTATACTATTTATTAAGCTTTAGCTAACTATATTACGAACCTTATAGTTTCTCGCCTTTTTATAGTATTAATTTATTTACTTCTCTTACTTTACTTAGGCTTTAGCTATACTAGCTTATACTAAGTTAAATATATTTTAGAACTTAGCTATAAGGTCTCTACTTTCTTATAGTTTAAATATTTTTTAGTAGTATATTTCTTTAGCTAGTACTTAGTAGAGCCTTTAACTAAAGAGAGTCTATATTATAACTATATTATAAGAAGAATAAGATACTTTTATTAATATTATATTTTTCTTATTATAGTAATTTAAGCTATAAAATAGTATATAGCCTAGTAATTTTATATTTAGCTAATAAATACTTAGATATATTTTTTATATACTATTTATTTATTTATTAGCGCTATAGTTTATAAGTAAATACTATAAATAACTATTAGTTTCTTTAAGACTTTATAAAGATATTTCTAAAGTATACTAATAAAGTAGCGTCTTCTATTTAATATAATTATATTCACTAATTAATAGTAAGCTACTACTTAGCTAAGAAAGGCTTAGACTACTATCTCTATCTTAATATAAGTAGTAGAATAAAGATAGCTCTTTTACTTAAGTAATTTATAATAACTATAAATAGCTTATACTTTTACTTATTAGTAGTCTCTTAATAAAGTCTTATATATCTTTTCTATATCTAATCTTGTATTAGTAGTAGTTTAAAAAATTCTTAAGAACTTTCTTACTATAGCTTTATTCTTTTATAAATATTATAATTTCTTATATAATATTTATATTATCTAATATACTTAGCTAAAAGAATTTTAGTAACTATCTTATAATAATCTCTTTACTTAAATATTTAGCTAAAAAAAAAATATAAACTTCTTTAATTATATAGTATATAGTTTCTTATTATTTAGTACTTATTTTCTACTTTAATATAGTATTCTCTCTAATTACTAATTATATACTCTAAAATAGAGTATTTTATACTTAGCTTAGTAAGAACTTTTATTTTACTTTAGTATTACTTATACTACTTACTAGTACTATTAATTTTTTCTTAGAGCTTTTAGCTATAGCTTTTTAAGTTTTAACTAATTTTTACTACGCTAATTAATAGTAGTATTATATTAGTCTAACTATTCTTTAGCTAAGCTAAAATAGCTTTTTATTTATTTTATATAAATCTTACTACTATAACTTTACTTTTAGTTAAGTCCTTTTTATTCTTACTTACTTTTTTATAATAGTAGGATATTAGTTTTAAAATTTAGATAATATACTTTTATAAGTATTTATCTTCTATATTTTTAAGTAAATCTTATTCTCTTCTTAAGAGCGTATTAGCTTTTATATTTTACTTCTTTAGCTATTATAGTATCTCTATATTAAATTAGCTTAATAATATAGCTTAGTAAATTTAATATTTACTTAATATCTTTAGCTTTATAAAGTACTTTAGGTTCTTATAATTAGTAATTACTTTAAAGCTCTTTACTAAGTAGAGTTTAGTATTCTATTCTTCTAGATTTATACTATAGCTAGTAACTTTTTATAATATTTTTTATTATAATATTTATAAGCGTATTCTTTTTTAAACAGTATATATAAAACGTAGTATTCTTTTTTTATATACTAAGATAGTACTTCTTTTATTATATAGCTAAAAGAGTTATATTTTAAAATTCTATCTTACTTAGAGTTAAAGTTACTAAAATAAATTTTATTATAAAGATCTTTTTAGCTAATTAAATATAGCCTACGTATTTTTTCTTTAAGTAAAGCTTATATTACTTATTAAGTAAATTAATATTAGTAATTTTTATAAAGTCTTTAATAAACTTTTAGTAAAAGTTAGTAAATTTAAAAAATAATTATATACTTTTTACTATTTTAAGTACTTCTATTCTTTAATAGCTATAATTTATTTAGATTTATAAAGATACTTTTCTCTATATTATAATAAATCTTAGGTCTTTAGTAATTTTACTTAAACTTTATATTTCTTAATATCTATATAAAGTCCTACACTTTAGAGCTTACTAAAAACCTTTAAGATATAGTTCTAATATTATTTTAGGCTACTATTAGTATAGATTAACATATTATAAAGATATACTATTAGAACTTATCTAAGTACTCTCTTAATATCTAATTAATATACTACTAGAAGGTACTTAGAGAGTTTACTATACTAAATGAGTAACTAACTACTTAAATAGACTAAAGTATATTTTAAATACTATCTTTTATTTATTACTCTCTATAATATAAATCTTATAAAAAGTAGTAATTATATCTAGCTTTATATACTACTTAGCTTTACTTATATTATTAAGTATTTCTTAAATAAGTAGTAGAAAGTATAATCTTTTCTTATAATAGTGTTAAGCGCGTAGTAGTTAATATAATAAGAGTCTTCTTATTAGCCTTTTTATAAATAGAACTAGTAAAAAGGCTAGTAAGCTACTTATATAAATAAAGTCTTTTTTAGAAGAGCTATAAGCTCTTTTTAGAGTACTAGTAACTTATCTCTTAATATACTATATACTAGGCTCTATAATAGCTATAGCTATTAACTATTTTTTAATTTTAGCTTAATTTTATATTCTTTTTTAAACTTTAGTATAAAAAGGTTTTAAGACTTTTTTAAGTTATAGAGCTTAAAATAGCTTTAATACTATTTTAGTAGTAGTAATTTTATATTTACTAGTTTTTTTAGTACTAACACGTTATTAATATTAATAATAAAAGTAGTAAATATCTATACCCTTTTTTTTAGGTCTTTAGATCTTCTTATAAATCTATAAAATATATATACTTACCTAATATATAGTACTTTAGTTATAATACTTTTATTATACTTTACTTAAATATCTTTTAGTATATAAATAGACTTCTTTTTACTAAAGTTATTAAAATATTTTAGTAGTCTATTTACTTTTTTTCTAAATAACTTCTTTATCTACACTATTAAGTATATAAATATAAGTAACCTCTTAGTAGCTATAATATTAAACTTAAATCTAAAAACCTTATCTATCTTTAATTTTTTTTATTAATTCTCTTTATTATCTAAAGGGTAATTAAGAAGCGCTCTAAATAGCTTAGTAAGCGAATTCTCTACTAACTAATATATAGTATAAATACCTATTATTAATTAATATACTAGTATTATAAATAGATTTATAATTAAGTATACTATATAAAGAGAAGTATTTTATACATTACTAAAATTAGTTCTATTTACTACAATTTACTAGTCTATTTTTTAAAGCTTTAAACTAAGACTTTAGTCTAAAGCTACTCTTTTTCTAAGTTATTTAACTTACCTTTTTTATATTCTTTAAAGAAACTTATTTTTAGTAGTAACTTTTTTATACTACTTAGTTTACTTTAGTACTTCTTACTTTAGAACTTTTTTTATAATACTTAGATATATATTTTTTCTTACTATAGGCGTAGTACTTAACTTAATTAGCGCTTAGCTTACTAATTTTATACTTATTTACTAGCTTTTATTAGCTTCTAGTCTATCTTCTTAGGTAGTAATAGTATTTAAGTATTATTTTAGTAGCTTATACTATAAGGTGCTAAAATATCTTCTTTTAAGACCTACTATTAAGATTAATATAATAAAGGTTATTTAAAATTTTAATTACTTTCTTTATATCTCTTTAAAACTAATATTTTTAAAGTATATAGTATAAGGTATTAAAGCTCTATATCAAGCTCTTTACTAAATATCTTATAAAAATAGACTTACTAAGTCTTAGCTAGTTTCTACGCGTAGCTTATTATACTTAAAGATATAATCTCTAACTAGCTATTAGCTTTTCTTTAAGTATTAAAGCTTATTTAGAGCCTATTTTTAATAGTATATATTAAGAAATTAAGTATCTAGGTATTTCTATAGCTTTTTATAGTATTAGCTAGTTTTCTAGTAGCTATAGTAAGAGAACTTAGATTACTTTCTCTTTAGTTTAATAAAGATATATTACTTCTTAGTATTCTAAAAAAGTATAAGTATAAGTTATACTCTAGTTTACTTTTATACTTATATTTCTAACTTAGGTAGTTTAAATAGTCTCTATTAAAATATTTTAAGTTAGAAAGCCTCTTTTTCTATAACCTCTCTAAATAAGTAGTTATATCTAGCTAAGTCCTAGGTATATAAGTCTAAAAAGCTAAACTAAGTTTCTATTATTCTATTATATCTAAATAAGCTAAAATAAGAAATAGTAACTAGACTAGTTAAGCTATCATACTACTATAGAGTTTTTAAGGACTTTTAGTAGCTTTTATAGTAATCTTTAGCTTTTTTACTTTTTTTTTTTATATTATAACTTTATTTATATTAAAGCTATAGTAGCTTTCTTTTATCTATTATTCTGAAGTATCTATATAATTGTAGTATACTTAGCTATTAGGTACTTTAGTAAAGTACTTAGCTAAGGCGTATATAAATAGCTTATTAGTATTAAAATTAAAAAAGTTATTTTCTATTCTAAATAGTAGAGAGCTTCTTTTAAGCATTTATATTTATAGCCTACTCTTCTATAGTAGGACTAATAGGGCTTTTAATTAATTTATATAGGTAATCTTTTTATAGCTTACTTCTTTTTAGTAAGAAATTAGTAAAGTTTATTTTTTACTTATTCTTTATAATAAGGCTTTTCTAAATAACTCTTAGTAGTTATTATAGTTATAACTTTTAGAACTAATCTTTATACTTATAATTTTCTTTTGGCTATTTTTTAGCTAAGTATTATAGCCTATACCTCTTTTTTAGAAGACTAATAGACTTCTAATAATACTTACTCTACTATAGTAAGAAGTTATTACTTATTCTTTAATTCTTTAAAAAGTAATAAAGCTTTACTACTTTTACTTACTTTTTTATAAAGTCCTTAATAATAGTTAGACTTTACTTTAGTACTATTAAAGTATTAGGTAAAGCTTTTTAAATAATATTAGTAATTAGCTTAAAGTTCTTTTAGCTAACTAATTTTAGTTACTTTAAATATTATATAAAGCTAGTATATTTTAACTAAGTATTTATAAAGCTATAATTCTAGGCTAGCTATTTTATAATAGCTTTTACATACTTATTATCTAAGAGCTTTCTATACTTTTTAGTAATACTAATTTTATTTATTAAGTTACTTACTAATACGTTAAAGTAGTAGTTAAGAGAATTAATATACTATAAGTATAATAGAGTATTATAGTAAGGCTCTATTAAATAAGATTAAATATAAAATATAAGAGGCAACGCTTAGAGAGCTATTATATAGGTATACTAGAGTTGTATTTAATAGGAAATAAAATTATAAGCTATCTTATACTAAAAGTTACTTAGAGAGTTGCTTGTAATAACTTTCTACTTATAGACTATATAGATAGTCTAAGCGTTATTTAGATATAAGTAGTTAATCTATATATCTTACGCACGTAACTAAGATATTATTAAGTATTTACTAACTAGGCTCTAGCCTATTATTAATATATATAAGACTTAGTGTATTAACGCGTTTACTATATTAATAAAAAAGCTTTCTCTCTACTGTTAAAAACGCGTTTTTAATATATTATATATAAGAACTATAAAAAGGCTTTTAAACTAGTAGGACTAATTCCTATTAATATATAAATTATTAATTACTTTAAATTTATCTTTATACGCTACTATTAGTTATACTACTAGAAACACCTTAGTAGTCTAGAATACTGAGTAATATATATAAATTTAGATTATTATTAAAGCTTATAAGAGAATTCTTTATATAACTACTAATAAGTACTTAAAAAGGCTTCTTAAAGCTTATTAAAAAAGCTAAAAAAATACTATATAAAAATATTCTTATTAAGACCTATATATAAGAGCTTAAAGAGTAAGTAGTAAAGTTAATAAAGTATAAAAAGTATAAAAAAAGTAAATTTAGATAAGTAGTATAATAGAGTTTAGTATAAGTTATTATAGATAGCTAAAAGTACTTCTACTACTTATATAATATCAAAGAAGAGTAGTACTAAAGGTAGTTAAAAAAAGACTTAGCTAGCTTAATAACGCTATAGTACCTATATAGAGACTAGATATAATACTATATATATTAGAAAGATATAAAAGAAAATTCTAAATCTAATATAGCTATATTAGATAAAGAATCTATAGAGAGTATAGAGTAATTTTATATTTTATACGTAGTATTTACGATACTAAGAAAAGGTAGCCGGCTTACTAGAGTAGCTAGCTTACTAGTACTTTACGTTAGTATTAGTATATCTTTTATATAGATAATATTATTCTTATATACTATAAAGATATAGAGTACTAAGTATAGTAGGCTATTAAGTATTTTTAAAATAAGTACCTCTTTACTAATAAACATAACTTTTAGTAGTTGCTAAATATTAAAATTATTAAAGACTAAAAGTTTAGAACTATTTAACTATTTTAAATAGCTTATATAAATAAGATTAGTAGACTAGCTAACTATCACAAGTACGATGCTCTTATATACAAGCTTCACGCTCTAATTAGTAAGTATTACTCTAGCGATATAAGCTCTATGCTCTAAAGATACTATTTCCTATATAGACTAGTAAGATACTCTCTATAAGTATAAAAGCGAGCTTTTCTACTTACTTAGATAGAATAATAATTTATCTTCTAAATATTCTAAAGCTTCTTCCTATAATAGTTATAAGCCTAGCGCTTTAATAAAATAAGTAGTTCTACTATTTATTATTATAAGACGCACTTATAAGAATAAGAGCTTTATTTATCTCTAATTAATACCTTAACCTATAATAACTAACCTAACGCTTATAAAAGAAAGTATTTCTCTTACTAAGCAATCCTAATAGCTAGCCTAGTTTATATAATTTAAATTCTATACGCTTACTAAAGGCGTATAGAATTAAGTTAACTTAGATAGAGAAGAAACTCTATCTATTAATAATAGAGAGCTAAATCTCCTCTTCTAGATAAAAGTCTCTTAGAAGAGAGTATTATAATAAAGTACTTACTTAAACTAATAAGTATTAAGTACTTTTATCTAAGTATACTACTATAGTTAACTAACTAATATACCTCTAGAACTAAGTAAACTAAATAATTACTAGGCGATACTTCCCTAATAATAATAACGCTTATAGAATAAAAAGTTAACTCTATAAGCTCTTATTATTAAGCTAAGAAATAAGATAGCTTTAACTAATTAGAGTACTAAAACCTTATACGCTCTTAGTATAGAGCTTATCTTTAATAAGCTAAATAAGAACGCTAGAACGCTAAAAAGTAGTAGTAAGAGTAGCTTTACCTCTTTTTAAAAGTAAGAGCTTATAAGCTTTTAGAGATAGAGAGAACGCTTACTATCTAAGATTACTTAGACGTAATTACCCTAAAGCTTATACTAGAGTAGGAACATAATATATACAGATAATAATTTAGTAATTAGTACTTAGTTAAACCTCTAAATAACTTACTTTATAGTAAGTAGCTTATATATTTTTAGCGTTACTATAAAATATAGACTTTAATCTATAACTAATAGTAGAGTATTTACTACCTTTAGAAGCTTACCTAGACTAATAGAACTTAAGAACTTAAAATAATTAAATAATAAGAAGACTTACTTTTATAGAAAAGCTTATAAATAGTTAGCTATAGACTATAGAAAGCTTTAATCTATACTTATAGGTAAACTCTATATTAAGTAGGGAAAGAGTAATAAAATTCTAAAAGCTCTTAATAATATAAAATATAAAGGACTTAGAAAGCTTTAGCTAAAAAAAAATAGGTTATACTAAAGCTTAGCTTAATAAAAAGACTAAATATAGCTAAATACCTTAATATTATCTAAGTAGTACTTATTAATCTAATAATACTTACTAAAAGTTACTTACTTAGCGTCTACTCTACTATAGATTTTAACGCTTATCTACTTTTAAAGAGTACTATACTAGATAATAGAGCTACTATCTATCTAGTAAATAATCTATAGCTTATTAAACCTAGATTATTTAAAAAGTAAGCTATATTAACTATATAAAAGTAGGAACTTAGTCTTTCTTAATTCTTAGAAAAGGAACTTATTATATCTAATTATACTTAATAGAGTATAAGAAGAAAGAACTAAGAACCTTATACTTAGAGATATAGTATTATATAACATTTTTATATAAATATTATATTAGAAGCTTATCTAGACTAAGTAAGATTATAGTACTTAGAACTAAATATAATACTTAGAATAGAGACTTTAGAGTAAAATATTATACTTACTAAGCTTATACGTAAGTATAATTTTACTTTTATTAAATATAAGCTACTATACTCTATCTAACTTTAATAAGTGTAATATATAATAATTACTAAAATTACTTATAGACTATATTCTTAAGATCTAACTTAGCTAAGCTTTAGTACTTAAAGGTAGAGTATTTTAGTATAGAAGCTCTTAAAGTACTAGTTAAGTTAGCCTAAATATAAGAATTAAAAGAATCTTACGCTCTAAGTATAAGTATTATACTATAATATATATATAGTAAGTTATATCTAGATAACTACGCGAGTATTCTCTAAGACTATACTAAAGATTTTATAGAATCTATTTAATATACTAAAAAAAAGGTCTAGCGAGCTTTAGATACTCTTTATTAAATATAACTTTAGTAAGAAACTTTATACTTACTCTCTCTAAGCTAAAACGCTTAATGATAATAAAAGTTTTTAAGAACTTTAAGAGTATAATATATATAAAGTATAGACTTATAATTACTATAATTATATAAGATAATAATATTATAACGCTCTTTTAAAGGGGATATTAAGGTTTTAGATATAAGTAGCTAAATATAGGATAACTATAGAAAGCTTACTAGTCTATATATAAGCTAAATAGTAGAGCTAAATAGCTAGATAAGAGCTTATTTTTAAGTTAATTAAGATAAGAATAAGCGTAAACTTACTACCTAAGCTATAGCTAGAAATTATAGATATAGTAATTTAGCTTTATAATATAAGCTTATTATATACTTATAAATTATAGGTACTAAATATAGTACTTAATAAGTAGTTTATAAATACTTTAAGTACTATAATCTAAGGCTAGTATAAGCTATAATAGTAGATTTTTAGCCTAATTAGAGTAGCGTTTACGCCTATAGCTACTAAGCCTATTCTTTAAATAGAGATTAAGTAGTAGGCTAAAATAAATAGAGCTTTAAAGTAAGCCTAAGAGGATATATTAGATATCTAGTAGAATATAGAGTATCTAATATCTATAAAATATAGATACCTAAATTAGATTAAGTTATTATAACGCGTAATATACTTTTATAAGAGCTTATTCTATAGAATAAGTAAGCCTCTTATAAATAAGCTAATAGAGTTTAGATCTAAAAGTAGTAGATATATTATATAAAAATAAGCTATAAGATACTAGTAAGGTATATAAAGATATTTTTAATTAGCTCTAAGTAGTAGTAAATAGTTAGAAGGTACTAATAGTAGAAGGGAACTTAGTAGTAAGCTAGAGAGTAAGATATTAAGAAGCTTATAAACTAGTAGGCTAGCTAGAATATAAAACTTATATAATTAATTACTTATTTAGGTAAAAAGTATAGCTAGTAGACTACTAAAAATCTAAGTAAATGTAGAAAGTAATATTAAACTTTAAACTCTAAAGTAAATACTAGAGCTTAAAGCTTACTAGCTATTAAAAGCTAATAAGGCTAAAAACTATAAAAGCTTTTAAAAAGTATAACTACCTAGAAAAGAGAGCTTATTAAATATCTTAGAAAATACTATATAACTTAGGCTAACGCTAAGTATTTAGAGAGAGTAAGTACTAGTTACTCTCTAGGCTACTACTATTTAGGACCTATACTTTTTATAGCTTCTAAGAATATAGTAAACTCTACTTAAAGGTAAGTAATAATAAAATAATAGTAAGATTATAGTCTACTAATAAAGTTAAGCTATAGGTAATATAGAGAGGACTTAGAGAGCTATTAAGAAAGGGAATTAGGTACTTATATATTATACTATCTAAATAATAGAATAGTAAATAATAAGCTTATATAGTATTTATTTAAGAAATAGTATTAAAAACGCTTATAAAGTATACTTAGTAATCTATATAGCGTTCTATAGAATTAGATAGGAAAAAGCTTAGGTAAAGTTAATAAAAGCTTAAGTAGTTAAACTAAGACTATATAGAGATAACTTACTAAAAAAGCTAATAAAGTAAAAGATTTAAGTAACTACGCGTATAGTATTCCTTTCTAGAAAGTAGCTTAAGCTAAAATTAATATATTACTTAGGAATAAGACTTAGAAGTAATTAATATTAGTAAAGTAAATACTTAACTACTTTTATTAAAATAGGTATTTACTTATAAAGTTAATTAATATAGCTACTTTATTAATATAAAGCTAATATAATAGTAAGAGGAGACTTATAAATTACTAATACTCTTTACTTAATATACGTAGTAACGCTCGTAGCTTATTTATTTAGGACTATAATAGTAATAGCTACTTACTTTACCTAGAGATTATAATATAATATTATAAGAGCTTTTCTTTATATAAATAGAAAGAACTAGCTAAAAGTTATCTATAAGCTTTCTAATAGATATAAAGTATCTAAAAGTATATTAAGCTAAAGAAAGCTTTATATAGACTAAAACTTACCTCTCTTATAGTATAAAGAGCTATCTAGATTACTAGAAAAGCTTAGATTACTTTTATTAAAGAAGAACTTTACTTATTTTTTAATAGAGAGTAAAAGATCCTTCTACTCTTTATATAGATAATATACTACTAATATACTATTACTTAGCTATAGAGCTAGTAAATAGAGTTATAAAAGCTCTATAATCTATATATAAAATAAAAAAAGACTAGTCTAGTAGTTCTTAGAGGTAAGAGTTTTAGAAACTAAGTATCTTATATAATTATACTTATTTATAATAAGTATATTAATAAGATAGCTAAGAAGTTTAATTTAGTAAGTAATACTTAGTTTCCTTTAACCTCTCTACTACATAATAAGCTATTTAAAAGTAATAGAGAAGTAATAAAGAAAGAAATTAAAAGCTACTAAAAGAAGTAGGCTTAATCTTCTATATAGCTATAATACTTCGCCTAGATATTACTTTTATTATATTAAAGCTCTCTTATTTTCTTATAAATCTAAGTAAAGAATACTTTAACGTAGTTATAGAGTAATTACCTATTTATATTATACTAGGTATAATATAATTACTTATAGAGGTAATAAAGAAAGTAAGCTTTTAATCTATAGAGATATATCTTTTATAGATAACTTAGAGATAAGAAAGTTAAGCTAAGGCTATCTAATTATACTCTTTAGACGGCTAATTATTTAGAAAGTAGCTTACTAAGCTACTATTATAATATTAATAATAAAAGCTAAGCTCCTAGCTCTTAAATAAGTAAGAAAGAAATAATAGCTCTTAAGAGTCTATTTAAAGAACTATAGCTTAACTTAAAGTAGCGTAGATAATCTTTTATAATAACTAGTAAACTATACGCTTAGTTATTAGAGAAAATAAGCAAATTACTATAAAACTTAGGTATATTAATATCTAAAATATATAGCTTAGATAAGAGTATAGTAAAAAATTATTTAAGATTTAATACTTACTTATAGTAAGTATACTAGCTAATAGGCTTACTTAAAATCTATTAGCCTAATAGTTTATAAAGTTTAAAGCTTACTTAAAACTTAAAGATATTAAAAGTATAGTTATAATAAAGAAAGAGTAGTACGTAAAAAAGTAAAGCCTAATATAGAGTATTAGATTAGAATTAGGCTATAAGAGCTACTTATATATATATAGACTTTTACTAGAGAGTAGAAAGAAATAAGTAAAAGAGTTTATAGCTTTAAGACTTATAGATTTTTAAACTACTAAGCTTAGCCTAAATAGTATTAAAGACGTAGTTAAGTAAGTTATTAGTAAGATTATAAGTATAATAGCGTAAGTAATTAAAAAGAAAGTTATAGTAATTAGTTAAGTTCTTAAACTACTAACTAAAAGCTTAATATAAGTACTTTTCTATAAAGTATAATAACTAGTGTATATAAACTAAAAAAATTTAAGGCTCTAAGCGCTAAATTCTATATTATAAGTAGAGAATCTAGAAGCGTTACTAGAAGTATTAAGTAAAATATTAGAATAATTACTTAGATAAGAACCTTAAGTAGAGTATCTTAATACTTACCTTAACTTACTCTACTAAGCTTTATATACTCTTTTTAACTTAACCTTAATTAATAAGTACTTAATTATTATTATTAAAACGCTTACTTATCTTATTATTTTTACTAGTAAAATTAATTTAAGGCTAAGTATTAACTTTAACTTAAGCTAAGCTATTACTACTAATCTTCTTACTCTAAGCTTAGTCCTTTAGCTTAAGCTCTATTAATTTACGCTTTTTATTCTTAAACTTAATACTAGTAACTTTCCTAAGCTTACGCGCTTTAATTATAGTATTAGTAAAAGACTTTTTAAGCTTTTTAAAAGCCTTAGTATCTCTATATCTTTAAGTATTAAGAATTATACTAGTAAGTATCTTAATAAATAAGAATAAGCTTATACTTATAACTACTCCTATATTTAGAGTAACGCTTTACGCGAGCGCTAGTAGAATATAATAAATACTAAGATATAAGTAAGTATATATCTTAATTATATAATTAAGTAAAGAGCTTTATAAAGTAGTTCTTTAGCGCGAGTATCTAAAGTACTACTATTAACTTAATTAATAGAGAATATATCTAAGTTACCTAAGCTTTTTAAGCTCTTATTATTAGAGCCTAAACTAAAATACTTATTTTTATAAACTTATTAAGCTTACTTTACGTAATAGGTTATTTACTTTTATTTATAGTAAGTTACTTAACTTTAACTATCTTAATAATAGGCTACTTAGAAGTAAGAGTAGTAATTAAAGTCTAATACTAATAACTAAAGAGTTTAACTTAGCTTAAGTATTAGTAGGAGTAAATAAGTACTAAAGTAAATTTAAAGATAGTAGATTCTTAATAGTAATAAGATTATAAAATACTTTATATACTATAAGTAATAGCTAATTAAAACTTTACTAGTAATATTAAAGTTTTTAGTAGTATTTACTTATTAAAGTAATTTTTCTTAAACTTACTACTTAGTTTAAGGCTAGTAGGATATATATAATAAGCTATAGAGAGAGTAAAAATACTTATAATATAAGTATTTAGCGCTAGAGTAGATTTCTTAGTAAATAGAGAGCTTTTCAGAAAGTACTTAGTATTAACTAAGTATTTTTAGAATCTAAGTAGCTAAATATTATATACTTCTTTTCTAAGCTCTAAGTAATAAGAGATATAACCTCTAACTAGTATATAAGTACTAAGTCTAAAACAACTAATTATAAAAGAATTAATTTAATATATTCTTATTAAAATAGTAGCTAATAAGAGCTTAGTATAAGCTACTAGTAATATACTAAGCTTCTTTAAAGCTACGCAAATTTAAGTAGACTTTAATAAAGTCTAAGCTACTTATTAATAATTTTCTTACTTTTTATTACTTAAGTATCTAAGAAAGCGTTAGCGCTATATAGAAGTAAAGAAGAAGATTAAGCCTAGGAAAGTTAGTATAGACTCTTAATTACTTACTATAAGAAATAATAATACTTATTAAAGCTTTATTTTTCTTACGCTTAAAAGTAATTAGATTAGTAGAAGTATTTCTTTTATAACTACTATAAGTACTTATACCTTAGCCGCCTAAGCTAGTATAAGCGTACCTACGCTAACTACTCTAAGTACTAGTAGTAGATACGCTTTATATAAGTTACTAGAAACTTAATAATACTAAGTATTTACTATAAGCTAATAAGAGCTTTATAAAGTAGTATTTAGTTTCTTCTTCTAAGAGTAAAGTTAGTAATAATTACTTAAGAAGAGAGTAATAACTTACGCCTACTATAATAAGTAATTAGGTAAAATAAAGTTTATAAAGAATATAATAAGTATAGATATAAGAATAGTAGTAAGTTAAGTTATAAACTAGTAAGAAATAAGAATAATAAAGCGCGTAAATATTAAAAAAGTATAACTCCGCACTCTAAAAACGCTCTAGCGCGAGTATAGGCTATACTAATAATTAATAGATATACTTACTACTCTACTATTAGAGAATAGTACGTAATATATATTATAGCGCTTATAAATAGATAGGTATTAGCTACCTATCTAAGAGGTATCTAAGAAGTATAATACTCTTATATATAAGCTTTACGCTCTAATTAGTTAGTATTACTCTAGTAATATAAGCTCTATACTCTAAAGATATTATTTCCTATATAGACTAGTAAGATGCTCTCTGCGAGTATAAAAGCGAGCTTTTCTACTTACTTAGATAGAATAATAATTTATCTCCTAAATATTCTAAAGCTCCTTCTTGCAACACTAACTATACTAATATTAGATATAATATACTTATAGTAATAACTAAGCTACTATTCTAAAATAGCTTAGTATCTCTATTAAAAATTAATAAGTATTAGTATAAGATAAAGTTACTCTTATTTATAGCTATAACTACTGAACTAAATATTACTTTTATAATTTTATAACTTACCTACTTCTTATTAAATTTAAATAAAAGTATTATAACGCTATAAATAGAGTTTTACTAGACCTATTTATAATAAAGTTAGTACTTTAGCTTAAAGATAGTATAACTTATAAATAGCTAGTAATACTTTTTTTACTTATAATATTTTAGATAAAAAGAGCTTTTAAGCTATATAATTAAGCTTTTAATAAGCTTATTATATAAAAAGTAAATAAATAAGATATAGTTACTACTTTGATAATAATAGCTAAGCTCTTTACTTATTATAAGTTATAACGAAAGCCTTATTTTCTCTAAACTACTAAAAAAGCTAAGTATATAACTAGAAAACTCTATAGTTACTATTTAATATAATAATAAGTAGATAATCAACTTAGTTATAAAAGAGATCTCAAAGCTTTAAACTAAGCTTAGATATATTAATATTTATAACTACTAAATTAATAAAAGTCTTTATAAATAGAATATTAGTTAAGTATATACTTACTATAATATAATAGTAAATAGTCTTACTAAAGCGCTACTACTAAATTAGTAACCAAAGTTTCTTTAGTAGTTAAGTTTTATCTCTACTAAAATAATTATAGTATAAACTAAGTACTACTTAAGAAAATCTAAAGAAACTTAAGAGTCCTATAGTCTAATCTACTATATAACTATAAGTTTAGCTTTGTTAGATTAAAGCACTATAGTAGAGAAGGGCAGTGCATAGATACTAGGTGCGCTAGTACAACCTAGTAACTATAATAGCTAATTAGAGCATAGAGGCTCTTAGCACCCCCTAAGTACACCTAGAGCGATATAGATATATAGATAGAACCTATAATATTATTAATATTATTATTTATTACCTTTTATCTAGAGTTCTATTAAAATAGTAAATATCTAATAATTAAGAGTTTATTTACTTTACTAAGAGTATCTACTATAATATAGAACTAGCGCGATATAATAGTTATCCTCTATAACTATATAAGCTTTATAGCGTAGTCCTATAACTTAAAGTTTGCTATATTATATATAACGTCTAAAATATTATTAACCTAGAAATAATAACTTTCCTAAGAGAGAAGCTTATAGAGATAAGAGTTTCTACTTTTAGTAACTTTTAGAGAGTAAATAATATACTAGACTTTATAAACTTTATAAAGCTCTTACTAGAAGGCCTTAAGGCCTTTAAGAAAGAGCTAAATATATTTAAGATACTCTTTAACTAATATAAGAATAATCTACGTAAATATAAAAAGGAGTAGTTAGACTTATATATATCTCTACTTTTATTTAATCTACTATATTAACCTATCTATAAAGTATATACCTTATTCTATAATAGATAATTAGAGAGTAGCTAAGAAACCTAAGAAATACTATTAGAATGGATAATAATATTAAAATAATAAGCGTACGTAAGTGCTACTAAGCAGCACTTAGACCTATAAGAAGTATTACTTATTAAGATACTTAGCTATCTAAGTATAATTATACTACTATATAAGTAGAGAAATATAAAGTACTAAACTATAATACTTATCTATAGTTTAAGATAACTTTATAAAAGTAGTAAATAAGGTTAAGCTAATATAGGTAACTAACTTCTATAGTAAGGTTTAAGACTACTAAAAATATTATAAAGAGAGATATTAAAATAATTTTAAGAGTATATAATATTAAACTACCTAACTTAGGATATAAAGCTATACGCCGCTCTAGCAGCTTATAAGAATATCTATAATAATACTCTTACTAATAGTAAATCTAACTAGAAGTTATTAGAGACGCTTAGTAGTTTTAAAACTATACTATCCTCTAGTAAAGCCTAAGAGAGACTTTAAAAGCTATAGTAAAATAGACGAGTTAAGCTATTAATACTAGCCCTTAGATAAGTTAAGCTATTAATACTAGCTCTTAAGAGATCTTTAGAATTAGAGCTAGACCTCTTAACTATATTATACTCTAAGTATAAAGTATATAATAATACTATAACTTAAAAGATACTACTATATCTACCTAGATAATACCTTAGAGTAATAGAAACTAAACCTTACTATTTATAAACTAATTAAATATAAGATAGAATATAATCTAGTACTATAAGGGCTACTATAAAAATAGAGTAGATCTTATATCTATATACTTACTATTAAGCTTTTAGATACTTCTAAAGCTAATTAGTTACTTTATAAATAACTAGAAGGCTAGAGAATTATAGATATAGATACGCTAGCAAATAGGTTAGGGTTAGGTTAGAGTTAGGTTGCTAAGATTTAGGTTAGGGTTAGGTACGCTAGCAAATAGGTTAGAGTTAGGTTTAGATTAGGTTACTAAAACTTAGAACCCTAACCTAACTTTAACCCTAACTTAGATTTCAACGCTACTACTAAGTTAGGGTTAGGTTAAAGTTATATAGACTATAGGTTAGGGTTAGGTTAGATCTCTTAATTTTAAATTTTATTTTTTACCTATATAGAATTTTTCTACTTTATAATTAAAATTATATATTAAATTATTATAGTAATTAATTATAGTATAGAAGGAAATACTTTTTATTATAGTATATAGAAGTTTAGGATATAGCTACTAAGTTCTTATTTTACCTTAAGAAAGAAAGTATATAGATACTAGTTATAGTATTAATATATAAGTTAGGAATTCTTTACTTAAATAGTAACGCGCTTTATATATAGTATTAATATATAGTCTATTAATATTAGTATATTATATAAATTATATATTAGAGATACTATACTTTTAAGTAACTAATAAGAAAAGCCTTATTAACTTTTAAAGCGCTTTAAGTATAGAAGCTTAAAAGCGTATATTTAGTTTATAGTATACTACGAGCTTATAAACTAATTAAGAAATAGTAGTTTAAGTAGTAGAAGTTTATAACTTTTCTAATATAGTAGATCTTATATAGTACTATAGCTATATCGTATTAAATACTAGCTATAATAAATAGCTATAATAACTTACTACTAGCCTTAAACTTATACCTCTTAGAGAGTACCTTTAGTAAGGTCTTACGCGTAAACTTTATAGTAGGCTTATAGTTTACTTTAGCTATAAAGTTCTTTATAAGTTCTTTACTACTAGTAACTAGCTTAAGTAGTCTTATACGCGCTATTATTTAGAGCTATAGTAGCGCTAATCTAGTATTATAAGTAATAAAACGCTATAATAAATAGTAAGTTATAGTAGGTAATAGAGTTAAGTAAATAAAGTAGAAAATTTAGGAGTTTACTCTAAATTCTTAAAATTTCCTATTTCTACGCTAATTTTAAGTAGTAGCGTATAGACTTCTTAGCCTACTTAAATAGAATATACTTTAGTATATTTAATTTTATAGCTATATTAAAGATTTTTTAATATAATAGATATATAAATCTTTATATTAAAACTAGAGCCTATATAGCTTTATATTTTAATATTAATAGAAATAATAATAATTAAGCCTATTTTAGTAATTTTAGTATTTTCGCGCTAGCGTAGGTAGCAGCGTAAGAATATTCTAGAATATTTAGATACTTTCTACCTACTTATTTAACTTCTATACCTATAATTAATACTAGACAACCTACTACTTTATTATAACTATAATTATAGTATATAGTATATTAGCTATTAAAGAAAAGCTAAATATAGGCTAGAAAGTCTAGTACTGCGTATTAAGTTAAGCTACTACTAAGTTTTAAGCCTAATAAGTAGAAGAAGCTTACTAATATAATAATTAAACTATTTATTATAGTATTTACTAATAGTATAGAGATTTATATATAAAAAAAATAAAATTAACGCTATACTTAACTAGCGTAGTACTAGTAGATTATAAAAAGTAGACTACTTAACTTAACTATTCTCTATAAAGGTCTCTTTAGTAGTAGCTTATACGTAGTAGTATAAAGAGAGCGTAAAGCTTAGTATAATAAAAAGGATAAAGTACTTAAAAGTATAAAATTAGTAAACTATATAGCTAAGTACTAGCTTAAAAAATAGTACTTATTAGATCTAGACTATATATCTATAAGTAAGAGAAGATAAAAAGAGATTCTTCTAATAGCCTATAAGAGCCTAGCTAGTAGGCGTTTTAAATAAATAAAGAGTAGTAGGTTAATATAGTTATTTATTATAATCTTTTACTAATATATTCTAGTAGAGTAGCTTAAGATAAACCTAATACTAGTTTATAAGAAATAGTATAATATTATAAAAGAAATAAATATAAGAAAATATAAGAAAATATTAGAAAGTATACTAAGTACTAAAGAAGAGGAGCCTTATAAAGAATTAGAAGGTAGAGGTATATAAAAGTCTTTAGTCTAAGTAGTACTCTATAAAATATCTATATATACCTACTTAAAAAGTCTACTTAAGCTTAATACTAATATATTTAAGAGTAGTAAGGCTAAAAAAGAGTTTAAGAAGTTTATAAAAAGACTTACTACTAAAGAGTTATAACTTATAATAAATAATAAGTAGTAGTAAGTTTAATATAGCCTTTTATTATATACCTACTATAGAATAAGGCGAGAAAAACTAATATATTTTAACTTATAAGAACGCTAATATTAAGCTAGAAGGCAATATACTATATATAAAGGTAATAATAGCGATATATAAAGAGAAGGTAGATAATAACTTTAATATTAATAAATATTTTAGATTACTAAAAATAAGTATAAAGATAATAAGTAGTAGGCTATAGCTTAAAAAGAGGCTTAACTATTAGAGAAGAGTAATTTAAAGAATTTTTAAATTTAGAGTAACTATTAAAGTCTAATATATAGATCTTTATACTATTTTAAAAGTTACTTAGTATATAATAGCTTAGTATTATTATAGCTAATTAAATAGTTTATATTATATTATAAGATTACTTATATATTATAAGTTATAAGAATTACTAATTATAGGCTATATAATCTTATAGATTCTTCTACTTACTATAAAAGATTAATTTAAAGTTTTTACTAATACTACGCTAGGGTTTTAGGGAAGTTATTATATTATTAAAAATAGAACTAAAGAGACTAGTAGAAAACTTTAAGTTTTATTTCTAAAATCTACTATTCTTATTATTATTTACTACTATTACTATTTACTATAGATTTAGTATTATAGTTAATTATATATACCTAATAATTCTATTATATTACTAGAAGAACTTTACTACTTTAAAATAAATTTTATAGGTAGTTACTAAAGAGGGGAAAAATTACTATAATTAGTAAAATACCTAATAAGAGGTACTTAGAAGGGTAAGGAGAGAATAGGATTATAGTAAAATAGAAGAGTAGTAAGAGAGTACTAGCTAAGTAAAAAGTATTAAAACTAATAACTTATAATAAGACTCTACTACTTAGTATAGTATAGTATAGTAATATTTTAGAGAGGTAACTAAGCTAATAATAAGTTACTTATATATATTTTATTATAACTATAGTCTTATATTATAGTATTTATATATATATAGTATAGAGTATAAATACCTCTCTACCTACCTAAAGTTAAAATCTTATTAAGTAATTCTTACGCCTATCTATATTAAGGTATTTTTAGTGCCCCTCTCTCTCTCCTACCTTTAGTAGAGAAACTAAGTAATCTTAATACTACTTTACTTAACTACTACTTTTAAAAAGAAGCTTATTTAAGTAGTAATTAATAGTAACTAGTTATTCTAAATAGTTAAGTAACTATCTTTTTATTAGTTTTTTTAGTTTCTTTAGCTAAATACTATAATTAGCTATTAAATTCTAGAAGATATTTAATACTAATATAATAGAGTAAAAAGTTTTATATTATAAAATCTTAAGAAATTAATAAGATATTAATTGCTTTAGATGCGTAGTCTATAGTAAACTATTTTAGCTTTTTTATAGTAAAAGGTTACTATATTAACTAAGACTAAAACTTTAAAAAAGCTACTTAACTTTCTCTTTATATATAGTAGGTATATAGGTACTTTTATAGTAATAAAGTACTATATATTCTCTTAAATATAAATACTAAATCTTAGCTTTTAGCTATTACCTATAATAACGCTAGTAATAATAGTATACTTACTTATACTATCTAATTAAAACTTTAAAAAGTTAGTATTTACTAGAGTTCTTAGGAAAATTATTTTATACTTTACTATATTTTTAATCTTATATATAAAATATTATCTAGTACTTAAAGCTTTAGTAAATAAAGGTTAAAGTAAGAGAAAGCTTTTAGTAGTAGTATATATAAGAATTAAGATAAATATATCTATTTCTAACTCTTTTTATAAGGTAAGAACGCTTTTATTATAGTTATTTATTATATACTAAATAATACTAGCTTAGGGCTATCTATATTACTATTAATATATCTTCTTACGCTATAAACGTTTTATTACTATATAATAAAATCTAGTACTAAAGGAGTAGCTATTTATTATCTATAATATAAAGACTAGATAGAACTTAATATATAATATATTAGACGCGCTCTTAAGCTATAAAATATATTATAAATAGCTTAAATAAGAGATTTTATATAACTAAGTAGTAACTTAGATAGCTCTTTAGAGGATAACTCTATAGCTAAAGTAGATTTTTAAAATCTAAAATATCTCTAGTTATTTTTAATTAAGTAGTACTATCTTAAGCTTATTACTAAAATACTTAAATAATTTAAAGACGTAACTACTTTCTAAGCTAAAATAAAAACTTTAAATTTAGTATATTTAGCTTATATATAACTAGCTATTTAACTTCTTAGATAAGATAATAGAGAACTTAGATAAGACTAAGAGAACTATAAAAATAGAGAATAGCTAGTAGTTATATAATATAGCTAAGAGAGGTTACTTAAAACTTAGTAAATACTACTTAAATAGATAGAGACTAAAAATTCTTATTTAATTACGCTACTATCCTTAATCTAACTTAGAACCTTATAGTATATAAAGTATAGTTATTATACTATTTATTATAGCTACTTACTAACTAAACTCTTAAAATAAATTATAAAAGCTATAGTAAAGTATTTCTATTAATAATAATTTTTTATCTATCTTATACGCTATAATTCTATAAAGTAGAGGAAGTAAGCCTTAAGGTCTAGTATATTCTAAAGAAAGTTACTTAAAAATAAGTAGTTCTAAAAGCTAGCCTCTAAACTCTAATTACTATTAATAAGCTTTTTTTTTTAAAGCTCTTTACTACTAGAACTAAATAAAGTAATAAGCTTAACTTACTAAGAAAAAGAGTCTTACCTTAGTACTATTTATATAATAGCTAGTAACTCTTTTAATATTCTAAACTAGTAGAAGTTAAATAAGTCTATTTATCTATAACTATTCTAGGTTATAAAGAATATTCTTATAATACTAATTACTTAAGTAAGGGTTAAAAGAGTATTTAATATTACTAAGGATATAATTAGTAATTAGAGGTATTAACTTTTTATATAGATAATATAGTCAATTATAGTTTTTAAAGATATAATATCCTATAAAAAAGAAGAGGAAGACTTATTACTTTCTTAATAGTAAGTATTAAAAAGCTATATAATAAAGTTAATAATCTATTTAAGCTTCTAGCTCTAGTAGAGATTAACTATAATATAAAGAAGATATATAGAAAAAGTAGATATAGAGAATAAGTTAGTACTTTTACTATAAAAGCGCTAATATCCTACGCGTTACTATAATTAATAGCTATAATAATAGATCCTAATTCTCTTCTAATTTAGTATATTTATTTACTTTATATAAAGATATTATCTAAGTAACTATAATATAGAAGAAAGTATTTTAAAATTCTTACCTATAAAATTTATATAACTTAACTCTAACCTAGGTAGCTAAACTTTAACCTAACTCTAACTTATTATCTATATAGATTTAACCCTAACCTAACTTATAGTCTATATAAATCTAACCTTAACCTAACCTATAGTCTATATAGACTTAACTCTAACCTAACCTATAGTCCGTGCGACCCTAACCTAACTCTAACCCGACCTATAGTCTGTGCGACCCTAACCTAACTCTAACCCGTGGTCCGTGCGACCCTAACCTAACCCTAACCTGCGTGTAGGTACCTCGTACCTATTCGCTAGCGTAGATATAGACGCTGCTTTTACTACTCTATTACTAAGTAAAATAACTAACTATATATATCTCTTTTATAATCTTTTATCCTTAACTTAGGCGCTATATACTATATTACAAATAATCTAGACTATATTTATAACTACTGCTTATTATTATTAGGCGACTATATCTAGGTAAGTAGCGTAAGGGTTTAGATATAAGGATATAGTATAATAGATATTATACTATAATACTAAAGAGAGATAACGTTAATAATACTATATAATATAGTAATCTACTTAGAGATTATATATAACTTAGTATCTTTTTAGCTACTATAGTAAAAGAGAATCTAGTAGAATACTAGATTAAACCTAATAACCTATATAGATTAAATAATTAACGTATTAGTAATCTATTAGAAACCTATAGCTAGTAGATACTAGAGTATAATCTTCTACTCTAGGCTTTAGTCTATATATATAGAATTACTACTTATATAAAGCAAGGACTAAAGAAAGCCTTAGTAATACTATAGTATAAAAGACTTAGCTACTTAGAACTAGTAGTAATTAAATACTAGTATAGTAGTCTAAGGGGTATAAGTTTAAAAAGTAATAATAGTATAGTATAACTTCTATAGGAGAGTAAAGTTAAGAAAATAAGTTAGATACTTACTATAAACTATAATAAGGATTAGAAGAGTACTAGTATTAATTTCTATATATATAAGTACTAGACTATAATAAAAGAGAAAAGCTAAATACTTATTACTAATTACTTCTCTAGTATCTAGTAGAACCTATACTTTATAGATAACTATATAGCTAAGTTAATTATATAGCTACTTATAATTTTTCTTTTATTTCTAAAAAACTACTATAATATCTTAGTTAAAACTATTAAATTAGATAATAAGATTACTATAGTAAAACTAGAGATTAAACGCTAGCTAGTAATATAGAGTATTAAGGTTAAGCTCTCTACTCTAAATATATAAGCTTAGAATAGTAGAGCTAAGCGCTTAGAGGGTATAAATAAGAAGAAAGTATATATAATACGCCTTAATACTAATCTCTTTTAAGAACTATAGCTAAAAATTCTTTAAGCTATAGTATACTTATATAATAGAACTTTAAACTATAATAACTACTAGAAGATACTATATAAAGTCTTTTTTATAAAAATAGTATTTAGTAATAGAATAGTTACCTCTTTATAAAAGCTAAACTTTATATACCTAAAAGTATATAGCTTAAAGCCTTTATAATAATAGATAATACTTATAAAGGAAGTTACGCTTTTAGCGCCTTAACCTAAAAGTATAGATAGATACTTAGTTAGATACTAGTCTACTAATATCTACTAATTTAGATACCTTTACTTACTAAAGTAATTAGTATAAAAAATATTACTTTTAATAAGAACTTAGTATTTAATAGTAAATTAAAAATCTAATAGAGAGCTTTATATATAGTACGCTAGAGGAGATAGTAATCTATATCTAAACTATTAAGCTACTAGCCTTATATAGTAACTAAAAATAGAGTTTTTCTTAAAAATAGTATTTTAGAAAAATTAAGTAACTAGAAAGATAAAAGTAAATAAAGTAACTTACTAAAATACTACTAAGAGAGAAGATTTAAGATAGCTATCTAACTCTTTTATAATACTACTACTTATAGTACTACTTATATAGCTAATAACTAGAATACTACTAATAAGAAGAACTAATAGAGAACACCTAAAACTACCTTATAGGTAGTAGCGTTTATAGTAGGTACTTAAGTAGGAAAAGTTAAAGAGTACTAAGAAGTAAAAGTAAATAAAGTAGTAATTAAGAGGCTACTTACTAAAGGTATAGCTTTATTATAATTAACTACTACTTCTACTAATATACTAGCTAAGCTTAGATTATTTAATAGAAAATATATTTAAAAAAGCTAAATAGACTTTTTACTAGCTACTACTAGATAAACTTATAGTTAAAAATACTTATAAAGAAGACTAAGTAGTTAGAATAGTAAATTTTAGACTATATATAAGTTTATACTTATAAATTTAATAAGCACTACTAACTACTAATATAAAGCGTAACTAGTTATTAAAGGTACTAGTAGTATAATATTATAGCTTAAGATATATATATAATAACTTTTACTAGTAGGTCTTTCTAAATACTAATAGTAATTATAGTAAAATATAACTTAGAACTTAAGTAGTATAATATAATAAATACTTTAATTATACTACTATTAACTAGAAAGTATTTATAAAGATACTACGTAGCTATTAGAAGCTAAGTACTATTCTTAAACTAAATATCTCTATAGGCTATATATTTTACTACTACTTTAGTAGAAAGAGTTTTAAGTATTCTTAGAGTACTTAGGTTTTAGAAAGTTCTTTATAAACTTTACTATCTTATTAAAAATAGTATTATTATATTTTTCTATATAGATAATATTATTCTTATATACTATAAAGATATAGAGTATTAGGTATAGTAAGCTATTAAGCGTCTTTAAGATAAGTACCTCTTTACTAGTAAGAATAACTTTTAGTAGTTCTTAGGCGTTAAGATTATTAGAGACTAAGAGTTAAGAACTATCTAACTATTCTAGGTAGCCTATATAGATAAATTAGTAGACTAGCTAATATACTAATATTAGATATAATATACTTATAGTAATAGCTAAGCTACTACTAGAAGATAGCTTAGTATTTTTATTAGAGATTAATAAGTATTAGCGTAAAATAAGATTATTTCTTTATAGCTATAACTACTAGACTAAATATTACCTTTATAATTTTATAACTTACCTACTTTTTATTAAACTTAAAATAAAAGTATTATAATACTATAAATAGAGTTTTACTATACTTACTTATAATAAAATATTTAGTACTCTAACTTAGAGATAGTATAGGCTTATAAATAGCTAGTAATACTTTCTTTACTAATAATACTCTAGATAGGAAGAGCTCTTAAGCTATATAATTAAGCTCTTTAATAGGCTTATTACTTAGAAAGTAAATAAATAAAATATAGTTACTACTTCTATTAAAAGCTAAGCTCCTCGCCTTATTATAAGTTATAAAAAAAGCCTTATTTATCTTTAAACTACTAAAAGAGCTAGGTTATAGCTAAAGAATTCTATAGTTACTATCTAATATAATAATAGTAGATAATCTACTTAGTTATAGAAAAGATCTCTAAGCTATAAACTAAGCTTAGGTATATTAATATCTATAACTACTAAATTAGATAGAAGGTCTCTATAAGTAAAATATCTATTAAGTATATACTTACTATAGATATAATAGTAGATAGTCTTACTAAGGCGCTACTACTAAATAAGTAACTAAAGTTTCTATAGTAGCTAAGTCTTATCTCTACTAAGATAATTATAGCACGAAACTAAGCACTACTTAAGAAAATCTAAGAGAAACTTAAAAGTCTTATAGTTTAATCTACTATATAACTATAAGTCTAGCTTATAGGCGTTAAATACCTCTAAGCTAAAAGAGTATATTAGATTAAAGTACTATAGTAGAGAAAAGTAGCGTATAGATACTAAGTACGCTAGTATAACTTAGTAACTATAATAGCTAATTAAAATATAGAGGCTCTTAGCACCCTCTAGGTATACCTAGCGTAATATAGATATATAGATAGACCTATAATATTATTAATATTATTAATTATTACCTTTTATCTAGAGTTCTATTAAAATAGTAAATATCTAATAAGCTTATAGGCGTTAAATACCTCTAAGCTAAAAAGTATATTAGATTAAAGTACTATAGTAAAGGATAGGAGCGTACTATTAGATTAAAGTACTATAGTAAAGAAGAGTAGTGTATAGATACTAGGTGCGCTAGTATAACTTAGTAACTATAATAGCTAATTAGAGTATAGAGGCTCTTAGCACCCTCTAGGTACACCTAGTATAGTATAGATATATAGATAGAATATAGAATATATTAATATTATTTTATTATCTTTTATCTAGAGTTCTATAATAGTGAATATCTAATAATATAAGATATTATTAAGTGTTTACTAACTAGGCTCTAGCCTATTATATTATAGTCCTCTTCCCTATTAAATAAACTCTAGTATACCTGTGTAATAGCTCCCTAAGCGTAGCTCCTTACACAATCTAATAATTATCTAGTAGGAATTCATAATTAAGAACGTTTATCAAAATTATATATTAGTTCTTTTACCTAAGGGCTTGCCTAGTCATATTCTAGGTCGCACGTATATGTTTTACTAAGAGGAATACTGCTAGCTTTTTAGGCGCCGTAAACGCGCGTTCCGGTAGAAGCGCTAGACCTTAAATGAGATCCCGAGATGCGAGTGTCACCCGCTCTGCCAGCGAATCTTGGTGATCATTTGTTTAATGGCCTATCACGACAACAGCTAAACCAAATTTATCAGGGCCAACTCGCAGTAGTTTCCTTTTGGATTGTCACTCCATCGTGTGCGTTTAGTCCTGACCCACAGGCACACATCGGGGCTTGTTGTAGGGAATACCTGCTGCTGCATCCTTCTGCAATGCAACATAATCTATCCGAACGCCGCATCGATTCCCAGCGCCTACGTTCTTTCCTCGGTTTGAAGTGCGTTCTCCTGCAATGGTCAAAATGTCCGGGCGGCTCATGCAGAATTCTCTGATTTTAGAGGTGGAGAGCTGCGGGGTTCTCGATAGCACTG
This sequence comes from Pyrenophora teres f. maculata, assembly GCA_014334815.1. Lineage (NCBI taxonomy): Eukaryota > Fungi > Ascomycota > Dothideomycetes > Pleosporales > Pleosporaceae > Pyrenophora > Pyrenophora teres. The sequence goes on along the minus strand of CP060572.1, from coordinate 644,163 downwards.
GAAGAAATCAGATAAAGACACGTCGGCTCGAGGCGGGGTTGCAATACGACCAAAAATTGCGGAACGCTCGACCGATGGGACGGGACCAGTTAATACTGGACACTTGGATGATGTGAAAGAGACACAGGTATTGTGCAGGTCATTGGCAATAGCACCCACAGGCCGTCGGACGACTGACTTGCGCGTTTGTGTACAGCAGCCTGTCTTCTCAGCCGAGACACGACAAAGCCGAGACTTGAACCGACGTACGACGTGGACTTACCAGACGTTTTGGGACGAGGCACCACTTGCAGCACTAACGCCGCCATGTCGTGTAACCAGCATCGGTGCTATGCTAGAGCATCGCCATAGATTCCGACTCCTAGCATTTATGGTACTGACTGGGAAGGTTGTAGGTCGATCCGACACCTCTCACGACTAATCCACGGTACATGCGACCACATCCAGTCATGGGAAGACTAATGCAGTTACTGGAGATGCCACATAAGCTTGCATGATTGCATCCTGGAGGAATGGCGCTTGCTATGGTATGCGAAAACCGGACCAATGGAGCATTTCAGGGCGTTACATAACGGGCTTGCGTCCATTTGTGGGAAGGATAGTAATTAGCTACATTCCCCATGCATTTGAGCTTATTACTTGCCTCCACAGGCTGACTCGATGCCAAACGCTCCACCTGCAGAGATCAATACCTTATGATACCTTCCAAATGGCTTCTCCCAACAGCAACTCGTACTCTACAACCAAGTATCTGGCCCAGGAGCGAACCCAAAACACCACCATTCCAGGCGGCAGTCGCTCAACAACACTCTCAGGAGTCAAAGATGCCGACTTTGTTGCGATCGGGCTTGGAGGCACAAACATGCTGGCCATGTTGTGGGCCATAGCAATGGGCCGTCGTGCAGTCGGCGTCGATTTGCGTGGTGATCCATTCCTAGGAGTACACTGGAACATACGCGAAGACATGTACCACCAGCTGGGGCTCATTGATAGGATGATGCTAGATCGTTACGGGGCGGATGTCCTCCCAAAGCGACTTGACGGGTCACTCCTCAAACTAGCTGACCTGTTCTATCACAAATCAACAAAGTCTCGGGACATAATACCGGGAGCAATTATCGAGGGCTATGACAGATCACATCACATGACTGGCGACATCCACAACATTGAGTATATAGATGATCGCTGGAAGAATGGAAAGCCACATCGCACAGTAACCACGGTTCCGCCTCCGACTATCCCGACTCAGCCGGACCCGAGCAAGATACGGACGGATATGGCAGAAGTGCTTGATGGTCCTTCGACGTGGCAGGCCGCTGCATTCTCTATCCAATTACTCCTCCGCCGTTATCTCGAGGCGCTTGAGAAGATTGATCTCGCGGCCGAAAGAACCCCTAGGTGTCGTCTATTCACTAAGCACCGGGTTGTTCAGGATGGAAGCGGTCTAGTTCATCTACCGTGCGGTAAGATAAGCATACGCATTGAAGAAGTTATGGAGCTTCCAATATCATAATGATCTCCAACGAATTCGTACTCCAGGAAGCAACTTCATTGACCTTGGCGTTCCCGAACTCTGTAGCATTGCAACAGGCATAAATTGCCGTGAAGCGGAGCAGTTGGGGGTTCCAACAGCACGACGTGGAAGTGGACCATGGTGATGGTCAAGGCCCCAAAGTAGCGCAAGCAGACTTTGTCGCCGGGCAGTTCAACATCCTGGTCGACGGGCGCTTGCGCCGCCGCATCGCTTCCGAGTTCGACCAACATGGAAATGAGTCCTGGGTGCGTCAAATAGCGGTTGGCCATGAGGGTGATCCCCGAGTGTCCTGGCTCATTGTTGAGGTGCCCGAGTTTGTATCCTTGTGTCCCATCGAGCGTGGGCTAGTAAGCGAGCATACTAGCAAAGACTCTGCCGAATACTTTGCAAGCTACCAAATCTTGCTTTACGATTACTACATTTCGCAAGCCTCGCTTGTTCTCGAAATTCCGCCTGACGAGCTCCGCCGGGTAAGCATGGTTTATGGCCCAAAACCCTTCAGTCTTGTCGAGCGCATAGGAACCGATGCCCGCGTCGCAACAAATGCTGTCGTGGCGGGTGACTCGTTTGGAAATGGGCATTTTCTGCATTCAGCAGGCGCCATGTGCGGTATGCTAGGGCACGCGTACCGGTTCTTGGAATACTAGCAACGCCGTGATGACTCGCATTGCGCAGAGTCTTCTGTGCGTGTGCTGGCAGACCGTATCAAATCTGACACAGAAGCACTGCTCGAAGTCAGTGCGAAAGAGTTTAGCCAAGCTATACCTAGTAATTTCGGTGCGGAAAGGGGAAAGAAGGTTGCAGCTGCTAGTGGGATTGCAGAAGGAAAGCGGGCGAGGGTGGGAGCAAAGAGAGGGAGAAGATGGGCTCAGGCGCCCTTAAATCCTACTGATTGGAGACGTGTTTTCATGAGGAATGGGAGGACATGGAGCGATAAGTTGCCTAAGATTGACGAGAGGCACCCAGCGCTAAGAATGCCGAAAGCGAAGCTTTGATAGCATCTTATTCAGTGTATTTCTTAGTCTCGGTAGCATGGTTTCTTCCACGTATATTCGTCTTTTTATCGCGCGAGTGTGATACCCTCTAGCATAGGTCGAATTTACTGAAACTCACCCCTGTTTGCTCACATCTCCAAGCTGATGAGTTGCAGCCACTAACACAATCGGCCAGATATATATATATATCTCTAGAAGAGCTAGAACCACTAGCCTTGTGTTGAGCATGCTGTGGGGCAATATGGAATAGCACCAGCGATCGAAAGTGGAGTATGAGGCACTAAAGATACTGTAGTTCCCCATGTAATATAGATATCAAAAAGCCCTTGGGTTCGCGTCATGGCTGTGAGAATAAGTTCAGAGCTTCATGGTGAAGGCATCAGCCAGAGTCAATGGTACAAGTCGTGACTACAATCAACGTTCGATAGCAATTCATGATTCTTGATTGGGAAGAAAACCTAAACTTCGACGAACTCTTTTCTCACTACCTGGTCCGTCTTCTCGTCGGCCCTATTGTGCATCTTCCTTGCAACTTCATCGGTCAGGTAGGGCTCCACATTTGGAGAAAGTATCGCAGCAGCAATGAGTAGTACGCCAAATGGCAGAGTACAAAGGTAGACAGTCCTGAAAGACAATGCGTACGCAGCTTTGACAGCGTCTCCCGTTGCTGCAACAATGTGGAGGAGATTCCAGGAACAGCAGTGAAGTCACCGAGAGCAATGCTAGAAAGAAGTTCCGGTATAGAGGACTCCGGAAGCCCGGCAGCAAGCGCAGCAGGTATAACCTTTTGCGGAATATACTTTGAAGATTCGGTAGTCAAGATGGATGAATACATGCTTGTAGCAATTGCGGAAAGACCTGTACGAATGGCACCCATGACGCCGGTGACTAAGCCGATATCTGCAGGGTCCCAGAGATAAGCTGTACTGGAGAGTGTGAGATTCTCAATGTAGCCTGCTGCAATGGTGCCAATCAACAAGAAGGCAGTTGTTCGTTGCTCTGTGCTGTGGTTGGAAGCCGAGACGGCGGCAACAAAGCCTGTGGTGAAGACTGCTGCAACCGTCATTTGAACCTTCATGCGAGGGAGGTATCGGACACCGGCGCCACCAAATATCTGTCCCAAGAGGAGACCACCACCAACAGCACACTGACAGATGTTAGTTACAATCCTTTAAGAAGCCTTGCTAGTTCAACACTTACCGAGAGCCATCCAATTCTTGTAATGTCAGTCGTAAAGAGCGAAGAGACTATTGTAGGCCAGATGACCGTGTTGGCATAGTACACAATGGCCGCCAAACTAGCACAAGCGACATTCGCATCGTATTGAACGTTTCTGAACAGACGCAAGGGGATCAGTGGATATTCCAGACCCGGCGCGTAGGCTTCCCAGAAGCAAAAAGCAACCATGGTGGCGAAGCCAGAGGAAAGAGCTCCTAGCACGTGGCCGCTCTTCCACGGATATGCAGAGCCGCCCCAGTTCATGCCAATCAGAAAAACGACAAGGCCAGTTGAAAAGAGAAATATGCCCATCCAGTCCAGGGTCTTGAGCTGTTTTATTTTGGACTTGCCACCAACGTGGAGCATTTCCTTTGCTGTCAGCTGAGTGATCAGTGTTCAGGGCGTTTATAGCTTACATATGTTGGTGGAAAATAGAAGAAAAAGTATAAGACAATGGCGAGTACATTAACAATACAGCCCAGAATATAACACCATCGCCATTGCAGAGCGGTGGTTTGGTACAGAGCACGAGCAACCGGAGGACCAAATACGGCGAATGGGACAGAGGTAAACAGCACGAAGGCATTCACTGGACCTCTTAGGGCGTTTGGAACAAGCTCACCAAGGATGATGTGAAATGATAGCTGACCAGCAGCAGCTAGACCGTTGATGGAATTGGTAGCCTACAATTGCATTGTGAGCACTAGTCGCTGCCCTAGAGTTCGTATAACTCACAATCAACATGTTGATGCTCTGCGCGCTTGATCCAATGATGTTCCCAATAAGCCCAAGCAGGGATGAGCAGATGAAGAACCATCTACGACCGAATATGTCCGATAGACGCCCAACGAGTGTAAATCCAATAGCGAATCCGGCAGTCCACGAGATGCTGACCCAGATGATGTTTGGCGATGGCCCGATGGAGGCGTTTATAAGACTCAAGGTATTAGCCGGTAGAACCCATCCCAAGTACCTGAAAGCTGTCAGTGGCGTGGTTGGGATCTGCTCTATGTGCGCCTACCCGGATATTTGCGCTAGACATGTAGCCTGTTTGATGTGAGTTGATGTCAAGGTCGCGACCGCAATAACATACAATGACAGTACCGATAAAATTGATGCTTGTGAAGTATGATTTGCCAAGATCGGCTGTGTGGCCACCTAAGGCCTCTTCAGCAATATGGTCGTGGTGAAGTCCATGACTGAGCGAAGTGTGTTCTTGTTTGATGCTGTTTTCGCTAACGAATTCCTCTGTGTGTTGCTTTTGATCGGCCATGGTTGCGTGTTCAGCCATCAACATGGCAGATGAAGATGCGAAAAGAAAACAAAATTCAAAGCTGTGGATTCATATAGAGTTGTAATATATGTCTATCGTAGAGCAATGGCGCACTGATCAAGGCGCCCCTGCAAATCTGGGGACCCCAGACGCCCACGTTCTGGAAGAAATAGCCGGATAACATGGTCATGCACAGTGCCAATGATCGGGTTTCGAGAGTAATGTTCACCTCATGTCGGACATGGAGAAAGCCTACCATGCCTGATAGGTCTGTGGTATCCGCGGACTACCGGGAAGTGAGAATCATAAGTTTCCGTCTGCTTTGCTATCTCAAGGGGGGAAGCAGGTGGCGTGGGAAATGATGGGTGAGCAATCTTGGACGTGTTTGCTGACGGTGACCGGGTGAAGGTATCCGAGAGTCAGGTCTAAGCCTTGACGGGTTGGGTAGCGTTCGACAATCATTACCCGGAAAGACCAGGGTTCTCGGGTGTCTTGTTCAGGAGTTTGGGTTCGAGTGTCCCCCTGTGCAAATGCAAGCCGTGGGCGTTGATCTTCCCCGCATTTGTGTGTTCCCATGGGGAGGGGGGAACAGGGAGTGATGCCGCCGAATATTGCATGAAGCAACGCCAGATATAACAGGACCACGTATCCAAGAGTGATATGGCTGATGCTTCAAGCGTCAAGTGCAAAGCGCAAAGTCAGTACGGTAAAAGCTGTGTATGCAAGCGTGAGCATGAAGTGTCATGAGTGAAGTTAAGAATCAGGATCATCACATTACAACAAGACCTTGGGGAGTCATCAAGCAACCGCGGTACCCATATGAGGCAGTTCAACAGTACCATTGAACACAAGCCAACAGCAATTCAATGTCATGGAAAACGTCCGGGTCAACCATTTCATCTATCCCGCAATGGCTATCTGGAGCCAAACCAAGCAGGCAGAAGAATCAGGAGTAGAGTTGTAGCTCCAAACTGCGCCGCAAACACGTGATAGGGCGATATGTGCTGAAGGCCAAAAGGTCGTGATTGGCCACACGGTTGGCCGCGGTCCCCACCAAAAAGTTGTGCCCGTCGCGACCGAGAGTGCGGGCAGGCGCGACCCTTTGCACCTGCACTCTCATTCTTACCCTCATTCTCATTCTCATTCTCACTCTCACTCTCGCTCTCACAACTCCCCACCATTTGGGCACAAAGCATGTCTTCAGCAGTAAAAGAAGAGATGACTGAAACATCGGCCGATGCAGCCCTCAGCCCCGCCGATGCTCTGTACGAGAAGTGCGCTCAACGGCCTACGGGTCAGATCTTCTTCCAGCGCGACCTGTGCAACATGAATGTTGCAAACACCATGGCCGAGCTCACCGTCCTCCTCCGCGAGCTCTGCGACTGCCATCTCTTGAAGCTGATGACGTTCGAGGGTGATCCGTGTTGGAAGCTGCGAACAAGAGAAGAAGCCGATAAGTATGTCCTGCCAGTCACTCTTCCAAACTCTCACATGGATATCCAAACCCCTTTCTTGACTATCAAATATTCTAACACTTGCTTGATTATCAGGATACGCCGTCTGACGCCCGACGAACGCCTCCTCTACCACCACATCGATCAAGTCCAGGCCGACGGCATCTGGTCGAAAGCGCTGCGAAACAAGACAAACGTGACGCAGCAGACGCTGACAAAATGTCTGAAGAGTCTAGAAGCGAAGGATCTCGTGCAGTCAGTCATGAGTGTCAAGTATCCCAATCGGAAGATGTACCTACTAAAGCACTTGAAGCCGTCAGAAGATATTGCGGGCGGAATATGGCAAACCGACGGCGAATACGACGCTGCTCTGATCGAAGCCATCTCGGGTGCCGTGGCCAAATATATCGAACAAGAGACATGCATCAGAGTACCTGCCAACTGGAACGACTACGAAGGGAAAGGCGCTGTTGCTCAGAACGACTACGACAGGACAGCCGCTGTTGCTCAGAAGAAGGCGTCAGTCCTGAGCGCTGTACAGGACATCGAGGAAGCGCCGGCAGTCAGGTCGTACACACCACCCAAAGGTCCGAAGAGCAGATTGGTCCATCGACATAAGCCACACTACCCGACTGTTGACTCTGTAGCCGAGTGGCTGAACAGCAGGGAACTTATCAAAGACAAGACGGCCAAGATTGCGGACATGGAGCAGTTATTGGAGAAGATGGAGAATCAGGATCGAGTGGAGAAAGTATCCGGCACAAACTATCGGACAGTGCTGCGGAATGGTGAGTCCACAGAAAGCAAGGTCTACAATGGCTTTGTGGATGCTCCGTGCGGCACTTGTCCAGTCTTTGACCAGTGTGGGGACGAGGGAGAGATCACAGCGCGAACGTGCGTGTACTTTGCCGAGTGGCTGGGAACCGAGTCGGAGGAGTATTAGTTGACTGTATGTCATATCTGGGAAGCATAGGGTCGGCGTTTGGGTGGACATGCGCATGAGTGACGGGTGTCACCTGTGCAATCATTTAACTATCTCGCTACGAGCTTCGGCTTGTTTGGAATGGGATTATGAATGACCTTTGTTGTTTCCACTGTTTGCAGCTTTGATCGTATGTGTGCCATGTATAGGTACGACCTAGGTACCTATGTACATATGCAGAAGACGCTAGTGGCCCTTGTCGCGCCATCACGCTCCATGTCCACGCCCACCCGCCAGAGTTTCGTGCCAACGTCGATCAGCCGGCGCAGTGTCGGTCATGGCTTCCTGACAGACTCAACACCTTATCTGTACAGTAATACCAACCATCCTACCATGCTCTCCTAGAATAGCCACACACGCTCCTTTATCATCCCACAGTTTCGCTTCATAGAGCCTAGGTTCGCTACAAACGCCCACCATGTCCGGCGCTCGACCACTCCTTTCCAACCGCGCCTCCTCGGACATAAGCGGAGATCGCGACATGGCAGAGGAAGACGCCCTCCTTACCGGCCGTCGCACTGGACACACAGAGAAGGACGGATCGCGGCCTTGGAAGTTCTGGCGCGAGATAGGCCTTTTCGTGTGGGCTGTCATGGCAACATCCGCCGTCGTCTTCCTCGCCGTCATCTTCCAGCAATCCAACGCCGACTCCCAAACGCCCAAGGCGAGCGGGAAGAGGAACCTGATTTTCATGGTCTCCGATGGCATGGGTCCCACGTCACTATCGCTCACACGGTCTTATATGCAATTCAAGAACGGTGCGCCGTTCAGTGAGCAGCTGGTCATCGACCAACATCTCATCGGCCAGTCGCGCACACGAAGCTCTTCCTCGCTCATCACCGATTCCGCAGCGGGTGCGACTGCTTTTTCGTGCGCACAGAAGAGCTACAATGGGGCCATCTCAGTCACACCTGACCATGAGCCATGTGGCACCGTCTTGGAAGCGGCCAAGAAGGCTGGTTACATGACGGGCCTCGTGGTCACGACACGCATCACAGATGCAACACCTGCTGCTTTGCGGCACATGTCAACATGCGCTCAGAGGAGGACCGCATTGCCGAGCAGATGGTCGGAGAGCATCCTCTGGGCCGTGTTGTGGATCTCATGTTTGGCGGCGGAAGATGCCACTTCCTTCCCAACTCGACCATTGACTCGAGCTGTCGTGCAGACGGCAAGGATGTCATTGGCTTGGCCAAGAAGAATGGCTTCAGCTACATCTCTGACCGCGCTGGTTTCGACAAGCTCAAGCAGGGAGCGAATGTCGACATGCCCATGCTGGGACTCTTCGCCGATACAGACATTCCATATGAAATCGACCGTCGCAACGAGAACCATGTTTACCCCAGTCTGCACGAGATGGCTGAGGCGGCCATGCGCGCACTCAGTGATGCCACGCGGGACAGTGACAAGGGTTTCTTCCTGATGATTGAAGGCTCGAGAATCGACCATGCAGGCCACCACAACGACCCCGCAGCCCAAGTGCACGAAGTTCTTGCCTACGACCGAGCCTTCAACAGCGTGCTCGACTTCATCAAGCGCGAAACGACACAGACGGTCATGGTATCTACATCGGACCACGAGACGGGCGGGCTCGCTGTTGCGCGCCGTAAGTATACCACTAATTCTCCTCATAACCAAACATACTAACCCGTTCCCAAGAACTTCACACGTCCTACCCAGAGTACGCATGGTACCCCTCCCCGCTCGCAAATGCCTCTCACTCTGCCGAACGCCTCGCTCTCCTCTACGCCAAACATCTTCTGAGCGGTCCGACACCAGATCAAAAAGCCGACTTCGTCCGTGACTCCATTAGCAACGGACTCGGCATCAACGACTACACCGACGAAGAAGTGCAGAACCTCGTCAAGACGCCAGACACGGCTCTATACCAATACGCAGACATGATGTCGCGGCGCAGTCAAACCGGCTGGTCGACCCATGGCCACAGCGGCGCAGATGTGAACATCTACTCATCAGATCCTAAAGCTGCTACCGCGCTTGTGGGTAACCATGAGAATACTGAAGTCGGTGACTTCCTCCGTGACTACTTGGCTGTGGATGTGGAAGCGGTTACCAAGGAACTTAGGCAAAAGGGCAAGGGCTTCATGGTGCAGATAATCAATGATACCGAGATTAGTTGGATTGGAAAAGTACCGGTTGACGGAGAGAGGTTGGATGGACAGACGCATCTGGCGAGTTACTCGGGGGATCACAAGAAGAGAAATCTAGGCTCCGTGCATGGTGACGACTGTGGATGCGGGCATTGAGTGATTATAGGACATACAAGTGTACCTATATCATTCAGCGATTTTTTTTTCTCACCGATTACCTGGAATGGCGTTTTGGTTTCTTGCTAGGATTTATTGGGGCTGTTTTTGAATGTAGGGGTTAGACTACCGGTGCGGCGTTTTGCTATGTTGAAGTCACAATCAATGCATTATTACCGTATGATAATGTGCCGCTAGTATCACGAGATACATCTCTTCGCACACAAGGTAACTCGCCATTTCCTCGATGCAAAATCCACATTGGTAACCCCACCTATTTGTTATCATCCGAAGCAAGTGACCAACATAACCCGCAACCCCTAAACGCCGCGCTAAACAAGAAAGATATGCAGAGATGGTCCACAAGTCGCTTCAAAGTCGGGGCCCAGGGGAATCCTGCACCGATCACGTCAAAGGCGACCAGGCAGGAAGATGGGCCACGGTGTCAAGGGATTATTTACAGCGCCGATCATAACTGCATAGTCATGCATACGGTTCCAGAACCATTTACTAAAGATGGGTATCATGCAGAGTAAACTTGGAGACGGGCTTCAGACGCCAAAGTCGTTTCCAAAGGTCCCGCTGCCATAAGTCCAATCTGGCTGTGTATCCAACAGCCAAGATACGGAATCAAACATCTCAAAACTATTTGCACTTGCCATGCCGTTAGTGGGTTGGAGGGACATGCTCAGAGTACTGATGTGAGGGTTGAAATTGGGAAGAGTCGTGTGCTCTGGGCCTTCCACGACAACACCAGGCGGCGGCGTAGAGTTTGTCGAAGAGTCTGGGTTGGTGGGGTTCGTCATGACTGTGTTCTCAAGCTGCTCGGCCGCGCCGTTGACCTGCGCTTCTCGCCAGCGCCATGCACAGTCAAATAATACACTCATGCTCATCCGGCTTCGGATGATGAGACCAAGGGGGTCCTCCAACATGCCAGTACTGTCTCTTCTGTCACTTTGCTGCTGGTGGAGTTGTTGCTGGTTGTGGTGGTTGAACATGCTATTCATGCCCGAATTGGAGTTGAGTGATGGCGATTGCGACAGGCTGTGTAGACTGCGTCCACGTGAGCTCTCTTTCCATAATTGGGCTAGAACTTCAGCAAATCGATCCAGTAGGTCGTTGGACCACACTTTTGCCTTTCTTAGCGCATCGACAGTTTGTAGGACAAACCGCCGACCTTTGTCTGCGGGGAGTTTGCTAGCAAAATCCGAGTTGAGAAGCTTGAGTAGTGCGAAGCCGGCCGCGAGAGCCATCTGCATGACGTAATATGGAACATGGGGTAATTTGCCATCGCGCTGCAGCTTGAAGACGCGCTCGAGATAGGCGGTGGCTGCAAAGTACAAAGCGACGAGATCATCGCGTCTTTCAAGCCGGGCTTCTGGGTTGAAGAACGAGTATAAGTGGAGGTGCAGTGATACGGCAAAGTGGTAGAGTTCTTCCAGGTCTACAAATGAGTCAGCAAACCAACAACGATAGCGAGAGGCCGACCATTCATACCAGTGTCTACGCCATCCAGGGAGCTACTCTGCTCCTTGAGGCGCTCTTCTTTCAAACGGTCTGCTTCGAGACTCATGTAACTAATGGCAGCGCCTTCGGCAAAGCGATGGCTATTCACCGAGTACAAGAGCTTGTTGATTCTGCTTGCTGCCATCTCCTGGCGCAGACGAACGAACAGAGTAGGTGGTATGATGCGCATGTGCTCTTCATCGTCTATTTTGAAATCAAGGGTCGAATCGTAAAGTGTGATGGAAGGCTGTCCGTTTCCTGTCGATACTCTGGCACATGTCAGTCCTGCAGTTCTGATTAGGGAGGAGGGGGGTTACATTAGTTTTACTTACGTTTGGGCTACGATGTTACAGACGGCCCATGTCCGCAGGCGATCGTGTATATCTTCCTGACGCAGTCGCATTCTGGTGCGGGAGAAATCATCCGGGTGAGTGGGTTGGTGTAGGCCAATTTGCATGGCCACTTGCATCATGGCGCCGCATAGGATGAAGGTTGGATCTGTTACTGTACGCTCCGCCGGCAACGGCCAAGTGCATAGTAGACACAAAGCTTTGACTACGTGGTGATTTGGCTGATTTCTTATCGAATCCCATATAAGATCGCTCAACGGTCTCGCGAGTTCCTTGAGCAGAGATGGACGGGGTGCATATCGCCGTGCAGCAACAGCGACGATGGCCCAGAACAGCAGCCTGTGGTCCTGCGAATAGTACTCGTCGGGTGAGCGTACTTGGTCCAAGAAGGGGAGGAACGGGTGATATAGCTGGAAATACTCTGCGAAGAGTTCGTTGATCTCGCTGTGTCCGAGCCTCACTTCACCGGCACCAAGCGAAAAGAACATGGGCGATCCACTGCGCAGATCCAGAAGAGAAGTAGCAGCGACCTGGGTGTGCTGAGTTTGCAGGAATGCGTCGTCTTCGACCTTGGGTATGGTGGTGGGAGTAAAGCTGTGGCTGTGGCTGTGGCTGTCCGAGGCGTGCTGGGGCGCATTCAAGACGGGCTGGTTTGGCGTCGACTGGCCCTCATACATGGCCAGCCTCTCACGCAGGTACTCCATTTCCTTTTCCATCTCGGCATTGCGGTTGCGCTTGCCAACGCGCTTGAAGTTGGGCTGGATAACACATCGGAGGTTCTGCTTCTGGCATCGCGCGCAACTGACAAAGGGATCTTGCTGGACGTTACACTTGAGCTGCAAAAGCACTGTTAGCGGGGCTATAAGATTGCTGTGCTGAATCACTGTCGCCGCGAACATGCACCGACGGCCATGGAGCAGAAGTTCTCTGTTGTTCGCGCCGACTTGCGCTGCTGCTTACCTTTTGCTGGCGACACTCGTTGCATGCGCGCTTCACCGCGGTACTGCGCCGCGACGACGACGAAGGTCGCGTGTCCCCATCGCCGTTGTCGTTGTCGTCGTCGTCGCTCGAGGCGGAGCGTTTGAAACCTCGCGTGTGGGTGCTGTTTGGACTTGCAAAGGGATGCGGAAGGCCGGCTAGTCCTGGCGTCGTAGGCGACATGGACGGTAGCATGCTGCTTGACATGGCCGACCGATATCGCAGGGAATTCAAGTAGTCAGAGGGGAGTGGAAGTGGGGGTCCACGCTGGTAGAGTCCGAGGCCGCCAGTCTTCACCAGCCGCGCCAAAACTCAACACTCCAATGCCGTGCCGCCAAAATAAACGACGACTTGATCCTGCGCGTCGCGACCCAGTTCGCCATGTGCAAGCACCCGCAGCGAGCCGCCAATTTGTGGGCTCTTGCGCGCGGGCAAGCTTGTCAGAAATGGCCAGCAGTCACCAATCACGGCTTGGGAGCCGGCTACAAGTCGCGGCTCTAGGGCCTGGTTTTGGCCTTGGCCATGTTCACTTCTTTCACATACACATTCACTTGTCCACGTCTCAAGTCTCACGTCGGTACTGGCCACAAAGGAGACTATGAAAGCCGCTAGGCATTCACGTCATCTGGACATGTACACTGCACTGAGGTGCACCAAGGAAGGAAGCATTGCTAAGTAAATCAACACAGTGAATCGCCAAGGCTGATATGAACACGACCGCATGCTGTCGCCGCGTGTGACTGTGTGAACCTCATGTCGTAGCTTGTGGATGTATTTGTGACCCTACTCAGCTACATCCTGGCCGCCTGACGCACAAATCGTCTTGATATCGTAAAAGTCGACCGAACCAGGAGACTGCCCATAATGCACATGAACACCGATGACCCAGTTTTGACATGCTAAACACCTTGACCCGTCCATGCTCCGCTTAACGCTTCTTTTGCTGGGACTCCTTGAGCACCTTCTTGACCACCTTCTGCTCCTCGATCAAGAAAGCGCGGACAATGCGGTCCTGGACGCAGCCGGCACATCGCGATCCGCCGTAGGCGCGCTGGACAGTCTTCTTGGGGCGCGAGATTTGGGCATATTCGCGGGGGCGGAGAGCGGGAACACCCTGGAGCTTGGTACCGCAGTCCTACAAGTCGTCAATAACATGCCTGCGTGACCCTGGGTCTTGACTTACACCGCACTTGGGAGCAGTTCCCCTCTTCTTGATGTGCAGGTAACGGAGCTCGCCACCGGGAGTCTTGATGACGCGAACCTTTTGGCTCTTGGTGTTGTATGGCGCACGTCGCCTCTGCCCATCTTGTCAGCCTCGATTCCCAGCATGATATATATTTTCAAAATGCTTTCAATTGCCATTTTGGACGCTAAGGGTCGTGGAGCGACATACGTAGGTGAGTCTGTTGGACGGCATTGTGACGGGGGATCAGTGGGCGATTGTCTGTTGCAGTGTAAGAACAAATTTCGAATTCGACCTGATTGTGCGCGTTCCGTACCTGAATCTAAACGACGAATTAGTATATAGAAGAAGATTGACGCAGCAGGATGAGGAAGCAAACGTACCACTGGATGCTGTCGTTAGTAGCGAGGTCAGAGAATCAGAGAAGCGAAATTCCCGTGTGCACGCTCGGCTACCGCCGCTGCGTCGGCGCTAGTGGGCTGGGCATAAAACAACGGGACCCATCCAGGTCACGTGCAAGCATCGCAGCCTGTTGGAGTCGCGAAGACAAAAAGTTCATGCACGCTGATCACAGGCCATCTTGTCCATCACCAACTTCACACCCACGCGTCGGGGCTGTATCTAGGCCTTGTGTGCGCTACTATCCATTCAGATTTCGAGCAACTGGACACTGTCTCGAAACGTGATCGCCGACGCGACTTTCTCTTCTTCGACCGCGGCGCCGTCCGCAAAGTCGACTCCTAAGCTTGTTGCGCGACCAACTCTGTTCACCAGACGCGGATAGTGCAACAGTAGGATCGCGTTAGAGAGGTTTGTCACTCCTTGTTTCAACAACCCCCTAGCTACCTTTACCTCACTGCGCTCGCTCATTTACCCATCTACCCATTTACTCGCGCCTTGCCACTCTCTGACATCACGAGTATCTTCAGACAAGCTCAGTCAAGATGGCTTTTCCCCCTCCACCACCACAGCAACCGCCGCCACCTCCTCCACCCGGTCCGCCAGGTTCTGGATATGCGCCGCCGCCACCACCGCCCCCTCCTGGGCCAGGCCCGCCGCCCGCGCCTGGTACTGTAGGCCCTCCCGGTATGCGCCCGCCAATCGACCCCCAGACCGCCAAGTTCGCGCAGAAGAAGAGGGATTGGGTACGGCAGCAGCGCCAGAGGTTCGGTGAAAAGCGCAAAGCCGGATTCGTCGAGACACAAAAGGCGGACTTACCTCCCGAGCATTTGCGCAAAGTCTTCAGAGATATCGGCGATGTTTCACAGAAGAAATTCACTACGGACAAGCGAAGCTATCTCGGTGCGCTCAAGTTCATGCCGCACGCAGTCCTCAAGCTGCTAGAGAACATGCCCATGCCATGGGAGAGTAGGCGAGATGTAAAAGTCCTATACCATACCAATGGCTGCCTGACTCTCGTCAACGAGGTTCCTCGCGTCATTGAGCCCGTCTTTCACGCACAATGGGCCGCCATGTGGCTTGCCATGAGGAAGGAGAAGAGCGACCGTCGCCATTTCAAGCGAATGCGTTTCCCTCCTTTCGATGACGAAGAACCGCCACTGTCATACTCGGAGAACATTGAAGATGTTGAGCCATTGGAGCCCATTCAGCTTGAGCTTGACGAGGACGAAGACCGCCCCGTTTACGAGTGGTTCTACGAACATCGCCCTCTGCTTGATACCCCACATGTCAACGGACCCAGCTACGAGACCTGGAATCTCGACCTTCCCCAGATGGCAACACTCTACCGTTTGAGTAAGCAGCTTCTCAGCGAGACTGTGGACAAGAATTATTTCCACATGTTCGACATGAGCAGCTTTCAGACTGCAAAGGCGCTCAATGTCGCCATTCCCGGAGGACCACGCTTCGAACCGCTGTACAAGGACATCGACCCCAACGATGAGGACTTCGGCGAATTCAACGCCATGGACCGCATCATATTTCGATCGCCTATCCGGACTGAGTACAGGGTGTCGTACCCCTATCTTTACAACTCCTTACCGCGGAGTGTCAAGCTAGCATGGTATTCGCACCCGCAAGTCGTCTACGTTCGAGCCGAGGACCCCGATCTACCGGCATTTTACTTTGATCCCGGCATTAACCCGATCTCTTCCAGGGCAGTGGCTCCAAAGAATCTTTCTGTGAGCCATGAAGATGTCGTCTTTGGTGAGGACGATGAGGATGACGAGGACGATTTCCAAATGCCAGAAGAGATGGAACCATTCATGGCGGATGAGGAAATCTCGACTCCGGAGACTGCATCAGCAATTGCACTTTGGTGGGCCCCACACCCGTTTGACAAGCGCTCAGGCCGTATGGTTAGGGCACAAGACGTCCCTCTGGTCAAGCAGTGGTACCTAGAGCACGTTCCCGCTGGCCAGCCGGTCAAGGTCCGGGTCTCTTACCAAAAGTTGCTCAAGACGTTCGTTCTCAACGAGCTTCACAAGAAGCCACCCCAAGCACAGAACAAACAGAACCTGATGCGGACGTTGAAGAGCACCAAGTTCTTCCAGCAGACCAAGCTCGACTGGGTAGAGGCGGGTCTGCAGGTTTGCCGGCAAGGCTACAACATGTTGAACTTGCTCATCCACCGGAAGAATCTGACCTATCTGCATCTTGACTACAACTTCAACTTGAAGCCTGTCAAGACACTGACCACTAAAGAACGCAAGAAGTCTCGTTTCGGAAATGCTTTCCATCTCATGCGCGAGATCCTTAGGTTAACGAAACTCATTGTCGACGCCCAAGTCCAATACCGCTTAGGCAACATCGACGCTTTCCAGCTCGCCGATGGTATCCTTTACGCATTCAACCACGTCGGTCAACTGACTGGTATGTACCGATACAAATACAAGCTCATGCACCAAATCCGTTCTTGCAAGGATCTGAAGCATTTGATCTACTATCGGTTCAACTCCGGTCCCGTCGGCAAGGGCCCTGGATGTGGTTTCTGGGCTCCTGCCTGGAGGGTCTGGCTGTTCTTCATGCGCGGTATCATTCCTCTGCTTGAGCGGTGGTTGGGTAACCTGCTTTCTCGTCAGTTCGAGGGTAGACATAGCAAGGGCGTTGCGAAGACAGTCACCAAACAGCGAGTAGAATCCCACTTTGACCTGGAGCTACGCGCTGCAGTCATGAGCGACCTTATGGACATGATGCCCGAGGGTATCAAGCAAAACAAGGTGAACACTGTGCTTCAGCATTTGTCAGAAGCATGGCGCTGCTGGAAGAGTAACATACCCTGGAAGGTACCGGGCTTGCCAGCACCCATCGAAAACATCATTCTACGCTATGTCAAGAGCAAGGCTGACTGGTGGATCTCGGTCGCACATTATAACCGGGAGCGCATTCGACGAGGTGCTACCGTGGACAAGACCGTGGCTAAAAAGAATCTTGGACGACTGACTCGTCTGTGGCTCAAGGCGGAACAGGAGCGTCAGCACAACTACATGAAGGACGGCCCTTATGTGTCCTCCGAGGAAGCTGTAGCGATCTATACCACCATGGTCCACTGGTTGGAAGCCAGGAAGTTCCAGCCGATTCCCTTCCCTAGTGTTTCTTACAAGCACGACACGAAGATCCTGATTCTTGCTCTCGAGCGTCTGCGAGAGGCTTACTCAGTCAAGGGCCGACTCAACCAGAGCCAGCGTGAAGAACTTGCACTCATTGAACAAGCTTATGACTCCCCTGGTACAACTCTGGCTCGGATCAAGCGCTTTCTACTCACGCAGCGTGCGTTCAAAGAAGTCGGCATAGACATGAACGACAACTACAGCAACATCAACCCCGTATACGACATCGAACCGATGGAGAAGATCACTGATGCGTACCTCGATCAATATCTGTGGTACCAAGCTGATCAGCGACATCTGTTCCCGGCCTGGATCAAGCCTTCCGATTCCGAGGTGCCGCCTCTCTTGACATACAAATGGGCTCAAGGTATCAACAACCTGGACAAGGTTTGGGAGTCACAAGACGGCGAGTGCAACGTCTTGATCGAGACCCAGCTGTCGAAAGTCTACGAGAAGATCGACTTGACCATGTTGAACCGTCTGCTGCGACTCATCATGGATCACAACTTAGCCGACTACATTACAGCAAAGAACAACGTCCAGCTCAACTACAAGGATATGAATCACGTCAACGCTTACGGCATGATCCGTGGTTTGCAGTTCTCCGGCTTCGTATTCCAGTTCTACGGCCTCGTCCTTGACATCCTTCTCTTGGGCTTGCAGCGTGCCAATGATATCGCCGGTGCTCCCGAGAGCCCCAACGATTTCCTCCAGTTCAAGGATAAGGAGACAGAGGTCCGCCACCCGATCCGCTTGTATACAAGGTACATTGACCGCATCTGGGTGTTCTTCAGATTTACTGCCGAGGAGTCGCGCGACTTGATTCAGCGCTTCCTAACCGAAAATCCCGACCCCAACTTCGAGAACGTCATTGGCTACAAGAACAAGAAGTGCTGGCCACGTGACTCTAGGATGCGACTGATGCGCCACGACGTCAACCTCGGCCGCGCAGTTTTCTGGGATCTCAAGAATCGTCTACCTCGCTCGGTGACGACGATTGAGTGGGAAGATACCTTTGCTAGTGTTTATAGCCGGGATAACCCTAACCTGCTTTTCTCCATGAACGGATTTGAAGTACGCATCTTGCCAAAGATTCGGAACACCACTGGCGAATTTCCTACCAAAGACAGTGTATGGTCACTAGTTGACAATTCCACAAAGGAGCGCACTGCAGATGCTTTCTTACAAGTCACGGAGGAAGACATCCAAAAGTTCAACAACCGTATCCGACAAATTTTAATGTCTTCTGGGTCTACTACGTTCACGAAGATCGCTAACAAGTGGAACACCACACTCATTGCACTGTTTACGTACTACCGGGAGGCTGCTGTGTCGACAGTCAACCTGCTTGATACGATTGTCAAGTGCGAGACAAAAATTCAGACCCGGGTGAAGATTGGACTAAACTCCAAGATGCCCTCTCGATTCCCACCGGCTGTATTTTACACTCCCAAGGAACTTGGTGGTTTGGGTATGATTTCCGGATCTCACATTCTCATCCCCGCGAGTGACAAGCAGTGGCACAAGCAAACCGACACAGGTATCACCCACTTCCGCGCTGGCATGTCGCATGATGAAGAGACACTTATTCCCAACATCTTCCGTTACATCATCCCGTGGGAGTCCGAATTCGTTGACTCTCAGCGTGTGTGGATGGAGTATTCGCAGAAACGCCAAGAGGCTCAGCAGCAAAATCGGCGATTAACCCTCGAAGATCTTGAGGACAGCTGGGATCGAGGCCTCCCTCGTATTAATACTCTCTTCCAGAAGGACCGTAGTACCCTCAGTTTTGACAAAGGTTTTCGCGCTAGGACCGAATTCAAGATTTACCAACACATGAAGAGCAACCCATTTTGGTGGACAAGTCAACGGCACGACGGTAAGCTGTGGAATTTAAACCAATACAGATCAGATACCATACAGGCGCTCGGGGGCGTGGAGACTATCCTACATCATACTCTTTTCCAGGCTACTGCGTTCCCATCATGGGAGGGTCTGTTTTGGGAGAAGGCCAGGTACGTTTTTTTAACACCCTCCAACCTACTACAGTGCGGCTGCTAACGTTTCTACAGTGGTTTCGAAGAAGTTTGTATTCCCCAACCCCCTAGTTCGCCTACAGGAACGCTGCTAACATGTATATAGTCGATGAAATTCAAGAAGCTAACGAACGCCCAACGCTCCGGACTTAACCAGATTCCGAACCGACGATTCACCCTATGGTGGTCTCCGACGATCAATCGAGCCAATGTATACGTCGGGTTCCAGGTTCAGCTCGACTTAACTGGCATATTTTTACATGGAAAGATCCCTACACTTAAAATCTCCCTCATCCAGATTTTCCGAGCACATTTATGGCAGAAGATCCACGAGTCTGTCGTTATGGACCTCTGCCAAGTCTTCGACCAAGAGCTTGAGCCACTTGGGATTGAGACAGTTCAGAAAGAGACTATACATCCTCGAAAGTCTTACAAGATGAACAGCTCTTGTGCCGACATCCTGCTCTTTGCCAGCCACAAATGGAGTGTTTCACCACCATCCATGTTACACGACACCAAGGACACCATGAGCGCGACGACTACAAACAAGTTCTGGATCGATGTACAACTTCGATATGGCGACTTCGACTCACACAACATCGAGCGATATGTGCGCGCAAAGTACTTAGACTACACCCAGGATAGCATGAGCATCTACCCATCAGCTACCGGACTCATGATCGCCATCGATCTGGCTTACAATTTGTACTCCGCATACGGGCAGTACTTCCCTGGTTTGAAGCAACTCATTCAGCAAGCCATGGCAAAGATTATGAAGGCAAACCCCGCCCTTTTCGTCCTCCGTGAGCGTATCCGAAAGGGTCTCCAGTTGTACGCATCAGAGAGCTCCCAGGAGTTCTTAAATTCCCAGAATTACTCGGAGTTATTCAGCAGCCAGATCCAGCTGTTCATTGATGACACCAACGTTTACCGTGTGACAATCCACAAGACTTTCGAGGGTAACTTAACGACCAAGCCCATTAACGGCGCCATCTTCATCTTCAATCCCCGAACCGGACAGCTGTTCTTGAAGATTATCCATACGAGTGTCTGGGCTGGTCAGAAGCGTCTGGGTCAACTAGCCAAATGGAAAACGGCCGAAGAAGTTGCAGCTCTCATTCGATCTCTCCCTGTGGAAGAGCAGCCGAAGCAACTTATCGTCACTCGCAAAGGTCTGCTCGACCCGCTTGAGGTACACTTGCTAGACTTCCCCAACATCTCCATCCGGGCGTCTGAGCTACAACTTCCGTTCCAGGCTGCAATGAAGGTCGAGAAGCTTGGTGACATGATTCTTCGAGCAACTGGGCCTCAGATGGTGCTCTTTAACCTGTACGACGAATGGTTGAAGACTATTTCGTCATACACTGCGTTCTCGAGGTTGATTCTCATTTTACGTGCTCTGCATGTCAATCAAGATAAGACCAAGCTGCTGTTGCGCCCAGACAAGACTGTCATCACCCAAGAGCATCATATATGGCCTTCGCTGGCGGATGAGGATTGGATTAAGGTCGAAGTAGAGCTCCGCGATCTTATCTTACTGGACTATGGCAAGAAGAACAACGTCAACACTTCATCGCTCACAGCTAGCGAAGTTCGGGACATTATCTTGGGTATGGAGATTTCGGCTCCTTCCATGCAGCGTCAACAGGCCGCCGAAATCGACAAGCAGCAGGAAGAGCAGCAACAGCTAACTGCTGTCACCACGAAGACTCAGAATGTACACGGGGAAGAGATGGTCGTTACGACAACGTCGCAGTATGAACAAGCATCTTTTGCTTCCAAGACTGAATGGCGGACCAGGGCTGTTGCCACATCGAACCTTCGCACTCGCGCCAATAACATCTACATTAACTCTGAGGATGTCAAAGAGGAAGATCACTTCACCTACGTCATGCCGAAGAATGTTCTCAAGCGTTTTATCACAATCGCCGATCTACGCGTACAAGTCGCTGGGTATCTTTATGGCAAGTCGCCACCTGACAATGACCAAGTCAAGGAGATCAGTACTATTGTGATGATCCCTCAAGTCGGCAACACCCGTGATGTACAGCTCCCAAAGGAGCTGCCCAAGCACGAGTACTTGGAGAACCTTGAGCCGTTGGGCATTATCCACACTGTCAGTGGTAACGAGCCGCCGTACATGCAGGCAAGCGATGTCACTCAACACGCCCGACTCATGAACCGACACGCTAGCTGGGACAAGAAGACGGTCTCGATGACTGTGTCATTCACCCCCGGTTCAGTTTCACTAGCTGCGTGGGCTCTCACACCCAACGGTTACAAGTGGGGCGTTGAGAACAAAGACACGATGTCTGACAACCCAACTGGCTTCAGTACTAGTTTTGGAGAGAAGTGCCAGCTTCTTCTGTCAGACAAGATCCGAGGTTACTTCCTTGTTCCCGACAACGGTATCTGGAACTACAGCTTCATGGGTAGTGCGTTTGGTACGGTAGAGAAGAAGCCGGTTCATGTGCGTCTCGATACCCCTATGCGCTTCTACGATGCAGTTCATAGGCCGCTGCATTTCCACAACTTTGCCGAGCTGGAAGATGTTTGGGTGGACCGCGAGAACCAGTTTGAGTAAGTGGGAAGCATAGGCGGCGTTTGGCGGGTTATTGGCGTTCACATTACTGGGAACAGACAATATGCAGTGTACTATAATCATTACGAGAATTCAATCCCAAAGTTCATACATGCCGTGTTGGTTTTATAGTTTACCCTCTTTCTTGTGCGATACTCGATATCATATTTTCTACTTTACCGAATAACTATTTATGCTCTCGCTTGCATCCTTTTGGTTAGCTATGGAAACTACTGTGCAGCCAGAAAACGCTCTATCGTAGACAAAGACTCAGTCTGACACATACATGGGACAGTTGGTACACTCGGCGACGTTGTATTGCTAGAATGTATACTGCAAGTATATCTGTTTCCAGCATCGATATGACTTATCTAGACATTAGTATACATCAAGTAAGAAGATCAAGGTT
The DNA here is from genome assembly GCA_014334815.1 of Pyrenophora teres f. maculata. NCBI lineage: Eukaryota > Fungi > Ascomycota > Dothideomycetes > Pleosporales > Pleosporaceae > Pyrenophora > Pyrenophora teres. Next base: position 621,828 of record CP060572.1, on the reverse strand, counting down.
ACAAATGCCATTGGATACATGGGTCAAACGTATACAAATGGCTGAAATGCAAGCAACAGTGTGTCGAAAATGATGTTGAGGCATACCGTCACACTAAAGCTCAGACCAATTTGGTAGTTTTATATATCACATGGCAATGTCCTTTGTGTACTTTTGACAATCCACTAATCGATTATCAGATGGTATAGTTACAATATTCTTCCTGTTTAATGTGTTGTACAATTCTGGGTATAATAACCGTACTCGCTAAAATTAAGAGATGGAGTCGAAATAGCCTGCCAGACGCCATCATATCATGGTAGAAAAGTGCCCATGTGTCTGCTTGATCCATTTAAAACCTCATCAATACAAAATGATGATTACAGCCAATGAAGAAGTCCCAGGGTTGCCGCACCAGACGTGCTTGCGGGATTTATCGTATGCCCCGATAGTCCCGCAGTCCTATACTGATTCACCATGTCATCCCAAAGGGCCCAGTCCATGTCGCCGTTATCCATTATGGCAGCTTCATCTGTATTTTCATTCGCGTCCATTCTAAAGTCCATACTAGTACTCGGAAGCATGCCATGACCAAACGTAGAGCGGTTGTTTGCTACCATCTGCGCAGGGATCGCCGTAGAAACAGGCTGATAACTCGTAGTTCTCGTGTTAGATAAAGGTACGGCTTTTGTAGCAGCGTACTCCAGTTCGGCATCGGGGCCCGTCGTGGCCCCGCTACCCATGACTTCGGTAAGCAAATGGTCGAAACCAAAGTCAAGGAAGTCTCCAAAGTGTCGCTCAGGATCATTATTGAGTATATAATCATTGTTCGAGAAGTTATTGGGTACCCCATCTGGTAGTTTTCGCTGTTTGCTCATACCGTTGCTGTTTTGCGAAGATGAGGCAACACCCGTTCTAGACTCGGTCGGGCTATTCGGCCAGCTCGAGTGCTGAGTAAAGGGCGTCTCACCCAGCTTAGATGCTGCTGGTCGCAACATGTTATCCAAAGCTACTGCACCCAAGTACTGTGATGTAACAGACGGGAGTGTCTTTGGCGCCATGGCGTCTGGGGACTCGAAGGAGCAATGATGGTTAGGAAATTGGACGTTGTGAATGGCTATACTGGCTCGCTCGAGGGCCATTTCACGCTCACGTGCTGCTTTTGCTTTTGCTAGCAACTTTCCAAGTGGTTTCCATAAGCAACCTTGTTGACCTTTCCCGACCGGTGAAGAATCGCTGAGCGGAAACCACCAACGGCCGACCGTGGCTTCTAGAGCTCTCCACGCACGCTCCACTGCCTCGCCTTTGGTACGAACACAGAGTTCGGACAAAAGGAAAGCGATGGCATGCCATTGGACATATGTGCGGAAGAGCCAACCCCACTTCATGGTGCGAGCTTCGGTTTCGAGAAGCAGGGAGTATTCGACGTTTTCGAGCGAGGTGATGAAGAGTTTGTCTTTGGTCTCTTGGGGCAATGTTATACCCCCGTCCTTTCGCTGATATGGGTGATAGACAATCAACCACATCTTGCTCATGATGAGCCTTGATATTGTCGCGGTAACCCAGCATAAGGGAATGTTCATGTCACAGTTTTTCAAGTACTTATTCTCCATGGACTGATGGGAGTCGGTAATCCATTTCTCTTTTTGTTCGATGGTGAGGGCTGCAAAGCAGTCTGTGCATTTGTTCGGGCCCGGTGGTATGTAGACGATGCGGCGGAGGATGTTGGCAATCTCGAAGCGGAGCAAACAGAAGGTCATATCAGTGAAGCCTTGGCGCTCTTGGGGAAACTCGGTCATATCGGGATGCAAATCGGTGTCGTTGAGGTTGAGAGGCTGTGGGAGGGGGAACAAGGCGATTAGCAGGTGTGATTAGCAGTTTTTTGAACAGAGACTCACCATTTTTGTGTCGAATTGTGCTTCTACGATGGTCGGATCGCAGCCATGGTCTTCTGATGACCTTGCATCAAGAATGCAGACTTGCCACCACAGCCGCCTGCGCATCTCGACCTGAAACGGAGGCAAGCCAAAGTGCGAGCCGTCTCTATGTATTCCGAGAGTCTGGGAGATGCGTACGACGAGGCCAGTCAATGTCCAGATGTTGCGCGCGTCGTCGTTCCGCCTTAGCAGGACCATGAATACAACAAAGGCCTGAAGGATGATTACCTCGTCGCAGTGCAGGAAGTTTGCTCTGGCCAGCGCCTGCTCCAGGCCAAAGCGATAGCGATTGAGGAGGACGCCCCTGTCTTCTCCCCATTTTGCCAGGCAGTGCTCGGGAGTACTGCTGGTGGCTGCACCATAGTAGATGGCGAACAGGAGCGTCTCCAGGCCTCTGTCGACCTTGTCCAGGTGGGTAAAGGCGTCGAGGATGATGGGCTCGTGCGTCGGAATGTGCAGAACCTTGACGAGAGCTTCGACATTTTCCTTGTAGACTTGCCAAAACTCAGTGGCCTGGTGGTGGCCAGGATGCAGGGCCTGCATGTCGACGCTGGACGAGCTGTAGCCGAAGATGAAGCCATGGTGCTGCGACGACAGGTTGCATGTGTCGGGCGAAAGCGCGTCATCTTCGTCGTCGGAATGGTCTATGAGGATAGCTTTGAGATCCTCGACCTCGTTGTTCAAGCTTGCCCAGAAGCTGTTGTTTATGTAACGACTACGGCCCTTTTCAACCACCAGTCGTCCAAACCGATTCTCCAGGCCGTCGACACTGGCGTCCACGGCCACGTGTGCATCTGGTGTTGCTTCACCGCCACCACGACTGCTGCTTTGGGCATGCGGGCACAGGTCGTCAAAGGTGCTGCTTTGGCGGCGTCTCTCGCGGTCAGCGGCCTCCTGTTCGTGGCCCTCGACCTGGGCATTCAGGCTCGTCACGACCCCCTCCAGGCGTCGCAGTCGCTCGAGTAGCTCAGCATCTGCAGGCTTGCGGCTCTTGCGCGGGGCGCGACCAGGTGCAGGAAAAACGCATTCGATGTTGGCGCGCACGCAGTTGGAACACGGATTCTTCTTGTCGCACTTCACCTTGCGCCTCCGACAGGTAACGCACGACCTGGGGTTTGGCGTCGGGCTTGCGGATGAGGGGCCGTTGGTGCTGCTGGTGCCGCTGGTACTGCTGCTGCCATGCGGCTGCCCTGGACCAATCGACGACTGCTGGCTCGGCCGTCGCTCGACCGACATTGTATATAGACCAAGGGGAAGACGGTCGAGATTGTCTTTCCTCCTCTCACACACCTTTCTGACACTGGAGTCTCGCTGCACCGTGTGGCTGACTCTCCTGCGCCGACACCCTAGTCTGTTGTCGGGAGTGGGCCAACTCGAGTCTCCGACCCTGACCGACCGTTTGAGGAGCGCCCGTCGGGATTGATAATACACCCGCTCACCACGTCTGACGCGGTGCCAAACAGCGCAGACGGACTCGCGTCCGCACTCATCATCGGAAATGTCACTGTTGTCCGTCCGCCATGTCCAACTCCCATGCCTGCTAGATAAGTGAGCCGTCTTCACTTTCTTCACATGACCTCACAGCACATCATGTTAGCACCCATCACCAAGCTGAGTTCCAATCAGCTGCTACCATGCATTCTTCTCACTGCTGTCTACCTTCGCTCTCCCCGCCCACCCACATTGCGCTCCTTCTTACGCCTCGAGTTCTCTGCACTAAGCCGCTCCCTCTCCTCATTCTCTTCTTCCAACTCTCGGTCAATCATCTCCCTGATCTTCATAATCTCCTCCAGGGGAATGCCTCTGGTGTCGACGTTGACACTAGGCGCACCCTCCAAGTACCTCAAGTTTTCAAGCGCCTGCTCCACCAGTTTGTGCAATTTCGCCTGCGAGTTGAGATTCTCGTGCCGTTTGATGTTGTGAAGGTCTGGATACAGAACACCGTCGCCATTCTCCGCGCCCTGGAAGGCTTGCAGATATGGGACATGACTGGGAAGCTCGTTGTGCAGCTGGGCGCCAACACATACCGCTGTCTCGTGACACCATGTTCGTGCCACGTTGCGTGGTGTATAGCCACCGCCACCAATAAGAAGTAGTGGCCGACCGTAGTCTTTGACAGTCTGCACACAGAACCCATGCGCTTTGATGTTTAGGTTGAACCGACCGAGACGATCGCCGCCAAGCGAGTCGGCGCCAGACTGTAAGACAATGGCAGTCGGATTGTACTTTTCGACAACGGCGCCCGTCACAGTCTTGAACAGCCATTGGTACTGCTCGTCGTCGATGCCATCGTCAATGGGGATGTTCAGGCTGTGTGCCTTGCCCGGATTTGTCGCGTCTTTCGGACCCGTGTCCTCGATGCTGCCAGTGCCCGGGAAAAAGGGCCACCCATGCTTGTCAATGCCGAATTTGTGATAGGATAGAGTAAACACCTTGTCGGTTGATTCGAATGCCTGTTCGACCCCGTCGCCATGGTGGACATCAATGTCGATGTACAGGACACGTGGATGCGCCGTGAGTAAATGCTGTATAGCTATAACAATGTCATTGACGTAGCAAAAGCCAGACGCAAGATTCTTCTTGGCGTGATGCAGGCCTCCAGACCAGTTGATGGCAATGTCCGAAGTGTTGTTGACCAGCGTCTGGGCTGCACTGATTGTCGCGCCCGTATAGAGTGATACATAGTTCCATAGCCCATCAAAAACTGGACAATCGTTGGAATCGCCACCAAATCCGAATTCGGTGTATAGGGGGTCTTCGGGTTGCGCATTCTGGGGCGTGATTCTGCTCAGATAATCGAGATATTTACGCTCGTGGAATAGTGCCAATTCTTCCTTAGAAGCAGGTCTCGGTGAATAGATGTCCATGGTATACTCCAGCCCATACGCGACGACGAGTTGTTTTGTCAGCGTTAACCGCCATGGCTTCATGGGATGTGAGCTGCCAAAATGGTGGTACTCGACATGCGGGTTGTAGTGGAACGAAACATTCCAGCCTTTTGGCCTCTCTAGACCATTCTCTTCAGCTTCGTTCCTGATAACCTCTTGCTTCTCAGAATTGGGGAGAAGCTTGAAGTCCTGGTAGCTGGCAACGTAGGTGTCAAACGGAGAGTACTCCTGCACAATATTGGTGGCAGGTCCATTGGAGTGGATATAGCCCGAAGTCGGCATATCGAATGAGTCAACGACGCGTGGTTTTGAACCGTCACGATGGTCTTGAGTGCCGACAAACGTGTCAATGAACGAATGCGTCCTCGGCTCTTCTTTCCTGTCCTTTTCACAGCGTGCTAGGGTCAGGGAATCAGGAAGCGGGGGTGGTTTGCGCGAGTCCCCCGCTACCTTTTCCGCTACACTCTTCTTCTTCTGCTGCTGCTGTTAGTATGTGTCGAGGCATGAAGACAGTTTTTGGACACGTTGGAGTCGGTCAAGATGTGCATACCTTGTGTGTTTGCGAGCGTGTTCCCGTTCGTACGCGGGTTTGCGGAGACTGCTCGGTAAGACTGTAATTTACCCTAGGTGCGCGTCTCGTGCGTGGGTCGGGCTCCTGCCACTGGGGACCGTTCAAAAGTGTGCTAAGCTTCGGATCTGCGTATGCGGTGGTAAAATTAAACCGTGTCTGTGTTTCCTTGTCTGTATCGTTGAAGTTGTCGTCTTTGTCTTGGCTTTGTACGTCGTAGTCGCTGGAGTAGTCGTAGTCGTAGTCGCTGGAGTAGTCGTAGTCGTAGTCAGAACCGGCATCATGCTCGCCCGCCGTGGCTGAGACGTCGTCTCGGGCACCATCATCTGATTGGTCGTAGCGCTGCATGGTGCCGAACACGTAATCTACCGGTAGCCGGTAGCCTTGGGTCCTTGGCTAGCTGTACCTGCAGGCCGTGGACGCGCGATCACGACCGCGATACGCAAACAGGCAGACTCGTAGAAATAGTTGGAAAGATTGGGTACAGGTTGAGCGATAGCGAGTGAGCGACAGGAAGCCAAGTGAGCGTCAAGCGGAAAGAGTTTGTTCTCGTGCAAGGTGGTTTCCTCCTTCACTGCGCGTGGCTCCTTCACTCGCGCATTCACCAAAGTCGCCATTCGCAAACAACCGTCGTAAAGTGGTACCGCAGGCCCTTGGGTGCAGGCGTCTTTTTGAGCGCATCGTTTGCGCACAACGCACACGCTGCCTACGTTGCCTACGTTGCCTACGTCGCCTGAACCCATCGCCACACTCGAGCAGGTCCAACTCAAACCATGGCCATCGCAGAGGACGCAGCAACTGTACTCGAGCAGTTTGTACACGATGGTACTATTGGACAGAAGTTGGTGTGCAGCAATAGTAGCTAACAGTCGACAGTCGCAAATCTTCCAGCCGAAATTACCCATCTTTACGAGGAAGTGCAGGCCAAAGACAACCAGATCCAGGAGTTACGGGCTGGGATACAGCAACGCGATGGAAGTCTGCAAAAGTTCATCAAGCTCAACGGCAGCCTCGTAGAAAATCCAAAGGAAGTTGCGTATTCCAAGACTATTCTTGCAAACTACGAAAAGGCACAGCTACTGCAAGAGGAGAAGATTGGACTGGTTGAGAAGGCTGCTGCACTTGTAAGTATCTTGTCCGGGCTGTATGCCGCTGTTACTGAAGACAAGGCAGCTCGACCGTCACGTGAAACGACTAGATATCAAACTGCGAGATCTGCAAAATGACGGCTCCATAGCTACAGATAGCCAGATGCCTTCGCTACTAAGAGACTCGCCTGGAAATCTGGTTCCTCCAGCGTCGGCGACAAACACGGGTGCCAATACACCGCTACTGTCCATGTCTGGCAACCAAGGCGGGGGGGCTCCAAATCTTGCGCAAGCAGCTGCTATCGCGCGAATCACAAACGCCACCAACGTAGGCATCAACTCCAGATTGAACCCATCACTACAGAAGATGCAAACACAAGCACTCCTGAACCAGCAGCGGCTCACCAATGCGCAGAGTGCCATACAGGCAAATGCACGACAAGAGCGGGAGGCATCGACGGGAAGCGACAGCAAGCGGCGCAGGCCAACAGGAGGTATCGGGCCTCTCCCTGCAGCATCCTCCAACTTGGGCCGACAAGGCTCGATAGGGCCGGGGACGCCTAAACCATCGACACCGGGTTCCCGCGCAGGCAGCGTTGGACCCAGGCCCCCGAAAAACGTACTCACAGTAAAAAAGGCGAAACCACAACAACCTCTGCGCAAGGCGGCGCTGACTGCAAAGTCCGGGGTGAACAAGAAGCGGCGCAAGGGCGGGTCGCGGGCATCGCCCTCGACGACTGCCGACGATGAGAGCGTGGCGAGCGAGGCAGGCACCGAAGACGAGGACATGTCGGGCATGGGAGGCGGTGATGCAGAAGAGGACGAGTCGGACGACACCAAGTACTGCACCTGTCAGCGCGTCAGCTTCGGCGACATGGTAGCGTGCGACAATGACAACTGTCGGTATCAATGGTTTCACTGGGAGTGCGTGGGAATCAAGGAGGAGCCGCTGGGGGACTGGCTGTGTCCTGAGTGTAGGAACCAGGCGCCAGCCAAGATTAAGAGGGCACGCTGAAGGGGTGGGTGTGTTTGTGTATGTGTTTGATTTGTCGGCTGTTTGGTCATGTTTACGTCTTCTCCAAAGGGTTGCATCAACAAGGACAGCAATGCTACTTACTCGCAAGACGTTGGTCTGGGGCTCGTATAGACGGCTCCAGGGGCGGCGGTACGGTACGACTACTGAGATATGATCGCCGGGCCAGACCCGAGAGCCAGGGTGCTGCTGCTAATCTCGGCAGCACGCCCAGCTAGTGAAGTTGCTTCCCGCTGGCAGTGACACCACCGACCACCGGGGGAGCTCTATCTAAGTACTTGTGCTTGCTGATACCTTGCAAGTACCGTACAGTACGTAGGTTGGAGGTTGGAGGTTGGAGACGTGCATTTTGCAAGCCTCAATAGCCCGCCACTTACGTCTCTCCCCTCCCCCCCCCCCCCGCCGCCTCATCGCCATCTCTCGCCATCTCTCGCCTCTCGCAGCCGCTCGGCCCTTACCATTCGTCGCCCTGCCCCGGCTGCTCCAACTGGCTAGCGGCTAGGTAGGCCGTCGAACGCTCCCCCAGCCAAAAAAAAAAGGGCCCGCTGCGAAAGGGGCATCATGACCGATATTTGACAAGAGCAGCGTCTTAAAGTGTGTAGGCGGCCCCGGGCGGTTGGGTTCTTACTTGCTCGTATTGTGTTCGCTACTGCTACTGCTGCTGCTGCTGCTGCTTCTGCACCTGCACCTGCACCTGCACCTGCACCCCAGGCTCTTTGACTAGACGCTGTCGTGCATCCACCTTCTCTCAATCGCGCCAGCATCTGCTTTGTTGTTGTAGTCGTGGTTGTTGTTGTTCTTGTTGTTGCTCCTTCACCGCATCGCTTCCCGTGACACTGCCGAGTGGCCGCCATCTCCTAAACCCTACCACGCCTAAAGTTTCACCAGCGCGCGCCCTCTGCAGCCACGCCGAACGTCGTCTGTAACCTATTGCATTTTCCATCAATCAACTAGCACATTCCGGCACGGATACGATACGAGCTGACAGCGCGGCCACCCGCGGGGTGAAACACCACGCAGCCACGACAACCCTCGCCATGAACACCCGCAATGGCGTCCTCTCGCCTGTTTCGACCGACAGTCAGGACTGGTCGCCCATCACCGGCTACCGCAACATGGCCGCCGACAACCCTTACTCTCCCACCATCCCGCCCAACGGATACGGTCCGGGCACCCCCGATGGAGGCATGCTCAACGGCATGCGCCCAGGTACAGGCAACGGCAACCCGTCTCCGCCGAGTTCCGTCGGCCGCTCCAGCGACGGCACCGGTCTGTATGCCTCGAGTATGAGCGACGGCTCCCGCCAGATGATGGACCCGAGAAAGATGCAGGCGCTGGAAGAGACCATGTCGGAACATTTCAACGTGCTCAAGGCATACCTGGCCCCCTACCTGAATGACGAAAAGGGCAATCCGCGGCCCAGCAGGGCAAAGGACAAGCTGACCAGGCTGTCGGCCGTGCAATTCCAGGAACTCAGCACCGACGTATACGACGAATCCATACGCAGAGAGACGGATCGCAAGCGCGGAGGGCCAGGTGCGCCGGGCAACGAGACGCCCAAATTCCTGCTTCCCAAGAACAACTTCCACCCAAAGCGGAACCAAGCCAGACAAAAGCTGTCAACCCTGCCTCTCGAGCGCTTTCGCCAACTCGCAACCGACGTCTTCTACGAGCTCGAGCGAAGATTTCCGCGCTTTACCGGTCCCGACATGCCTCCACGTTCTGCCAGCCCGGCCGCGAGCATTGCAAGCCGCCTAAGTAATAGAGGTCCTCCGAGCAGAGTAGGCACACCGAACAGCATGGGTGGGCGACCTCCGCCCGGCCCGGGATATCGAGGGCCGCCTCCGATGGGCGGGCCCATGGGTGGACCAGGAGGCCCTCCAATGCGACCTGGGCCTGGATCGCGGCCTGGATCCGGAAACGAGGTCAACTCCTTCGGACGCCCTTTGCCCAAAACATTCCAGTCAAACACAATCGTACCGAACAAGGGCACACTAGTAGAAGATGATGACAGCGCGGCCGACGACGACGACGACGATGCTTTCAATCTGGAAGGAGCTGCTGCACGGCGCCAGACAAACAAAAGCGCAAAAAGCATGAGCATGGCGCACGAAAAGATGACGGCAGATCTGCAAAACAAGGTTTCGGAGCTGCAGGGCAAAATCGTTTCACTCGAGGCCAGCATACGAGACAAAGATGACGAGCTACGGCGACTTCAAGACCCCAATTCGATGCGAGATGGCGCTTCACCATCTGAGCGTGCCGAATGGGATCAACTTCGTTCCTCTCTGGAAGAGAAGCTTGAAAAAGCCGAGAGTCTCAACTCGTCACTTCGGTCCGAGATCAACAAACTCCGCAGCGAAAACGAGGGCGTGGAAAACAACTTGCGTGCCCAAATCGCCAAGCTCGAGTCCCAGCCCCGCCGGCAATCATTCGAGGATGGTGATGGCAACTGGAGACAACGATGTGAGGAGCTCGAGCAAGAACTGAGCGAACAACAGCAAGTGGCCGAAGAAGTCCGGAGGGATGCGTCCGTATTCCTGCAAGAAATGAAGGAGTTGTCAGCTCGCAGCGATGCAGCCGCCGAAAAGGAAGAGCGAATGGCAAACCAGGTTTCGACACTTGAAGCTGAGCTGAAGGACTGGAAGTCTCGATATGCGCGTGCGAAGACGCAACTCAGGAATCTCAAGGCATCTTCCATGGGCCTGTCACAGCTTGTGTCGCTAGACGTTAACAGCTACGCGCGCGATACTAGTTTTACATCGCCCGATGGATTAGTCAAAGATGTTCATGTGACCAAATTCCAGCTCAGTATCGACGAACTACTGCAGACGGCAAGAAGAGCAAACTCGGAACAAACCCTCGAAAGTATGCGGCATGTAGTCAAGTGTGTGCGAGCTATCACGGGCGATATCGACAGTACTCCACTTTCCCAGCTCCAATCGCCCAGTAGCAGCGTCAGCGGCGATATTCTAGCAAGTCCCGAGAGGCAGCAAACCAAACTCAAGTCTCGTGTCAGTGCTACGGCGAACAATCTCATCACAGCCACCAAGAACCACGCATCATCCTCTGGACTGTCACCAGTCAGCCTACTGGATGCTGCCGCTAGTCACTTGTCTACGGCCGTTGTCGAACTGGTCAAGCATGTCAAAGTACGACAAACCCCAGAAGATGAGCTAGATGCAGAAGACGAAGACGCCGACAGGCCCATGCCTCTGAAACCCAACGGAAATGCCAGCTACGGCGGTGCGTATCCACCCAACAATGTCAATGTCAATGGCAACGGCAGTGCCGCTACTGCAAATTACGGTCACCAACGTGGCCGTAGTAGCAAAGGTGGCAGCAGCGACACGACGCGATACAGCAACTACAGCTCGCCTTACAGTGGTTACGATCGTCAAAGTGCAGGCATGACCGGTACGAACGGCATGAACGACAGCGGCATGCTTGAGTTCAAGGTACGTTCCTGAAAAAAAAAAGTACCAAAGGCAGCAGCAGCACATTGACGATGGCAGAACTACCTCGAAGACCAGACAGCCCTCCTCGTCCAAAGCATTCAGCCATTGGTCAACCTCATCCGCTCAACGCCGGATTCTTCGCCTGCCGATGAGCAGCAAATTTATCAATACATCCAAGACATCTCGCGAGCGGTCGATGACACCGGTAATAAGACTTACGATGCTGTGAACCAAATCTCCAATCCTGCTTTGAAGAAGCATACTATACCCGTTGTGGAAGTGCTCGATGAATGCAGACAAAATATGCTTGCTGTTGACATCAGGGACGGGGGCCGCGAGCGGATTCCGCCACTTGCCTTCAAGATAGCCAGAGCTCTCAAGGTATGTGCATGAACTAAAACATGGTCAATACTCGCGTTTGCTCACTACTCACCAGGAGCTCGTACTCCGCGTTGACCGCATCGAGTCTGGCGAACTCACCGTTGACCAAACACTGAAGATTGAGCTATGATGTCACCCGACACATACATAGCGATACAACATTTAACCGCACCCTATATCTTGAGTCTTTACAGCGGCCTTTTCTTCCACGTCGATAGAATCGACATCGGACTTCATGTCTTCTTTTAGTCCTGGCAGTTCGATATCCCAGCGAGCGGTGCTCTTTTTGCTCGTTTTTGCTAGCGCTTTTGTTTTACTGTTATTTCCTGTACTGATTCCCGGATACCTACTTCTTGGCCTGCTACAGGTTCACGAACATGCGATGATCAAGATAATCTCTTTAGCTATTATCTGTATTTATGACGGTAGCAGTTGCCTCGCAAGCTATTGTTTGGTTATGGGGCATAGATGTTGGTATAGGATGTTGTTGTCTTTGGAAATAATGGCACTACTTGGATTGAGGGATGAGGTGAGGTATTATGATAAAGGACGGCGGTGGTATTGTAATGTAGCGGCAATCGGCCAGATCAGAGTCCCACAAGGGAAAGATAGTGCGGTTTAATACTCTCGGTCACGTAGTCACATGATGAACGGTGCATTTGACTCTGATATATGTGCGTGTGCGCAAACGTGCTTGTGTAGGCGTGTGTGGCTTGCGTGTGTCGTAATCTGCTCGCACAGCCACAGCGCTAGTGGGCCTGCCTCTCCCCGCCTCGGCATCCGCGCCAAATGTCAATCGTTAATTCTGGCCGCCCCTGGATGCGCCAGCCCTCCTGACCATCTGCTTCAGGCCAAAACGACCGACGTTTGTAGTACTAAGAAAAAATGCCGCCAAACAATGACGTCATCATACAGCTGGTACGCGTGTGCGGCCCAATGGGGCTGCCACCATCACATGCGCAGTCACAACTTCGTTGTACTAATACTAGCCTCTCCGCAGTCCAAGTTACAGTTGACAGGTCATCACTTGGCTTTCTTTCAGGTGAAGAGAGATTACACCTCAACTACCAACACTAGGAAATCACAAGCATTAACAAAGACCATTCGGGAGCACTATGGCACAGCAAATGGCCCCAGCGTGGCCCACGCAGCAGCGGCCAGTATACACCGACACTATCCTCACAATCACAGACAGCAGTTGTGCTGATCCCTATGTGATATGGGACAAAGGCACATACTATATGACCTTCACCTGCGGCGGACACATTGAGATTTGGTCGGCAGATTCACTCTTCGAGTTTGAGAAGAAGTGCAAGAAGAACGTCGTCTGGCGTCCTCCACCAGACCAACCCTACTCGGCAGACCTCTGGGCTCCGGAACTTCATTCTATTCACGGCCGTTGGTATGTCTACTTCGCGGCAGATGACCCGAAGCACGGAAATAAGTCGCATCGTATGTACGTCCTCGCTGGACCGCCCGCAGACGAAGACCCTCTCGAACCTAGTAAATGGAACTTCTTCGGTCGTATGGGTGGGCTGCCTGAAGACCAATGGGCTATTGACGGCACAGTCATCACATTGGGTGGTTCCATGCTTTTTGTCTACTCTGGCTGGCCGTTCGGTACCAACGCCGACGAATCGCGTCAGGAGATCTACATCATCGAGATGACATCACCGACAGAGTGTACAGGCCGTCCAATCCGCATCAGCACGCCCGACCTTCCCTTCGAATTCTCCGGTACCAGTGGCATCAATGAAGGTCCACAATTTCTCTGCTCACCGGATGGTCGCTGGATGGGCATCGTGTATAGTTGCGCTGGAAGCTGGACACATGAATACAAGATGAATATCCTTTATTACACCGGTGGCCATCCTCTGGACCCTCATTCGTGGTGCAAATCCAACACGCCCCTTCTCAAAGCTGCTCGAGACGATTCCCCGCCCTACGGTCCTGGCCACGGCAACTTTGTCCTAGTAAATGGGCCAGGTGGACCAGAAGTGTGGGGTGTGTTTCATGCCACGGATGCAAAGACAGGTTGGGAAGGCCGCAAGGCCCGCCTCATGCGTGTGGGATGGGGCCACGGCGGACCTTTCATGGGCTCTGGTGAATGCGGGAGGTGCTGTGGTGAGGTTGAGCATTTCATCCAAGGTTGTCCTGGAGGCGCCTGTGGAGGTCAGGGACACTGTGGAGGTGCAGGGGGTGCGGGTGGTACATTCTTGGAACCTGGTCAGTCTGGGGGACATCAAGGTGGAAGCGGAAATGCGACCGAGGATCTGAAGAGAGAGGTGAAGAACTTGGTCAAGGGTGGAAAAGGGCTTATTAGCAAATTCCTCAAGTAGAGTCTGTACAAGTAGAGTTTAGGGTCTGCAAAAGTGAAGATGGTATGGCTGAGTGGCAGGTCTGTGGCTCAATACGCCTAGTCTCTTGTGGTGCGATAGCTGTGTTTGCACATGATAGTTATCTGGAAAACCAGAGCATTGTCAGTGTGTGTGAGAACATGTTCTCTGTGTAATACTCGGTTACACTCGAACAACATAAGTATATCAATCTATAACCTCTTACGTTTCTACTTGACCTCCAAAGCTTCGTAGATAGCCTTGACAAAAGCGTTTGTCCTCGGATTGCCCATGCCCATCTTCTCTCCTTCTTCTGTATTCTGTCCGAATCCTGCATTGTCCATCTTGTTCATGACATATGAAATTGTCATCCGATTCTCCAAATCGACGATAGCTTGACTACCTCCCCAGCCTCCCCAACTCGCCACTCTCCCCTCTGGTAGATTCTCAAACATTGTGGCCGGAGCCGACAGCCCAAAGCCCAGACCAAACTTTACAGGTGCGCCCATGACGAGATCAGTACCGTGTTGCTGCGTGACGAATATTTTCTCGAGCGTCTTCATCGAAAGGACGGACTCATCTTGAAGCGAGAGGGGCGCGAGCAGACGAACGAGAGCCCTCGCATTACTGAAGCCGTTTGCGGCCGGAACTACGGAGCCACGCCAGAGTTCCCCGTTAGCATCCTCCGCATTCAAGCCCGGGTTGGTTGCCAAAGTCCTGAATCCGAAACTACTCTGGTCTTTGAACATGGCCGGCACATCCTCGGGCTTGAATGACGGGGGAGGAATAATCTGCGCAACACGTTGCCAGTCCTCTTTTTTGGCTCCGTACTGAAAGTCGGCGTTTAGCGGGCCCGCCAGTTCCCTTGTGACAAAGTCTTGGAGTGAGACTCCTGTGACGCGACGCACGAGCTCGGCGAGGAGGTGGCCCATGGTGAGGGCATGGTATCCCATTGCAGTACCGGGTTCCCACCATGGGGCTTGCTGCTCAAGGAGCTTTGTGCTTTTCTCAAAGTTACATACATCCTCTATGGTAACCGCTTCCTGCCACCCGCTAAGCCCCGCCGCATGACTCAGCACGTGTCTTACTTCGACGTTTTGCTTGCTATTGACGCCGAACTCGGGCCAGTATTTCGTCACCTTTTCAGTGGGGTCGAGTAGCCCGCGGTCAATGCATACGAGGGCTGCGAGGGCCGTGATGGTTTTCGAAGACGACCAGACGCACGTTACCGTGTCTTTCTCCCAAGGCTGGGTTTGCGCAGCGTTGGCGTAGCCACCCCAGATGTCGACGACGTTGGTACCATTGATATTGACACAGACGGATGCTCCCAGTTCGCTACCGGAGTCGAGAAAGGTTTGGAAGAGGTCACGCACTTTGGCGAAGCGCGGGTCGTTTGTTCCTTGGACTTGGGCCATGATGTCCTAACTAGATGGGCCCAAGGACAAAGGTGTTGGTGTCGTTTATTAATCAACTCGCAGCGAGGGGAATGTAAGCTTGATAAATATGCGTGTTCCTGACAAATACATACCTCGGTTATCTTCGACAGCCAATAACTCATGGGCCAGGACACTTGTCCCAATCATCTGCAGTGCAAACTAGCAACGTACGATATGTACATATATTAATTCGTCCGCCGCTCGCTCTATCCTTGGGCTGGGCCATGCAAGGCACGCCGTTTGGCTGCGCCATATAAGGCATCCCAGTCCCACTATATATAGTTGCAGTTCCGCCAGGTTCCGAGATGTGGAAATCTGCTCAAAGCAGGTACGATGCGGAAATTTCTCTGGACAGTATCTTTTGGACATCTCGACAACATCGAATACTTAACAGGCTATAATTCAACGACTACTATAGGTGTTAAACATAACAGGGCTTATCTGAACACCTAAGAACCGTATTCTTCGCCTATAGTAACCTTTGTATGCTAGTATGCCACCAGCCTTGGCGGTGTTGCACATTGTTGTGTTTGTGAGCACTATCAACACACAGACCAGAACATTCAATGTGAGTATTGTAAACCAATGAATTCTGCTTCATCCAGATACGCCCATAGCAATTCAAAAGAGTGTTTGTATCAGCATAGACATGCTTCTAAAACCGACAGACGACATCCCTCCTACTCAGGGCACCTGCAATTGCCTCACAAAAGATAGATCGAATCCCACGTGACGCTTTTCATTGGTCGGACCCTTTGCCTTTCTGTCATTTCCCTGGACCGCCTTGTTGTGAGGCCTACAAAGACTCAGGTTCGGTCCGTGGCTGAGTCCTTTTCCTTGGGATTGAGCTTGAGCCTGAGCTTGAGTTTTGGTAATTTTGGCGGCTGCTCAGGGCACCTTTGCTTATTTTTCAGGGGGAAGATGGAACCTACTATCTCCTTGTTGCTCACGTATGGCTTGGTGGGTACCAACTCTCCGTATTGTCTCATATCCCTTTCTACCATGAACCCTTCAGCCAGCAGTGAATTGTACAGCCCCTCTTCCATTAGATCTGGTGGAGATGGTGGCTGACTAATGGTATGTGTTGCTAGAGGTTCCTTAAAGAGTGGAAGTCTAAAGTTGTGCTCATCTTCGTATATCTGAGCTAGTAGTGAGAGTTTGCAGAGCTTGGGAGATGCTGTCGACATACCCCTACAGGCGATGCTATGAGGGTTCTCGGTGCGTCGATAGTCGCTGGAGACATCCGGCGAGTGGTCACTCGAGGTATGCTATTCTCTGGGATGCGGGTCGGACATGACTGTATCTTGGCTTGGCCGGTCATCTGGGGGTATCGAATTCGGTATGGGTAGCGCCAACTGCTCTTCTAAGAGACTCCCAACCCATGTTTCGGACGCTGGACTTGTAGGTGACTGTTGCCTGCCCAAGTACAAAGCGTTTCGGTACACCTCATGTATCTTCAAGTGGGTATATGCGTCGGTGGGCAAAGGCCAAAATTTGTCGGCGATATAGCGACACAAGTCTAATTCCAAGGCGCCTCGCTTATCTTCAGCCACCTGGTCCAGGTTATTGACAATGAACCTGCCGACCGGTAGCAATCTGTGCTTGAGACTCTGGGCGTAGCGCTGTGTTCGTATACGTGGATTGGGCGGCGGTAGGTTCTCGGGCGTCAGCGCCTTCAGCCTGTTGAGGTCCTTCAGGATGGGTGCAAGTATCGATATCACATTCATGTCGAGCGTGCTGTCTTCTGCTTGAGATACTGTCGCATTCGACAACTGCCAATCGCGATAAAGCTTGCCTTCCTTGAAAGAGTCAAAGACAGACCGTTTGTGGGGTATATTTCTGGGAAGCGATAAAGTAGGAATACTTGGCAAGTCTATCTCAGCCAAGGACGCTTGATGTGATGGTGTTTTCGAAGACCATGTTGAATCAACGACGGCTCCTTTGCGATCAACATGCATGGCTCGGTGGTGGCTGCCTCTATGGTCTTTGTCGGCTAATGCCAGCGCCTCAGTGCGGCCGGAGCCTTTTGTTCGGAGTAGTGGCGTGGTATCCGTGGCAGCTTCTTCGTCATGAGTCGGCGGGCGCGGGCCAAATGCCCATCGTACACCATAGTCGAACATGGTCTTGTAACTTTGAGCAAACAGGTGGATAATTAGAGAAAGAATAGCTGGCACACCGGGGATCAAGTGATTGAAGACTATAAATCTGGTAGGCGTAAGCTAAGACGACCCACTTACGTTGTAGCAAACTATTTGTGACCGGTTGAATGTAACATTAGAACTAAATAGTGTGGGGGTTAAATGTAGCTGCGGTTTGCTGTCGCGACGTAGAGTGGGCGACGTATGAGGCAAACGCGGAGCCACGGACGGGTGCGCGCGACAAGTTGGGGATGAACAAAGCAGATAGGCTGTATGCAAATAGGGAAATTAAAAAAATCACAGCCAAAACTTACACATATCTACCACCCCGCCATGACTACGGCTATAACTACTCTTTCAACCACTGCAAGTTCACTGCGCTGACACATCTCCGACTACCCTCCCTCTTCCAACCCAGCAAGTTCTCCATACCCAACCTCTCAAACCCCACATGGCTTTCTACACTCGCGCCCGCCGTATGACTCAATACCATGACATTGTTTCTCTTGGCCAACAGGGGATTCACATTTGGTTCATCCGCATGAACGTCCAAGCCCGCTGCCGCCACAATTCCCTTCTCCATCGCCTCAATCAGCGCATTCTCGTCAATCAGCTTCCCCCTCGCAATATTAACAAGACTGGCCCCTTTCTTGAACTTTGAAAACTGCTCCGTAGAAAGCAGTGTCTCTCCTTCAAACGGCGTAGCCACAAGTACACAATCAGAACCGGACAAAAGCTCATCCAGCGTGGCGCACCACCTAGCTCCCACCTCCTTCTCTCTCTCCTCCATCCTGACAACGTCATAATATGCAATCTTCATCTCAAATGCCCTTGTCGCCTTCTGTGCAATTCGAAGACCAATACGCCCAAGTCCGATGATGCCAAGCGTACTACCGTTGGGATTGTGTGTTACAGCCGCAATATTCTGGTTGGCATTGCGGAATTCCTGGGGGTCGCAAGATCTTGCTGCAAGGAAAGACCAGGGTATATTGCGGTAGCAGGAAAGGATAAGCACTATAGCCGTGTCGGCAACAGATTCAGTGCATGCGGAGGCGCTATTGCAGTATATGGTTCCGTGGGCGGCGAGGGCACGGGTGTCAACCCAGTCGAAGCCTGCGCCAGCTGAAGCATAGATTTTACAAGAATTGGGGAGAAGGGAACTAAGGGTTGTCAGATTGATTTGTGTTGGGTGACGATGGGAGGTAAAGAACCATACATGAGTTCTTCATTCCAGTCACCCATCTCGCCACCCGTATTCCAGAAGGGCCTGTACAGAGCTACGAAGTCTCCCCATTGATTTTCCGCCAAGGCCTTTTTGAACTCTGGTCTTTTCATCGAGTAAGTCCTCACAATATTGAACTCCCTCTTTAGTTCCTCGTACAATTCGTGGTTCCACTGTATATCGTCGCCTAGATGTAAAATAGTAGGTTTCGAGCCGTCTATTTCAAGTCGATTTGTTGAATACGTATCGGGAGCCATGTCGTGCGAGGGCGGTACAAAACAGACAAGAAATGTGGCTGTAGAATAAGTACGCAAAGCAGGAATAAGAAACCCAGGAATATGTACAACGTGGTAGCCGCCTTGAAGATACTCGGTATGACTCGTCTCTTATTATGATCACGCGCGGTCTAAATACCGAACAGTCGGGTTTACCGTCAACTCAACAAACTTCTGTGTGGATACTTCCCCTCTCGGAACAGCACGGGACGTGGTTTGTCCACCGAAACGCACAGGGAACAAGAGACGTGGGAAAGTGACGAAAGACGATGAAAGTAAAATAAAGGCACATGTATACGGGATTTGTTCGACGTTGTACAGTAGTGAAATGGAGGGGACTGCATGTACATGTGTAGGCGGCGTGGCATGCATATGCGGGGCAACAACACCCCTGTGCATTCGAGAGCGGCGAAGATAAGATTATCGATACCGGATAGCAAAGTGCGTGGCAACACGCAGAAAGCAAGCGCTGGCTCACTTCAGTGTGCGCATTGATGAGTCTTCAACCATGTCTCGGGGTGGAATAAGAGACGAAGAGACTGAGGGGGAGTCCTTATTAACCACAAAGACGTCTGATATGGGATGGTTGCCATACTCCGGAGAGCCAGCACCTCCACTGTCGACCCGGGCTACGCGTGTTTAGTCTTGCAGACGCCGGCACGTCTCATGTGCTATGCGAAGGCGTTATGCCGTCATCATCATCATCACCGCCCTTCTCTCCATCCTATGGGTATCAGGGCGGCCGCAACCTGTCCAACGCCACGCTCCGTCGCAAGAAGATTGAACTGAGCAGATGCATTCCTTGTATCCTGGATCTCGAGCCGTATTCCCAGACCGTTGAGATATTTCCGGACTGCAGGCGCAATCGGCGTCGTTTGGGGCCCCGTACCGATGATCAGAATATCTATCGCAGGCCATCAGCTTTGTTCTCGGTCGTCTCTTGGGAACATGGCATACCAGGCTTCGGATATACAAGCTCCAACACACCCCAAGCCCCCTCGTGTACTTCCCACTGCCCCCGTGCGTTCAACAGCTTCCCGGTCATGGCATCCTCGCCAGTACCGCCTTCAGCAATGGTTCCCTCTTTCCTTCCCTCGCGTAGCCATGGCCGCCACCGGAATGCTTCGCCACCTACCAACAGGATACCGCTACCGCTTATTCGCATCTGATTGTTGAGTGCGAAACCATCACTTGTACAGGCGTCGATTGATGTGGCAGGCGCGACGGTGTTGCGTAGGACATCGAGAGCGCCGAAGTCGGTCTGCGTATCTTCATCGCTCTTGGGGCCACGGTCTCGCGATTTGGGTGGTCTGGACTGGAGAAGAGTCGGGCGTGTGACGTGCAGACAGCGTGTCTGTTGCCGGACCATGAATGTTGCAGGTCGGACTTTTTGTGCACTTGGACATGGGATTTGGGTCAAACATCTGGCAAAGGAGCTCGCGCACTGCATGAAACTTCGTACCATTTTGCCAATTCGCAATTGATTGCTGTGACGCTGGTCGGCGTTGAATATATGCACGCCAAAAAGATGGTACGAACGATGCTGTCATCGACTGCAGAGAGCTTGGACCGCCCAACAAGCGAGAAGACGACCCCTGCGCCAAACCTCAACTGACGCTCCTTCCTCCATGGCCATTTTGCTCGCCGGCCGCTCCTTCCTTGTTTTCGTCCTGCCAACAGAGTTCATGTGCAATCATGTGAGGAGTCAACTTGCCTGTGCTCCACATCATCAACCATGTCAATCTTGCGTGCAGAGACCCATGCCAAGCTGATGAGCAATCCCTCAAGGCGTCGCTCCTCTTCTTCTCTCAGCGGGCCCTTGTGTTTTGATATCCGCTCGTACTGAGTCTCTCTCTTTCTCTTCAATCTTCCTCGTCGTCTGAGTCGAAAGCGGAGGGAAGGTCGCTGCATGTCATGGCACCCAAACCCATTACCTCCGCAAATGTCTTCTTCTCCTCTTTCATTGTCCTCTTCTCCAAGCATGTCGTGAGCTGTGATGTGGTCGATACACGCTTCGGTGCTTGCTTTCTGAATTCTAAGGGTGCTGATGTCGGCTCAGGTTTAGCTCCATCCTCACCTTGCTCGCTCACTGTCGCCCAGCTTGTTGCAGAACTGCGCTGTCGGTAGCGTCGCTGTTTGGCCCTCAACATTTGCTCGTACTTGGAGTCTTGACGTGGTTGAGTCACTCCCAGGTAGCACCGCTCACTTGCCGGGGGGTTGTAGTCGGGTGTTGTACCGCAGTCCTTCCATAGGTCGGAAGCCTTCAGCATGCCGTTCGCTGAGGTTGGCGCAGGCACTGTGGTGAATCCGGCCCAACTGCAGATGCTGACAGTTCGGCACCCAGGTGGTGTATAGATGGGTCCAGCCCACGATTCGAGGCATCTGCGCAGGTAATCACTGCTTGCGGTTGATGTGCTGCGCGCATCCGGAACTGTCGCTGTTTCCAGTACGGACGAGGTGCATCCTTGCGAATACGAATACATTGTGCTGCAACGTCTGCAACAGTTGTACTGAGGTTTTGGTTCGATGCTTCTAGCTTGCGCACAAGCAGCGAGGGAAGTTAAACTGCACTATGTTTCTGACTCGAAGGAAAATTATTTGTCTTGTGTGCGATCTGGGGGAAGTGAGACAGCGTCCCAAGTACTTTTCGTGGCTTCACAATGATTGGCTTACTTGTCCATATCTCTATTGTACAATAGGTGCAGCGTCCCATGGTTCACCTTCACCTGCCAAGCCCACCAATCGCAGTCAACCGAGATCAAACCATGCTGCCACACCCAAAATACCACACCCAAACTGAGTGGCTGTC
The DNA here is from genome assembly GCA_014334815.1 of Pyrenophora teres f. maculata. NCBI lineage: Eukaryota > Fungi > Ascomycota > Dothideomycetes > Pleosporales > Pleosporaceae > Pyrenophora > Pyrenophora teres. The sequence continues at coordinate 600,280 of CP060572.1, read as the reverse complement.
AGCATCGAGAAATCTGCCGAGGGCAACTGGTCCGCACCTTTATTACGTCACCCATCAGGAAACTCGCCTTTGCTCCTGCCATCCACTTGATTGGCGAGATCTGTCTCCTTCACTATCCATGACCAGGGAGGCGCAAGTAAAGAACGATATAGCCAACTGCTATTTTGTGTCCTCGCACAAATTTCATGGCGTTCGCGATTATTGTCAGAACCGCTTTTACCTGGTCTCAGTACTAACCAGAAGGAGACAGCCTCATAGTACTCTATTCTGTCTCGATCGTAGTCTGGCAAGTATGTACAAGGTCTGATTTGTTGAAGAGTTTTCTTCCATATTCGCCGACTGCGATTAAACCCTCTTCCTAGTTTCAGGCCACTCCACATGTAGCTTTCCAATTCTTCTTTTTTTTCTTCTCGAATCTTTGCTTCCGTGCCAAATTCTCCTATCCTACAGCACCTTTTCGTGTTCAAAGGAAGGCATACAGCCGAGAACAAGGCTATAGCTGTGGTGGGCTAGCTGTGGTGGGCCAACTGGGTGCGCTTCGTGCGTGGGCTGAAGTGTGGCATCTTAATGAGGGCCCCGTCGAATTTCTCGTCCGCTTGGACCAGTAAAGTTGAGCAAGCTAGAAAGAGCTCTCGGTAGGAACCAGGCAACTATTCAAATTTCATCTTGCTCCTTTGATGCATACATGGTATTGTCGGCAGTCGCTCGGTATGTTGCCTCGATAGCTAGTCTGGAGGATGGTGATGTCTTCCCAGAGATTGGTCTAGGCCTGCTGCTCGGCATGCGAAGGTCCGGGGTACTGGGGCAACGGCTCATCTTCGTCGTAATCATATTTAGGTGGAGAATCTGGTTCATCGTATAGATAGGGATACGGACAGGAAGGCAACGTCTCTGGAGAGGGTGGTAGCTGACTACTAAAATGAGTATTGTGTGAAACAAGTTTCACTACAAGTACAAGTACCTTGAGCTGTCGTTCTCTCTGTTGCTCGCAGGTGCAGGCGATATACAAAAGCATCGAGCTAGCCAGTGAAGTAGAGGCATCTCGCTGGCGAAGAGTTTACGGTGTACTTGCTCATGTAAGAAGCAAGCGAATGGACGTGTGCAAGAAAAGTCGCAGAAACCAGAAGAAATAGGAATGAGATGACCACACCATGGTTTCGTCAATCCCTTCTTTAACGGCGGCAACAACGGTACGAGCCGCACCACATTGGATTGGCTCAAGCTTGAGATGAATCCGACAGAGAGTCAAGGTGCAATGTGGCGCTCTAAATGCACGCTGTGCACCCACTTCCAAGCATCATCACGCCCAGGGATCCATGTGATAGTTCGGACATGGTGGAGATGTGCCATGTGGACGGCCTTGCGACGCTGCGACGCCTCGCAAAGGGGTGGGTAAACGTAGCGGTAAGTAAACATCCTAGATGCTTTGAAGCAGGAAGAGAAAGGGGAGTGGGGTTGGAGGAGGGCCCGCTGCTTTAGCGTCACTAGCTGATTCGTGCGTTGTGTTCCGACCGCGTTGCCAACGATGCAAGCGAGGTTTCATTTCCCACCTGCATGGCAAAACGGCGAACGCTACAAATACGTGCGGCTGCATCCCACAACTTTACCCATGGGCTTGCAACGCCGTCGTACTGGTATTGCCTACCAGCAAACCGGATATGCTTTTTGGACATCCTATGCAGCCTGACCTATAACACCTAGTCGTTGGTCAACTTCTCCGTCCTGTGCGTGTCATGAGCGGATCGGGTATCCCCACCACACAAACCCAGTCCAAGTCGGTTCAACATTCCTTCTTCTGAAACATGTCCGGCACTTGAGTCACTTGCAATATCGCAAGAATTGATTCAAGATCCCGGGCCGCGCCGTATGCGATATGACGTTATTAGCGACTACGACTATCTATCCAAGGCATCTACCTACAAGATCGGGTAGTGCGGACCTGGCTTGTTTGTCTACTTATGGTCTTGTTGTTGTCTTACCGTGCTGGAACATGGCATAATGGTGGAGGTCAGCGTTATTGAGTACATTCGTATAAACATAAACATATAGTACCATCCCTCTGCTTAGCACTCCGCCTGCCCTCTCTACCCCATACTGAAATCCATCGCCACCCTACCGACCACGACATCTTCTCGGTCTGCTGTGTTTCCATGCTCATGCTCTGATCTCAAACACTATTCTTCTTCGTCTCTTGGGCCCTTTTCCCCTTTCTTAGACGATACTGTCGTAACCTTCGCTTTTTCATCCGAAGATCCCTATATGAACCTAGTGTGCCTTCCAGCTTCCTCGTTTTTTGCAAGTGCCTGCGCTCATCTACCAAATTCATTTCCGGTACTGTTTCGTTGATCCGAAGGTTGGCAAGCGGTAATAGCGTCATGTGCAAGTCATCTGGGTTTTCATTGTCATCCTCTTTGTCATGTGGTGATGACAGTATGCAAAGCGGATAGTTTTGACAGCTACATCGATAAGCCGATGGAGGAAGTTCCAAAAGATCTGGAGTTGGAACGGAAGAGGGAGCCACAGGGTCGATACGTGGAGGTAGCGCGCACCGCGGTTTTCCAACTGTGTTGACTGTTCGTTGGTCTAAGATGCTACCCGTATCCCGTTCATGGTCGTGATGTGGAGACATGGTTAACTTGGTTGACCTTGTGTGGATTGATGTGCAAACTCTGCGGCGATGAGACATGGGCGTGTGAGATGCCACGACAACAATACAAAGCTGTTTCGTCAGTTCGATGTCACAGGAATATTCTATCTGCAACTATTCCCCGGTGCTTGCACCATCTCAAAATGTACAAACCAGCTGCAATTCAAAATGGTGAGCAAGCTTATAATGTGACATGTTGCTATGTTTAGACATTTACTGTTGCTTGTAATGGTACCGATCTCAAACTCGTAAAGGATCATTATCGACTGTTCATGCACGCCCAGTAAGTTCAGAAATAAAGCCTGTTGAGTGGTATTGCGCCCAACATTTGGCGGGGCCCACATACGTCATCGGGCGCTAGGCATCTCCCGACACACTATCGCAATATGCATTCCAACACCCATCACCAACGACTACTTGGCGGAGACATATGAAGGGACGGTCGGAACGCTCCAAAATCAAAGCTGTTACATGCTATTAAAATCTCTCCCTGACATGGCTAGAGTTCCTAATGAGGTCGTTCCATGCTCCATTGTCCATGATATCAAACCAGACTGTTTAAACCAGAAAAAGCCATCAAGATACATAGGCCCCGGCAATGTATGAAGACTCCTTTCTCTCCCAACTGGCCGTTATCCACGGCATGACCTCAATACCAGTGCATCTGTCAGATTATGCAAACCCTGACTCGCTTAGTGCGAAGCGATCAATCTGTAGGCTTATTGCTTATCAACGTCCAACATCCGACATAATAGGGGTGGTATCTTCTCCCGGTCTAATAAAGTGAGTTGCAGAGCATGGTTCGTATCTTTAGTTCGATAATCCACAAGGTCTTTGCCTGTCTTCTCGGATGAGGCAGGCCCCAAGGGAAATGGGGTGCTCGGTAGAGTATGCTGACCGTCAGCCTTCGCTCCTCGGCCGCATTCCGTCTTCGGAAAAGTCGCATGATTGTTCTGTCGTTCCGCTGATTGGGAGACAGAAGAAACGTTGAGGCACAAAGACGAGAGTTGGAGACCGATTGCGTCTAGAGAAGTTAGATGCTCGTGCACCATAGGGGTAGTCGGTGATGTCTTGTTCGATGCACGTAGAGTACGCTTAGCCCTCCGGTGGTCCCGTAACTGGGCTCGAGAGAGTCTGATACGTGGTTCTGGAGACGGCCATGACATGTTTGTGAAGTTCCAACCACGCTGCATAGAGGCGCCGTTCCAAGTTGGCAATGGCCAACTGTTATGGGTAGCGAGTACGGCCGGTCTGTGTATCGAGCGGGGCATGTCGTGGCCTTTATTTTCATCATGGAAGTCAGGGCTTTTGGCTCTGCTGACCGACATTGTGCTTGGGTGCTGTGTATATTATAAGACAATCTAGTAGACAGCGGAGATCAAGACACTCAGGTTGAAGAAGTTGAAGTGCTTGTGGTGGCGAAGTTGGAGACTCTCTGTAATCACCTGCTATCTTTTATTGGCAATAGTCTTGGGCTGCTCGTTGGGCCAACTGTACCATGGAATCAGAGTCGGTACCAAATTCAGTGCTCTCATGGACAAGGCTTATGAAAGAATGAAGGGAAGTGTGAGATCTAATCTCACTCATTAAATGGCCCAACCACCCAACAAGACAAAACTCAGGTGAGATTTGCTGGGCCAACGCGTCTGCAAAAGTCATGCACATATCCGTCTGCATTCGTTGTTTGAGGGTCGAAGATGAGTTTTATCCATGACTGCATCGCTTGCAACAACCACGAACAACACACTACAGGTACGTGCCCGATCAAGATAACTGTTCAACATTAGCTCTGCAAAGACTGCTACCGCTCAGTCTGCTTGATGGTCGAGCGTCGGTGCCATAGTATCTACCGCTTTTACATTACGCTGTTGCCGTGTCATGTTGCATGCCTGTTGGCATTGTCCTGGTGAACATGTCGACTGGTGTAGTGCTGGACAATCGCAGCAGATGTCAAGAAGCTCCAGACCTCGGCTATCTGACAAGCAGCATACCTATATAGCCGTTTAATGCACAAAACTGGGCGACGCAAAGTACTGATAAATACCAACATGTCTCCTTACCCAGACACAGCGTGGGGCGAGAGGCGCGGAATCTGGGGTATGAATTAGTCCACCAATCCTGTCTGCCACGTACCCAGAAGTTGTGGGGAAAGCTTCACCTCTTTGGATTTAGTGTAATTAGGCGGGCCGATTTAGCCACTGACCGTGAGGGACCATAAGATCATCGTGGATATGTCGAAAATTACTCCGCGCCGAGAACGTGGCTTGAAAGCCTAGACGCGTCGTATTATGAGGGTATATTATGGCGACCTCGATGTTGTAGGAGTTGACCTTTATCCCATCATCGATTTGCAAGCATCGGCCCTAGGTCGTCTACCAAGATGCGCGTCACCGAGGTACTAGCATGCGCTCTGCTGCAAGCGTCGATAGCCTTTTCTACACCCCTCGATGCGCGGGACGTGAAAGTAGTCGCGTCCAAACGTCCAAGTCATCCAGCACACCCTTACCACCCGAAGAAGAAGTGCCCAGAGTCGCCTCCGCGATCAAAGACATGTAACGTCCAAGCTCGCGGGAATGGCAAAGATGATTCCAAGAACATCCTCAAGGCTATCAAGAATTGCAACAATGGCGGCCACGTGGTTTTCCCCAAAGACCAGCATTTCACGATTGGAACTGCATTGGATCTCACCTTCCTCAACAATATCGATCTTGGTATGACGCTGGATTCTTGCCGCATTGACAATTCTAACACGGCTATAGATATCCAGGGAACTATCCAGTTCACAAATGACACGGATTACTGGCAAGCCAACTCGTTCAAGCAGATTTTCCAGAATGCCACTACTTTCTTCCAGCTCGGCGGCCAAGACATCAATGTCTACGGAGGAGGCACATTGGATGGTAACGGTCAAGCCTGGTACGATCTCTACGCCAAGGATATCTACATCCTGCGACCCATTCTTTTCGGTCTCATCGGCGCGGAGAATGCCAAAATCTCGGATCTGAAATTTAGATACAGCCCTCAATGGTACACACTCGTTGCTAATTCTAGCAACGTAGTGTTCTCCAACATCGACATCTTCGGAGACAGCACGAGCAAGAACCCTGCCAAGAACACCGATGGCTGGGACACATACCGCTCAGATAGTGTCGTCATTCAGAACTCGCACATTAACAACGGCGATGACTGCGTTTCTTTCAAGCCGAACAGCACCAATATCATTGTACAAAACCTGATCTGTAACGGTAGCCACGGCATTAGCGTCGGTAGCTTGGGCCAGTACCCTGGCGAGATTGACCTCGTTGAGAACATCTACGTTTACAACATCAGCATGTCCGATGCTTCGGATGGTGCACGCATCAAGGTCTGGCCCGGCGCTTCTTCCGCTCTCTCCGGCGATCTTCAGGGCGGAGGCGGCGGTGGTGCAGTCAGGAACATCACCTACGATGGCATGGTTATCAAGAATGTCGACTACGCCGTTGAGATTACCCAATGCTACGGGCAGAAGAATCTCACTCTTTGCAATGAGGTAAGCTGACTATGCAATTGTCCATTTTGAATTGCGATACTAACAGTATCATAGTTTCCCTCCAACCTTACCATCTCCGACGTCACTATCAAAAACTTCAAGGGTACTACCAGCAAGAAGTACGACCCGCTCGTTGGCTACGTGGTCTGCTCTAGTCCGTCTGTGTGCTCGAACATCAACATTGAGAACGTGAATGTCACGAGCCCAAGTGGAACGAATCTGTTCACTTGCTCGAATGTTGGAGGCATTGAGAAGCAAGTCAACTGCACGAGTGCTGGTGGAAAAGGCGGGCACTCATAGACGTGAGAAGTTCTGAGGCATAACCTGCTATGCTATCCTAATCTGAGTCTGATCTTACCGTGACTTCACAAGCTTGACGTGATGTTTTAGTTGCATCGGCCCGGCTGTGTCAAGGCCATTCTCTCATGTGTGATTTGATTTTGCGTCCTCTCTACAGGGAGAGAGCTTGAAGAGCCACCAGCCTCTCCTTGGCAGCCGTGACATGCACTTTGTATTGCCCATGGATGGAGTGACGGCAATCTCCAGCAGGACAATGTCATGTCACAAGGAAGAGGAAATATTATCAAGCTCTGGAGATGCAGTCGGCGAGGATATGGAGGTGACGCTTGCGCAATAAGCACAGAAGGACGTCGTGACGTCAAGAAGCATGGAACAGGAGACTTTGCGGGTGTAACCCCAAGGTAGTCTGACAGACACGTGACCTACCCTGGCCCGATATTGCTGTCATGACAGGGTGGTTGAAAAGGTGCGAATGGATGAATACGAGCTAAGTAAGCATCATAGGGCCGAGTCAGTAGGCAGTTGGCCAGCAGATGGGCTATCGGTCTTCACCGCTCTCCTCGTGACGGGGGCTGGGAGTTTGGGGCTGGGCAAGCGATGTAGCCGCGGCGTTTGTTTGGATTGGTTTCAGGCACACCACACATTGGAGACCACGTACACGAACTATTCTCCGGGAGACCCTGATCATCGTCGACTACGATGCGACTCTGCGGGGGGAACGGTCCTTTTCTCATCGCGCGCGTCACAGCCGGCGATGGGCTTGCAGTGTGGGGGGGCTGTGGGCCCTCGTATGCGACTAGAGACATGCACAATGACCACAGCGCACATGGCATAGCCCAGTTTGAGCCCAGTTGAGCCCTGCCACGCCGTCGCGAAGCTTCCAAAGGCGCCGGTAGCCCCGCAAAAGTCGAGCAACAGAAGCAGATGACGACATGGTGTCTTGTGAGACTGCGTTTAAGTGTCAGATGTTCGCCGCCCGCCATCCACCACATACCACGACTTGCGACCTGCGACCTGAAGAAAACAAACACTACAATAGCACAACTACAACATGGGCCGACGAGATAGAATGCCGTCGCCGCCTCCTCCCCCGCCTATGGGGCAGCAACGTACGTACGAAGCCATGGCTATAATACATGTAAACGGTGATATATACCAATACTAATCAGACACAGCAGATCCCACTTACCACTTTGAGAATTACGAAAACGGAAAGCCGAAATGGTCGCCTGGTATAGACAACCAGCGAGACTACCGCGAATATCGCGACAATCGCCGCGTGGACCATAGGCGCCCTCGTAGAGACAGACGTGAAGACGATGCCCCGCCGCCGTATCCAACCGGCCCGCCGACTGGCCCACCACCAACAGCCGCGCCACCGCCATCAAGAGGTGAGTCGACAAACCTCCATATATCATGACTATGATGGCTAATGTCCAGATAGACCCACGCGACACTCGCCCCCGACGTCCCCGCAGAGAGCCTTCCTACTCGTCAGACGAGTCCGACTCCCCACCCCCGCCACGACGAAGACACCGCCAAGAACGTCCCCGTCCAGCCCGCGAGGATACATACGACTCATATGACGAGCACTACCCGCCTCGTCGACCCAAAGAGGATGTCCGCCCAGCCCGCGATGGCTACAAGTCAGAAGGCTACAAATCCGACCGACGACGCAAAGAGAAAGACCCATACTACGACGAGCGCGATCGTCGTGACAAGCCCCGCAGTGACCGAGACCTCGACCGCGACCGCAGACATCGCGATGACCGATACGATGACCGGTACGATGACATGTTCAACACCAAACCCCGTCGTGACTCTCGCTACGATGACAGAGGGGATCGCGACAGGCGGAGCCGCTATGATGATGACGACCGTCATGGCGATCGTCGCAAGAGCGGCAGAGACGCGGGCAAGCCTGGAAAGCCTGGTCAGCCCGAGTGGCAAAAGCAGGCCATGGGCATGTTCAAGGACTACGCACTCCCTATCATCAAGAAGGAGGGTGCCAAGTACGTCCAGAAACAGATGGCGAATGGCTTCGGAAGACGTTGAGGCATGTGAGCCGACACCCATGTGATTATGACTTGAGAACGATAACGAATTAACGGACTGTGCTTGAGATTGAACTTTCCTTGGCGTACGACTTTCTGGGCGGTTTACGAATGTGGCGTTTCTAGTGTGTTCACAGCATCACTTCTCATTTGGAAATTGTGTCATTCAGATCATGATGTTTTCGTGAACACTTGAGGTATGCCGGGTATCTCATTTGGTGTTTCTCTTCTATCTTTGCCTAGCAGCAGTCTATCAATATACCCTAACTCTCCTTTACCAACTTCTCACTTTTTATTCTTTCATCCCTACATGAATTCCCATTTCCCCTCGAGCATGCGCCGTATATCAGCCAGCACATTCATAGCATCTGTGCTTCTGTCATCTGCCTTTACAGGAGCACGTGCAGATTGTTTCATCTATGAGATTACCAATCTTCTCAAGATACGCCAGAATGTCAAGTTCGAGATCATGGGGGCAAAGGACTAGGTTAAGGGCTGTAAAAAGTGACTAGAGTGGAGTGACGAAACTTTCGAGCCCTCGATTATTTCCTGTGTACTTGGACTTGACGCAATAATGTTTTTGGGGTGTTCTCTTTGAGGAAGCAGAAAATAGAAACTGTCAATATCAAGTTCTGAGCGTGGGGTAAACGACCCCTTCGGCTTACTAAGCACACCAGGCCTTTCCGTCTCTCCATGTATTGTGTCTTTACATCTTCGCAGCTATACAATACAATTTCAGTAAAAGACACAGATTCAGCATTCCACTGCACCTAGGATAGTGTCGAAATACCAACAGTCGCCACTCTGACCAAACTTTCTGTCCGTACCATCAACTCAGCACGTCACCCACCCAAAGAGGAGTCCCGGAACATAATGACACGGCTATTTATACATCAGTATATTCTTTCCCACTTGAAATTTACGACTCGATTCGAAGCATGCATAATGGAGATAGAAAGCTGACTTACTGAGCCCTCGAAAGAGCAGTTCCTGGGTGGAATTGCAATCCCCCCCGAGCAGATTACTTGAGAGAGGAAAGTCGGTACAGCCGTTGGTGATGTAGCGGTATACCGACCCACGCCATAACCTCCGCTACCGGTGCTGGTATGGCTAAGAAGGGGCGATGATGTTAACATATAATCTTTGGAGTAAGGGTATGCTATACTCACCATATACCGTAAGCGGTTGTCCTGCTAGGTTGCTGCGGGACTGTAGTGACCTGAGGTGCAGCCAGTACGACTGGGACAATGAAGAAGATGAGAGTTTGGAGCTGCATCTTTGAATGTTTGGTAAGGTCGGTTGCTTGCTTGCTTGCTTGCTTGAGATATGATTGAAGATTGATGAGGACGAAGGCTTAATATACAATAGCAATATGCATGACTATATTGGATGAAGCAGAAGCTCTACGCTAGAATTACAATGGGACGTTCCCGTTTCGGCAGCAGGCGTACTTTTGAGGGTTGACTAAGCATCGCTTCATGCATGTCATCTAGGAACCACCACAACCGGACGCACGATGGATCATTAAACTCGTGAATCATAAGTGGCTTTGAATAGTAAGCTGAACAGGCGCTGTCATATACCAGTCTTCTTTCATCATAGGGATTGTGTAGATGAGCCGATGAACTATTAAAGTAGAGTTAAAACCGAAGTCCTGAGATGGAAAGATCCGTCAAACGTGCTGCAGTGTGTGTGTGTGTGTGTGTGTGTGTGTGTGTGTGTGTGTGTGTGTGTGTGTGGTGTGTGTTGTGGTGGTGTTGTGTGGAAATATAAACATTTGAATTTAAATTACTGAATTTAAATTACTTAATCGCTTCTATCACATATCTACTGACAGTTCTCATACCTCAGTCCGTGTCCAAATCTGAACACTGGGTCCACAGTATCGAACGGCACATCCTCCTTATTGCATGCAACAGCCTCATCGCTCCTTGGCAAATCAAATGGCAGCATACCTTCAGGCCCCTTACCATCAACACCAAACACCACGTCGAGGAAAGCATTAGGGCTAGCTCCAAAGTTGACCATCAGCGCCTTTGCGTTCTCCGCAATCTCCGGGAAAGCACCGGGTCGGTCGAGGTACATGTCCACAATGGTAGGTACAGCATTGTAGATGGCGGCTTGACGTGCCTTCTCGGTAGTGTTGTACTCAAGTGAGCCAGCGTGGTAGCTGCTCTCGAACCCACCTGGGCGAGGCTCGTAGGGGGCGGCGAGGCGCAGGAAGGCGTAGTCTGCTTCTTCCGGGGTAGCTACAACTTGCAGGTCTCGTGCTTCCAAGTAACTGCTGTTCAGACCTTCGACGTAGAACTTGGTCTTCTTGCAGTCAGAAGCGTCCAGTGGGAGGACGTTGTCGGTGTTGGTGAGGAGGGTGAGGATCGGCGTTGGGCTTCGTACCAATGGCCAACCACTCTTCCCACCGACTGAAGCTTCAGCAGCTGTAGGGTCAAGGAACGGGCTATCGAAGAGACCGAGAATAAACTTTTCGCGGAGGAGGCGACGGACGGATCGGTCGATGCGTTCTTCACTCACAATGCCCTTCTCCACCAACTCCAGGATCAAGTCTGTGCGCTCTTCACCACCCATCTGGTCCGTGCCTGCGTTCAGAATCTTTTCGGCGCGCTCCAGCTCTGTGAGGTTCTCAGCACCCCAGGCACGAGCTGGCATGTCTTGCCCTGCGATGTTGCCATCGGTGATGAGGCCCCAGTCGCTAACCACAATACCCTCGAATCCAAGCTCTCCGCGAAGTAGGTCAGTGACGATACCCTTGTTCATGCCTGCAGCCACTTCTTCGTACTTTGTACCCATGGGGCGCGAGTAGTAGGGCATTATCTGTCTTGTTCCCGCCTTAATGGCAGCCTTGAAGGGAATAAGATGGTGCTCCAAGTTGTGACCAGGGTACGTTGCGTTCTTGCCGTACACAAAATGGCTGTCTTCGCCACCTTCTACGGGGCCACTGCCAGGGAAATGCTTGGACACTGTGGTGATGGAGTCCTTGCCGAATCCATCAGGACCAGTGAACCCATTGATGTATGCAACGACTAGCTCGGCGATCAAGGTAGCGTTCTCGCCCATGGTGCCGCCTATCCTCGACCACCGGGGCTCGGTGGCTACGTCGATCTGAGGATGCAGCGCAGATCGGATGCCGACGGCTTTGTATTCTTGTCGAGCAATATCTGCGAAAGTATGAATGAGGTCGGCGTCCCGTATCGCTGCTAGACCCAGGCTCTCCGGCCATTGTGAGAACTTGGTTGCTGCAATTTGACTGCCAACGGCGTTTGTGAAGGCATGTCGAGGATCCGATGAGATGGTAACGGGTATGCCGAGCCGGGTGTCTAGTGCCATCTGCTGCAAGTTGTTGTACCATTGGACGGTTTGGCGTACGTCGGAAATTGGGCCGTGCAAGTTGAAGTGTGTCATGAACTTGCCGCTCACAGAAAGATCGGTGCCATTTGCGAGAGAACCGTTTTTGCCTTGGTTGATGATTTGATGGAAGAGTTGCCCGGCCTTCTCCTCAAGGTTCATCCGCTGGACGAGATCCTCCACTCGCTCATCCACGGGAAGTGAGGCATCCCGATATGGCGCGGCGTCCATTTCCGTGGACCGCGATGTCATTCTTGGATATTTTGATCCTGCTGTGTTTGGCATACGAATAGCCGTTGACATTGCTGTCGCAGCAAAGAAAAGTGTTGTGAAAGTGTTCAGCTTGCGCTGGCTTCGATGCTGAGCTACCATGGTGGGCGATGGGGGTCTAGACACACTGAGAAGAGCGTTGATCGTCGATAGAAAGAAAACATATGCAGTCCCGACCCAAGTATTTGTACGTTTCCATGCCACATCACATCTTGTTGCTATGCCATCAGGTGCATCGTAGCTAAGAAACTTCTACCGTCTTTTCTCCACTTGGGGCTTCTTCGGGAGAGCCATTGAATCGGGCACATATCCGACTAAACCAATTTCTCTACGCTTAGCATCGTCCTGAGATTGGAAGCAGCAGCTTTGCCAAGGTGATAGTGTGTGGGGTGCAGTGTGGGGAAACGTGGTTTGGGGTAAGCCTGTCGACGCTAACCTCCGGGGTTTTCCCGGCAGATATCTAATTGGTTCACCAAGCACGCTATGAATCTCGACATGTAAAGGTTGATTTGACGGACCCTCTTCCTAGCTTGTGGCGCTTTTGCCATGTGACTGCCAAAGTAACGGCGAAAAATCGGATGGACGTGTTGACACTAGCACTCCACTTTCCGGCCGCTACTACTCCTATCACTGGGTCTACCCCCGTTGGCAATGGCACCCCACATTCCGGCCCCCAACCTGACTCGGAACTTGCTGTTCTGGCACCAATAGTGAACCGTTGCGACAAGAACAGGTCTCGGGGCATTTGTGGGGGACAGATTGGATCTGGGAAATGTCTTCCTGGCTTACATTACTTATGCCAGGATACCCTCAAGTCATACACATGTCTTCATCTCCGGGCAAGTCTCGTCGGTGAAAACCCCCAACCTCGATGTTATTCCTGGTGCTACTGTACAATTTCGTTGCCCGGACGAATCCTGGATCCCTACGTCCGGTACAGCGAAGGCACTAAAGCTATCTCCGCCATGGCCAGACTAGTAAATTAGTATAGTACACCGGAGGAACATCCTACTTCAGATGCAATTACTGAAGTCTGATCCACAACCGCGCACTACTCGAAATCGCTCAAACCCACTTTTCCATCTCCGCCTTTTATTTATTTTTTTTCTTTTTCGCCACCCAGCCATCGCTCTGGTTTCCACTTCAGTGGTTCAGGAAAGATGCTTCCATTCCGATGTATCGAGTAGGGCGCCATACTACAGATAGTTCCTCGTGGAATGTTGTAGCCATCGACGAACGTGTCGAATAGGCCCAATCTTGGTTCTGAAGCCGGCAGAGGTGCATAGAGACGGAGCGTCTCTTTGATGACCGCGTTGAGACATGGCATTCCATCCGCAGTTTCTTGACTCATCATGGCACCTGAAAGATACTGTTCGGGCATCGATTGGCATTCTTCGATAAGCCCCTGCTATATGTGTGCGTTGTGCAGAAGAGAGAGACCAGACGAGGAACATCAGAGTGTCACTCATTGTGTCGATATCTGCAAGGAGACGGTCTGCGCATTCGCTCGCAACATTCAAGTCATCATACCTAGACATCTCGTATTCTGAGCGGGGTTCAAGCAGTTCGGCGATGACGACTTTTCTGCTTTCGCTCGTGATACATGGACGGCATCTCCACAGGCCTGCATCGCTTGTAGTGCATGCGCGCGTATCCCGGTATAAGTTGCAGGCTTCGCCATTGGTAAGATGGGCTGTATGTACAATGTCCCCAATGACCCCCGGTTCGCGTGTACCAGTATACCGGTAACCATGCTGTAATGGATGACAAATGAACTGCAAACCAAGACAATCGATAGCGGGCAGGATCAATGATGTCATTCAACAAGGCAAGGTGACCCGAAGACCCCCGTAGAGCTGCAGTGGCTCCAAACTCGGGTGTTCCATACAAGATGTTGTAATAACGTTGATCGCATATCATTGAAGAGCATCAAAGATGTCCAGCTCCTTCTTATCGTTTTTCGTCCTACTGACTAGCTCTAGGAAATCCCAGATTTTCTCGAGCGTAATGACTTCGGCATTGTGATAATTCAAAAGGCCGCTCTTGGAGTAGAAGTGCGGCATCAGGCCAATCATCTCAGGCTAGCCGCCACTTCACTAATGCGTATAGCCGTCTCCACTCGTACAACTGCTTCGCTCAGCTGTGATATGAAGTACAGTAAGAACACTCTGCATAATGTGTGTATCTAAAGACATCTACTGTAGTCCTTGTTGTGGTGGTTGGTGTTCTCAGCGGTACGTGTATGCAACCGGGCCGACGTGAGATGGGTAAGCTCGTCACAAAAGTGGGGTTGGTGAGCTGCTGTGTCACATAATGAGGAACGAGCGATGCAACATACTGACTGGTCTTACAACGCAGTTGTTCAGAAAACAAAAACAAAGGGTATCTAAAATCATATCTAAGAATAACGCCAAGAGAATATGGCCATGGGCTGCGCTTCACTTTGAGCTGTCTAATTCGCGCATCATCTGTCTTCTCCGTGCACGATAGAAGCGCTCGAGCATTGTTCTTCTCTCCGCTTGAGTGCTGCTCTCCACCAGTAGCGCAAATTCCACGGGATCATCAAATCCCATGCTCTCCGCCATACTACAAAGTTGTCGCTTTCGTATGCGCTCATTGGGCCTGTAGCGGTAGTTGATCTTGAACTCGCCTTTGGTAGCACTGCCAGCAACATGCAAATCACAATCGTCCTCGGCACTGAACTCTTCTTCTATTCTTTGCTGATTCGAATGATGTTGAGACTGCGATTGTGACTGCGAACCCTGGAAAACGCGTTTAGTCGCGAGATCGACATCATTGCGCAACTCCATAGCTTGTTTGCCCAGACGAGCCTCTATCTCACTACGGCCAATGACTTCAGAGTTTTCGTGAGTGTACTGCACACCTGCTTTCGCAAGGATTGCGTTGACTGGATCAGGACCGCCGCGTTTCGTCACCTTCTTTCCTTTGCTGGCAGCGCCAGACTTGGAGAGGAAAGAGTCGGCGAACTTCTTGATACCTGCCATGTTGGCATCATCGTCGAT
Source organism: Pyrenophora teres f. maculata (assembly GCA_014334815.1). NCBI lineage: Eukaryota > Fungi > Ascomycota > Dothideomycetes > Pleosporales > Pleosporaceae > Pyrenophora > Pyrenophora teres. Next base: position 585,097 of record CP060572.1, on the reverse strand, counting down.
ACCGAGATTTCTGTTAGACAGGATGTCTTCGTCCTCTGAATCAAATTGCGACTCATCTACGTGGAAGTCGTAAGCTTTGACGCCGGCTTTCGATTCTGCAACATTAGTCTTATGCATGATATCGCGAAGTAGTACACTGTTTTCCTGGAAAGTGAACAGGTTTTCTAGGCCGAATAGTTCGCCCTTTTTGGTTGATTGATCCATGACACCACTGAAGTAACGACGCTCTTCTGAGGCATTGTAGCCTATGTTTGCCTGTTGTTGCTTGTATATCTGGCGAGCATATACAACCTCTTCGATTGTACCGCTTGAAACCAATCGAAACACCTCCACGTTGCGTGTCTGTCCAATACGATATGCGCGGTCCTGCGCTTGGAGATCATATGCTGGGTTCCAATGCGGGTCCATGACGACTACCTTGTTGGCAGAAGTGATATTCAGACCAACGCCGCCCGCTTTAGTGCTGATAAGGAACACAAACTGGTTAGGGTCCGCATTGAAGTCTGCAACAGCCTGCGATCGATCTTCGTACTTCATGCTGCCATCAAGGTACGAGAAGTTGTACTTTGTCCCATCAACATCGAACAGGCCTCGCAGAAGCCTCAAAAGGCGGACCGAGTGTGAGAAGATGAGTACCTTATCGCCGTTGGAATGCCAGAAATCCAGTAATCGCCTGAGCACCTTCCACTTTCCACAAAATTCGCGCTGGGACTGAACCAAGATATTGTCGCGAATTTGAAAAAGACTTTTGAACGTGCTTGGGCACGCCAACTGCAAGGTTTGTAAGTCCTTGGCTTGTTTTTCTTGGTTTTCGGTGGACATTGGAACGATCAAGGCCAGATGGTTTGCAAGCTTTTGGAATGTGACCATGCAGGGGAAAATGTAGTTTGACCACTTCTCACGCTCTTCGGGTAATTCCACATAACAGCAATACCCTCTGGTTTTCCCCGATCCACAATCACATCGCTCTTTTGCAGTCCGAATGTACTCGCACCTGTCACTCTCGAGGAAGGTCCGGTACGCATCAGCCTGGGTCTCGGTGAGCTGGCAGAAGATGACGCGATCGCTCTTTTTAGGCAGTTGGTCTGCAATCAGTGTTTTCATTCGCCGAAGGAACACACTAGGCAGAATCTTATGAACGAGATCCTGAGCTCTGCTTCTCGAATCGGCAAGCTGTGCGTTGGTGGCATCGTGAGCCTGACCCAACTTGAGTGGAAGACTGATCTTTTGCTTCCACTCTTGCGCAGACCCGTAAGCTCCCGGTCGCGCCCAGTTCAGAAGGTTCCAGATCTCTTCGTACTTGTTCTGAATTGCTGTTCCCGTGAGACCGATACGGCAAAGAGCATTGATCTTGTTCATTGCTTTGGTGATCTCTGCGTTCTTACTCTTGACTTGATGGCACTCATCAGCAATGACACAATCCCAGTCGACGGTGTTGATCTCGCTCTCATGGTTGCGATATGTCGTGTAAGTGGTGATCATAATCTCCAGCATCCCCTTTGCTGCTGCACCGAGGACACCCTTGCGGTCCGCCGCACTGGAGCCATGATATCTGTAGACTTCCCACCAACCCCACTTGGATAGCTCGTCTTCCCAGTTCTGCATCAGTGTACCAGGGCAGACGATGAGTACTCGAGGATACCAACGGCTCTTGCCAAAGCGGCGAATCTTCCGCATGCACTTTGCATCGCGCTCGGTTCCCGTCTTACCGAAGGCTGCCGTGAGGAAGGCGATGACCTGTATGGTTTTGCCTAGACCCATGTCGTCGCCCAGTATAGCGCCCGTTTGTTTGACAAACTTTTCATGAAGAAACTGAACACCTTCAACTTGGTAGTCACGCAGCCATTGAGCAATAGGTGCAGGTATCACCCCATGAGATTCACGAAGCTTGATGTCCTTCTTCTCTCGCTGTGGAGTAATGGCTTTGTCGAGCTTGGGCTTTTCTCGCGTTTCTGAATCTGAGAAGTCGACATCTTCATAGCTGGGAGGATATCGCAAACCAGCTTCGTGCAATTTCTTGAGAGACTCTTGACGCGATACGACATAGTCAGGAATGGGATCATCTAAGTAAGCTGGGGCAGGGTTCTTGTCTTCAGCTACCGAATCGGTGCTGAATCCTGTGGGACCTTCACCATGCCGGCGTTTGGGTGGAGGTTTACGGCCGACAACGCTTGCAGCTGCTTTAACCTTTGACTTTTTCTCGGCGCGAATCCTGTTTGTCTCAGCGGCGACGCGCTTGCGCTTGAGGGTTTTGCGCTCTTTCCAGCTCTGATAGACGGCTCTTGTGTCTTCATCAGACCACTCAGACTCTACGGCGCCGTCAGAGGCAGCGACAATCTCGTCTTCGGTCACGTCATCGTCTACGTCGTCTGTGTTCGGTTGCACCTCAACGCCTTTCAGCTGACTTTGCGCCTGGGTCAAGACTAGAGCTTGTTGGCACCTTGAGCGAGGCGAGGGCAGTATCGACTGACAGTCAATATACTGTGAGAGATGCAAACCTTTGCGCGACGATTCAATGATGTCGAGGCCGTCGTCTTCGCCATCCGTGTCACTCAACGCTTCACTTTCAGCAAACACGTGCAATGCTTTTTGGTGGTCTTTTGAAATGTCGCGCCGAGACGACATGATTGATGTGGCCGGGGATGGACAAGGGAGAGATGAATGCCTGTGGCGGACAAAGGCGACACACGCAACAACACGCTAACGCGCTCTCACGTGAAAGCGGGGCCTCGGGATCTGCAGCTTTCGCCAAAATAATCGGGCGAGCGATGAAGCAATAACTAGCGACGCGCAACGCGAAGATTTTTGGGCAGCGCCTTTTACATTTCAATCAAACGTAGCTGTGCCTTTTGTTGCAGGCGCATTAGTCACACATCACACGGCCACACATCATCGCAATGCCTCTCGATACCAGCACCTACTCATTGGCCCTCTTGCGCCTCGACGGCCGACGGTGGAACGAACTGCGCAGGATTCACGCCCAAATCTCGACCCAAGCCGCCGCCGATGGATCTTCCTACCTCGAACAGGGCAACACCAAGATTCTCGTATCCGTCACGGGACCCCATGAAGGCCGCCAATCGGGGCAGCGAGGCGGCGCCGACAAGCAAGCCAAAGTCGAAGTAGAGATCAATTTCGCCGGCTTCAGTGGGGTGGAGCGACGGAAGCGCAAGAGCGATAAGCGGACGAGCGAGATGGAGCATTGCATACGATCGGCCTTCGAGGGCGTGCTATTACTGCATCTTTACCCGCACTCAACAATTACTCTCAACATTCACATCGTTTCGCAAGATGGATCGCTACTGGCGGCGTGCATCAACGCCTCGACGCTTGCGCTCATCGATGCCGGCATACCCATGACCGACTACCTTGTCGCCTGTACCGCTGCTTCTTCTGCATCTGCCTCAGCTGCAGACAACGCGTCCGCCGACGATCCGCTACTGGACCTCAACAACCAAGAGGAGCTCGAGCTTCCTTTCTTGACCGTTGGCACCCTCGGAGACAGCGACAAAGTAGCCGTGTGTCTAATGGAGAGCAGGGTGAGGATGGAAAGGTTAGAAAGCATGTTGGCCGTGGGCATTGAGGGTTGCAAGAGGATGCGCAGCATATTGGATGGAGTTGTGAAGGGCTACGGCAAGAGATTTGGATGAAGACATGTGTAACAATAGAATTTCGCAACCCAATACGCATTCGGCGCCACGCAGCCTAGGCACGCGTCCTGTGGAGCCGATAGCAGTTGGCAAGAGTCAGCCTCCTACGGCGCACGCAGTCTAGAGACCAAGTGCGACCAACGCACCCGGTGACGTCTCTTCAGACGATAGCTTCATCTTTTGGGCTACAAGACCACTCTCACCTAACAAGAAGAATGAAAGCTGTCGCAGTCTGTCTCATAGGCTATGGCGTCATCACAAGAGAATAGAAAATCAGCGATCTGGAAAAACTTTCTGATTGAATGAAAACACTGAATTTAGAAGTAAAAAATATCATATCTCGAACACTGAGACATTGGATCAACTCTGCATTGCACTAACATAAACCCTTCACCACCAAACCCTACTCCTCATCCCCCTTCATCTCCCCCGCCGTCCGCTTCCTCCCCCGTACTAACGCCTTCTGCCTACGTTCATTCTGCGTACGATTCATGTGCGTGCGCCGCACCAAGATCCCCGGCGCTGCAACACACATATGCAGTCCCTCTCCCTTGATCAACGTCACACACCGCGCCTTGCTCAGCCGCAGCAACTCACACACCTTGCCTATACGCTCCAGAAACGTCATCTTATTTGTCTTGTTCGCATTCTGCATTCGGCCAGCATCATAGATGCATAGCGACGAGGGGCCGTATGTGTGCAAGGCAATGGCAATGGAGAGCAGTCGGCGGCATGTGAGCTCAACTTTTGAGGGCGTGATTGGGGACGGTTTGTCAGGGGTGGGGGCCCAGTGAGTGATGAAGGGTGTGTCTGTGCGCTTGTCGAGGCAGGTGCGGGTACAGAGGAAGGCGGTGGTTAGGAGGCAGAGGTAGTGACCGTGGGCTGCGGAGTGAGTAGGAAAGGTGCTGTCGGTTTGGGGGGAAAGCCAGTCGGAGTCGAGAGGTTTGCTGGCTTTTACTTGGTGGGCGTGGGCACGGCTGGTGAATCGTAGACGCCCAGCTGCTTGAGGAACGGAGGGCTGATAAACTTGTGTAGGATATGGTTCCCAATGTGCGGTTGCAACCAGTCGTGGCGCAGGCTGTTGTTGCTGTTGCTGCCGTTGAAATGGCATCATCTCTTGCGGGAATGACTGCATCTTCGATCTCTAGAAGGGATTTCTGTCTCTGACTTGCAGTGTCTTGATTGTGAGACCTGAGTTGTATTCGCCTGGTTGTTTTACTGATGAACCAAACTGCATTGGGAGAGTATAATGTAGGCCCTTGAGCCAGGGGCTGTGAAGGTACCGAAAGGGTACAGCTCGACATGGTGAAAGCTCACAACTATTATATTGTAGTACAGTCTATCTACATAATCTCGAAGCCTCTAGATGGGAGATCAGGAATAGGAATTTAAAGAGTTTTACTGCCAAATGTGCCAGAACAGAACAATAGTTTGACGAACTCATCATCGCATAGCCATGTCGCATGATTGACTAAGTTTTAATACTCAGTCAGGTGTGGCCTTGTCACATTGGGCCACCTTTATACAGAGAATACGGTTTCCTCAGACTTCTGCGGGATATTCTACACGTTTCATAAAATTCTCTGAGCATGTATGATCGAACTTCCCATGCTAGAAACTTCAGGTACCAAGGTTCTAATACTTCCTGAATAGCCATCACGCCTCACTTACAGGACTTGGATCGCAACTTCTCGATTAATCTTTAGACTTCATAGCAAGTTAGATCCCTGTGAATGTACCTTCACTGCTGTCTCACAGTTTTGAATGCACTTGGAGAGTGCAGGAACTGCTAGTACATAGTACGTCATTCATCACTACCTACTTCATAAAGACTATGGTTGTATTTCAGGCCCCATTTCCATTTCCCCCAGAGACCATTCGAGACCCCAACGGTGAATTAAATATCAACCAATGAATTGCAACAGCTACCTGTCCGACCAGACTTTCCCTATGCAGGAATATACCAATCAACAAGCCAGTGGGATTCTTAGTGGGGTTAGCTTCAACATCGATCCTGACCTTCTTGCAGCTCTCAACGAGCAAGACGTCAACCTTGACTGCTTCGACCCAGGCGCGATCGATATCGACGCAATCAATACCATGTCATTTGCACCAGACATAACCGCAGCCTTTGCTTCATATGAGCAAACTCTGTCTGAGCTCCAACAATTCAATTATGCCGGTGTTGGCGATAAGAACAATGTACACCCGTTCGATCTACGTCAAACCAATTATCCGAGCATCGGTGCATATTACAATAACGGAGGAAATTTGCAGGCTCAGATCGTTGCGAATGACGCTACTAACCAAGCGTCTGCAATCTTGGGAACTTACATACCAGTGCAGCATCCGGTAGAGCAAACTGGACAATGGAACACCCCGCAAGCATTTAATCCTATGTCATACGTACAACAAGCGGCTGTATATGAGCCTTGGTGCGCACAAAGCGTGCAACCGCTAGAGACTATACGCAACTCACCCAACCATGCAGCGCAGAAGCCTCAGCAGACACATGCCTCAGTCGAGATGTGGGCCCCCTCGCTTGACTTTGAACCATATAAGACGCCCTTTCCGGTTCAGCAAGTGCAGATGCAGCCACAAGCGATGATGGAATCATTTGTTGAGGCAGGCCGATCAGAAGGCTTCCTCTTTGACTCGCTTGAAGAAGCCATAGCCGCTCACCCTTCACCCGACTGGCGCTGTCCCACCAACGACCCAACGATCCCATCAACAGACCAAGACCGCGGGTCATGGGTACTAGAACTCCTTGACGCCATGAACAAAACTATCGACGTCTTTGATAGCCCAGGCGTAGCTTTCACAAAGCGCTGGTACCATCCCGTCACAGGTCCTTCAGCCTTCTACAGCGATGAAGCCAAGGAGATTGTATGCTGGGATATTGTCGACCTGGCCGAGCAGTTGCACCGTCTCGGGCCCAATGTTTTACATTCATTTGACAAGTTATTCTGGGATGAAACGAACAAGACGCAGGCTTGGACGTTTCAGCAGCGTATGCAGCAGATTGCGTTGTTACTGAAGTACTCAAAGGGTCGGTGCGAGTCTCTCCTTGCTAACGAGACTCTGCATGCGGTTGTGGGATACCCATCGGCGCTGCTTAGTGCTGCGAACAACAACGCAAAGTGTAATAGGGGTCGTCAGGCGATCTTGGAGGCGGGGCGTGTAGCTAAGAAGCTGAAGATGGAGCGGTAGGGAAGTTGTGGAAGGTAGATATTACTTCATGGCCCTCTGCGGATAGTGCCGTCATGACGTAGGGTGTTGTTGACGTATCTAAGCCTACGGTAGTGTAGCATTAGTTCTGAATTCTAATAAGAAACTGCTTACAACTCGCATTGGCGCGTTTGCTCTCTCCCTAGGCGATGAGAGTTGATATACATTCACACTCAGCCATGGTCGACTGAAGCAGTTGTTGGCCAGCAAGGTTGATCAATGCAGAATGACAGCAAAGTTAGTTCAGCTGCTAGCCAATTGTCCCCCTGGTAGAGTCCCAAATCATTATGATGACAGTATGGTCTGATGCGCCGCCCAGTTTCTCCGCTCATGGACCCTGCTTCTCCCACGCTACGGCTCTTACTTTCCGAAACATATCGCCCAGAAGAGAAGTGAAGTCGGAGAAAGAGTATTCACAAGAATACCAAGACGGAGGTTACTGATCTACAGCCGCACATCCGCGTATAAGTGCGGCCGCGGTGCAAAAATATTGCCACCTACGGAGAAGAAGGCCATTTGCGCAAGCATACTAGAGCTATCGGGTGGATTCGCAAAACGTACGATGAGGGTCCATACCAAGATCCGGTTTCGGCAGTTTTTGGACTTTGAATTACTTACCCCAGAATCCCCACTTTTGAGTCCAACCCACCACGCTAGGTTTGTCATTGTCGGGGAATGGCCGATACCAAGGCGTTCGTTCCTCAGTGTCGGAGGTGTCAGGCAGGAAATAGGTTCCGGTGAAGACGGGGCTTTGGACGATTGTGGCTTGCATATGGTTCTCCGTGTGTAAGACGTAAGACGCGGGCTAGACGATATATCGGAGTGGGCTCCCATAATAGAAATCAGGCACAACTTCGGCGCTGGGGGTTGGAAGGATTCGGCGTAGCTCAGGGTGCTTGCACAACTAGAACATGGCACATGGTGGTCGCATGCGCATTGTTTAGGCCATGTGTCTGGACTAGGAAAGCATAATCAGCCACGGCAAGGCTCGTGAGTAGCCGCAGACGGACGGTAGTGGACTCTGGAGGCGTCGACGGGCGGGTGGTGGTGGTGGTGGTGGTGGACGTGTTAGCGAGGCATGGGTTATGCGCCCGGTGTGGACGTTACCGCCATGGCTTGCCCAGCTGTGCCGTCGTCGGCCCAACACCGACCAAATGCTAACCCAATCTACCTACCTACGTCCTACACGAACCGCCCTTGTTCCGTCAGCAGAAGCCGAGTCAGACCATATCACACAAGCTCCCACTTGTACGGCCGAGAGTGTTGCGTCCGGTCAGGCCTTCTTTTCCAACGCCTCGTGCGCGGCAATGCTTCTTCACCCACCCGTACCAGCCGAGTGCTCCCATTTCCTGGGTGACATGTGACGCCAAAACAAAGCCAGGTGCAGGCCATGGAGGCCTCCGTCAACCAGGGTTGCCTGTGGGAATGCTGGGGGGCTCAGGTCGTCTCAGGCCCTGGCCGAACGAATAATGGGTGTCGAAAGAAGGCCACACAAGGAAGCTCGGCTGACGACGGAGCATCTTGGCTTTTGCATGCGCTTCTTCCCATCTTGGCGTGCATGGTGGTGAGGCGATGAAGCTTCGGCACCCGCGGCGGCACAGCTTCTTCTCGCTGCGGGGTCAAGTCGCCAAGTTTGGTGGCTGTTTCGTTGGCTTGAAGCTTGCTCAAAAGAAGGTGTCGCGAGAAGAGCTTCTCCAACCGCTTACAGAGCTTGGATGGACACAAGCACAAACGGCTGTCGGTGCTACTTTGCTTGTCGGCACCATACGCTGACGTTGGGCAAGTTCAAGTGACGTCGCAAAAGTTACCATGTTGTGGGAAAACAAGATCGCACCCCACGGGGAAAACTGCCAACGGCGCGCAGTGATCATCCGAGCCCACAATTCCGTCCAAACTCCTCGAGCGCCTGATACGTTCGCTCCGACCCCGGAACGTGTTTTGGTTTCTTCACTTGCGCACTTGTGCTAGTGCGGTCCACTGGAATGCTTAGTGCGCTGTGCATCGCTTGGCACACTGAAGAGGGCTTCCTTCACCGTGCCTCGCCCAACAGCCATTGCATGGATCAACTTGGCAATCCTCGGCATCACTTGGCTGCCATCAAGACTCAGCGAATGTCTGACATGGGGCCTTGATAAGGTCGTGACGAGGCGATTTATCCAACCCCAAGGGACACAGGTATATATTGGCCTCCCTCGTCTTCACTTCTGGTGCCAGCATTGTCATCGGATCTGCGCCTACTTGTCCAGGCCAGTCTTACCATCTCATTGCCTTCGAGTTCAGTTCCAGGCACCCCCCACACACCATGGCAAGCACCAACCGCCCCGCGGACCCCCTCGCCAAGGGCGTCCTCCCCACTGCAAAGCAAAGTCTGAGGGACCTCTTCACCTGGGACCAGCGCGTCGTCGTCCGCAATGAGTACGGCGAGGAGCACTGCGAGTGGCAGAAGCCAGAGCCTCTGAAGAACCCCTTCAGTCTGTTTGCTCAGCTTGGCTGGAAAGACTGGCTGTACTTCATCGTCGGTTTCCTTGCATGGACTGCCGATGCATTCGACTTCCACGCCTTGTCCATCCAGACAACCAAGCTTGCCGACTACTATGACACCACCAACACTGCCATCACAACTGCCATTACCCTGACTCTGCTTCTCCGCTCTGTCGGCGCTGCCATGTTTGGTGTGGCGGGAGATAAGTTCGGCCGCAAGTGGCCCATGGTTGCCAACATGATCATCCTCGGTCTTCTCCAGGTTGCCACCATCTATGCCGGAACCTTTCAGCAGTTCCTCGGTGTACGCAGTCTGTTCGGTCTCTTCATGGGAGGTGTTTACGGAAACGCAATCTCCATGGCGCTTGAGAACTGCCCGTAAGTTTAATCAACCCCAACGCATACGAACCGATACTAACAATAACAACAACAGTGTCGATGCTCGTGGTCTTATGAGCGGTATCTTGCAGCAAGGTTACTCATTCGGTTACGTCCTGGCTGCCTGTGCCAACTTGGGTGTCGGTGGCGAGACCAACACCTGGAAGATTGTCTTCTGGGTCGGCGCTGGCTTTTCCATTGCCGTTGGTTTCATCCGTGTGCTCTTCCCCGAGTCAAAGCAATTCCAAGAGGCAAAGAAGAACGGCACAAAGAAGGCTCCTGGAGCTTTCTGGGCAGAGACCAAGATCATGCTTCGCGAGGAGTGGAAGATGTGCCTCTACTGCATCTTCCTGATGACATGGTTCAACTACTACTCCCACACTAGCCAGGACAGCTACACAACCTTCATGAAGGCCCAGAAGCATCTCACCCCCGCAGGCGCTACCCGTGCCTCCATCTTGATGAAGACGGGTGCCTGCGTTGGCGGAACCATTCTCGGATACACATCGCAATGGTTCGGTCGCCGCAGGATGATCTTCTGCGCCGTCTTGGTCTCTGGCTGCCTCATCCCCGCCTGGATCCTGCCCACCACCGAGCGCGGCCTCTCTGCATCCGGCTTCATGATCCAGTTCTTCGTCCAAGGTGCCTGGGGTGTGATTCCCATCCACTTGAGCGAGCTTTCACCACCCGCCTTCCGTTCTTCCTTTGTCGGTATCACCTACCAGCTCGGAAACATGATCTCCTCGCCTTCTGCTCAAATCGTCAACGCCGTCGCCGAGGCTACTATGATCAAAACGGCAAAGGGCAAGATGTCCCCGGCCTACGGACCTGTCATGGGTATCGCTACCGCCATCATTGTCATTGGCATTGCAGTCACGATTGCTCTTGGACCTGAGAAGAAAGGTCGTCACTTTGAGGAGGCCGGTCCCATTGGCGCCAACATTGAGCCTGTCAAGGACATTGAGAGTGGCAGCATGCACAGCGAGAAGAATGGCGCTCAGGCTATCGAGGTTGTCGACGACTTCAACACTTCTGAGAAACGTTGATCCAAGTAGTCGCGCCCTTCCTGCGGTGCAGGGAGTATGCCGAGCAATATGCGGGCTGCACCGTTGACGGATGCCCGGTTTCACGATAGCAGATAGCAGATATATATCATGACTAAATATGAATGATTTCTTCACTTCCTTACCTCGAACCAATTCCTTGGCCCTTTCCACTTCATGCAACTAACTCCCCACGTGTCTCCCCCACATATTTTGCCACACTTGACACAATATCCCCACATAGACACACCACGTGCCCCCACAACAACGCAGCAGCAGCAACATTAATCTTACGAAGAAAAAAAAACCGCCGAGACGCTAGTCCTGCACCTGCTTTTGTACTTAAGTAATTCAATTCTCCACTTGTCACGCCTTTTTTTTCATTCGTTCCCACTGACTCGTTGTGACCCACGGGGAAACCGACGTAACCGAATGTTTATTTCTACGGAGTTTACCTTGTTTGGGTATACCGAAGGGCTTCCCTTCCAAGGATTTACGAGGGCGAGGGTGGTGGTGGGGCTGTTCCAAGATTATACCAAGATCTGAGCCTGGTAGCAGGGTAAGGTGAGGATGAAATAGGCAGGTTGCTAGAATATTGAATGTTTATTGGAAGGATATATTTGGTTGGGGGGGCCAAATGCGGTCAAGGAGGCGAAGACTGGGATGTGCGCGGATGTAGGCGCGCGGGGTTTGAAACACTGGAAATCTTTCTGTAGCTGGGGGTCCGCGGGTTCACAACCTCGATGTTGTTTAGCAGCTGGTGAGGTGATTGATATAATCGCTGACCTTGACACGGGTGTTGATGCAAGCTTTTTCATCAGGCGGTAACTGTTCTTTCCTGTCTCTGAGAAATCTCAATGCCGTTTACTGCAAATACATCTGTCTTACTCGATATGTTTACCGTCATCTCGTGAGACTTTCAGAAGGCTTGTCTTATCTATTCGCTTGAGTAGACTTTATGCGCATGATAACAACACATTCCCGGTCGCGATGATACTAAACTCTATCCTATGCGCGCATCAATAGAACCACTGGCCCATGAGTAAAACACACGTTTAGAACATCTGTCGTTGCTACATCGACCCTGAAGCTTTACGCATTGCCGTCAAAGCGGGAAGTGGGTTGCATATGCGTGCTCTTGTTGGTGGAAACTTGTAACGTGGGTGTTTGGGTATACGGGAATTGATGTTTCATTGGCTTTGTACCTGATAGTTGGGTCAGCACTGAAGTCAAAATCATCAATGGGTGTAAGCACGGTTCTACTCATCGCGAAGGTAAAATACTGTATGTGTGGAACTAGGCTGGAGTGGCTCAGGTTCGAACTTTGAATTGTTGACGACGCAAGTTCGGAGTATCCGTGGTTTTGAGATCTTCATGTATGTGTCGGCTGGTGAGATTAGTCGAGAAGGTGAAACAAGATGAAAGGCACAGCTCTGGATGATGAGAAAGATAGCTGCAGTCATTTCCGCTCCTTCGTTGCTATCATTGGTTTCCGAGCGGTTCCGTTTGATTGATTCAATAAGAGTTTGAAAGTAGGAGGTTTCTCGCTCGTGATACCCCTATTGTTGGGCCGTGTTTGAAACCCAACTGTTGAACTCCTCCTATTGCCAATTATCTAACCTTGTTTGTCATTGAATAACTTGCCAAGTTGATGCCTTAGTAACTGTGCACTGCTCTGAACTGCCACACTGTGGCTGATATGCTGATCATAGGGGTGTGGCGCAGATGACTCCACCTGTGGCTAACCGTTGTGGAATCCGCCAACACAGCACAGCAACATTTGGAAGCTGCTGCTGTTACTCACTATAGCTGATAAGCTTGCGCTTATCAGCCGCTGCATACCATGGTGGGGTATCGTTGCACAGGACGCGGCGGCAGCGCAATGGGCACAACCAGACCGCAGCGTGCCGGATCCCGTTCGTGGAGAGGGCTGGCGCTACGCCAGCTGTCTAGCTCTATCTTAGCTAGTCGCCCCATACGTCATATTGGAGATGCAGAAAAACAGGCATCCATGGTGTCTGCCAAGGAATGATGGACGTTAAGAAAGTTGGCGCGCCAGTAGTCAGGCACAAGTACTACTCTTCTATCGTATAATCGGTCCGCGGAAGGAGTACCGACACGGATACCCCGGAAAACCAACCGCAAAGGTCTAGTCGTTACCATGGCCGAAGAGATGGTGGTACGTTGCTGTCGAGATCCGAAGTCAACTTTGGCTCATGTGCTGACTTGGGCTCATGGACAAACAGGAGCTGGGGTTTGAGGGCCTCGATCGATTTGCTAATAGGTACTGGGACCGGACTTACGATCGTCTACCAGCGGTACCACGACCAGGGAGAAAGAAGCGTCAGCAGCAACGTCAGCAACAGTACCAGCAACCCCAACTGAACCAGAATGGGCAGAAACAACAGTATCTGCCACCAGACTCATCTCGTCAGCCAGACAAAGGATATAACTCCCCTCATTTTCCCTCAACAGAAGAAGTGACCGACTACGAGTCGGACCCAGAGATGTACGGACCCAGTCGCAGAAAGGACAGTTATGGAAGAGAAGATGGTTACTATGAGACGCAACGAAACGACTATAGGGCACCAGGACCGGGCTTCAAAGTACCAAACAGTCGTGATGAATACAATGGTTCACGAGATGCGCAGGTAGCAGTGTGTCTCTCTGCCAACAAGATGTAGACGTACAGCTAAGCAGAATAGCCATACGCACCTCAAGCCCAACCAGTCTACGACCAAGGCCGGCCAGCACCTTACCGAAGACGGTCATCATGGTCCCCGCCACGATTTGAACGACAGGGTCGTCGTGATTCCCGCCACCAGCGTTTGGATTCGCGATCACGTTCACGTTCCAGCGAGGTGAAACATCGTTTGATTGCGACAGTTGGTGGGGCATTGGTGGGTGGCCTAGCGGGCAACCAGGCTACCAAGGGCGGAAGGTACGATACGGTTGCAACTATTGCTGGGGCCATTATAGGTGGCGTTGGTGCGAGGGAGGCGACTGGCCAATGGGAGGAGAAGAAGCAGGAGAAGAAGCAGAAGAAGAGGAAAGAAGATGAAGAGATTGGGTGGGGAGGTGGACATGACAGACACGGCCATGATAGACATGACGGCCATGACAGATACGATGACAGGGAAAGCTATAGGCGTCATGGTGGAAGGAGGTACTAGGTGCTCTGACATGGAAAGTGTATGTTTAACCAGGGCCTGGCGCGCTCATTGATGCATGTATCAAGGTGAAGACGGAGAGTGTGTAGGAGTTTGGCAGACGAGTGACATGCATGATTGCGGGCTTGAGTGATGTGCTTGGTACGGGAATGACGTGCGACGGGCGCGCCTTGTCTGCGACACGGTCTGATGCGAAGGTGAAGGGGCCGCGCGACGGTTGGAGTGCAAAGGGGGGGCGCCAGGGGTCACATGCCGGTGCGTGGATAGGCCCAAGCATGCATGTGGTGCCTTTTGCCGCCGACCGCTCTTCTGGAAGGCCTATAGAAGGCCATGAGGATGAAGGGGTCTTTTTTGTTGGTCTCTGGTAGCGCACGTGTTGCAGGCCGAAGGAGAGGCAAAAACAAAAGGTGAAGAAGGTAAAGGGATGAATGGGGCTTGCGAGGGCAGTCAGTCATGGGTCTTGGCTGACGCCGTCGGTATGGTTTCGAGAAGGTCGAGTACATGGTTAGAGTTAGGGTGATGCACCGCGTTGCGGGACCAAGCCTCGTCCCGCAGCAGTCTATCCATCATCCTTCCGAAGCACGACGGTCCGGTCAGAAATTATTATACAAAGACACAACACAACACGCGAGACAGCAACGGGCCATCGCCACCTGCAGCCGGTCCCCGCCCTGCGTGTTGCACTGCATCTGTGCATTATCATTGTCATTGTCGTTGTCCATTGTGCTAGCTGCTGGCCGCGCTCCAAGACGACACCACAAGCAAACGCGAGGCCTTGTCACGACGCCCACGACCCACGACGGCCCGGAGCACCACGATGAGCTGAGGATTGGCCAGCTCCAGCACCCAATACAAGCCCGCCCCCCGCACCTTCCCTCGCTACCCATTGCTCGAGTCGCTCCTGCCCGGATTGTGTGACGGCTGCCCCTCGCGCCTTCCCGACCGGCACGTCTGCCCCAGGCCGTCTTGTCGGCCAGGACGACGACGACGACGACGACGACAATGCGCAGATACCGGTCCGGCAGCGGTCCTGTACGCGCCCATGGCGGCGTCGCAGTGCCTGATCCGTTTGCCATGGTGCGCGCATACGACAGCGACTCGAATCCCGCAAGACCCGTCAGACCGTCCCCGCTGGCCGCTTCCACCATCCAGGGCCTGCCGCTCGACCTGCTCGACCGCCTACGCTCCTTCCCGCTGTTCAAGGCGGCGCCCGACGAGTTCCTCACCCAGGTCGGCTTGCATCTCAAGCCCCAGCTATACCAGCCCCATGACACCATCCTCACAGAGGGCGAGACGGGCAAGGCCATGTACTGGCTGGTCCGCGGCGCCGTGCGCGTCACGTCGCGGGACCAAGAGAGCACCTATGCAGAGCTCAAGCCCGGCGCCTTCTTTGGCGAGATTGGTATTCTGATGGACATTCCCCGCACCGCCACCATCACCGCCAACATGCGCTCGCTGGTCGTGCGGCTGAACAAGGAGGACCTCACCAAGGAGCTGCCCAAGTTCCCCGACGTCGAGGTGGCCATCAGACACGAAGCCCAGGAGCGCCTTGCTATCCTGCAGCGCAAAAAGTCGGAGCTGGGCGCCAAACGCCCCGCCATACCCATCCGCCAGATCACAGGCAAGCGCGACCGCGAAGACGGCGATGTCGTCATGGCAGAGAGCGGCACGCTGCGCGACGGCGACATCAATGCCTTCAAGAAGAGGAAGTCGCCCAGTCCGGGCCTCACCGAAGCCATCGCCCACAGCGCTTTCGGAAGCGGCAGTCTGCATGTCAGACATCTGCTCAAAGAACTGCCCCTCTTCTCTGAGCTGCCGGATGACATACTCCATTTCATCGGCATGCGCGCCCAGCCATGCTCCTTCGACCCGTTTACCGACATCATCAAACAGGGCACCCAGGGCCGCGACGTCTTCTTCATCGTCAAGGGCGAGGTCGAAGTCATCAACACGAATGCGCCCGAGCAGAATGGCCACACTTCACCCACCATGGGACGCCGGAAGTCCATAGCTGCGGGCGAGCATCATTTCCAAGAGGTCAAGGCTCGATTGAAGACGGGACAGTACTTTGGCGAAGTTGTCAGTCTTTCGCTTGCCCCACGTCGCACCGCCACCGTACGCTCTGTATCGGCCGTTGAATGTCTCATGATTAGTGGCGATACCCTGAACCAACTGTGGGAAAGGTGCACGCCGGATGTGCGCCGACAAGTAGAGTCTGTCGCAAAAGAGCGGCTACGGGCAGCAAAAGACGACGACGTGCGTATGGCCGATGCACACAGCATACCGCCCAACATCGATGACCTGGCCATAGCCGACCACACAATGCCCAGAACACCACGGCGCAAGAAGAGTGTACCCACGGTTACCTTTAACGACACAATCGACATGGACAATCCGGTGACACCCACACGGAGGGATGAGAAGATGATGGAGCCATACGACCCCGATCCATTCCTAAATGTCGACCTCGATAATGTCAGATCGCGCTCGCGGCGAGGCTCTCTTGCCCCACCTACGCCCACCTCGATACAAGAGTCACCCGCTATTCCTGCGAACCTTGATTTCTCAAAATCACCTGCCGGCTCGCCGCTTTCGCCTTCACCATCGGTTTCCATGTCCAAGCACGCGTCGACTCCACCAGAGGTTCCATTCGACTTCAAGCGTCCGCGGCTGGTCGGACGACCAAGCAAATACACAAGAGGCCGATTGCCAGACCCAATACTCACAAAGGTGCTGGCCAATATGGACATACACGAGTTGATGAAGCTACGCGCCATTTCATCGCATTGGAGCAAGATGATATCCGAGTCTCCAGATCTAATTCACAATCTCGATCTTACCAAATACAACCGCAAGGTCACAGACCGATCGCTAGTCGACATAATATGTCCTTTTGTAGGCACTCGACCGAGATACGTCAACATCAGCAACTGTTTCCACGTCACCGACGAGGGCTTTGCTGAACTGGCAAAAACATGCGGACCCAGTGTGAGGATATGGCGTATGAAGAGCGTCTGGGACATTACTGGACCAGCTGTGTTGGAGATGGTGCAAAAGGCAAAGGGACTAGAAGAAGTGGATCTCAGCAACTGCAGGAAAGTCGGAGATAACCTTCTAGCTCGAGTGATTGGATGGGTGGTGCCTGAGATGAATCCACAAATGGCAATGGCGCATGCACAACATCAAGCTCAGATGAATGGCCGCCGACAAGGAAAAGGAGGCGCCAATGGTCAGCCCGTTCCACAGCCTCTGCCACCCGGCACGGTGGTGGGATGTCCACGGCTCAGAAGATTGACATTGAGCTACTGCAAGCATATTACCGATCGAAGCATGGCTCATATCGCCGTTCATGCAGCAAACCGCATCGAAAGCATTGACCTGACGCGGTGTACGACCATTACAGACGTGGGCTTCCAACATTGGAGCGTCTACCCCTTCCCGAGGCTGACGAAGCTGTGTCTCGCCGACTGCACGTATCTGACTGACAACGCGATCGTGTACCTTACGAATGCAGCCAAGGGACTAAAGGAACTCGATCTGGTAAGTCGCGAGTCGGACAGCTAGTTTTTCCAAGTGCTAACTTTGTGTCATGTAGTCTTTTTGCTGTGCCCTTTCTGACACTGCGACCGAAGTCCTTGCCCTCGGTCTGCCCTCTCTCACTCACCTCAACCTTGCCTTTTGCGGTTCCGCCGTCTCCGACACATCGCTCCGCTGCATATCGTTGCACCTGCTTGAGCTCCGCAATTTGTCCGTCCGGGGCTGCGTTCGCGTCACTGGGACGGGCGTAGAAGCTGTAGTTGAAGGATGTAGAGATTTGGAGCGCTTTGACGTTAGTCAGTGCAAAAATCTGGGTAGATGGATTGAAGCTGGAGGCGTGGAGAGTGTACGAAACAGAGGAAGAAACGTCAAGTTCGTCACAGTTAGTGACGGACGATGGCGTGATGGCAAAGGAAACCTGCCGCGATGGTGATGATATAAACACGTATGATTGTATGGTACGATCTGTATGGTATCTAAGACGGCGCAATGAACTTGATTGGCTATGAACGCAAATCTAGATTTGGATATCTTTTTTTGGGTGGCGCTTGTAGATATCACGCTAGATTCCTTGTTGTTTTGGTGTAATCAGATTTACCTAGTCTTGTTCGTAATAGCTCTCCAATACAGAATAGAGAATAGAAGCTTCGAATTGTTGATATCACGCCGAATCTCGCCATGTGTAGTTGGGTATGCAAGAGTGATGCGTGTGCGGGGTTTACGATTGCGTCGGATTTATGGTGGCTTGGCATTTCTCGCGCCTTCTACTGAAAACGTCATGATGGTTCGCATATATCATCCCTACGCCGCTCACCTTCCTGCCGACCCCAACATCGCAAAAGCACTCACAAAATGGCGTCGCTCCTCCGGAGACCATTCGCCATCACAGCGACACTGCGACAAGCATCACCAAAAGCACCGCAATCCCTCACCATTCGTGCCTTCCACAACACACCACTCAGGCAACACCCACAGTTCTTCCGACCCGCAAAGCCTACAGTATCGACATCGCAAAATGTCTCCAAGTTCCAGCAAGCTTTCCGACGAGGATACCAACAAGCAGTATACAACCCAGTTGCCCAGGGCGACTTGCGACAACGCCTGCTCTATGGCGCCGGCATCTTTGGCGCAACGCTGCTAGGCATCAACTTCATCTTCAACCGCGAGACGCGTGAGGATGGTGGCATGCCGCCGTTCGAGCGCGAATACCTCAACGACACCTTCATGCACACTGGCCTTGGAATTGGAATGATTGGTATTGCGGCGCGCGCCTTGCACATGAACGGTTGGAGCTTCAGGCTCATGGCTGCAAACCCGTGGCTCGTTCTTGGTGTCGGTCTTGTTGGCAGCATTGGAACCATGTACGGCACTATGGCGACATCCCCTAGCAAGTGAGTAATACCAAGAAACATTCAACTTTGTAACACTGTACTGACACGATGCAGCTATGTTCAAAAGTACGCCCTCTGGTCCGCTTTCAACGGTACCCAAGCCCTTCTCCTGTCGCCACTCTTCTTCATGCACCCCGCTATCCTCGCACGCGCCGGTCTCTACACTGTCGGCATGATGGGCTCCATTGCCTTTGTCGGTGCCACTGCAAAGACAGACAAGTACCTGTACCTCGGTGGTCCCCTCCTCGCTGGTGTCGCCATCGTCGCTCTATCCGGTCTCGCTCCCATGGTCATCCCCGCCACCGCCGCCCGTACACTGATGTTCACCGAGAACATCTGGCTATACGGAGGTCTCGCCGTCTTTGGTGGCTTCACTTTGTACGACGTGCAAAAGGTGCTGAACCATGCCCGCCAGGCTGAGCGTGGCTTGATTCCCAAGGATCCTGTCAACGAAGCCATCTCGCTTGAGCTCGACTTTATCAACATCTTCATTCGCATGGTGCAGATTCTTGGTATGAACCAGAATAGGAGGAAGTAAAAGATACAATCTGGGATTACGTATATCGGCAATGTCGTTCGCACATGAGCATGGAATTGCTTAGTTTGTTCTTGTTTAAGTAGATTAGGCTTTGGGCTTGAACTGTAGTTGTACATATTGCTCCTCTCCCTGTTATTTTCAGTTACATAGTACAAATGAACAACAAAAAAAAACAATTAAAACATACATTAATATCCGTTTGTCAGGATCTATTACTTGATTATTATAACGCTACGACAGGTGGGGAATATATGATAGACGTGTGAGATGATCGTGATGACATGCGGAAGTCAGTGAACCAGGTTGATAGAGATTGGAGATGGTTTACTGTGCGAAAAAACAGAAAGAGCTATAAAGTGTAAAGTGTAGGTATAACGTTGAGTGATAGGAAATAGCTTGCTTGGCTTGTCAGAAAAAGCCCGTGGGTCGAAAACGCCGATATCCCTTGTTCTTCTTTCGTTGGTCCCGAGTGGTGTATATCTTACATATGTGTCAAGTTCGTATCTTGTCGTCGTCATTCTTCGTCGTTCCCTTCTCGGTCTTTTAACCTTCCCTCTCTTCTTCTTCTATCCCAATTCCGTCTGTTTATCCATCCGTTACACCCTCACCCTCACCGTCTGCTGCTGCTGCTGCTGCTGCTGCTGCTGTTGTTCAAGACGATACCTATGATAAAGATCCTGCAACGGAATGGTCGGCGTAACAGACAACTGAAAGCGTTCCCCATTCTTCGTCGTCGAAGTGAACAAATTATCGAATTCCCGGTGATGGTGGTGTTGTTGTTGGTGGCGTGCGCCTGTTATCAGAGGTTACTTTGTGTCCCGGCACCCATTTCAGAGTCAACAGCGTAACGAACCGGAGCGTCGGTCCCCAGTGTGAGGGGCAAAATCAGATTTGTTGTAGCTTTTGGAAAAGGTCCTGTACATGAAGAGGCTCTTGATGCCTTTGCGGTGGTGTGGTGTTTCTTGGATGGTCGGCGACGGCATGGCGACGGGTACTTGGGGTAGTGCGGTGATTTCGTCGTCGCGGCTGTGAGTAGTGTTTGCAGTGTTTGCCGTGTTCAACTTGCTGCGGGAGCTTCGCGGGGGTGTTTGTAGGATTGGTGGCACGGGTGTCCTGACTCTGTCAAAGTCGATGACGTGCTCCCTGATGTCGCTGACAACGTCGTGGTACATGGCTGTAGGCTCCCCGGTCAAAACACGCGTGATTCGTGGTGTCGTCTTGCGCTTCCCAGATGTAAAAGGATCGTGTTGCTCGTCCTTGTCTGGCACGGGAGGTGAGAGTTGTAATACTTCTGGCGCGTCCGTGGGTACTGTTTCCAGCAGATCGAAGTTGAAGTTGAAGCCTGAGAAACGGGTAGGGGATTTCCAGAAGGCGCCTTCTTTGTTGGTACCACCACGCCTCTCACCATGTCTCTGGTGCGCATCTCGACGTCTTGGAGCTTCACGAGTACTGCTCTTTATGGGCTTGGTTCTAATCTCGGCCCGCTTGCGAGGCGGGAGTTTTGGGGGGCTCAACTCAATATCGTTGGTGGTGGTGTTAGCGACATGGTTGCAAGGCCCCGTTTCAAGGTGGTAAATCCGCGTTTGCATGTCGAGCATGGCTTCTCTCTGGAATGCGAGTTCGGCCTGGATATTCTGGACAATTTCAAGCAGTGTCCGATTCGTCTGTCGCAGTTGAGACTTGGTGGCAGAGGCACTAGAAGGCCGTTTTGATCTCGACGTCGATTTCGTAGGCGTGGTTGCCTCATTGTAGGCTGCGGCTATGGTTCCCTCCGGACCGCTGATCAAATCCAACATGGTCGCGCCTGAAAGATTGGCCGTATGTCTCGACGACTCCCGGATGCTATGCTCGTCATCGTAGAAAGTACCGTGTACTGGCTTGGGAGAGCTTGGAGAATTGAGAAATGTCGTCATTGCAAATGCGCAAATAGATGAGATGAAAGGATGAGAGTTGAAGGAAAACAGTCGATCCAGCGAGGTACCATATCTACTTGAGGTTTCAAGGTTCCAAAATCTGGTAAGTTTTACTCACTTCCTGACACCAGCTCGTTTCGGCCTATGCCATTGGGTTGGTGAGGGCAAGGAGCCTCGGGACCCTTGCGGGTGACCGCCGCAAGGGTTTCAGCGCTGCCAACGCTTTGCGATTCGCTCATGTTGCAATGGTGACCTGACGCCTGGGATCGCCTCGTTACTGTGTGCGTGACGCGAGAGCTATCAAACGGCAATAATACCCTAGCGTTGGGGTTATCGCGTTGCGTGTTTCACTTCCGGCGTTGGTGTTTCGGGAAAGCGAACGACCTCGGGAGTCGGCGGGAACGCCTTCGTTGCTCGTTACATACTCTGGTAGTGCTCAATCCGACTAGCAAGCACCTATGCAATCCTCAACGTCCGTCGATCCAGCTTTGCTTGCTTCTGTACGTGAGAAGCATGAGAAATCCGTCATGTTCTTGACCCAAGAGTGCGCTGAGTCATGCCTTGTCTGCTACGACCACCTACCGGCCGCCCAGGCAAGCCTCAATGTCTGAACTGACTAGGAAAGCTTGGCAGAATGCGTCAGCTATACTGAGCTGTCGTCTCGCTGATATTGAGCCTGATAGATTGCTACTATGTCCGGTGCACGCTGCAGAAATCTGGTGCGACGGGGGCTAGAGTCCATCTCTGCATTCGCCCATCAAGGCCGGTAGTTGTGCTCTACCGGTAGTCCCATATGGCGGCCATCTCCTGCGCTCCACTGTTTGTCTGGTGTGTTTGCTCAATGCGGGATGCGGCATTTTCTCAAGGTAAAGACCAAAGTTCGCAAACAAAATGAGTCCGCAGAAAGAAGGTTAAGTGAACAGATCCACACGTGACGTCATGAACCGCTTAGCCCCCAAGGTCTGTGACAAGACTGCAAAGTACTCCACATGAATCCTCATGACAATATCATAGCCATGTCTCTTCCCAAAACATCCTCATGTCCTCCACAATCGCCGACTTCCGCTCGCCTATGCCGCTTATATGCAGAGAACCTCCCCTTTACAGCGACCGGTTTCTCGTCCAGATCGTCCAGATAAATGCCATTATTCGACCTCAAAACTTTAGTTCCAACCGAATGTGGGGATGCGCCAACTACACGCTTAATTTAAACTTGGAAGATCCTCTCCTCGGCCACAAGATTCCGATGCGTGCCACAAGGAAACAAGTCCGCGTTTGCCTAGAAACATCGACTCCTATTGCAGCTTTATCATCTGCATTGGCCTTGCCGCATATTCTCACTGTCATGCATTCTGCCCCAGGTTTGTTATGCAAGCGGGTACAAGTACATCTTGGGTCAGTCTTTACCGCATCTGGCTTTTTTTCTTTTTCTTTTGCTGTCGCCCTGCTTGCTTCAGCGACGACTCGAGTATACTGGAACTGGCTTTTGATGTAACGTTCCGAACGGTTCTCCGAAGGTGTAAATATTTTCTCTTGACCTTTTTTTACTGCTCAGGCAGGCTTAGCAACGACTCGATTTCAGGCGAAATTCATCACTGGAAAGTATTCCAAAGTCTATCGGCTCGGATTCTACTCGCGAGGTGGCAGTTATACGTTACATCTAGTCGCTACTACGATATTCAATCCTATTAGACATGTCATAAGCACCACCTTCATCATAGACCCAACCAGTGTGCACCGAGGAATACCCACGAACAATCTCATTTGGTCGATCTTGAAGTCCCTCCAAACGTCATCTTGTTGTCCCCGTCAGATGGCTGACCATACGCGTTACCTCCAGTTCTACATAACGCCCCTTTTATCTGGGATTCCTGCTTGACATCATCTTATCTCAAGACAACGACTTTTCGGCTGCCATGCCTGCAGCTATGAGATGCAATGTATGAGTAGATGTCATAGAAGCGCGGAATCGAGTGACGAGGACCACAAAAGGTTCGCCGGGTATAATCTTATCCGTATCACTAGAGTGACTTGTGAGCATAGTGGTCTTGAAACACAGTTGTAGCTAGTGAAGTCTACACTAGCAATAGTAAAGGTTAATGTGAGTGCGATTACAAGAGTTTATCGCTTCAGTTCGACCAGGTAAAATGTGGGCCACAATGAACGGAGCATTACGCGGGGACAGGAAGATGAAAGCTCAGATTTATTGTTGGAGTCAAAGTAAAAGGTTCCGGTCAGTGGCATAATACGATCTGATGGCATACCGGTTCGCGCACGGTTTCCATCAGCGCTGCCCAGCGAGGCGCTCAGGCCGTTTCCTCTACCACGTACCGCACAAAGCTTTTAAACCTGTGTTCCAGCATCAGCTGGTCCCACCACCGCTAGCCTATCAGCCTTTTCAATGACCGACACCGAATCGGCATTCAGGCTAGCCAGTATGACATGTACATATAGGGATGGCGTCTTACAGTGCAGTCACAGACACACAAGCTTGAGATAGATATAGACACGCTTAAGATGCCCTCAGCCAGCTGCTATATGCTGACGACGTACCCTTCAACTTGTGCGCCAAGCAGCACGAGCCTGCCGCCGCCGCCACTATGAAAGGCACCGTCTTACAGCCAGGCTCTGGGCCTTCGGTAATACCGCCTTACAGTAGCAGCTTATTGTAAGCAACTGTAAGAGGCTGACCACGCGCAGTTGTACGAGCTGACTGGAACCAGCTGTCATTGGCCGATTAGGGGCATTCATGAAGGAATCGCAAGAGAACAATATAAATATGAGTTCTTGTTACATTACTGTACATTGCTGTTACATCTCCTACTCAGCACCGATATCACTTACTTATCCCTCCATAAATTGCTCCCCTCCTCACTGCTCCCATTCTTGCAAAACATGACAAGCTGATTCACTACTCTTCGAAGAAAAGATCGAAGACTCTCTCAAAAACACCACAAACACGCGGAACGATATTCGAACCGCGATAGGGTCGTCTTGCGATGATATTGGAGGCTCCAGGAATTCGATGCCTGGCCGGTTTAATGCCGCACCGAGCTTGCATTTTATGTTCAGCTGTAATTGTGCTCATGGGAACACAAGGGATGAAATATCTTCTAGCCAAGGATATGCGTGGAAAGTTTCAGGCAGTCGTGGTGTTCGCTGCTAAGTCTAACTGGTTCGGTGATGATATAGAGATGGAGAACAAGCTAGAGAAGGACCTGTGACTACCAAAATCCAAGCATCAACATTCGATTAATGTCACATCGGTTAGCCTTCGCCACGCAGGGCGCTCTTTTCCATCGTACCAAGACTACAAGACGGCAAACTGCCTGCTGCCAAGAGCGGGCATTCAATGAACGCCACTATAGCTGTGGGTTCTTGTACTAAGCGAACATCTGCCGCCGCCTATCACGACCATGTCAACTTTGGCCTCCCCTGACAATATGTGGAGGGCAGTATCCACAGACAACACCTGCACAACCGCCCGGCAATGAGAATGGCATGTGTATGTATTTTTGTGCCCAGAAGAAGATGGATACTATCTGCAATGCAATCACATTATCACCCAGCATGTCAAGTATATACAGAGACTAAAAGCAGTGCCATGAAATAACCTCGAGACCTCTCGCATCCATCCTATATTCGCAGCCATCATGGTCCGATTCGCGTATGCTTCCACCGCCTTACTTCTGACTACCAGTGTTCTTTCTCATCCTGGAGGTAATCCGCACAGGGAGGTCTTGCGCAGGCAGGCTCATCTTGATCACCCGAATCGACGTAGTGTCCAGGCATGCAAGCGTGATTTAGTCGGGACTGGATGGGTTCGAGAGCAGCATCAGAGACGCGAAACCCGGCTCCACGAACTTCGGGTCGCGGCTGGTTTCGCCAAAGAACATGAAATCGTCCGTCGCGACGCTGCCGAAGTCGAACAGACTTATGGAGTCAAGGCAGCTTGCACGCTTGATCCTGAGGTGGGAGAGGGTCCATATTGTAGGCACATGAAGACTACATACATTGATTTGTGCTTGCTAACGCATATCTAGGGGTTTATGGTGAGCTCATTCGACAAGATATCGTCACTGGCGAGAAGGGAGCCATCACTCACCTGGACATCAACATCATCGACGTTTCGACTTGCACGCCTGTCACCGATGCTTACGTCGAGATGTGGGGAGCGAACTCTACCGGTGTGTATACTGGTGTGCAGGCTAGAGGCAACGGCGACGGCTCTGCTACGGCTATTGTGACCAATGCTCTCCGTGGTGTCCAACCCACAGGTGCCAATGGTACTGCTACATTCGTAACGGTTATTCCCGGACATTATGTCGGCCGCGCGAACCATCTACATAGTAAGTCTCTCTTCTACCTTCCACCAGCTTTAAATCATAACAATCGCAGCCATCATCCACCACGGCGCCAAGCTTCTCCCCAACAATACCATCGAAGGCGGTACGGTCTCGCACGCTGGCCAATTCTACATTGAGCAAAACCTCTTGAATGAAGTTGAGAAGACGGCTCCTTACAACATCAATACACAAGCCTCCATGACCAACGACGAAGACTTCCTTTACAAGATGGGTTTCCAGGGCGGAGACGACCCGGTCATGAAGATTTCGCTCATAGGCAATACGATCGAGGACGGTTTGTATGCTACCATCGATGTGGGCGTTAATCCCAAAGCGACAATAGAGGTACACCCGGTTAACAGGTGGACTGCGGAGGGAGGTGTCCCCGTGGAGGGAAGTCCGTGGGCGGGCTACCCCGATACTTGCCAGAATTGTGGACAGTGGGGACCTCCGCCACCTTCACAGAGTTTCCCTGCTACGGAGTAAATGGTACCAAAATCGTGAAGCAAATAGTAACAGGAGAAAATGAACGCTGTGGATCTTTCAACACCGCTACCTAGAACTGTGAACGATTGAACTGGATGTACACATGCCTGCTAAGTGTATACACTCCGGATTTGTTATAAAGTTTGCTTTTGTATCGACCAAACTTCTTTTTGGTTTGAAGCACCATGAATTTAACATCAAGCTATTATACGACATGCGATTTGGGGGAGTTTGCGGGAGTGACGATGACGTTTTTAGTGCCAATCAGGCCTAGCGTTACCCACGGCTCCGCGGCACGGAACGCTTCTTTCCCCACTACTGCGAGCTCAACTAACGAAAGAGATACCCATCCCTTCTAAGTTTACCGACTCATGTATCGCAAATGGAAATGGCATCTAAATTGGCTTCTGGGAAACTGAAGATGGCGAGTATTACTGCCGCCACGTCTCAAACCATTGGATTCGGTCTTTTCCTCCGAAGGCATGCTGCACTTTAGCAAGATGCTATTCTTGAGACTCTCACCGACGTTTCCAATTGCCATACAGAGAAAAATTGGTGGAGTTGTGGTGGCCGATGCATGTAAGGGATCTGACGTCAAAAATGGCGGCAACTCCATGAATCTGAAACGGAGGATATTAATGACACTAACGCTGGTCTCTCTGGAAATTTGTGAGATATGCACTCTGACTAGACTGGTTCTATCGTCTCGGATTGAGGTATCGGAGGGCTCTGTTCACCGTACTAGAACGGTAATGCGGAATGTTTCTAATTCGAGCGAGGCACTTACTCTGTAACGTTTTTTTTAATGACGGCGTCTTGAATCACAGCACTCATGTATGCAAGACATAGCAACAAGGATATAACCATTACTCCATCTGATTATGCGATGCTCTACACAACACAGACCGACATGGGAATTAGGTCCAGGCTTCGATGTATACCACATACTCTGGTCATCACACTTGTTACGACTTACGAAACTCTAATTTACCAACTGCCTGAAGTACGATGGAATAGATAGAGACAGTCTTCTCAAGCCATCTTAAAGCATGAGTACACTGTCCATCATACCCAGAATCTGTATCACACGTAACCAATTCCAATGAAGCGCGAGAAAACAATTGTTTAGAGCAAGGCCCCCGTAAAGATGGTTCCCATTGCAACTACCAAAAACGATGCATTAGAACTAAAAGCAACAACAAGAAACTCCAGCCAATGCCACATCCCCTCGCAACCAAATGCACACACCAGGCCCCCCCAAAACCAGTTCAATTACTCCATCCTATGCATGTAATCCTCGTTTTTTAAACCCATGTACTCCGTACAATCGTAATCTAACCCCTCGCAGCTTCAAGAAGCTTCAAGTGCTGCTCAGGGTGCGTCTTCTCGACCGTGCTCTTGGCAACCTTCTTCATCATGAAGTTTGCGTCGATATCGATGGACTCGTTGAGCGAGCCGTCGGTTACACGCCACTTGCCGCTGATGGTAAGGATACCGACAGGGGGCTTAGCGTTGACGAGGGAATCGACGCCGTCGGGGACGTTGGTCAATGTGAGGGTGTAGGTGGTCTAAGGTGGGTGTTAGTGTTGAGGGTCGAATGAGCAAGAGGGAGAGGACGTGGACGTACCTGACCAATGGGCTTCTTGTCCGTGATGGTGTAGGTAGCTGAGGTGTTCTTGTCACCGGACTCGAAAGCGTAGCTGACGAGTGCTGGGCAGACGGTCTTGATCATGAGATCGTGGTTGTGAAGAGCAGCGATGACAATAGCGGCGTCAACGCCCTTGAGAGGAGTGGAGATCTGGGAAGTAGGCATGTTGATAGGTTTTTGGTTTGTTGGTTGAAGTTGGTATTGAGAAGTGTTGTACTGGATTGATGATGGTAGTGGAAGATGGAAACTTGGATGCTGATGATGATTTAAACACTGGCAAACATCGTCTGAATATATACAATCTGGCCTTCTCCACCGTATGGATCCCCCCGAGGGTTCTCAAACCGATCTCTAGACCCCAAGCCGTTGTCTACGTCGTCGAGACACGTGATGATGCACGTCTGACAACCCCTGCCACTGACCGGAGTCGGCTACCCCAACACCATCTTCCACTCGCCTTGCCTTGGCTGCAGTCTTACCTCCTGCGCCGAAGATCACCCGCCCGCCCCCCAACGGAAATAGTAGCGACCGAAACACATCATCTATGTTTCCGGTAACTGGGCATCTCTGGGCACCCGCGATAAGGCGGTACATGTGTGATGCTCCGCTGCTTCGGGCTAGAGAAAGCGGGGGAAAGTCCTCAGTAGCTGACCGAACGAGTCGAAAGAGGTAACATGTTCAAGGGTCCAGCTGGTTGGGCCATGGTATTTCTGAACGGTGGTCGACAGGTCTGGAAATAGCTTGCTGCTGGTTTCGCAAGCTATTGCAACTCGTGTAGTCCAAACCGATGGCTTTTTTTCTCCGCGGATTTTTGGCACGCCTAACTTCCATGCAAGCAACACGGCGTTGTAGTTCTCTCGCTATTCCTTCCTTATTCTTCTGTTCACGCACCGTCCCCCAGCGTTTGCCCGTTGTCAGTGCTTCTCAACACCATTATTCATGTATCTTGCTTACTTGCAGGTTACACAGACGTCTTGCTTTGCGGATCTCCAGCGCGCTCACTACATCGTCTTGGAAATTTGGATGAGGGGTGGTCCGATGTTTCGCTGGTGGGTAAGGAAGTTTCGACGGGCGCCGTGAGATGGGGAGCCGGGCCCAACTAGCGCGAATCTTAAGTCAGCACGGTCAACGCCTCCATCCGTCGCCAACGCTTCGTCTATTTTCATCCAGTTTCCTTATGTTTTGCTGCGTCAACGCTGTATGGGCCTGTCTATCTCGGCAGGTATCAGAATTCTGGGGAAGTAGCTATTCTGATCGTCGTTTTGATTCACTGGTATGTTTACTGCGAGTTTGAGCTCATGACAGTTCTTGTACGAGTACCAGAGGTGCGACTATGGTTCCCAGATGGGTTTTGTAAAAGGTGTCATGAACCTATTTACACGTGGGTTGTCATCCAGGCGGATCCATATGGACGCCAAGACCAATCATGTGACGCTATATTCCACCCCGCGCGCAACTAGCACTAGCATAGTTCAGACACAGACCGGAAACGACGAGAGCAGTTCGGTGGGTACGCGAGAGGCCAATGGTTTGATACAGTTAGCAGACTGGCAGATCTTTCAACTGTCGCTTCGCGGGAAGAGCAACCTTGTTATGAAAGCTGACGTTTAGTGTCGCCTGCTTCACCGGATGCCGATATGTAGCGCAAAAGTAGGGGGCAAAATCGTCTGTTGGAAAGAGAAAATATGCCAGATGGACGTTCACCATCCTCTGGCAATGTCATTGTATGATAAGGCAGTGGTCTGTCAAGATGTCACGAGACCAGCAAACAAGAGAGGCGAAGATGTGAAGGAAGACATTGTGATACATTAAAGTATGTAGAATATAGAATCTATGCAACTCTGCGCAGTGTCATACGAGCTATTTGAACCTATAATCCAGCAATATAGCCCTTGGAAACCCCCCATAAAATGTTTCAAGAACCAACAGAAACCCAAAGACAGTATACGGGAAAAACTATATGCAATAAAGATATGGGGATGGAAAGAAACGAACCGTTAGAACCTAGGTCAAAGACGAAGACCCTCCCTCTACAACTTTGCCTCAGCCAACCTCTCGCATCCACCTTTACCCGATCCAGTAAAATCAACACCAGCACTAGGCACTACCGTCCCACTCTTATTAAGGATCTGAAGCTTGCGTAATCTTGATATCGGCTCATCGTCGTCCTTATCCCTGACATAGAACGCCCAGTCGGCCGTCGGATCGATTTCCGTTTGCGAATACCCGTTGCCGAGCCAGGCGAAGCGATTGCCATTGTACTCAACATGCCAGTCTTCTAACCTCAGCTCCATGAGCGCTTCAATGTAGTGCAGAGTGGAGCCGGGCCATAATGCTGTGACGGGGCCGTTGGGACCGAGGGACTTGTACCATGAGCGACATGCGTCGTGCCAAACAGTCTTCTTCATAAACTCATCCTTGAAGGCTATAAAGTCATCGATAGCTTCGGTCTTGGGCGCAAAGGCAGAGATGTTGTGTGTTTGAAAGCGGTCAATCAGTTTGCACATGTAATCCGCCTGGGCTTCGATAGCACTGAGTACGGGGCCGTTGCCAATGGGGCTGTTGGGACCGAGGAAGATGAGATAGTTTGGGAAGTCGGCGGCTGCGAGGCCAAAGTAGGAGCGTGGTTCCTTGCCCCAGGCATCTTGGAGATTGTCACCTGATGAATTGATGACAGGGAAACGAGGTTTGAAGGAAGTGTTGAAACCGGTTGCGCAGATTAGTACGTCGATGGGATATTCCTTTCCGTCGCTGCATAAGCAGCCTCGCTCTGTGATCTCGTTGATTTCGCCATACACTGTCTGCACGTTTGGCTTGCCGAGGGCTTCGAGGTAACCAACACCCGGCGTCAGTCTTCGACATCCAACGCGCCAATTTGGTATTAATTTTTCCTCTAGATGTTCGTTCTTCAGTTTTTCCTTCATCTGCATTCGGAAATATGCTTCTGTGTCGGAGTTGATACTGGTATTCTTGAGGAAAATACCGAATTGGCCGTTGAGGCCACGTTCGATGTTCTTGCGATAGTCGACGAGGGCGCCAGGCTTCATGGCAAACTCCAGTTTCTCGCTGTCAGAGAAGACATGTTGTTCGAGGCCCTGGACTGGAGAGACCCATGTTGGTTCGCGAATAAAGGTTGTCACTTTCTTGACGTGAGGTTGGATCGTAGGGAGAACTTGGATACCGGAGGAGCTATAACCATGTTAGCATGTGGGAGACATAAGTGAGATTGTAGACTGACCCATTGCCTATGAGACCAACGTGACGGCCTGTCAAATCTACGTCGTCATCCCAATTTGCAGTATGTAGTAGTTTTCCCTTGTATTTGTCGAGTCCCGGGATGGCAGGCCATTGCCAATTGTTCAAGATTCCGGACGCATTTACGAGAATATCGCAATGATCGTTCACGATGGTATTGCTTTCCAAATCTTTGACCTGCATATCATAGCCCCCCCTTTGTTTGTTCCATGTCGCGCTAACCACCTGATGCTGTGTCTTGATGTATTTACGCAAGCCATATTTGTACGCGAAATCGTTGAAATAAGCATAGATTTCTCTGGAGCTGGCGTAGACAGCAGACCAGTCGAGTTTTGGCTCAAAAGACCATGTGTAGTTATGTGATGGGACATCGCATGCGCATCTAGAAGCGAATTAGCAAAGTTCGTCAACTGCTCCGATTCGCAGTGGCTCCGCAGCCGTGGGGCGATAGGCGCATCGTCCCCGCAGTTGGCACACCTTAGGCGCCACTACTTACCCCGGATATCTATTCTCGAACCAAGTGCCTGACACCTCGGTATTCTTCTCATAGACTTGCAAGCTGTAATTTGAGAAGTGTCTCTGCAGCTTGTAAGCCATCAGGAGACCAGAAGCACCGGCCCCGACGCACACGACGCGCACGTGTCGTTGGGCGTGAATCGGTCCACGCAGCCGTTGTTGAGGGTTCATTTTCGATTAGGCTAAGAAGAAATAACCTGAAGTAGTTCGCCGTGTGTGAGTGCTGGAGACTATGTAAGTAGAAACGGGAAGACGAAGAAGAGCAATCAGAGCTGGATCGCATAGGTATAAAGGACATATTCATCTCGAGGCGAACGAGCTCTTAAACTTTATTGTGCTGCGCTCGCATTACAGCTTCCCTGCCACTGAGAGTCATGTATCGGATCAATCACTCCATGTCGCGAGTCAACACAGTACAGTAAGCTGTCAGTTTGGGGTGTCACTAAATGCCACGTGAAGCCCTGGAGTGCTCCCAGATCGCGGATCATCGTGACGATTCGTGATGCGCACGAATAAGTCGGGTTACTATTCATGCTCCACGGACTGGCAAAGCATTTCCGCCGGCCAGACAGGTACCCTGGTAGTATAGCATAGGCTGGCAATCGAGTCCCGCAGACGATACGTAAGGATTCATGCGAGTGGTCGTACCTAGACAGCCTCAATCCAAATATTTTCTCGGTTACATGTCTTGCGTATCCCAAGCTAAGTTGCGTGGCGTGTGGAGTGGAGAAGCTACACCTGCCGAGGTGATGCCGACTTTGTTGAGCACAATGGACGCGTTTGTAGAATAATATATCGGCAAACTACAGGACACGGGTATCTTGGACCGTAGATCACCGACATCATGCATTGTTATACTTAACTCTCTACATCACCGTGTAACCTCCATCGGCAACCAGAGTTGCGCCGATCATGTAGCTAGCGGCATCCGAGTGCAAGAAGGCAATGCAGTCGCCAATTTCTTCCATCTCTGAGTAACGATGGACCGGAACTTTCAATCTTTCGGTTTCGATCATATTGCCCTGGCTCATGGTTTTTTCCACAAGGGGCGTCATTACATAGCCTGGGGCTATAGCGTTGATTCTGATCCCTCTGTGCGCGAAAGCGAGTGCGTCCGATCTGGTAAGCCCAATGACAGCATGCTTGCTCGTAGCGTATGCTGTCGCGGGGACGTTGAGCGGCGGTGCAACTAGGCCATACATGGATGCCACATTAACGATGGACCCGCGATAGGAACGGTACGAGTCTGTAAGCTTCTCTTGCTTCAGCATCTGCCGAATCTGAGCGCGCTGACATTGCCAGACAGCGGTAGTGTTGACGGCAATGACTTTCTCGAAATCCTGCTTGGGTACTTCGTCGGATGTCTTGATAACGCCACCGATACCAGCATTATTGACTGCGTAGTCTAGCCGTCCAAACTCCTTGACCGTCTCTTCTATGCTATGACCAATCGCTTTCTCGTCGGTGACATCCAGCTCAAACTCCTTTATAGATACATCGGGAGCGAGATGTTTAAGGTGGCTGATTGTCTGTGTAACAGAGTTGCGATCGAGCAAGGCGAATGAGCGCACACCTTGTTTTGCGAGAGCATACGCCGTATATTGCCCGATGCCTGCCGCCTTTTAGCGGTGAACATGATAATGTCCTGCTACTATGCAGTTTCCTTGAACATACCAGACCCAGCACCAGTTACATAAGCAACACCCTTTAGAGCAAAGGTCATAGTGTTCGGATTAATGTGTAGCTTCCGAGGGTGGTTACAATTTTCCCCGGGCCTTGGAGTCGAGTGTTATCGAGGTGTGGTGACTATATTTGCTACGTCCACTGTTTAAGCAATTACGTAGCCTGAGAAGCTACCCAAACGCTTTTGTGCCCCAGAAAGTAATCGTGAACTGAGCCTTGCGCTCGCATGGGCGATCGGCTGTTATTTTCCAGTTTCTCTACCCTTGCAATTCAGCGAGTCATGTCGGGAACATGGGTGCCTATTTTCGTGTCCAAGGTGAATAGTGCCGGTGGAACATGGTGGATGAACAAGTGTAAAATGCGTAAACTGGGATGTCATAGAGGTGCTGAAGATGCACAGTAGTTAGCCTCGCTCCAAAGGCCATCGTCATTGTAGAGAGGGGTGGGTCACGTGCTTGCGTGTTTTAGCGCGGGCGCCTAATCCACACCAGTCTCATCCGCCACCAATGCCTTCACGCTACACATGGACAATCACCCACCCTCTATCGCCATGTACATGACACTATGGCTCCAACACCATACCGCATTGCGCAGACCTCAACTGAGCTCAAGAAGCAGCACAGGAAGAACGGCCCGCGGCTCAACGAACGACAGCAGAAGCAACTCGAGCGCGACTTCGAATTAGACCAGCGAGCAGCCCGCGCACGCGAAGCCGAGGAACGTCGCAAAGCTGCAAAGAAGAAGCGCGAGGAAAAGGAGGTAAAGGAGGCTGCGGCAAGGAAGCAAATGGGCGTCGGGCTTGCAACACAACTTATTGGATACAGTCGTACGCAGGCACAGCTGAAGAACGGGATGGAAGCTTTCTTGGGCTTGAAGAAGAGGAAGGAGGAGGAAAAGCGCAAGAAGGAGGAAGAACTGACAAAGAAGTTGGAGGCCATCGCTGAAGATATAGAGAAGGAGCCATGGGACGACGAGAATGACGACGACATCGCCCTCGACTTTCCGGTATTGAACACATCCTTTGGCGAGCAGTGGGCCGATGACGACTTGGACGACGACTCGCTACTTCAAGCCCATGATCTGATCATGTCAGATCCATTTGAAGAACCTCCTGTTCTCAACCCGCAATCACCGCCCGTGCCTGTCCCTTCCGTCGTTCCTCCTCCGTCCATCGCGCCGATCTCGCACAAGCCAGTAACTGTCAAAGCCGATATCAATTTCACCCGCACACATGGTCCCACAAATAAGACGATTGAGGCTATCTTGGATAAGCTACCTCAGCCTCTCATAGAGCTGCTCTCGCAGGATTTGTCCTTGGACATTCCGAATTGGAACCCTGTCGAGGGGTTACTTCACAAGTTGAACCCAGCCGGATTACCGCCACATCGCCTGCGCATCAAGGTTGGATGTGTTGTCACTCTACTAAGAGACCTAGACGCAAGCAGCCAGTTGTCGAAGAGTCAACATTTGCGTGTCTTGCGGTCTGAAAACGACCGTTTGGAATGTTTGGTCTTGGATGGTCAGCTAGAGGGCACCAAGACTGTGCTAACTCGATTGCCGTTCGTCGCAGAGTACAAAGGCTTGGACCAGCATCCTTACAAGCGAATACAGTTTCCGATTCGCGTCGCAACTGATTACATGCCATCTGATGCGCCACGGGATACATCACAAACGAGGTTTAAGATGCCCTCTGTGCCTGGCCGGCTGCCATCGGAAAGTCTTCCCAGAAAACCAGTGCCGCATGTTGCCAAGACAAAGAGCTCCGCAAACTTGAACCCAGTCTTCAAGCTCCCCGGCCTGCCTGCGTCAAAGTCGAGCTCGTTGGCGAGTACAAAGTCTATATCAATCACGAAGCCTGTTTCAGCTTTAGCTTCACCACCGATAGACTGTTGGGATGACTTTTTGGAAAGCAGTACACAAATCTCGCGAGATCTCGCTGCGGAAGTGGCACCGAAGGCGAGCGAACCAACGAAGGCTCTGGTGATTGCACCATCTACGTTGGCCGACTGTCTTCCGCCAATGTCAACTCAGGATCTTGATTTCTCCCTGGACGACTTGGATGAAGAGCTCGGTCCGAAAGCGCCGCTGACAGGGACTGCTCGAGCTGAGCAAGACATCGACAAGGCGATGCCTGCGCCACTGGCAGAGAAGCTAGTGGCGCCTGAGGCGCTGCAGAGAACGGACCCGGCAGTGTTTACAACACTGCCTGCGAAGACTACAGGGGCAAGTACAACTCCAAACTCTAGCAAACCGTTGAGACCTGCGAGGAAAATAGCAGGCAGATGCTTGAACCCAGGGCCCTTCGCAACGGGTATTGAGTATCAGCTCTCGAAGCTGAGACCTTCACAGCTACCCAAGTCCATGGGCGGACCGTGGAAAAGAAAGACTATCGCGGCTCCGTCTCCAACTTCTTCGCCCCCAGCAAAAAAGCAATGCGTTTCAAGTTCGCGCACTGCAGTTCTGACAAACTCTAAAGGGTCGTTTGAGGAATTCATGTTATCAACAC
Organism: Pyrenophora teres f. maculata; assembly: GCA_014334815.1. Classification (NCBI taxonomy): domain Eukaryota; kingdom Fungi; phylum Ascomycota; class Dothideomycetes; order Pleosporales; family Pleosporaceae; genus Pyrenophora; species Pyrenophora teres. The sequence continues at coordinate 549,328 of CP060572.1, read as the reverse complement.
AGGAGGTGGCGTCCTTCTTCGACGACGATGATGACTTTGGTTTTGGGTCACCACCCATTGCTGTGTAATGTGTGTTATGTCCCACGCTTGCTACGTTTACGAATTGGGCACGACTTTATCGATTTTAGGCATGGCTTTGGATATGATACCCTTATGCACGCGCGCTTTCATCTTTAATTAGCTTCACGGCGCTTAGCTAAGTCTATTTTTATATGTTTCATGCAATCTTCATCATTTCGTACGCCTCCCCCCCCCTCCCCTCATTGCCTATCTGAATAGCACCTGCTGCAGCGTATGCGTTAGCGGCTTGGTATAGCATGACTTTGATGCGGCTTCCTCTAATATTCTCGCTCTGGTACTTAACCTCGAACTCCAGATCCGATGCGTTCCCTGTTCTTGTCCTCCCCAATATCATCGTAAGCCTTCGCGAACTGCAGTCCCAATTTCCATTGCTTAATTCAATATAAAGCACGACAGATGTTGCATCCATGAAGGTGTCGCATGCGTATTTCCGACAAAACTACACTTCAAAACTTCCCACCATCATCCCCAAACCCCATACCAAATCCACCACTCGATGGAAATCCGTCCAAATCGCTATTGCCGTTCCAATCTTTGCTCATGTTCCAATCTCCACCGTCTCCAAGCGGCATAAAGTCTAGATTAACCACATCGCCACCAGCGCTAACAGGCTCGTCAAAGGCACTCAATTCAGGGAAATGCGCATTCGCAAGCTGAGATATGGGATCGTGCTGGTCAAACTCTGGACCCATCCAGGAAGTCCCCGAGTGGCGGGGAAGAGATGAGGAATTGGTAGAAGGCGTGGAAAGTGTATGCGACAGCTCTGGGGGTTCGGTGATGCTAGGCCAGGTACCGAGTTCAGAGCGAGGTGTTACCATTATGAATCCGTCAGTTTGGCCAGCATCGTCGAAACGCAGTGATGACGGGGCTTTTATGCTGAGCCCGTGTTCTAGTGGCACACTCATTGTAGTGCTCGAGCTCATTGTTCTTGTTTTTCTACTGCCTGCCCCTGGTCTTCCGCGACTCGTTTGCCGCTTCTTTGCCCATTGTCCGTCCGGCATCTCACTATCCATGTCAATGGTGCTACCCCTTCGTGCAGGTACCACGGCAGATTTTGGCTTGTAGAGATTGAAGGATGTGGAGGATGGTGGTTCGGGGCCACCTCGTAATTCGACCATCACAGCGCGGAGGACGGTCGACATGCGCTCTGCGGGCTGGTATGTGAAAGCCATGTCCGAGAGGGCGGCAGAGAGACACTCGAGGTATTGCATATTGTTGGCTCGAGAGGTGGGATCTTTTATGAACGCCAAGGCGGCTACTAGAGCGGTTGCTGCAGTGCCCTGCAAAGTGTGTCAGTAAGGAGTAGGGTAAGACATGTCACTGGTCGACATACCGCGTGCTGCATACCCGTAACAAATATCTGCTTTGTATCAAACCGTTGTCGATGCTGCCAGTATATCCTCGCCACTCGAATCGCATGTTTCGTGCACACCGTCCTACTCAACGCAGAGAAGTGATCATCGGGTCCACTATCGCTATCCGCCTGGTCCTCATACAACGCAAACGGGCGATGAAGCAAGATGAGACTGGCATGGTACTGCTGATGCAGCAGGAAGAAGCTAAATGGCGCCGTCGCAATATTCTGAGGCGTCCACCTCAACTGCTCCGGTAAACTCCCATACCAGCGACTGAACTCGCGATCCAGCGCTGCCATGCGCATATACTGGTTGCGGTCGACTGCAGTGACGGAATCGGAAACAGAATTTTGCGAGCGATGTGGATCCATGTTTTCAGTGATCTTGCCAGCGAGCTCCATCAGATCAAGTAGAGCTTCGTAGATCATAGTCTCTGTACTCTTTTCTAGGCCGGCGGGGCGACATGCGCCGAGGCGCTCGAATTGCTTGGTCAAGTGGTAGATTTCAAGGTCGGAAGACTTCATGCTTGTTGGACGGCCGAGGAATAACGCCCAGTACTTGTCATAGATGACACAGGCCCACAACGTCATTTGGCGTATCTCGATTTCACGTTCTGGTAAACCAGAAAGTCGTGTGTCGAGATGTAAGCTAGTTTTCGGTTAGTAAAGAACCTTGAAGTCCTATAGAGTACGGACGTACCCAATATCGAAAGCAAGCCTAACAGCCATACCGCCGTAGAGCCATCCTAGATTGTCTCTGCCGACTCCACACTCCAGATCCCCCAATAATAACAGTGCGACTACGCTTGGTATACCTCCTGGCCTCTCCAACTCATGGTCAAGCATATACTTTGCCTCACGATGCAACGTACTCTCCATGCCCGGTAGACTAATCCTTTGCACATCGGGTCTGTATTTGTCTGCAAAGCGAAACCCCATTGCCAGTACGCAGACATGCAGGAACCCAGAGTAAAATTGCGTTTTCCCGTTCTCGCGATCCTCATTGAAGGCTTCTTGGTGCAGCACGTGAATGACGGGATTGTAGCACTGCCAAAATAATTCCATGAGGTAATCGTACGTCTCGAGTGGGAGCGAGCGAATGATTTTGTCGCATCGGCGTCTTTGTTCATCTTGCTCTTGGGTTGAACCAAATGGGCTTAATGACTCGGAATGAACGTGGCAGTTTGTTGTTGGACCGAAGTAGCGTAGCCGGCCGCTGAGCTGGTCGAAGCTGAGATGACCGCGCGTGGAGAGTAGGCGATTGACCATTCCGTCTTTCTTAGGAGGGGGTAGCATAGACGGTGACCCCGTGCTTTCTGCATCTCCGTTTGAGAAGGGCGGACTATGCACGTTCATCTCTTGTTGTTCTACGCTCGTTTCTTGCTGCTCAAAGTCAATGTATTCGTCTTGGGGGCTGGTTTGGCTGCCCGGGCTGGAATTATCGTGTTCGTTTTCGTTCTCTGCGTCTCGGGTTTTCGTAGTTTTCCTGATCGGGGATGTGCCGTCCTCATTGCGTGGGGCATTGTGCCGGGTTTTTGGTGGGTGATTTGTTGGTGGTAGCTCTTCGCCTCGCTCTTTCAGCATCGTTTCCAAGAGTGCCACGCGATCTGTCAGAGAGCACATGTAAGCCCTTGAAATGGGTCTACAGAAGATTAGCCTAATGCTTCAACGTCTAGACTAACCACAAACCTTCGCCGCTCATCGTCGTTTTTGATGACACAATCTACACCTGATCGCTTACACTGAGTGCACTCCTTCTCGCCTGAAGGCACAACGCACTATGACGCGTCAGAAAGAGGGATTAAACACAGCTGAAGGAGACGTACGCGAATTCTGCGATCTCGACACGAAGCACACGCAACTGATGCCCTGTGCCGTGGTTTTGAAGACTTCTCTTTCGACGAGCTCTTTCCAGATGTGCCCTGCTCCCGCTGACCGTCCGATCTGGTTTGCGATTCCTGTCTTTCTGTCTGCTTTTCGCTCATGATGTTTGAATTTCGCTCTCTGGCTGTAAGGGTCTTGTTTCTCGTAATTCGTAGGATTGACATTCAACGCGTTCCGATGTAGCGTACTCAGGTGGGCAAGAGACTATGGAATATCGTACAGCCCTTGATATTTGGCGGGGAAGAGGCCCCCAGACACATGAGCCAAGGCAAACCTCAGTTTCGGGCTACGAAACAGATTCCACAGACCCAGTCTAGTCCCAAATGTCTCAGCTGAACGTTGCGGACGTCGACTCGAGGGAGCGGGGCCCCGCATTTCCACTGCACTAGGCGGCCTTGTTGATTCGCCCGAGAGGCGCCTAATACCACTGCGCATGCTTCTTCGTTGAAAAGGCAGCGGACTGACATGTACCTAACGACTTTTGGTGTAGGCTCTACATGCCCGTATCGACCGGGCCCCTGGGCCATGACGAACCACCGTTCCTAATAAGCGGGTGCTTGCTCAGTACGAAACCTCCTCACATCTCGTGGACGAGACGCGCCACATGTTTTCTTTTTCTTCTCCACATGACCGTTGACCGGTCTAAAACCGAACGCGTAGACAACACCGTGTGGAACTGTTCAGTTGACGCATGAAAAGCCATGGTTTCCTCGGCCGGTACTCCACACAAGTCTGATGAGGAGTCGGTCACAGGGACTGTCGAGCCAAGTAACTCACCTCTAAGCCTGGGCCAGGGGCGGCTCCGCGCTGACCCATTGCCCAATTAAAGCCAGTAGCATGATCGTGGCCTCAGGCTTTTGTGAGGGGAGTCTGGAGATGGCGAGTCGTGTTGGAGAGAAATGGGGGATCATTCTGAGGAAGCATGAGTCGAGGATAGGCGGGGTTGCTTGTCGCGATTGGGCGGTGGCGGAGTCTCGGAGCTCTCTAACATCACGACGCTTCAATATGTGGAGGTTTTGGAGGCGAGCTAGGCTGCAAACATCCGAACTGTGGAATATGGGACCGGGACACATCGCGACGTACATACGAGCTGACATGCAATCAGGCAACCAACGGAGAATGACGCACCCGTGCATTTGAAGCGAGACAAACAAACGCACTGTTATGAAAGATTATGCACATTAATCAATGCAGTATGACAAGAGCGAGAAACCGAGCTTATAAATCCACCCAACACCATGCCTATTCAATGTCCCATTCGTGGTCCCAATTCCGAATGTATGGACTCAAGCCCTGCCTATCTCTAGCCGCTGTTGCCTTCACATCGCCATTGCCCAGAAACGCGAACCGGTTCTTGTATCTGTATACGTAATCGTAGTCTTCCCAGCGTGGTGTCTTGATCGACTTGAGGAAGTGTATCGTCTAATTGCATACGAGTCAGCATGGGTGGACATGGTGCGGGGTAGACACGGAGGAGCGCGGATTACATATCGGTGGGAAAGACTTACCGCACCAGGCCAAAGGTAGATCCTGTTCTTGATCTGGCCGTCTTTGAACCAACTCCTACATGCCTCCTGCCACACCGTAGTCTTGTGAAATTCATCAAAATGCGCGTAAATCTCATCTAAAGCATCTTGCTTTACACTCATCGCCTTGATGCCTTCTGTCTGCATCTTCTTCATGCACTTGATGCTGTATTCTATCGTCGTCTCGATACTGGGTATCAAGGTACCATTGCTCCAAGTTGCGCCGGGTCCAACAATGGTGTAGTAGTTGGGGAAACGCGGCGCGGAGACACCCATGTAAAGATTAGGGCCACTAGCCCAATCCTCCTGGATAGAAGTATTGGAACCGTTGACGACCTTGAAGGCTGGTTTGAAAGCGACCTGAAAACCAGTGGCGCATACGATAGCATCCAGTTTGTGAATCTTCCCGTCGACGGTCTTGATTCCTTCTGGAACTATGCGTTCGATGCCGCTGAAGACTGGTGTCACGTTGTCTTGCACCAGTGCTTCTAGAAAGCCATCGCCAGGTGAAATACGCCGACATCCGACGGACCATTTAGGTATAATAGACTCTTTGAGCTTCTCATGACCGGGGCCCATGCGGCGGTGCATCTCCTTGGTGATAACGTCCTGGAACTGATTCTGCAATGTTGAGTTCTGTTGGTACATGCCGAATAAACTGTTGATCTCAGCTTCGATCTTCTTACGAAATTCCAGGTGATATTCGGGGTTTTCCTTGAACTTCTTGATATCTGCTTCCGTGAAAGTGTATTGCCGCTGGCCTGGGTCAACGTCTTGACCCTTCTGTAGATCGTCGTTGAGCGCACCGGCACCGAATGGCGGCGAAATCCATGTGGGGCTTCTGATAAAGACCTCAAGTTGTTTGACAATCTTTTGTAGTGAAGGCACGATTTGTACACTGGTCGAACCGACGCCAATGACGGCCGCAGTAATGTTTTTGAAGTCGACGCTGTGATCCCAGGATGCCGAGTGCAGTAAGGGGCCCTTGAAGTCGTGCAGACCTTCAATGTCTGGCCACTTCCAGTTGTTGAGGATGCCTATATTTTATAAGTAATGTGCAGATTAACGGGATTAAACACACCTGAGCCATTGACTAGTACATGCGCCCAGTCTTTCCTCATCGAGCCAGTCCTTGGGTTTCTAATGGTTATACTGTAGCAGCCATCTGCGTCGTTCCAGACAGCCTCCTCAATCCTACTGTTCATCTGCATATACCTTTTGCTCCCATGTCTTTCTGCGAAATCCTCAAAGTAGCCTTGGATTTCCTTGCCCGAGGCGAAGAAGGTTGACCAGTCTGGCTTGGGGTCCCATGTAAAGTTGTAGTCGTGTGAAGGTATGTCACATGCCACACCCGGATAAGTGTTCTCGTACCAAGTACCCCCAAAGTGCGGGTTCTTCTCATACAACGTTAACTCCCAGGACCCTGGCTCTAACATCTTCTCCATCTTGTATGCTAGGCAAAGACCTGATGCACCGGCACCAACGCATGCGACTCGTAGCTTGGCTGGTTTGGAATGATATTGGTCAAGGATCTTGTATGGACCGTCGACGTGTGATGGTGGATAGTCGTAGTTGTGCCCATGTCCATTGACATTGAGTCCATTTGGCATCTCTGAGGCCCCCATTGTCACGGTTGGTGATGAATATACAAATTGCCTCCTCCACTGTCGTTGAGCTTTGATATTTGTGAATGGAAGTTGAGAAGAAGACGAAAAAGAATAGACTGAAAAGAGTATTCTGGATTATATCCGCGGAACAGCAGATGCAAGCTTAAAGGGCATGTGATAGCAACAGAGTTGAGTAAGCTACGACACCACTACGCCCTGGCCATCTCATATCTCTGGAGTGTTTAGCCGCGCCTCGGGTGTCTCGATACATCGCTGACCTCCTTGCACGCCGGTTGGTGCAGAACATGCGGGACACTTTAGGCCCATTTTCGCTGGTTTGCTAGCGGCACAGGCACAATATGCCAGGGTCGATCTAATTTGTGGCTGCATCAAGGAGTTCGGCATGCATGACTCTGTTGGGAGCTTGCGGTGGTGTGGTTGGTGTCAAGGACGTGTATCGACTGAGGGGTTTCGGAAGAGTTTACGCGGCACAGTTCCGCAAACCAGCAGTCACATGATGATAGACAACAACCACTGAATTTGATCTAGGTTATAATCATACATGAAGTATAAGCCGATGATAATTCTTTGTTTTAATGAGTAGTTCCACATGTTTGGTAAACGTGGTGAGATGATTATCTCCGACGCGTCGGAGATGAGCTCTTATTGCCTGTTTTGGTATGACGTAGAAGACTCAAAGCACAAACATTGTATGAAACAGAATCAGTATTGTTTACAGTTTCGCTCTGTTCATCTTTTCAGCATCCTTCTTCGCCCACTCCTTCATCAACTTCCTCTTGATCTTTCCAGACTGCAGCTTCGGCACCTCATCCACAAATACAATACCTCCTACTAGCTGTTTGTGTTTGGAGACTCTAGCCTTCATGTGAGTGTGAATATCCTCTGCAGTCGTCTTTCCCTTGTACTCATCCTTGAGAACAACATATGCGCGCGGCCACTCTTGATTGTCAAGCGTGATACCAACAGCTGCTGCATCGGCAATCGGATTGAACTCAAGGAGTGCGGCTTCGAGTTCGGCAGGGGCAACTTGTAAGGCATTGACCTTGATTAGTTCCTGGGGGTTTATCAGCTCTGTTCCAATTGTGATGTCAATGTAATCATCGCCTACCTTCTTTCGATCGACAATCCAAAACCACCCGTTCTTCACAACAGCTACGTCACCGGTTTTCAACCAGCCATCCGCCGTAAATGCTTCTTTTGTCGCCTTTGGGTTGCCCCAGTATCCCAAGCAGATGTTCGGACCGCGGACGTGAAGTTCGCCTGGTTGGCCATCGGGCACTTCATTGCCTTGTTCGTCGAGAAGTATGGCTTTTGTGTTTGGAAATAGCTGACCTACGCTTCCGGAGCTACTTTTTGTCAGAGATAATCAGGTAAACGCCAAGCTTGACTTACTCGTCTATGGTACCGCCTGGTACCAACAAGATCCCGCAAGTGACCTCTGTCATGCCATAGCCCTGTATAACCTCACATCCCAGCTTGTTGCTAATCTCGTTCTGAAGTTCCTTGGACAAAGGCGCGGCACCGCTCAAGATATCAGTCACACTGTTGAGATTGTACTTTGCAGCTTCCGGTCTTTTGCTGAGCATGACCATGACAGGTGGCGCGAGATGCAAGTGTGTCACCTCGTACGTCTCAACGAGCCGCAGAAATTCTTCAAATTCGAACTTCGGCATAATGTAGCAAGTAATCTCTAGCTTCAGTGCCATGCATATGGTGTATTGTTGGCCATAGGCATGATACAGTGGTAAGAATCCTGCCCATGTCTCCCTAGGCCGGGTTTCAGCGGTCCAGGGTTTTTTGGCGTATTTCACGACGATGGTCTGTTCGAGATTCGCAATCAAGTTGTGATGGCTAACTGCTACACCCTTGGGCATCCCTGTAGTACCAGACGAGTAGTTTACCGTCGCTGGCTGGGTTGATGCTTCGTGTTCAGACAATGCTGGGAACTCGTATTCTTCGGCTTCGGCAAGAGAAGGTAGGAAATCTCTCCAGTCTCTACAGCCTTCCACTGGCGCACAGGGCTCGTCCGAGAAGAGAAAAACGTTACCATCGGGAATACCCGCAGCCTTGGCTGCTGTCACGGCTGATTTTACATACGTCGGATGTGCAAGTACAAAGTTTGCTTTGCTGTCTGAAATCTGATGTACAATCTCTAGGTATCGTTAGCTCCATAGCTTGATTACATCTGCCAAACACGTACCCGGTACTGTATTTGCTGGATTAGCACCGCTGAATACACGCCCAGAGCCTACAATTCCGAGATAGGCTACAGGAAGAAAGATGTGATTTGGCGTGCAAAGCATAATAGCCTCTCCGCGCTTGCTCCCAATGCGATCCAGTCCCATCGCCAGCCTTTTCGTCCATTGCAGTGATGTCTGTTGCGTGAGATAACGTTCGGGCTTCTTTGAATCAACCCATATTGGCTTGTCCGACAGTGGCTTTCCCTTGGGAAATAGATGATGCATCAAGTTGCATTTTGGGATATCGAGATCCGGGAACGGGGAGGATACAGGCATGTTGATTTCCAAGTTGCTATCCAGAACTTGAGTGGTAAATCGTGCAAAACCGAAGATGTTGACGAGAAAAACACAAGAACAAAGCAAATTTTGTTTGTTGTAAGACGTCTGGAGTCATCTATCAGCCGGTTCAAGAGGTAGTAATGCCGTAGCTATCCTATTACGGTATAGCGTGGTCGACCAGAACCGTTTCGCGGGGTCGCTCAGATGCGATTTGTCGACCTCGGACGAGTCGGAGAGTAGCGGGAGTGTCCTCCCCGAGCTTTGTGGGACCAAATGTAGGCGCAACTTACTCGACATACCGGTAAATCCAAAACTGGTTGCCGAGGTTAACTGTAGCTACTGACAACACAAACTTGTGCCTATCTAAGTACGCGACGCGCTTACGTAGGTAGTAGTCAAGATGCCGCATCGCAATAGCAGTCCTTACCGATTGTCTAGCAGCCTACTTTTCATTTTCAAAAGAGATTGACCGTCATGTCCGAGCTCAAGGATTTTAACCGCATGTTTCGTCTTGACGGCAAAGTCGCGCTGGTAACTGGTGGTAGGTCTGCGCGATGATTGATCTGCCAAGCCCCGTCTTACTTGTTACATGCAGGCTCCAGAGGTCTCGGTCTTCATACGGCTACAGGCTTCCTTCTTGCTGGCGCGAAGAAAGTCTTCATATCGGCACGCAAGGCCGAAGGAGAGCAGGGTATCGACCAGGCCGTTGAGAAACTCAACAAACTACCCGTTTCCGGCAAAGCAGTTGGCATCGCAGCAAATGTCGCAGATACAGAAGATATAGAGAGATTAGTGAAGAAGGTGCAAGAGGCTGAGGATTCGTTGGATATCTTGGTTTGCAATGCTGGGGCGACGTGGGGAGGTCCATTTGATTCAACACCGGATTGGTCGAGCAAGAAGGTGTTGGATCTGAACGTTCGCGGTGTTTTCAACCTGGCAAGGCTGTAAGTATGAGGTATGCTGAGTCTCACCGGGAACTCCCTGACTCAAACAGGTTCGCGCCTCTCCTCGAACGCGCCGGCACGCGTCAGGATCCGTCGCGCATCATCATCGTCTCCTCCACTGCTGGCACTACTGTCCCGCACGCCGGCGAACATGGTACAATAATGTATAGCATCTCCAAAGCTGCCGCGCATCACCTGTCCCGACAGCTCGCTGTCGAGCTCGGGCCTCGAAACATCACCACGAACACCGTTGCACCCGGCTTCTTCCCTTCCAAGCTTGCAAATGGGCTGATTGAGATACTGGGCGGCCAACAGTCACTAGAGGATAATAACCCCAGAAAACGGTTAGGTGAGCCAGAAGACATTGCGGGCGTCATGGTGTTTCTGTGCAGTCCTGCGGGCGCATACATCAACGGCGAGGACATTGCTGTAGACGGTGGGATGAGATTTGCTTCTGGGCGACATTCCAAAATATAGAAATGTTCATGGATTGTACTGGTTTCTGGGTTTTACCTATTCAAGTCACTCGCAGTCCCTTCAATCCTAGCCAACTGCGCCGCCATACCTGTCGATACCATCATCGACTTCATGTTCGCATCGCAAAACTCCGGAGCATCTCTGAAATAGAAGTTCTTGCCATTCACCTCCACTGTTAACCCCCAGTTTTGATCCTTTGTCTTCCTCACCCCTTTTGCGTCTTCGATGTCACCCCCATCGACGAGCTTTACCACGGTATCTACCAGTGACTCTAGTGGCGTGAAGAACTTTTCAGGAAATGCCTTCCATTCTTCGTTAGACAACAGGGGAGTTTTGATGGTTCCAGGACAGGTTGCAAAGGTGCGAATTCCTTCGTGGTGGTAGGCCACGTTGATGGCGCGGTGGAAGTTCACAATGCCTGCTTTACTACCACTATACATGGGGCAGAACTCGGAGGGATAGAGGCCGCCGCAGGATGCCGTCATGATGAGTACAGGGTCTGAGCCTTCTCTCCCATTCTTAGCCAGAGATTTCCGGAAGTAGTGTAGAGCAAGGTGTGCGGTATTGATCACGGCTTTGAAGTTGATGTCTACGCTTAGTTGATTCGGTGGAGGGGGTGGTGGACCATTGAGATCATGCTTTTTGTAAAAGTTGTCGCGTTCCACGATGCCGGCGTTCGCAAAGATAAAGTCGATGCGCTGATAAGTTTTCCATGTTGCCTCAAAGGCCGATACCAAGGAGTCGTAGTCTGTGACGTTGGTCTTGTGGAAATGTGCGTGCTTCAGTTCAGAAGATGCTTTTTTGCCAGCTTCTTCGTTCAGGTCGACCAAGTGAAGCTCCCAATCGACGGTAGGGTGAGAAGATAGAGCCGCTGCTACGGCAAGGCCCATACCAGATGCTCCGCCGGTGATTAAAGCGACCTTTTTCTGCATCTTGGAGGTCATACAGCTCTGCGTTGAGAGGTTTCGTTAAGCAGTGACCGTCAGAACAGCACGATAACTCGATAGAGATTTACGATGAAGAGACGTGTCGAAGTCGCTAATTCACAATGTACACCCAATGATTCGACAAGAATAGCGACTACAAGACAGGGCAACTGAGTTTTCTGTATATTTCCCCCGCAGCGACTGTCATCAATGGAGGGGTTAAGGATAATGTTTTTCGGGCCGTTATCGTGGCTTCGAGGCCTTCACGTGTCATTATCTTCAAGAGGGAGTCACATCCACAGTCTTTTGCGTTATCGTGTGCTCAGCTTAGCTGGTTAAAAGAAAACCTTATAGAGAGTGGCGGTACGTAGGTGCCTTTGTACCTACCCTACATAGCCGGATCTCTGTACCTCACCCATCTTTTGATTCACGATAGCAGGCATCACAGGAATTCGCTGCAGCTCTAATGAGAACGGTATACCGTATAGAGCGCATAGACGGTAATTACACTCTTACACAATGATAACTACCGAGTATTGCCACCAAAGTATCCAGCTAGATGTCATATCTTCGCATGACGCGGAGTGGTGCGGGGAAGGTGGATAACCTGACTCGCCACGAAAAGGGACTAAGGACGGCGGAAAACAAACCGCGAGAGCACAAGTCATAAACACCACGGAGCATGTCGCGACTAGGCCAACATATATTCATGCAGTGTTACGTGTGGGTTGCGTCGCAGTTGCACACCCGAACGGGGCCGCTGCCGGCTTACATACAGCCGCCGTGGGGCTAGTTAGTCGAGGGACTTGCTGTTTTGGTAAAGAGGTGAGGACTGCTTAGCCAGCAAAGTAGGCTATGTTGAAATCGAACAAAACTCCATATATATATCGCTTCAACTCGTAGCTAGCTTTTTTTTCCTTCTCTGATCCTAAACTTCTCATACCTCATTCATCATGGGTTTCGAATACTCGGCGAAGAACCTGCCCAAGCAGCTCTTCATCAACAATGAATATGTTGATGCCCAGTCATACAAGAAACTTACCCTTCACAACCCAAAGAATGAAGAGTTACTGGCCGATGATGTACAATCAGCAGGGGAGCAGGATGTAGATATTGCAGTTGACGCAGCAGAAAAGGCATTCCCAGCTTGGAAGAAGATGAGCGCCACCCAACGAAGAGGCATCATGAACAAGTTTGCGGATCTCGTTGAGAAGCACGCAAACGATATTGCAGAGCTGACAAGGATCTCTCTGGGCCAACCATCGGCTTTTGGGTCGTTCGAGATCGGGTTGTGTGCTGAGGTATGCACCCACGTACCAGTATATCTTAGTGATTACTAACATTGCAAAAGCTCTTTAGATACAATGCCGGTTTCATCGACAAGTTTGGCGGCGAATCATGGCCTCAAGAAGATGGCTTCCTCAAAATTGTGCGCAACGAGCCTCTGGGTGTAACAGCCGGTATCGTCCCTTGGAACGGACCCATTGGCACCATCGGTCTCAAAGCTGCACCAGCTCTAGCAACAGGCAACTGCTTCATCCTCAAGCCATCGGAAAAGACACCCTTTTCATCACTCGCCCTCGGCACCCTCATCAAAGAAGCCGGCTTCCCGCCAGGCGTCTTCCAAATTCTCAGCGGCGACGGCAGCACCGGCGCCCTACTCGCAAGCCACATGCGAATTCGCAAGGTGAGCTTCACAGGCAGTATCTCCACAGGCAAGAAGATCCAAGAAATGGCCGCCAAGTCCAACCTCAAGCGCGTCACCCTTGAGCTAGGCGGCAAGTCTCCCGCCATCGTCTTCGACGATGCTAACCTCGACAACGCTGTTACCTGGACTGCCAACGCCATCACCGCAAACACAGGCCAGGTGTGCTTCGCCGCTAGCCGTGTCTACGTCCAAGAAGGCATCTACGACCAGTTCATCGAAAAGTACAAGGCTGCCATGAAGGAAAAGGCAAAGGAGATTGGTGACCCAGACGAAAAGACTACAACCATTGGTCCGCTCGTCGACGAAGCACAGTTCAAGCGGGTCCAGGGTTTCATTGAGCGCGGCCAGCAAGGTCAAGGTACCCTCGCTATAGGGGGCAAACGCATCGGCACCAGTGGGTACTACATCGAGCCGACTGTCTTTACAGACGTAGACCCCGCGTCTGAAATCCACTGCGAAGAAATCTTTGGCCCAGTCTCGGTTGTCAAGTCGTTCAAGACGGAAGAGGAAATCGTTAAGCTGGCCAATAACACAAACTTCGGTCTTATGGCCGGTGTCTTCACACAGGATATCAACAAGGCACTAAGGGTAGCATCCGACTTTGACTCGGGCATGGTGGGCATCAACTGTGTGAGTATGATGTTTACCATGACGCCGTTTGGTGGGTCAAAAGAGTCAGGGTTGGGTAGGGAATGTGGCGTTCATGCGCTTAGGGCGTTTACGGAAACCAAAACGATCATGATCAATATGACCTACTAAAGTTCAGGATCAAATGTATGTAGTTTAAATGATTCAATAATTTACTTTAATAAGCAAAGTCTCAAAGAGACTACCTCCATCGCGAATATCTACGGAATGATCTTGGCCTTCCTCATGCGATCAAACACGCTGTACCACGTGGTCGCTGTATCCCTCTCCTCGGTGAAACCGGTACTGTATATCTTACTCATGTCAAAGTGGCGATCGAAATCGAACTTGGTCATAAGCAGCTTCTCGGACAAGAACAAAGCCTTGTCGTTTTGCGCGTGACCCTTCTGCAGCCCATACCTCTCCTCAGTCTTTTTCCAAACCTCAAAGTTATCGGCAATGAATCCCCGAATATCAATGGGATCAGGCCGAGGAGCGGTGGCCTTGAGTCCAAAGTAGGAGCACAGAATGGGCCATTTCTCAACGTATGAATTTGGGGTTTTGCTGTCGGCGACGTTATACATAGCGCCCTTTGGTGTGTCGGGTGAGAGTGTCAGATGAATTGTTTGGCGAGCTATCATGTCGCTACTGCTGTCATTGCTGAGCGCTTTCCAAACTTTCTCTGTTCCAGGGAATGGACATTCCGCGCCTTCTCCGTAGACTTCCTTCCACAAACTCAGATATATTCCCATTGTCGTCGCCAAGGAGTAAAAGTTCTGGTTCGGTACTAGCCCTATAATAAGGTCTGGTATAGTAACAACATACTTCCACTTCTTGTCTTTCGAGTAGTCGGCGATAAAGTCCATTTGCACATGGTAGAACAACACCTCGGAAAAGGGGCTTGGTATGCGGGGATTGGTCTCTTTTAGAGGCGGTGCGGGTAGCGGCGGTGCGGTGGTGCCTACGGGAGCAGCTTCGTCGTACCATGGGAGCATGGCCTTGAGATGGCAACCATCTATCAAAAGTTAGCAGAGCGCACATAATCTGAGGGTCGCAACATACAGTATTTTGTGCCAATCTGCAGTACCACGAACTCCAAGTTGGGACACAGCTTATCCACAGCTTTTAGAGCCTTCGAGAACATATCCAATGCCTCTTCTTGTTCCTTTACTACATCCATGCCCGCCTTGTACGCAAAGTAGTACACATGTGTCACTTCGCTGATATCATGTATCTTCTGCTGCATCTCCTTCTCGACGGTTTCTTGATCATAGCTGAGTAGGTCGATACCAGACACCATGTTTAGGCGAGGGTCTTCGGGCCATTGCGACTGGGACAACGAGAGGGGACGGTTGCTAAGGGCGTGGGCGCGCTTCCATACTTTCTTGGCAGGGTAGTCGGATAGGAACTCATTGATGAATGACCATCCAGTCACGCCTGAGGCGCCGAACACGAGGGCGGATTTGGACATAGTTGACACTAGATGGAACTGTTTGGAATCAAAGGCAATGGGAACGGATGAGTTTTTAGACCACTCTTCTTTACCGCCCACGCGCGCAAATGACAGACAAACCGTTATCGCTTCGTTCGTCAAAAGTCTGAGAAGGAAGGTGGGGTCCACAAGCCAGCGAAGTCGGTGGAGACTGAGCTCTAGATGTAAAGACACGGGATGCCTCGAATCTGCTTGCCGCTGTTTATGGTATTAGATGACGATCGCTCGTTTTACCGCATGCCCAGGTACCTATCCCTGGGCGCATTTGCTTCGAGAACCTCAGGCCAGGTTAGAATATTGTGAAAAGACCCCATCTCTATTTTCTGCTCGGCGATTCAAGCCCGATGGATACTTCAGCTCATGGAGGGGTATCTTGGTGGGATGGCACATGATGTTTACGCTAGTCGAGAAGCTACTGTCTTTGCTCGGGCTGCTACACCAGTGAACCCATCGTATATGCAGGGCCTCGCATACATGGCCTTTTCAGTTGGCTGGGCGCCGGTGTGAAGCTCTAGCCATCAGGTCGGAATGTGAGCCGAACTGCCCAACAAGTGGCCGAAGTGTGTCCGGAGAGCTCGACTCATTCTAGCTCCTCGTTCACGTGTAGTTGCTTCGCGATAAGCCGGTAGCGATTCTGGCGATTTTCCGCCAGGCTTAGCGTAGGCTGTACTTTTGGCCAGAAAGTTGGTGGGCTCGTCTGTTGGTATCTGGATGTTTAGTGGTGATGAAGGATGCGGGAAGGAGCTCGCACGAGATTGAGTTGGTTGTTCTAAGCAGGGGTCATCTACTGGTAGTTAGTGTCATGACGCCGGCTTGTCGGCGAAATGGTGCTCACACACCGACAGACACTGAGTCCCGGTCTTGAGAAGTAGCTAAGATCTTGTCACTGCATCAAACAAAGTCTTTGTAATGTTATTCTAAAGAAATCATGGTCTACGAATTTTCTGTTCCTCGACAAGTGATACTTTGATCCACTCCTCAAAAGACAACCACCTGCCTCTTATCCGCCTTCCCCTTCATCATATCCTCAACCATCTGCGGCAAATCCTCAATCTTGCGAAGCTCAACTTCAGGCTGTATTCTGTTGGTTGTGATCAGTACAGCTCTTCTCAAACCCCTTCAGGAACAAACATACCCATGCCTTCCAGTAAACTCCACCGCCTTTTTCATCCGCTGCGGGATACCCGTGCTATCAGCCTTGATGCGATATTTTCCCAGCACCAGATCAAGAGTGGACACAAATTCAAGTCCCTTGGGAGTAATCCCAATAACCATGAGTAAACCCCCTGTTCGCAGGATATCTGGGGTGCCAGCATATGCAGCGTACGAAGCGCTATAGACGGCAGCGGCATGACATCCTTTCCCACCCGTGAGGTTTTTGACCTCTTCCACGTAATTTTTGTTCGTCATAGAGTTGAAAACGGCATCTGCGCCAACTTTCTTCGCCATCTCGAGTTGAGCGTCGCTGATATCTAGACCAATCGTCTTATACCCCATCTACCTCCATGTTAGCCCCCAAACACGCCAATGTTACCCATTCCTCATCACCGCCACTTACCGCTTTAGCATACTGAATAGCATACTGCCCTAGCCCCCCACATCCAACAACAGCCAACCACTTCCCCTCTTTCAACTCACACCCATCTACAGAATGAAATGCCGTAATCCCCGCACAAAACAACGGCGCCGTACGACTCATATCCAGCGTCTCGGGCAACTTGATTGCATTCTGCCAATCCACAACCGCATACTCTGCGAAATAACCATCGACGACCACACCCTGCAGTTTCTGGTTTCCAGTCTCGCAGTGCATGTTGTGCACCATGCAGCCTTCGCATTCGAAACAGCAATCGATGAAGTAGCCGAAGCCAATAGCGTCACCGACGTGGAAGCCGTGAGTGGCGACGGAGGTGCCTATAGATTCTATGCGGCCGACACCTTCGTGGCCCATGGTCACGGCATAGCCTGGGGGTCTCATCTCCATCATTAGGTCGGAGTGACATAGTGACGCGGATTGGATTTTGACGAGGAATTGATTGGCGTTTTCGCGGGGTTTGGGGATGTCATTTATAACTATCTTTTGCTGTTTGCTTGTACTGGGATGAGTATGGGATGGAAACAGAAGGGCTTTATTTGCTTACGGATCCCACTGGCCTGCTTTCATTGTTGCGGTGTTTTCCGAGACTTTGCTTATGGGCATTTGTATGATTCATGCACTGACCGAATTGAAAACAAATATATGGAGGAAGATGTACTCTTGGATCACCCTACGTGAAAATCAGGGAGATTATAGAATAAGAAAGACACTAGTGTATTGTTGCGCGTCACCCCATAGTCCCAAGCTACACAAGTCGGCTGTCCTACACCTGACATGACTCGCTCACATACGACTAGCCCAGTACCGGGGTCAGTGCCGCGATCATTCGTAGAGAACGCATGCCCCACTGTACACATATCCTTACTTGGTTCCGCGTGAATTATTGTGACATCTAGTGCGGTAACACACGTCCAACTACGGCCTTTGTTACCACTAAGACGGAAAATCAAAGCCGAGACAAGATACAGGAAGCCAAGAAGAATTACTACGGCACGAGGTGGCGCGGTATGTGGAGATTGAAGCGGGGTTGAATCCTTCCAGATAAGTACACAGGCTTTGCGGATATTACACTGCACGGGGTTTTCTGTGGACCCATTATACACGAGTGATTGATATATGTTGCTATCTTCCAGAGATCTCCTAATACCAATACTTTCAAGCCATGCCGGTCCACCTGTTTCCAAGGAGCACAAAGCCAAAGCCCTATGACAGCACAAACTTGATACCTTGGCCCACATTTGCAAAAAATTGCTTTGTTGGTTCTTCAAGTTTCGGAGATGGCCAGCCGAAGAAGAAGTGCGGATAGCCCTCGTAAAAGTCCATTTTGGTGTCGCAACTAAAAAGAGTCAGTATCAGAGCTTCCGCGATATCTATGTTCCTCACCCAGCCTCATCGAGCTTCTGTTTCATGAGCAAACCATCATCTCTGAGTGTGTCATGCCCGCAAACAGCCAAGTACACCTTCTTCAGCCCCTTCAGTCTAGGGTGTAGAAGTGGCGATCCATATTGGTCAGTGGGTGACACGCCGAAAGCCTCTGCACAATCATCAGTATGACCAAACCCCATACACCATCACTATACTTACGCCAGAAGCCTCTCATCGCATTCGCAGAGTTGATGGTGTGCTGGTCATGCTCAACCATAGACGTGTATTTGGACCGAAGCTCATGAGGAACGCCATCTGGATGAACAGTCACGGGTATAAGTGTGACCAAACCCACCAGCTGATTTCCCAAACCGTCGTCAATAGCCCTCAGAGCCGTCGCAAAAGCAAGCTGGCCACCAGCCGAATTCCCTGATACGACGAACTTGCCTTCTGTAGTATTCAGTTTCTTGGAATTCTCCAACGCCCATCGTAGAGCTTGGTAGCACTCGTTCATCAGATCCGCGTGTTTGTTCTCCGGAGCAAGTCCATACTCGACAGAAATGACTACAATATCGCCCAACTTTGACATTGTCCTGCTGAAAGCATCCTCGGCGTTGATGTCGCCCATGGCCCAGCCGCCACCGTGGTAGTACATGCACACGGGCTTATCCCCCGTGTAACCATCAGGTGTATATATGCGTATCTTGGTTCCTCTGGCCGTCGTAGTGTCTTCGGTCTTGACGGACGGGTCAGGCGCTGGGAAGGTATATTTCGAGGCTGCAATGCCACCCCACTTGGTGAATTGCTCTATCATCTGGGTGAATGGCGGCTGCAAGTTCATGCGCTCGCCAAACTCCTCTTCGAACTGTACAGTCGATATGTCAGTACAGCCATCGGCGATGAGATTGGACGCTTGCAAACCTCCAGCCATGGTTTCGCCAATCCTTCTGTGCCTGTCATGTTGGACTGTGGAATGCAAATTGTGCAAGCAGTTAATCGTTTCTTCCACCTCGGAGGCGATCAAGGATGGGGTTCATGGTCCCTCTAGTGCGCTGAGTAATACGCATCGCGATCGACCCAGGCGGGAGCGTCACAAGGGTCTCGACTCGCATATGTCGTCCTTCACGCTTAAAGAACTCCGACGGCCCCGCCATCCCCAACCGCGCCTCGGCTTAACACGCTCGATACAACGCGTCGGCATCGACTGGCGCGACGAGTCATATGTGCTGTAACAATGCATAGGCTTTTGATCTTTACATTCTCATTTCTAGACTTACCAGCAGAATAAAGCTCACCTAGGTAAACAGATACCATCTCGACATGGCTGTAAACATGGACATGGATAGCAGCCCAGCTTTCGCGCGCATCCCTCCATGGGTCAAGGCCAAGCTTCGCCCAATCGCAATTGAGAAGATCCAACAGGTTTACGACTGGGTAGAGACGGAGTGTATACCTGCTGAGCGCATCTACAAGGCCCAATTGAAAGACGGCAAGACACGATGGAATACGCCCGCCATCATCCACGACCTGCGGAAGAAGGCGAAGGCGCAGGAGCTATGGAATCTCTTTCTGCCCAAGCATTTCGTCGAGAGTCCAGGTCTGACAAACTTGGAGTACTCATGTTGTGCTGAGATCATGGGGAGGGTATACTGGGCGGCACAGGTGAGCCTACACCATTACACTTCTGCCATGGACAACTCTTAATATATCACCAGACGATGAACTGTCACGCCCCCGAAACCGGCAACATCGAGCTCCTCGCAAAATGCTGTACCCCAGAGCAAAAACAGAAATGGCTACATCCTCTCATGAACGGCGACATGTCCTCGGCATACAGCATGACCGAGCCAGACGTCGCCTCTTCAGACGCAACCCAAGTAGGCATAAAGATGGAAATCACCGACACCGAAGTCATAATCAACGGCCGCAAGCTCTACGGCAACTGCCAATACAACCCAGAAATGCAACTCTTCATCCTAATGGGCTGTTCCGACCCTCACAACCCCAACGCCTGGAACAGACACACCACGCTCGTCGTCCCCGCAAACACCCCCGGGCTCACGCAAATCCGCAACCTAACAATCATGGGCTACGACTGGGCGCCTGAAGGCCACGGCGAATACGTGTACGAAAACGTGCGTGTCCCCCGCGAAAACATCATCCTAGGCCCCGGTCGCGCTTTTGAAATCGCCCAGGGCCGCCTCGGCCCCGGTCGCATACACCACTGCATGCGGCTGATCGGGCAGGCAGAACGCGCCTTTGAACTCGCCCTCGTGCGCTGCATGGAGCCGCGGAAGAAACCGCGCGGCAAGTTCATCGGCGAGTTCGACAGCAATATAGAGCGGATAGCGGATATGCGCATGACCATCGATGCCATGAGGTTGGTTGTGTTGAATGCGGCTGATACCATGGATTTGCAAGGCAACAAGGCGGGCAAGTACGCCATTGCGCAGAGCAAGATTATGGTGCCGAATGCGCTGTTGAAAGTCATCGATGAGGCTATGCAGATTTATGGGGGGCAGGGCCTTACGCAGCATACGCCCTTGCCGGAACTGTGGACGTATGCGCGGTTTGTGAGGGTGGCGGATGGTCCGGATTCGGCGCATAGACATCAGGTGGGGAGAGAGCAGATGAAGACTGCGCAGGCGTTTAGAGAGAGGGCGAAGGGGTATACGGAGCGGTATAAGGAGTTGTGTGAGAAGTGGGGGTTGGAGCCAGAGATATTCTGGGGCGTCTTGTGATGATTAATATATATATAGATTATTGTATTCCTGTATCATGCCTCATGGATATCAATAACGGCGTCTCTACCTAAGCTTACAGACTTCTTCTCATCATCATCTACAACCGTGCCCATCCTCGTCAGTCCGCTCTCCCTCCCTTCGCCCATACGCTCCACCATACGCTGAATATGCGGATGACTAGGCGCAGGCCTCTGACTCGATCTCCGCCTTCCCGTACCAGTTGCCCCATTCACAGGTACATCCCTATCCTTCAACCTCAACCGCATCCCTTCCTCCGTCGAAAGGCTCCTATGCGGCCGAACCGGCGGATTCAAGTCCGTGTCGTCAGGCACACTAGGTTCGCGCTTCGGCCGCATCCAGCGCCACAGCTGCTTTGACTTTTGCGCCATCATCGAGTAGCCGTATTTCGTGGAGAGGAAGCCGATGATGCTGAAGAAGGGAATGCAGATTGCGACTAGGACGATGCCGAAGGGCCAGAAGGGGGAGCCGTCGCCCGGCATGTTTGTCATACCGAAGACGGACGTTACAAAGGTTAGAGGCTGTACTTTTGTCAATTTTTGTGTGTGTGAGAGTGAGTTTGCAGAGAGTTTGACGTACCATGAAGAAGAGGTTGACAATGGTCAAGACTTTGATGTTGTAGCCTTGGTGCACAGTAACATCCGCCAACTCGACCGATTTTCGCGACTCTTGGATGCTGGTTCCGGAGAACAATTGCTCCTGTAATGTCTCGATTTCGTGTCTTCGTTCGTTGTTTTCGGCGATGATGATGCGGAGTTCCTTCATTTGTCGCTCAAACTGTAGTCTTAACAACCGCAACCGCCGTTTCCAATGTTCGTTTCGTGGCGACTCATCGAATAGCGGCCAGAGCGTTTTGCTCTCGCCTTCCCAAATGTCATCTGTGAATGTGTCTTCGAACGAGTCGATCATTGATTTGATGCTGTTGTTGACGTTGCCAAGAGTTTGGTGGGCGTAGAAGTAGCGGCGCGTCCAGGTAAAGTCCTTGTCTTCGAAAAGGCGGTCCCGTCGTAGTTCCTCGCTGAACAGGAAGCCCAAAGGGGGTGTAACCAGGTCAGTAATACGCTTGTATATTTCGTCGAACCGTTTCCTGGCATCTCGGTATTCCGTCAGAAGAGCATGCAGGAATGCTTCCGCTCCGTTGAGATATTTGTGGCCTGCCTCGAAAGTATAAGGTCGTCCATCTGCTGGTGTCGATTTCCAATCGGGAAAGCACTCGAGTTGAAGTACTTGCCAAGGACTCCACACATCGTGTACCCATCCAAATTGTGTTTTGGCCCTTCTTCCCTTGTTACGAATGCGGCGAGGCTGATCATCATACAAAACGAGTGCAACGACCGCACTACATCGACTTAGCGGGATGTGGTGATCCTTCTCGCTTGCTACCTTATCTGCCCGCTGCCATTCCATTGGTCTGCATTCATCTCCAACGATTGTATAGTACTCGAAGTTGAAGAAGAAAGTTCGCTGATGTTTGGGGTTCGAATTGAAGGATCGGAACATGTGCGCAGATGATGCCTCGGTTTCGACAAGATACCGGAATAACTCGTCCATATCAAAAGCATCGTGTAGTGTCAGGTGGAGCGCGCCGAATAAGATGGGAGATGGCTCCCGCGCGATCGTGATACGCCCGACAACCGCCTGATCCTGTTGTTTGCCAATATCTCTTAAACTATGCCAAATCTCTGTAGCCTTTGACATGTTGTTCTCAGGGGCGGTAACCTCAACTGGCTCTGGTAACCCAGTCGGGCCGACATTGTAGACCTGGAAATGGGAATAATGTGATCGATCATCTGCTGGTCCCGGTCCCATATGAAATAGATGAGGCTCTTTGGAAAGTTTTGCGGGGTCCGAGATGATAGATGCTAGAACCTGTCGGCCATGATCAGTCCACTCGTGTGTCTTCAAGTGGTCGCGTAGGTGTTCATGGTCAAATGAATGGGACGGTAGTTCGCCCTGGACATAGTATTCGTCTTCATCATCGCTGCTGTCGTCGGATAACGTCGAAGTATCGGCAAAGATGGCATCACGGCCATGCCGTGTGGATCCGCGACGGATTTGTGAAGTTTCTGATAGCTTGAACGTGTCGTTTGTTGCTGACAAACTCTTTAGCAGCGCATCGTGAGAGTGCTGAAGCGACTCTAACTGCTTCCGGAGTTCATCAAGTTCAGTTGTCATCTGGTTTGCCTACAGCAGTTCCTCTTTGCCTAGAGAAAGTGACAGTTGGACAGTTGGACAGTTGGACAGCTGGACAGCTTATGTTGATGTGTAGATGATAACTTTCGGACCCCACACTCAACCATGCAGGCAGCCCAGCCACCCACTGATCCTAAGACGTTCTTTCATCCAATGTCCACCCGGGCCAAGGTGGAGCTTGAGCGAGAGCCGCGACCAGAAGAGGGGCCATTGCCCTAGTTCGTCAACGCGTGAATGTGTTCTGGTCGCGGCGCCCGTTCACCGCCCTTTCCGATTCGCCATCTTCCCGCTTCATGGCGCATGCCAACTCACATCGACATGTTACGCATATTGGCTTCCGCAAGATACCCATAGCCGTCTCCTGTGCGTCGCGTACAGAGGCAGGGTGAAGCCAATGTCATCACAGTAAAAATCCGGTGAGTACCCCAGAGCAGTGCACTAAAGCTAGTGGGTCTTCACCACCTGTGGGACCTAGATATGCCAAGATAGCCAGAACAACGTGCTCTACTTGGCAATGGATATGGTCAAATCTTGTGAAAGCTTGCGCATCCGACAAAAAAAGACGGCTGTCAATCACTTCCGAAATGGCGGGGAAACGGGTTGGACATGGTTTTGAGTTTTGTTCGTGCGCTATTGGCGCTTCCGCAATCGCTTATCGCTCCCACCTTGCTCGAAGCACTGTACCAACGTCTGTGACTCCAACTCTTCAAAATTCTCGGCTAGGACTGAGAAGGGATCATGCCTTCTGTATCTACGTTTGTGTGGGCATCGCTTCCGGTACTCTTGGCTGCCCTGATCTATCAAGTGGGGATACCGGCTGTCCTCACCGATAATGTGCCTTGGAAGCTGTTTCCGAATTTGTTCCTCACTACACACTGCTACAAGTCAGTGAAGACGTTGTCAGAGAGGCTTCCGACCGCCCATTGCTTTACTGCCAACGATGGAAAGTTCTCAAGTGTCTTCGTGGATGAGACGTCGGATGATGATGTCAGGGAAGCGCGTACCGGTTATGCATATCCCGGCTTTTGGGACGGCCATGGACATTTGATACAATTCGGAGAATCGTTGGACTCTGTTGATATCTTTGGAGCAAAATCAATGGATGAGGTAAAGAGAAGACTGATTGAGTACAAGAAAAGACGCCCTGAAAGAGGGGCGAGCGATCAGTGGCTGAGGGGTGTGGGCTGGGATCAAGCGCATTTTGACGGGCAATGGCCAACTTCGGTATGCATGCGCATTAAGCTTTATGAATTACACCAATTAGAAAGCTTTCCTCCATAATCACCCAATGGCTGCTAATACTGAGTTAGTCAGACCTAGAAATTTTCCAAAGACTTCAAAGACCTGTATGTAATGCTCGATCGTGTCGACGTACATTGCATTTTGGGTCTCCGAAAAAGTTCTCAGTCTTCTTCCTTCAGTGCTACCCGATGTTCCTGGAGGCGAGATTCCCGCAAAAGGTATCTTCTGCGATAATGCCATGGACATCGTCATGGAACACTATCCCAGGCCAAACGATGCCCGCAAGACAGCATTCATCAAAGCTGGAATGACCGAGCTCAACAAACTTGGTATCGTAGGCATGCACGACGCCGGAGTCACCCCAAGGGACTTGAAGCTATATAAGGAACTCGCCAGCGACGATGACTGGACTGTCAGAGTGAACGCTATGATTGAGTGTGATGTCAGAAACACCTTCTGCCCAGAGGCAGTTGAAAAGATTTCCACCGCAAACGGAAGGCTGCAAGTAAAGAGCGTGAAGCTTTTCGGAGGTATGTCTACGAGTTGACGGGAAGACCCCATACTAATATGCCCCAGATGGAGCCCTTGGTAGTTGGGGTAGCGCAATGATCGAACCATATAGCGATAAACCCACATCCTCCGGCTCCCTGCTTGTCAATGCAAGTATGCTGTCGCGAGTGACTCATGATTGGGCGCAATTAGGCTACCAAGTCAATATCCACGCCATCGGCGATCTTGCAAACAGACTTGCCATCGATGCATTCGAAAATGCATTGAAGAGCTTGTGCCCTCAAATCTCACGACGCGAGTGTCAGGCCGAACACCGCTTCCGCATTGAACACTCACAGATCATCCATCCCAATGACCAGGTCAGGATGTTCGAGCTTGGCATTATACCATCCATACAGCCTACACACGCGACCTCCGACATGGGATACGCAGAGAGCAGACTCGGCCAAGAACGCACAGAACTCGAAGCATACCGAATGCGGTCCTTGCTCCCTCTTCGTCCAGTCCTCGGAAGCGACTTCCCAGTCGAGCCAGCCAGCATCTTCGAAGGCATGTACGCAGCCATCACGCGACGAAGTCCGCACACCGGCTTAGATCCCAATGGCGGAAAAACTGGCTGGTACCCAGAAGAGACGCTTACTTTCTCCCAAGCTCTGGAAGGTTTCACGGTCAACCCTGCATACGGGGCTTTTCTGGAAGACCAAGCTGGCGTCATCGAAGTGGGTGCATACGCAGATTGGGTCGTTGTCGATGAAGAATTGGAGTCATTGGATGTAGAGGCTTTGCGCAAGGTCACTGTAAGGGAGACGTGGGTGGGCGGCAAGATGGTATATCAGAGGCCCACATAAGATCAAAGCCACGTTACGTTTCTCTGGATAACTTGGGTCGGCGAAGCCTCCCATTGCTGTGCATCATCTCCGGGGCTTCCTACCTTTGTATAAGGCCTATCCACATGCGACGTACACGTTCGTATACGCATACGACTCTCTTACGATGAGTAAGACGTCGTTTCGTCGCAAATCCTACCGATAAGACTTCCGATTACGAGGTCGGGGGTCCAACGCTGCCGCACCATGACGAATGTAGTAGTACGTAGGGCTATATGACAAGCCTTTTCCCCCGCATTAATCCCTTTCCAGTGCATTGGTCCGGTAAACTAGTTATATGTAGGTACGTAAGTACTTGTGTGTTCAAAAATTAGTAATCTCTCCGCTTTTTCTGCCACGGTGGTGTCACGTGTGATACGAGTCCGAGCCGATCCATCAACCCTACGCTCGGAATGTCACTATACGAGATCCATGAAAGACGCAAAGACACAGGCTCGGAGATGAGTCGTGGGGACATTGTTTCCGGTGGGTTTATTCCCGATAAGGCTATCAAGTCATGCTGATACTATGGCTTACACGAGTGGTTTGCCTGCGCAAAACGTACGACTCGATGCATACTTTCCCGTGTTCTTTCTTCGACATATCTTTTTTTCGGTTTTTTTGTATGCAGATGGAAGTTGTACTTCAAGAATACTACGTAATCTAGAGGAGTACTCCAAAACTCCCCCCAGTAAAATGTCCGGGCAAACCGTTAACCAGTTCATCGGATTCCATCGTTTCCGTATTACAAAGACTGCTGATCAATGCAACTCGCTCGCACATTTCACATGCACAGTGAAAGGTAGCTTGAAATACGGATGTACATCGTAGATGCAACTCGGAGGGACTCGTACACATTCGTCGTCTATTATAGGCCATCTTCCTTACTATAGACGTGGATACTCGCCCACAAACAGACGACAGATGAATACGAACTGATTGTCCAAAGAAATTGCTTATAACATACGAAATATGCATTTCATTATCTAATACTTGTCTAGGATACACAGGCAAGTGGTCCAACCATACATAAGCAAACGGGGTATCCAATCGCAACGGTCAATCGGCCTGGTATAGGTCGCCATCTATATACAAAACACCAATCGCTCCATCGGCCACTTTCGTTCCCACCACACTACCGCGGAACCCGGGGGCCGGGTCCGTTCTGCATATGCGAGCGCCAATCGACACTTGGGTGTTTCATCATTCGCGGGCTCGGAGTACCCTTTGAGTCACTTGAGCCGTCGATAATATCCGATGAAATCCTGACTTCCACGTCTGTGCTCTTGATGATACCGCCGGCCTTGTGCTCCTCATCGAGAATGGCACGGTCGCTTTCGTCGTCGAGGACGCTTTCGCCGGGTATCCTGGAGCGGTAGGCCTTGCTGTTGCTGAGGTTCTGCAGTTGGATGCTGGCTCCGCCGCCGGTGGGGCGATAGCTCGATGTTGGAGTTTTGCCTGAACCGGTAAAGGTAGAGGGGAGCAGCTTTGAGAAAAAGTAATCGAAGGGTTTTCGGAGCGGTGGGAGGGAGGCGATGAGAATGCCGATTGAGGCCTCGCCACTGGACCAGATGCCGAGCGCTACGCCGTCCCAAGTAGGATCTCTTGTTTTGACGATGTTGTTGAGTTCGACGGTCTTGAATATCGAACATATTGTTGCGCTGGTAAACAAACCCGTTAGTGGATATGGTCATGTATGGCTGGTTACGGGGCTTGGACTTACGGGATACTGAGTAAGAAGACGATACGGATGCCTATTTGCGTGCGCTTGCTCAACTGCACCCGCGATATGTAGATGAGAGGCGCAGCCATATAGACAAGATCTGTGATAATGTTGCTGATACCTTGTGTGTAAGAAAGTGGAAGGGTGCCTCTTGCCCAGCAATGGCCTTTCCCTTTGTATCCGAAATTCCAGTTCTTTTCGAGCGGTGCGCAACCAAACAGCGTGAGAATGGGAGCAAGAAAGTTGAAGGCAGCGACCATCGCTATGGACAACCAGACGATGGCTTGGTAAACCCTGGAGAAGTTGAGAACAAGGAGCCAGGCACAGATAGCCCCCTTCAAGAAGGCAACTGCTAAGATATCTTGGTGACAGGAATTAGCAGATGAAAACTGGTGAAGCAGGGTGTTCTCTCACTCAAGATTTGTGTCTGCCATAGATAATAGGAGTACGTCCTGAGATGCGGTAAAACCGAAGGATCCATGATATGGCGCCCTTGGCCATTATCGACAACGACTTGATTTGTACACGTTGCGGAGATATTAAGGGCCTACAAAATATTCATGTTAGCACTGTTGGGTAGTGATGGACAGCGTGGTGAGAAAATTGATTAGATGGAGTACCTACAGTGGCAATGATCAACAAATAATCAGAGGTCAAGAACTTCCGTTTCTGCATCAGGCCATACACACATCTCCATAACATGAAGGCGGTACTGATGGCACACATTGTCCATGTGGGAATGAGAATCTTCAATCGTTGGTTTGGCCATTCCTGAGGTCCAACTAGGGGTCCAGCGTCTGCCATGGTGTACTGAGACGAGAATGCCGGGAAAGACTGGACAACAAATGGGAGGTAATGATTCAGGCACGCGAAGACCGTGGTAAGTTTAAGATGGTTCAAGTATCCTTTCCTCCATTCCCATTCATCACTGGTGTCGGCTTTACTACGTTCGAATAGCCCAAGCGAAGACGGAAGCGAAAGCTAAATGATACGGTTGTGGCTGAGAAGAATAAGCGACCAGATCAATCGCAGAAGGTGCTGCGCTTAGGACGTATTCGAAACGTCCAGTAAGGCAATTTTGGTAGCAACTTGTGCCAGGGCCCAGTGAGCTGATGGAGCGGTAATCCCGCATAAATTGAGGCCCCACCCCAGTTACGTACGAAGTCCAATTGGAGAAGTCACTCAGCTGCGAAACTCCAAGATTCGGATATGATACACGGGTCATCCATGAGCAGCGACATACGTCAAGGCTGGTGCTGAGACATGGACCATGGACCGTCGACATTGCCACTGCTTTGCAAATTTGAACATATCTTGTGGACTAGATCTCTTCTTGTTGCAGGATGTGATATGGAACGTTGGTGGGACGCCTTCTCACTTGGTTGTGGACCCATTTGATGGCGGGAGATGGACATTCGATCTCGTACATACAAACAGTTCCAGACCCCAGCAGGGCTCACATTGTAGTCTGTTGCAAGATCTCTTTTGCTCGATGAGATGGGGGAAGTCAAGTTTTGGAAGCGAGCGCGAGCAGCTGCCGGCCCGGCGCTAACGACACTAGCGCGATGCTTAGCCCAAAGGCTAGAACGCAGCTTTCGAACATTGGACGCCGGCATAAAAAGCCGAAGCCAGCCTCCGATCATTTTCATCTTTCCCATCTTGTCCGAAAACTTTGCGGTTCCTGATGATAGTGTGTGGCTTGGTTAGATGCACTCTACTGCGCTGCTAGTCTTTCCATGGCTTCACTAATGCGCTGCAGAACGTGTGCTTGTTCGTGGTGAGCACACTTCGATCCTCGCAAGCAAAGCCCGCCATGGACCGGCGGCACTGAAGCGCTAGCAGAGTCTAAAACCACAGCTACAAGGTACACGACGGAAAATAAGCGTCCGGGGCCGGCTATACCGATGCCCAGCTGTCCTGCGCCTGCTTTGTACGCCGTCTCCCTTAGAGACGCGACTGAACACCTTGTCGCTGCCCAATATACTTTCAGGGGATAGCCCTGCAATAGTCTTGAACACGCCAGAGATGCATCAACCGGCCGATGTCGTCCCTTGAGTCCCTGAGTCCCTTCCCAACTACTAAGAGATCCAAGTCATAGTCTGTCTGCAGCTCCCACCTGGTCAACTCCAATTATTGGGGTAGTTTATTGTGAAGATACCCGAAAATAGCACGACATTTGGCCGATCGGACGCTGAGCAGCATATACGGTAAAGGTCAGCCTGGCGGACATCCAACCTGAACTGGCGCTTATCCACCGAAAGTCACGCGTTCCTAGTCACCGGAGACGGGCAAACGGGCCATCGGATCTTGCTGGTGGCCTTATGTACTGCGGTATGCCTAGCTAAAACAATCCCCTTCCGTCTTCCAGGGGTATGCCGTCCCTGAACTCATCTTAGAAAAAACTTCCCGAGAGCATAATTGCTTTTGACATATCCACACGTTCCCCAGATTATGAACATGTCATGTGCGCCTCAACCGCTGTAACGAGCGCCGCACACATGGCTCAAACTTGACTATGTACTGAATCAGGGGCCGAGAGGACTACTCTCTCGGTCCCACCCAAAGCGGGGGTTGCGGCCGCCAGTACCTTGTACATATATAGTCTATCCATGGCATTCTGCAAGTTGGAGAGATTGATGATGAGCCGCCCCCGGTATCATCAGACAATCGAACATGTCGCCCTCCAAGGCAATATCTCATTTGTACGTGATGTTGTCTCGTATGACAGATCATTGTTGGTTTGTACGGAACCGGACCGAGCCCGCCTTTTCCTGATGTTCACCGGGACCCAGAGAGAAGCTAGACCTGGTGTGGTCTGGAATAGGACTTTTAGCTCGGCCCCTACCAGAGTGGGCGTAGTGTACACAATCTAGCACGTACTCAGCACCGTAACGCCACATGCATACACCCAATTTCACCGACATATCCATAGTACCAAGCGTCGGTGGGTCAACCTTATCCTCCAGAAAATCGGCATGATAAAACCGCAATAACGGCATTTCCACGTGGTGAGCCTTCTCTCAGCCAATCCAAGTAAGGAGAAGCCATGTGGTTCGGTCCGTATAAAGCCTTTAGTGGCTGCACCCTCCGCAACTGAAGCAACAGACCCTCCTAACTTCCATAGTACTCTCGTTAATTTACCACTCTGGGTCCAAGATGCCTGCATTTTCTTGCTTGGCAGTTGCTGTTCAGCTCTCAACTGTTTTCCTGTCGCCTGTACTCGGTGCTGTTGCTGGGAAGCAATATGACTATGTAATTGTAGGGGGTGGCGTCACTGGGTTGGTGGTTGCCAACCGTCTCAGCGAAGACAAAAGCAGTACGTAACTTGAAATTTTACGGTGCCACTAATTGGGGTTGTTAACATCAAACACAGAGACTGTTCTAGTCATCGAGGCAGGTGACAATGTCGACACTGACGGGACCAAGATCCCATACAAGGCCAATGACTTGACTGCAGCGGCTGGACTGTACTGGGATGGCATCAAATCGCTACCCGAGCCAGCTATCGGTAACAGCTCCTTCGATGTGGTCGTCGCCAAGGTCCTCGGTGGCGGTTCAATGGTCAACGGCATGATCTACGACCGCGGCGCAGCTGGTGACTACGATGCCTGGGCGGCTCTTGGTAATCATGGTTGGGACTGGAAAGGCATGTTGCCCTATTTCATCAAGGGCACTACATTTCAGCCACCTACGCCTGAGGCCGCAAAGAAGTTCAACATTACATGGGATGAATCCGTGTACGGCAACGGTCCTCTCCCAGTCTCAATCACCTCCAATCAGTACCAGGATATCACGTCCTACTTCGCGGCATGGAAGGCAAGCGGAGTCCATGTCCCACAGGATGGCAACAACGGAGAGGCCTTTGGTCCTTCCTGGTTTCCTAACACCATGGATGCAAAAACTGGACGTCGAGCTCACGCCCTTTACGCATATTACGATCCTGTCAAAGCGAAGCGCCCCAACCTGCACATCATCACCGGCACAACTGTGAACAGGATCAATTTCGACACATCATGCAAGCCTCCAAAGGCTATCGGTGTCGAGGCCATTGACAAGACGGGCAAGTGCCAAACCTTCAATGCAAAGAAGGAGGTTGTACTTGCGGCTGGGACAATTGCGACACCAAAGCTGCTCCAACTCAGCGGTGTTGGACCCGAGTCTGTCATGAAGCCTGCCGGTATTCGAACCGTGGTTGCACTTGATGCTGTAGGCACTAATTTCCAGGACCACCCCTTCGCTACCCTAATCTTCAACACAACCAATCAATTCTTCCCCAACCAGAACTCGCTGGCTACCAACGCCACGTTCAACGCGTCTGCATGGAAACAGTACGAGGAGACCAAGACTGGACCCTACACATATGCCCGCGGCAATTCGCTTGCCTTTGCCTCTCTGCCCGACATGACCAAGGACACGGAGTCTCTGGTAAAGTCTTTGAACAGCCAGAGGTCGACTGATTACCTTCCGAATATCTACAAGATCAACAAGAAGCTGACCAACGGCTTTGCGAAGCAAGCCAAGTTTATTGCCGAGTCGTTTGGTCGCAAGGATATTGCTGCTACTGAGTTGACTTGTGCTGCTGATGGCACTTATGTCCTGGCTGCTGTGGAGAAGCCTCTGTCCCGCGGAACTGTGCACATCAACCCCAAGAACCCTAGAGGGCCGCCCATTGTCACCTACAACGCATTCAGCAATCCAATCGATCGCAAGGTCTTGTTTACCAGTATCCGATTCTTCCGCACCATTTGGGCCAGTCCCCTACTCGCCAAGTACAAGATTACAGAGAAGGTTCCCGGCGCCCAGTTCAAAACTGATGAAGAGCTTTACACCGCTCTCCTTGAGCAAAAAATGTTGGCGCCCTCGCTTGCTCACCCATGTGGGTCGTGCCCCATGATGCCTAGGGAGGATGGTGGCTGTGTCAGCGACAAGCTGTTGGTCTATGGCACTCAGCATCTATCTATCGTTGATGTTTCCATCATCCCCATCATCCCTGGCGCCCATACGCAGGCTACCGCGTACGCTATTGGCGAGAAGGCTGCAGACATTATCAAGGCCAGGTAGAGGCGGCGGATTATCAGTTACTTGTTGTAATATACCCTTCTTTTGCTTGCAACACTATAGACTATTGGCGGATAAACTCTTTATAGATTGTATACTATAATTTAATTCTTCTATACTTCCATGATGGCACTGCACAGATGGTGCCTTGTAATGCTTTGCGCAAATATCCGATCCCATGTCAGGGGGTGACGATAACCTGGTCGCTGGCGAGTTGATCTATTGATGTGCGACAGACCCCAGTATATACCAATGCTGACCTTGGAATAACTGAGGCTGCATAAAACAGAGCGTTTGGGTGGAACAAAGATATGCAGATAATACGTTCAACGTGATAGGCCAAACTTAATCGTGAGTAAGCTCCTTGGTAGCGAGGACCCCACTTACCGCTAACTACCTGTGCCCCTCCAACCATGGTTGCGTCACTCAAAAGTTGGCCCTGTAAGGCTGCGCGCCAGCTATACACGAAAAAAACATCGCGTCTCCATTCACACAACTAAGAAGAGCGCTAAAGTCGCGGCATTGATCTAAACTCAACTACCATGAAGCTCCTCAAGAGCCAGATTGAACAAAAGACTGGCGCTGGGTTCGTGACTCTGCTGCCAGAGGAGGCAGAGGACATGGTACGAGTACCAAGAGGTCGCAAAGGTCCTGTATGCTAATCTGGGATGCAGTGGCACGCATACAATCTCGTACAGGAACATGATCAGATACGAGCGAAAGCGGTACGACGCGTATCGAAGACGTCAGAAGCTGGTTCTACATCGTCGCAACGGATCGCACTTGACCTCACCATCACCGTCACGAGCACAGACTTTGATATCGGGTCAGAACAACTCCACGTCTCCGGTCGCGTGGCCAAAGAGAATGAGCACGTCAAGCTGGGGCAACACCACACGCTTGATTTGGAGCTTAACCGAAAATTTACATTGGAAAAGGCAGATGGCTGGGATAGTGTCGCGCTCGAGCAACTCAAAGAGGCATGCGACACGGCAAATAAGGCCGAACTCTGGTCTGTTGTACTGGGGGAAGGCACCGCAAATATATGCATGATTACCGAGCATCAGACTATATTACGGCAGAGAATCGAGGTATCTGTGCCACGAAAGCGAAAAAACGGCGTAGATGGACACAGCAAAGGCATGGATAGATTCTTCTCCACCACACTAGCGACTCTCCTACGACAAATTGAGAGTACAAACACCACCCCAGGCAAGACACTGCCAGTGTTACTAGCCAGCCCAGGCTTCGTAGCTACAGCATTCCTAACCTACATCAAGGCGGAAGCGACGCGAACAACCAACAAAACACTCATGGCGCTCATCCCCAACATCACCATCGCACACTCGTCCTCGGCCCATGTCCACTCACTAAACGAAGTCCTTTCCTCCCCCGCCATAACAAATAAACTCTCAAACACAAAGTTCGCCCGCGAAACAGCCCTCATGGACCAATTCAATACCCTGGTCCGCCTCGACGATGGCCGCGCATGGTACGGCCCCCGCGAAGTCGAACGCGCCGTCGCCAAAGGCGCCGTCGGACGCGGCGGCGGTGTCCTATTAATCAACAACCAACTCTTCCGGGCCCAGAACGTGCAGGAACGCAGACGCTGGGTCAAGCTCGTAAACCAGGTCCGCGATGTAGAAGGCGGAGAAGTCCGCGTTCTCAGCTCCTTGCATGAGAGCGGCAAGCGACTGGAGGGCCTGGGTAATGTCGCTGCTATCCTGACGTATCCGCTCGAGGACCTGGATGAGGAGGATGCGGATGATGCCATTGGTGAGGAGGGCGAGGGTGGCGAGATGATCATCTAGGTTGTTGTGGTGACATCTTTTTGAATTACCGCGACTCCCGCGAGGGAACCAACATATCGGAGCGGCGTTTTTTTCTCTCTCTCCCTCTCTCTCCTTTCGCCATCCCTTCCTCCATTACTTCCCTCGTATACATGGATATTAAAACAGCAAACAACAACCCCTACCCCAACCCCAACCAGCCCACCAACCTGTGGCGCAAAGATACCCAACAACCTGGTTTCCAACGTTTCAGGTTTCCGTCTTGTGCATTAGCCGCAAATGAACAACAAAAGCACCGAAGAAAGAGATTCGGTTGGCGCAATCATACCCATGGCTTGACATTTCCACGCGGGTACAGTAAGACAGGGCTGGGCTGGATTGCTCCATTCCCCCGTCTTGCCCAGACTACATACGTGTTACAGCACTGTACGTAAGACGGGACGGACCATCTCAACGTTTTTTCTTCTTTTCTTTCTTACCGGAAACGACAGTTTCCGATGGAGGTTTTTTTGGGGTAGGTATCATCCTCTGCATCTCGATATCTGCTGCGCTTGGGTGTACACTCGGTCGGAGAGAAGGAGTCTGAGAAGGGCCTGGATTGTTATTTTCGGAAAAGGAAAGGGGATGGAAAGTACGAGAGATTTTCTCGTGATAGAGAGGCGTGGCTTTTGTGATTTTACGCCGAGAATATGTACGGTCTGGGTTGTTGATGGCTGAGGGAGGTTTTCGGTTTTCATACCTGATGCTTGTCGATGTCTGAGGGAGCGTGGGCTGAGTAGGATGCACGGGAGACTTTTACTGCAACTGTGATGAGCCTTCTTCTTGACTGATGATTGCAAAAAAAAAAAGAAGGAACATGTCCATGAACAACATTTGATACCAAGTCTCAGATCTGTATCTACAACTTCGCAGTACTTTGTTTCCCCAAGACTTCATCCCTCCGTCTAACATCCACATCCCTCGGACCCTCCTTCTTAAACTTTGTCGTTACAACCCACTCCCTAAGCCCCTTCCTGTCCTGACCCTGCTCCTCTACCTCCTTGCCTGGCCTATCCAGCGCTAATACCGCAGTGTGCTTGTCCACACCACCAACCCCATCCTGGCCGCTTTGTCCGTACTCGCCTCTGCCCAAAACGAGGGGTGAGATGCAAGCTTCCGCAAAGGACACCTCTGGTGTTCCATCGTACATGCGTGGTCTCTCCAGGAACTCGATACATCTGTCGCGCTCAGCTTGGAGCTCTGAGAGGGACGGGGTAGGTGAAGATGGGGAAGTAACGCTGGAAGCGAGGTAAGGGGATAAGAGAAGAGTGAGGATAAATTGCGGCGGGAACAGGATGATTCTGTTCTGGCGCGCAAGATCGATCCATTTATTCGGCGGAAGAAAGCGCGCTGCGGTATGTTCGATACCTCCATCATGCGTAGGTTTTGGAATCACAATCTCATCCTCCTCTTCCAAGCCCGATGATGGCGGTGTGCCCTTGGGAGCGGCGCATTTGGTGGGCGATGTAGATCCGAGGGGAAGGAAGTAGATGTACATTTGCGTTGTGAAGCGCTTGGGCACGTTACCGGGTGTTACCCAGCGTGTAAAGGGAATCAAAGCATCCGTGTCGGGCATGGCGCCCCAGCTTTCCAATAGGTCTCCAAACTTCACTTTGCCGCTGTGGACATCCTTTCTGCCTTGTTCACGTTCCTCGTCGCTTATCTCGGTGAATAGCTTTCCCGTCTTCTTACTTTTGGCAAGTAAGATGCCGCATTCTTCAAAGGTCTCGCGCACGGCTGCCATGCGGTATGCGGGTCCATCTCGATGCCTGGCCGGGTCGTTTACATCCGGTATCTCGCCATCATGAGTCTTGGACAGAGCGCCGCCGGGGAAGACGTGTGCAGAGGCAAAGCTGGAGGCCTTGGAGACACGATGTAGGAGGAGGATCTGGTTCGTAGGCGATATTAAGAGCACACTGGCATATCGTTAGTATGCTGAAATGACAGTATAAATGCGCAATGGCATACCTCGCGCTCGGCCGTGGAACTCCTGGAGTCTTAGGTTGCGTCTTGGACGGCTTATGATCTGCTGGCGTAGACATTCTGCGCGCCTGGAGGTTTTTCCCTACAAGCGGCCTGCTTTGAAGATAGGAGCTTGTTGGCGATGTAAGAGCAGGTCGCGGTCGATGCTTGAGATGCTGAAGACCCGAGAATGAGCGTGTAGAGAGATGGAGAAATCGTGGAAGGCGCAAATTAACAGGTTTAGGATCAGCCAGGAAAAGAGGCTTTATTGAGCACAGCTTTGGCATAGTTAGCCACCAATTGAGGTAGCAATAGCAAAGCGCGCGTCATGACCGGCAACGTGTAGGAGGGATGGATTGACGCGCGGGGAGATGCCGAGGTTACAAAGAAGCCCACCCACATGCACTACACTGACGTCGTTACCTAGGCAGGCAAGAGTTCAAAGGTATCACTGACTTTTGGCAGCATCTCTCTCATCACTCTAGGATTGCAGAAGGTACATTGTCTACGACAAAAGTGAACAGTGTTCGTGGTATCATTGCTTTTGGCCTATCCATTGCTCCATAATCATATCCGCGTGTCACATGTCTAAGAATGAGGGAAGAAATAATCCCAGACCACAACTAACGCCCTACCAATGCATTTCGTACACGACTCCTAACAACCGTCTAAGAGTAGAGCTTCTTGTCGAAGCTGTGTAGGCCATGCACGTTACCCTCGGCCTGTGCGCTGGCAGTTCGGAGCTCGAATCGCACAGTGCCGCTGTCAACACCCTCGTGAAGTTCAGCAAGGCTCTTGATGCCAATATCCTGGAGCGAATGTTGGACACCAGCCATGAGGTAAGGAACAAACTTGGTGATGGAGCCACGGTCTTGAACAGAACCAGAAACGCCCTGGGCAACCAAGACACGGTCGCCTTCAGAGAAGTAGCGCGCAGTACCAGCGTTGCTGGCCTTTGAGTCTGCGGCACCGCCACCAGCCTTCTTGTCTTCCATGGCAGCGATACTGCCCATACCACGGTAAGCCTTGACAAGCTGACCGTCACGGCTGACAAAGTACTCTCCAGGCGACTCAGTGGTACCAGCCAAAAGACCACCCATCATGACAGCTGATGCGCCCATGGCAAGACCCTTGACGATGTGACCGACATTTTGGATACCACCATCCGCAATGCACGGCACACCAAAGCGCTTGGCAAATGATGTGACGTTGTATACCGAGGTGGCTTGCGGCCGTCCAACGGCCATGACCTCCTGGGTAATGCAGGCACTTCCGCTGCCCATACCAATTCGAAGACCATCAGTGCCAGCTGCAATGAGCGCAGCAGCCTGCTCGCGAGTGACGACGTTTCCAGCAATCACGTCAAGCTGAGAGTAGGTCTCCTTGATGTACTTGATCATCTCAATTTGGTACATGCTGTTTCCCTGGCTGCTGTCGAGAACGACAATGTCAAGACCAGCATCCACGAGCTTTTGCAGACGGATCTTGTCCTCTGGCCGCGTACCGATGGCAGCCGCGGCAATCAGCTGCTTCGAGTGGGGGAGCTTAGAGGCAAGAGGGAAGTTCAGATTCTTCATCAAGTCGGATCGCGACAGGAGCGCAATCAAGTTGAAGCTCTCATCGACGATGGGAAGCTTTCCCTTCTTGGACTTGTTGAGGATATCGTTGGCCTCCTTGAGCTCCACACCGTGGCGGGCAGTAACGAGGTCGGTCGACATGACGGCGGTGACTGGGTCTTCGAGCTTATCGTGGAATTGGATGTCCCGAGGTGTGATGATACCGACGAGCTTGGATCGGAGAGTGCCGTTTTCTTTGCAAATTGTTAGCATCTGGAATCCAAAAGCCTTTACAAAATAGAGCAGTAGTGGAGCATGTCAGGGGTATTTTTTCCACAGCACGACGGAATCGTTGCGGATGAACGAAAGTTAAAAATAAAAGGTAATCATCACAATGCGAGTATGGGGTACAAGGTAAAGGCAGACTTACCAGTGACAGGGAAACCTCCGAATCCCCACCTCTCCTTGAGCGCCTTGGCCTCTCCAACAGTGGTGGTAGGAGAGATGACAACTGGATCGAGAATGAAGCCGTTCTCGAAACGCTTGACCTTGCGCACCATCTCGGCCTGGTCGTCCTGAGAGCAGTTGTGGTGAATCACACCGAGACCTCCAAGAAGCGCGATGTGAATCGCCATGTTGTGCTCGGTGACGGTATCCATGGGCGAGGAGACAAAGGGTGTCTTGAGGGAGATGCGCTTCGTGATTGGGGTATCGAGGGCGACTTCGGCGGCAGGGAAGCCTATGGCATGTTAGGATGCTGTACGAATGCCTATCGCCCAACCGAAGCCATAGAAAACCATCTTCAGCGCTGGAGAAGTGTAGGGTTTACTGCCGACGCAGTATTCCCGTGGTGACGTATCCCAGCTCAGAAAATGACATGCGGCAAATGCGAGGGCAACGCACCGATGTACCCGGGAAGCATGAGGAAGTCATTGTAGGTAAGACCACCGTTCTTCTTGGAGTCGATGAGCGTCTTGACGTCAATGCCATCGCGCTCTGGGTACTCGTTCTTGAGAATGTCAAGAGCCTTGGTGTGGTCCAGGGCGTCTGAAGCCGTGTTTGTCATGGCGTCGCCGTTGGAAATGGGCATTTTGAAAAGGGAAAAGAAATCTTCTCTCTAAGAAGAAAGGGTATAGGTAAGGGGTATCACTGAAGAAACAGGCCGTGGTTCTTGGAAAAAAAAGACACTGGCCGGGGAAAGTTGCGAGCTTTCCCAAGAGAAAAAAGCGAAAAAGTTCAGTCGGGCCAGAAAGAATTTCAGTGGGCTCGGGCGCCAAGGATTACGTATCAGGTGACCCCGCCTTTTAGCGTGTCCACGATGGCGTCGAAAGCGGTAATGTATGTGGTGATGGGAAAGACGAGAGTCGGCGGATGCCAGTGCGCACAAGTACATTTGACGTTATCCAAGGGGTACGCTAGCATGGAGTCGTGGAGGGAGTTTGCATGCCGGGTGAGGGCATACACGTGATGCGATAGCGACACGGCTAGGCGTCTTTGGGACTGCACAGTGCACACATCATCCCCGCGGCCCGGCGGCGTGGTCAACAACAAGAAAAAGCAAAGACACAAAACAGAAACGGCAGCACGCAGCAAGACATCGATGCCCGCAGCGCCTAACCTGAGGCGAGACGGGAGATTTTCGTGGCGTGGCGTGGGGCTGGTAAGGCGGTCGTGTGGCGTTCGGAATCCACGTTACATCGTTGACTCGACAACAGCACTTCCAAGCCCCAAGTAAACACGGGCTAAAGCTTTGGACAGCACAAGTCCGCGCTCAATTTTGACGCCGCCGTCCTTCATCTAGTATACCCAATTTCGCATTCCTCATTACTTTCTTTGCCCGTGCAGAGTTAAGTCGCGCGCTTGGTCGCAGGGCTCTGGATTGTCGCTTGGTCCAAATCGACATCCTTGTTTTCACGGCAGGCGCACCCATACCTACCTCTTGGAATTATCCTGGGCCTCCATGACGGTCGACTGAGCCTCCACCAACACGCCCGCCAACCTGCTGTTCTTCGTTCTGTACAACACATGCTGCCGCCGTCGCGCTCGCCATGAGTTACCTGACCACGCCCCGCACAAGATTGGGACATCCATCGACAGCGCCTTCCCCGCTGCGCCAAACCTCGACAGCCTCCAACGGCTCCTCCAACGGCTCCGCCCAATATCCCCCGAGTCGGTCGAGCACGCAGTCTAGCAATGCATCGGGTGGATTTGCGTCGTTGGGCGGACATCGCCGCGGCCTGAGTGAGGCTACAGCACTCTCGCGGCCGCGCTCAGAAGACTACTTTGGATCGGGAGATGCTGACCCTGGGGACACCTACTCTAGCATGCGCAAGGCGCTGCGACCACTTCAGCAGACCCCTTCGAACCCGCCGTCGCCCGAAAAGATCTACCGGTCCCCAACCGCCTCAAACCCGCCTTCTCCCGAGAAGCTATCCCGACCGCCCACTTTCTCGAACCCACCGTCGCCTGAGAAGTTGTCACGGACACCAACATTTTCACATCCACCCTCGCCCGAAAAGTTATCCCGACCGCCAACATTCTCAAACCCACCGTCCCCAGAAAAGCTTCTGCGGCCATCCACAGCCAGCCCGACCCGCGCCAGTAACCACATGCGATCGCATAGTATCGAGAACATCTACTCTCCATTCGATGGGACCACCGTCTCGCCGCCATCGAAACCGCGCCCACTATCATTAGCAGTGTCCCGAAACGACTCTGTACGCGCGCCAACTCGAGATCACTCGTCACGACCCTTGTCAACTCACCTGGAACGACCGGAACTTAAGAGCTTCCAAAAATCGTCTACGCTGCATCTACGTACCTTGTCCAAGTTTGCCGAGGCAGGAAACGATGAGGACTTTGCCATCAAGTCGCCGGAGCAGCAGGTTGTGGGTCTCAATGGGCGAAGGAGGCTACAGAGGACCGATGCTGATCGGGGGAAGAAGGTGGCATCTACATGGTCGAATCGGAACTGGATGGACCAACAACGGCAGTTTCTGCAAGCGTACGAATATCTTTGTCATATTGGAGAAGCCAAGGAGTGGATGGAAGATATCATCGAGACTGATCTTCCGCCTGTGGTAGAACTGGAAGAGGCATTACGGAACGGTGTCACTCTGGCTGAGATTGTGCAGGCTATCAAAGGGCAGCCACTACGCATTTTCCGCGACCCCAAGTTGCAGTATCGACATTCGAACAACTACGCGCATTTCTTCAAGTTTCTGGGTGAAGTCGAACTTCCCGATCTGTTTCGCTTTGAGCTAGTCGATCTATACGAGAAGAAGAATGTGCCAAAAGTCATCTACTGTATACACGCTCTGTCGTGGCTATTGTTCCGAAAAGGCATTGTTGATTTCCGTATCGGCAACTTGGTTGGTAAACTCCAATTTGAAGACCACGAGCTTGAGGCTACACAGAAGGGCTTGGACAAGTCTGGCGTTAGTATGCCCAACTTCTCCGGCATGCATACAAACTTTCAGGTAGAGCCAGAACCTGAGCCGGAGCCGGTGGAGTCGGAAGAAGATCGCGTCGATCGCGAACTAGCCGAGAATGAGGATACCATACTAGATTTACAGGCACAAATACGGGGTGCACTAGTAAGAATACGCCTTGGAATGCTGATGCAGGAGCTCTGGGACCATGAGCACCTCATAGTCGATCTACAAGCGCGCATTCGCGGCGACTGGGCCCGGCAAATTTCCCAGTACCGTATGGACATGCGACGGTTTTCCGTCACCCTGCAAGGTGCTGCAAGAGGGTTCCTACTTCGGTCCAAGCTCCGCGGTGAAGAGCAGTATTGGCA
Source organism: Pyrenophora teres f. maculata (assembly GCA_014334815.1). Taxonomy (NCBI): domain Eukaryota; kingdom Fungi; phylum Ascomycota; class Dothideomycetes; order Pleosporales; family Pleosporaceae; genus Pyrenophora; species Pyrenophora teres. The sequence continues at coordinate 507,697 of CP060572.1, read as the reverse complement.
TGACAAGGAGTACCAAGTGCTGAAGGTGCAGAATCTCTTCCGTGGACGCAAGGCCAGGGCGCAAGTTCAGTACACCAAGTCGAAAATCGAGCAACACGAGCATGGTATACGCCAGTTCCAAGCGGCGATCCGGGGAGCATTGGAACGAATGCGTGTATGCGACCGATATGAGCAAACTCGCGACACCGAACCCTCTGTCGTAAACGTACAAGCTATGATTCGCGGTGCCCTTCTTCGACTCCACGTAGATCGGGAGTGGGCCGAGCTACAACAATACGAAGCTCACATTGTGCAGCTACAAGCCATGTCACGAGCAATGCTTGTCCGCCAATCCATGCACACTGAACAAGAAAGTCTCCGTCCGATTGAAACCATGGTCACGTCTCTCCAATCCGCTATACGAGCAATGCGTATCCGCAAATCCCTGCGTACGGAGCAGGAAGGCTTCCGCCAAAGCGAAGCCATGATCTCTCAACTACAGTCTGTTGCACGAGCGATACTAATTCGCAAATCCCTGCGTACGGAGCAGGAAGGCCTCCGCCAAAGCGAAGCCATGATCACTCAATTACAGTCTGTCGCACGAGCGATACTAATTCGCAAGACGATGCGTACAGAGCAAGAAAGTCTTCGTCCGAACGAATCCGTAATCACTCAATTACAGTCTGCTGCACGAGCGGTACTAATTCGCAAGACGATGCGTACAGAGCAAGAAGGTCTTCGTCAAAACGAATCCATGGTCACTCTTCTACAGTCTGTCGCGCGAGGTCTCCTCGCTAGAAACAAGAATGCCGCAATGCAGGAGAAGCTGGTAAGCACCAATGTCAATTGGTCTGGTCTTCAGTCTCAAGTTCGCGCCAATGTGTTGAGGAGCTCTGTCAAGCTGATTCAAGAGGCACTCGAAGCTGAAGTGCCTCAAATAACTGATCTACAAGCCGTTGCAAGAGGAGGAAAGATGCGCTCTGAAGTCGCTGATATCCTTGCCCAACTAGACGGCCAAGAAGGCGCCATTCTTTCTCTTCAATCTGTCATTCGTGGTTTCCTTTCACGACAAAGGCACTTTTCTGATCTCAAAGCACTCCAGGCACAGAATACGACTATACTTGATTTTCAATCAGGTTGCCGTGCATTCATGATACGCCAACGCACGTACGATACGCTGTGCGAGCTCAACGCGCAGGAACCTGAAATCGTCGACTTCCAGTCTATCGCACGTGGTATGCTCTTCCGGATGCAAATTGGTCTGCAGCTCGGTCAGGTAGAGGAGCACGAGGAAGCCATCGTTGAGCTACAAACCATGGCGCGTGGTTTGATCATCCGACAGAAGTTTGCCGAAAAGCAGCAGTTCTACAAGGAGAATATGGAGAAGGTCATCAAAGTACAAAGCTTCATCCGTGGACGACAACAGGGTGAGGCCTACAAGAGCTTGACTAGCGGGACCAACCCTCCCGTTTCGACCGTCAAGAACTTTGTACATCTCCTCAACGACAACGACATCGACTTTGATGAAGAGATTGGTAAGCTGTTCCTTGTGACTGCAGACTGCATCCAGCTAACGCAATTCCAGAGTTCGAGCGGCTGCGCAAAACGGTTGTACAGCATGTACGACAAAACGAACTCGCCGAGCAGTACGTGGATCAACTCGACATCAAGATTGCGCTGCTCGTGAAGAACAAGATTACTCTTGATGAAGTCGTCAAGCATCAAAAGCACTTTGGTGGCAATGTCGGAACTCTACTCAGCAGCAAGGACATTTCATCAAAGGACCCCTTCGATCTCAAAGCTCTCAACAAGAACTCTCGTCACAAGCTCGAGCAGTACCAGGAACTCTTCTTTATTCTGCAAACCCAGCCTCAGTATCTGGCACGGCTCTTCAGACGGGTTCGCGAACAAGGCCTGGCCGATGGTGATACTAAGCGCATTGAACAGCTGACTATGAGTCTGTTTGGTTTGGCTCAGAAGCGTAGGGAAGAATACTGGCTACTAAAGCTCTTGACACGATCTTTGAAAGAGGAGATTGAGGGATGTGCATCGCTGCACGAGTGTCTTCGTGGAAACTTCTTCTGGACCAAGCTGTTCGCCAACTACGTTCGATCCCCAAGGGACCGGAAGTTCCTCAAGGAAGTCCTTGGAACAGTCATCCGCGAAAATATCATCGAGAACGAACACCTAGACCTGGAGAGCGACCCCATGCAAATCTACCGCTCAGCAATCAACAATGAAGAACTTCGAACCGGTCAACGGAGTCGTCGTGACCCTAACGTTTCGCGTGACGTAGCCTTGAAGGACCCCGAGACGCGCGGAACCTTCATTCACAACCTACAAGACTTGCGAGATGTTGCTGACCAGTACTTCACCACGTTGGAGGAGGTCCTTCACCGCATGCCCTACGGGGTACGATACATCGCACAGCAAATGTTCGAGGAGCTCCGCCTAAAGTTCCCTTACGAGCCACAAGAGCAGCTACTGCAAATCACAGGTCACTGGGTGTGGAAGTCGTACATCCAGCCTGCTCTATTGCAACCCCAGCACTGGGGTGTGGTAGATCGCGGGTTGTCACCGGTGATGAACAGGAACCTTGGAGCTGTCGGTAAGGTGCTGAGTCAGATCGCGGGTGGGAAGCTGTTTGGTGGTGAGGACATCTATCTACAGCCTCTTAACAGCTACATTACCGAGGCCATCGATCGTCTGCAAGACATCTGGTCGAACATGATCAACGTTCGTCCTGCAGAAGCTCAGTTTGAGATTGACGAGTTCAACGACCTCTTCGCCAGGACAAAGCCAACTCTCTCTACATCAAACTTGCCGATGTCTTTGCCATCCACAACCTCGTCATCGACGACCTAGCGAGCCTTTGCCCTTCGCAAGACGATCCCCTTCGTGAGGTCATTCGTGAGCTTGGTAGCGCTAAGAATAACGAGAACGAGTTATATTGCATGTTAGCGCTAGTGAAATCACCTTGACTTTGAACCCCAAGTACCACGAACAAGAGGGTAAGTCCCGTTGTTCTACATTATTGACCTTTGCTAACATGCCTAGATCCCGATGCTGCGATCAAGTCTCTCTTCATGGAGACCAAACGTTACGTGCTCTACATCATCCGTGTTCAGACTGGCGCAAACCTTACAGAAATCATGTGCAAGCCCGTCACTGCCGAGGACGAAGACCGATGGGATGCGCTCGTCCGCGAAGAAATTATCGCACAACGAAAAGACCGAACACGGAAACAAAACAACGTGGTCCGTTCTTCCGCCGCCTCAACCTACACGAACGACATGGCCTCCAACTCTGTGCTCGATCTTGACTACCCCACCCTCAAGCAGTACTGTCTCGAGAACATGGTACAACTCCAACGCGCAGGTCGCATCACCCACACCAACAACTACCAAGACCTGCTCAACGCCATCGCCCTCGATATCCGGACCAAGCACCGAAGACGCATACAACGCGCCAGAGAACTGGAAGGTGTGCGCACCACCCTGGCAGCGTTAGACGAGAAGGCACATTTCCTCGAATCCCAACTCAAATCCTACAACGACTACATCGAGCAAGCCATGGTAACACTGCAATCCAAAAAGGGCAAGAAGAAGTTCCTCCTCCCCTTCACCCGCCAGTACAACCACCAGCGCGAACTCAAAAACAGCGGCCGCGAATACCGCTTCGGCTCCTTTAAGTACTCGGCCCGCAACCTGGCCGAAAAGGGCATCCTCATCTCGTGGTCTGGCTACCACGAGCGCCAGTGGGACCGCCTTGACATGACCATCTCTAGCAACCAGACTGGTATCTTTGAGATTCAGGGCTCTCAGGGCTCTATGATGATTCCGGGAGCGTTTGCAGAGGTCCCGCTTGATGGCTTGCTGCAGGCCCAGTTCGACAATCACCAGTTTATGAATTTGTTTGGTGAGGGGGCTCGCGGTGCTACTGCGGGTGAGGGTGTGGCGCGTGTTAATGTTAATTTGTTCTTGCATTTGATTTTCAAGAAGTTTTACCGCGATGAGTAAAGGACGAGGTGGGGAGTCATGGTGGTAGTGGTGATGGGTATGATGGGGCACATGATGTTTGGGATGATGACAGATATGCGGATTCGCAACAATGTGGCGCTGGGCTGGGGTTACGCGGTGTTTTGCATGTATACCTTTTTTGGCTTTTGTTGTTTATTCTGTTGATTGGGAAAGCTGGGGGGCCAGCTTGGGGTGTTGGGCTTGCTTTCATAATTTCTCTCTCCTACCCTTTTTCTCATGTGGTTTACGAGACAACCATGATGATGACTCTTGTCGTTTTATGTTTTGACGACGATGACTGCATTTTTTTTCCTTCTTCTCTCAATACCTGTTATCTTATGCTTCATGTGCTTTGACGATATGGCATATATATCCATCCCCTCGGCCAAAAAGAATCAATCTCAATACTATATACATGGCTACAACATGCCCTATCTCCACACACTTCCAACCACACCGTACCTACTCATCCGCAACCCTAAAAACATACTTGACCGCACTCGCCTTGCCCTCTTTCAAATTCCTCAACCCCGTCTCCACACCCGCCAACCCGCCCGGCACAACCTCGTACGGATGCGGCTCAAACCAGCCCTCCTGCAACCCCCTCGCCAGATACCTAAACATGACAAACGCAAAATCCGCATCACCACCATGAGCCTCTCCGACATTCGTAACCCGCATCTTCACAGTCTCGGGAATACCCTCATACTCCTTCCCCGGCAGCACCAAGACAAGCTGGCCATCTGGTTCGAGCACTTGCACGATATTCGTATAAGACCCGTGTTCGCTAACGGCGTCGTATGCGTAGTGTAATTTTTGGCCGCCAAGGGCAGACTTGATACCGGAGACGATGGCATCGGAGCCGCTGCGGTAATCGATGATTGTGTCGCCGGCAGCTCTGTCGATGAGCGATTCCACGTAGGTAGCGCCGCGGCCTGCGACGGCGATGATGGGGTGGATTCCAGCGTGGCGGGCGAGTTTAATGGCAAAAGCGCCGACGGCGCTGGCGCCGCCGTAGACTACCAATGGAGTTGGGCTTGTGGCTGTGGCGGGTTTGGAACTCCAGGGGTCAGGTAGACTCATGCGTTGGTGCAGGCCAATGGCCGCTGTCATGGATGCGAGCGGCAGTGTAGCGGCAGCTTCAAAGGAGACGGAGTGTGGGATGTGGAAAGTGGTGTGGGCGTGGCCGATGGCGTATTCGGCGAAAGAACCGCCTGGTGTTAGCATCTTGTGGAACGAGGCGACGCGGTCACCCGGCTTGAATTCGTAGACGTTTGCGCCGACGCTGTGGATTAGACCTGCAATGTCGTCGCCGGAGTTTGTGTTGGGTTCCACGTTGTAGGCGGGCATTTTCCTGGGGAGGGTGGATGGGTTAGTTGGAATCTTTTATTTTCTTGAATGGCTTTATACGTTGTTCTTGTTTTTGTTTCTCATTTGGGAGAGGTTGTGAGGTTTGATTGTAGAACGTACCAGTCTTTTGGGTTACTGCCGCTGACTATGACTTTGATAACGACTTGGTCGGGTCCTGGTGTGGGCATGGGCACATCTTTGATCGTGACCGTGGTGTCCTGTGCAACCTGTGCTTCCTTCATCTTGTCGCCTGTAATAAATATTTCTCTCTCTGTAACGTTAATTGATACTGCAAAGTCTCGTGATTTATAGTGATCGTGAATGAGCAATTGTGTCTTCAGGGGACTGATAGTAGTAAGACGTCGGGGAAGGGCAACATCTTTATACACAAGTACCGGGCCTTCCTCTTCGCCCTATTCCCTTTTTCCTTGGTCCACCTATTCGTCCGGAGCATGCCCAGAGTCCATCACACCACGACAAGGCGTTGATAGGCATTTACTAACAATCGATGACGCATGTGGGGTAGAGGTGTGGATTGTTGGTTAGTCGATGAGTAGTATGTCCGACCATACGGCCGAGATTGGCCGATTCCGTGCCTCCCTATCCAATCTTCTTCACGGTCGCTCCAGGATATATCATCTGAGAAATCATCAGTAATGTATCATGTCAAACAAAAAAACGAGGAATTCGGAAACTTTCATCAGAAAAGAAGACGATAGCTGATCATGACTTTGGAAATATGCTATAAACACAAGGAGTATACAACGTATCAAAAATTCGCGACGAAGAGACAACGTCTCTCAACGCAGCGCGAAACAAAAACAAAAACAAAAACATCTCTAATCACTGCCATGGGCAGAGCATTAACCCAAACGCCGTCCCATCCAATCATTAACGCTTCTAGAGAGTAATTTCCATGGGCTTGAGAGACATTGCAAAGACCCTGTGACGCCACAATCCATTGAATGGAATCGAGAAAAGACGTGACAACAAGAAGAGAAAGATGCTAAAAAACCCAACGATGTCTTCTCCAATCTCCTGATATTGGACGTCAGCAAGAGTGATTAATCAACGCCAGACACTCTTAGAGTTGGGCATGAGACTACCTCTCTGCGACGAATTGCTGACAACCCGCACATGCGCACGTGTATTCGAGCCTAGTGGTGCTTCCCGTGGTCGGTCGTCACCAACGTTGGCCATGGTGGTACGCCTCATAGCAGCCTTCATGATGGGTTGGACCCGTGGGCTGAGTACGCTATTCTTCCAGTCAGCATCGTGGTTGGATTTGACCATGCGACGTGCCGCACCAGCCGAGAGAAGAGAGTTCTCATTAGGCGGACTACCAACGGTTGCCGCTGTTGGACTGCGCCGCCGTTGAGCGCGGTTGATGGGCACTGAGCCCCCATTCGTTGATGATCGCCTTTTCATAGCATGCCCAATCTGGCGGGCATCTGCGGTTGTCCACTTCTCTTCTTCCGAACTAGAATGGCCACTGTTGCCCTCTGGGACATGGTCTGAGGAGGCGCTCTCTACATTGCTCAACGCCGAGGTTCGCGCGTTGCTGGCGATTTCGCGCAGCGGCGACGCGTTGTCAGAGTCTGAGGTGTATGAGTTGTTGATGCGAGAGCCAGGTGAACCATCCGAGCGTTTGGAGAGGGCGCCAAGTGCGAATCTTGACGAGCCCTTGAGGTCAACAGAGGCCTTTGGTGGTGTTGGTATGGGTGAAGAGCCACCCGAGTCATATGTGGGTACAGGAATACCCGTGGAAAACATTGGTGGTGGCCTGGCTGGCTTTGCAGGTGAGCTTTGAATAGGTTCCGGTGTCTTTTGGAACTCGGCGAGGGTTCCGTTTTCCGTGTCGTCCCTCCAGCGTACGCCGCGCTTGGCCTTGGATGGCGACTTCTTTCTCGCTGGTGAAAACTGAACGCCCTTCTTCACTGCTACTCCTAGGATCTTCTTGCGACGCGGCGATGCTTTCACAGGTGACGCAGTAAGGTGCGATGCGTCAGCTAGTGTTGGCAGAGCCAATGGCCTCATGGGAGATGGAGCCATGATGTTTACAGGCTTCCTCCGCTTTGGTGTTCCCCTGGAGCTTGGCTGGAAAATTTCAGTGACCGGTAGACCACCATCTGGCCGAATAGCTTGTGAAGTCGCATTTGTGCACGAATTCATGATCTTAGTGAGCAGCTTCCTTGCAGCCTCGACAGCCTCGGCCTCATCCATCTGAGTGATCTGGCTGAGAATTGTGACAGTCTCAATGTGCGCCTGAACAAGCACCTGGACAATCGCCGCATCACCTCCTCTTTCTTGATCCAACAAGGCATTGAGAAGTTCGCGGTCGGCGTTTGACTTGAGAAGTTCATACTCTCTTGTCAGATTGGCAGCATCGTGACCCTCTGTATTACCGTCAATCTCCGCTAGCCCCCTCAATCCAACTTGCAGCGCAGTGTCCATCTTGCTGGTCCAGACGGTACGTTCCAATCGTCGGTGGCAGTGTTGGCGCGTCTGCTCAAGCTCTGCTGAGATGCCGACTGCGGTATCTCGCATTGCCGTTATTTGCGATGGCATCTCCTCGTGTTCCCGAACGTCCTTAACGTTGTCAAATGCGGCAATCCAAGATGAAATGAGCGAAATGCGCTTCTCCGCCTGCTTCAGCGTCTTGGACATGTTCATCCGCTCCTTACGGTCAGGCTCCGAATCAGCGTAAGCTTGGCGCAAGCGTATCACAGCATCTCTGAGAACCCCATCCTTCTTTTCACTCTGCTTCTGGAACTTGACGAATGCGCTGCCCTCGAAATCCTTCTGCTTCTTCATCAGCTCCTCAATCAGGTGGCGTTGCTCGTCAATCTTGACAAGGTAGTCCTTGACGTGGCGGTTGACGTTGTACACGTTCTTGGTGACCTTGGTCTGAATGTTCTTTGCGCGGTTGGCGTATCGCAGCGTGTTCTGGGTTTCGTCGAAATGGGCGCTGGACGGACTAACGCAAACAATCATGACGGTCCGGCAGTTGCCTCCGAGTGAGAATTTGAGCAATCGTGTGAGTTTGGAGTTACGGTATGGGATGTGGTTTCGTTTCCGGGGGTCGCATAGGGCGTTGATACAGCTTCCCAAGGCGAGGAGGGACTTGTTGATGTTGGCACCTTCGGTCAGACGCTCTCCACGGTTCTTCGTAGCACTTGCTCGCTCACTACCTGCCAAGTCGATGATACTGAGAGTAGCCATGGTGTGGGGTTCGTTGACGGAAGCATTGCGGTCTTTGGAGGAGACGTTGATTTGGAGCACAGCGTGTGATCGGGACGACGTTGCGTTCGCTTCGGTGGGAGACATGGTTCGGTATTCGTTGCCGCGGACAATCATATCCATGACTTCTTGGACCTGCTCATCGTTAGTTTCTCTGGAGAGGCCACGTTTGCTACCCACTCACGTTCTGTGGTCGATGGCTGGAAAGGCCAGCGACTGAGACGGCCTGGTTTGCATCCTCGCGCAGCATAAGAGCCTGCTTGCTCCCGCCTTCTACCAGCAAATCGCGAATCGTCTCATTGTAAATCTCTAGGTAGGAGAGCGTGATCTCGGTGACCTTTTCGTCCTGTACTTCTTGGATCTTTTCAAACAATTCCTGCATTGTCAAGAAGATGATTCCGGGTTGTTGTGATGTACCCCTTGTGACGAGTCAGTCCTGCGCAAAGCCTTGAGCGGTCTATTTGAACCTACGTGATGGTATGCGTCTTTCCGCAACCCGTAGCGCCATATGCGAAGACCGTCGCATTGTAGCCGTCCAGCACGCTGTCCAGCAGAGGCTTAGTGGTGGCTTCGTATACATCGGCTTGTGAAGTTGTGTCGTCAAAGACGCGGTCGAATGCAAAAGTGACGTCTTTTGCCCGCTTGCCCTGGGGTCCTATTGTCGATCGTCCAAACCTTTGAACGGCATTATCTTCAGGAGGATCAAATATCCTAGCGCAATGTCAGCCTCTAGTACGAGAGACGATATCCCGGTACCTTTACAAGCATTTCTCGTCCATGACCTTGATGACAGGTCGAATGCCCTTGTGTATCTTTGGGGCCGGCAGCCCCGCCAGAGAGCCATCGCCGAGGAACAAAGTTGGGTCGTCATTCCGCGTCACCTGTGCCGCCTCTCGGATCGTAAAAGGGCGGACTCGTACGGTGACGGAGATGGACGACGCGCCCGCGGCGGCCATGATTGCGCCCTAGAATTAAGAAAAGAATTGTCGGTTGCAGAGCGCAGCTGAAGAGTGCAAGGGAAAGAGCGGCAAAAGAGAGTGTGTTGTGGTGCGGTCTGTTGTGCTCAATGACGACGAGCCACTCGGTAACTTCTGTTGTTGCACGCACGGCCGCACAGTAAACAGACAGGGATCCAAAAGCGGAAACCGCGACCCTGGTGCCAAGACCCTGGTGTTTATCTCCACAATTTCCGACGTGGCGGCCCTGAATGGTCCTGTGCCCTCTGATTTCACTGGTCGGGCACGCTGATCCGAACATCATCACACCACAATTTTCGAACCACAAATTGGGAGATGCGCATCTCATTTGGACAAATCCTGACTATCAAAAAGCATGGAAAAAGCACAACCAAATCATCAACCCCTTTAAAGGCACCTCCTCCACAGAAAGTCATCAGTGCACAATACCCGGGGCCCCTGTACACTAAGCAAACTGGTCATGTTGCTGGGCCTACATCAACTCGCAATCAGCCAATTAACCCTTGGTGGTGCACTTCTGCCACTGGACGTACACAACTTGAGTGAACTTCAGGTCAGTGGAGTCGGTGGTGAGGAGACCATTGGCGCTGGCGTTTGTGCTGGTCAGGCGGACCTGCGAGTTGATGTTGAGCATGCCAGTGGTTCCGCAAGGCGACCATACAACCGACGTGCTGTCGGCCTCGTCGTGCTTGAGGTAGTCGCCGTTGACTGGGCCCTGGAATGTGTATTCGGTGCTGGTCTAGAGGTTATGTTAGGAGCTACTCCCTACTAGCTGAGATTGCATCATATCTTACCTGAGCAGTTTGACCAGAGAAGTAGTAGGTAGATTTGAGCGTACCAGTGACACCCTTCTGGATAGACGCGTAGCCACGGTAGTCGGCGGAGAGGATAGAGTACTGGAAGCCTCCGGGGTAGTTGATGTCAACGTTGAGCTGGCAGTTCTTTCGCTGTTCGGTTACAGAAATGCCGGGACCAAGCGAGGCAATGTACGAGTCGAAGATGAGCGTCACGATAGTCCTGTCGCTGCTGATCTGGGAGCTCATGGTGCCCTGGGGGCAACCAGTTCCTCCGTAACTGACACCGCGAATTGTGACCTGTATTGTTTAAGCCCATTTTCTACGTCAAGCTGATGAGAGGAAATATACCGAGCCTGGTGGAGGAGCATCTTGGAGATCAAGGGTGGGGAGAGCAGGGGCCACAGCCGCGAGAGAAAGGAGGGTAAAGAGCCACTTCATGTTGGTGTTTAGGGGGTGATCGCCGGAAGATATGCAGTCAAGAGCGGATGATGGAGGAGGTGATGCCGAGAGTAGAAGCTGAATGATGATCATACAGAGGAACATGAACCAGGTTATATACCTACCGTCTGCAAGCTATTATTACTTCATGTACTATAACCATTCCAACGGCACCACCTTCCTGACAGATACGAGCTGCGACCGAGAACTACAGCACTTGCCAAGTCCTACTGGCAATATCGAGTACGGCTGAACCGGCGGGTCGCTCATGATCATAGGCCCAGAACCGTCATGGCTGCTCAGGTGAGTTTGTGTTTTCTGACAAGGTGTAGTATGACTCCACTACGTTGCATCTGGAGCTGGCCTGATCGCTAGGTGCCAATATCTGGGGCACACGATAGCGTTGTACCCAGTACATCCCGTTCGGTATGCCGCGCCCACGCCCATGGGAGGGATGTGTAAAATTCATATCGACATCCGTAAGCATAGCTGTATGGAAACCTTGACAAAGGCGATTGTTCGGCCAATGGAATTCTACCATATTAGCGACCTCTGTGCGGATGCTGTTTGCCGACAGTATTGCTTTTGGTTCTGAGGCGCCTTTGTCACCTGGGCCGATAGATTCTAGATGGAAGATACGAATTCAAGGATTGTAGTTGGTAGAATGCATGTCTATCGTGTATCCGTGGACAGATAGGGTAGTGGATTGTTCCCATGGAAGCGAGTTGCATACTCGCTTGTGCTTCGCATCCGAGGTTCTCGTGGCCAGCACAGGGAAAATAGATTGAATGCGTATTACAATAGATATGGAACTCAAGGGTACAGAGCTCAGAATAGCAACATCGAGCCTGGGTGTTGGATGAAGACAGTCAACGAGACTCAGTGAGTAGTGAGGGGTTCTCCACAGTGCCGGTGATTTTCATTTGGTGATCCCGTAAGTGATTCAGTAACGGGAGAGTTTGCGGAAGACATGGCCGAAGAATTTGACTTGTTCTGGTTGAGTGGCTTTGCTAGTGAATTATCAGACGTGCCTGGACGTGGATTCGAGAGCGGGACACAGGTCTTGGCGCGTAGATTAACCTTATATTAAAGCTTGTCGTTCCATCGGTGCTCGAGACCCTGTCGTAATCAATCTTAGCGAAGAAAATAACCTGCAGGGGCACATATGAAGTTTGCCGTGGTAAGGTCGAATACCCAAAAATAACTGCTGGCATGTCAGTGCTGCAGCTCGTGACATGGGACTAGGCTACGACTGCGGATGTATCGTTTGAACTCGCACGACTACTGCCGGTTCAAGAGCGAAAGGTGCAGCCGGCGTAAAGCTACAAGCCGAATAGATTGAGTGTTGATTACACACATTGTGTCAGACCATTGCGACGAGTCCAGCCGGTCGAACCAGACTTGGGTGACAAGGCCATTGGACCATCGAGCTGGATGCGAGTGAGTTGCCGTCTCCACTCATGTTGTTGAAGGCGAGCGAGGATATTCTGTACCATGATGATAGTCCTCGAACCCGCAGACACGATAAAGTCCACGCGATGAGACTGAGCGCAGGATGCGTGCCGGCAACCTGCCTGTCTCAACCCCTCAACGAAAAGTCAACCGAGAAGCCAGCACAACGGCTTGAACATCAGGATGACTGAATCTTTGCTGGTCGAGGTCTTTTGGAGTGTATCCTGCTGCTGATGGCTCTGGACTATTGGGGTTGGGTGGTTCGATGTGCTCGTCGCATTGAGGCAAAGACTGCCTAGGTAAGAAAAACACCTCAGCGGATCCAGCCGGACATCTGGAACAAGCCCGAAGACCGAGATGAGAGGACCTTCTTCGCTTTAGCTGCGACCGGACCAGTGGTTGTGGTGACCGATTTCCGGGTAAAAGAGAATACTGAGCCAAGCGCGTCGTCGAGGCTGGCTCGCTGAAAGACCACGCACGCTACGACGGAAGGTACAAAGTGTCACATCAACACCAGCATGAAACAAAAAAATACGGCCTCAAGTCGTTCAAGATAGAGAAACCGATACAAGTAGGTGAAGATCTCGGGGCGTTTCGCATCAACCATGTCCGTATCCCTCGCCTCGGCACATAAGTATACCCCGCCACCCGCGTGGCTGAAGCTCCCATGGACGGCCCCCTCGATTTGTAAGTCCCTCTCTCGATGTCATCATCGCCGCGGTCCAATTGCCCAGCGGCAAACTTCCTAAAATCGCATAAACATACCTCTCCCAATCCACTCCTACAATCAAACCGCCCAACCTGAAGCTCCTCTCCATCTTCCTCCTAGTCTTCCTCTCCTACCTTTCCATGTCCTTTTTGACAAAGTTCTTCCGCCCCTTCACCACAATGTCAAACGCGCCCGCACAACCCATGACGGTGCCCTCTGGCGCGCAAACCGCCACCGTAGCCGCCGGCTGCTTCTGGGGCGTCGAACACATGTTTCGCCGCGAGTACAAGGGCAAGGGCCTTTATGATGCGCGCGTGGGTTACATTGGTGGTGATCTAGAGAACCCGGGTTACAGGGCTGTGTGCAGTGGACGGACGGGCCGTAAGTTCTATTCGCTCTCTCGTTCTCTTTGTGATGTAGAAAGCTAACGCATTGCGGGTAGATGCTGAGGCGCTGCAAGTAGTTTACGACCCCGAGAAAGTCACGTATCGCAACTTGTTGGAGTTCTTTTACAAGATGCATGATCCTACCACTGCGAATCGCCAGGGCCCGGACGTTGGCACACAATACCGATCGGCGATTTTCTACCACGATGCTGAGCAGGAGAAGATTGCGAGGGATGTCACGGAGAAGGTTAATAAGCAGTGGTGGAAGGGCGATGTGGCGACGGAGATCCTGCCTGCAGGTAAGTGGTGGGATGCGGAACAATACCATCAATTGTACCTGGACCATAACCCAGGTGGTTATGAGTGCCCGAGCCACTTTTTGAGGAAGTTCCCACCGCTACAGGATTAGGCTGAGTTGAGAAGAGGGGACTCGCAGTTTTGGATATTCAACATGGAGCAATAGATTTCAACCAATGTCTCACGACGAACGAGGTGCACTGTCTCCAAACTAGGGTGGTGGTTTGATGTGATGTTATTGATCCGGCGAGTTATGATAAAGAGGTCTATCGTCATACAGCAACCTCATGCATCTATGAAGGTGGCAGAAGGTCAAAGGTTTGCGCAACTTCCTTCTCCCATGGCAGGCGGTCCTTGCCGTAGATCTCGGCACCAGGCTTGAAGTTCTTGACGCCCTCGTCGAGCAATCCTGTCCTCAGAACAATGTTGTCAGGACCGAGGGCTTCTTGGACGTGGTAGACATGGGTGGTGCAGTTCTTGCAGTAGTACTAGGAGGCATTAGCATGAAAAAAAGGGCCGAGTGTGTCGAGATGGAATGCGACGTACGCAGTGAACACTCTTGCCAGAGTCACCCTTGTATGAGTATTTGCCAAGGTCGTCTCCCTTTGTGATCTTGAGCGCTTTGGCGGGGATGATTTGGTTGAGTGTGTAGGCTGAACCGGAGAGGTCTTTGCAAGTGTTGCAATGGCTGATGTAAATGGTTAGCTTCCAATTCCACTGGAGTAGCGCATAGCATTCACTCCAAGAGTAGATGCAAAGACTAGGGAGACAATGTACCAAAGAATATGGGCCTGCTGATCCTGCTCCAGCGTAGCAGTAAACTCGGTCTGCTTGCAATGGCAGTGTCCAGTAAAGTCGGTCATATTGTCTAATCGGTGCTAGGTATTTCCGGATTGAGTAATCAAGCTCGGAGTGTAATGTAAGTTGGACAACAAGGTCCTCGAGGCCGCACAGCTTATATACCCGTGGACCTACCTCTAACCACCAAGACCCACCGGCCTGCTGCTGCTCTTTCAATTACTCTTTCCTTTCCCAATCAGGCCCAGGTTCCTATCGGAAGGCTCAAGCAGCCAGCGTATCAGGAGCCACTCGCCGTAATGCCCGATGCAGGTATTTGTCAAAGAAAGAGCGGCGTAGTGCATCATCGTACATGCACCCTCAGGCATGTGCGCCCCAGACTTTAACATTCAGCGACAACCAGACGCTCCAATGGCAGATACACACGGCATACGGGAATCCACATTTCGAGCTCCGCTGGTCCATACGGTAGTCAAGCTTACACGGCATCCCGAGGTTGAGGGTTATTTGGAATGCTGGAGGGAGCTGTGGCCATGTTGAAGGTGGGGGAAATAGCTTCGGGGACGCAATCGGCACCATGACGAAAGCGGGGCAGTCGGCAGCAGTAGTCCGTCCTACGTGTGTTCCCATTGATGCGGCATTGGACAGGATTCCAAATGCTATGCAGTAACGGGTCCAGGGCACGACAGGGCACCGGCAGGGCGAAGAGATGGATTGTTCGAGAAGTCAAGTAAGCGCGTCCGTCTAGACCCGATGCTATCAATGCCATGATGTTCATTCTTTGTAGGTACGCTACAAGGTGGGAAGTAGGTGAATTGAAGCTTCAGCACCTCCCTTCTTGTCCAATTTACTCCAAAGTCAATTTCTCCGCCGCGATATGCATTGAATCAAAAGCAAAACACAATCAGCAAGCAACTGTAACTGTATCAAGCACATCTCATGTCATTACTCAACTTCGAGCAAGTCATATCGTCCACCATGCTTGTCAAGGGCATCCTCCACTCTCTCCATGATAGCAAGCACCTTCTCCTCTTCTAATCTTCGGCCAACCACCTGCACAGCAACTGGTAGACCCGCCATCTTGTCAGCATCATAGTGCTTATACGCCCCTTGTGCGACGCCATTCAACTTCTTTGCGTTGAAGGTGGAAGGAAGCGCGTCCTTGGCCGGGTCAACATGTGTTACTGGTATGATACCAGCAGAGTAATCGAGCTGATCCAACGTTAGCAAAGGACCAAGAGTGTGGAAACATGAGAACGCTTACCAAGTTGAACAAAAACGTGTAACCACAGCTGCTGACTGCATCGTGCATACCACCATGCGGCACAGCCGGTGTCGCGTTCGGTGGAGTGAGCATGACATCCATCTTAGCCTCCTCAGCCCACCACTTGAAAAACTTTGCCTTGAATGCCTCGCGCCTGAAAGCAAGCTTCCAATACTCGGTTGTGTTCTTGGGGCTCCAGTCCCGGAGTAAACCAGCCCAGATTTCATCGCCCTTGATGTACTTCACGTAGAGGTAATGTACGTACTTGACAAAGCGAGGTAGCTTCATGTACGACACCATCTGCGCTGCACCGAAATCGTTCCATTCTCCAGTCCGGAAATGTGCCATGAATGTATCGCCACCATCGCTGATGAGAAGCTGAGAGGCTATCTGCAAAGCTTCGTATGGCGACGGGGGCTCGACATCAAACACTTCGTGGCCTTCAGCAGCAAGTGCCTTGGCCGTTTGGTCTAGAGCTCGTGCACATGCTGGCGATGGATCTACAACGCCGTCGGTGCGCATGATGCCTATGCGTAGCTTCTTCTTTTCTCTGTACTCCGTCTCCACGTCCTCCCTCCATTCTAGTGGATGGACACTGTAGTCGTATGTCCAAGGCTTCATCTGGATGAAACTGCGTGTAAAGTACGTCAAGTCGTTTAGTGTCCTGGCCATTGGGCTGAAGACGGCGGGAATGCCTTCTTGGCCGGCCATACTCGTGTTCGCGCCCACCTTTGGCCAACGTCCCGTTGAGCATCGAATCGAGTAGCAACCGGAGAAGTGTGCGGGTGCGCGGACTGAGCCCGCGACATCTGATCCAATACCAATGCGACTGCCGCCAAAAGCCAAAAGCGCCGATTCTCCACCTGTTGAGCCACCCGGAGAGTATTTGTCATTGTGTGGGTTCTTGCACTGGCCCCAGACGTCGTTGGTCGATTCAAAGGAGAGGAGAGTCGTAGGCAGATTGGTCTTGACAAACGGTACAGCTCCGGCATCTTTCAATATCTTCACCACTATACCATCATCGGCTGCTGGGTTTCCTACATTCTTCGAATAACCAACAGAAGTATCAAAGCCTTTGACATGTAGAGAGTCCTTCAATGATACCGGAATACCTGCGAGCGGGCCCTTCAGGTTGATCTCCTTCTCTGCCCATTCCTCCGCCTCTGGAAACAGTATCTCTGTCACGCAATTTGTCTTCTCCTGTGCTTTTATCGCAACTTTGCCGTATGCGCGTAAAATATCGACGGGGCTGGTGATTTGTTTGTGTACATCCTGGACAAGCTCTTGGATAGGTCTTCCGAGGATGGAGCGTTCTTGGGATGATAGAGGGGACAGGTACGGCGCGGGGAGTGTCGCAATCTTAGAGGCTCGTTCCGACTGCTTACGTTTACTGGACAAAGGTCAGTTCGTGTCATGTCGGAGTCGTGTGGGGTTAATCAAGCTTGGTCCAACTCACCAGTCGGCCTTGTGTTGTCTATATTCCAGAAGACCCATGATTTTCACAATTATGTAGATGCGTAGGAAGTTCTGGCACCAGAATCAAAATTCACGCTCGCCCACGATCAATAGTTAGCCGTGACCGGATACATATATTTATCAAAAAGCCGCGAGTATGCGATCACGCTCTCGTTATCGGAGAGCTGTCTCGGCTGTACCTGCCGTATCCGAGTAAACCCGAGGTCGAGAGCGGGGAGCTCCCTATCATCTATCTCACAATGCTCATGTCAAATACGCCCTACCACGAACAAAGACGTGTCCAGCCTCTCTACGGTATAGAAGCACGTGAGGCCAAACTCTGGAAACGTACCGGCTTGGCTATTCACCACGGCCTGTCCTGCCGCGATCGCACATGCGCTGCATTAGGAGCAACTACTACCGCGTCACCCACCTGACCATAGCAGCGACGCCTCGCTCTGTAAGTAGATAGCAGCGCATCGAGCCTCTTGAATCCTAGGTCCAAAGTCAATTGACCAGTCCATGGAAATGTGGACCGGCTCCGCAAGCAAGCATAACCTCGTGCCAGCCAACCGTCCTCTCATCTAGACACGCGTTTCTTCAGCAACGCCATCACCAAAGCACAGAACCATCCTGTTCAGCAATGTTTCGACTGTTCGCGCATCTGATTGAGCCTCAACATTTCCCGTGCATAGCTCCCGCGCGCGAGGCTGGTCGGGAGGTCGATGTGGGACCGCGGAAGCAAAGCGACAGCCGCAACAAGACCTCGCAGCCAGTCGATCTAGACATCAAACAGTGGCTCTAGATTCTCCAGGGACCTCTCCAAATGTCCGTACCTGAATGGCTTCCCCAGATTCGATGTTTGCACTTGTCATGCTGTAGCCGCCGACGCGCATCAGTGCGCCGCTCGGACATTTTCTTGCCATGGCCGCTCCGAGCTTCTCATTGGTACGTCCAGCGACTACTCGAGATACCATGAAACCACTGTGGACCAGACAGGCGATGAACAAGAATAGCATCGCGATTAGCTATTCCATTTTCGATGACTTGTTGAGGTAGGTATCAACATCTGAGATGTATAAGATGAGCTGGACGACGGCGATGGAATAGTCATCAAACACATCACAACCAAATCAACACAACTCACTTCCCTTTCCTCTTTTTTTGTCTCTTTATTTCCTTGTTTCCTATCTGGGTCTCATTCATTCTTAAATTTCCTACTACAACCATCAAAACAACTACATCTCTGCTGTGCAGATCGCTATCCATTCCTTCCTGCACCAACCAACTTGTCCGTTCACTTCGACATCCCGACCCTAGTCACACTTTTTCGACTATCAACAACACAAAACATCAGCCAAAATGCCTGTCCCAAGCTACAACGCTATGCCTCTCTCCAAGATGTTTGTCGTGGTCCGCGGTCTCCAGGCTATCTGCATGATCCTCATCATCGGCATCTGCTCCAACTTTGTCCAGATGATTGTAACAACGGGGGTTGAGCCACCCAAGGAGTTTGTCGGCACACTCAGTGTGGTAAGTTCAGTGAAACACAACAAACTGCATAATTCTAACATTGTCTAGACCTGCATTGCAGCCCTATACATCATCGTCAGCATTGGTTACTATTGGTCGCAAGCCAACCTCGGTCTTCTCATCATGACTGGTGTAGACTCCCTGCTTCTCATCGCCTTTATCGTCTGCGCAGTTACTCTTGGAAAGCCCATGTCCTTCCTCAACTGCTACGTCATCGGCAAGTCGTCTGCAGAAATCGATGCACAGTACGCCAGCGCTTTTGTCACTGCCACCGTTGAAAACCTCAACAAGTCCGTCTCCAGCTTGGGTCACTGGGCTGGTGTCACTCGCAGCAACTGCTTCCAGGCCAAGACCGTCTGGGGTATGGCTATTGCTCTCTGGTAAGTTCATCTATGATCACATTTGAGTGTTGGCATTTACTAATATGATATAGCATTCTCTTCACTGTCTCTTGCGCCCTCTTGCCTACTTTGTGGTACAAGAACAACATGAAGAAGCCTGCCAAGACTGTCGAAGAGGCCTAGATGCAAAAGTCACAAGTCCGCCATGTGGAGCGAACACACGACGAATCAGCAAAAAAAGGGAAATGGCCTGTCAAGAGCGATACCTGCCAGTCTTCCGCCCCCTCCCTCACATTTCCTTGTCACCTTCCAAACCACAAAATCTGTATGCATTGCGATGGAGTTTGGCGTTTTCTTCTGCTTCTTGTTGTCACCATTGCTTTTCTTCAGACATTGAGTGTCTACTAATCCTAATGGATATTTTCTGGGACTGGGTGCCCATAAAAAACAAATTGTATTGAATTCTTTCCAGCTACATGTCGTGCATTGCTTCGAACCATCATCTTACCATCTTCACTTCAATCAAAATCAAACTTCCAAACCCAATAAACTGACCGCAGTTTCCAAGCGCTCAAAGCCACCCCACAACCCCCGACCAACACACCCACCGAAATTCCACAAAAAAGTCATCCCAACAACATTTGCTCACCATATGCCGCAGAAACTACGTGCGCTGCAGTAAGATGAACCAGCCCCCAAGGAGATTCCTTCGGCGACATACATCTCAGAATCCTGCATCAACCCTGTCCTTCTCGTCCGAAAAAAAGACTACTTATCCTCCATGAAAGGGAGGCTATCTTGTCAGGAAGCTCAACAAAGATGGGCTTCATCGCAATTCGCCAACTGGTCACTTTGGAATGAGCTGTGGGGATTCTGTCGATATTTGCAGGAGAAGGTGCAGGTTGGGTCGCCCCGGTAAACAGGGTGGTTCCTCAGCTATCGAAACAGGGGTGGCTCTGCAGAGAGTGTACTAGGGAGAAGGCAGGCTGCGGGGGGTGGTTGTTGGAGAGATGGTGTGGACTGAGAATGGAGTGTAATTTGTAAGAAACCATGGTTTTCGAGGTTCAGAGTAGGTAGTGACTCCAACAATGAATTCACGGCTTATATCTTCGACGACGCTGTCTCTTTCCTGGATGAACTGATTGTAAAGAGATGATCGAACACGCCAATGGTAGCTCAACGTCAGCAAGGTGTAAGTAACGTGATGTAAAGTCTCTTTACTATATCAGCTAGTAATTCTCTACAATCACGGGCAACTCGCTAATGTTGCGGAATAACATTGTGCCCCATGGAATTTGCTGTTCGTGTACCAAAGCCAAACTTTTCTGACTCTATGGCCATCTTCCCTGGAACCATCTTGTAACTCCAAATAAGAATCTCATGTCTACCAGCGTCCTCTTCCACGGCCGCGTTCGCGCCAGTCGTCCCCACCCCCGCGCCCTCGACCTCCCCCACCCTACCAAAGCCTAGTTCTCGCTCTCGCTCCCGTTCCCGCTCGGGAGGCGCCTCGCCTCTTCTCCATTCGCCAGTCGGTACACGTCCGTTGCTCATTCTCTGATCGTCAAATCTTCCACCCCCACCCCTTCCATAACCACCATAGTCTCCTCGTCCACCAAATCCATTCTCCCGTCCTCGACCCCCATATGACCCGGGGGGCGGTCCTCTTCCAGGTCCATTTAATGATGGAGGCGCAGCTGGTACGCTACCATCAGGCAGTGGTGGGAGTATCGCACATGCAATGTAGTCGCCGACAAGGAATTTGACATCTGCAAGCGTCTTGTCTGGGTCTCCATCGAGCTGCTTAAGCGCTTCTGCTACAGTGGCGGCATCTACGACTTCCATATCCATGTCGTCGTCGTCATCGTCCCTTGATCGTGCGCCTACAATGACTGAGCCTATGTCTCGTGATACGAAGCGTCCTGGAGCGCCGGGTCGGTTGGAGCCTTGTATGTCAGGGTACACAAGTCGGAATGCAATGCGTGATCCCGCGTAGGGCTGTGGTAACAGAGTTGGTACTGCGCTGAAGAGCAGCTTGCACAGCTCGCTCAGGCTACAGCTCTGCCATGTGTAGATTTGGACATTGGTTGGAAGGCGGGGTAGGGTAGGGTCAAATTCGTCTAATCTACAGCCTGTTAGCATGCGACAACGACGAATAGGTGGAAATATGCATACCTGTGAAATGCGCCTTGTTTGAAGAAGAGGCGCAAGAGAAACGGCGTCGTTGATTGCCGGTCAACCTTTTCTGAGGCTAGAGCTGCCATGTCGGAGGATGTATGCTACAGGCAGTTGTAGAAACGCGTTGTAAACGGAAAGACAATACTGAAGGATATTTAGAGTGACGTCAGGTGTACATTGCTGAGAAGTTGAGGTGCGCAAGTACTGAGTGAAGGTACGCGACGCGGACAGCTTGCGCTAGCGTCATGCGGTAACAGAACTACCCTGCTGGGAATCATCAAGTCTCAATTTACACTCATCCCTCGGCAACTAACAGGACTACATTCGAACTCGCAAAGAATATCGCAGCCATGGATTTCGCAAAGCTCATGTCAGCGCACATAAAAAAGGGCAAAGAGACAGCAGCGCCCCCCGAGTCACAAGACAAGAAGTACCTCAAGCGCAGCGAAATCGAAGCCCAACGGCAAGCAGCCTACGTGGCCGAACAAGAGGCCGCGGAAAAGGCACGCAAGGAGCGATTGGAGAAGAAGCGCAAGGCTGAGGAAGATGAGGCCGAAAGGGAAGCAGAGCGACGCGAGAAGCGCATGCGCATGGCTGAAGAGTCAAGACGGATAAGAGAAGAGGAGGAGGAAGCAGAAGAGAGGCGGCGGAGGAAGCGCCTGGGCCTGCCCGACCTACCGCCCAAGAAAAAGGATGGGGATGAGGAAGGAACACCCATACCGGAAGACGAAGATGTCCCAGATGAGGAGCTAGTCGCAAAGCTGAGAGCCCTACAAGAACCAGCACGACTATTTGGCGAGACACACAAACAACGTCTGAAGCGATACAAGAAACGCGTCGGCGCAGACAGTCTAGCAGCGATCATGACAGACGGACCAATACCGACGACACTACAACTGGTTCCAGAGAAGGAGATGAAGGTTAAACTCGGTATACCAAAGGACAAGGAAGGCCGCGAGTTTCTTTTCAGGCAGCTGGCAAGCTACTTCACAATGGTACTCAAGGAATGGGACATTACTCTTGCGCGCCGAGACCAAGATGTCAAGGAGTCGTACCAAGGCAAGCAGGCCTACGCCGCCATGGTACAAGCACGCGAAAACATGCGCCCATTGTTCAAGAAGCTGGAAAAGGCCGATCTCCCGGACAGCATCGTTGAGCCTGTCGTAGAGATTGTACATGCCGCACAAGAACGAAGATATGTCGATGCAAACGACGGCTACCTACGTCTCAGTATTGGTAAAGCTGCGTGGCCGATTGGTGTTACCATGGTGGGTATTCACGAGAGAAGTGCGCGAGAGAAGCTACATGAGAGTGATAAGAACGCGGCGCATATCATGAGCGACGAAATGACGCGGAAATACCTGCAGAGTATCAAGAGATGTTTGAGTTTTGCGCAGACGAGGTGGCCGCCTACGGATCAGTTACAGCTAATGGGCTAGGTGGATTCGCAGACACATAGGTACTTGTCAAGACATGATTAATGATATCATTTCATACATTTACATTTTAGCTCATTTCTTTCTCTTCAATTCCATGCAGGACTAATCCGACGTATGAGTGGTCAATAGCTACTGCATGACGTGACTGCAATCTGAACGTACCGTAGCAATCGCTCCTGCCTCATCGCGTGTGCACGTGCGGGGCAAACAGCAGAGCCTGACGTTATCCAATCGCCGTTCATCTCCACCCTAACCACAACATCTGTTTTGTCCCTTGCGTTGAATGATATCTACTGCAGCTGCACTATCTCGTCAAGTTGTTTGCTAAAGTATCGTTCGCACCATGCACGAGATCGTGACTCTACAGTTCGGCAAGCAGAGCAACTATCTCGGAACCCATTTCTGGAATACACAGGCAAGTGCGAAATTTCGGCCAAATATTGAGCACGCAATTTCACACCACCCTCCCAATTTACCCACATTATGATGTGCTTCCTACTGATGATTCAATCATTAAACTGGCATGGTCTGCTGTCGTTACTTCCAACTTGCTCAACATATTCTTTTACTTATTGCTGAACACGATTTCCAAATACCTTGCACGTGAAATCCAACATTCTCTAACTCCTATAGGAATCCTACTTCACATACCCACCTGAAGCCGAGTCGCCTGTCAACCATGACATCCTTTTCAGGCCTGGAGTTGCCCCAGATGGTTCAGACACTTTCACACCAAGGACCCTCATATACGACCTCAAGGGCGCGTTTGGTAGTATGAGAAAGATCAACGCCTTATATGAAGCCGAAGACGATAGAAGCATACTAGATCAACCCGGCGTTTGGCCTTCCAAGCCTATCGTCCAGCGCGCTGCTGAGACTATCCCACAGTCTGCCTACCAGGAGCACCTTGATGCAGGCATTGAGCCTCCCCGACTCAGCACATCATCTGTCCGCTACTGGTCTGATTACAGCCGTGTCTACTATCACCCCAAGTCCATTGTTCAGCTGTCCGAGTTTGATGTCAATGATAAGCTCATGCCCTTCGAAAGCTGGGATGTGGGCATGGAACTCTTTGAGAAGCTTGAAAGAGAGGTCGATCTTGTCGATAGGGATCTGCGGCCTTTTGTAGAAGAGTGTGATGGCATTCAAGGACTTCAGATCTTTACGGGCGTCGACGATGCTTGGGGAGGCTGGGCGTCGGGGTGGATTGAGAGACTAAGAGACGAGTACGGCAAGATGAGCATCTGGACTTGGGGTCTGGGCGATCAAGGTGCAAATACAACCACTCCTCGGGTACGTCCCTTTACATTGAATGCGGTAAGGAGACAAACGCTGACATGATGTAGGAGAGAAGATTGCAACAAATTGCGAACTCGGCACGATCACTGCAGATACTAGGCGAACAGTCATCGGTATATGTACCGATGTCGAACAGTCCAGCCAAGCTACCAAGCTATCTCTCCTTGGATGCGACCTCGCTTTGGCATATTGCTGCTTTGCAGGTTGTGGGTCTGGAGAGTATGACCATGTCTTCTCGCTTGAGGTCGACATTAGGCGGCCGTGGCACCCTTCAAGATCTAGAGAATACAATCAACAGTACTGGGAAACGACGTATAGCGAAATTCGAGATGAACATAGCAGATCCCGACGCCTTGTCAGATAAAGCTTTTGACAAAGCCAGGAATGCGGAAAAATTTGGGTCGACTATATCGAGACAAACGAGTGAGGTTGACAGCGAACTGGCCAAGTTTGACATTGACGTTTTCACTCGCGACTACAGGACAGGCCGTGGAAAAGAGAAGAAAGAGCACGTCTTCGGGAGAGCCGAGGCTACTCGAGGAGAATGGTCTGTATCTGAAGCCAGCGAACATGACCCTCATGACAGATTCTATGGTGGGCCAGCAGTGCAAAGGTACGTCATCGAGAGCCTATTCACACCATCGTTCTCCCGCTCTTGATAGACATACGGATGGGTGTATCATGCTCAAGGACGCGCTAACCAGGTTCAGGTATGCTGCTCCGTTACTGTTCCCGCTTCTCGACAGCTTTCCCAAGTCGATATTCGACGTAGGAACAGGCACCGCCACAAAACTCGCGGTTCATACTGGAATCACGACAAGTACTGCTGTCGCCGAACAGATACGAGCAGTCGAACAGCTAGTCAAGCGGCTAGTAGGAATTGAAGAAAGAGAAGCGCTCTGCAACGGTCTGCAAGTACTCGCCGAAGAATATGATGAAGGCTGGGACAGTGGTACGGACAGCGATGACGACGAGTAGGTGAGGCGCGCTTTGCGGATTCAAGGTTTAATTCCGTCGGCCTGACCCCTCCCACCTCACTGGAAGAGGCTGGAATTTGTTGCTAAATTATATTAATTTTGCACGATCAACCAGTCAGCCAGCTTCATTTTCGAGCTATCAATACGAGTACGGCAGAAAGGGTACATCATCATGTGTTGGTCCCGATGCTGACCGACACCGCTTGTACTAGTATGCACGATCCCACGCTATAAATGGATGGTGCATTAATACGAAAAATCAATAATGCGTTCGGCCCTACGAAGCACAGATCCCACGGAAATCCTGGTTGATGCCATTACGTCAGGGTTAAACCATCTCATGGTCGTAATAGCCGACGCCTAGTATCCTGTTGACGGTCAGAGGAAAGTGCTTGTCGCTGGACTCTCTGACAATAGTGTTGTTGTATCGTTGGTTGCCATGGCATACGTACATGACATGCCGAGGTCTGACGGAGACGCGTGGAGTCGTGAGCCCGATTACGAGCTTGGGTGAGATTAACAAAACTACTCCTGCGCAAGCGCAAGGGGAACGTTGAGCTGAATTCTCCGCATGAGCGGCCGCTGATGTGCAAAGCGGCATGCTAGACTGTAAGCCGGAGTGATTCGTCTTGCCATCAGTCTTATTTTTGCCACAACGGTACCTGAGTGGATCCGTAGACCGACACTTGTGGGCAGATTGACTCAACTCACCAACAGCCCCGGGAGACCAGCAACTGGAGTGGCATCCACGTCTACTGCAGGTACAGTTTTTCAAATCTAGCCCGTACGGGATCAGGTCATCACAAAGAAAATGGCGGTGGAGACCCCAGTTCCGTAAGAGGTAATAATAAGAGCAAGAGCTGGTAGGGCGGCGACGCACATGGAAATTCCGAATGCTGCGGGGTAATAGGCCTAATCGTTCAATTGATTGCAGAGGTTCTTGGAACACTACCAGTCTCTAATGGGCTCGTCGACCGTCCTGCCCGAAGTAACGGAAGATATTGCCATATCGTGGCTTTTCGATAAGTTTTTCTGCAAGCGATAGCATTACAGTTGGCCTGTTCGAACATCCAACGCCATACGATGACCTGAACGCCACGCCGTCAGCGCCCCAAAGCAGACCCGCCCAATACACGTGGACTTGTACCTCGCTGCCCGTGCACTCGAGCCATCACAGTCAGATTTTCATCGCACTAACAACGCAGGGCGCAGGGCACAGGGAACTCGGAGGTCCAAAGTTACCGGAATTGGGATCTCACAAGAAAGCCCAAGTACCACTGTGGAGCTTCCAGCCTATCGACAAGACAAGCTTGATGGCCGAAGTAATTGACAACAAGCTTCCAGGGCTCCACATCGGTTGCGACGGTTGCACGCGGGCAGCCACTACCCGTGCGCGGGTGGTGGAAGTGTGCCTGCTACCTACATAGTATGTCATCATGCAATGCCAATTCCCGCAATGCACGTTCAGTGCTCAGATAACCGAGCATACTTGCTGATAGGTTCATGCTGCATACACGAACAGATACGAATGCACAATTTGTCGAATACGTTGTTGGTATGTCCACCAGCCTCGTCAGCACCCTTCAGTACGGTGGTTGGGGTCCAGCCACAGATAATGATGCCAACCTCTGTTAACAACGCGTTTGTTTACATCATGCAGGACGTAGCCTTTCCCGAAAGTTTACCAAACAGTTCGTCCCAGCCATCTCTAGGTAATCCGCCAACATCCGGCGTAGCCAATCGCTCGCTAACACCCCTGTCCTCGCTTCGCTGTAGGGGTAACATTGACCAACGAGGTTCTTAAAATATAACTACGTTTTTGGACAAGTCTCGTTTTCTAGAATTACGCCGATTCCGTTACGAGCATGTCCACCATGTTGAGAATGCCGAACGAATGTCGATCCCGTAATTGTGGATTAAGTTTTTGGACCACCGTTAGACCGCCCTGGGTCTAATTGACTTGGAGGGGGGGTTATCCTGGAGTGGGCTGCCCAGAAGGCTGATCAAGTGCGGAGTAAGGGTTATCTCCTGAAGGATATATCAGGAACACCAGAGCCTCTTTTTTTTCAGTTGTGCATCACATTCACAGCTTTTCGACTTACAACATTAGCAACTCTCTCGTTACGGTTGCATTGTTACCCTCGTTCAGCACCTCTACCCTCAATATACTCTAATCGATCCACCAATTTACCCTAATAGTAATAATCAAGATGAAGTACTCAATGGCAACTCTCGCCCTTGTGGGCGCTGTATACGCCATCCCACAGGGCGCCGGATATGGAGGAGGATACGGAGGCGGAGGAGGAGGATACGGAGGCGGATATGGCAATGTTCCTTCAGGAGTACGACTCCCCATCAAACACATGCTCATTGAAACAATACTAACTGTTACAGACTGGTACTTACTCCACGTCCACACCTTGCGCGGAGAGCAGCACTCCCCCGGCCCCTACTTCGACTCAGGCTTCTTCCA
Organism: Pyrenophora teres f. maculata; assembly: GCA_014334815.1. Lineage (NCBI taxonomy): Eukaryota > Fungi > Ascomycota > Dothideomycetes > Pleosporales > Pleosporaceae > Pyrenophora > Pyrenophora teres. The sequence goes on along the minus strand of CP060572.1, from coordinate 480,299 downwards.
CGCATGCTCCTCCCCCGTCGTCCAGCTCTCCTTCTCCCATCAAGTCCACCAGCGTATCTGTCTCCAGCTCTACACCAGTGTCCTCCATGGCCAGCTCTACGCCAGTGTCCTCCATGGCCAGCTCTACGCCAGTGTCCTCCATGGCCAGCTCTACGCCAGTGTCCTCCATGGCCAGCTCTACGCCCGTATCCTCCATGGCCAGCTCTACGCCCGTGTCCTCCATGGCCAGCTCTACGCCTGTTGTACCCGAATCGACCACCACTCCTTGCGAGGAGTCCACCTCCATGAGCATGAGCAGCCCGACTCCCGTCAAGTCTACTCCTACTCACTCAGTTCCCGAGGCTACTACTACTCCTTGCGAGGAGGAGTCCACCTCCATGAGCATGAGCAGCCCCACTCCTGTCAAGTCTACGCCTACTCACTCGGTTCCCGAGGCGACCACCACTCCTTGTGAGGAGGAGTCCACCTCCATGAGCATGAGCAGCCCAACTCCTGTCAAGCCTACGTCTACTCACCCAGCTCCCCCAGCTGAGACCACCACCCCTTGCGAGGAGGAGTCTACCTCCATGAGCATGACCAGCCCGACTCCTGTCAAGCTACGTCTACTCACCCAGCTCCCCCAGCTGAGACCACCACCCCTTGCGAGGAGGAGTCCACCTCCATGAGCATGACCAGCCCGACTCCTGTCAAGCCTACGTCTACTCACCCAGCTCCCCCAGCTGAGACCACCACTCCTTGCGAGGAGGAGACTACCTCTGCTCCTCACCCTGAGGTCCCCGTGAAGACGACGTCCACCCCCCCAGCTCCCCCAGCTGAGACCACCACCCCTTGCGAGGAGGAGACTACCTCTGCTCCTCACCCTGAGGTCCCCGTGAAGACGACGTCCACCCACCCAGCTCCCCCAGCTGAGACCACCACTCCTTGCGACGAGGAGACCCCTTCTGTTCCCCATCCCGAGGTCCCCGTGAAGACGACATCTACCCACCAAGCTCCTCCCCATGTCGAGACTCCCCCGGTTCCTGTCTACCCCGTACAATCGGCGCCCCCACCTCCCCATGTCGAGACTCCCCCGGTTCCTGTCTACCCCGTACAATCGGCGCCCCCACCTCCTTATGTCGAGACACCCCCTGCTCCCGGCAAACCCACGACCACTGCAACCCCGCCAATGGGTTACCCTCCGGCGCCTGCCGTGTCTACTGCTCCTCCAGTCCCCGTCATGTCGATGCCCCCAACTCCTCCGGCTCCCGTCATGTCGATGCCCCCAACTCCCCCGGCTCCCATCATGTCGATGCCCCCTGCTGGACCTCCCCAAATGCAACCTACTCGAGGCCAACCCACAGCGCGACCACCAGCGTTCCCCCCCCTCCCCAGTTCACCGGCGCTGCCTCGGCCACCAAGCCTATCGTCGCTCTCATGGCTGGTGCGGCGGCTTTGTTGTACATGCTCTAAGCGAGTTGAGCAGGACACGCTTCCTTATGTAAACAGTAAATTCATTTTTACATTCACCACCCTCAGCATATTCTTACGTTCCTTCACGGCATGAATCACGCAATTTGAGCACTCGACAACCGAAGCGACACATGGGCGCACGGATTATAGACGGGTTGCCGACACAACATGCCCCTTGTAATAAATAATAACCTTTTCGCTTCTTGTCGATGTGTTTGGACTGTGGTACAACGCATGGTGAGGTACACGAGAACTAGCTGAGCGCCACACCAGTGCGTTTATTGTTATGCGATTTTTTCTTTCTTCATTCGCGCAGCGTGGTACGTTGTGTGGGGATGGTTCATGTAGCTGTTAGCTGTAGCGGAAATGCAATATGGTTTAAAAAACAATTGTGCCTCTTATTTTGACACGCGATGTGGGTTGATGATGGCATGATGTGGAAGCTAGCCCGATTGATGTTGTTGGGGAATAAGCCAGAGGCCAAGTGCATAGCGGTGGTTGATGCGTGGTCGATGTTTGAACTGCAATGACATGTGATGAGTGCGTCATGAAGGCTCAGTACACGGTCTGACCCTGTAGTCATGTCTGTTTGATGTCGACGTTTTGGCGCAAAGGCGCTTCGAAGGTTGTGTCATTGGAGGGACAGTCACGTGCCGGTGGGTGAAACACAGGGTTCGGGGCTTGGCGGTTGCAAGGCACTGGCGCATCACCTCGGATCAGCAAACATCACGTCGCCCATCTCAACGCGTCAAGACACGAAATTCCAAACTCACCCCGTCTTTGTAGCCGCGCATCCCCTCGCGCACTGCCAGAATCCTCGCGGGCATCGTGCGCACTCTTGCGCCTGCCCTCTCTCTGCTAACTGGAAGCCTCACGGCAGTCGGCGCTGGTTCCCCAGGCGGAACGCCCGTCCCACCGCCGCCGCCCCACCGATATATTCACAAGCTCCAGCTCCGTCACCACCACCATCATGTCGGGCCCAGTCGCAGTTGCTCGCCCGCCGCAGCCTCCCCGATTGCGCCGGGAGTCCCAGCGGCCTGGAGTTGCGCGCACGACGACCAAGCAGCCCACCATGGAAGACGACAGCGGCGTGAAGCAAGAGGAGCCCAGGAAATATGGTACGACGCCATTGGCAGCCCACATGAGGTTTGCACGGCTAACGCGCACTGCAGTCTACACCCAGCAGGATATTCTGGCAAAGCACAAGGGCAAGCCGCCTTCGCTCCGCGTGTACCTGCACCCCAAGCACTTCCGCCTGAACGACTCCCAGGAGACGCTGCCGTACGCCGGGCCCATGCGCGAGCTCCTCGAGGCTATCAAGGACAAGGTCGTGCCTCACAACATGGTCGAGGATCTCTACGAGTTTAACACGCCCTGGTACGACAACTGCCTGATTGTCGAGGTGCACGACTTCCGCTCCAACGTGGTAAAGCCCAAAGATGAATCAAACACCACGGGCGACGGCGCCAGCAGCGCCTTCTCTATCCACAACTACAACAGCTTTATTACTCCCTCGCCCTTTGCGCCCCATCCTGTCAACAAGCCCGAGTCGAAGCCCGCACAGGCCAGTGCCAGTGCCCAGAGCAAGGAGGCCGAGGTCAAGGAGGACAAGGAGAATATGCCTGCGCCTGGCCAGAACGGTGCAGCCAACAAGCAGACGGGGCCCGGCAAGGTCAGGACAGTCGTTCTGTTTCCGACCCCGCAGTCACAACTGGCCGACATGCAGTTACTAGCCTCGACGCCCGTCACCGACCTCGCTGCACTTAAGAGGATGCAGGCCCAGGGCAGAGCTGCCGGCATGCCGCCCACTCCCATGACCGCAATACCCTCGACGCCTACCTTCTCCAACGGCCCCAGCCCGAAGCGTCAGAAGATGCTGCTCGACGACAGCAATGTGCACGAGTTTGAGGCTGAGCTGCTGAATGCCACCTGCCCGCCGCTGTACCTGGAGCCCACCAAGAGCTTCGGCCACTCGCTTGCGCTCATGGACGCCATCACACACCCCAACAACAAGAACCCTGCACCGCCACGCAAGACTCGCAAGAGGACCACGGCTGAATTGGCTGCCGACGAGGCTGAAGCCCAGGGTCTACAACGCTTCATGCTGGCGGGTGATGAATACCAGGCTGTCATGATGGCCGCTGCTACAGGTAACGATGACAACGCTGTGCGTGCGGCTGCCAACTCGCAGACATTTGCTAGATTCAAGACCATTGCCAATATCCGTGCTAACCATGAGGAAACCGAGCGACGGAAGAAGGAAGAAGACGCCCGCGTTGCCCAAGCCAAGCGACAGGCCCAGATGGAGGCTGAACTTCAGAGGAAACGGGAGCTCGAAACCAGACAGCAGGCTGAACTTGCCGAGCGGCAACAAGCCCTTCGCCAACAGGCGCAGCACCAGGCCCAACTACAGCAACAGAACCAGTTACAGCAGAATCAAATCCAACAGAACGAAGCGTTACGGGCTGCAGCTGCAGCACAGCACCAGTTGTCGACCGCGACGGCGTCCCAGGTTGCGAGCACGCCTCAATCCGCGACACAGTCTCAATTCTCGCCAACTGTACGCCAGCAGACGCCAATGGCAGCATCCGCAGCGTCACCACGAGTTGGCGGCCCAGCCTCGCATCCCATGGGAAGCACCCCGATGGTTCCAACCGCTTCGAGCCAGGCCATTAACAGTCCTGCCCGGCCACCATCTGCTGTTTCTCATCACCAGAACCAGATGGCCCGCTCTGTCAGCCAGCAGCAGAACCCGAGTCGCACTGGTACACCGCACATGGTGCAAGGAACACCTGTTATGAACGCATCCATGCCGAATCGCAACATGACACCCACTCCGAGCCGCATGAACCAGGGCAGCCCGCCCATTGCCATGCAAGGGCAAACCCCCATGATGATGCAGCAGGCTTCTCAGCCTGGCCAGAACATGACGCCCGAAATGATGCAAAATTTCAACCAGCAGCGCTTGCACCAGGTGCGAATGCAGCAATTGCAACAACAAAGTGCTTCTCCTGGTAACCAACAACAGCAGCAGATGCAACAACTCGCATTTCAAAAGGCCGGCCAACATATCCAGACTCAGGGCGTGCCTCAGAACCAGAACCCCCAGCAGTACCGCCAGCAGCTGGCAGCACATTACTTCCGTCAACTGCAACAACAGCAACAAAACCAGCAACAGATGGCTATGTCACCCCCAAGGTGGCATGCAGCAAAATGTGCCCCAACAAGGCATGACTTTTGCTAATATGAGTCTGCAACAGATGCGCGCGCGGTACCAGCAGCAAAAGGCCGCAATCATGCAAAACTTACGGGGGCCAGAACATTCCTCAGCATATCATGCAGCAGATGCAGCAGATGGAAATGCAAATTAAACAACGAGAACAGCAACAGGCACAGGCACAAATGGCTCAAATGCAAAACGCCGGCATGGGGAACCAGATGAACACCGGCCAGATGAACGGCATGCAGAATGTTAACTCAAACAACCCCATGCATATGCAGCAATACCAACAATTACTGCAACAGCAGCGCCAGCAAGCCGCCAACCAAGGTCGACTCATGCAGATGCGCCAGCAGGCGGCCTTGGCCGGCAATCAGATGCCTCAAGGTATGATGGGCAACATGAACGCAATGAACAATATGCAAGGCGGTATGCAGGGCATGAACGTCAACAACATGGGCAACATGCAGGGTATGAACATGGCGCAAATGGGTCAAATGAATGGCGGTATGGGCGGCATGCAAGGCGCACAAATGAATGCCGGTATACAGGGCATGAATATGAACCAAATGTCGCAACAGCAGATGCAGCAAATGATGATGATGCGTCAGGCGCAGCAGAATGCTCAGCGCATGGGACAGCAGGGAGGCCAGCAAGGTGGCGACATGGGGTGGAGTGGGGTTTGATCGAGTTGGATGATGAGGAACTTGGTCTAACAACCTTGATCCTCTTCCTCCTCTTCTTCTTTTTGTCGCTCCGCCCCTCGCTCTCCTTGTTTTGTCGTTGTTGCACCCTTACTGCCATCATCACCGACCCTGGGCGTTCTTTCTCTTCTGGATGGCGTTTGGAAAAGTATCATCATTATCTTTCCCCCCTCTGTTTTACCAACTTTGATACCCCCCCGGTCTTGGGACGGATTGCTTCGTTTATTCCACACATTTTGTATTTTGTGTCTCTCTGGTGCACTGGCTATATGAGCATTAGGGAACTGGGTGTCTTGATTGTTTTTGATCTGGGAACCCTTTGTATGTTGCATTGGGCGTGGTGTAGTTATTGTTGTTGTGGGCCTTTGATTTTTATTGCGAGGGACAGGGCGGGGAAAGGGGAGTGAGATTGGGTTGAATTTATGTGGCTGATATGTACGTATGTTTCTATTGCACGAATGATAGTATGCGCCTACGCGCTGGAATATTAGAGATGTTGTCATGGATAGTTGATTGTATGCTTTGTTATGGACATGATGAAGCTTGATGTTGGTCCTGGGATGGTGTCATATACCGCTTGGGTAGACGTGATTTGGTGGTTTCTTATTTCTTCTTTGCGATATCATTCTTACGTGCTTATCATGGTCGCGTAGGGTATTTGTCACTACTTCTTCGTCCACAACAAGAGATGTGGGAAAGATAAGAGTGCGTTATCCATATGACCGTCCATTCCCTACATGTCTCTTTCCCCGCGTGGGACGACGAATATCCACCCCCATATGATGCGAGTTTCCCTTGCCTACCAAAACCATAAAAGACACAACCTTGGAAATCTCGCACGTGTCGTCATGTACTACCTTCACTTTTGAAGATAAGAGACGCACAGAGATGCTAATCGCTAGCGGATTTCGCTATTCCCGCATACCTCATCGATATAGGCCACTGCCACATTACACATAAGTAGTAGATGGGAGGGCTGGGGGATCAGTGGAAGGTGGGTCAAGGTTGAAGAAGAAAGTAACAAGAGGGACTCATTTATATATAGGGGAGAGGAGTCACTAGTGCGTTGGTTTAGCGCCTTGAAGACAAATGTGGTGCTAGGCAGCGGTGGTGGTCACACGAAGCGTGAATGCGCGTGCAGTGCACGTGAAGGTGAAGGAGGCGATTTGCGCCATCCGGTGGCGAATATCGTAAGCCTTGTGAATATCTACTGTTTTCTCTTTGTGGTCGACGGAAACTAGCCGTAAGGATACGTTCAGGGAAAACTGAGAAGTTTGGTCTCCTTCGTGATTGACGGCAGCTCCAGGCATCCTAGGATGTTTCCAAGATTTTGCAAGCACACACATAAGAGAAATTTCTAACTTTTGCTAGACGCAGATTTCAACGTTGATATGGCCATCTTGACGACCTTCGCGGAATAAACTTGCTAGTTTTGAGTGAAGTTGCACGTGCCCGACAGTCTGTCGGCCTTGCGAGACGACACTTTGACAATTACAGGGCACGCGTATTCATCAAATTATTTACAGTCTCTCCAAAAATTTACGTCATGGTGGCGCCTTTGCTCTGTTTAGGTCACGATTATTCGCCTGTGTATTCTCCAAATTACTCACTGACAGTCTGTGCTAAGAACCTCCAGACCTCGTCTAAAGACAGAGTCAACGCAGCAAAAGACTCCTTCATTCTTGCACAGAAGGATTCGAGTGTGTGTAACAGTATGAACTGCCTTTTTTTTCATACAGATGCAAGCGTAAAGGCTGTCGATTCACACATAAGATGCAAATTGCAAAGTTTGCAATTGATGCCATTGTCGAACTCCCCCAGAGTCCGCCTAGCCAGGAAAAAATCTGAAAGGAAAAATTAATGAGCAGGGAGAACATAAGATCTTTTCACTCTATTCATACCTACTAATTTAGTCGATTAGTGGATGTGAATGATCTGAGTCTTGTGTCATGTCCTTATTGATATCACTATGATAAGATACAAATTTCACCCCATTGTCTCTCGAAGACCTCTACTTCTTAAGAACGTGGTGTATAAACTATGGTATTGGAACATATTCACCAGCAGAAGTAAAGACCCGGGAGGCTTTATTGCTTCTGAACCTGTCATTGGAAACTTATTTCTTGGAAGCAGCCTGGGCAAGATCGGCAAGAGCCTCGCGACGCTTGAACTTGGCATCCTGGATTACGCCTAAGGTATATTAGAAAAAATTGTGATATACATAGGAAGAGTTCCTTACTAGCATCAGCATCACTGCTAAAGTTGCCAGTCCATGTGACGAATGTCTGTCCCTCGTGCTTGCCCGAAGTGACAGGGTATGCGCGGATCGTGGAGACGACGGACGAGTAGGAGAGCTCGGGCTTAGAGGTGATGACGGAGTAAGTGATGTAGTGATCGATGGACTGGGAGTACCGTAAGCTACTGTCGCAAGTGCACGTACACAATGGGTGTCCTTACAGAGTGCTCCTCCTGCTTGACCTCAAGCACTGTACCGTCCTTGAACGACCACTTGACGATATCCGTCTCGTCTGAAGTTCCCTTGACGAACTCGCTCTTTTCAAGCTTGGACCAGAACTTGCTGAAGTCCTGGAGCTTGATCAGGTGCCAGACATCGCTGAAAGGTGCCTCGATGACGGCCGACTCGCTGACGGAGGTGGATGTGGGGATGCTTCCAGACATGATGATTTTGGTGGTACAATCAAATCGGTAGTAGTGGATTGAGTGGTCGTGGCGATGAATTGAATGGGATTGGTGTTGATGGTTGTAAGTAGAGAAGAAGTTGAGTTTGGTGGGGCACAAGGTTTGTCGCAAACTATGCCGTCATAGCAAGCGAGGAAGCTGTAGCTACCCCTCCCCCATACTACCTTCCTTACTACACAACCCCTCATTGCACATCATGACCTGATCAACATATGTCACATCCAATTGATTTTCTGATTCCCTTACATGCATTGTACACGTACTTTCTCAACTTCATTTCTCTCAGAGCTCACCCGCCATGTCTGTTTACTGGAAAATCGATCCATGCATGAAAAAAGCAATATATGGATGCGTTTGAGACAACATGTCATCCACACCGCTTCGCCGTTGTATAATCATACTATCACTCCTTGTGACTGTTGCTCGTGCTTGTACCACACCTCGTCTTTACATCGTCCATGCTCTTATAACGTACTTAGCTGTCTATCAGAGCTTGACATCAGCGATAGAACTTTCTACGGGATCTATGCTCAGAGCCAATCACGTCTTCATCACTCCAGCTATGGCCACATCGGAGCGAGTCAGCCACTGAACGGTTCCATCCTCACAATGTGCAATACCCGTTTTTCCTGATTACACAAGATATGAGAATTCCACGAGGCATTCGAAAGCATCATCAAGGGATCCTTCGCAAGTATCTTTGTGTTTTTTTTTTTTCAGAACGAGCAGTCTAACAGCGGTGATTGTTTCAATGAACTAAAAGAACCCATCGAAATGCAGACCAGCAAAGAGTGTAAAAGGACAAGCCCCAAGTCAAACAGTGTAGGGGAAGGCTTATCTAAGGATCCGATGCCTAAGAATGACGTTCACTCACACGGGCATTGGACCAGAGCATAATCCATGGGTCTCCCAAACCCAACAACCACACTTCTATTCCGCGAGCGGACATCGAGATGGGTAACTTAGGCGTATGGGATGAGGTGCAAAGTAGGAGCTCAAAGAACGACGTGGGAAAAGAGCTTCGGAGTAACCTACTTTGATAGCAACCAATGGCTGCATAGGCCACGATTTATATATGACATTGATTTCTCTTTGTCCAGAACTTTGTTTCATTGAAGAAAGCCTAGAAGGAACGCGACCAAGCCAGACAATATGCACGCTTATCCAATTGCTCTCACTTGTCATTCTTAGTCCCTATAAATCATACTCATAGCTACCTTACTGCACGGTATTTCCGACCATAATCAAGATTATAACAGACTGAACCAACTAAACCATGTCTACGACTGCTGTTCACCAATTATCTCATCGATCTTATTTTCCCACGGAGCTCCCGCCGCGCCCCCGACCAAAGTCCAACATCATTCGACGTGGTGTCCGCCATGTACGCTCGCTTTTCGCTTTGAAAAAATTGAAGAGATTGAAGGGTAATTAGGGCATGGAATGCGTATAATACCTAGGCTGGACATGGTACGAGATCGAAGACTATGAGGCTAGACACGGGTTGATGGATTAGACGGAAGGCGCGTCGTGCAGTACTGGGGGCAGTAGAGCTAGGGCAGGCGAGACAAGATCTTTGGATAGCAATAAGGAGAGCTCAATGGGAAATTTTTGAGAGATGAAAAGGTCTTAAGTTTGTCCGGTGGATCCATGGATCAAGTGTTAAACTGACACTGACAGTCAGGCTTACGGCTCGGCAAGACCATGACTCGCGTGCGCCTTTGGTTCCTCAGGGCGGCGCGTTACACATCAACCTCAAACATGTCCAAATCTAAAGTAAAAACAACATTGTTTCCAGGCAAAAATTCGCCTTTAAACCCATTCTCTGACGCAGCAAATACCATGGCTAATGGATGGAACCGAGCCTATGGTTATCAGCGAACACCGGTTCCACCCTGAGGGCGCCGAGAATTGGCATGCAGGCCCTTTTTCTGGGCATCGTCACCTGTGTGGACAAAAGACAAGTTGACCTTCCTCTTTGCGCAAAACGCTCGTGTTGGTACGGATTTTAGTATGACAATGGCTGGTGTCTTATCTTGCAGTTCTAGAGCTATAAAACGATGGGTAGGCAATTCTGGCCATGGCAATTGAGCAACCCAGCCAGCCAAACGCACGACAATGCAGCTCCTCTCTGCCATTGCGACCACGGCGGTACTCGCCGGAAGTGCTTCGGCCGTCAACTTCACCGGCGACGTCGTGAATGGCGTTCCCGTCATTCAGGGACTCAATCTCGCGGATGTGCCCCCACAGACGGTCTCCAAGTACTACCTCCGAGCCGGTGAGCTCAATGGCGGTCATCCGGTTCATATCCCTATCATGGTTGCGCGAGGAACCAAGGAGAGTCTGGAGACGGGAAAGAAGCTGTCACTCTCGGGTACTATTCACGGCGATGAGCTGAATCCCGTTCGCGTGGTGCAACGCATCTTTGAGCAGCTTCAGGACCAGGTCGCGACACTCAATGGCACGGGTATGGTATTCTATCGCAGTTTTGACGCGCACCGCTAACGTCTGCAGTCATTGGAATTCCCACTATCAACCCAATGGGTATCTACCTTAACCAGCGCAACTACTTCACGTCGGGCGCAAGCGGCTCCCTCACAAATGTGAACCGCATTTTCCCAGGTGTCGCGGCGACAGCTGGAGGCAGTGGACCTCAGATCCTGGCCTACAACATCTGGAACCACATCTGGGGAAACATGTCCAATGTCGACGTCGGCATTGACCTACGTACGCCCTCCGAAAAAACAATCCTTGCTACTTCTTGACTAACAGCCACAATAGACACCCCCAGCTCAGGCGGAGAAACCTCACTATGGTGCTACTCCGACTTCCGCCTCCCCTACGTCGAGCGCCTCGCCAAGCTCCTCCAGCCCGACACCCTAAAGATCGATCCTGGCGAGCCCGGCTCCATTGAGACGACCTTCATCGACTATAAAATCCCCTCGCTCACGGTGGAGATGGGCCAAGCCAAGGTGTGGAACAACAGCCTCATCGACCGCGTAGTCGACTATGTAAACCGCGTCATGGTCGACCTCAAAATCACCCCTTCAAACACAACCGTCGAGCCCGATCTAAGCAAAACATACATCATCAATACTTTTCACGACACCTCGTCGCAATACGGTGGCTTTGTCGAGAGACTTGTGGGTGTCGATGAGATGGTGTCAAAGGGCCAGCCCATTGCCCATGTACGCAATCCGTTTGGCGATATCTTGGAGACTTTGGTTGCACCGGAGAATGGACGCATGTTCCAGAGTCCACGCGATCCTAGTATTGAGCCTGGTGGCAGTGTGGGTCAGATTGCGTATAATAGTACGGACCCCAAGTGTGCTGACGGATGCATTGTGTCAGGCTCTGGAAGGAGGTAGTGTGGTATTGTATTTGTATGTAGGAAAATATACAGACCATTGCTACTCGTGTGTCATGTTTGCAAGCCAAACCTACTGACAATACACCAGTATGCGAGTCAGCCATATGAAAGCCATCCCAAATCCTTGGCGATGACACTATCAACATAAACCCACAATCCTCATGACAGCACGGCCCATTCCTTCTCAACCCAATTCTCCATCAGATTCATAATTCCCATCTCGGAACACATCTTCACATAACCCCCCCAACCCCTAACCTACCCTCTCAGGCTCCCTCTCCTCGGCCGGCGGGCCCCCAACATTCCCCCTCACCCCAGTCGGCACATCCTCCAAATTCCTCTGTGCAGCATGCTTGGGCAAATCTTTGATATCCCGCACATGTCCACCCGTCTGCTGGTCCTCGACTCCGCTCGCCAGTCCCGCAAGACCCTGACCCACGCGCCGTCCGTCATGCAGCTCTTGGCTCGTTTGGCCCTGGCCCGGGTGGCCTAGCCCCGTGTTCACGGAGGACGAGTTGGCGCCTTGGAGCGTGTCGGAAGCGTGGTGGTAGAGGCCTTGGCCGTTGAGGGGTGGGTTGTGTGTGTGTGTTGACTGTGCTGGGGCGGTGCCGGCGGGGAGGGTTTGAGCGTGGAACTCGGGGGCCGAGTCGTTGCCGGTGTTTACGCCGGGTTTGTGCTGGTGGAGAGGTGTTAGTCGAGGGTATGGGATAGGGAGGCAGGCTGGTATAGTTTGTGAGAGGGAAGATTTGGGCTACAGGATTACTTACACCACCGCCCATGAGAGGCTCGCTGGGTACGACATGGCCCGCGAACTGGCGTCCGTCGCTGACGGCATCGGGGTTCTTGTTCTGGCTCATCTTCACTTATAGATGTTGTTCGTTTTTTAGACTCGTGGTGTAGAATGCAAGTTGTGTCGAAACAGGATAAATGAACTTGATTGAGTGTTTTGTGCTGTTAAAGTGTACAGTTGGCACGAGTTATTTCTTCAGCTTTTGTACCTAAAGACTTTCTTATTTACTACATACTCCATGGCAGCGTCACTTTTGACATCAACGCGACGTCATGGTCGGAATCACGCATACACATATGCGTCAGGCTGATGTTTTTCTGCTGGGATGAAGCGGGTACCTGATGGTGGCTTATTCTGCCCTTGTGATACGATTGGGTTGTTGTGTTTTTGGTGATCGGCGATGAGGGAGGGGTGGTGTGGCGAGCAGTGTGAAGGGGGAAGGATACTTCGGAACGGCATTCCGATGGCGTCCCGAGGTGTTGAAAGACCCCATGTTGGTGAGTGTATTCGCAAAAGGACGTTGATAAATATAAACCGAAATGAATTAGAAATTACGCTATAAATACAATACACTCAGATCTTCATATATGACTTTTCGACTCAGATAGTCTACGCGCAAAACTGTCCCCTGACGGCACCAGCGCTGTACGAGGCAGTGTGTGTATCAGTGAAGAAACGGGTGGGGTTCGCAAGAATCTGAGCAACATTGAATCCATCACCCTGGTCCTTTCCGGTAGTCGTGTTGGTGATACCAGTGATAAAGGGTCCCTTGAGGCAGCCGACCGAGGTACGGCAGCTGTCACTGCCAGTGGGGTTGGGGAATGCCTATTCAAGAGGGATTAGCAGATACTCCAACATGTAAAATAGCAACATGCGAGAGACACATTGACAAAAGGAAAGAACTTACAATTCTCGGTGGTCCTGCTTTGCCCGCAACAGCCTCGTGGATATGCGTCGCCGTAGCCGCCATACTCTTGTACTCGCCGGTCACACCACTGAGCTTGATGTTATAGCAGATGACATTTTCGGCAACGTTGATGCCGTATCTGAATACGCCAGATGCTCCAGGTTGGCCGGGAACAGACTCGCCAGTAGTGGCGATGACTTGGTCAGGGGTGGCATTGATTGTGTATTCGGCGTCGAAGTAAGCGCTACGGACACCTCCGCTCAAGATGCTGCCTGAGAGGATTGAAGGGGCGGCGAGCGCGAGGGGGGCGGCAACCAGGCCTGCGATGACAGTGGTGGTGAAATGCATTGTAGTTGGTGTTTGGGATTGAAGATGGGTATTCCGGTTGGAGAGATGAGATGTAGTGATGCTGATGGATATCCCTTTAGAGTAGGGAAACAAGGAGTGCTTTATACCCCCGTACATCTCTACTCTTCATACCAACCCATCGCTCCGCCTCACCCGCGGGTGCCCGATGACATCGCGGATTCTCGTACCGCACCTACCGCTTGGTGGTAAGCTCTTAGGTGATGCCCCGCTCAGTGTCTTGGTGAGGGCTTCCGGACCGCCGCAGCCAAGTCAACAAACAAACACATGGTTGAAAACATGCTTTTCGGGACGAAAAGAGCATAGATGGATCCTAAGACTACAATCAAAAGCCTAGTTAGTAAGTCTTGGAGACCGTATCTGAAAGGACAGACATCCCAGAACAGAATAGTGAAGCCCCCATGACCCCGGCAGATCACTAAACCCTGGTCAAAAAGGATCCTCATCTCGAAGCCTCAACATGTCTGGACCAACAAAAAAACTCCCGTACCGTGAAGAAACGCCGTCCAGGGTCTTGGTAACGGAACCTTCCATCTCTTCCCATGGCCTTTTGCTAAACAAAACATGACCCTTGCGGTGTATGATCGACCCCAAGATATCGCCTAGCCGCCTTAGTACGGGTAGATCAAGTTCCGTGATCTTACCTAAGATGCTGAATTGCGCTAGGACCTTCACCAAGACTTCCTCTTTGGGTAGTGACATGCACTCCCGCGTGGCTGTGTGAGCCGCAATAGGCTACATGTGGATGTACTTTGCCCGATGTCTACATGTGTCCGTACATGCGTTGTCGAGATGGCTAGTCGCCCGGGTGACCCGTTACTTTCTATGGGTTTGCGGAAATGCGCTTACGGAGTGCATTCAGGCGGTGCTTGGCTGTGGAGGAAGGGCCGCCCCGATGTTTGCTCTTCCCAACACCTCCGCAAAATGTTGTTTCTTTTTCCCAACGCCCATGCCGATGTTGCCATAGCGCAGACTGTTCTAGAACGCGCGATGCATTGCACTGTAATTCCCAGAGGACTCGAGGTTAGTTCATTTTGGAATTCGCGCAGGAAGGAGGAAGGAAGAAGGTCTGTCATCTTCAACGATGGTGAGATGACATCACCACACGAAGCCCGCCAAGCGCCCAGAGATAGCCTTTCCCCGCCCTCTCATCCTCGCCTTTCCGCTCATCGAAAGTGCAATTCCAAATGGCCCCCCCTGAGCGCGCTTGGCCCGCCAAAATGTACTTTTTCGGTTTTTGAGAGTCTCTAAGACTTGTACCACCTGCAGCATCTCGGAACGCACGCCAATATTGGTGGACCCTTCCGAAACTCGAAGACAGGGACGAGTTTCCTCCTGAATTGTCGTGCAAAAAGTAAGAACATTTTCTAGAGCTTGAAAATGTATTACGTGTTCATCAGCAACAACGGACCCGAAGATTTCCGGAGAGCTTCAAAGTTACCACCATAATACCCTAACACCCTAACACCCCAACAACAAACTTTTATTTTGCGGGACCTCACATATCGGCCCTGATGATAATTTACAAGACCTCTAAATTAGCATGACTGACAAACCACGACCCATTGTTCGTATCCAGCGTCAAATTGTTCTGCACCGTCTTTCCACCCTTCAAGCTCCCGCTCTCCACAACACCACCCGCAACAGGCCTCTGCAGCTTATTCTCCCCGCTCTTGACTGTAAAGTTTGCGAGCGGGATTTCCCAGCCATTGCGCGTCACCACAGTCGGCATACCGAAGAAATTGGCATTGACCTCGTCGTGGCTGAAGTGGAGTTCAAAGTATCCGCGGTAGTACAGGTCTTGCCATTGGAGTTCGGCGTTGGCGGACTGGATGATGGAGGAGTAGTTGTTCGCAGCTGCGAGTGTAATGTTTGCGCCGTAGGGACATGGCGATGTTACTGCTGAGCCAGCGAACTCGACGCCGATGCTACCGGCGCCGGTGCTGGAGTTGTAGTCCTCTTCGCCGAGCCAGACGAGGTCGCTGACCCAGGATGCGTGGCTGTCGCCCGCGAGGAAGATGTTGTTGTTGATTTTATTGCTATACAAGTGGTGCAGCGTACGGTTTCTGTTCGATTGGTAACCGTCCCACGCATCGTAGTTTAGGGGATTCTCGGAACCGTAGGCGGCAGATTGATTGACGCGTGAAAACACAATCTGAGAACCGACGATGCGCCAGGTTGCTCCGCGCTCGGCAGACTCGGAGAGACTGCGGTAGAACCAGTTTTCTTGACGAGAGCCCATAAGAGATCGACCGGCATCGTTTGAGATTTCGTGAACGTAGTCGGTGTTCCAGTATAAGTCGGTGACGGAACGGTCGTATTGACGAGTGTCAAGCATCATAAGATCCACCAGCTTGCCGATGGAGAAAGACCTCCAAATACGGAGATTGTCGTCCATGTCGACCTGGCGAATGGGCATCCACTCGAAGTAAGCTCGAACGGCGTTCATCTTTCGCTGATCGACTGAAACACCGCCATCACGGAGGAAGGAGTTTTCCGTGTTGTTGAGCTCAGATGAGCCATCACGGTACTGTCAAGCGTGAGCAATTATTTCGAAGGAGAGATTGATATGACATACAGTGTTATCGGCAACCTCATGGTCATCCCAGACAGGAATCCAAGGGAATTGCTGGTGGCTGGCCACGAGATCCAAGTCAGTGCGATAAGTTGCAAGTCTCTTTCGGTAATCGTAGAGAGTGAAGATCTCGTGGTCTGGCTCAGAGATACGACCAATGCTGTTGCCCCAACCATAGTCGCCGTTTTTGTACTCGTAGATGTAATCTCCGAGATGCACAACGTAGTCGACAGAGTCCTGGTGGTACAGTCAGCCCGGTGAGCGAATCATACTCTGGAATCGACCAGCATACCTTTCGCACTGAGTTGCCGTATGCGTTGAAGAATCCAAACGGGTAGTTTGAGCAACTGTAGATGGCAAGGCTAACGCTGGTAATATCGTCGTCTGCATTGGGCGTAGTCTTTGTGCGGCCGAGAGGGCTCTTGTTGTCTGAGCCACAAACGTTGAATTGGTAGTAATAAGTATTGTACGCCTTCAAGTTCTTGGCTTCGACTTTGACGGTAAAGTCAACGTCGGAGCTAGTGAAGACCTTGCCCGAGTCGACCACTTTTGAGCATTCCTTGGTCTCGTAGACCTTGTACTCCACACAGATGGGCGACTTGGATACATGGACGTACTTTTCGTTGTCATGGTCGAAAAGAGGTGCGTAGCCGGTGACTGTGACGTTCGATTTTGAGTTGTCGCTTTGGGGTGCAATGCGGGTCCAGAGGATAACGCTGTTAGGGTATGGATCACCCGAGGCGACACCGTGTGTGAAGTTTAGGCTGGAAGGTGCATATGCGCTTGCTGGGTCATTTCTCTTGACCACCTTGTGAATCGATATCCCTAGGGCGGGATGGTGTTCTGACGGCGAGCGGTAGTTGATGTTTTTCGACCAGCTAGCGCTAGCAATTGATGCTAGTGATAGCAACGGAAGAAATTGAAGCTTCATATTGATAGACGGCCCTTGGGAACAAGAGAAAGCCGGTTCGAAGTTGCAGTATCAAGAATCGAGCTCTTTGGGCTCTTTTGTACTCGTCAGAAATCTAGACATTTCCTTAGACCCGTTCCTTGGAGAGCTACTGCCATGTACCGTAGGCTCCAAAGTCTACTGCGTCATGCTTGCAGGAACAACAGTTCCTGGATATCTAGTTCCAATCATAGCTCGTGAAGCTGGCATGTTCCGGTACTACCAGCTGGACACGGGATGTAGAATTGACTACAAGTGTGGGGCGACAGTTCCCATGTACAAACATCAGGACGTATGCAGAAGACGGCTCGTCATTAGATAAAATAAGCCAACCCTGATTTGCTGCACCCATCGGGGTACCGTTGGAGCGCAGAGCAGCGTGGCATGGGTCAAGACATGTGCGTGTGCGCCTCACTGCGATTGGTTGCAAAGGCAAGACGCGGTTGAGTTTCTTCTGGACGGAAAAGCTTGTCAATATTCTGCGCATCGCCTTGCATGAAAACAGAAGGTGCATTGGTAAGATGGAAGCTAGAGGAAAAACGTCTTCCGAGGTACAGACGTGTGGCCGAAGGTTGTGGGGTACTTTGTAGACAGGGAAGGTCGGTCGCTTATCTGCATCTCTTGCCTGCTCCAAAACAGGAGTCCCCGGAGCAGGCGCACAGCCACCTACGCCACAAATACGCTGACACGGTCATACATTGAAGCAAATGTCAGCGAATGGAATATATTTCGCATGCGCTCCGTCTGGCTCCAAGTTGCCATAGCCAATTGCCTACGGGAACTACGACTTGAAAGGGTATATACAAAAAAGCTCCTTTGTCCTACACTTCTACAACCGCCTAGGTCATAGTCAAGCTGTAATCCGTAGTCGTGAGCTTGGCGTTGCTACCCGAGAAGGGCTCAGTACCGGCACCAGTGCTGGTCAAGAACTGGGTATCGGGCATACCATGATTGTTCGTCAACTCTTTCATAAATTCCATAAGGTTACCAGAAAAGTTGTTTTGCGGAGAGGTCGCGACGAAGCTGAACACGTTGACATTGCCGTTCGGGCCGTTGTACAGATTCCAGGTGGCACCTGCAAGCGAGACCTTGGCAATGGGGCTGCCAGTCTTGGAGATGGGACCTGCGCCGCCAAGGGCACCGAGCCAGATCATGACCTCGTACTCGTTGGAGCCTTTGGCAGAGGATGAGGTGAACAGATCGAGAGCTACATTGGCGATGATGTTGGAACCTGTATATGTCCACTTCCAGACTGCGGGAAGCGAGTTGATCGTTTTAAGGGGTTTGGGTGTAAGGTCGGTCACGACGTTGGCGTAGGACTTGACTTGGCCTGGGCTGGTGGGCGGTTAGTGGGTGAAGGGTATACAGTAATGTGAAGAGGAATACATACCCGCCACTCCAGGACCAGGTGGTGTACCAACGGATGGAATTACCAAAGAGGCCGTCAACACCAGTGCATTGAGAGCCAGAGGTGGCTTGGCCCTTGCCCCAGAGGTTGTTGTACGTTGTGTATGGGCCGTTGATCGCCCTATCCCAGTCTCCGCAGAAGGCAGCCCGCTTCTGAACGGTCGTAGCAGGTGCTGCGAGAGCAAGGGACGCCGTGCTGGCGACAAGAAGGGTGGAGTACTTCATGTTGAGATTATTTTCTTAAGGCGTAGAAATGGGATTGTGGAGGACCTGGTAGTCAGGGTAAGATGGCTTGGGAAGGCTTGGACAGCTTCAAATATATAGTTGAATATTTGGGCAAGTACGGCCGTGCTCTTGGATGGCACGTATTCTCGTAGCCGTTCATATATTGAGTTCCAAATGACGGCAAATGTTGCGAAAACTAGTCCAGATCAAGCGATTACTCCTGTTCTGGGTACACGACGGTCTGTTCGCGGGCAATTGATCATGCAGTCTATAGACTTTAGATTGGACAGACATTGGTGGATTTTGCAGGCGATTGAGTGAAACGTGCCGCAGGGAAGATGCAGGTAGTTTAGTGAAAACATGCCCCACAGAAGAATATGCGAAAGTGATCGAGTGTTGGGGTCTCGAAGATGCGGCATTCATGGCTTGGCGAGTCGGTTCTGGGATATCGCAATAATTGCAATGATATTCCGAGATATGCATCTCTAGCCGTCAGCCGGATTTCTCCACAAGTCACTCGACGCCACCTAGGATTGCGCCGCTGCTTGATTGAGTACGATATAAGCCGGTGGTAGTGGACATGGTGAGACTGAAATTTTCCGGTGCTCATGCAATGCTCAAGTGAGGCCGAATTGTTGCTCTCTAGTCGGTGCTGACGAATGAATCGTCGTAATCTATATCATCACTGGCATCGAAGAGAGACTTGATTGTAGGCTGCATAGGTTGCTAGTTGGCTGGGTGTAGGTGGCTTTGAGAGGACTTGAAGTGCACATATCGCCTTTACTGTTGACATTCCATGTGTTTGTCGACTGACGGGCCTCGTACTGCGTGTAGAAAGGCTCGGGCTCCATAAATTTTCCAGATGGTTATGAGCTCCCTTTGTGATGTTCCATAGGGTTTCTCTTATATTAGGCGTGATTGCGGCACCAAACCAAGGTTGGATATTCTCCCCCTTTCGGTCCGGCAGATCCCATCTATCCCCCACAGATGCGTCCATGAGCACATGCACGTCAAGCTCCTTTGATTAAAGGAAACACACAAGAATCTTACCGACCGCAACGGAGGCAGCGTGCTCATGAGCTGTACATGGTAGACTGGCGGGGGGACGGGGCCGACTGTGGTGTGAGAAAAGGCATTATGTGTGGAAGCTAGGTTGTGTATTGTGCCGGTAGCGGTACCTAGGAACTGGGTATCCTCAATGCGAAGTGTTGTTGTTAATTAAACAAGACGGATAGCGAGCCTTGTTAGACATAAGTAGTGTAGTAGCCCATGGGATGCTTTTGTAGAGTTGATTTTAGCGAGATTCCGCCCCGCACCTGGTCTGTGATGCAGCTGCATGAAGCCAGCCACACCCGCCGTGCTCAGCCATGGGGACCGCACTTTGTACTTTGTACTTTGTACTTTGTACTTTGTACTTTGTACTTTGTCCGACGTTTGCCAGCCAGTTGATGGCATCTTGTAAGCTATGCTCGATTCCCCGTGCCGGCTACGTAAAGGCAGGCCTTGGATGCCCGTTTGCAGGGCGGCATCATCTGATGCATTGGCGCGGGGGCTGTTAGCTTGCTCGTGCCTGGTGCACCTGGGCAGCATGCAACCCGCAACAACCCGCTTGTCCACGGTCGTCGTGCAATCACTGATGCTGCTATTGTCCATGGTTGAGGTTTTCTCCGACTACCACATCCCGTGACTGCTCCATGTAGGCTGCCTCGTGCGTCGCCGTACCTTTGCCAACCACGCAGGAAGGCCTTCCCGAGAGCAAAAGACGAGGGAGTAGCACATGATTGCGGCCAGAACACAAGGTCCGCAGACGTCATGTACCGAGCAGCCGCTCTCCGCCGTATACTGCTCGGGACGGCAGCCGAGCAAGAGACGGAAGCGCCAGAAAACAGCACATCCAGCCAGGTACGTCAAACGTCGCATGCAACGCTTGACTGGCGCCTTTGACAAGCTCACACTATACCTAGGTACAGCCTGCTTCGCTCTTTGCTGGTCCCGACAACTCTCCCCGCCCAGAAGGCGCAAACACGACATCGCATGCCAACCAGACAAACACACAGCCAATCTTCTCTAACCGCGGGATTACATCGCAAGCATCAGTGGCAGCGGCAGCGGCAGCAGCAGCGGCAGCAACGGGCTCCTCGTCGTCGCATCCCCCATTCTCCACCGGACACGCCTCTCACCGTGGTCGAGGAAGAGGAGGCAGGCACGCGGCACCAGCTTTCACACGCCAAGGCAATACAAACTCGAGACAGGCCGACGACGACGACATGGATTCGGAAGATGCATATGAGCAGGAACTTGCTCTTGCCCTGGAATACGGCATGCTTGGCGACGACTTTGACGACCCCTTCCCAGACCAACGCAACGACAACGAATGGCTGATCAGGCATTACAATGCCACGCACGGCATTCCAACCCCCGGCGAGCCGTCGCGACAACCCAGGCCACTTCAAACCGCCCACAATGCCAGCAATTCGCAACGAGAGCAGCAAGCCCACCGCTACAATCCCTACACCTCGCTAGGCTACCATGACGACCAAGCGCACACCCAATCCTTCGATGCTTCCCGCCGCTGTCTAAATGCCGCGCCCAAGCGTTCGTACGACAGGACCGAGAGCGCAGACGACCAAGACATTGGCAAAGCACTCCACAACGATGGCGCTGTGGCTGTCATACTATACGACAGCGCCACGCCAAACCCCCAAGCAAACGACATCTGGCCCGAGTGTCGCAGCGCAACAAAACTACCTGCTCGCTACTACTTGATCGACGAGGCCAAGTCTCCACCTAATGCGACGTGCAAGTTCCGGCCCAACAAGAAGAACAGGAAGAAGAAAGCAGCAGCAGCAGCAGCAGCCAAAAAGACCGACCAGCCAAAACCACTTGTCCGTGATACGTCCGGTCGCCCCGAGTGGAGGCTACCTGTAGAGCTGATTGAGTTGATCGCTGAGCACCTCAACCGAGACGACATCAAATCGCTACGCCTTGTCAGTCGCGAGCTGAACCGCAATGTCTCGCAAGTCATATTCCAGACAGTCGTCGTTCCCTTTAATACCGAGATCTACGGCATGTTGGGACAGGATGTAAACCCAGATCTCAAGGGCAAGAGGCGCGCCCGATTCGAAAAACCCGGCTACTACTGGAAAAACGCCAATGGCGACGAGGTATACAACGGTCACGGTCTAGACGTCTTTCGCGGCTTCGGTAGGCATATTCGGAAGTTTGGAATGAGCTTCCAAGTCAATGAAGACTCCCTTTCTATGCCGCCGGTAAAATCGCTCACAGAGAAGAAGACCAGCTTTTGGGGTACCTACGACTGGCCTTATGAGGAGTACCGTCGTTTCGATGCTGTCGCTGGCCTTGAAACTGCCGCTGACGAAACACCGCGAATGACCGTCGCCTTCTCAGAACTTACCAAGGTCAAGGAGCTCGCACTCTCTGTTGATAGCGGGCTCGGCTGGCTAAGTGGGCCGGATAAATCTATTCGAGCGCGCGTCTTGCAACAGCCCTCCAGTGTCTTCGGTTCCAGCAAACCCATTCCCGACCGCAGGGTCCAAGCCCAGCAGGAGCTCTGGAACCACATTGAAGCTGCCCATCGAAAGGCCGGTAGCGACGTTCGAATTGCTATGCTATACAAACTGGATACACAACGCCCGTTTTCCGAGTTGAAGGACGCCAGCGTCTTGGCAGATGTGCAACCAGAGATGCCTTACCTGGACCCCCAGCTGATTCAAGGGGCACCTCCTCAGGACACCTCTGACATGCCGATACCTACGTCCTTTGATGACCCATACATACTAGAGCGCTTTGTATCCCCACCACCTCCCTTGGGTACAGGCGTTTTATTCACAGCGCCCATCTCAACATCCGATGGCGGGATGCTTATGAGTCCCATCATACCCTCCAGTCTCACAAAAGCCCAGAAGGAGTGGCTAATGGAGACTGAATGGGCGCAGCGAGCTTTCATGTCGTCCTACATGTTGTCCGTCATTGACAACCCTACCACATTCCAGCCCGTGCACACTTTGAACATCTCCGGTCTCTCTGATCGCTACCTGCCCATGCTCAATCGCGCCGACTTTTGGGATGCTCTACCAAACCTACGAAATGTCACTCTTATGGTGATACCAGGCTGGCGGACAGTCCACAAGGATGAGGCAGGCTTCGTCGATGCTCCCAAGATCAACCCTATCCAAGGCATCAACCTGGTGTTTGATTTACTTCGTGACCACGTGGCCTGTCGGCCAAACGTTCGCAACTTGACAGCTGGCTGGGTCACTGGTGGTGAAAATGCCGAGGGGCTTTACGCGCGCAACAAACTCCTGTTCCCTGCTCCAGTCATGGATCTGCGAATCCGTGCAACAAATCCGGTTTCCTATCAGCCTGCGGCGCTTGTTGAAACTGATGAGACTCGCCTCAGCGCCTCGTTACTACAATTTCCCCACCTCGAGCAACTGACCTTGAAGAATTGCTGGATCACACCACCGGCTTTGCTACAGTTTGTCAAGATTCATGATTCGCATAATTTGCGGAAACTCGTACTAGATTCGGTATCCCTAACTGCTATACTACGTCCCAACCCCGATCCGAATCAAGTAGGGCACGCCTTTAATGCGTTTGCTTTCCACAACCCTCCTCAACCTGGGGTAGCCGTAATATGGGGGGCTCTCGGCGGTCAGCATGCTCAGCATCCTCAGCCTGCCCAATTAACACCAAACCAACAAGTGTTTCTACTAACCACAGTCCATACTCTCCAGGCACAACTTCAACAACTCCATGCGAATGCAGTGGGATTTCATCTGAACCAGGTAGCTGTTTTACAGAACATTTTACAGTTGCAGCTCCATAATCTGCAGCTTGCTGCACAAGGGCATGCTCAAGCTCACCCTCCAGCTCCAGCTCCAGCGAATCCACCCCAAGCGCTCATGCAACATCAATTCATGCAACATGTTCAGACAGCATTTCCACATCATCACCCGGCAGCACAGCCCCATGCCGCCACTGTCATCAACGCTGTCGCTCATGTGGCTGCACAGGTACATACAATGCAACAGCAGATTGGGCCAGTTAATCAACCTTTGCACGTTGCAGTACCAGCAAACGTGAATGGCATGACGCCTCAAGCTACACTTCAAGCACAGCCTCGCGAGGGTTCCTGGATGAGTATCATCGACCAGATATCCCCGGGCACTAACTTATCCGACTTTGGAAACGATCATTCCAAGGCTGACATGAATCGCGTCACTTCACTTCACACAATCGAATTCATATCGTGTGGCTATGCAAAGCTACCTCATACATCTTTTGATCAAAGTATAATTGATGTCGGAAATGGTTTCGCTGCTATGCTCCGGGCGGTTCCCACTTTCCATAGAAGGATGGCTGCTCTGGCTCCTGCAATGCTCAGTCACAAGTGGAGCTACCTCGGCGAAATTGTACAAGACGTTGCTGCATGGGAACTTGCCGCGCTGGACGCTGGCTGGAACCTACAAACTGGTTGGGAAGACAAAGAAGCAGCGCGCGCAGTGGAGTTCGATGGCCTTCTTCCTGGAGGCACAGGCCGTTTTACAGGCATTGTACAGCAGTCGGATAGGGTACCTGACACGGACTCGGCTAGTTAACGGACTTGGCTCTCATGCCGTTATACATTACCGTTATACATATGCGCACTTTGGTCTCCTTCAGTCGGAAGGAGCATCCTTCGCGTCTGAGAATAGTACATCTGCTGAGTCGGGCATTCTGATGCAACCCAGTGGTTGTTAAGAACTTGATGTATCTTTCATTTCTCCTTCAGAAGCCGAATGGCAATTCCGCGGGTGTTTTATAGATTTATGGGAAGCATGCACCTGTCCTGAGGACATATACTAGGTCAAGTATGGCGGGGAACTATCTAAAAGCACTTTACAAGCCATCTTTGCGCGTTATCAAGCGATAATATGTAGATAGAAAACAAATGTAAGTATATACTCAATCAAAACTGCAGCTTACCATCGTCCTGTTGCGCGGCATTATTGTTTTTTTCCTCGCCGACCTTGCTGGAAAGCTTTCGATAGACGACCAGAGCTTGTTGAGAATGGCTAGCGCATGGAAGGAGCGTATACGCGCTAAGGCTGTGATCAACAGTCCTCATACCTACCCAAAAGGGTATTTTATAATACGTCATGCCGTATCAGCCGATCAGCCTTACCCGTATCGCCTCTCCAGCATGCAAATCTCATGGCATACGCAATCTCCCCACAAAATAAGCCTGATCGCAATCTCAATGGTCATGCGCTTCTGCATGATACAACATGGCACACCTCAGCTGCAAAACATCCATCTTTATTTAGCGCCACCACCTCATTATTCAGCTCATCTCACCCAATTCCCATAGTCCATGAATCATCGCCTTCGTCATTTAGGCATCCACCAATCGTCATCTTACTTTTGCATGCACATGTCAAGCTAAGGCACACCTAATTACGACATATATAACCGCGTTCATGTATCCACCAACATCGATATCTGATAACAACGTAAATTCCATGCCTGCAGCAACAAGCGGTTCACGGTCTAAACTTCTATCAACCAACTTCAAAAACTTTCTCAGCAAACCTGCGCTCAAGCATCCGCAGAAAGCACTCACTGTACAGCTCTGGAACGCAGAGCAAACATCAAAACACGGGAATCCCCCTATCAACCAAGGTCCAAATTTAGCCGCACAGCAACAAAGAGCAGACATGTCAACAAAGGCCACAGGCGACATTGTGAGCAGTGCAAACTCGGGATTTCCCAACACAAGTGATGCGCCAGGCGAGCAATTTGAGCCTAGGCAGACAGCCACAAGTGAGGATTACGAGCCCGACCCGAGCAAGAGTCTACCTTTGAGTCCACAACGACAAGCATTGGTCGATGATGTACGTATACTATATACTATTTGTACTTGCACATATGCTAAGTGAACAAAAGATCATAGCACTCTACTCGTGCCAACCCACCGTCTCACGCGTGAAGCGCTACACGCCCGACTGCGTCTATGACGACCAATTCGTCTACGCAAACGACCGCTACAAGATGGCCGGCCAATGGTTCGCACTCCCAAAACTCTTCTCCGCCTCCATCAACGAATCCTACCAAGTCATCCGCTCCGACGACGACATGATCCAGTTCAAAAACAAGCAATCGTGGACCTTCCGCCTCATCCCCAAAACAGCAACCATCACGGGTCTCGTCAGCCTCTCTCTTGATCCTTCAACGAGGGATACCGAGTTTATGCAGATCAAGTACCATAAGGATCAGGCGAATGATAAGGATTATAGCCATGAGGGTGTGGGATTTAGCTTCAAGAAGTGGCAGGCCGATCATGTGGTTAAATATATGGATGCGCCCGAGTTGAAGGAGTTTGAGCAGGATAAGGGGGCTGCCAAGGAGCATATTAGGAAGTATGGGTCGGGGACTGAGGAGGGGGCGGCGCCGAAGATGGATTTTACGAAGGCTTGATGGGTGGAAGATGAGTCTTTCGTGTGCTTGAAGGAGCCTGAAAGAGCGGGAATGTGCTGCATGTTCTGGCTGTTATTATAGTGCTACTGTAGGCCATTATCGACACATTACAGATTAAAAGATGTACTGCCTATCTAGTCTACCTGAAACTTTTTTTCGGGTTCTATCTACTCGAGTTCTCGGGGTGATGCATATCTATAGGACCTCTAACAATAGTAATCCGGAAGGAACTATACGCATGGTTCTTTCGAAAAAGTTATAGTAGAAGTTTAGGGAGTTGTAGGTGCCAGGGCATACAGATCAGGAAAAAATGTGTGTGTTGGTGTCGGACTAAGTGTCATCTGTTTGTCGATTTTTTGTAGAATTTACGCCCAGGGCTGTAAGAACCCTACGAAAACACTAAAATCTAGGCTTCTTGATGTGTTAGATGCTGAGATGTCGAGGAAAACCCTCTTGTATTACATAATGCTCAAGGCTGCAGCTTCCCCGCTATTTAACTAACATGGCGCCCTTGACAAACACTCCACGCAAGATCAGCAAACATTTACAAAACACCAAAATCCGATCAACTCGAAACTGTTCTGCTCTGTTTCTGCCGGACTAAAGTTTGCATGATACAACTTGGGTTGTGCATGGGTGCAGAAGGCTGAGTCATGGACATGTCCAATTTCTTTCAAGGTCTGCCTCCGGGTCTGCCTATGCCAGGCTCATTTCCGTCCCCCGAAGAAGTACGCCGGGACGCACGTCAACTTGCGACAAAGCTCTTCCAGGACTACGCAACATTGAACAAGATTATTGAGCGCCACGAAGGAACAATACGCACGAGATGGAGCAAAAAATCCAACTCGCAGAAGAAGAAGTTGCTGTTGGAGGCGTGGCCGAACATGTCAACTCACCACCGACCAGATGTTGAAGCATGGCGTCGACGTGCGCAATCGAAGGAAGCTTACTTGTGGCCGTACATCAACCTCGAAGATCTTGTTCAACGCAAGACCATGTTGCTTCTGCTGCATTTTCGTGGTAGATATCACCCTAGAGAGTTTATCCATGCGGACCTCGAACAGGCAGCATTTGGCAAAGTTAGCGGCATGACTATGCCGGCCTTTCTGAACGAATACACCATGTACTTTCACAGGAGTGAGACCGCTGATGGATATGGCGAATTGATCTCCTGGGACGATGAAGAGGATGCTTTCGAGAATATGACCAACGAAATCGGCATGCATCCCGGTCATGGCCTGCAGGCTTTGGAAATTCAGCAACGCATCTGGGCCTTCCTCGTCACGTGGTCCAAGATTATACTCCAAGACATACCTTCTCTAACCAACGGCGATGTTTCCCCTAACCCTGGACCACCACCAGCTTTAGGAGATATCACCTCGCTACAGATGATTGCCCTCGAAGCTGCGTACCGCATACCCGCTCATCTCGATTTTGCCCGTTTGAAGGCTATGGCGTCGGCTGAGCGTAATGCACGAGAAGATCATCTGTGGGCTCTTCGCGAGGATCCCGGCTACTTTGCTGATGTAATGCAAGAGGCATCGGTGCATCGTCAGGAACAGCTGCTCGATACCAAAGGTCATGAGCATCCAACTTTAAAAGAGCACGGACGTCCTTTGTTCTGGAATCGTGTCCTTGGCAGCGTCCTTGTTGAGTCGCACTTCGGGTTCGCTACATTTGATGAGATCGTTCGACAGGTCAATGACTTGGCGTCTTTGCATGCGAGACACCATGATCGGATCAAGCCCGAAGTTAGCCTACCTTCAGATTTGTCCATGGCCTTCCAGAATCTCCGTTTTCTTCTAAACGCTGCGAAAGTCGACCTCATCCGAACTTTACAAATTGGTCTTTTTCCATCACCGCCGTTTCGACAGTTCTGTCTTCGTGAGCCCCAAGACCCGCGAACATCCATGATCCGAGTAATGTATCAGCCACCGCGCGAAGACAATGCTATCAAGCGCATCATGCCGCTGTTTAACGTTCTGTTCAATGACGAACAGCTTCGTCTTTTTGGCTTGCACACAGTGACAGATGAGATAGGACGTCTGATGCAAAGCGATAGTAGTGTCAATGCTCTTATTTCGCCTTGGGTCGCTGGCCGGCTTTCGTCTCTGACTGTAGTCTCCGAGTGCTTGCATCAGCTGCATCTTTTCAAGCCCTGGTCACGAAAGATTGAAGACCAGATGGAGATCGACAAGAGTGTCCCGCAAAGCCATTATGATGAATCGTTCAAAGACTGGGTCCCAGTCTTGAATGTCAAGTTCGAAGGATCCCAGGTCTACCGTTTTGCTGACCCAACTGACGGAAAGTTTGACTACCCAGTCCAGCGGCGACGTAACAAGCAGACCGTCGAGAAATTGCGTAAGGCTGAAGCAAATCTCGATTTATTTTGGAAAGCGGTCGATCAGCACTACAAGTCAAGGGCTATTGGAAAGTCACAGCAAGATCTGGTATCTCACTTGCTAAGTAGTGATCGAGCAATCCAGAGAACACCCGAGTGGATTGAGCCTGAAAAGACCAAGCTGCGCCGCGAAGAGGGTGAGTATGAATATCAGCCCTTCTCAACAGTGTTTCATGACCCCACAAGACAAGTCACTGGAACATTCAACCGTGCATCCCTTTCCAGCAAAGCGCCAAAGGCAAAAACCCGTGGTGACGCGGTCCCAAATGATGAGACACAACCAGGTATCCCCCATGAACCCAATGGGGTCGCAGCATTTTTCAGCGTGGACAAGCGCGCTCACAAGGTTTTCCGAACATTGTTTCACTCGCCCAATAACCCAGATACGCCCGGAGAAATCCCTTGGGTCGACTTCCTCCACTCAATGGTGTCCATGGGGTTCTCCACGGAGAAGTTACACGGTTCGGCATGGAACTTTACTCCCCAGACGCCAGATATTGGTATTGAAAGAAGTATACAGTTCCATGAGCCTCACCCTAGTAGTAAGATCCCATTCTTGTGGGCAAGGAGGTACGGAAGGCGGCTGGGAAGAGCGTATGGGTGGAACGCGGACACGTTTCGACTGGCTTGAGAGAATCCAAGTATACAGAGAGGGAAGATATTCAACTCTTTGCAGAACTTGAAGTAGTTATACTATTCGGTGTAATGACTTTATGTGGGGGCCTGTCTGTCTATTATAAGAACGCCTAGAGAAAGCTGAGGCTGGGGATCTTGACACTCATGGTTTTCATACATGGTGTGGATACACGTATCGGATTGAGAATGGAGCGGAAGGTATATAGACTGTCGGATGCTTCGTGTCTCAGAGAGGCGATTTATAAGCTAAAGCCATTCAAGCAGTCTTTTCCCACCCTTTGCCGTGACGGTACATTACCAATAGAGTCAAGCAAAAACAAGCATAGTTTTGATAAATCCAAAGTAGACAAACTCTAACAAGTACGATCTCACAATACTGTTGTCATATACCTATCTCAACTTCTCCAGCTATCATGAGAGTAATTTGAAAACGCGACAGGTTAATTGCAACATACCGGTTTCATACCAGCGCCGGCACTTTACATGAGCCGTACGACATGCCCGGCTACTACTTTATTCAAAGGCCTTCCTTCCTCTCTTCCATTCCTAGCGTTACTTCTCTACCTTTGGGAGAAATGCCCCTCTTTACATTGTCCCCTTTTATTTCTCTCTCCCGACAAGTCCCTCAAACCTGCCGCTTTCTGTTTCCGCCCTCTGAATATGTAGAAGAGGTGCCTCGTAATCCATGATGCATGCCCTTGGAAAGGCAGGCGACCTGGTCAACGATACCACATTGAATCCGCTGAAGGCATTGGTGCAGCATGACTCTGCGGTAGACATGTCTGCCATGTTGCAGCAAGAGGCAGTCTCTTATTGCAATCGTATCGATACACTCATTTCGAAATATTTTGGGTGGAAAAAAATATCGCTAGGCATTTTGAAACAGTCTATGGAAACATGGGTGCTTATGAACGAATGTTGTTCCGTTATGCTTCTTACGTAGTTTTCAACATTTTTAGGTGCTGTGAGTATCTAGAACACGTGTGTTCCAACCGTTTCCAACACTCAGGTGATTGAGTCTTGTATCCAACAGGGCTTACGTCTCCTAAGATCCTCGCTGTTGTGCATAGGTTAGTGTTAACATTGAAGGAGTCGATAAGCACGGTTGCCGGCTCACGCCAATCATAGCTCTGAGGTTGGGGCCCTATTTAACCCACCTTCCAACCTCGCTAATCAACGCTCAAGCAACTCCTCCCACCCACAAAGCTGTGTGAAGGTCATCTGCATAAGCGCATACCCTAATATTCGGCTTTCCCAACATGTCGGAGACAGTGAGCGCAAGAGAGGAGAATTGTTATGTCAATCAAGATACCACGCAGAAAGCGCGCAGTATAGCAAACGGTGCAACGCTGAACCAGTTACATTCATTGTTAGGACAAGGCTCCGCCGCAGATATATCAGAGTTGTTGGAGCAAGAGGCTGCATCATGTCCTATCTGTGTGAAAACACTTACCAAATCATTTGGTCCGACGGAAATGACAGTCAGCAGTGGTCCCCCAAGTAAGGTCGCAACAGGACTACTAGATTTGCTGGTAGGCGATCCCGTCAAAGTCATCTACTCTCTAGACCAATCTGTCTTGGCTATAGCATAAGTGGCCGGGAATTATGATGAGCGTCTCAGCCATGCACTCGGAGAGATAGCCGTAGCACTAAACCAAGCTTTACGAGATGGAGAAGTCCTATTCGAGCTCTACTCTACCTTGGCTGTTGCCATATAATCGAGTATTGTTGTCAAAGCTTCAGATTGTCTTGATCACGATTATATCGATAACTTGCAGTACCTCTCCTTATATCCTCAATCTGCCGATCCCTCGCAATCTGGGCGTTTTACAAAACGGAAAACGGACATGGTTTTTATAGAAAGGGTACCAGGCGTAACACTTGAAAGGGTGTGGTCAGATCTCGACGAATCTCAAAAGAGGAGTGTGCAAGAGCATTTGAACAGCATCTTTCAGGCCCTCCGAAGTCAGTCACTGCCTGAATCAGGGGTTGGCCTTGGAAGTTTTGTCTCAGGCCTATGCAGAAATACGAGGAGAATGCCGCGCGTTAGCTCTGGGCCTATACGGACTGAGGCGGAGTTCAACGGCTTCCTTGTTCATCAGCCTCACAGAACACAAACGCCGTGGATCAAGAAGATAAGATCCTTTATGAGCGACAAATACCGTGTTGTCATGACTTATGGTGACTTACATCCTCAAAATATAATGGTCTGTTTAGCAGACGACAATAAATCCGATAAAGTAGATAGGGAGATGGGGAAGCCCTAGAAAAAAGACAAGAGTATTTAGGTAACGTTGACTATTGATGAAGAGACTACAGGCTGGTATCCGAAATCTTAGGAATTTATCAAGGCAGTGAGTCTAGGTCGTTAGCGTGGCACTTTAAAAGACTGAGTTGGTTCCCTCCTAATAGATGCTATTGGGCAATATCCTGTAGAGTACTCCATCGCTAACCTGCTTGCCCAGTGGCTGGGGTAGATTACTGGAATCGGAATAAACTTGGGAGTAGATGGGAATGCGAGATATCAAATATTGGGTGGGTGGGGTGAAGAGAATGTGTCCTCAGTCATGTTTCGTGGAATCAAGTAGCAAGGTTTCAATATCGCGGCGGTAAACCCAAGGGCATTGTGCAATCTACTTTCCACCTCCCAGTATGAGCTGTATATCGTTTCCCTTTCGTCTTTGGCACCTTGTTCACCAGAGCTGAGAGCAAGAGGTCCACCGCCACCGCTACATCTCCTACATATACGTATCTTACCTTTCCCATTCGATTGAGAAAAGTGTTTTTATCGTCCATCTGATTTGTAACTTTTGGCCAGTATCCTCCCTCTTCTGTTCCTGTGTATTCCACATAGTCTACCAACAATTCAACTCGAGAGAGAACACACGCTAGCTGCCGCCCAAGCTCAACGTCCACGTACTATGGGGATAAGTAAGAGCGGCGGACAGACCCTGATCTTGGCGTTTCTCTACACAGGGGAATTGGAGCCAAGGAGGACATTGACAAGAAAAGGTAATACGAGGAAGTAGCTGCTGGTTTAAAGGAGGAGTGAAGAACCTTGGTGTAATCGTTGAGTGTTGGAGATACGGGTCGCGCTCGCGCTCAATGACTTGTCACTTTTTTTGGTCGGATAGGGATATCTGCCAATTTCATATGCTATCGTTGATTAGAAATCTTTCTATTCATAGTAATTTCAAACACGTATCTCCGTCAGTAAATGTTATGATATATGCTCCCAGGAAGAGCGGACCGCACACATGGTGAATGGCTTCCGTTCACTGCCGCCTCAGGCGACACAAGTATATTCAAATTTCTCCTTGAATGAAAATTCTATTCAAGTGACAAAGATGCGAACGTATTGTACTAGCTGCAGTATATATGACCTTTTCCCGCATCTCCTCTCTCTGTAATCCCTCACTTCAACGCCAACGTATGATTCGCACGTCTTCCCA
Source organism: Pyrenophora teres f. maculata (assembly GCA_014334815.1). Lineage (NCBI taxonomy): Eukaryota > Fungi > Ascomycota > Dothideomycetes > Pleosporales > Pleosporaceae > Pyrenophora > Pyrenophora teres. The sequence goes on along the minus strand of CP060572.1, from coordinate 447,669 downwards.
ACCTACCCTCACTATCGCTAAGTAGTTAGCAAACAAGTCTACTTTTGAAACTGTATCAACAGCCAGCCCCGGAACACATTCTATAACTTGCCAACATTTCAACGGGCCACACAATGACCATGACGGTGACCTCAATCTCTCCAACAACCACCGCCCACGCACCATCCCCACCTACATCACCATCCCAACACGTTTCCTCCTCAACATTCGACTGGATCTGCCTAACCTGCACAAACATCAACACCAACGGCGTTCTCTCCCCCAAAGGCCACCTAACCGCCCGCTGCGCCTACTGCCTCCCAGAATCAAGACTGATGCGCATGCTGCTAAACCGCGACGACGAAATCATGTGCAAAAACACAAACACCGCGGGCTGTGGTAATACGTCGACGGCACACATGGGTGCGTTGCCCAGACGGCCTACGGGATTGAAAGAAGAAGAGGTCAAGAGGGGCTTTGTGAGAAGGCACACGATGCTGAAGGAGAAGGATATGGGTAGGAGGGATGGGGATGTGACAAGGAGGGTGCTGAGACGGAATACTGTGCGTGAGGGTGAGGAGGTAAAGAGGGATGTTTTGAGGAGGGGTTCTACAATGTCGATTCGGGGGGCGGTGAAGAGGGTGGGGAGTTGGAAGGGGGTGTGGGGGGCTGGGAAGTAGGGGGACAAGTGATTTGTGGTTTACGGAGGGCCAGCTTGCTATAAGTTCTTGCAATTGTTTTTTTACGTTTACCATTGTGATATCTTGGGAAGATTGATATACGGCAGGGTCCGTTGGGTGTTCGGATGAGAGGTTTTGCAGTCAGATGGTCTACTCTACTCTACGTTGTTTGAGCGCGGGCGCGGATATTTCTACTCGAGCGACATTGATCTTTTCAAAGTAACATGCACAGTGCGTATGTGACTCGCTGTACCGTCTACTCATACCTGATAAGTGAGTCAGGGCGATGAGTTGACGCGATGTCCTTGCACGCACCATGCGCATCATCACAATCTGCCACCACTCTTCACTGTATACATTCACCATCGACATAGACACATGATTATATCTTCAAACCGCTCTTCAATTTCAAAGGGATCATGTCCGAGAAACCTACCTCAAGGACTGCTATGTCCAACGTAAGTAATGGAACTATATCTGATAGTGCTGTAGCTGAGGATATAGAACATACCACTCCCCAGAAAGAAAGGACAATCACGTTTCCGGGAGGAGGAGGATTCCCACTCGCCTAACCAAGCATACAGCACCAATCGCGAGGCTCAGGCTAACCGTAACTCTCGAGGGGTCCTAAATGATGATACCGATAGTTTGGGGCGTAAAGCCACGACCTATGTGCCCTATGTTGATACTGAAAGACCTCGTACCGGGTGGGAAAAGATTGGTTATAATCATATAGAAGAAGCTGCTAAAGTGGCAGCTGAGCGTGCTTCTCAGCCCTCACCCCATTTCACCACGCCCCATCGGCATTCTGAACGGACAACTTTAGGTTCAGGGTGAGCACCGTCGCAAGGTCAGCAAGTCACGTGTCTGGGATCAGTGAAAGGATGTTTTGGAGGAGAGACGAGTAGTATGAGTAATGCGTCGGGACAGAAGGATAGAAGACATTGTGTCATACTTTGAGATTTTGACGAGGAAGTGCGACACAGGATTGATATCCAATTGAGATGTTTACGTTGTATAGTATGCGCCAGGATAGAATGGCTGTAAAGAGTTTTTTGGGGTTAGTTTTGATCCTAGGATGCCAACAGAGAATCGCTGCACAGCATCGCCCGTATCATCCGCAAATGCAACCTTGAGTATCAAGTATTATCACCCCCATATTTGACCCTTGTAGTGATCATGACGTGAAGTAAAAAGAAAAGAAAACTAAAGTGACTAGACCGTTCATCACCCGTACCATCGGGATCTGGCGATTCAGAGAGAGGAGAAGAAGCAACTATCATCGTCAAGGGCAGACAGGGGGGGGGCCACCAACCTGCCTACCCCGCAAAACATACCTCCAGGGGATCCCGAGTCATGCTAGCGCAAACCGATCTGCAACCCTTATCTTGGCGCTTGTCGGTACATGCGACCTACCCAAACACCCAGCTACGGGAGTCGAGCGATCCTGATGGCCCATCGCAGCCTGCATCTGGATGAAGCGGTGCTTGCAGCCTAAGGGTTGCGGTCATCTATCTTTCCGCGGCCTAAGGGTGGGCATGTGTGACGTATGCTCCGCGTCACATGTGCGACTCCAGAGTAGTAACGTAGAAAGACGTCTGGTGATACAAAGTCCATCGACACAACAGCATCAACTCACACAACAGCACAGCACTGCACTCACTCACCCACCCACCCAAACTCTGTAGATTCGGCAATCGAAAATGCCTCCCACCGTGCACCGGGACGCCGGCTCTGGCCCCCGGCTCCAGTTCCCGCCACACTTCAACGCACATCTGCGACGTCTTACGCCACAAACGGCGACGAAACCCATATCATCGGGTATTTTACCACGACCAAGTCACACATGACCGGGTATGCATTGAAAGCTCATACTGAGCCACAGCCATTCGACTCATGTAGCCCGGAACACCAGCTGTGCCTCTTCGGAGCAACGGGGGTGTGATGTGAGGGCATAGGGCAAAGGGTTGGCTTTGTTGGTGGCTTGATATTTTCGCGTGCCCATTGGGAATGAAAGGCAGGTGATTGCGGCACGGGTCTCAGGTAATGCAATGCGTTAGCCCACCTTGGGTGTAAAATAGCGCACGGTACTGTGGCGTGGACCCTTGAGGTGTGTCAGAGCTTTTGGGGACCCAAGGAGAATAGAAATTCTGCCGTCCATGCCTGCGCAAAGGCGCGAACGGGCATCAAAGAAACGGAAAGCCTTATCCGAGGGGTGAGAAGAGAAAAAAGATTTCGATTCAAGATCAACTGAGTCGCGGGAAGAAAGAAGGGGCTATGATCCGCCGATCTGCCCGTTGATACAAAGATTTCGGGGTCCACCCATCGAAACGCAACGGCCGAAACCTGGGCAAACCGAGATGTTGCAAGGCTTCTAGTAGCCCTACCACGGTCCTGCCAAACATGGCGTTCCGTGCGGCGGATGCGCGACAGAAGCTGTCTCGGGTCCCATCATCCTTGGAATCGTATCGCATGAATGGTTGCGCGTCGATCCCAAGATCGTTCTGGGCCTTGACATACTCCTGCGCTTCAGGCATAATGGTCCAAGAGAAGAGAAGTCCGAGTGAAAGGAGTGGCGCAGTGTTTGAAAAAAAAATGGTAAAAATAAAGGCCTGCACGCCATTGAGGGTATTTCCTATCCAAGTGTCAAAACAAGGATGCTAAAACAAAGAATGTCCATTCGCTGGAATGAGACTGGTAAGAGACCGGCAGTATTACCCTCCCCCTTGCCATTCTCAGGCCCACAGTGGGCGTAAAATAAGAGAAAAGTGAAACTATATATTCACGGTATTCCAAAGAGTGTATAAACACGGCGGGTGTCTTTAGGTCCGCCGAATGCGTCTAGCATTAGTTTTGATGCATTATAGCGCTGGGAGCTTGCCGGCGAGCTCCACGTATCGCGGCCACGTGTTTGTGAAGACGAGGTACTTGATGCTCGAGAAGGCGGGGTCGAACACATTCTCGGTGAATTCGCTCGGCACGATGCTCCTTGTGCTCGCCGTTGATGAAGTAGTCGTGTTGCTCTCCATACTGGTCGGCCGGCTCAGGGTGTCCTCCCACGGGCACACGACCTCCCTAGCGGCGTTGGGCGAGCTCATGTTCTCGGGCGTGGTACTGCGTGGCATATAAGGGTCAAAGTCCACGTCCTGAAACGTTGTTTGCAAGTTCTTGAAGATTCTGTACTCAATGTTGATCGGTGACTCGGCCGTGAATGGGTTGACGAGGGCATAGAAGATGAGCGACGCCTCAGTGAACATTTGGCGCCTCTGTGCAGTAGTGACGACCTTGAGGCAGCCCCACTTCCTCTTGAAGTTGCGCACTTCGCGGAGGAAGATGCAGTTCTCGGCGGTGAACTCACGAGCTGCGGCCCATGCGATGAGGGGTTCGATGTTTTGCTCAATGGTGAATTCGAGGGCTTGCATAGAACCCTTGGACCTCATCTCTTTGCTGCACATGCCGACAATTTCCTTTTCGGTGTGCTCAAGGGACGAGTCGTTGGATATGGTAGATGTGAGTGACTCGGTCGAAGATATCGATGATCGTCGTTGTGGTCGCGCCCTTAATGCACCACGGAGAGGAATGATAAGAAGAACTTGCTGACAAACCACCAACGATGGAATGAACCTGGTAAACAAAGTTAGCAGGTGGAGCAGACGGCGACCGTGAGGGTGCACTCACCATCCAGCTGGCGCAAAGAAGTGGTTGATAAGATTGACTCCTCCCCAGTTTGAGTAGGTAAAGGCAATCCAAAGTGGTGTTCCCGGAAGGCTACATACAAGGTCAGTGATGCGAATGGTGTAGAATGGCAAGTTCCCTTACCCAGCAATAATGGCAAGTCTCGTTTGCCAGGCCCATGAATGGACGTCTTTGATATCGCGGATCTTCCAGAGAATCCATGGACCAACAAGCATAGTCCAGAACAGTTGCACAATGATGGAAGGGATCCATTCAAATCCTCTTCGGCACTGGTGGAAGTCTGCCGGCTGTCCAAAGAAGCCATAGCCCGCATGGAAACGGCGCGAGCCAAAGAACAGCAGGATGGCAGGGAAGAACTGTGGTTGTTAGGGCAATGGTTTGACTTGTCATGAGAAATACATACCGAAAGTGCCAGTCCAACCAGGGTACCAAGGTACACTTTCCTTGCTGCGTCGAGATCAAGCCATGCTTCAAGGAGGCCTCGGGGAGTATATGATAACCGCTTCTTGCGCGCACCTTCCAGGAAATTGCGCGTCATTCGGCGCTGGCTCTCATATGCAGTGAGCACTTTGGCGTTGCAAGCTGGCAAGCGTTAGCACGTACTATGTGGGGTGAATTGTTTTATTTAAAATAATAAAAAAACATACCTTGGAAGAAGGCCATTCCGGAGGGAAGAAACACAGACATTATCCAGAATTCTGCAGCACATGGGAACAGGCCATTCCAAGGGTAAACCAGCAGGACCAGGACAAGATAGATGTGAAGCATGAGTACTGCGGCGAAGACGACTCGGATATTCCTTAGCCGCACGCAAAAGGCGTGGCGGTACCGGTGAAGCAAGTAGAGCTCTGTGAATAGCACAAACGTGTATGTTATGGCCATGACGATGTAGCCGATCCCAAGAGGATCGACGTTGGGTCTGCTGGTGCCATCCAGAGCTCGTGGACGCAGAATGGGCGGCATCGTGACCATGCTGCGTGGGTATACCGAACAGGTGTGAAAGTTTCGAATGATGGCCGACGAGGTATGGGGATTTGACTGTCAGACTCGCCCTCTTACTTAATAGAACGAATGTGGGTACGTGTGACGGAAGGAATGGAGGGCATCAGGTACCGTGAAAACGGGACAGGTCATGCAAAGGTCACATAAGCGAAGAGAGCGGCACACGAGTACTAGGGAGGGCGGGAAGACGTAAGAAGTATTAAGACTGCCTCGCACAGGGGCCAGGTTCTGGGCCAAAAGCCAACGGGAACAGTTTACGAGCGGCTTGGACGTGGTCTGAGCGGCAAGGGATTCCTCCATGGTACACGATCGGACACTGCCGAGTCAGAGCAACGGTATTGTTCCTGGTGTGCCGGAAAGGGACGGTGTGCAGGGAGAAACGCGTGAATTGAGCGCCATGGCAAAGACATGTGCGACAAGGCCGGCCGCCATGGAGGCACAGGTTGCTACCTTGCCAAAGTGCTGCGAGCATCACTTGATGCCACGACACGGGCAAGGCTGGGGACCGCCGCCCAGCATCTCGCATGTATATCCATGGCCGGTGGGGCGATACAGCAAGCAAGTGGCGGTTGGGATAAGTCGCCGTGTGGTGTGGTGTGAGTCGTGTTGGGTCGTGTTAAGTGGTGGGTGATGAGGGACCGAGATCGCGCCATGGTGGGTGCTTGCCGCATCGTCGCATCCGAAACCAGACGGCCGCCGTTTCGCAGCCCGGGAGCTTCCCAGCAACACCTGCACTCTCTCTTCACCATGGCCATGTATGTACATAGTACACACTAGAATCAATCGTTCCCACGCGCTCGGATCCATCTAGACGCGCTACACCCCTTGGCCGCCAGCAGCGCCGCTTCTTCCAAAGCGAGCCCGTGTCGTGCTGTCATTGTCATCCATCCTGGCCATGCCACCAGTACCATCGAGGACATTTCAATACGGCTTCAACATACGACTACGGACCTACACCGCAGTACACCTGTTTCAGTTTCGATTCGGCCCTCTTTCTATTGTCCGGACCCAAAATCTGACGTTCATGCGTTCCCTCCCCTTTGCAATTCCGGCACGCTGAAAACATTGCCCTGTCAGTCTTGCACCGGTTTCACGTCAATTCTTCTAGAAGGCCTGGTGCGTGCCTGTGCGTGCCTGTCGTCCATGTCTAGGGGACTGTCAGAAGCTGCCCGCCGCGCACAGCGTCCCTTCGGGCTTCCTTCCCCGTCTGACTCAATGCAAACCCCCCGGAAACGCCTCCAGGCAAGGCAAGCTTCATCGGTCCAGGCTAGCTGGTGTGGGGAAGCGTGCGGTGAGACAAGCAATGTCGTTCCCATCGCCGCCTTTCAAAGCTTCCCTTATCAATGCTTGCCTGCCTACGGTACTCCTACCATGGAGTCTAGGAACCCTTCCGCAGTCTGCCGTGCACACAGTCATCAGACACATGGCTGCCCGCAGACGATAAAGCACATTTCCGCGTTACGAAAAAAAAAGCCACCGCTTTGCGAACGAGGGGCTTGTTGCGACCCTACTGAGCGTGTAACCTTCAGCTCAAATCAGAACACATACAGTGCTGCCACAAGCGTCATGTTGACCATGTCAGTAGCTGTGGCTATCCGCCGACCCGGTTTCCCCTACCGTTGTGGTGTGACTATCGAAATCACCCTGCGTAGCATTGCGAGATCAATAGCCCAGCCTTTACAAGGGTCATGGCTGAATGGTTGACGGTACGGTACCTTACTGCTCGACAAGGAATTGATCTGCACGCGTGGTACGTACGCACTCGCAAACCGGTCCCTACTCGGGTATCAATAACAAACATACGCTGCAACCAGTCTGGCTCTCTGGATACTGATGACATCGTAAAGCAGTTTATGAACACGGAAGAAAATGGTTGATTGACCACGGCATCTTGCACAGTCCCACAAAAGCTAAAGATAGGGAGGTGGAAGCATGGCGTACGCTGCTTCCGACACGCGAAAAAAGACCGCTTTCCTAGGTGCCCATGCGTATATCACTACCCAGTATAGGCCCTTCGGACTCATGTCGCACTCGGAGCTTACCTTTAGCAAAGTCGAGATTCAGCGACGTCACGGAAAATTAACCCTGCCAAGTACACGTGGTTGTTTGATCATCTTCCAGGATAATGTTAACAATTGGTCCCCTCAAGTCCGCCTCACAACTTTACAACCATCTTGAAAATACGAAAGATTATGTAAACCTCATGCCTATCCATCGTCATGAGGATCCGGCAAATGCCGTCGCAGGAGTGACTTTGCGCATACCATGGACCTGTCTGGCGGGTGATTGGCTGCGTTACTGAATACGTACAGTAGTCAGGGCGAAAACTCCGACGGGCCCTTTACGGTCGCTCGTCTTGATGAAGGATTTATCGGAAACATCAACGCGCTGATCAATGTTTCGACCAAGCCCGTATTTCTTCGAGTTCTGGAGCAAGCCCCACAAAGATCAGCACGCTTTACCCAGAGCGCGGTGAAAACGGGCTTCTTGGCAAAAAAATGTTTTAGTAGGGGTACGCGTGGTAGTAGAGCCGTATGTTGGCACCAAGAACGCGCACGTAATGCGAAAACGGGTCCAAAGATGTTGGGCTCCAAGTGCACAACCTGGGTTGTGCACATGTACATGGGATTTTTTATTCATGCTGCACGTGACCTGCGCAAAGCCTGGACGGCGTCCGAGATGTCAAGCTAACCAAATGACATCTACATGCACATTCAGGTATATCATGCATCTGAATAAACACCTCTAGCTCATTGCCAATGTCACTAGTTCACTAATATTCGCCAAGGTATCCGACTATAGTCTGAGCTGCCAAGTATATTATTGGCGCACGAAGCTTACAACCGCGTATAGCATTTCTACAATAGTAATGGCATTCAATAGTGCCAGTAAAGATATCTATTTACGAACCCCGGCGGAGAAAAAACGGGCAACTATTGTGAATTTTGTACTACCCTCCATAATCTGCCCTTCTTTAGCCTTCATTTTTCTCCTGGCTCGGTGCTGTTCCTGGGTGCATTGTTGGAGGTTCGATGTAGCAGTATCCGGGCTGGAAGTGGATCTTTTTGATCCAACTTATCCTCGTTATAGGCATAAAGGTGCTGCATCGGCTAATTGCGAATGACATGCTGGCCATAGTGTCCTGCTTGACCGGGTTGCGAAGAAACAAAGGAAAGATGAAGACGAAAACGTCTACAGACCTAACACGAGTAAGGGCTTGGAGGAACAGTTCTATTGGAGGGAAATCATGATAACCATGTTTTGACCCTACCAGATGCCCCTTTTTGAGCCCATCGTCTTGCTCCTCCCTCTGCAGATTCGCTGACGCCCCCATCTTCTCTTTCTTGGGAGTTACAGCTCGTCAGCCACAGGTGGTGCGCTTCATATATGGCCGAGGGCCTTTGTGCCATGAACTCGGTGTTCAAAATTCGTACTTGGTGCTCTTAGGGCAGGCAGTCCTGTTCTGCATTCCGGTTTATGTACCGTACTTGAAAAAACTGCAAATTCACGCGAAGGCCGAGTTTGCTAGCGACCGGCAAGTAGGCGCGAGGCGCGGGATGGTCAGGGGATAGAGATGCACGAAGCCCAGACATTGAGCGACCCGACGACTCGGGAAATAAGAGAATGCAAGAGTTTCTGGGCGTATTGGACGATTGGACAGGATGGATTCTTTCCGCCGCCGAACCATAGCGAACGACTATAGCTATGCTATAACTTCATAATCGCAAGTCCGCTTAATCTCCAGAGTTCATGGTACGTAACGTAAATATTCCAGTCAATATCACCCTCCCATGCACTCGTAGCGCAATCTGATGGAATACGCCGTGAAGCGGAGGACCGCCTATTAAAGGATAACTGCTTACATTTTGGCGACAAGAAAGTTCGAGGAAAGCCTAATCAGGTAGAGCATCCGTGAGATACAGCGGAGGGCGTTCCAGATGCGACTCTCTCGCTACGTAGTGGTGTTCTAGAGTCGCGAACCGTGGCGGGTTTCGCATCCATGCGTCGTGATGTCATGTGGGCGAGCCAAGATCCTTCACCCGCAGAGCCGCATACATCTATACCTCAACCGGACAGCTACGGCATGATGACCAACATCCAGACCACATCACAAATCCCACAGCCGACAGCAACGGCCTCATATCACTTCGTCTACGTCAAAATCTGTTGGTCGCCGAGATGGATCACAGCACGTCCATCTGTACGCCTTTGCATGCTTGTTCGCAGAAGAGTTTTTGAAGAATCTTCGAGCCGACACACTTGCCGCCGCACGCAAGACAAGAGTCCAAGCAATTGAAGCGTTCTTGGAAAGCGTCTTAGCGCTTGAACTTACGGGACCCTTAATCCACTGAACCCATTATTATTCTCTGCCGCGTGCAGATCTACAGATGTTTCGTCGTTCGAGAGGGTGTGTGCATGGATTAAGCAGTCTAGTTTCGATTTTTTGCTGCACACATGGAGCTTGTCGTCACATAGTCGGACCCACAAAGGCGTTGCCGATGAAGAGCACCACAATGCTGTCATACTAGGCCCCACTGCAACACAAACTCCATCACCTCTATCGTCGATGACATCTGCCAGACCGATCTCAACATCAAATTTTAGGCCAATGTCCTGTGCGCTGGGTTTTGTAATAATGGAGCCCCTTTGACCGGCACTCTGAGTGGAGGCAGATCCTCGACAACGGAATCTGTGGGCAAACGTCATACCGGAGGTGGAGGCCAGGTGTGGATTTTTGTTGGGTTCAAGAGGGCCTCAAAGTCTCAACCCGCATCCAGAGTCTCATCTCCAGCTTTCTCTCCCCAGACTATCTGAACATGGCGGAAAGCGATTCCAGGCACCCTTCGCTCACCCGAGCCGGTTCGCGGCAACTTTCCGAGAAAGATGGCACTGCAGAGCGCCGACCCAGCTTACCGGCCGATATGAGCGATGAAGAAAAGTCGCGCAACGACGTTGACATTCCCGTCGATCCACGAGGAGTACACCACCCGTCCATGGTACCCGATGCAGACGGGAAGCGCGAATTGAGGGAATGGGAATGCTGGGACAAGCTTGCATACACATGGCCCAAGTGGAAGAAGGCCATGTATCTGGCCTCCATCGCAGGCATTCAGATTAGTATGAATTTCAATACCAGCGTGTATCCGTCCGCCGTAAATCCCATATCGGAACATTTTGGCATCAGCACACAGGCAGCACGAGTTGGGCAGATGATATATCTCGTCTTCTACTCATTTGGTTGCGAACTGTGGGCTCCATGGAGCGAGGAATTTGGCAGATGGCCCATCCTACAGCTGAGCATGTTCCTCATCAACATTTGGGAGATTCCATGCTCGGTAGCCCCAAATTTTGGGACGATTGTAGTTTGCAGAGCTTTGGTATGTCTTCCTTCCGCCAATGCTAACGGTATGCGACACTAACTTTGTTCAGGGCGGCCTTTCTACAGCCGGAGGTAGTGTCACTCTCGGCCTCATCGCAGATATGTACGAGCCAGAGACTCAACACTGGCCCCTATGTTTTATTGTACTATCTTCAACAATCGGAACCAGCATTGGTGGTGTTATCGGTGGCCCGATTGAACGCTGTAAGTTTCACCTTCTGACTGCTATTCGAGTCAACGACTGACTTTTCGTGATTCAGTCCTTTCATGGAGATGGAACTTTTGGATTCAGTTGATATTCGGCGTTGTCGTCCAAGCTGTACATTTCTTCATGCCTGAGAGTCGAGCCACCATCCTCATCGACCGCGAAGCGAAGCGACGTCGTGAAACAGGCGAAGACCCCAACGTCTACGGACCGAACGAACTCAAGAAGCCTCGAATCTCGCTCAAGGAGGCAGGCAAGATCTGGCTCCGGCCTTTCGAGATGTTCGTCCGCGAACCTATCGTCTTGTTCCTATCACTTCTGTCAGGTTTCTCTGATGCGTTGATCTTCACTTTCCTGGAAGCCTTCAACGTCACCTTTCCCAACAACTTTGGCTTCGGTACCCTGGCCGTGGCATGGGCGTTCATCCCCATCAACGCCTCGTATTTCTTTACTTACTTTTTATACTGGCCATGGTTTTGGCGCGACGACCATCTACGTAAAAAGAACGGTCCCGATTGGATGTCGCCTGAGCGACGTCTCAAGCCTCTTCTTTTGCTAGCGCTTTTTGAGCCCATCGGTTTGTTTGGCTTTGCTTGGACTTGTAAGTTGGCCCCTCGTATCTGTACGCGCTTTGACTGACTCGGGCTAGGCATGGGTCCTCCACAGACACATTGGATAGCGCCAATGATCTTCTCCTTCCTCGTCGGTCTTGCCAACTTCGCAATCTATTACTCTTCGGTCGACTACATGATCGCTGCATACGGCCCATACTCAGCCTCGGCTACCGGTGGCAACGCTTTCGCTCGCGATTTTCTTGCAGGAATTTCCGCCATGTATGCTACACCCCTATACAACAACCTCGCCAGTTCAAGTCCTCAGAAGTCCGAATATGCGACCACGCTGCTAGCGTGTCTGTCCTGTCTGGTCGTGGTACCCATTTACGTCTTCTACTGGAAGGGACCTCAAATCAGGAAGGCCAGTAAGTTCGCCTCGATACTGGCGGAGGACAGAAAGGCGGAGGGTGTCAGGCGCCTCAGTAAAGCGGATAACCTTCCGGTGTGAGAGATTACACGGGGAATTGCGTCACACTTTAGAAGAGAAATGCGATTCGGTTCCGTAAGTACCCTGATGAAGGACTGCATTGGGCTTGTAATGATCTCAAGCCCACAGAGGATCAGTCGCGACATGGGTATATAATATATTCGTAAACGCATCGACAAAGTGTCGAATGCTTCATGAGACAAGCTGAAGGACTCTAGATACGAAAATTACTATAATTTTCTTACAAGCTTTCCTGGAGTGCTCAAGATACGGCTTCCTGGTCCAGAAACTTAAAGGATACACTGATTACTTTCGGTACACAAAACTTCACGTCCAAACTAGAAGAAATATACCATCCAAGCTCCTAACTCAACACCTTATCCCATCCAAACTCGTCCCCTATTCTCAAACCCAGGTAATCCAAATCATCCCAATCCCATAGAAAAACGCCCCTGCCACCAACCCAGCACCCAAACCTACCCTCGATGCCAAAGAACTCTTCCTCGACCCCTTCTTCCCAGTCTCATCAACGCTCTCCCCACCAAATCGCTCTAGATGATACCCATTTGACCCGGCAATCACGACATCGAAATCCCACTCCTTATACCCCCTATTAACAGCCCCTGCCTTAGGCAACTGGCTGCCCCAAATCGCGCACTTGATCAGCGTACGACTACTCGCCGTCTTGCACTCGGGCCCAAGACGAAGACTAGGCGAGCGTTCAAAGTAGATGTTGAACCCCTTGCACTGTTGTTCGAGGTCCGAGTCGTCAGACTCGGCCGTAGTAGAGTGAAGCCCCGGATTGGGTGAAGCAAGCTCGCTGCCGTAGGCGTTGCAGTGTGCGGCGCAGGCTTCGGGGGAGTAGGCTTCGAGCTCAAAGTGGCCGAGGTACTTGCGGCCGCTGTATGAGGCCTCGGCGAGGGAGAATGCGAGGACGTATTCTGTGGGGACTTGCGGGATGGGGGCGTGGGCGGCGAGGGAGTGGATGGTGTGGGAGTCGTAGAAGGCTCCGGGGGTGTCGGGGGTGGGGTGAGGGCCGTAGCCTGCTGGTTGGGGCGCGCAGTCGCCTTCGGAGTTGTGCTGGATGAGGTCTGTGGGTAGTCTGGGGTGGGCGGTTGTGGTTGTGACTATTGGTGTGGGCGTGCAGATTGAGGGTGGGATGGAGGCTGTGGGGAGGCTGAATGGTGTCGTTGAAGGGAGCATCGTGACTGCTGAGATGGCGAGGGCTGTGAAGTTGGACATTTTGATGGATAGATAGTGCGATGGATTTGGAAATAGAAGAGCGTGATGCTGGGGATTATTTATGGCAATGTGATATTCTCTCTGCTCCACTTTCGTTGTGCTACGGTAGCGATAGGGATGTACCAAGATAATTTAACCCCTTTATTACAACTTTCTTGGTCGTTAGTTGGAGCGTTTTGGGGTATATTACAACATCGCATGGGGCAAAAATGTCATGTGCATTGAAAACTTGGGTACTGAGAGGATATTCGTGTAAGCCGAACGTTGATAAATGGGGTTCAAGTGGCCATGCCCCCACTCCGCTCCGTGCCTCCTCATACGGTCTACCTGCAAAGCCACCTACGTCTCCATCTGCTCTGACCATTTAAGCGAGAAAGCTCTCCATGCGAGCTCACTAGCTCCTCTAGCTATCGTAAACTCAGGATAGGTAGGCCCGAACAACTCAATCTGAAAACCTGCACTCTTGACAGCTCTATCAACAGCTTCAGCTGCCGCTGACGTGGCGGATTCTCCAGTGAGCAGAACAGTGATGAGTTTCGGAGGATCCATGACTGTGTAGCACCTATGAAGCAGCATAATGACACACACTCGAAGCTGCCTTAGTCTCTTTTCGGAGTCTGGGGTCGAAGGATCTCCTGGACGAAAGAAGTAGGGGTATGTATAGACATCTGGATCCGCGAGATCGTAAGCCTCGCGCATTGATGCTAAGTGAAGAAGCACTGCAGTAGATGTGTACTCAATGAAGAGCGTTGGTCGTACAGGAAGGATCAATCCCTCCTTCCTGCACTGGGCTTCATCATTGTAAGATGTGCAGAGGCCCATGCCGTACCCAGCGTAAGCTGAAACGATACTTCGTGGCGGGTAAACATGGTTGCCTTTAAGCAGAGGAAGCGACAAGTGATTGCCGACATCCGAAATGTCTTCAGCGTACAAGCCGGGGAGTGCGGGATATGATATCACAACAGAAGCTACTGTTGCTGGAGAGTTACTCGTCGCGATATCGACCAGAGACCGGGTCAAAGTAGATAGCGTGCCGACGTCTGGAGATGCGGGAAGACAGACGAGCTTTCTAACGGATCGAAGCCATTGTCGTGATTGGTCATGCCACTGGTCTTCCATACTCTGGTAAGGTGGACTTTACTTAAACGTTAGTCTACGATCTGTGGAAAGGGCAGTATCGGGAGACTTGCGCAGGACGCGCCGAGGTTCTAGATGAAAGCCGAAACATCATATCTCGATATTCTTGGTCTCCATCTATTCGTGCAATGTCTCTGAACGAGCCATCATCAATTCGTACAGAGACAGTGCCGTAGCTTGCTGTCAAGGAGATACCGAGGACTCTAGATTCCGGATGCTGGTCCATATTGGAGCGAGCGGGACTGGAACGGTCAGAAAGAATGAAGAAGCAACATAGAAAGATCGCGCAAGATGCGATCAAGAGAAGCCTCGGTGATGGCATGGTGAGAGACGCGAGCCGACCATGGCTACGAGGAAGGTCGACAGCATGTTTTCGGATACTTGTTACGGGTATCGGATGCCTAGGAGGTGCTTCGCCACATCCTGTGCATTGTGCAATTTAGATGGGAGGCCTGGGGCGTACTGCGGATGGATGGCGCTAGTGCTAACGCAGTTAGCGAGGGGTCAGTACATATCGTACCTTCACTCCAACCTCGCGTTCATCCTGAAATTGCTCTCACCGGTTGAAGGTCTGAGAGCATCCCATCGGTATATTCGGCTATTAACCCTTGTAGTACATATTGGGAGAGCCTCTCGGCTTGTAATATCACGGGTTCAAGGAGTCATCTACGCCTAATCGCCCGTCTTGGCAATCCGACTGTCTTTCTGACATGGTACAAAAGCTATGATGATTTGTTATTCAAAAGGGATCGACAGATATGAATAGCTGATGGCTCAGGGCGTAAGCTAAGCGTCGCTGACTGCCAGCTAAGCCGGCCGCAATGACATTGTGGCGTGGTAAGGTACCATGTATGCTTATGCCATGACAAGATTAGGCCATCAGTGTGAGCATCATATGTTTGAAGCCATTTTTTTATCCTATGATGTTAAGAATTCGTATCCTCATGTCCATGTAATTCAGTCATTACAGTCTTATAGCCTACTCATCCCTACCATTTCTTTGCCTATATTCGTATTCTTCAGTTCTTCATGAGCATTAAGCTTACAAAGGAAAACTAGTGTTTCTACTGCTTTTAACAGAGCAATCTCAATACCTGCAGAGGTTGCAGTTGGTTTTGGTTCGATGACTGCAGTAGCGAGTGTCAATCCGCAATGGATGGAGTCCGCCACAAGATCAATTCTCAAGTCTTCGCCGAGGGCTTCACAGAAGCCAATAAAGCAATCTTCCAAAATGTACTACGCGCAAAGCTCTTCGTAACAGGGTATCCAGATTTCTAGAACGAGTAAACGGACTACTGCGACACAGTCAGCTTCAAGTTCAACTGTCCCAACAACAGCGTCCTGCCTTTGACCAAAGAGCACCGAAGAAAAATGAATGAACTTACCAGTCTATTCAACGAGAAGATAAAGTCTATCATCGATAAAGGACCCACACATCCCAATCTCTACGTCAACGTCAACGACAAATTCAACGACAATCGCTTCTGCGAACAAGACGTCCAGGAGCCAAGTTACCGCAACCCAAACATCTGGTTCCACCCCCTCGAATACAGCACAGGCGACACATCGATTCTTTACGACGGACGTGACAAGGTGCTATCCGGTGACTGTCAAACTCTCCTCAACAACTTCGGTGACCAAGGCGAAGTGGTCGCCTGCCTCATATCCAACGGCGTCCAAGCCGACAACACAGCACTCGACCTCAACACCGTGCCCAACAACTTTGGCGACGCTCCGGTAGCAGTGCAATATACTCTACCAGCTTGGCTGGCCCGCGTGTTCCACCTAAATATCAACGCTATGACGGCGTACCGCGATGCCATTGTGGAAGCTTATAAGGCATATTCTTCGCGTGATGTGGAGACTTCCTCTCTTCCTGTGTTTACGTTTCATCCAATTTCTACAATGACTAGTCAGGTCCCGGATGCGACTACTTCTGTGAGCGCGCCTGCTGAAGCGCCGTCTACCATGACTACTATGTCTGTTTGAGCGATGTATACGCGGTATGGTGGAGACAGTGTAGAGAATAGTGAGGAGTTGTACATGTGTATTAGCGCTAGTTGAAATTCTATACAACTCTATCTTGTGTGAATAAGGTTGCCAATCAAATCTCAAGTGCGCTGCATACCGGTACAAAAAAAACGCCAACGCCCAAACCGTCACCATACACCACTTCCCCACTTTCTACACATCTCACAATCCCCAATCCACTCGCCCTAACCCAGATCCAGAATTCCCTTACCCAGCTGATTTCTTCCTGCACAAACACGTCATCTCTACCTTATGTATGCCAAGTCCTTCAATCCGCGCCGCTCGTGATACTAGTACCACCATCGTACGACATCAGGCCTCTCGGCCGCCCCCGACCGATCACCCCACACACAAAACCAGGCAAGCCATCAGAACGCAGGTCTCGCCACCAGCTGCGTTTTTAGTCTTTGTATCTGGTGATTGCTTTGGAATGACGACGAATAACACGTTGTTGGATAAGAAAAATAATCGCGCTTGGGTGGGAAGTCTAGGTTAGGGTCTTTGGCGTAATGGTGTCAGGCGAGCGTGAGCATCGGTATTGTATCGCGGGTGGTAAGTATCGTGAGCAGAGGTCTTGTGCTTGTTATATAAGAATATACTATATTTTGTACTGTATTACCAGTTACACACAAACATCTCAACTACTACAACGACTGTACTGCACCAACACTCTTGTAAGCCAAGACATCCCAGCCCTCGATCAACGAGCAGAGCAAAAGGGTCAGCCCAACACACTCACATCAGAGACCTTGACACAAACCACAAGAAGCGTCTAATTCCTCACCTCCCACCAACCAAAAAAAAAACTCGAACAAAAAATGCCCGCAACACCTAAATCTTTCCTCCCGGCTTTCTCCGCCTTTCTAGGTATGTCACCCCTCACCCTTCCCCCAATCCCACCCTCCAACTAACAGATTCAATCGCAGCAATCGGTCTAACATACACGACCATTGTCGCCGCGAAAGAAGGCGCTACAATCGACTCTGCACGAGCACGGTGGCAGGCGCAACACGCAGCGGCGAGGAACGCGTTGTCTGGTGGTGTCGAGGGGGGTGTGAGACACTGAGAGATTTCTACTAGGAAAAGAAGAAGAAGAAGAAGAAGAAGAGGGAGAGGGAGGAGACACTGGCGTTGGGGAGAATGGCGAGGTAAACAACGAGCAGGAGGAGATGATTTGTTTTCTGTGTATATATTCGTGATAATAGTTATCAAGTCAAGGTTGTGAGGTCTATGGTAGAAGATGGTATCTCAGATATCCTTATCTCGGCTGGTTCAACTCAATCGTCGGTGTCTGTCTGTCTGTCTGTTTGTATGTCTATATCACTCGTCCACTTCCCATACCAACCCCTCACCTACCTACCCACTCAACCGGATACCAAGCCCGAATCCACACTCAGGCGACCCACGACGCGAAACCCCAATATCCAAACTCTACTCTTACACTTTCAACTGCCGACGTGAGATGTAATGATCAGTTCATGTGTTATTGATTTCTCGGCGCATAATCGTACGTAATGGAGCCAAGAGAAATAGAGAGGGTAATCGTAATCATAGCGAGTGAGTGTTAATGATAGCACGATATGATATGCCGAAGGGTAGAGGATGTGTAATTATCTCCGTACAGCATAGCTATACGCAGATCTTGATCTTGCCAGCCTTGCATACAAGCAAGCACAAGCAACAGTAGTAATAACAAGAACATCAACACATTAGATCACGATCATAGTCAAGTAAAAATAAAGCTTTCACAATATATTCTTCCACACTCTCTCTCGTCATCCTCAACCCGTCTCTACCTACGGCTATATGATCATCACCACCCCCCTCGCGCCATCCAGGACTAAAATCCGATGACTATATCTACAAGAAAATTTCCAGTAGCCAAACAACTCGCTCACTCGCTCCCTTCAACCAACAACCGAAAAAAACGCCAGCCTGAACATAGCAAAAGCATAGTAAGCTTTCAAAATGTTCCCCACCTTGATCCCGAAACCAGTGTGCCCCTTGTGAAAGATACGATGGAACAGAAATCAACGCAACGCACGCCTTGCCTCCCGATGGGCCCCCACCAAGTCTCTGTGCCTTGTTTGTGTGTGTGTGGGTGTGTTCAGGACCACAGGTAGACTTTGAAAAAATATGTCTATGCGGAACAAAGGAAATCGTACAGTCATGGTAGACGACAGTCTAGGAAATTGCTGCAACCGCATTCGCAGGCTATATAAAAGGGCTTTTGTTGCAAGCGCAGGACAGAAGTGTGTGTAGAAGAAAGATATAATCTTGACTGAACAACTATGAGTCGAGCATCGATGTGATGTTAGCCACCCTTTGCATGACGGTGTTCATGGCGGCAATCTTCCTTTGTAGACTGTCTGCTAGGCGCGCTTCATTGGCCTCATCGGAAATGACTAATGAGTAGTGTGCAAGAGCCTTGTCGGGGTTGGTAAAGATGTTCTCTTGGTCCTCAAGCGGGGCAGAGACGATGGCAGCGGTGGTGGTGGGAGCGGGCGAAGAGAAGTAGAGGTCATACTCCTCATCCTGCTCTTCGGTCTCCTCAACAACGGTGGCAACGGTTTGGCAGGACTGGGCAGGACGCTCAATGACGGGATAGTCAGCCTTGGCCTCAGCCGGGGCATCATCCTCTCCGTGGAAGAGGGCGCTGTATCCCTTGCCAGACATGGCCTCGATGTCGAGAGGATTGGCAGGGCCTTGAGGTAACTCGGTGACGGCAAAGGCTACGGGTTGCTGAAAGTTGAAGCCGTTGTTGACACCCCAGTTGCTGGCGTTGGCGTTGTTGTTGTTGATGTTGAGCATTGCAAAATCAATCTGGGGCTCAGGGACCATGGTCATGCCAACTTGGGTGTTCTCACCCTGTGCCATGCCGTTGAACTGCTGCTGAGGGAACTGAGCGGGGGCGGGGGCAGTAGCGGCGGGGACCGACGATGATGGCATCGATGTCATGGGCGCCTTGAGCTGGAGAGACTCGTCGCGCGAGAGTTCCTCAAGGAAGGGCGTGAAGGCCTGGTGTCGGAGTAGGCGCTCGATAAAGGCACGCGAACGGGCGTTCTCCTCCATGAGGAGACGATTCTGGGTGCGGAGCTCGTTGGCCTCGTTGACCTTCATGGCGACCTCACCTTCGAGCTGGCCAATGTATTCTAGATGAAGTTAGCAGTGTTTCTTGTTTAGGCAACGGCGGTGGTACTTACCCTTTCTCCTTGAGCGGAAGGCGCGGGCTGAGACCTTGTTGCGCAGCTGGCGGCGTTCCTTTGAGCTGAGCTTCTTTCCTTCTTCGGAAGCGAGCAGCCTCTCATCCTCATCCATGTCCTCCTCATCCTTCTTTGCGCGGATGATGTGGGGTAGAAGGCCTTGGTTGTTGTCCTGCATGGATGATGAGGCGTTCTGGCTGTCAGCGCGGATCTGTGCGACGACGCGCGTGATCATCTCTTCGGTGTGGGCGTCGCTGAGAGGGCTGGACGTCTTGCGACCGGCGTGGCTAGTGGACGCTACTCGGCTGCGTTGGTGTTGTTGGTGCTGTTGTTGGTGTTGTTGTTGTTGTTGCTGCTGCTGTTGTTGCTGCTGTTGCTGTTGGATAGCTTGCTGTTGCTTCTGGTGGGCTAGCTGCTGAGCGGCGACGCGCTGTTGTTGTTGCTGCTGTTGAGCTGCTGCCTTGGCGAGGGCAGCCTGCTGATGCATACCAGGCCAGACCCTGACGTTTGAGTTTGGCTGGTGCACCTCTTGTTGTGTGATGGCGCTAGGGTCAACAAAGTCGTCTTGCGAGGCCTCGCTGAAGACGAAGCTGTTCTGGCGGTAGTCGATTCCCATGTTCATGCCTACGTCCATGGGCATGCCGTTGCTCCAGGTGCCGTCCATGGTAGAGTCGCCGCCCATCATGGCGTACTCATCCAAACCAGTGGACGAGAAGGCAGCAAAACCCGGGTTGTACCCGGCGCTGAGACCGGCAATGGAGCCCGAGGGGAGGCCCGTCTGCTGCTTGAAGCGCTCGTACTCGTGGCTGGGCTTTGCGGGAGTCTGGAGGTCGTCGTCGATGTTTGTGCTAGTAGGGCTGGCAATGTTGGACACGGTACTCTGTTCTCTCTTGAGTGTGGTAGGTTGTGTGGGCGAGGGCATCTGTGCAAAGTCGAAGAACTCGTTGGGGTCGACGCATTGGTTGGGATGGCCGTTGAATGGCGCCATGGTCATCGCAGACTGGACTGCGGTAGCCATGTTGTTTGTTTGACTTGGTCAAGAGTGGCCGCCGGTTGTTTGGGGCAGTCTTTCGGCCGACTCGCGGATGTCTTGGGATGTTGTATCGCGGACAATGCGAGCCTGACAGGAGCGGTTAGGCGGGTGCAAAGTCGTCGTAAGCTTGTCTGTGATGCCGGGTGTGCCGGAAGTGTGGCTGTGCCGATATGTCCGGGACCTGTTGGGCGACAGGACTTGTTATCGGGAGGGACTTGGGATGATGATGGGCGGTATAGGGGGGGGATGTAGGGTCTTTGGCGCGTTGAAAGAAGACTATGGAGAGCATGAGAAGAGCGAGGGAGAATGAGGGAGCTCAGCGCCTTCTTCTGCGTGGGCCCACGCTCGGTCGGGGAGGCGTTTCACATGGAGGCGGAGTCGCCCCCTCTCGAAATAGAAGAAGCAGGTTAAACCCGGTTGGTCAGCCGTGGGGCGATCACTGCCCAGCCATGCTCGGCTTGCTGGCCAAGTCTGGCACTGCTGCAGCTCTCTCTCCCTCCCCCTGCCCATCTCGGCATCACTGCCCATTCTCCTTACGAGCACTCGTTACGAGCATGGTAGCTGGCTGTACAGTATGTACCGTAGCCACCGCATCGTGTTTCTTGTTGCGCATTACATACCAGACATAGACTCTACCGCATTATCCACTTGATGCAACCATCGGCGGGCTTTGACCAACCCCGAAAGCCGTGCGGGCCAATCACAGCCTGCCAGCCTGCACCACCACTGAGGCTGTGCTGTCGTGCACGCTAGGCTCCTTGTGGACACCACCACCATTCTGTATATTCGCTCATTCGTCCACCGGCACATTAAATGCTTTCTACTGTACATACCGTACTTGGATACCGTACATACGGCACAAATACAAGTCGACCCCGTAGTCAGCCCAATTCTAGCCTCAGCTTCGAGCGAGCGAGCGATTGCCATGTACAGCCCGTCCCGTCCGTCAGCACCACTGCCCAGACTGGCTCCAAACTGTATACCCGTGCTGTAGCCCGTACCAAACCAATCCCTCATCTCGCTCCTCCCCAATCGCGAGCCCGGCAAGCTGCGGCACTCGACACCACCAGCCCTGTCAGCATCACGAAAGCTTCATACTCCATCAGCCTAACAGATGCCACTGGCTCTGCCATGTCCCATGCCCCATTTGTGAAACCTTCGTCCTGGATCAACACTTCAAACCTGTCACTGCCTAGTCCCCGCCGGCACTTTCCAGCCAACGGGAGCTGCGAATCTACTTTCTGCACAAGCAGCATAACCAAACCCACCCACTGGGTACGACCCTGCTATCAGCTACTTACTAGTACATCTGCATTGAGCTCCCTTTCGGCAAACTCAATTGACACGATACCTGTTATTTCGCCAGCCCTATGTCAACAAGCACTGCACTGCGCCACAAAGTAACCACCGCTCACTGGGTACAAGTCTTACGCTTGGTGTAGTACATCAAAAGCCGCGTCACCCTCTTCTCCAACTGCACTTCCATTCCCCAGCCATGAGCCCCCCCAAGACTTGGAGAACAAAGATTGGCATCCATCACCGCATCGATTGCCCTCTGATAATGAGGGTAATACCTAACCGTCGGGCTTACATCGGCCCTCGCCCACAGCGCCATGCCTCCGAGCCCTCCACCCTGGGCCTGTCAGACACAGGCAAGCATTGGCAAGTGAGCGGGCAGGACAAGTAAACCGTCTCTTGACCTTCCTTGGCACAAATGCACTCATCCTCTCTCGCCTTCCTGATAAACCAAAATTCCTGTAGCCAAGAAAACAGCAACCTGGCGGTGAGGGGTAGTTACGAAGATAATAATAATTCATCGCCATCCCACAAACAGTAAAGAAGTTCACAACTACTATTTTTGGTTCAGGAACACGTCGCGCCACGTCAACAATCCAGACTTTGCTCATAATGTCAGTCAGGCAAAAGAGAAAAAAAAAAGAAGAAGAAGAGAAAAAGACCCCGTTCGCGCATGACATCATAGACCAAACCCTACCCCCAACCAACAAAAAGGCGTGTCATGCGATTTTCCAGCTGCCGTCCTGCTGGTCCCGCAACCGTCCGCCGGCTCCTTCCGCGTGATATTAACCCGAAGACGGTCCCCCTCAGTCACATGACATCAGCAGCCATTTGGTTCCCACATGCTTCCTAGATACCGGTACCAGTACCGGGTGCAGTAAGCCAACCCAACCCACTATTAATCTCTCAAAAGATTCGCCAACGAAATTTGAGAAACTCACCCGGACCAAAAACCATGAGCATGGTTGGAGGAAATGTGGGGAGGGGGGAAGGCCGTGTGCTAAACTTTCAATGTGCGCGCTAGCACACTCTGACCGAACATGTCACAAACTTGATGAGACAGGTAGGTATCCGTGGGAGCAGGTTGGCAGGCCAGGAAGGGAAGGCAAGAGTTTGAGGTGAACAGCCAATTAGACGGGAAAGTGACGATGACCCGTTTTGATAGGAAACCTATTCGGCCCGTCTAGGCGTTTTCCCTGAATCGCTGCATCGCCGCATCGTAGGTAGAGCAAATGGGCAAGAAGAAGGGAAAAAGGGGTCTGTGGGACCCGACCAACACACCAACCGCATCCTAATCCCAATGGTCTAGCCCATCTTGTGAGAAATTTGTCACGCATCAGCTTTCCAGAAGACGACAATCGCAGCAAGCCATTGATTGCAATCTGCGCACATGTGCATTTTTGTCGCGGTTACCGCCGTACGTACCTACAAGCTCAAATGTTTTGCAGTGTTGATAGAAAAAACTTCTACTACTTTGTACTGTATGTTATAGCATTTCACGTGTAAAAAATTCCCCGTCGTCGGTTTCACAGCCCTCTCCACGCAGTCGGTCGCTTGCAGTCGCGCAAGTCACAAACATGCTTGAAGCGTGCGTGGTCGCTGCACAAACTTGTTGAGAACGTGAGACGGCGCACGAAGCACAAAGCACAAGGCACACGAGACAGATTAATAGCCCTTTCGTTGTGCCCTGTGCCTATGCCTGTGTCTGTGTGTCTCGGGAGGGGGGTTTGTTCTTTTGTTGTTGCGCATGTGAGCTGCTGAGGGCAAGGGCGAGGCTGGGATAATTGTGTTTCTACTTGATGCAATTTTGCTATATTTTCTGTTTCTAGGGCTGGGTGAAGGGCGGTCCTGGTGAGGCTTTGTACACGTGATGGTGTTGTGTTGTGTTGTACATGGTATTATAACCATGATACCTAGTGTAAGTATACTGAAGCAGCAGCTTGGTATCAGACTTGTGCATATCCATGCCATGTCGACTCCACCACAACCATCACCGCCAACCAACCAGCCTAGAAACCTGCTGACTCGACCATCCGTTGGATTTACTTTTTCCCCTCACCTCACATTTGTACCACATCCACAGTTCTTGCTATCCCATCCTATCCCAACCTCCCATCTCCCATTGGACAAACACCCACAGCACACTCATCCAACGCATAAACGCACCCCTCCTCTATCCTAAACCCACAAGTACAGTACAGCCCCCCCACCCTTGCATCGCATACCGCACCACATACCGCACCACGCCTCATTCATACCACACACTCATACCCCCGATCTCGTACCCCGCGTTTACCGTCACACGACCATACATGCGCTGGAAAGCCTCGTTTTACTCAAATAGAGAATACTTGTAACCGTCATGATGGCGTGGCGAAACCCCCTCGTTGTGGATAGAGTGAGTACAACATCACTGAGTAACAAGGTAAAACATGCAGAGGCATGGATGAAGGAGGGGGGTTGGGAAACAGTAGAGCGGGGAGAGGGGCTAGGTAAGAGGTTTACTAGTAGTGAAAACAACGAGTGCGTTTTGAGATGAGGGTATGTGTATGTGGTTGATATGTACATTTATATTCGTAACGCTTTCTTTCTAATTTTACAGTAGTTACTCTCAAGTGATTGAAGATTTAGTACGGTCTTCCATCTCCGCTTCTTTCGCCGGGTCCGGCTTGTTGATCTACAGTCCCAGCATCGCGCCCCCATTCTGTAGTCGTAGTGTCACGACCGTGGTCAGCAACGGGTGGCTGCCGCTCATTCATCATATTTCCAGATCCACCTTGCTCGTAGTTCATCCCCTGTTCATGCTCCGGGCTCGTCATAAAGTCACCCATACGCTGATCTTCTTGCCCGAGTCCAAACTCCCTCACAATGGCCTTGAATGCTGCCTGGCCTCGGTCATCACCCATAATGCCGCCCTTGGCAACACCCTCGCCGCGCTCAACATCGCGGACAATAGCCTGCGCTCGCTCGTAATCGCCGTCTTGCATCAGAGCGCGCACAACGCCAATGAGTGCGTCCCACCCAGGTAGTCTACCGTCTCTAGACATGCGCGCAAGAACACTCATCATCTTGCCCACTTCATTGAATGCCGCGTAGCCTTCGATCAACCGATCAAACAAGATGCGATCCTTGGCTGCGTAGGGATTCGTGAAAAGGTGATGCACCAGAGCGTCAACTTCTGCTATCTTGGCTGGTTTCGATGTGAAGTAATAAGTGATGATGGAAGTATAGGCATGCGCCGAAGGGGTAAAGTTGCGAGTCGTCATATGCTCTATGACGGCACGAACGCCGCTGAAGTTGGAGTATCTTTTGAGAAGGCGATCAATTACCGTGGAATACATGTAGTGATTTGCCGGCATACCAGACGCTTCCAACTTGTCAAGAATCTCCAAAATCTTGTTTGTCTGCTCTTGTTCCGACAGGCCATCGAAGACGTTACTGTCAAAAGCAGCCGTGATGAGCATGTTGTGTGTAGCGGCGTCTCCCTCTAGCCCCTGTTTTTCCATTTGTGCGATGAGCAGAAAAGCAGTGCGCTTGTCTCCCACACCCAGGTACAGCTGGATCAGCGAATTATAGGTAATGGCATCCGGTACAATCTGAAAATTCGAGGACCAGCTTAGAATTTTTTGAACAAGTTCCAGACGTTTTTGATAGGTCATCGCAGGTGCAGGCAGCTGTACTAGGGCAGAAATGGCACCGTTAATAACCTCGACAGAAGGCTTTGCGCACGTGTTTCTCAACGGCTTCGGCTTCTTGACACCATTTTTGGTTTTGGGTGGATTGACGACATTTTCGGCTGCGAGCCAGCGTCTGCCCATTTCATCGAGCGCAGCAAGAGCTTGGGTGACTTGTCGAAATTTCACCAAGCCGTTGACGCGCGTCGTCCAGGCATAGTTATCTGGCTCATATCCTTTGTCGAGCATGCGTTTCCAGGTTGCATTGAAACCATCCAAGTCCCTTGCCTGTGCGCAGCCTTCGAGAAGAGCAACCCACGACATCATGTCTGGTCCAGCGCCATGTGCAACCATGTGGTTCCATACCTCGACCGAGCGACCAGGGTTGTAGAGTATCAGATACCCAGAAATGAAGCTGCTGTATATCATAGGGGGTATCGCAGTTTTGCCGTCCTTGGTATATACCTCTTCAACCTGTTTCCACAAACCATCCAATGCTGCAGGCGAGCTTGTAGTCTCAATTGCGCGTGCTATCCTCTTGAGATTGAACTCGAGCAAGTTGGTCTCCCTATCGTCCGTAGCTTGTGGGCCCATAGTTTCGCCCGATTTTCCAATGGCGGTCATTGCTTTCTTTGGCACCGTTACGACCGCTTGCTGGATCTGGGCTTGGACATCTTCTGCCAATTCTTCGAATCGTGCAGAACGAATGAATCTTTCATCTAACCTTGAGCCAGCAAGTAGCCTTTCGAGAAGACGCAGAAAAGGCGAGGCCTCCTGGCGTATCTTTTCATCCAAACCTTCCGCCACATCATACAAGTATGCAGCACAAAAAGCTAGTCTCGGGTTGATGGCGTACTTTGGCACACAGGTCTGCAGGCGCCCGCTAAAGAATGGAGTGTCATACAGTTCCGGGAGGGTTTCAATGGGTGTCAGCTGCCAACCAGAAGTAATGGAATTTAAAGGGTCCTCCATCGGCCCATTACATTGGAAGAAGAGTTTCCAAACGGAGAGCAGTTCATTGAGTAACGAAGGCAAATCTCTTTGAGGCGTCGGTGGGACTTGATACATGACCCGAATAACTTCGTATGTTAGATATTCCACGGTTGGCTCAGTCCAGTACTCAGGGCGAAGAAGACCAAGCTGTGCATATCTGAAGAGCACAGCGGTTGGCGTAGCTGTCATTTGTTTACCTGAAGCAAATTCTTTGGTGACTTTGCGAATGAGATGTTGAAAAACTCGGCCATGTTCCAATAAGTACACATCGCGCTGAGGTGGGTCGGTGAAGGCCTTGCAATCCCTTGCAGTGTAGGTCTCGTTGAACATTTTCCAGGCGTAATCTATGTTTCTAAACATGGTCATATTAATGCGTTCAGCATGACCCAAGACTCGTGGTGATGAGCGAGCTTTTGCCCCTTCTTGATGCGCTGCTTGGCCTTTGTCGCCAGTGTAGGCGGGGGTGATGTCTGTATCCTTAAGCATACCCGAATATCGGCTGCCTCGTACCGTAGAATTCCCCGTCGGTAAGTTCGATATTGCGCCATCTTGCTGATCCCAAACTGGTGTCTGCGCCTCCTCTTGTGCATGTTCAGCATCACCTTGTTGCTTTGGTGTTTTCAGCGAAACTATGGCTCGAGATTGCCATTGGGGGCGCGGGATAGCGCCAATGCGTCGTGAAAGGCGTATGCGGCATTGTCGACATACATATGCACTTAGCATAGTGCTTCGATATGTCTCGGAAAGCGCGATGTGTGAATACTGCTGGCTGGTCAACTATACGAACTTTGCAGCAATTGAGCGCAATCACTTCCGTACCTAAAGCAGCGAATCAAACATCCATTTGCGAAATTGCGTGAATGAGCGAGAGACGTGAGGCTCAACTGACAACTACCCAAGTACTTTGCTGGACGGCAAGAGCGCAGTCGTCAAAAGTTGTGCTGGTGGCTTGCGAAATCGCGCGGAATTACGCCGGCCAATGAAACGCCATGACGTCCACACGTCGCACGTGACTGCCAGCTTTCATCAGAACATTGATTGACTCGACTCGACCACTCGACCACTCACCGTGCTTGAACTGAGTGCGGAGAGCTTGGGAGCTTGCTATTCTACTATATGCTTGTAAATCGGGCCATTGCACAAAATCAAGATGACGACCTTGATACCGAGACAGTTTTACTCGCAGGAAGAGCTCGAGAAGCTTTATCCGAAGGAGCTTGAGCTGCAGCTAGTACAAATTGTAAGACCATCTGAATAGCCTTGTGTTGGACTACCGCTAATCGCCACAATAGCTCATGCGACACGGTTAGTTTCTCATTGGCGTGTTACGACCCAGTTACTGACACACATAAAGGCGAAAGAAGCCCTGTATCGCCCCGATTCCAGAATGCAAGTCTCAACTCCCTTCCATCTTATTTAACCCACTAACAATATCCACAGACTGGACTACCGCCTTGTATGCGCTCCAATGCAGCCATCATGATCAGCCACTAACCATCACAGACTGGCCCTACTGCAACTCTGCCCGCCAATTGACAAGCGTAATCCTGAACACCAAGGACTTTTCCAAATGGGACCAGCTCAAGTACCGACGCAGACTGGAAACCTTTGGCACTGACGATGGACCTGGTACTCTCGCCCCATCTTCCAATCACCGCAAATACTAACGATTCCCAGTCATCGCATCGGGCCCTATGGGCGAATTCGATGCCATATGCCAACCTGGAGAACTTACAGACAAGGGTCGAGAAACTACTCTAGCTCTTGGGGAACGCCTACGCCACCTCTATATTGACCAACTCAAGTTCATGCCGAAACTTATTTCAGATAGCGACATGATCTACCTGCGTGCAACCCCAATCCCACGTGCTCTGGAATCGGTTCAACAAGCGTTTTGGGGGTTCTACCCACCATCTGCACGTACAGCTGACTTTCCTCCTCCAACCATCATTACCAGGACACCTGCAGATGAAACACTTTTCCCCAATGACGCAAGCTGCAGGCGCTTCGCCCAACTCAGCCGTGCCTTTGCACAACGTGCAGCCGACAAGTGGAATGACACGGATGATATGCGTTATCTCACCAAGGTCCTTTCCAAATGGATGCCTGGCGAGCAAAAGGTAGCCGTTGACTCCCACCCAAGACTCTCGGGCATCATGGATACACTAAACGCCACCGATGCTCATGGCCCAGAGACCAAATTGCCAAAGGAGTTTTACGACCCCAAGGCACGCTCAATCATTGACAAGATTGCCGTCGAAGAGTGGTACCAGGGCTACAATGAGTCGTCTGAATACCGCATGCTAGGCATCGGCGGCCTGATGGGCGACATCACCTCACGGATGGTCGGCTGCGTCGAACACAACGGAAACTCTGGCATCGTCGAAGTCGGCGGTGTAGACGGAAAATTGGGTAAAGGCCGCGGCGGCGAAACCGACATCCGGTTTACCATGTCCGGATGTCACGATACGACTCTTGCCGGCATGCTGACCTCGCTGGGTGCTTTTGATGGCGAGAAATGGCCCCCTTTTACCTCCCATATTGCCGTTGAAATGTTCAGGAAGAGAAACAGCGGTAAAACCACACTACCCTCTCTACCAGAGCAAGATCCTGCCTCCAAGAGTCAGAGCTGGTGGTCTTCCCTCTTTGGTAGCACAAAGACGTCAAACTCCAGTCTCGCTCCTGAAGGCATAGCTCGCAAACCCATTACAGAGTTGTCGCCGGCTCAGCGTGAGAAACTCAACGATTACTACGTCCGCCTACGGTACAACGACAAGGTCATGCAGATTCCAGGATGCAAGGCTGAGGGAAAGCATCTACCTGGCGACACCACGTTTTGTACCCTCGACGCCTTCAAAGCTATTGTCGATAAATATACGCCTAAGAGCTGGAAGACGGCTTGCACTTCTAGACTTGACGCTCCCGCTTTTCCTGAGAAGCCTGAGCCTGCTGGGTTTGAGTAGAGTGGGTAAGCTTACAAGGGGTATACATGTCCAGCATCTTGCCCGTAGAAGTGGTCAGCTTGGACGTTGAATTATGGTCATCATTGTCCTCAGGTTCATATTCGCTGCCAACCTTTTACACACGTACATACACACACGAAGAAAGGGAGAAAGAGTCAATGTTGGTATATAAAACACATAGACGCACACATATACACAGAACGTATAGAATACACGCATACACTTTACCCACACTACGAATCTTCAGATAGTTGCAACACACGTGTCCAGCTTTCATCACTAAAACAACAATTCCTTTACGACGATCATTCATAAAAGATAACCAAATACCTTCAAATCCGTTCACTTTCAACTCGTCTACATGACCATGATAAATTTAGGATCCCTATCATCATCCTTACCCTCAAACTTCGCATACTTGCCCCTCGCCTTATCCCTATTAATCTTCCACACCCACGCCACATTCATCGCAACCCTATGGAGCCAGTTAGTGCTCTATTATCCATGTGATAGTACCAACAAGGGAAGAAGGAGTGTAAGGGGTGAGGAGAGTTTAGGAGAGGAAAATAAACTTACAAAACCCAAGCCGCACAAAGCAAGCCCAGAATAGTCCTATGACTCCGATGAAAGTTGTCCTTCTTCTCGCTCTTCTTGTAGATGAAGCTCGCTACAAAGCCACCCGCATTGGCAATCGCAAGCTGCAACGCAGACGTAGTAGCGCGCTTGTAGTGGCCAGCGCTATTATTACTATTCCAGGACAAAATACACGGCACAGTGGCGTACATGCCCGTTGCCATGAGGAACGTCATTCCGTACTGAACTTTGGGGTTGGCAGAATGGCTAATGACGCCGTACCCGATTATAGCAACGGGGAGCGTACACAGCATGACGGGTCCACGGAGGGCGAGGCGATCAGACAGTAGGGCAACGATGACAGTGAAGACGGAGGCGACGGCATACGGAATAACGGTCCAGAGTTGAGCCTTGTTTGGATCTTTGGCGAAACCGTTGTTCACGATTGTGGGGAGGAAGAGGCCGAAGGAGTATAGGCCAGATAGAATGGCGAAGTAGGCAGAGGCTGTGAGCCAGACTTGGAGATTGAAGATTCCGCGTTTGATCTCGGACCAGGCGAAGCGCTCGTGGGTGGCGGAGGTGCCGAGCCGGAGCCGGGCTTGTTCTTTTTCTATGGGGGAGAGGAAACGTGCGGATTCGATGGAGTTTGGGAGAAAGAAGGCAGAGCAGACGCCGACGACGACGGTGATTATTCCTTCTATAATGAAAATCCAGCGCCATCCTTCGAGTCCTCCGGCGGGGCCGATGGCGTTGAGGCCGCGGGCGAGGAGGCCACCGAAGGCGCCGGAGAGAGAGGCGGCCGTGTAGAAGATACCGATGCGGAGGGCAAGTTCTTGTCTGCGGTAGAAGTGGGAGAGGTACAGGACCTAGGGAACAAAGTATTAGAAAGAATGCTTGGGTATGTGGATGTGGATGAAATTATGGTTGGGTGGATACATACCATTCCCGGCAACAGCCCACCTTCAGCTACACCCAGCAGCGCGCGAACAGTAACAAACTCGGCGAAATTCCGGACAAAACCCAGACACATTGTCAAAACACCCCAGACAGCTGTCAGGAGCGGTAGCCAGACCTTTGGCGACACTTTCTTGAGTACCAGATTCGATGGGAGTTCACTACATAATTTCGTCAGTACGTCATCCAACCAACATGGACGTGTTATTCAACTAACCTCGCAATATACGTAGCGTAAAACACGCAAAGTCCAATAGAATACTGGTGATCATTGATATTGATATCCTTCTCCAGACCCAAAATCTTCGCATTACCGACGTTGGTGCGGTCGATAAAGGAGCAGAGAAAGAGTAGCGCAAGGACGGGTAGGATACTGTAATCGCCACTGTCAGCTCCTCAACCCAACAAGAGCCAAACGGAAGAAGAACATACTGGCAATCCATCTTGTACAACAACCCCTTTACCAGGCGACTGTCTTCTGTAAATCCCGCCTCTAATTGCTCGCTACCGCCGCTCGCCCGCTCAAGCTTCTCATCTTGGTGCATTTTCTCCTGCGCAAAACTCATAGTGGTCGTCGTCGTTGGCCGTCGTTGTGACGCAAACCAGCCAGCCTTCTCTTTCGTCGATGTTGTGGTCAAGGAATCCCCAAGCAAAAAAAAACGTCCAGGTAACCAGCCAGCTATGTACACCGCCAAACAAACAGGCCGCAGGAACCCGGTAAGCAGTACGGGTAAGAAACGCGTACGCGTCAGACTGACAGTCTGACTGAGCACTCCAGATTCACCAAGGGATACCAAGGAAAACAGTTGAACAAGAGACAGTCAAAGCGTAGATTCTTACGCTCACATTGGGCACACACACACACATTCCTTCTTCCCACCTATATACCCCCTCCCCAAAAAAAACCGCCGCCAACCGAGCATGTCCGCACCACCTTCCCAACTCTCCACTCCAGACGCTAGAGAGAAACCCCCCACCACTACTACTATCACTACAGTACAAGCTACCGGTAAATACGACTCGCACGACCACCAGGCCCGCCACCAAATTAACCCCCCTCCCTTCTCATCTTTCTTCCGACTCTCCCGACCCCATGGGGCCCATCGCACGGTCCCCCCTTTCTCCTAGCCTAATTGGCCGGCACCGGGGACCTAGTTCTGAGCTGAACGGTTGCAGCGGCGCCGACTTGCCGGATGCATGCTAGAAGCTGCATGCTCTGTACGCACGAGCTGCGTAGCCAAGGCAGATCGGCCGGTGCTTGACGTGAGTGAGCCTTTGGCTGGTTGGCAGGGGGGGCGGGGGCGCGGTAGGCAGAGTTGGATTGAGATGAGATGAGATACGGACGTTGTTTTGGCGCCGATGGTTAAAACATCCAACGACTTTCACTGGGATTTGAAGACGGGACGGACGGCATAGGGCGGGAGGAGGTGTGGATTCACGGCCTGGCTTATCTACCCAAGTACGTGTGACTATGCGAGGGTGGGAGGGGTAGGTACTTCCTAGGTAAGGGGTGGTGGTGGAATCCGGTGTTGAGCTGCGAGGACGGACGGACAGACAGACGGGCGTGGTACATGAGGCTGGGGGAAAAAAGATACACTCAACTGAGCTGGAAACAATGAATCAAATGACGACCAAGCCAAGCTTTTCTCATACCACCGAAGCTCCAGGCGAAGCCTTTGCGAAGCCTTTTTGCCCCATCCACTCACCCCCCCAAACCCACATTTCCCTTCCCTTGGCCAGCATGGATAAACCCACAACAACCCACTTTTCACGTGTTCACATAATTGTGCGTCAAAAGCTTCTCCAAGCTGCATGTTTTGGAGGAGGACGCTTGTCGCTTGGTTTTCTTTGTTTCTTTTTTCCTTTTTTTTACTTGTCTTTATCGATCGGCATGTTCTAATCGTAATAGTGATGTCGTTACATCCACTCTTCTCGCTCTCTTGCGCTTGCGAACATGTGCGTACCGGTACAGTAGCGCAGACCCGTCACCCCGGGACATTTGAAATTAAGTTTCACGGTCACGGTGACAGCTTCTAGATGAAGCAAAGTAGACGACGCAATGCGGCGATAAGGGCATGCAGGATGATGCTTGCTGGCTGGCTGGTGTGTGTAGCCGGGCGCTCTGGCCTGATGTTTGTGCACCATCACGACGACGCGGTAACTGGCGTTGGCGTTATCTGCACCGGTCGGTGGATACACCACAAGTGTCAAGCGCAATGCAGATTAAGCAGGATAGCGAAACTTTCCATGGTATATAGCTACAAATACGCCAAGTCTAACTGCACATCTCACTCCATGGTCTTGAGATCCGGTGCTACTTCAAAAGTAGCATCGGTCTTTGCTTTGACATCCTCTACGCTGACGCCAGGTGCGATTTCGCTAAGTGTCAGAGTACCGCGCTTCCTGTTTACCTCGAATACACACATGTCTGTGATGATTGTGCTCACGCAATTGGCTCCTGTCAGTGGTAGCTTGCACTCTTGTACGATCTTGCTTGATCCATCCTTTGCAACATGCTCTGTTGCTACAACCACCTTTGTTGCATCTGGGTTGCTGACCAGGTCCATGGCACCACCCATGCCCTTGAACACCTTTCCGGGTACCATGTAGTTTGCCAGATCACCCGATGCGCTTACTTGTAGGGCACCGAGGATGGAGACGTCGACGTGGCCGCCACGAATCATGCCAAAGGACTCTGCGCTGTCAAAGGTGGAGGCGCCGGGGAGGAGTGTGACGGTTTCCTTGCCGGCGTTGATAATGTCTGGGTCGACCTCGTCTTCGGTTGGGTAGGGGCCCATGCCTAGAATGCCGTTCTCGCTCTGTAGCCACACCTTGACACCATCGGGCACAAACGACGCAGCAGCTGTGGGGATACCGACACCCAAATTGACATAGTAACCCTGCTTGAGCTCCTTTGCTGCGCGACGGGCGATCCGATCGCGACGTTCTGTGGCTTCATTCTTCGAAGACGTATCTTTTGATGCCGCTGGGTCCCGAAGCTTCTTGGTTTCAATATGCTTGGGGGCTGTGGAGGGAACGATACGGTCGACAAAGATACCAGGAAGATCGATGTCGTTTGCGTCAAAGGTACCGATTGGGACGATTTCTTCAGCTTCGACGATTGTAAGACGCGCGGCTTTGGCCATTATGGGACCGAAGGCTTTAGTGGTGTACCTATCCATGCGGTTAGCAGCTACTTATAAGCATGGAATATCCGCCTACCTGAATACGCAGTTACCAGCTTCATCAGCCTTGTGCGCCCGAATGATTGCAACATCCCCAGTCAAGGCAGTCTCCATGAGGAATTTCTTGCCATTGAACTCTCTAACCTCCCTCTTCTGGCCAAAACCAATGGCTTTGCCCTCTTTGTCAAACTTTGCAGGAATCTCTCCATCCTGTAGCAGTGTATTGACGGCTGTCGGTGTGTAGAATGCTGGGATGCCCGCACCACCAGCTCGTATCCTCTCGGCAAGCGTACCCTGCGGACACAGCTCGATTTCTATGCCACCACTCAAGTATTGCTTCTCCAGCGCTTTGTTATTTCCAAGGAAGCTTATAATGAGCTTCGACACTTGCCCACTTTTCGTGAGTAGCGCCAATCCTCCCTTGTGCTCAATACCAGCATTGTTCGAGACAGCAGTCAAAGAATGTAACGATTGAGGGCCACGTTTCTGCATGGCTCCAATGAGCGTATCCGCCACTCCGCATAACCCAAAACCAGCGCTCAGGACTGTGGAACCCGATTGTACATCTGCGACTGCTTCATCTGCGTCTTTGAAGAGCTTTGATTTGGAGCGATCGATCGTCGGCGCGCTTCTACTGATGCTTCGCAATTGGCCTGTGAGCTGCCATCGCGGTGGTAGAGCTCGCGCGGCTCGTAGTTGTGCTGGAATTGGGCGTCGGGAACATAACCGTGAAGGGAGAGCTGCGAGCAGCCGGTATGACGAAGGTAGAGAGTCCATTGTGAGGCAGGGGGAGCAAGCCAGCAAGTTCAGCCCATATAAAGTGCTAAGGAAGTTGAACAAGCACCGACGTGTTGATACTCGGGCTGAGGTTGCGCCGTCGAATGCCGAACAAAATCCATCGAGCGCATGCGACAACTGCGCATAGCTCTAACGTCATGCATCTTGCGAGTGTCGGCGTCAATTCAACTGCCGATGGTCGAGTGACCTGGAGCTTCGAAGCGGGGTCCTTCTCCCCTGGACATGCCGAGCGAGTGCCGACGCGCCACCTCAAGATCACAAGTTCCGTCTGTTCCGTCTCGTCAGGTGGACCTTGAGAACACTCGTCGCGGTCGTGCGTAATAGCTAGTTTGCCGGCAAGGAAGCGTTGCTAATTAAGCCTATGTGATATGGCTAGTATTGTGGTTCCTTGAAAGACCTGCTAGGAATGGGCCGACTTACGGATAGTTGAAGTCTGGCAGACTCATCCAATCTGTCCATAGTGGATTCCTATCACTCCACGGTAGGTCAAGCAATGCTGCAGAAAAGAGATCTGAATTAGTTACTGTCTCATTGACCTCGTTGTAAGACATGGCCGAGAAATCAAGCGTGTCCGACCAGTAGCCGGTGACGGAATTTGACCCTGGGTTGTGGTTGTTCGGCGAAGCACCATCCACATGTGACGGGGATAGGAGGGCTGGTATTGCCATTGATAGTGCAGGGCTATGCTGGGGTACTGGAGGCTTTATGTCGATTTCCGGTGCTTGTTTGACAAGTACGCGCAAGAATCTGCCGTAGACGACTGACGCGCCATTTCGATGGCTAGGTTTACTACCGATTCGCTCCAAGACCGTTGCCGTGTCTTCGATAAGATGTCGCACACTTGGGGCGAGGCTCTTTTTATTACCGCTTGCCTCGGGTACAGGTGCACTTAGGGCGAGTGCTACACTCGCAGCAAAGCAGATCATCGTGACCGTGTTATTTGGCATGGACTTCAAACGTGACTCGCCCTGGATGGCGGCGCGCATCACGTTGAGTGCAGAAGATAGTGCAGACTTGCGGAATGAGCGCTTGACTTCTGGAGGCGCGCTCGGATGGTTCAAGAGCATCGAGTATGTTGAGAGTCGCGTGTGCGTGACAAGAATCTCAACGTAGGGAGGCAAGGTTTTACTTTCCGGGTCACTGATGACCGAAGGCCACGCTCGAGACCAGTTGTCGAAAAAGTCTTCAATGGATCTGTCAATCTCTTGCGCAATCTTGGGGCCTCCTTCGTCTGGGCGGTAATTGTCACAACGGGTGCGCACTTCAGCAAAAAGTTCGTCGAGATCGCGGCGCAAGACGGCCATGGATACCAGCGAACCATCTTGGGCGTCGGCGTAGTGGTGATAATGCCATTTGTCGCTGTACATGATTAGACAGGTCTTGGGGACGCAGTAGCTGCGGCCGCGCGCCAGGCATACACCTCGCTCTAGAACGAACAATGCGATCCAGACTCTTTCTCTGCGACGAAGAAGCCGCTGCCCCCATTCTGAAGTCGGGTCAATGTCTTCAAACCCGTCCATGGCCAGTGCATTTCGCGCGTCGAGGCACTCAGCTTTAGGAATTTTCCGGACAAATTCCTGTTCAAACGAGGTGGATGGCGTAATCACCTTGTCCAACATAAGATCCAGCGCAATGGACAGAGCTGTAGCTAAGTAATGGCTCGTGTCATCGTCACTTGCATGCGAGCCTGGAGGCATCCAGGGTATACTGACCATGAATGCGAGCACAATCTCGACAGATCTGTGCTTACGGACAATTACCTGCTCGGCCAGAAATCTGCGATGCAGGAGTAGTCTTTTAGCTAGCGCAGAGGTCTCTGGCAAGAAGATGGCGGTCATTGCGAGTAACGTAGTGAACAGAAAAGCCGAACGGTTCCGAACAAACGACAAAGTATGGACCAAAGGATCAAGACCCCATCGCGTATGAGCCAATTTCTTGTGGAAACTTTAATTTGTGAGTTTCTGCCGGCATTTTAATCAGGTGACTCACTATTGAAGAAGCATGTCGGCTTCATCTTTCGTTACCAGGCCAACATCTATCGGATCAAGACCTGGGCCCTGGTCCAAGTGGGCTTTTGTAGGCAAGAAGAAGTGATGCACATCAAGGTAAGCACTCTGTTCGCTGCCATTGAATTTGCCGCCCGGGCTTGAAATGCTCGGGTCATATGATTGTGGCGTAGCAATACGTAGGTCAGATGCACGAGCGAGAAGTTGAAGCGGATTTTCAACATCCTCGACAGCAAGCTGATCATCGCTAGAAGTGCTAGCGATATCTTTTGCTGATACATGCGCATGCGCATCTGATGCGGGCGATGTTTCTGCTTCTCGACTTGACCCCTCATCTCTTTGCGCCTCATTCAAGAGCTGCTGCAATTGCTGCAGCGTGCTTTGACTGGTGAATGCATCTGACTTGCGCTTCTTAATGGCTTCTTCGACTTGGTAAATCGCCTTCTCCAACCCTGAGCGTTTGCTGGACGCTGTTAGCTCTGCAGATATACGAGAAAGCAGGACTTACTTCTTTACGCCCTTCTGCCGGCCAATATGGAATTCCGGAATTACACATTCCAGCTTCTGCAGCGAACATCGCTCACACACGGGCGCGCCTTCCTCACGACGGCATTTGATCTTGCTCTTTCGGCAGTTAAGACATGCCGCTTGCTTGACATTCATGCCTCTGGGAGATTTTGTGGTTGTAAAGTTTATGTGATGATTGCACAAAATAGATTGGGAGTCTCCAGCATCATGTGGCTGGTCGTTGGATGTAGTCCGGGACGTCCGCTAGTCCAGCTCGGCTATCATGTCTCCACTGAACCAAGGAGGGAATCTAGGGACGAATCAGGGGACTACAAGGGCAAATCCATACGAAGTTGGAGCTAAATGTATTGAAAAGGTCTTGGGTGTTGGTGAAGCTGATCTAACAGACATCTGGAAGGTCATGCCACCGAGCCGGTTCGGCGCTAGTGTGGACCCTGATCTCGAGCGTCAACCTCCGCAGCACCCTCGGTTGACACACGTCTTTGAGATTGTACATTGACAGCCAACCTTTATTATCTACAGTCTATATGGCATGGAATCTCAACTTGTACCTCGCAAGGTGTTCAGCATAACGAAAAAGAGTTGTACAAAAAGAGATCAAGTCTATTCTGGCCAGGTGAAGCGAAGACGCCGCGGGCGCCAATGGAAGCAAATACGGGTGTATATTACCCCGCAATATGCCCGTCTATAGTTTACTGTCGTTCTGCTTCAGCCGCACAAGTCCCTGTGCATGTCAGTGAAATCATCTTTGGCACATGGATGAAGATGCTTACCTCTTGGACACAGCTCGCTATGAGTGTCCCATCCTGCGTGTACATTCTTTGAAATACAAGACCACGACCATCACCTGCCCAAGGCGTCTCCATTTCAGTGAAGATCCATTCATCTGCCCTGAAGCTACGAGGGTTATGGAAGTAGATTGTATGATCGAGGCTGACCATCATGCCGATCTCTGGCATCGGATTAGGTGCAACATGGGCAATGTCCTCGCCGTTCTTCAAACGTCGAATGCGTTCCATGTCGGCATCGTCGAATTCCTGGCGCTTCAGCTCGGCGTCATCCATCTCCAACAGCTTCTTGAGAAGGTCCTCGTCGATGCTCGACTTTGCCTTGTTCTTGCGTTCGGTCGAGTAGCGCCATAGCTTGTGGGTGCGTGCGACGGTGCCGATGAAGTAGCTGTCACTCATGTAGGCGATTGCGCTGAGGTGGGCTTCGTGGCCACCGGCGGGGGAGATGCGACCGCGTGCACGCATCCATTGGCGGCATTTCTTGGTGTGGGGCTTATCCGAGTCGTCTGGTCAAGGTCAAATTGAGAAGGAGTGAGATTGACATGTGAAGATACTTACCGTTTTCAATTGGCAACCTCTGGCTTTGGAAAGGAGTAAGATCGCTGGAGTAGCCTTCTTGGTCGTCAAGGTCCTCGATGGGTCCCGGCACGTTGGGCATTGGGTAAGCATGCTCGACCTTTCTCGCTCCTCCACTGTTCTGTTTCACAAAACTCATAGTCGTGGTAAATATAACCCTGCCGCGTTGGCGCGCCTGTACGGTCCTGGTCGCGTACGACTTTCCTGACCTCACCCTCTCTACGTGGTATATGATGGGAATCTCTGCATTTCCAGCAAGCACAAAGTAGCAGTGCATCGAGTGTACGGTAAAGTCTGGGTCGACCGTCTTTTGCGCCGCACTCAGCGTCTGCGCAATAGCGGCGCCTCCGAAGATTCCACGCGCACCCGGCGGATGCCATAGTGGGCGCGTATTGGTGAAGAGGTTTGGGTCGATGTCGGAAAGTGAAGTCAGTTCCAAGACGCTCTCCATGTCAGATTGCGTAGGATCGGCGGGCGGGGGTCTGATGAGCGTGGCCATGATGCTAGAGTATGTGTTGTCGAGAATGAACGTGAATGTGTACAGATGGGCCGAGAGATCAGGTACATATGAGAGTTTGAACAGTCTTCACCCTCGGACGCGTTCCGGCGCATGATGCTTGCATCCCGAGCCGAGGCACATTGCTTGTCAAAGCCCACATGGTCAGGCACAACGACCATCTGCTGACTAACGCAGACGCAGCCGCCGGCCGTCCATGGGACCAGCAAGGAGGTGGAGGGGGACAATACCGGTGCCGGTTACAGAGACATGGCGCCAAGCGAGAAAGCGGCTCCTCTGGGGTAAAAAACGTCATACTGCCGGCTGCTCAAGCTGATTGCCTGCGCGTACCTGACAGTCTGACCTGCCTGAAGCCAATGTACACTTCCGCTCATTCATTGGCTATCCTCGACGCGCGCATTTGCCTGGATGAAAGGCGACGACATTGACTGTACAGTAGAGACGGCGTATCTTGTCAAGCTTGACATGTCGCCGACGGCCACGACATAGTGAAGTCTGTCCAGTCTTTCCAGTCTAGCCTACACCACGTCTGCTCCGTCCGACTGCACCGGCACCTCCGCCGCGGAACGACACCATGGCCGATACGAACCCTGAGTTGCAGGCGAAGCTGCAAGAGTTGGACCACGAGCTCGAGGAGGGCGACATTACACAAAAAGGGTCGGTACCCGTTCCTTCGCACACCCCGTCCGCTGTCACTGTCGCTGTTGCTGTCATTGTCGCTATTGCCGTCGCATAACATACGCCCACGTGCGCTAACGAGTAGCACAGTTACGAAAAACGGCGAACCGTCTTACTTTCGCAGTATTTGGGTCCCTCCTTCTCGGCCCAACTACAGAGCGACTTGCGCCAGCAGAGCCCAGTCCAAAGCCATGGTTCCGGCTCCCGCACCGCATCGCTCGCCGCCCTCTCTGGCCCTGGCCAACACCCACCCCAACCGCCACAGATCGAACTCCCGCGGCCAGAATCCCACCATGAGCCTTCACCGGGGACATCAATGCACTATGCGAGCTCGTCGACGAGCACCGCCGGCACCTCGCAGTACATGGCATATCCGCCCAGTCAGGTGGGGCGCTTTCAGGAGAAGCAGTTGGGCCTGAGGACCCCGTCCCTGCAGCGCAATGCCTCTCAGTTGTCCCAGGGCAGCGAGACCTTCATACCGCGACCACAGACTCCCGAGTACAATTACTCGCGCGAGCCCACAATCATGGGCAACTACGCTTTCAATCCGGATACCCAGCAGGGCGGCTTCGATGGCACATATGGCTCCCCAGGCGAGGCCAGTAGGAGGAGCACAATGTTGGATGTAAACCAAGGCTACTTTTCAGACTTCACTGGCCAGCAGATGCAGGACCACCGCGACTCGTACGGTGGCCCAAATCGCTACTCGTCTGGCGATGCCTTCTCCCCGACTGCCGCGATACCGCCCCCCATGATGCATCCGAGTGACCTCCCCGGTGGTGCTGCTGAGACCATGATGCCTCTAGAGCCGCGCGACCTCCCCTTTGACGTATACGACCCACACAACCACAATGTCAAAATGTCAAAATTTGACAACATCGGAGCCGTCCTACGCCATCGCGGTCGCACACAGCCAAGATCTACTGCTTTCTGGGTGCTCGACTCCAAAGGCAAGGAGACGGCATCCATTACTTGGGAGAAGGTGGCGAGTCGAGCCGAAAAGGTCGCAAAAGTCATCAGAGACAAGAGCAATCTATACCGCGGCGATCGCGTGGCACTTGTGTATAGGGACACGGAGATTATCGAGTTCGTCGTAGCGCTAATGGGTTGCTTCATCGCGGGCGTTGTGGCCGTACCCATCAATAGCGTTGACGACTACCAGAAGCTCATTCTCCTCTTGACCACTACCCAAGCACATCTCGCCTTGACTACCGATAACAACCTCAAAGCCTTCCATCGTGACATTAGTCAGAACCGACTCAAGTGGCCTAGTGGAGTCGAATGGTGGAAGACGAACGAGTTTGGCAGCTACCACCCCAAGAAGCAAGACGATACTCCCGCTCTACAAGTGCCCGAGGTGGCTTATATCGAGTTTTCGCGCGCACCCACCGGCGACTTGCGTGGTGTTGTTCTCAGTCATCGCACCATCATGCATCAGATGGCGTGCATTAGTGCCATGATTACCACGATACCATCTAACACCCAGAGTCAAGACACTTTCAGCAGTAACCTGCGCGACGCTCAGGGCAAGTTTGTTGCGCCTGCACAAACGAGAACACCGACCGAGGTGATCCTTTCCTACCTCGACCCGCGTGAGAGCGCCGGTCTTATCCTGAGTATTCTGTTCGCCGTCTACGGTGGGCACACTACTGTGTGGCTCGAGACAGCAACCATGGAGACTCCGGGTCTATATGCACACCTCATCACCAAGTACAAGTCCAATATATTGATTGCCGACTACCCGGGCCTCAAGCGCGCTGCGTACAACTACCAACAGGATCCCATGGCTACCAGAAACTTCAAGAAGAATACGGAACCCAACTTTGCCACGGTCAAGATATGCTTGATAGATACACTCACGGTCGACTGCGAGTTTCACGAAATTTTGGGAGATCGATATTTCCGACCGCTCAGGAACCCCAGAGCACGAGAGTTGATTGCGCCAATGCTGTGTCTCCCCGAACACGGTGGCATGATCATCTCGGTGCGTGATTGGTTAGGTGGTGAAGAACGCATGGGATGCCCGTTGAGCATAGCACTGCAGGAATCTGACGACGAAGATGAGGCCGAAGATAAAGGTGCAGCGGCCAATGGTTACTCTAGTCTTATCGGTGGCGGTACAACAAGCAACACCAAAGAGAAGAAGAAGAAGGGTCCAACAGAGTTGACCGAGATATTGCTAGATAAGGAAGCGCTCAAGATGAACGATGTTGTGGTCCTTGCAATAGGAGAAGAGGCCAGTAAACGTGCGAATGAGCCTGGCACAATGCGAGTTGGCGCTTTTGGATACCCAATACCAGATGCGACGCTAGCCGTCGTAGATCCAGAGACGAATCTCTTGTGTTCACCCTACTCGATAGGAGAGATTTGGGTAGACTCACCTTCATTGTCTGGTGGTTTCTGGCAATTGCAGAAGCACACTGAAACTATATTTCACGCCCGCCCATACCGCTTTGTGGAGGGCAGTCCTACCCCGCAGTTGCTTGAGCTTGAGTTTCTCCGGACAGGCTTACTCGGATTCGTCGTAGAGGGCAAGGTCTTTATCCTTGGTCTCTATGAAGATCGCATCAGGCAGCGCGTTGAATGGGTAGAACATGGTCAGCTGGAAGCTGAACACAGATACTTCTTCGTGCAGCACCTCGTCACCAGTATCATGAAGGCTGTTCCCAAGATCTACGACTGGTAAGTCTTCTCATGTTTTAGATGAGCGTTCTAACACTATGCAGCTCATCTTTCGACTCGTACGTCAATGGCGAATACCTGCCTATCATCCTCATCGAGACACAGGCTGCATCGACAGCCCCTACGAACCCTGGTGGACCGCCACAGCAACTCGATATCCCCTTCCTAGACTCACTGTCTGAGCGATGCATGGAAGTGTTGTATCAAGAACACCATCTGCGAGTATACTGCGTCATGATCACAGCGCCAAACACATTACCACGAGTTGTTAAGAACGGTCGACGAGAAATTGGTAACATGCTCTGTCGAAGAGAATTTGATAATGGCTCATTACCTTGTGTCCACGTCAAGTTTGGTGTTGAGAGGTCAGTTCTCAACATCGCGTTGGGTGATGACCCCTCCGGAGGCATGTGGTCATATGAAGCCTCGATGGCGCGTCAGCAGTTCTTGATGCTCCAAGACAAGCAGTATTCTGGAGTAGATCACCGCGAAGTCGTCATGGATGACAGAACATCGACACCTCTCAACCAATTCTCCAACATTCACGACCTCATGCAATGGCGCGTATCACGGCAGGCTGAAGAGCTCGCATATTGCACAGTCGACGGTCGAGGCAAAGAAGGCAAGGGCGTCAACTGGAAGAAGTTCGACCAGAAAGTTGCGGGTGTCGCAATGTACCTGAAGAACAAGGTCAAAGTGCAAACCGGCGATCATCTGCTTCTGATGTATACGCACTCGGAAGACTTTGTATATGCGGTACATGCATGCTTTGTGCTTGGCGCTGTATGCATACCAATGGCGCCAATCGACCAGAACCGATTGAATGAGGATGCACCTGCATTGCTGCACATCCTTGCAGACTTCAAGGTCAAGGCCATCCTCGTCAATGCCGATGTGGATCATCTCATGAAGGTCAAGCAAGTATCGCAGCACATCAAACAATCAGCAGCCATCTTCAAGATCAACGT
The DNA here is from genome assembly GCA_014334815.1 of Pyrenophora teres f. maculata. Taxonomy (NCBI): domain Eukaryota; kingdom Fungi; phylum Ascomycota; class Dothideomycetes; order Pleosporales; family Pleosporaceae; genus Pyrenophora; species Pyrenophora teres. The sequence goes on along the minus strand of CP060572.1, from coordinate 403,861 downwards.
GCCGCACACTTACAACACAACCAAGCCACCTAAGCAGTCGAGTGGTTGTCGGGATCTCAAGCTCACAATACGGCCTGCCTGGGTACAGCCTGGTTTCCCAGTTCTTGTATGGACATACTGGACTCCAGATCAACGCCGTATAGCCGTACAACTAGGTCACAGCCAAATCATGGCACTAGGCAAGGTCCAGAAGGAGACTTGTCAAATGACAAGTACAAGGCCAGTCCTAGGATGTGTACGGAGTACCATCGGACTTGGCTTCATTCATACCTGCATCATGGGCATCTTCCTTGCCGCACCCACTTACCTCGTGTCGCCTGTCGACTTTGCACAAAATCCAAACATACTCTTCCAGACGTTATCAAGATACAAGATCAAGGATGCGTACGCAACCAGTCAAATGCTGGATCACGCTATTGCCCGTGGGGCTGGAAAGAACATGGCCCTGCACGAACTCAAGAATCTCATGATTGCGACTGATGGTAGGCCGCGTGTTGATGTTTACCAGAGAGTGCGCGTACACTTTTCACCAGCAAGCTTGGACCGGACAGCGATTAACACAGTCTACTCTCACGTGCTCAACCCAATGGTAGCATCGCGATCATACATGTGCATCGAGCCAATAGAACTGCATCTCGACGTCAACGCTCTTCGAAGAGGTCTGATCATGCCCGTCGACCCAGATACCGAGCCTGGCGCTCTAATGATCCAGGACTCCGGTATGGTGCCAGTCTCCACACAAATAGCAATTGTGAACCCAGAGACAAACCAGCTTTGCTTGGTTGGCGAATATGGTGAGATCTGGGTGCAGTCCGAAGCAAACGCATACAGCTTCTACATGTCCAAGGAGCGGTTGGACGCCGAGCGCTTCAACGGTAGAACTATTGATGGAGATCCAAACGTGCGATATGTCCGTACTGGAGATTTGGGTTTCTTACACAACGTCACTCGGCCTATTGGGCCTAACGGCGCCCCGGTCGATATGCAGGTGCTCTCTTTGTTTTGGGAAGTATCGGTGATACTTTTGAAGTCAATGGGCTGAACCACTTCTCCATGGATATTGAGCAATCTGTGGAGCGCTGCCACCGGGAATATTGTTCCTGGTGGCTGGTACGTTTCTCTTTTTCTTGAACTTAACTTCTGCTAACACAATGCAGTGCCGTATTCCAAGCAGGTGGCCTTGTAGTCGTTGTGGTGGAGATTTTCCGACGCAACTTCCTCGCCAGCATGGTTCCCGTAATCGTCAACGCCATTTTGAACGAACACCAGCTTGTCATTGACATAGTTTCATTTGTTCAAAAGGGTGATTTCCACCGGTCACGGTTGGGCGAAAAGCAACGAGGCAAGATCTTGGCTGGGTGGGTAAGGAGGAAAATGCGCTCAATTGCGCAATATAGCATCCGCGATCCAAATGGCTCGGATGCACACATGATCAGCGAAGAGCCAGGCGCGGGACGGGCGAGTATGGGAAGCATGATGGGTATGAGCAGAATGGGACCATCAAGTCTAAAGGCGAGCTCAACACGGGCACCAAGCTTACTGGGTATGACGGCAACAATGAACAGCCTTTCACTGTCACAACATCAACAGCAACAGCAAAACATGACACCCCCACCTGGACAGCAACCATTGTACCACGGGCAAAGCATCCCTGAAAACGCATCACCAGGCCAGAACCACGGAATAGAACTCCACGATCCAAGCGACCGTACCCCAACAGACAACCGCCACTCCTTCCTCCCCGATCTCCGCATCCACCAAGCCGGACCAACAGACTACTTGCCCATCGACCACGCCGGCCCCTTCTCCGACGAATCCGGCGCCCACGAACCAGGAAACTACCAAAACACCTACCACCCCCAGCAGCAGCAGCAACAGCAACAGCACTACCACTCCAACAGCATGGGAGGCGGTGATGGACCTGTTCCAGACGTCCTCCGCCCCGGCCCCGCAGACGAACACAATAATAGCGGAACATGGAATACCCGTGATTTCTACACGGATAGCTCACCCTACCACTCAAACGACCAAAACCAACAGCAGCAACAGGCCTGGACAATGGACAGCCAGCACAGCCAAGGCTACAATGGCGGCTACGCTCGCGGTGGCGGTGAACAGGGCCTCGAGCGCTACGTGAGCAACGGGTCATTTGATAGCAGGGACAAAGGCGGGTATGGAGGCGGCGGCGGTGGTGGTGGTCTGCGCGTTGCGAACCGGGATTCTACAGAGAGTGAGAGCGCGGATGAGGGGTGGAGGAGAGATGTACTTGCGCAAATGAATTTTGCCGGGGGGCAGCAGGGGCAGGGGCAGGGGGTTGGTGGTAGTGGTGGCGGTGGGAATCATGCTAGTTAAATGGCTGTAGTAGTATGTGACGGCATGGGATGATCTGAGGTGTTGTTGGAAAGTTTGGTGGAAAGGGTGTGGGAGAGCAAGTGGGAGTGGGATGAGTGTGTGTTGTTTTTTTTTGGTTTAGAGAGATACAAGGTAACGAAAGTTGAGGGAAAATGCATCCATGGTGCCATATCACAAATATCTTGTTCCACTAAGCTTTTTTTTTTTGGAAATGTGCTGTTCATTTGTTCATTTGTTCATTTCATCCATCGATGCTATTGCAAATACTATACCATAACCCCCCCTCCCTTCCGCCATTTTTTTTCTCGCACCAAGTACTCTACTATCCATCACATCACCATGCAATGCATGCAATAGTGAAATCATGGATAATACCTATCCAGACTCATCAAACACTGGCCGCCGGGGTGAGGGTGCCACTTGTAATCACTTAATATCCAGACTATATACTTACATGACAAGCTTTTAGGGCTCACTTTGGGAAAGGGAACAGCGCGGCGGATACCGGCGGTGCTAGACTACTTGGTACACCGAGTTGTGCAGAAGCGATATGACGACACTAAAGTGCAAAATAGGTGTCTGTGAGGTTTGCGAAATTGGGGGGGAGGGAGTTTTGAAGCGCAAGTGTGTAATTTCGGAGATGATTAGCCTGGGGAAGGAGTCTAATGGGTTGAGGGCGCGTTTGAAGGGCTGATGGGAGGGAGGGTTTGTGCTTGTGGAGGATTTGACCGAGACTAGAAATACATGGACACAAGGCGTTTGTTTATCTCGGCCATCAGTGTTGTGAACTTGGCATGTTAGGCAAACCATTCACTCAGCCCCCCATCCCAACTTGACCTGTTCACTCTCAGCTCCCTTGGCCCCCCATCCACTTCCCGTCATCACCACAAACATGTTCCCCACCACCATTGTGCCATGTTGCATGACATGACACTACGATGCAATAAATTCATCCTCTTCCTGCACCAAGGATCCCCTTCTTCTCTCCACCACTAGCAGCAAGGAAACAAAAAGAAAAGTGAGAAAACGAAAAAAAACATGGGTAAGCGCCGGTTTGGATCTTGTTTCACATATATACACGACATCACGGGCATTAAACCAGCTTTGCCGTTTTTAGCAAAGAGAAAACACTAAAGGCCCCCACTGCACTCCACTTTGTACAGGATTAGGATCGAGAGAAGCCTGGATCTCGGAGGTTCTGTGGTAGCGAGATGAAGGGATGGTGATGATGTCGGTGTCGGCGGCGGGTGGCGGTGTAGGTTAGTTACTGTGCCGTAGGTGGGTTTTAGGTGAAGCTTTGTTTTCGGCGGAACTTGTATATAGTGATTTGGGGGACATTGTAGTGGGGGGTTGATTGGCGAAGTTGCGATGCGGTGAGCTTAGCGTTGTAGGATGTGCGGGAAGTTGTTGTTGTTGGTGTTTTGAATGGAGGAATTCTAGGAGGAGATTTCCGTCTTGTTGTTGCTTGGCTGCAGTGGTTTGTTTGGAGTTCTTTGGACAAGGATGTTACCCTGTGCGGAACAATGTCATTGCACCGCTACTATGTACACGGATGAGATACCCGCACAGATCTGTTTTGAAGTGGAACCGCGTTTGTATTCTTATCAGTAGTATACTCGGCCTGTGCATCTGCTATCCTGTCGTGGTGATGCAGGGTACGTCACCTGCGATGACTTTGTTGGTAAAATCCGATTGGAGCCAAAAACGATCACGTGAAACCGTATCTGCACGTAAGTCTTCAACATCAATGCCCATTAACGGTAAAGCGCATACAATGAGCGGGAGAGCCCCTCGGCTCCACGTGTTGTATAGATGAAGGGAACCAGCATAAGGTCTGTAAGAAGAGAAATGATTGCGGGTTTCACTGTTTCGTCCAAAGCAGTGTGCTCACCTCGTGGCGCAGGGACCGGGGTGTGGTCATTTGTGTGCGACAAAGCAGACGATGACGGCATGCATGGGTGTCTGAGTAATGCGGTGGTGTAATGTACTGTATGTGCAGTGGCTGCTGTTCATGCGCAGAAATTTAATTGGGGGCCGTCGTTTACGCCTGTGACAAGTGGTTTGACATGTGCCAGTGCCATGCGTTTTCAACGACTGAATCGGTAGCGGGGGCGGTGCGTAGCAAGGCCAAGGCAGTTTCAGTTTCATCTTGAACCGCTATCGTGAGATTTTTCCGTGTGATGACTGGAATCCTGGCGGAGGTAAAGGACGAAAAGAGAAGTTTCAGGCCGGCGCTGCGTGTTTTGAAACGACATGTGAGGTGGTACCTCACTAAACATCGGACAGCATGTGATGGGGCCAGGCGAGCGCCATCAATGCCCCTCATCTATTGTTAGTGGAAAAGAATGGTTGTGGATATGGTGGGGAGAGGATGTGAGCATGGCCATGGACGGATGGTGCTGGGGTAACGGTGATGAGAGGAATTTGTCCGGTTGAGTTAGCATGGCATTAGCAAACTCAAGTTCATCAATCCAAACCCCGTTGGAGGCGCTCTGTTCCCAAGGCCCGGGTTGCCGTGGTGGTGGGCAAAGGACAAGAAGGTGTTTTGTGGATAGCAATCTTATCTCGAGGTGAGCAGGATGACCCCATGTTTTGAAATTGGCTCGGTTCTGTTGCAGGGAACGAGGGGTGGACGGTTCGCGCGTGGGTGGGCTTGGCAATGATTGGCAATATTGACTGGGGCTGCACCTGGGGCGATACGAAGGACAAGATGGATGGAAGCTCTGGATGGCGGTGGTGATGAGAGCAAGAAGATTTTTGAGCAGCGACGCAACGACAGCGGGCCACCTGGTCGTGGTTGCTGGCCAGTTGTGCAGCCGGCGACGCCGCAACGCCGCCGCAACGCCTGAGGGAGCTACGGGAGGGCCTTGTGGAGAAATCCGTGTGGTGCATGTGGCGCAGCTGTTGAATGCATGAAATGGTTTAATCCGACAGGAAGTCTTGGTCCGATGTCCGATACGAGAGCCGGAGTCAGACTGTTTTCATCGGCGGCGCGCCCACAGACGGGTTCGGGCGATAGTGGACAGTTTCACCAACAGCTAGGACAGCGCGTGGCAGCATGTGGGCGTGATCTTCTCCAGGTTTATCTGATGAAGACAGCTCGCTTGCTGGTTTTGGTCTTGTTCGCTCTAGGCGCCAAAGGCCTGGAGCCGCCCATGTCATCTTGCTGGTGCATGTTGCGGCCATGACGGCAGAACGGCAGGACGGCATAGCACCGGCCCAGGTTTGTGCAGGCCGGCGCCTTGAAAGGTAGGTACAGTAGATGACGGTCGATGATGGCAGACGGTGGTAGATAGATTGTCGTGTTTGGGAGAGAAAAGGAATATCATCGTGGTGAGACGGCGAGGCAGGGCTTACGGGACTCGCTGCTCTCGACTCGACAAACGACGCATCGTGAGCACGACCGGGATCCGGCACGCCTAGGGCATTCGGTCTCACCCGCTCGTGGTCGAATGGTGGTCGAATGGCCGAATGACGGGTCTTCCCCGGGGCTCGAGGCTTGGTTTCATGGCGTATCCAGGCACGCCTCAGTGAGTGGCCAGCTTCCTCGGGCTCGTTTCACGCGCCTAACTGGGCGGGCAATGCGGAGCCAATCGCCCGTGTGTTCCGACGGCACACCCCTGCATCAGCCTCTCTGTTCTCCCCATGGCCGGGACTTCATATCCACTGTTTCCCTCCCTATACGCCTCGTCGTCCCTGTCATTGCTTTCTGTCCATTCTTTTCCTGTCCAACGGTTCTTCACTCGCTACGGGAACCCAAACCATTATTACTCTCACTCTCTCCCAACACCGACGACTCGCTCGCTGTCCCTCTGCTCGGCCCTATTCACTCCTCTGCCATCGCCACTCCCGCCATTGACAGCCTCGCCCCTCGCTCACTTAATTGTACCCGCCTGGACTGCGCCTAGTCCATCGACAACCACCGTCTCGCCCATTCACTCGTTTTCGACGTGCAGTGCATTGTCGCATCTCCTGAACTCACTGTGTAGCAACACCGACTTCGCGCGACAATACATTGTGTAATGCATTCGCCGTGACCACCACATCTTCCTTAGCCGTACCCACTCTGTCAAGCCAGCGCATCGCTATCACTTCACGACGCGCCCGTGGGCCAAAGGCTACTTTTGCTGTCGCACTATTGTTCCCTTCTTCAAGAGCAGCTTTTGAAGAACGCTGGTAGTGCACATTGTCATTCACCCATCGCTTCGCATCACACGTTACTTGCACCACCGAGAACCGCGAGAGCATTCCCTTGGTGAGCACTTGCTCACACACAGCCTTTAACGACACTCCAACCCCATACACAACTACCCGAGACATGTCTTTCTCCACCCTCACCCGCTCCCGGAGAGTGGAGCAACCAAACACGAAGCGCCACTTCTTGTCAAATTGGGATGCCGCCCAATTCGAAGACCTCAAATACTCGTATGGCCTGGAGGGCGTCGACCAAACAGGCAACTACATGTGGGTCGACATGTTCCTGTACATGCTCGTGGCCATGTGCGGCCTCCTCCTAATCCTGCGCATATCAAACATGTGGTGGAAACATAGCCGGCATCTCAGCGCAATGGGAAACTCGAAACAAAAGTACTGGGAAACAAACCGAACCACCTGGTGGCCGTGGTTGAACCGACACGTTTTAGTCGCCCCTTTCTGGAAAAAGAAGCACAACGCTCAGTTTCAAATAAGCAGCGCAATCGACAACGGAACACTGCCAGGAAGGTGGCACACCATCCTTTTGGTCGTCTACGTTGGCCTCAACGTTGCGTGGTGCGCCGCGCTACCCTACGACGTCCTCGACCACAAGGAGACGCTCGCTGCCCTTCGTGGACGCTCTGGCACCCTCGCCGCCCTGAACCTTATCCCGACCATTCTCTTCGCCCTCCGCAACAACCCTCTCATCACTCTTCTCCAGGTCTCGTACGATGACTTCAACCTGTTCCATCGCTGGGCTGCGCGCATCACCATCCTGGAGGCCATTGTTCACACTGCCGCCTGGATGTACAACACCATCCACGCAGCCGGCTGGGACGCCGTCGTTGCTGCTTTGCGCACAGAAGGCTCCTACGGCTGGGGTATGGTGGGAAGTGTGGCTTTCACCTTTATTGGTATCCAGGCCTGGTCACCCTTCCGCCATGCTTTCTACGAGACTTTCCTCAACATCCACCGCGTTTGCGTCATAGTAGCTCTCGTCGGCCTGTACAAGCACTTGGCCCTGCACAACCTTCCCCAAGTCCCATGGCTCCACTTGATGATATTTTTCTGGGGTGCAGAGTGGGCCTGCCGATGGATCTCCATCCTCTACTACGGATTCAGCCTCAAGCAGCGATCGTCCATCACGGTTGAGGCCATGCCTGGAGAGGCTGTCCGTCTCACCATCAACATGGTCCGCGAATGGACTCCTCGCCCAGGATGCCACGTGCACACGTGGATGCCGGCCTTGTCTCTATGGTCTTCGCATCCCTTCTCCGTCGCCTGGGCTGCCACCCTGACAGCAGACTCCAAGGAAATGACGCTTCCCACGCTCGAAGGCGACGTCCTTGCGCTGCACGGCCTACCCCAGAAGTCGAAACAAATCAGTCTAGTGTGCCGTGCCCGAACAGGTCTCACCCGACACATGTACGAGAAGGCATGCAAGAGCCCCAATGAGCAGTTCACCACTTGGGGATTCATCGAGGGACCATACGGAGGTCACCACAGCCTCGACTCGTATGGTACCGCTGTGCTTTTTGCGGGTGGTGTCGGAATCACACATCAAGTCATGTACCTCAAGCACCTCGTCAATGGCTACAACAACGGTACCACTGCCACACAAAGAATAGTCCTCATCTGGACTGTCCCTACCTCGGATTGCCTCGAGTGGGTACGACCTTGGATGGACGAAGTCCTCCGCATGAAGGGCCGCAAGCAATGTCTCCGCATTAAGCTCTTCATCTCAAGACCCAAGGGTCGCGTAGAGAGCAGTAGCGAGACGGTCAAGATGTACAGCGGTAGACCAAACATGGCAGCCTTGATCGAAGAGGAGGTTCAGCACCGGGTCGGCGCCATGGCAGTCACTGTGTGCGCATCAGGTGGCATGGCCGATGGGGTCCGGCACGCGGTCAGGCCTTTCCTGACACATGGTTCCGTCGACTTTATTGAAGAGGCCTTCACTTATTGAGAGTTGTTGGATCGGAAATCCAGCCTCATTACGATACTGTTCCCTCTTCTACCCATTGGCGGGTCATCCGTCGCCTTGGGCCTCATCAAAGGCCAGCTCCACAACCCCGGGCAAGCCACCGCACCCGACGCAGCAATGCCACAAAGTCTCGACACATCCGAGCATCATGTCTATATTAAACATCTATAACTTTCTTACCAATATCTCTGGTTCAATTCCTGTACATACAGCCTTCGTAATCATTCATCGTTATCGCACTCTCATGTCTCTCTTTGGGTCTTATTTTTCCTGTCATGAAGCCTTGTTTAGCGTTTTCAGTTTGTGTATAAACCCACCATAGTGTCTCATCTGTAACATTAGAGCATTCAACAAAAGTTCATTACCCTTCACTAGCTGCATGGTTTGCATGATTTGAAATAACTCGTCAAGTTTGGCCGGTCACAGTTGCGCAATGCGCTTACTTGGTTGATTTCGACATTGATCTGCAGTCTGACCGCGTCGTCATCTTTGGCGGCTTCTCTCTGTCTGGCCTTCCACGTCATCGCCGGCTTGCGATCCGCATATGTGGCTGAGCTATAAGGGGTCTGCGCGCCAAGTGTGGCCGTGCCACACGCGGCGTGAGCTGTGGAAGCGCCGATTGGCCCAAGGCGGCTGGGTGGGGTCGGCCAACGTAGCTTTTCCCCACCTCGGCGGCGTCAGGAAGTGGCGGTGACGACTCTTGTGGCTGCGGCTGCGACTCCGACACGCATCGTGGCATGATGAAATCGGTGGAAAGGCTGGTACGACGCCAGCGAGGTGGGTTGGCGTGGTGATTTATAAACAAGCGTATGGTTAGTTTTCACTTGAATGTAGAACCTCCTCGTTGCAACACGATTTGACCTTGACTTCTCTTACGTGCCCAAGTACTGTGCAATTTACCTCTCCAACCTTCATTTCCTATTCAACTACACACGATATATAGAGTTTATTACTCTCAAACAACAACAACATGTCTGGATACGACGGCTACGGAGGCGGTGGTTACAACCAGGGTCAGCAGCAGGGAGGATATCAACAGCAAGGTGGATACGGACAGCAAGCCGGTTACGGACAGAATGAGTACAACAACAACGGCGGTGGATACCAGCAACCTCCCCACCATCAGCCTCCCCACGGTGGGCAAGCCAGCGATTACTATGGCGGTCAAGGAGGTCCCCAAGGCTACCCCCAGCAGGGAGGCTATGATGCAGCACCACCCCAATACCAGCAGATGCCCTCCGCTGCATCCCACTCATCCAACTCCGGCCGCAATTCACACAACCAAGGCCAACAAAACATGTACGGAGGCGAGGGCAACCCTGAAGGCGACCGTGGCATCATGGGCGGCATAGCAGGCGCAGCAGCAGGAGGATACGGCGGTCACGCCCTAGGAGGAAAAGCAGGCCACGGCACCGCTGGCACTGTCCTGGGAGTCCTTGCGGGAGCAATCGCCGGCTCCAAAGGCCAAGACGCCGTCGAAGACAAATGGCACGAGCGCAAAGACGAAAAGAAAGCCGAAGAAGAACGCAAGCGGCGCGAGGAAGAAGAAAAGCGACGCCAACAACACGGAGGAGGAGCACAACCGCAACACCAGTCCGGTTCCCAGCGATCAGCCGGCGACTTTGGCGGAAACTTCTCTGCCTCCTCGCGCGATGTCCGGCTCGATACCCACGGCGACTACACACTGCACGCCCAGTGTCTCCGCACAGACGGGTCCTACCAAGCCTCCTCGCTGCCTCTAAACCAGTACCTAGAAAACGACGGCGGCAGTTTCCGCTGGTCCGGCTCCGGCGGCTCCAGCAGCGGTGGTGGAGAAAACACTTACACCGTGCAACAAGGCGACACACTCCGCGCCATCGCAGCACGCTTCTCACACTGCTCTTTCGACGAGCTCGCTCGCCACAACAACATCAGCAACCCGGATCAAATCTGGCCCGGGCAGAATCTGAAGATACCCGGTGGTGGAAGTAGCAGGTCTGGAGGAGGCTTTGGCTCGTCGGCGCGCAACATGCGATTGACGGATGGAGGACAGAAGCTTGAGGGTGAGCTGGAACATGAGGGGCATTGGAGGATGAGGGAGATTAACCTTGATGAGCGGATCAGCAATCAGAATGGTTGCTTGGTATTTGTTTAGGGACGAGTGCCGGGCCGTGGTCGGTAGTTGAAGCCGGCGTTGTACTGTCATGTCATGTATGAACCCAATGGGTATTTGGAAATAGCATAAGATGCCTATATCCAGAATCCAGTAGTCGGACTATCCTGATTTCCAAATCCACGATTCAAACATATCCATATCGCACGTACCTTCTAACCCTTTTCCCCGTATCAATGTCTCAACCTCCCTCCCCCCCTTCCCATTCCCATTTCCCAATTTCACGTTTCTTTTTTACCCAATCTACCACCTCCCCCCACCCCCTCAACACTCCGTGCGCGAAAAAAAGCACTATCAGCCCCCCCAGCCACCCATCAATGGCAAAGCAATGGAAAACCCAAAATCACATGTGCACATCACAAACCAAACGTCGTATAGTGGATACTCCCCCCACCGACCCCAGCCTAGCCCCAGCCCAGCCTAGCCTCACTCCTCAACAAGCAAATAACACAAGCTTCCACAGTCTGTCCATCTCAATCTCAATCCCCGCACCAACCGAAACCGAGATAGATATCCACCGCTACCGCTACTGCGAATCTGCACATCTTATCCGCCGATCGGGTATGCAGACCGGGCACGCATTGCATATCTCTTTGCATCTCCCGCGGAGGGAGCTAGATAACCGTACTCGTACTCGTACCGTACCTAGTCTATTTGCCTGTTCTGCTTGCACCCGTTACCGGCTCCTGAGCAACTCTCCTTCTCCCTCGGCGCCGGCACGCGGAAGAGGAAAACAAAAACAAAAAACGCCACACCCGCGGACCGTTGTGTTTCATGTGCATGCTGTTGTGTGTTGGGGTTTGTTTTTATCGTGGCGTCACGGCAGCAGGTAGGCAGGAGCGTTGAGTTGTTGCAGCCCGCTTGTTTGCCGTGGTGTAGGGTAGGGTAGTGGAGGTACGGGGGGTATGGCGTGGCATGGCTAGATAACCGTGGGTGCGTGTTGTATGAGGGGGGGGGTGGCACGGCAGATTAGGACTGCGAGGGGTGTTGTAGTACATGAACGACGGTATGATGGCGGCGTGATTGTTCATGGTGCGTGGTTGTGGGACGTGAGACGGGTTACGGGGTTTGCCATGTGGTGCCTTGCATATACGCGAGGGTACACATGTTCGGTTGGAGGTGTTTTTTTTGTCATAGGGGTAGGGTTTTGAGATATGGGTATGGGTATGGATATACCGGGAATATGTTTTCAATGCGGATGATTGAATGAGGCTGTTTAGGCCCTTGTCCTGTCGTGGGTCAAATCCATATCCTAGTTGCGTTTGACCAGCACCCACGGAGAGCAGGGAAACTACGAACATGGGGCTTGAGTTCTCCGGGGACCAATGTCTAGGCAAGGCTTGATCCTCTGGAAGCGACGGCTGCGGGGAACAGATAACTCCTCATCACTGTATATTTGCATAGCAACGCTCCAGATCACAAAGCAACATCAACAGCATCAGTGTATCACGTCACCGTCCTAACACCCAAACAATAAGTCCCAATTCCCACCGTAAACCCAGCGTGCCAGCAAGTCACTATACTTACCCCCGACTCCATAAGCACGACGATCGCCACAGAACACAACCCCTATGACGGCATCGACGTAGCATCAAGCAACAGGTGCCCTCACTCCCACGGATCGGCCCTACTATCCATCTAGAACACTTCTACCATGCACTTCTTCTATCCCAATCTGGCCAAACCCTCATTTCCTGACTGTAGATCGTTATTTCTACCTAGTGGAGAAGCTGTTCGGCTGATCATCTCTATCGATCAGCCGGTTGGATGGAAAGAGTGGGGAGCGTTCATGCGGCCTTCTTCGGGTGCGCGTTTACTTCGGGTTCTACTAACTTCTAGATTGGGGAAGGGGGGCGTGGGCTGACTGGTTGTGGTAATCGCCCGGGGACCGGAGATTTACTTACATTCCATGTCGGTGCATGCATGGGAGAACGGAGGGTCGGGGATGAGGGGTTGGCATTTAATGTGTATACGAGGCGGTTTTGGCGAGGGCAAGAGGATACTTATCCCGGAATTCTTACCTTGGAAGCTTTAGCAATGTCCGAATGTCCGACGGTGACTTGGGAAATGTTGCTCCGTATCGTCTGTGGCAGGGGTGCAGCGAATGAGAAAAGAGCCTCTTCGTACTGATGACTGTTATAAGCACGGCGTTACGTTATGGGAAATAGGTATTGAAAGCAAAAGTGCTTTCGTGTAATGTGAAGTTCGGTGGTAAGATGGGGAGGCCAGGTATACGACATGGTCGCGCGAACAATGGGATAGACTGGGAATTATGTCTTCCCTAGCAACGTCTAATCCTCGGCAAACACTGTCATAAGGCTGAATCTCTGCAAGACAATTGCACAAAGATCGCGAGCTGAACGCTGCGTCTTGCAGTATGCAAGTAAGCAGGTGCGCCTCGATATTGTGGCGTTGTTCGCTGGCAATGTGAGTAATCGTAAGATCTTCCAATAATCCTGGAAACTGAGCGGTAAGACAATGGATGCTTCTGTCGAACTCTATGTAGTACCGGGAAGTGGTGATAGCCTGCACGTGGACAGGTGTATGCTTACCGCCATCAAGCGCCATGATTGCGAGCGACAACCGTGGCTTTCTCGCCGCTTCACCTCGGAGACTTTTTATATTAATGATATCACTGTTTTCGACTCCGTGGAAGGTACCATCGATATGTTGTTTATTTCCTACTTCCGAAGTCAGCTTTCTCTCCACAAGTGCATCATACAGCCACTTCCACCCCGGCCTTTACCGTGGCAAAAGAAACACAGGTGCAAGATTAATCTAGAAGCAAAGCCTTCGCTTACCCCATAGTTACGGCATTTGCTACCCAAGGCGGCCAGCGCAGCTCTGCTGCATATCAATAGTCGGAGCCTTTGACGAAAGCGTCATGAAAACGGTATGGCATACCCAGGTAGTCGGCGAGATGGTGATCGCAGCTGAAAGTATTTTCCGCTTCCAGACTGCTATCTACCGCCTTTTGGCTAGATCATGATTCTCAGAGGTCAGTTTGACGATGTGGTGATGTTGTGGTCGGACCAGATGTTCGGAACCCCTCATACGACTCCGACCCAGCCGTGGTCGACTAACCTAAAATTGCCTAGACACTGTGCAAATAGCACCAGGCTTGCCTACAGCGGACGGCTGGCTTTCAACTTCAAACTCCACCACAATGTAGACGCCATCGACAATGTTTTATCCGGACAGTTTTCCACTTTGGGGACGAGACGCTGGCCAGTGGAAAAGAGCAGACTAAAACAATATCGATGTTGAGGTCCCGATCTAAGCTTTAGAGGCTCCACTTCACCAGTAGCCTTGCGCAAGATGCTCTGCAGACTAAAACATAACGGCAGTATTCCCTGTATCTAAAAACCAATATATGTACACCTCATAAGATCCGCTTTCCTGCACGTCCACGGCGCGTCACCGTTTACTGCAGCTCAACTGCCTGCTGAAGTGGCTGTACGACTCAGCACTTGCAGCTGCAGGCAGTATGCCGAGCCTCCAGGCCATCCCTCCACATGTACTTCAAGGATTTGCAAACCAGCATTCGGTACATCTAGCTGCATACAGCTCGTGTAACTAGAGTGTACCGAAGCCTTTCCTCGAGGCCTGTCCACTGAGAATTCTCCGCTGGTCGACTTAGGGCTGATATGCATTATAATCCCTTACGCTCACTCCTCCTTCTGGGGGGAGCAGTCAGCCATACCAAGTCAGGCTTCTATACCGCTTCGTTTGTGTCTGTGCCGCGCCCGTGTTCTTTCAATGACGATCCAAGACACTTGTCACGAGCCCACGCGACAGGTTTGACATGGAGGCATCATGCCACCTGCTGCTAGTGGTGCGAGTTCTCCACTGATGGCGGTGGTGGTCACTGTTCCGAGCTATTCATCGGTCCACTACCGAGGCAGGGCACCGCTTCCCATGCTGAGGATAAAACCATCTGTACCACCCTCTTCTTCAATCTAGACTGTCCAGCCTTCGCCTTTTTCTTCTTCTGTTTGTTACGTCAGAAATTTGAGCGTTGTCTTGTCCAGGTGTAGTCTACACTTGCATACTTTTTCTTCATCCTTTACTAATTCATAATGGTTCGGTCTGCTTCGAGAGTGATCACCTTGTTGGGGCTTCTGTTGCCCTCTGTTGTCTCGTTCGTTGTACCTGCTACGGAGGTTGGCGCCCGGAAACTTAAAGTTCCATGGAAAAAGACGGGACTTTATAGTGGATATAGGAAGAGAAAGGATGGCCATTTCGCTGGTTGTAATCATGGTCCTCAAACAAGAGGATGCTGGGGCGACTTTGACATCGATACTGACATGGATGAAGAGTGGCCAAACACGGGAAAGACAGTCAAGTATGAACTGATCATTACCAATGTCACTGGGGCCCCCGATGGGTTTGAGAGACAAATGTTCCATATAAACGGTCAATTTCCAGGCCCAGTATGTGTCCACCTGTGATCTGGAGGGGCGATTACTAATGCTCTATAGACTATAATCGCTGACTGGGGAGATGATCTTGAGATTACTGTCAGAAACAAAGTTCAAAGTAATGGCACAAGTCTACATTGGCATGGCATACGGCAACTTGGATCAAACGAGCAGGATGGTGTGAATGGCATCACTGAATGTCCAATTCCACCAGGTGGCACCAAGGTGTATAAGTTCAAACTTACACAATACGGAACTACTGTAAGCTTCACGGTTGCCTTTATCATTGAATTCTGACTAATCCTCGCAGTGGTATCACTCGCATCACTCGGTACAATATGGTGATGGTATTTGGGGACCTATGATCATCAGAGGACCTTCAACGGCGGACTGGGACATTGATCTTGGTGCGATGCCACTGACTGATTGGTTTCATGCAACCACTTCTACAGCAAACGCCGCAGCAGTCCACGCCAGGGGCCCTCCAACAGCAGACAACGTTCTGATAAATGGTACAATGATCTCATCAGCAGGAGGAGCATACGCCGAAACAATCCTCACACCAGGAAAAGCGCATCTACTTCGCCTCATGAACGTAGGCATAAACAATTACCTCCATGTGGGTCTTGATGGCCATGAATTTCAAGTCATATCAGCCGACTTCACGCCCATCGAGCCCTTCTTCACAAACACCCTATCAATAGCCGTCGGTAAGTACCCAGCCGCCTTCATTTCCTTACCTCCTACTGTCAACATTCATTGGACATCTCACAGCATGAGCGTGGGCGCCCTGTGGAACATACATGCCACATGATCCACACGCACAACGCCACGCCCACCCCACCCACGATAATAAAAAAACCTTGCCAATATCGCCCGTGTAACTAACGAAAAGGTCACCAGGCCAACGCTACGAAGTCATCATCAACGCCACCCAGCCAACCGCAAACTACTGGTTCCGTGTCGGCACCGGCGGCACCTGCGACGGACCCAACGCAAACGCCGCAAACATCCGTAGTATCTTCCGCTATGCAGGCGCTGACAGCGATGAGGAACCCAGTGACGACATCGCCATCGTACTACCATCTGGTTGCTACGATCAACCAAACATTGTGCCCTATTCCAAAACAACGATCCCTCAGTCCCTGCCTGAAAGCTTGTCACTGGGATTCAATGACAATTACACTACAGATGTGACGCAATCCCACGGCACGGTCCAATGGCTTGTAAACGGGAATCCCATGGGTGTTGATCTGCAAGTACCTACGCTGCAGTCTGTGCTTGACAATAACGTGAGGACGGGGAATAATAGCCATACCTTTGAGATTGACGAGAAGAGCAAGGTGAGCCCTCGCATCTACATTTCAACTATCCTCCCTACCTCCCTACCCCTATCCCCTCCCCATCCCACAGGCAAAACTCCTCACTAACAAAACCCAAACTCAGTGGCAATACTGGGTCCTCCAACAATCCCCAACCTCACCCCCAATCCCCCACCCCATTCACCTCCACGGCCACGACTTCTACATCCTCGCCCAAGTCGCAAACGCCACCTGGGACGGCGACATCTCGCGCCTGCAAACCGACAACCCCGTCCGTCGCGACACGGCCAATCTGCCCGCCGCAGGCTACGTCGTCCTAGCTTTTGCATCCGATAACCCGGGCGCCTGGCTCATGCACTGCCATATCCCGTTCCATGTGGCGGCGGGGTTCGGCGTCCAGTTTTTGGAAAGGAGGGGCGAGATTAGTGCGAAGGACGGGTTTCACGAGATGAAGAGGGGGTGTCGGCAGTGGGGGAATTATATGGATAGGGTGCACCCGGAAGGAATTTTGCTTCCGGGGGATTCGGGGCTTTGAGGTTTTTTTTTTGGGGGGGGGGGAGATGGAGTTCGACTCTGGGTTTTGTGTTTTTGCTTATGTGATATCCTACATCTCCTTTTTCTTCAATATATGGTATCGGGGAATGTTGTGGCTGTTGATGTCAATGTATCAGTGGTTAGGTGGTGAGCTTCGTGCGTATAATAGTCGAGTCATGTTCATACAGCAGCTTGCGAGTAGTCGTAATGATAATTAAATGACATATTTGGTATAAGAATCTCACTCTGTATTTCTACATTCTCTTATGTGATCCTGCTGAGTTGACGCAAAGTAAACCAACAAGCGAAGAAAGGGAGGAGGATGAGAGAGGCTCTAGTGTGAGAAGAGATATAATTTGCACAGAAGAATGGGATTTGAACTAGGGAGCACAATATCGACTCACAGATAGTAGTAGATAATTTCGAATCTCAAGACACTAAACTAACTTACTCCTATCAAAATGGGTATACCACGCCACTCTTCTTGCCCTTCTCAAATAGGCCATTTCCTCCGTCCGTACAGACAACTCTCCCCTTTGACAGCCTATGCCGCAGATCCAGAAGCCTCAGTATGAGTCTCAGCTCTCTCCTTACCCTTCGAGGTTTCACTCGCACTCGTCTCACCCTCCATCTGCACAGGAACCTCATCCTTCTTCTCACTACCCCGCTGCTGCTCTGCCTGAGCTTCCTCTTGCCGCCTCCTTTCCTCCTCCTCCTGTCTCTCCCTCTCTTCCTGAGCAGCCACGCGCTCCTGCCTCTCCCTCTCCTCCTGCGCATGAACCATCCTCTCTCCCACACCAGGGAAGAGACTCGCAATGAACAAGGCAAAAGCACGTTCCGCAGTACGCATGCTATCCCTGACCCACCCAAACCTCTGATCTCTCCTTTGCTGCAAAATCCTCCGCGCGGCTTCCTCTGGTGTCAAATTACCCCGCTGTTGGGCGTGATTGTTGGGCTGAGCTACGCGTTCGGCCATGGCGCCGACGGGGAGCAGAGCTTCGAAGTGGTGGCGTAGGAGATTGAGTTGGTCTTGAAATACGCCTACCTGTGCCAGATAAACAATGCTGGCGACTATGCCAAGCATTATGGGCCTGTAGAGTCCACCGCCTCCCGAAAAAAAGTAGACGAATGCGGCGAGCTTGAAGATGAGCCATAAATGTCCAGCAACGTTGACCATGCGATCATTTTCTCCTGGCGGGTTTGCGTTCGCGTTGGCATCCTGGGGTTGGTTCTGATTCTGCATCTGATTCTGGTTTTGGGCCTGCCCTCCAGGTGTCGGCTGTTGAGTTGGGGTTGGTTGCAGATTGGCTAGTTGGTTGTGGAGCTGGTTCGCTCCCTGTGCCATCTGATATCCGAGGCCAGCAAGAAGTTGTCTATTTTGGGCAAACTGGTCTGAGAAAGTTTGAAATGGCAGTGTTGGTACCGTAGGAGCCATGGTGTAAGTGCCTTGCTGGTCAAAGAGAATGCCAACGGGTCCTTGGGGACTAGACAATAAGAACAGTTCGGCTGGGGCATCGGCTGGCATTGCTTGCGCGGCGTTTCGAGTTTGTTGTGGGAATGTCATAGGTACTGCCGGCGTCATGACAGGTGCCCTGGGACTACAGTTGAAGGTCCAATGGAGGGAAATCCGGTAGTTGCAGTGTTGGTGGACGAGGATGTAGTCTGAGAGGAAGCAGCGGCGCCTGGTTGACGATCGATAAGCATACTCAGCTCCAACACATCAACTCTTAGCACGGTAGCCGACCTCCTAAGGGCAGCCGCATCTGGGTCCGTGGGAAATAGGGCCAACCCCCGCTCAATGACGCTCAGGTTCTGATTTACTATATTCAGCTGTCGACGAAGCTGTTCGATTCGCCATACAGGAATGTTCGGAGATGTAAGCGAATTCAACACTGTCGTACCAGTCTGTGCACCTGGGTCAGCGGGAGTATGTAGCAGTGTCCGAACATTCTCCATTTCTCGTAGAGTCTCTTGAAATATTCTCTGCAAACGAGGCAACAAGCGTTGATTGTTGTCAAGACCTGGTGGAGGAGTCCCTGTTGGGATGGGTATACGACCAAATCCTAGGGCTTGTGGGATGGGAAACGGAGCAGCCTGAAGTCGGGCGGGTATGTTTACTTGGTTGTATGTGACGGTCCACCGGCCCCCGGCAGGATCAAATGGGTTTCGCTGTAGTGGTCGCTCGGCATTACCAGGGAGGTTGGGCAATCCTGACGGTGGTGGAGTTGCTGATTCAGAAGAGGGGACTGGGCCGCCCCGCGGTGCTTGTGTGTCATGTTCAGTCTGCTCATTCGCCTGGCCTGGAGCCTGTAGGTTTCCTTGTTGTGCCGCTACCCGAGCCAATTGTTGGACTGGAAGTGGCACCAGCAGAGGAAGCGGGTTGCCCTGTCCCGGAAGATGATGATGATGATGGGCATGGGGGTGGTGGGGGGTGGGCGACTGTGTATTTGGTCGAGGTTGCGGCGTTGTCCGGAACGGGTTCGTAGGCAGAGTAGCAGGAGATTGGGGATTGCGGAAGGTCGTATTCTCGTTCGCGGGTAGTTCTCGTAGAACTAGGTGAAGGCTTTGGTCCTTGTTCTCACGTATCTACACTTGCTGTCAGCGTCATCCCCGGTAAGAGACGTCAAACATACGTTGTCGGTACCAAAGACATTTCCCAGTGTCTCGGCGTCATTGGCTACCACCCTGCCTCTGTATATCAGACGCATCCTATCCGTCGCTGGCTTGGAGGGCACGGCATTCTGAATGCGACTCCTCAGCTCTTTGACCGTAGTAGATGCGGGGACATCTGCGAGGTTCACGCCGCCTTCCACCTCGGTCGACGGCGAAAGGATCTTGAGATTGATCGTCTGCTCTTCTTCGGCCATGCTGACTGTTTGAATGATGAGAGGTTATAGTGATAGGTGGTGTGTTGCAAATCGGGAAGTTGACGACGTGTTTGTATACGTTGCGCTTAAAGCTCCGAATCAGCGCCCGGTGAAGTCACGCCTTGCATGCGATCGAGTTTGCAAGACAGATTTGGACACGCGCTCACAAACTGCGAGTCCGACCTTTTTCCGCGAGTTTAAATTCACTGTCAGCAGTGTTGTCACTCTGGCACGCGATGCGACAGTAAAGCTTTAATGGCGACACCTCCGAGCCGATCGCCGCTGCGCCGCTAGACCCTGTCAGTGGGTACGTCATTGGCCAACCGAGGGAGTTGATTTTCTCCACGCGACGTCTTTGGCTTCATCGTGTCGTCTGATAATCGCCTTCGACTCGTCTTGCAATATTGGGTTGAATCAATCCTGTCGTCACCAATGCATAGAATATGATCATGGCGTCCTCCTGTTCACGCCAGCTCATGCGAGCACCCATCCGACCGCGACTCCACGCCCCCACACAACGATATGCGCGTGTCCCTACCCCATCGCGCACCTTTTCTTCGACTCGAGCGGCGTACGAGCAGCAAAACTTTCACAGAAAAGAGTCGTTTAGGTCACGGCTCAATTCGGCGCTCAAGAACACAAAGGTCAAGTGGGAGCCGATACCAATAGCACTGGGCATCGGCTTCCTGGGCGCATTCCAACTCTATCGCATACAGCGGAGAGAGAAGCATAGTCAAGCGGGCGAGAATGGTGAAGATGGAGGACTAGATCAACAAGGCCGCCCGAAGAAACGCGAGAGGATACGACCGAGCGGGCCATGGACTGTTCAGGTCATGTCCACGCTGCCACTCAAGGCACTCTCGCGAGTGTGGGGACGTTTCAACGAGATTGATATTCCATATTACTTTCGAGTTCCTGGCTTCAAGCTATACTCCTGGATCTTTGGTGTCAAGTCAGTCGCATATCCGAGTGGCGTCGAGCAATCTGCTAACCGTCCTTAGTCTCGATGAAGTCTCCGAACCGGATCTCCACGTCTATCCTAATCTCGCCGCCTTCTTCTATCGCACACTTAAGCCAGGGGCCCGTCCTCTCGATCCAAATCCGAACGCTGTTCTCTCACCTGCCGACGGCAAAGTAATCCAGTTTGGTACTATCGAGCACGGCGAGGTCGAGCAGGTCAAGGGCGTGACGTATAGCTTGGACGCTCTGCTAGGCTCTAGTAGACCAAAAGCACCCAGCCAAAACGTCGCAAACTCACAAGTTATAGCTGGTGAGCACGAGAAGACATCAGAGGCGGAAGAAGACGTTGTGCGTGCCGACGAGGAGTTTGCAAATGTAAACGGCATTTCGTATACTCTACCTAACCTATTCTCTGGACCATGGCCAAAGGGTGGGAAACCCGCCGAGATGCCGACCGATCAATCCACTGGATCAGCTGCATCTTCAGAGGCCGAAGTACGCGCCGATCTAGCCTTGAGCGAGGCTGAGCGTCCATGGTGGGCTCCTGCTTCAAGCAAGACGCCTACAGCACTGTACTACTGCGTCGTGTATCTCGCACCAGGCGACTACCACCGCTTCCACTCCCCGGTGTCGTGGGTTGTAGAGTCGCGTCGTCACTTTGCCGGCGAACTATACAGTGTATCGCCATACCTCCAGCGCACCATGCCAGGCCTCTTCACGCTAAACGAGCGAGTAGTATTGCTTGGCCGATGGCGCTGGGGATTCTTTTTCCTACACACCCGTAGGTGCAACCAACGTCGGTTCCATCAAAATCAACTTCGATCGCGAGCTCCGCACCAACAGCCTTACCACTGACACTGCAGCTGACCGCGCAGCCGAAGAAGCTGCTGCACGAGGCGAGCCCTACTCTGGTTTCGCTGAAGCTTCCTATACTAGCGCAAGTCGTGTCCTAGGAGGCCACGCACTCAAGCGTGGTGAAGAGATGGGCGGATTCCAGCTTGGAAGTACCATTGTGCTAGTGTTTGAGGCGCCCAAGGGTATCAGACCAAGTCTGGATGATGAGGGATTTACTGGTACGCGTACTGAGAGGAAGGGAGGCTTCAGGTGGAATATTGAGCAGGGAAAGAAGGTCAAGGTAGGAGAGGCGTTGGGATATGTGGATGAACAACCGTAGTTGGGATACGCTACTTGTATTTAGTACGTGTACATGTAGCGATACTATTTTTTGAAAGAAACAAAAAACTTGTTTCTATTGCATTACGTCGTTCTTGTTTTGGTCTTATTTCAGTCCAATGTGTTTTGAATGACTACAGTTGTGGGTATACACGGTTTGATTCGGTCTGGGTCTCTTCTCGCTACCGTCATTGTCGACGAGTCGAATAGAAAGAGCGAGTGACATATTGCGCACACTGGGGTCGCGTACTGAAATAATCCAGTGATGCAAACCCTCTGCCTTGATCTTGGTTCCATGGTTCAGGTAGTCCACACAGAACCGCGTCCCATGGAAAAATCCGTTCTCTGGAAGAATTTAATGCGATTTTGAACTTTGATCACTCCCTCTTTCCTCCACATCCGCTCCACATACGAAAGCTTGAAGTTTGAAGGTTAGCATACTCTCCCAAACACCTTTTATACCTCCAACTCCAACTTCATCAGCATACCGAACAGCCACATTCTCGGAACTCCGCCACATACACAGGGAACTCATCCACCTCCCAGGAGTACACCAGCGATCACGAAATTTCCAAAGAAAACAAACTTCAAAATGCGGGTTTCAACAGACTCACCCGTCCTCAACCCCTTTGCCGCACCCCCTCTATCTGCCAACGAGGGCCCATCACCACCATCCTACGAATCCTCCACCAGACACTCATACCCCATCCACCCTGCTGTCCAACAACAACAACAGCCACAGCCATTCCCCACCGAGCTGCCTCCCCGGCCTACACCCCCGCTGTTTAGAAGTCTCATACCACGATTCTTCACACGCGCACGCGCCAGCAACACCAATGCCGATGACATCGAACTGGGAAACCTAACCCACTCCCACTCCGTGACACCAGCCCAAATCCCCTCCCAGTACAGTCCCGCTACCCGGTTGCGGGCGTCAACGGGAGGGATGCAGCGACTTTAGCATATCGTAGGTCTGCGATTAGGATATTGGCGTCGATGAGCTTTTGTGTGGTGGTTTTTATACTGGTTTGGTGTGTGTGTGAGTTGGTTCCAGCGATGCAGGGGGTTAGTGGGGGTAGTGCTTGAGTGGATGAGAATGGAGGGGGGGAGTTTACGGCAAGATGCCACGCGGAACAAACTCGATACCAAAAGAGATGAACCATTTACGGTGGATGATCTGGAGTTTGTGGGGGTTTCATACGACTTTTTTTATCACGTGTTCTAATTGAGGACATGCAGATTTTGGAGTTCTGGAAAAGGGTTGTTTTGGGGGGGAGGGGGAGGAGGAGAGAGAAAATAGCTACTATCAAATAACCAGTAGCTTGTTGTCCTGGCACTCCGTATTAGAATACAATACCAAATAGAAAAAACTCAAGGACACGTCATGTACGGGCGTTGCGATCAAGATCAACAAAATACCCCGCAAGACATGCTCGTAAAAAAGCAGTCCCAAGTAACACGTCTCACGTTGACACCGACCCTAACGGTGCCCCAATTGTGCAGCGGCATGACTTTACAACACCGAGGGATGCATAGCCGCTCTGACATGCATGCTTAGTGAAAATTTCGACTTGTACCCGTGATATGACAATCAACTGGAATTCAAGACAGGTTGGTAGCTGCAAAGTAGTGCCCAGTGCTTGTTGCGGTCTTCTAGAAGTAATTGGAAGCGTCATGTTGAGATGGAAGAACGGGCGGGGAAAACCTTGCGCAGGAGAGAGCAAGCGAAAGCGGGAGACACTAGGCGATATCGGGCTAACACTTGTCAGCTACTATAAATAGTAACGTGACAAGCTTGGAAGTGAATAGGTAGGAAAGCAATCTAGGCTCGTGTTGCGACATGTCTACAGCCGTGTGCTTCCTTGGACATGTGGCCAAATGTCGCCGTCGTGCCCCGGCGCCAGGCAAAAGTGCGGCACAGGTGGTAGCTGAAGTGATGAATTGGCTGCAGATTGTAGAGCAGGGGCGTGCAGGACCTATCGGTACACTAGCACCTAGCACACATGTGTTCCCCACTCGGTCTTCCTGTTGTATGCGTCGGGATAACGGATACTACTTATGTGTACCGTACATACGTGTGTGTTTTGGTCATTCAAGACGGTGGGTGTGGTATGGTAATATGAGTGCAGAGAGGACCACGGATACAGCATCGCGTGCCGTACAGTCAGCACTGCCACGGCCGCAATATGCTCTGCACGTGCCTGAGGCCTGGGGGCTGACGGAAGACGCGCATCGTCGTCTTCGTAGCTCGACATTTTGCTCGTTCAAGGCAGTCGTCCAAGCGCGCGCGCAATGCAGCCTTGCCCCGGGTGCGCCTACGTCGATCGTTGCTCAGACTTGTTTATTATTAGCTGAGCTTCCGCCCCGCCCTCATCCTCGACTGCTCCAAGGCGGAGCGTGAAGCTGCAATCATTGCCATGCCGAACTTCCCGTGGACAAAGTCGAACCGGTCGCACCAATCCGTCGACAATACTTCGTCAGGGCAGCAGTCGCCTGTGCCATCTGGTAAGCCAGCATTGCGGCCAATGGTCCGCCCGGCTGACGAGGAAGCATTGGCAGTACACGAACAAGGTCCGGCGCAGCGATATCAGACATTAGATAGCCAGCAAGCACCCGTACAGACCCAGCAGCCTCCTGCAGATCACCAGCTTCAGGCCGGTGCAGCCCAGGCCCAGTATAGAGAACAGTTTCCCACGCGCAATCCGAGCCATAGGCTGAGCGCGCATCTCCCCCTCGCCCAGTCACAGAACTATCACGAACAGACGGGCCCTCAGTCAGCACAGGGCCTTGAGTCACCTCGTCGCAGCTCTTACCAGCCCCAATCTTCACCTGCTGCACACACGCCCGAGCCCAAGAAGCAGTCGCTGCGCAGCCGCATTGCAGCTGGTGTCAAGGGACACAAGGCCGAGGAAGCAAAGGCACAGAAGAACGGCTTGGGTAGACGACAGTCTGTTCGCAAGACTGACTCTCGCATACCAGACTATCAGCCGCAGGAAGACAGCCGCGTGCAGTGGCATCAGCCACAGGGGTCCAGCTCTCATCTGCCACCCTCGAACGAGCAAGACGAAGACAATCTTGACCCCTTCCTCCAGAAGCCCAGCGAAGAGACGCCCGAGGTGCCACCCAAAGACTTCCCATACCAGCAGAATCCCCAACACCCTCAACAGTTTGCGCCGCACCCACAACAGGAACAGTACAATCGGCCCCCACTTGGCACCGAGGGCAGCTATTCGGCCAAAGGCGGGGTAGCTGATCAGTACAGCCCTGAACAACACAAAGGCCAGGGTCTACAGCAACCACAGCAGCATATCAACCCACAGCGATACCAGACCTACCAGCCTGTTGTCCAGCATTCCAAGACTCCGACCGAATATCAGGCCTTTAACCCACAGAACGCGCCAAGCCCTCTACTGCAAAACCCTCAGCCGCATACGCAGGGTGCTCAAGTTCAAGACACGCAACAAACTTACTACCCGTATCAGCACCAACCGGCGCAAAGTCAGTCGTCGTTAGATACCACGCAGCAAATTCACCGTCACCAACAGCAGCAACAGCAGCAGCAGCAGCAACAACAACAACAGCAACAGCAACAACAACAGTTTGCGACACAACTTCAGCCGCAGCAGGACCCGCAGCCTCAAACTGTTCGACAAACCGCGCAACCACAACCTGACCTGCAGCACCCACAGCCGGTTAGAAACCTGCCTCAAATCGTACAACAGGCCAGACAAACCGAGTTGCAACAATCGCAGCAACAATCGCAGTTACAACCACCCTCGTCCTACCAGATTGCCCCACCATCGCCGCTTCAGCCCCCGTCCTACCAACCCTACGACGCACAGCAAGGGAGGCAGCCGCAAACGCCCAACGTAACGCCACCACAGCAAGGGCAGGACAACATGGCACCTAGTGCGCAGGGTAATAGGTCACTGAGGAAAGTCAACGATGGCAGTCAGTCGCAGCCAGGCGCACCGTCACGAGAGTCGTCTCTACTCCAACAGCCTCCCGCTCAAGGTCAGCCCTCCGGTCAACCGCCTGTATCGCCGGGCCACGCAACATTCGACGCTAACGTCGTACCAACAGCTTCACAAGGACAGCCATATCGAGGTGAGAAGCAAAGTCAGCAGGTTTCAGAAATGGGCCAGGCGACACCTCCGCCAAGGGGACCTGCCAGCGATATGACGGACGACGAAATCGAAAAGATGATCAAGGAGCATGACGTACTGCGTAAGTGTGGTATCATTACATAGCAGACACATCTAACATGTTTCAGGCGAGAAATATCAAAAAGTCAAACGATATTTCTTTGAACAACAATCGCAAGTTCACCAGCTGCAAAACACACTCGCAAACCAGCGGCTATCTCTTTCGCGCACATCCTGGGATGACAGTGAATATGCGACGCGCTTCAACCGGTTAGATGGATTAATAGCGCAGTTGTCTTTTTCTATCCGCAAGGACTGGAGGAGTATACCACAATGGTTGCATGTGGTTGTCAACAAAACAGCCGTGGAAACGGGCAAGCAAGAAATGACTGCTGTTGGTCGTGCCTTCATCTCCCACTGGCTGGTTGAGAATATTTTCGAAAAGTACTTTCATCCAGATCTCGAGCCGGGCTTCTCAACACAACTACAGTCAATTCATTCGAATATCCGCAGGTTTGCGCCACCGTGTCATAGCACAGAAGACGAAGAGTCGCTTACTGCAAAGATCATCAACTGGCGGTTAGCTACGTTGGAAGGCCTTGCAGACACGTTAAGAGCGCCGCAAGCTACAATCTACCGCGAGAAACTAACCGAGACGCTCAACGAAAAGCTCATTGCGTCTCTCCAGATGCACATGAACGACCCTGCTCCTCCAGACCTCAACGGTGGTGTTCCCATGATTATCGAGCTGGCTGTCAGCATCGCTCAGCATCTACCACTCGAGAGCCGAGAGGTACACATTGAGTACTTTCCGCCAGGTCACAGTATTTTACCAGATTTCATGAAGATAGAGTCTGGCATCCCCGCACTGACGGCTCCCATCTTGGAGCTGGATGACGCGGATAGAGCTTCAGTCAGAAGCATGGCATCCAGGCATGACGATAACTTGTCTATTGCGGAGCAAGAACAAGCACATTTACAGGGCAGCCAACCTCCAAAAGAGGACAAGAAGCGTAGCATGTTTGGCTTTGGTAGTGCAAAGAAGGTCGCTGGTCCTTCTACCCTCGGCAGCCGAGAGTCTACCCTAGGACAGGGAGGTAGCCAACAAAGCCTCACACAAAACCCACCGGGTAGCTCTGGTGGACTAAAAGAAGATTCTGCACCACCGCGCGTGCGCGTGGCTGTTGGGGTGGCAGTACAAATCCGCGGCAAGAGCATTTTGATAAAGGCGCCTGTGTACAGCATATGAGTGTGCTCAAAAGTAAAGGAGCAATGATGGCGATGGGTCGTTTGGAGTCAGCGATCTAGCAGCAAGCACGCAAGCGTTTTGATTTATCTCCTTGTTCCCACTTCTTCTCCATATATACACACCTTTTGCATATATAGTCCAGCCTCTTTTCAGATTGGATCTACTGTGCAGGTGGACTATACCCGGGATGTTTTTATGATTTTTTTTATTTCATCTTTCGAAAGTTTGATAGTTGGATATATCTTTTCCCATGTGCATACCGATACCCTCGCTGCTGTTACGGTTAGGCTTGATAGAAATGTGTACTTCCCGGTCTATATGGTGGAAGGGCTGTAGTGGGAATTCGTATGGTTTCTTAGGAGAGAGATTCATCACAAAGGGGAACATCTAAGCATTGAATGAATTCTTCAGGTTCAACTTTTGACTGCACTTGACCTGTCGCTGAATACTCAACTAACTTTTCCCCCACATTATTCAACACGCGCTAGTTGCGGCCGCTTTGAGCCCCTATTGGCCAAATTCCCGTGCTTTGTTTACTAACCTAAACATCCTCGTTGCATATCCGCTGTGACGCTTGGATTATATCTCAACATGGAGAATGTAGTTGTGTCGACACAGTACAGGTGTAGGCAACTCAACAATTTCCTCTGGCAGAGTACTGACTACCTCAGCGACTTCGACCTCCGTCCCTTCACCAACCGCATCCTACGTCGCATGCCTCAACGGCGCGCGTTTGCAAATACAATGCCTCACCACATTTGAGATTGTACGAAATATAGCGATACCGTCGAGCCATGATTTAAAGAGCTCAAAGATTGTGTGGTCGCCGCCGACCACGCCAGTATTGGCTTCGTCAACATCCCGGCCTTCGTCCACTTCTACACCTCCCCGTCGCCCCTCACGGCCACCACAACCTTACTCGAATCGTGTTCTTGTATACGATGATGATACGACGCGCGTATACGACCTCCGCGACGAGAAATGGAATGCTGTAATAAGCAATGGTTCAGGTGGCATGGGCAAGAATGTACACGTCGAGTTTGGCGCGACCGAGGATGAAGTACTGGTGTGGAGTGATTTTACTTCTTGCATTAAGATATGGTGTCTGAAGACGGGACGAGCGGTAGAGATACGGGATCCCAAGTTCCCTGGGAAGGAGGGTAGGGGATGGGGATACCGACCAGTTCAAAACGCAGCGTCAGCCGGCGCAAGAGCAGGAAGAAATGTCCTGGCGTTACTATGTCGCGCCGCAGGGAGCGACATCCTTTTACTCCTCGCCCCAGGTACATATACAGTCCTCAACCGAGTCGAGCTCCCCACCACGGACGTCGCAGGCCTAAAATGGAGTCGCGACGGCCGCTGGCTCGCAATCTGGGACGCGGCATCCACCGGCTACAAACTGCACATCTACACCGCCGACGGCCACCTCTACCGCACCATCACACGCGAGACATGCGACGACATTAGCGAATGGGACGTAGAGGGCCTGGGAGTAAAAACCCTAGAATGGATCCCTGGGAACGAACGTCTCGCTGTCGGCGGCTGGGACAGACGCGTCCGTATCCTTGCGACCCGCACATTCGCTCCCATCATGTTCCTAGATCATACACCCGTCATCGACATCCCCACCGCACCTGTCTACAGCGAAATCATCGATAACACTGGTGCCCGCTCTTATGTCGCTACACCTCAGCCTGTCACCCCGCCCAAGGCCGCACTCGACAAGAACGAAAGTGGTCTGATGAAACATGGCATCGGCCTCTTGAGCTTCAACGCCCATGGTACCATGTGCGCTACCCGCGACGATAGCACGCCATGTACAGTGTGGATCTGGGACTTGTGCAGTCTGAGACCGAAATGCATTGCGGTGCAGTATAGTCCTGTCAAAGCGCTGCTTTGGCACCCAGATCACGCTGAGCGATTGTTAATATTGACGGCGGGGGAGGAGGCGGCCGTTTATTTGTTTACAGATGATGCGGTACTTTTGTCTTCGTCTTCACTATCACAATCACAATCACATTCGCAGACACAGACACAGCATGGTTCAGCAGCAGCACCACCACCTGAAATCCTATCCCTATCCTCACATATGCGCACCGCCAAACCATCCCAACCATTCGCATCAGCACAACCACAACCCCCATGTAAATTCACAACATCTTGGCTTCCTACGCCTCCACACAAGAAACCCGCCCTCTTCTTCGCCCACCAAACCGCCTACGTGGTCGTCTGGCCAGAGGGCAAAGACGCGATTTTACGGTTCAAACGTAGTGCTGCCACCAATGGAGACGGTAGTAGTGTAGAGATTAGGATCGGTGATGACGATGATGAGGAGGGTGAGGGGTCGGATGATAGTTTGTATGAGATTTTGACTGGGAGGACGAATCAGTGGATGGAGAGTGAGAGTGGGGTGTTGGGTAGGAGTGGTAGCGGTGGGGGGAGGGAGGGAGATGAGGGGTTGGATGTGGAGGGCGAGTTTGAAAGCAGTGTGGGTACTGTTAGGGGGTTGGATGATACATTTCGGGGGAAGAGAATCGTTGGTGAGCGGGAACGCGAGGAACAAGGTGGCATACACGGCGAAGACGAAGACGAAGACGAAGACGAAGAGTACGGAGACGGCGCTGGTGTCCTAGGCAACAGCGGTATGAGCGAAATGTTCTAAACACCTTCTCCCCATCCTCATCTACTTCTTTCCCCCCTCCCCCTCCTCAAACCCCCACCGCCCACTCCCATCCAACCCCAACGGATTCTGCCCCGTCTGCTCCCGCCCCGCTATCTTATCAGCCCGACTCTCATAGCTATCTTTATTCTTGCCGCCTAGCAACTCGCTCCGCTCTTCCTCGTGCCCTAGTAGCGGTCCCAGAGCCGGCCGTGTCGTGCCGCCTAGCGCGTTGCCGAGAGGGCCCGTTACGCCTTTTTCGAGCGGCGCGCCGATGGGGCGGAGGGCTGTGCCTAGGACGTTGCCTGTTTTGGGAGGGGAATGTTAGGCCGGTGGGGGGTTAAGGGGTGGATGGGGAGGAGGGACGTACCGACTGGATCCCCGATTGCACTGAGGAGACCTTTTTGGCTCTTTTCTCCAGAGTCTTCTTCTTGCTTGGGGTCCGTGGGGATGTGCTGTTGTTGTTGTTGGTCCGTTTCGTTCTTGTCGGACATGATGGGCTGCTTGGTTTCTGTTCTATTCTGTGTATGTATATGTGTGTGTGTGTGTGTGTGTGTGTGTGTAGTGAATATGAGAAACAGTATATGGCCGAGTATTGTGTAGTTTGGAAATACAGAGAAATGGAAATTTCGAGGAGCAGAGTCAACCGTCTTTATGTTAGTTTGGGTTTCACAGGATCTTGTCGCGGTTTCCAGGCTTTCGAGGCCCTTGTGACGTCAGTGGTTTTCCGTGGACGCGTCTTCCTTTTGGGGCGGGGTACAGACGCGAAACGCGACAAGGGGGATGTGCATACATCATCACATCAGCAAGAGACTGTTTTTTTTTTCGCAAAAAAACATATGATTCTTCTAAAGACATGAAAAGGGAAAAATGACATGCATGCTTGAAGTGCACTAAGGTCCCAAACTCCAGCTCGGAATGTCGTCGCAGTGCCGTCCGTGTACCTAACTCCGTCGCCAGATACCTATATTGAAATGCAAGAAAAGCAAGGAGTCTTGAGGATAATACCCCATCTTCAGTCTGTTGGAAAAGCAAAACAAGAAAAGGAAAGAAAGTATATGGGCACTTTTAAAAGAAACATGGGTAGAGCTCGGTGGAGCTACGTGTGAGGGACAGCTTCGTTGCAAATCATCTTCGGCTCGCGTCGAGTTTGCAGCTGTTACCTGGATAGTCAGCGAGTGTATAACCAGAGTGCACGAAGATCTTACCAGACAAGCTTCCATATCAGGGTTTAACCAGCAACCGTAGGGCGGCCGCTCGCGTTAATGTCCTCCCTAGTATGATGTGCGTAGATGGAAACATCAACGACCTTGTCGTTCTTGTATCCCACCTTCGGAAGACGGCCAGAGCGGTTGAACTTGAAAGTGCTCAGAAACTTGCTCTGCCATCCGTTCTCCATCGAGTCCCCGCCGTTCTCGTGGTGAACGTTGATCAAGATGGTCTTGATGACCCTGGATGGTCCAGCCTTGAGATACTCAAAGTTGTTGATGTACTCGTATCCGCCGCGGGCATGGTAGCTGGTGTCGGCCATCTCCAAGATGCGATCCATGAGACACTTGCCAATGCCCTTGTTGAGGAAGCCTGGGTGGACGAAGAGCTCCATGTCGAAGGTGTAGCGGAACAAGGTCGATTGGCCGCAGTAGTCTTCGAGCTTGATGAAGCCGACAATCTTCTCGTTGACGTACTCGTTCGTCAGCCTGGATCTGTTGCCTCTGTCGATGGCAACCAGGTACGGCAGGCCTGCGCTGGTGATGTCGCTGATGCGCTGACCCATTTGCGCTTCGGTACGACCGTCAAACTCGATAGCGTGGATCGAGTTCTCAACGTACCAGTTGTATATCTCCTATAGATGGTGTTAGTATTCACATAGAAATATCCAGACTAAGATTACTTACAGTAATACCTCTGACATCCGCTGGCTGCACAGGACGAATGTACATGTTTGTCTTTGGGCGTAGACGACGATCTTCCATTGGCGGAGCTAGCTGTGCTGTGGCAGGAGCAGGGCGGTTGCGCCTGGCAAGCATCTTGCGCTGCTTGTCATCCATGCGTCGTTTCCGTGCTTGAAGCTTTGCTTCAGCAGACGCCAATTGCCACTCTTCGACAGGATGACTCGAATCGGCGAAGTCGATCCTGGCTTCCGGTACTTCGAGGGGATTGATGAATGGGCTCGGGTTATCTTGGCCATCTTCAGTGTATACAATGTCCTCGTAACGCTCCCACCATGGTAGATGTTCCGCCAGGTCGCCCTCATCTATAGGCTCAAGATCGGATGCACAAATCCTCTTCCAAGCATCCCTCAGAGTCTCATCCCCTACCCTCGCCTCGAGCCAGTAATGTGGTGCCAGTTCCTTGCAAACCTGGCCCTCGTCAAGGACGTACTCGGTGTGATTCTTGTCACTGATCCTTGTAGTCTTTGCGTGACCGTTGAACGTGGGCTGAGGGAAGTAAATTGGCTTGATGCACTCTGGGGAATGGTTGTTCATCCACTGCTCAATGTGCTGACCAAAATGGCGGTCCTCGTGACCTTTGCGGGCTGACCATGATTCGGGAGCAGGTAGCCAGTCACCATTCCAATCTAACAGCTTCTTGATGTCGTAGTCGGGGTCCCCATTGCTGTTGGACTTGGTTTCGACCCCACCATCATCGTCGCTGCTATGAGGAACGTACTTCATGTCCCTCGCCTTTGGCCAAACCGTCTTTTTGTATGGTTGCGGACCACGAGGCCAGCGAGGATTTCCAAGGTTCTTCTTGACAGCTGGGGGAGGGCTGGGTTTGGAAAAATCCCAGGCATCATAGACGACCTCCCGGTGCTGCTCAGGCTCCTGTGGAGTGGTCGGTGGTGAGGGCGGTGCATCTTGATGCTGGTGTGCGCCAATTCTATGTCGCCGTTAGAGGGTCTAAGCAGAAACTGACGTTGGAGCACAAAGACTTACGGAGATGAGTGAAGCTTGGTAGTGGTTGATAGCTTCGATTTGGGCGACATAGCAGGCGTACCATTGCCAGAGTTGCGATTGCGCAGATGCGGAGGTACATACTCTTTGCCGCTGGCAGAGTTGTGCTTGCGTAGATGGGGAGGGATATACTCCTTGCCTTTGGGGTGGGTAGACATGTTGTTGTCTTTGGACTTGCTCTTGTTGCGTGATCTTTTGCGTGTCTGCTTTGAAGTCTTGTGTGCGTTGCTCGAGTTGGGGGTCTCTGAGAGTAAAGGTTTGGCAGATGTAGGTGGGGTGGTAGAGTGAGTAAAGGTTGGGGTAGCTGCCTTGCCACGTGCTTTTTGACGCGCCTGTTCAACTGTACTCGAAAACTCTGCTCGCTGAGCTGCCCAGCTATTGTCAGCCTGTGCTGCTATTGTTTGTGCTGCTGCCTCGGCCTCGAGATCGAATGGCGTCCACTGAACACGACCGGGTTTGCGCTTTCCTTTCTATTGTGTGTCAGAATCTTAATCACAAGTGGGATAGTGAGAGTGAAGATACGCCTCTTATAGGGCTTTGGTAGGCGGTGTGAGTTTGGTACGTCATAAGAATGATAAGTGAGTCTGAGGCCGCTTTCACTTACCGGCTGCGAAAAGTCGGTTTTTTGCTGCCAGGTCATTGCCTCGTTTTCCGACCCTGTTAGAGCATCTATGTAGTTTTTCTTGGGTTCCGGCTCTGTTTCTTCGATGGCAGGCGATGGTGGGAGTGTAATGCGTGGACAGAAGATTCTTGTTACTCCCCGGCTCATGATGCAGGCTTCCGTAGACTATGGACAAGCGGGAAGGTGCAGAATTTGTTGAACAAGGAAAGAGCAGCAGGTGTAACTAGGATTGAGGAATAAGAAGTTGAAAAGATGTGCAGCAATATATACAGCTTCCAGGCCTCAACAAGCCTGCCTGATGGGTGAGTGGATACGCTCCATCTCACCTTCCCACTATAGCAAACCATGGTCATTGTGACAAGAAAACGGCCTGTGCTTCGCGAATGTGGATGCCATTCTTTATATGAACAATACAAGTCGCAAGCAGATGGCAAACTGCCTCGTTCACTGAGTACCCGTTCCATGGTTGATTGAAGCGCAATACATTTCCACGAATTCACAAAGCACGTCTAGATCCTACCGATTACGTTTGCACGTGACCTGTACACATAGTAGTACCAAGCATGTCGGAAATATAACAGGATCCATACATGGCGAGGAAAGCAAAGCCATGGTTGGTATACCATGGTTGGTATACAGATTTCAGCCAGACGTCGCCATCAGTGTAAGCGTTCTCGCCGGGCCACTAAGCGAAGCTTGGATGAGCGCGTCCTGGCTCCACTCACCACCCCGACCGAACCAGTACCAAGATTCCAAATTATACAAAATGCTGTCGATATTGCGAAAAGCGCGTTTGAAGGATAAGGAGATGCGCATCTTGATGCTGTGTGTACTTTCCGTGTGCCTGCAAGTCCGGAGGCTTACTGCATCAGGGGTCTGGACAATGCTGGGAAGACGACTATCGTCAAGAAGATAATGAACGAGGATGTCAACAGCGTCAGCCCTACTCTTGGCTTCATCATCAAGACGATCGAGTACGATGGGTATGTGTGAGACTCGACATGTGCCATGTGTCGGGACTAACGAGCAAGGTACAAACTGAACATATGTACTGCATCTGCCTGCCTTCTCCCGGACAAGCGCATACTGACGGACCAGGGGATGTTGGCGGACAGAAGACGTTGCGCACGTACTGGAAGAACTATTTCGAAAAGACAGACACGCTCATCTGGGTAGTTGATGCAACGGACCGCGAGCGGATTGACGACTGTCGGCACGAGTTGGCGGGGCTGCTGCTAGAAGAGGTTTGCGCAAGGCCCAAGGCTCAAGGGTCAAACAAGGTCATGCAACTGACAAATGCAGCGTCTCTCGGGCGCCAGCTTACTTGTGTTCAAGAACAAGAGCGACGTGCCTGGCTCCATGAGCGAGGATGAGATACGCGAGGTGGGCGACGGCTCGGGTGCTGCTGGAACTTGTTGGCGGGCCAATGCTGACGGCGTACAGGGACTGCGACTCGACGCCATCAAGACACACAAATGGCATATTATGACGTGCAGTGCCATGACGGGCCTGAACTTGCAGCAGGGCCTCGAATGGGTGGTACAGGATGCAAAAGCGCGACTCTTTCTGTATTGATTGCCGTCGGCCAAACACGACATGTTACTGCATGGGACGGATGAGTACTGGTAGCTATGTGCAAGGGGCAACGCAGCCCAAAGGCTAGCTACGGGTAGTGCAGCGGTAGTCTGAACAAGCTCCAACCGCTCGTGTGGGAGCTTTGCAGCTGGACTGGACGGCATAAACAAACATGCATTGAGCCATCTCTACATCTCTCTTTTCGCCCTTGACCCTCTTGCTTGTATCTGCTTGCCTCCAAGACGGCATATTCCTGCGTCGTTGCCTCTCTCTCCACCACTCATCATCTGAAACACTTCCCGGCATGAAGTAACCGAATCCAAGCAATCTAACCACCGTCTAGCTCTGTGATCGGCCCAGGAATCATTTGCCTGCCGAGCAGCTTCACAACCCTTGCCCTCGAGTCGTAGTCTCGTAGTCCCGTAGCGCACACTGGCCTGTGTCTCTGCCCAGCCTGCTCATCTCATCTCCCTTCCCCTTCACCATGTCTTCCGACGACAAGGAAATCGACCCCTCGGAGTTTGTGCAGCGCATTCGACGCCTCGGCGACCAGCGAGACCAAGAGGATGCCGAGCGGGTGAAGAAGTTGGAAGAAGATCTGATACAAGGTCGCAGCGAGAGACTAGCGCGGCGAGCAGGTTTGTTTTTCTCTACAGACGCCGCCTTACACATGGTCACAGCTGCTGATAATTTCCCCGAACAGAGCGAGCGCGGTCAATCTCTCCCGACAAGCCATATACTCAGCAGCAATCGCCACGCTCAGCAGCCGGCACCCCGAGAGCGGTACAGGAACAGGCTGTCAGCACACCCACACCGACCATGAGCCCGCCGGCACAAGACGTGGCGGCCCGCGCCGACGATACGCAGCCCACGACACTCGAAGATGTAGAACCCAAGAAGCCTGCGACCAGCGCTGCTGCTCTGGGACGATCAGGCACCCTCTCGTGGAAACAGAGGCCGCAATCGGGCAGCATACGGCGCCCGCTCTCGGTAGCATCGCGCTCCCCCGAACGACCGTCTACTACAAACACAACAGAGCCCTCTGAGCCCGACTTGAACCCCTCACGAAGCTCCATTGCCGCCTCGCTAGGGGCAAAAGACCCTGCTTTTTTCCGACAGTCGGCCGACGGAGGGAGGGGCTCAGCCGCCTTTAGGAAAAGCCAAGACGACACCGCTTCAGACGCAGACTCAGTCTCGGCCAGGAGACAGCTTCCAGGCATGTCACGCGACTCAACTGTCGAGCCAGAAGTTGGCAGTCCGCCTGCTGAGAGCGTACGCTCGAGCTCGCCAGGGTCACGGGCCGGCTCCATGCGAGGGAGCACCGCCATGAGCAACCGCTTCTCCACGAGCACATCGATATCCGGCGGCGATGCAGACTCAAGTGCAAAGGGACGGTCGCCGCTGCCGGTGCTCGAATCGCAAAAGTTTGCGCTGCCCTCAGAGCCGGCCTCCTCAGTCGACGGCGGGGACAGTGAGCGCGCAGCACGCGGCATGGCCATGTCGCCGACCCAAGGGAGGATATCGCCAGAAAGGGAGCGCTCTGCATCACCGACAAAGGGCATGGGCGGCTTCGTCCAGAGCGCCATGCTCAAGCGTAGCGACAGCGTGAGCAAGCGGTGGAGCACGCAGAACCCGCCAGTTCTAAGCAGGCAAAATTCCTCCTTCAGCAACCGCTCGAGCGCCATGGCAGGCTATGGCTCCCTCTCCCTCCTCGACCGGCCCGCGAGCAGAGACAACTTTGGCGAACCTTCCTCGCGCCCAACCTCGAGCTACAGCAATGCAACCGTCACTGTTGCCGACAAGGATGCCGCGCCGAAAGAAGAATTTGTCAAGCCATCCCTGCCCCGCCACAGCAGAGCCAAGTCGGTCGCGTCGACGTTTAGCGAAAAGGACGCACAGCAGCAAGACGAGTCCCCTCCAAGCCCTTCGAAACGATGGAGTCCTACAAAGACAAAGTCGAGTTGGTTGGAGAGCGCGCTGAGCAAGCCAGAGTCACCCAAGAGGAAGCAACCACCGCCAGCGCAGCCCGCATGGATGGCCGAACTTAATCGCATCAAGCAGCAGCGCAGTAGCGTTGACCTGGGCAAAGGGCAGTCCGTTTGGCGAGCCGCCCGGGTCGGGTCGGACGTCACCCATCAAGGATGTACAATTGAAGCCTGTGGGCCTCCGCAGGCCCGAATCTCCCAAAGAAGGAGGAGCATGTTGAGCCCAAGAAGATGGAGACAGTAAAGGAGCAATCTCCAAAGACTTTGTCTGTATTGACTCAGGAGCCAAAGCCCGCAGAAGAAGCACCACCAGCCTCAGACGAGCCCGAAGCCCCAAAGGAGCCTACTGAAAAGGCCGCAGAGGAAGCTCCGGCACCAGCTTCTGTCCAGTCGCCCATCTCTCCCTCAGCAACTGAAGAACCATCAGCGACGACAAGCGCGAAACCGGTAGCAGCGAGATTCAACAAAGACATGGGCAATGGCTTTCCAGTAACCAAGACAGAGACGGCGCCGAAGAAGGATTTCCGCGCCGGACTGAAGCCGCGTCAACTACCAGCAGACAACTCGAAGAAGAACGAAGTGAATGAGTTACAAAACGTCTTTGGCAGGTTAAGAAAGACAGAGACGAAGAACTACGTGGCACCCGACGTCCTCAAAGACAACATAACGCGGGGCAAGGGTGCTTTGAACATAACAGGTGGTCCCAAGCCTACTGTGCGGAAAGATGAGTTCAAGGAGAGTCTCCTCAAGAAGAAGTCGGTCATCTTCGACAAGGCGCAAGCAGAGGGCTCCGTTTTGAAAAGGTCGGACAGCATATCAAAGCCAGCTCCTACACCAGAAGCCATCTTGAAGCAAAAAGGCCTTCATCGAGCAGATAGCGACCCAAAGACTACGGCCCCGCCGAAAGAGAAGGAGCCTATACCAGAGGCTCTCGCCAGGAAGAAGAGCTTGAGTGCGGTCAGACCTATCATGACCGACAAGCCAGCATCGCCTGCTCCCCCATCTCCAACCAAGGAGCCGGTCATGTCTGGTAAGCTAGCGGGACGCTTCAACCCTGCATTAGCCGGTATGCTTGCCCGAGGACCGCCTCCTCAAGCGACGAACAAGTCTACATCAAGTGCTGAGGTAGATGCGTCACCTACCAGGCCTGCGCAAGAGAAGACCGGACCTGCACCAGAACTGCAACACATGACCAAAGGTCGCGCCCGAGGACCCAAGCGACGAGCACCGGCGTCGAAACAGACGGCCAATGAATCGGAAAAGGCTGAAGAGAAGGTACATACTGCTGCTGCTGTCCCCTTGGTGAATTCTGAGCGTGCAAT
The DNA here is from genome assembly GCA_014334815.1 of Pyrenophora teres f. maculata. Taxonomy (NCBI): domain Eukaryota; kingdom Fungi; phylum Ascomycota; class Dothideomycetes; order Pleosporales; family Pleosporaceae; genus Pyrenophora; species Pyrenophora teres. Next base: position 365,391 of record CP060572.1, on the reverse strand, counting down.
TGCTAGCTCTGAGCCTTCCAAGACTAACGGAAACCCAGAGCAGCGACCAGTAGCCAGAACGCCAGCCGGTAGATCGTCGACCGAGAAGCCTGCCACACCAGCCAAGTCCGCACGTATATCTTCGGGTAGCTTCGGAAAGACTGCCACACCTGAGCCTCCCAAGAAGGCAGAACCCGTGGACCAGGACCGAAGGATATCTGGGTCTCAAGCAACACCCAAACCCTCTCCCCGACCAGAGTCCATCAGCTCCCCTAAGATCGGATCGCCGGGGGTTCCCAAGAAGCCTGCATCCCTGGAGTTTGAGAAACGTATCTCCGGGTCGTATAGCACGCCGCAAAAGTCGCCTCTCCCAAAGCAGGTCGAAACACCAAAAGCAAACTCACCTTCACCATCTCCAACATCATATTCTCGATTCTCACGCCCATTACCCACATTACCCACCAAGCCAGCAATGGAGTCCCCCAAATCCACACCCCTCAGGGAAATTTCAACGCCCAACGTAGAGATCTCACCAGCCACCAACGAGCCCTCATCACAGAAGACCGGCTTTTCATCAGTCAAGAATGCTACCAGCATGTGGGGCAGACCGTCGACATCCTCATCACCCGCACCAGTGAGAGCACCAATCAAGCTCCCTACACAAGCCGACGAACGAGCCGCTATGAAGGATGCCGGTCTCGTCCGCTCCTCAGTGTCAGAGGAGAAGGCCCTGCCTGAATCCCCTCGACCGGAGCCCGTTCCGCCAAAGCCGAGGCCTGCTGGGTTAGGTTTCAGTTTGGGAAGCTTGAGCGGGCTGGTCGCGTCACGATCTCGTGACTCGACACCACAGCTGCCTAGGAATGCGCCCATGTCACCACCAGGAAGTGCAAACAGACCCTTTTCTGAACCTCCCATTTCACCGCTAAAAAAGCATGATGGCATGTTCGCAGACTTCTTCGACGATGCCCCGGTGACAGACACCCAGCTTCCGGAGAACATAGATACAATGTACACCCTAAAGTCGCCACCACTTGATCTCGGTCCGACAGGCAAAATTCGTACTTTGCGCAAGCAAATTCAAGAAGTATCAGGCGATGGCAGACTCTCGCCTATCCCAGTTCAGGAGGAGCACATACTGTTTCAAGACTCAATGTACCTGTGCACCCACATCTATACAGACTCAAAGAGCGCTAAGCATACCGATGTCTATCTATGGTCAGGCAACGGTGTGCCAGAGCCCACGCTGGAAGATGTACAGCTGTTTGCCAAGAACCATGCACGCCAGAATCAGGGGCGTCTCCTTGTTATGCGTCAAGGCCAAGAGACACCCAACTTCTTCGAAGCCCTAGGTGGTATTGTCATTACAAGACGTGGTGCAAAGCCAGGGGCAAAGGAGTTCATGCTGTGCGGTCGCCGTCACCTTGGACACCTCGCATTTGACGAAGTCGACTTCTCGCTCAAGAGTCTCTGCTCCGCATTCCCCTACCTGATCACCACACCCACCGGTAGAGTGTATCTCTGGAAAGGCCGGGGCTGCTCCGCCGAAGAAGTCTCTGGCGCGCGTCTTATGGGTATGGACCTAGCACCGACAGGCGATTACGCCGAGATTGACGAAGGCTCTGAGCCACAAGACATGCTCAACACATTCCCACCCTCGCTGGTTCCAAACAAAGGCCCGGCCATCCCCCGGTCCGCAGACCACTGGCGCTACAAGGCCACGTCGGACAAGTACCGCGTACGCCTCTACAAGATTGAACAGACTACGGGCCAGCCGGCTGGATGGGGCCAAGCACTCCAGGTGAGCAGCTCCTTTTTCGCGCCGCTGCTACGAAGACCGTCTTGGAACGCTGCTGAACAGAGGCCACAGACGCCGCTTACGCCAAAGTCGCCCGTCGGGACTATCAAGACGGAGATTAAGGAAATCATGCCTTTCTCCCAGCGTGATTTGGAGCCGGAGAATATTTACGTCCTTGATGCCTTTTTCGAAATGTACATGTAAGTTTGTTGTCATGACATCCCTATATTTACCGGTGGCAATTTCTGTACTCGGATACTAATAGAACCAGCATCGTCGGCCCCTTGTCTCGCTCACAAGCTCCCGCCTTCTCCACGGCCCTCATGTTCGCGCAGGCTTATGGCATGCTCGCCGTCTCAGAGGAAGACCGCCCTTTTATGCCTGTCACAACCGTCGTCTTAGAGGGCGTGCCCCGTGACATGAAGGTCTTATTTAGACACTGGGACGACAAGTTGATTCCTGCCGCTGGCCTTATGAGCGGCAAGTTGGGTCGGGGAAAGAGCTTGAGGATTGTGGGGTTGGAGAAGGCTATTGAGGGTACACGGAGGTAGATGATTAAGCAAATCGGGAAGGATGGACGTGCGTGTATGCGGTATGCATGTGTGCATGAGTATCTGTTAGCGACGACGATGATGATGATGGTGCCGCATCGCCTGATACGGGTTTGAGCTGCACTCTGCATAGACCAACCCTTGATACCCACACGGTCAACTTTGAACTTTGGTTCGCTTTTATTCGATTTTGAAATGTATATATACAGTATTTTTGATTCGCTATGCTTGGGAAAAGATGCAGGCAGATGAGAAACGGTACGGGTACGGATACGATACTGGGGTATGGGGATATACGATGCGCATGCATCGGTTCTGGGGCGGCTTATTTGTTTGTCTTCTGGGTGGTTTGTGGATCTGATGGCACGGCGTCTTGGACGGCCAGATGAGGCGGTGCCTGACTTTTTTTTTAATGGTCCGTACCGCAACTACCATTTTACTTACATCGTATCCACGTGTCTCTGCTGGACTATTAAACTACACTTTTCGGAATACCCGCTCACCCGCTCATGTGTCGATTCGTGACAAAATGTAAAAGCATCTCTGTATCAAACTATGCTATGCAAACCCCCCATCTCCCTTTATGCTCGTATTTGTCAACTGGCGGTCCTCTACCCACGATATCTAACTACTTCATTTGAACAGGCACCACGAAGCTGCGCTGTAACGCATAAGCCTCCGGCGGTGCCCGCCCGAATGTCCCTAGGGAGACTTGTATATGGGCGTTGAACCACTATCAATCAATCAATCAATCAATTCATGCTCGTATTTGCGCACGACCGTACCACTCATACGTACCCGCTGCACAGCACACCATGGCATGGCATACACCTGGCGGCTCAACCGCCGACTTACATTATCCCACGTGGGATTGCTCGCTGCCTTGTCGACATTGACGCTTACTCTACCTCGTTGTACCGTACCGTGCCGTAATCGTATTCTCTTTTTTTTTTCGCTGCTGACTGTGACGCAAGAAGGACCGTGAGATGGAAAGTCGAACTTGGATCCTAGGTATGTGCGTTTTATGGTGAGGTAGAGGGAGGTATGATGTGCAGATACGAATGACGGTAAGGGTTAGAACTGTTTTTATAGGAAAGCGAGGAGAGTCGCGACGATGTCAGGTTTGCGGGGTAGAATGTGTAGGGGTAAACCCGTGAATTAGAGAAGGAGATTTTTGATGAGGTTTGCGAACGATGATTGTTACCCAAGACTCAGCCAGCCCAACTCAATGACTAGGAAAGGGGGAAGGATGGCAGTAGGCGAGTAGATCCCAAAGTGGGATATGTGCTAAACAATTTCCGCTGGTGGAAGCACGGAGTGTTGGTCTACAAAAGACGTCTAGACCCAACCCTTTTACTGTGGACTCTGCAGACGCGGGCTAGAAGCTTGTAATCTTGGAGTGACAGGTCGAGAACAAGGGTAAAAGTTGGGAGATCAAAGGAGCCTAGATGCATGTATCCGGGTACAAAGTATTTGTTGTGTTTCATATATTTTTGCGGAACGGGTGTTTTGTGACCAGATGGCGGTAGCTGCGCCGCGAGAATCTGGCCGAGAGACGGTACATGGTACATGGTACATGTGTACATTGGGAATGGAATGTGTTGGTGATTTGCGCACGTACGTACGCACGCGCGCGCTCGCTGCGGGAAGATGCTTTTGTCCAACACTCTGCATACGGTAGTCCTGCCATAATCCTTTCAACCGTGGAAAGTAAATAAAGGTTCGCGCGTGTAGATGTGCTGGCTTGCTACTAACGTCGTATCCGTAAACTCGGTGTATTTAGAGAATGTTAAACTCAAGAGCCATGAGAAAATGTCGACTGGTGCCGGTGGGGGTTTGATATTTTTGACAAACAAAGCCAGTGGGAGGAGTCGTAGCACGTGGCTCACTAGTACTGCGTCTCGTCACGGAAGATGGAAAATCAACAGGGGTCTTATTGATAGCAGATCTCCTTCTCTAACTGAAACCCAAAAAATACCTCTATTAAAGAGAGAGAAAATTCTCCTCTATTACATGCTGCTTTTCGTTTTTTATGTTTTTTCGTTGTAGAGTTATAGCTAAAAGAAGATTTTAACCCCTATCTACACCTCTGCAATTTTCTATCTTACGTGGCGAGACGCTATATAGATGACATGTTATACCACCAACCGGGTGTGGTGATCACTCGGCCCGGACCCAAATCGAAGATACGAAGGACCATCCAGAGCCCGCTATGGCGCAATAGATCCAGAGATGCGGTATTTCATTGTAGTAAGAGCATAGGGATGACCCTGCTACTTTCTAGCACATGTGTGCTGTTTATCTTTGATATGCAGAGGGTGAATTATGGGCGGGGTTCCGAGAGATATAACATATAATGCATTTGATAATTTGTAATGTTTGCAAACGGACCACCTGAGGACCCAATGGGGACAATGCGTCTCCACCTATGGAGGCTGCAACGTTGGATCTACGCGACACGCGGTGTGAATCTAGTGCTGACTTCTATCGTTGCCTACTGGTACGGTAAGGCTGGGGGTGATTTTTGGGTAAAGAAAGATGGGGGATGTGAGGGTTCCGGGACCTTGATCGGGGAAAGAATGACGGCGCTCTGATCAAGTACTAGACGGAATGAGCAGATGCCCGGCTTGCGTAAGACAAGCGGCTCTTTCTGAGGGAACGTAACTGGTAATCTTCCACACCCAGGTCGCGGATACAAACTGTCGGGAAGTGGAGTCGAAGTAGGGATGTGTGCTTGTACTGTCGTCACCTTGTGTGGCTGTTCCATACACCGATACATGGTCTGTGAATGACGACTTCGTGTTATTGTTGAAAGGGACATAGTGGGGCTGTTTGAAACATGCAAGGCAGGGCGGTGGCGTGGGCTGCATGTTGCGAGCTGAGGGTTTCTGCTGCACCCTTCTTGACGTAGACGAGTACTGCTGCGGTTGCTTTCAGCTTTGAAGAACCGGTGTGTAGCTATCCAGTTGCCTAGGTCGTCGACAACTGTACAGTATAGGAAGAATCCCCCGGATTATCCTCTAGTCGACATTTCTGGTCGACTGTGTTGATCTAGTGCCCGCTAAAAGAGGGAAGCTTTACCGGCTGCAAGTAGGTGGATGGGTACGTGACTACTGTCGCCGTCAGTAGTTCCAACGCCGGCGAAGTCAGGTCAGATGTACACCAATACCTCCAGGGATTTGGGCAATTGTTCCGTTTGGCAAATTTTCGGCGGCTTTTTCAGGGCTGCTTACGCTCACGCTGTCAAGTGTTGTGCGCCACCTTAGTGCTTCCGTTCCCGTTGTCCATGCTCGCAATCTGTAGAGTCTCAAACATGGAAAACTCACCGGTATTCCTGACCTGTAGATGAAGTCAAGATAGGTATGTAACCCAGGAAACAAAGCGTCAAGGACAAAGCAAGCCTCTCCAAGCCTTTTGCCAAGGGAATTAAGCACACTGATCTCCCCGATCCATGCAGGCGCATTGCATAAAGAACCGCCTTATAGCTTCCCCACAAGACACTATATCAATCTAACCGTAGCTTGGCCGGTTCTTGACACTGCTTAATTAAACAGGGGTCGTTTTTAATTTGCCCGACTGGTGAAACCGCCTACTAAGGACCGATTCGGTCTACAGCTATGGCGGAGCAACATGGACAACTGGACATGCGGCAAGCAAGGCGACAAGGTCACAAGGGAAAAAGTGACGGCTGGAGAGATGGGAAATCATGCCCTTGAAACAGTCTGTTAATATAGGAAATGCGTTTGTGCGCTGAAACTGTTTAACCGTACTTCATCCTCGAGCAAGTATATAGCTACAGGACGGTGTCGACGAAGTAGTATCATCAGCTTCCATTCTATACTCAATCAGCTTACCTTTACAACTACCTTTACAACTATCTTTACAACTATCTTTACAGCTACCTTTACAACTTCCTTTACAACTGCCTTTCTTCTCTGCACACTGGGTGTCTGCCTTCTTCTTCTCATCGCCAACACCGAACAAAAACACAACCAACACTTCAAAATGGTTGCCTTCACTTCTATCTTCCTGGCCGTTTCGGCCATTGCTGGCTCTGCCCTTGCCGCTCCCACAGCCGATGTCCCTGACTTTGAGTTCAACGGACCCAAGTCCCTCATGGCTCGTCAGGAATACACCCAGAAGTACAGGACCAAGGGCAACGTCGACTACAAGTCCACCAGCAATGGATACTCTGTAAATTTCTCCGACGTCGATGACTTCGTCGTCGGAAAGGGATGGAGGAAGGGAATGAACAGGTAAGCCATCTGCGCCTTTTTCTTCTCCAGAAAACACCAAACTAACACACCACAACAGGGTCATCAGATTCCAGGGCTCCACTAAGGTCTCGGCTGGTACCGTCATCGTCTCAGTCTACGGCTGGACCAAGAACCCCCTGGTTGAGTATTACATTCAGGAGTTCACCAGCGGTGGCTCCGGCTCCGCACAGGGCCAGAAGATGGGTACCGTGACCTGCGACGGCTCCGACTACGACATCTGGAAGCACACCCAGTTCAATCAGGCTTCCATTTCCGGTACCGCTACCTTCGTCCAGTACATCTCCAACCGCAAAAACAAGAGGCATGGCAACGCCACCATCAACACCCAGTGCCACTTTGACGCTTGGGCTAAGCTCGGCATGAACCTTGGTACCCACGACTACCAGACTGTCGCCACCGAGGGCTGGGGCAAGGCTGCCGGTAACTCCAGCTACATCATCTCTAGCAAATAGATGGGTTATGGCGTCTTTCTCCTCTCTCTTGCGCTCTCGAGTGCGAGTGAGATTGGGAAATAAAGCCCCACACTTTCTGGCCGATGTCTTCCTTTTAGATAAAGGCTATTGCAGTCGGTTGGATAGATAGTAGAGCAGACTTCGTTTCTTGTGCAGATCTCGACCTTTTCTGGAGGGACCCTGAGACTTTTTTTTCGTATGTATATATTTCGCTGTTTAGCACTACCCTCTTAAGGAGTGTAGCAACAATAGAAAATCTGAAAATTAGGTGTTAATCTCATTTGCTAGTTTCATTTTGCTGTAATGTTCGAATTTCGATAGCTAATTTAGATGTATGAAGGACTAGATTGGACGCTGTAGATGTTGAACTCGTAGTCATAGAATTTCCTGGGTCTGTCGCTAGATATAATCAAGAAGTCACTGTTTGGACTTGGTCAATCCGACCCTTTTGCTGATTCATCTACGACTGTAAGGTACACATAGTAGTTGCTGTGGACTACACAGGTGCGCTGTAGAACCGTACCGTTCATGATGCCTGTGTTTCTTGTTTTGGTTGCTCATTAGCTTCTTGCCTATAGCACACATATCGAGTATCAATGAGATTCAAAGCCACTCCCAATGAATAAGCCTTTGGGCGTACAACAGCCAACACAACACTTCAGATGCGTGGGGGCCCCCTATCCCATCGATGACTCTGCAAAGCTTGTGAGCTGAACATGATTACCAGTCCAACATGCCATGAGTCAACCTTCTTTTATTGTATCAGGGTCTATGTGATTTGTCGGCTGAACTCATCGCTCCCAAGCGCGGTAAATTGCATGCACGGCTAGGACTCCGGTGTGAACGACAGTTCTCTTAACCGCAGGGCTATGGCACAAAGCTTGGCATTACCAATTATAACGCGCTCAGTATAGCCAACCCTAGGATGTTGTGCTCATCCGCATATTAAGGGGGAGATTGCTAGTCAGCAGAGTGGATGTACAAGGTTTTTCGTGCTTACACTCCTAGCAACAAGTGGCTAGTGGCATGTAAGCTATTTTGTTGGTGTATAAACCTATCAATCACATGTGAATCAAGACATTCTCTAGCAGAAGATCGACCAAACGCGTGAGTGTATGTAATGATCGTGTCCCCCAATTTCACTGTACCATTAAGATGCGATGATGCGCTCAACACTTCAAGGATGTGAAGTAGCGTGATAGAATGCAAAGCTTGTCTGGGTTCGGCATTTCTACACTACAGTACTATATTTCGTGTACTCTTCTCATCTTAGCCTTCACAGCTCTCAATGTGCCACACCGGAGAGAAGCTGACTATGGCGAGTTGTGACGGATCGCCTTCCAGTTGTCGCTGTGCCAACACATCACAATGGCAGACGCACCACAAGTAGCATACGACCATTTGAACCTATGGGTTGACCGAAGTGAGGAGCAGCGGGCTTTGGCGTACAGCTACGACTACTTCTCGAAAGAAGCTGCTGCTCCAGTCGCCCAGTATAGAGCAATTGATGCGCAATACTCCACAATACTATGGTTGCGACAGCATTATTTCCGGATCTCAATGGCCCTTGCAATCGTTATAGTCATTGGGAGTGTGGCCGGAAGCGTGGGTGGTGTGTTTCCAGTTCAGAAAGCTAGGTAAGGGGAGAGGCATCTTTACAAGCACACAACTAACTAAAGCCAACAGCACGAGAGAAGCATTTGCGGTACCTCTCGATTCGACCTCTTTGATGAATGCTTCAACATCTCATCATCACTTCACGGGACGATTAGTGCTGCATTCGTATCGACATCATCCTCATCGTCCACGTCCTCCGCCGAGCCATCTTCATCGCTAAAAATAATTTTAATCCGCCCACAATCATAACGATTGATAATTCATATCCACAAAATCTGGTTGGGGCACCATCCCCAGATGGCATCTTATCAGCGCCGCTTGCAACCCCATCAGATAACCCTAATAGCAAGCTGTACGATTGCTTGGCAGACACGAAAGTGAATGTGGCTGGAGATATCATGGCTCTCAAGGCGTATACTATAGGCCAGTGTGTCGATGCCTTGCAGTAACATGAACGTTATTGCAGGTCCTATAAGATGTAGAGTAGTTACGACGACAAACGCCTTGAGCTATGAGTACGAGGATAATATAGCCGCGAATTGCGGGCTGAAGAATGCTTCACAGCCGAGCGAAAGTGTAGACAACACCACGCTTGCGATATTAGTACTAAACAGAAATTGATGCGTAGACGAAGACGAAGAGAGTTAGGCGACTCTTTCGGAAATAAATGAAACAGAGTAGTGCTGAAGACGTATGTATCGAGGCGATGTGGTGCTGAGCAAGGTGTGTGATCCGTGCGGCGCTAAACCCAAAACACGCACTCGCTTAAGGTCAGGAATTACGCTCTCGCACACTTCGATCTCCTCCAACGACCGTCCTACTCACAACAACACCGTCGTCGCCATGGGTAGGGTAATTCGCAACCAACGTAAGGGTCGCGGCTCGATCTTCACGGCCAACACCCGCCTGAACAAGAACCCGGCCCAGTTCCGCACGCTCGACTACGTACGTTCCATGGCCCGCCATCGCAAACTTGGACACACTGGACACAGGCTAATGGGTACAGGCTGAGCGCAATGGATACATCCGGGGTGTCGTAAAGGAGATTGTCCACGATTCCGGTCGTGGTGAGTACCGACTTTTAGAAATCGACCTCCAGAGCCTCAACTGACGAATTTGCGAATAGGCGCTCCTCTCGCCAGGGTCACTTTCCGCAACCCATACAAGTACAAGCACAACACCGAGACTTTCATCGCCAACGAGGGCATGTACACTGGCCAGGTTAGTCGGAAACAACGGAGATAGCAGTTGGGACAATAGACTGACATGCAAAAGTTCATCTACGCCGGAAAGAATGCCGCGCTCACCATCGGCAACGTCCTCCCTCTCCACTCAGTCCCCGAAGGTACCGTCCTCACCAACGTCGAAGACAAGAACGGTGACCGTGGTGCGCTCGGCCGTACCTCTGGTAACTACGTCACCGTCATCGGCCACAACCCCGATGAGGGCAAGACCCGTGTCAAGCTCCCATCTGGCGCCAAGAAGGTTCTGCCCAGCTCATGCCGTGGTATGGTCGGTATCGTCGCTGGAGGTGGCCGCACAGACAAGCCTCTCATGAAGGCGTCGCGTGCTAAGCATAAGGTATGCATGATCATATTCAAAGATGAATGCAGTCGCTAACAATCACAGTTCGCTGCCAAGCGCAACAGCTGGCCCAGGACTCGTGGTGTTGCCATGAACCCCGTCGACCATCCCCACGGTGGTGGTAACCACCAGCATATCGGTAAAGCCTCGACCATCTCCAGATACGCCACCCAGGGTCAAAAGGCCGGTCTCATTGCCGCGCGGAGGACAGGTCTGCTCCGTGGTACCCAGAAGACAAAGGACTAGAGTGGTGCTTTGTAGTCTGGTGGCGTTGGGCAACGACAGGAACGACGATGATGCGGTCGGTTTTTCTCTCCATACCGCTCTATGCGGATGGCCGGGCGTTCTAACGAAATGGAAACTTCTCGGCAAGCTAGGCTTTTTCCTACTATGGCTTGCGTGCATGATAGGTTCTTAGGGAATGTGATTCCGATAAAATGCATCTGTCTTCACTTCTGATATTTAGTGTCTGTATGTGATGGTGCATGATGGGGTTTAGATGCTTGTCATTTGTTGTCTCAATACTTGTGGACTGAATAGAGTGTATATGACATCCTGCTCGCCCATTCTCAAGCATCACTCATCTCCACATCCCCATCTCCCATCCCATCTTGATCCTCATCACTATCACTATCACTATCCTCGTCACTCCCCTCACTGCCATCTCCATCCTTTCTTACCCTCTTAACCTTATAGTCCATATCCAGCACGCGATAATGTTTACAATCACTCCCCAACACCACAATCACCCTCCGGCCTTTCCGCCCATTGACCACGAGTTTCAGCGGCGTAAACCTGCCTTCGAATACGTGGCGCGTGTGTTTTTGAAGTAAAAGGGGTGTTATGGTGAGCGTGTGGCGGTGGGATGGCGGGGTGGGGTGGCCTTTTGGGAGGAGGATTTTTGGGGGTAGAGCGGTGGCGGTGGTGGCGGTGGGGTGTTGTGCTGGGGGGTCAGGGAAGATGAGTGAAGGGGTTTTTGGTGTGGATGTGTAAGGGAGGGAAATAATGGTATTGCGAAGGTGTTTGGTAGTGTCCTTTTTGTGAGTTTGCTGCAGGAGAAGCAACAAGGTATCATCATGGGCGAATTTTGCATCCAGGATCTTTGTCTGCTCTGCATCTGAAGAAAAGGCGAGTGTAGCTACACTGTAGGAAAGCGTGTCTTTTTGGAGGTGGGTTATATTGGGTGCGTGGGTGATGCGGTGGATGTGTAGGATGGATGTGTTGGAAGGGGGGGAGAGGAGGATATATGTTGATATGGGGTCCTGTGCCATGTCTTGTGCGGGTGATGATACTGATGTTAGGGGCTGAGGTGGTTTGGGTTAGTAATGTTTTGGTAGTATGGGAGAGAGAGAGGAGAGAACGTACATCAAACACCATCCTCATATCCAAGATTTTGTGGTCGTCTTTCTCACCCTCTTCGAGTACGATACCAGAGTCCATTTGGATGTTGGCTTCTTGCCATTTACTGACTTGCTTTAGTAGGCCTGTTACGCCGCTACTCAAGTGGCCCGATACGTGCTCCAGGCATAGTGCTTCTTCTCTGAAACTCGCACCTTCTTTTAGCAATTCTATTGCTTTCTTCGTGTCGTCGTAGCTCGCTTCGTCTCTCGCTTTGGTTTTGGCATCGAGCTGTGCTTCAGGCCGTAAAAAGGGAGCGATATCCGACTTTGTGAGACCGTACTGAATGTAAGCCAGAACCTGTGATATGTCCACCCCGGCGTCTCTCTGCTCCATTTCGGTGCGCGACTGCGACTCAGGCTCCGTGGCTTCAAAGTCGATTGTAAAGCGGAGCCATTTACTGAAGCTGTGAAACTGGCGTTTCTCTTCGCTAGCATACAACATGGCGGTGTGAGCTAGTAGTCGCATCTTCTTCAGCGTCTGTAGCAGCGCTGTAAAGTCGGAGATTGGACCTGAGAAGATCCAGTCGCGGTCGTGGAATTGCGCTAGCCCGCGGAGGCGCGATATCACAATGGAACAACGGTCTAGTGCCGGGATTAGGTTTTCGTGTAGGAGTGCGAGGAGCGTGGTGAATGATGTTGTGACGGTCGTGTCCCAGCGCTTGTGGCCTCCTTCTGCTAGTTCGTCGACAAGCCATTCCTTTACCACTGGGTTGCAATGACCTGTACACGCTATGTGGAAGAGATTGACGACAAGATCGCCTAGTCCTTTCTCTTCGAGTGTTTCCTCAACGTTCATCATGAATTTTCGGGGCAGGTCTTGGGCGTGCTTGAAGAAGGCGCGAATGCGTTGGAGCGTTTGTGTAATGTACAAGAGTAGATTTTGTAGCTGTGACGTCTTTGCGGCAATGAGATGGAGATAGATGCCTGCCGAGGGTATAAAGTTCAGAGTCAATGGGACATAAGCTATGCTCTTCTTGGTGGGCGAGGAGCTGAGTCTCGTCTCCATCAAAAGACCATGGGTACAACTGTAGGGATGACTTGTGTGTAGCAGTGGTGTGCTTAAGACGTTCCAAGCTTGTGGCAATTGGACGCTGACAGTCTCAAGGGAATCGTAAATGGAGGGATGCACGGTTCCGCGATCCGATAGGCGGATGAACATGTCGACCGAGTTGTTGTCCTTGAGGTGGTGCGAGTGCAGAAGCGAGTCAACCTCTGCTTGCGAACTGAACGCCCCAGAGTCTGCCTGAGAAACGCGCATAAACGGCAATGCTGGTGGAAGTGGTATCGCAGGAAGTTTTGGTAGCAGCGCTTCCATATCCATCATAGCGAGCTGATCAGGTAGGTCCGGCGCAACATCCAACGTTTGAAAGTCAGGCTGCCGCTGCAAAAAGTCCTCGAGCGTCGTATCATCCTTCAAGTCATCCCAGTCCTCTGTCGTCGGATGACCAAAAATGTCCGTCTTCGTAGGTGTGGTACCATCCGTCTTTGGTTTCAAGCCCGTCCGCCGCTTCACAGTTTCGACATTGATAAAGTTCAGACCCCAGCCTATGCACTTGACCTGCACTGGTGTCCCATCTCCAGCTTCTGGCAGTGTAAGGTCTTTGTGCGTAATCTTGCCCGTCTCGGCACTGACCAAGTCGGTACTGCCATCACTCCAACTAACAGCGATGCTTTTGCCATTAAATTCCCATTGGATCTCGACAACGCCCACGTCATCGCTCTTTCTCTTCAAACCAAAAGCTCTTTGCCCATTGATCCTGTAGATGTCCAGATTCTCTTCATCCGTAACCACTGCAACCAGGTCCATGGTAGGACAGTAGGAAATGAGGTGCGGATGGATTGGGTGCAGCAGAATCTTCTCCGCCTGCTGCAAGAGCTGGCGCCCTCTGGGTAAGCTGGCGGTCGCCATTAGTGCAGGGGTTGCGACCTTGACGGCCGTTGTTGAGGTTGTTGAGTGTTCAAGGTGGTGGTTTGTTTGCGCATTCGCGTCCTAGCCCAAAGTTTGGTTAGCGCACTCGCGTTGTCACGTTGCCCATTGCACATGTTGACTGCAAAGCGCACGAGCGTCACTTGAGAATTGTAGGTCCAGATGTTGTATACATGTGAATATTTAGTCAATGAAATTAATGTCTGCTAAATGCTAATTCGTTACAAAGGAGATGGTACCCTTCCAAGTCATCCATGCCTCTGGGTATAAACATCATGCTCTCATCGTACAAGTACAGTGACCGGCACTTTATCACAAGCGCCTTATCAAATCCCTTGGGCCCATGCCACAATAAGCGCCTCAAACTCCGCGATGCGATCCAATATAACCCCAGAAATCAGCCATGCTCAGGCAATGTTACGGCGCACCTGTTCCTGCAGACGCCTCAAAATTGATGAGTCGTCTTTTCTACCGAAGGGTCGAGTTCCGTTTCGGTTGTACAGACTCTTTCTGCACTCTGCCTCTGCCTGTTCCGCTCAATCTTCCGTTTATCCTTGTCTCCTCGTCGAAGCTTGTCCGCTTTGTGCTTTGACCACTTTCTAGGTCATCGTCGCTGTCGGCCAAGTCGCCAAGCTCAAACTGGTTTTCGGCATCGTAGTCGTGCATCAGCGCCCCCCTATCGCCAGCATCCATGTAGCTGGATCTCCTGCTATCGCGGACAATGGCGCTAGAATGTCGCTCAAATAAATCCTCGCTGCGTCGGACTTGCATGCTGCGTCTGGTAGGAAAGCCGGACATGGCGTCCGATGGGGGGCCATCGGTGAAGCACGACCCGAGTTGTTTGTTGCCGTTGGGGTCCTCTCGAGAGAGGTTAAGGAGGTATACACCGGAGAAGATGATGAGGAAACCGCAGAGGAGCGAGATGGTGTTTACGGCCGAGGTGGTGTTGAAGCCTTGGAAGAGGAGGCACGATGCAACGAGCGTGCATGTGGTAAAAGTTACATAGTAAAGAGGGTTAACACTAGATGGCACAAGTCAGCATGGGAAATGAGGTTGCAGGTTGTGGGAGATTGTACATGTTGGTGGAGAACTGGCTGAGAGCCTTGTTGAAGTAGTTCATCTGCGTGAGGATGCAGCCCACAACCAGAATAACGAAGACGTAGGTTGAGGGGTGCGTGAACTGGTTGTTGCCCGCGAACGTCATCTTGAGCGCAATGCCAAAAGCCTTGATGAACATGATTGAGACGGAGCCGGATGTCGAGCAGATGGAGAGGTATATGAGGGGGTTTTTGCGACCATATTTGGGCGCGATCTTGTAGATCATGACGATGCAAAAGACGACGACAAAGGCACAGTAAAAGAGGAAGCCTGAAGCCATGCAGTGTTAGCACCGTGTTCTGAGCTTGGGAAAAAAGGCGCGTCAGACGTACCGGGCTGGAGGGCAAGATTCAAAATCTCCTCGACTGACTCGACCTCCTTGTCGGGCGGGGCATGGAGAACGATGATGACGGAGCCGATCAGGCATATCGCGCAACCAATTTTGCCCAGCAAACCGAGCTGCTCGTCGAGAAAGTAAGAGCCCAATACGGCGCCGATGAGCACGGAGAGGGCTCCAAGCGGGGTGACGAGGATGGCCGGAGCGAAGGCGTAAGCTGCAAAGTTGAATATCTCGCCGAGCACCACTATGTCGTCGTATTAGCCACATGCGCTGACGTAGTTTGTTCTGTGTGCGCTCACTCGTGGTTATCCCAGCCCACCATACCGGGTTCTGTAGATATCCGAAACCGTCGCCATCAAAGCCATGCTTTTCGATGGAGGCGTTGAGCCCCTTCTTGGTAATGACAAAACTCGCACCGATAGCGAGTGAAGAGCTCACGGCCAGCATGAGGCCTACATATCTGTCATTTTCGTCAGTTTCCCGACGCTTGCGTGCAGCAGCCGCGGCATGCGTACTTGTCTTCCACCATGATGTTGCCGTGTATGGACGGGGTCTAGGTCTATGCGACCGGTCTGAGTCTGTGCCTGCCAGCTACTGTTGGGGAGGGGAGAGTCGCGTCGCCGGTGAGCGTTGGTGCAAGTGTGCAAGTGTTGAAGTGTGTGTATGTGTGTATGTGTGTGTGAATGTGCGCGGGTGGTGGTGGTCAAAGGAGCTCTGCCGTGCCGTGGGTCGTGGGAGGTGGGCTATCGATAGCGTGCGCGTTAAAGGTTAAAGCAAAGGAAACGAACCGGTCTAGGAAGCTGGAAGGAGCGATGGGGCGCTGGGCGCAATGTGGGCGACGGCCAAGATGGGATACAGATGTAAATGGGATGCGACAGAGGACGTGACGAACGACTTGGTCTCTGCCAGAGTGCAGCTGTGATAGGCGACGGTACAGGTCGGGGATGCTTGCGCAAGAAGCGATTCGCGTTTCACCAAACGCTTCCTATGCCTGTCCAGGCTCGTCAAGAAGAGAGTCTGTCGAGCAAGTGTCAGACGATGAAAAACGGCACCAAAGCGAACGAGCGGGCCTGATTGGGAAACAAAGGAAGTGGTAAAATCAAATCAAAATAGGGAGAGAAGGCGAGGCTGCTTCAGTGCGAGTCGGCCGACTGGCAGGGAAAAGCGCAGCGCAATGCCATGCATCGATAACGCTCAACAAGGTGGCTGTGTGGCGGACCGCATTCCGCAATTCTCGGGCCATCCGGTTTCACGGCTGAGCTGCGGGCTGGCGTCAAACGCGAGACGTTGATTTTTGGCCTGTGCCCATGGCCGTCTGGTCTCGATCGATGGCTCGGAAACGCCAAGGGGAGCGAGCGCCTGCTGATCAACCTGCGGCACGCCTGCAACACACAGAGTCAATTACATTCCACCCCAGCTGCCCCAGTCTGTACACATGTTGAACCTTGTCTACCTCGACTACCTGGCCCTGACAAGGCTTCCTGCACCGGCTGCGTTATTGCTCCATCCGCCGCCCTATTCTAGGAAGCCCCGGGAGTTTTATACGACCCGCACCTGCAAGGCATCTTTAGCGACTCGTAAACCTAAAATAGCGGGCGTCGTCATCCTCTTCCCTCTTCCCCCCACAACACGTGAGCCTACCCGGCTCCTTTGCGGCACTTGTCAGGTACTGCAGTATTCATATCCTCGGCCCATCACCATGTCCATTTCCATGTCCTCGAGCGTGTGCGCGTCGCAAGCTTATGACTTTAGTTCAATTCAATTCAGTTCAATTCGATCCTGATTATGCCGCGTCCTCTTTCAAAGTATGTTGAGAAAGCCTCAAAGCACGGGGTATATGGCCGCAAACGCCCTCCAAACCCTACCCACCATCCCACCCTCTCCACATGCCATACTCCCTCTCCATCCAGCCAAGTGCCCCTGGAACACTCCCATCCTTCCCTGTACGCCCAAAAAGCAAGCAAGCAACGCTCGAAAAGACAAGCCCGTGGGAAAGTATAACAAAGGAAACCGCGCACCGTGGCGCTTCCTCTTACCTGTGATAGCCATGGTCCTTCACAATCTTTTCGTCGGGCAACGCGCGCTGTATGGTCGTCGCATCTGCTGTTAGTATACAATTAAATTACCTCAAGTGGGTGTGGGGTCGAACAAGGGGCGTAAGGAAAGGTGCTAGTCAGTAGACTTGAAGCATCCGTAGACTCAGAGGACGGCGGACCTTCACACCCGAGGGCGCTTGACGTCTACAAGGAATGTGTTAGCACCCAGCTTCCGCTTGCGATATACAGAGCAAGTGAGCGTACCTGTAGCGTTGGTCGCGGCATCCGCTCCATGCCCAGCCTCGTCAATAGTCCGCTTTTGTCCCTGCGGGGACACTTCATTGGCATCCATGGACGAGGCCGTCTGAGGCTCTGCAGCCGATGCGCTCCCAGTCTTGCCAGCCACACCGTCCTCTTCGTCTACGGTACCAGCGTTGTCTTGTCCAATCGTCGCAAGCTCTGCATAGCCTTGGCCTGACTCCTCGTAGGCCGCCCATTCGGCGCCATTGTCTAGATCTAGGAAGTCGTCCGCGTTGGTGAAATCATTGTGGTCTACTGTAGTATTACCGGAATAGTCGAACTCAAGTACGGATCCGTCTCCGTTCATCAAGCCTTGCTCAGGCTCTTGGTCCGGGTCCTGATACTGGTCGTAGTCGGCGTAGGCTTGGTTAGCATCGCCGTCATACTCTACGTCTGCGCCGTCATCACCGGGCTCATCGACATCGAATTCCGGGTAAGAGTCGTCTGCTTCGAAGGCCTTTACAAAGTCCTCATACGAGGGCTCGTCGCCATTATCGCCTTCTGCCTCACCATGTTCGGTCTCGACAGGCGGCTCCTCTACCGTGTCAAAATCGATCTTGTCCTGGTCTTGACTAGTCTGCTCATTGAGTCGGGGGGAATCTGCGCCAGATTCTTGTCCATGTGTATTGGCAGACTCATCACCTTGTACAGTTGTGGACGACGGCGACAGCTGGGTAGCAGGCGCCTGTTCCACTTCCTTGACAGGTGCAGGTACCTCATCCTCCTCATCGCTGTAGTCAATGAGATCATCCTCCTCTTGCAAACGACGGGCTTCCAACTCGGCCTCAGTCGGCGCAGCTGACCTTGACCTCTCTCGCTCCGGCTGAGCTACTGTCTCACTCAGGTTTGTGGGCATGTCAGTAGAGATAGTAATCTCCGGTTCGTGGTCTTCTTCACGGTGCGATCCATGCTCGTCATGAGACGCGACGTTAGTGGGAACCTTTTCTGTCTCGTGAACCTCAACGCCATCATCTTCATGAGCATCTTGCGTGCTATCTCCTTCATTCTGGTCACGCTCACCATGATGCGCATCTGATTGGGCTTCGCTCTGCACTTGCTCTTGCTCTTCGCCATCTCCTTTCTCTCCATCTTCTTTGTCCCACTCGTTAAGTTCGTCACTCGAAGTACCCGCAATCCCAATGCTAAAATGGGTCTCGCCTGCAGCTACCGCGGCATCAAAAGCAGAATAGCCTAGACCCTGATCCGCGAATTTGGCAATGTCTGAAAGCAAAGTTGCAAAACGGGGTCGGAATAGGAGCGTAATGTAGAAGGATTCTGGCTCGTTGTTGCCGTCATTTGCATACAGCATGTGGTAGTAGTTCACAAGACGCTCAAGTGACACCGCAACGCACGCCGTGTTGTCCTCGTAAAGCTCCATGTTCAAGAAGTGATCGAATCGAAATCCAATCTCCATCTCATTCGACACATCATCACCAAGAGAGTAACGGCATGCGCGCATGAGATCTGACATACTTGCCTTGGCGAGCGAAACATCTTCGATGAGCCAATCTCCACTATTGTCGAAATCATGTTGCTTGAAAAGCCATAGCTCGTTGTCTTCGTAATTAATAGTGACGGATGGCATCTCGAATGGCTCTTGGTCTTGAGACTCGTTGTGTTCAGCAGACTCATCATGGTGGTAGCTCTGCGCTGGGTCTTCGTGAGCGGTCTCTTCATTTGCAGATTCTTCCTGACCTTGCAACGAGACACCACCATGGCCACCATCACTCTGATTGTCTTCGTTCTGATTGACCGACTGCGACCGATGCTCGCGTTCATGTTCATGATCGTGCTCATGCTGATCAGCTTCCTGTTCATTCGAGCCTTGATCTTCTACGTTCTGATTGTGGGGGTGTGGGCTCTGCGACTTCTTGTTGGAAGACTGAGACATCATGGCTTGCAGGTCAGCAGGTATCTCGTCTTGCTGTTGGTCTGGGTCCTCAGCCTGCTCATCTTGATCTTGCGTCCAGTCTGCTTGTTGCCACTCGGAGGGTACATCCTCTTGTTGTCCAGCCACATCCTCTGTCTGCTCATCGTAGGCTTGCGTCCACTGTTGTTGCCACTCGGTTGGCGTTTCTTCTTGCTGCTCGGCGGACTCCTGTTGCCACTCAGCTGACGTTTCCTCTTGCTGTTCAGTGATATCCTGAGCCTGGTCATTCTGAGCTTGTGTCCAATCATGTTCTTGGAACGCAGTCTCATCTTGCTGTTCGGTGGCATCCTGGGCCTGGCCATTCTGAGCTTGGGTCCAGCTGTGTTCTTGGAACGCGGATGTTTCGTCTTGCTGTTCGGTCTGATGCTGTTCAGTGGAGTCTTGAGCCTGGCCATCTTGGGCCTGTATCCTGTCTTCTTGCTGTTGCCATACGGATGTTTCATTCTGCTGTTCGACGGGTTCATCAGCTTGTCTGTCTTTAATCTGCACCCATTGGTTTGTCTTGAGCCACGGTGAACGATTCGCGGGGTTGTGGTACTCTTCGTCCTCGGTGTAGTCGAGCAACTCGTCGTCATCGTCATCGTCGTTGGTAGTAGTCGGCTGGGTTGCAGCCACAGTTGTGGCTTCATCCACAGCAGGCAGCTCGATGTCTGCACCACCGTCATCACCTGGATTTGTATCATCTTCTTCGATTATATCTTCTTGGTCGACCATGTAGTCGTCGTTCTCAGTATGCTCGTCTTGCATCTCCCCGGCTGTTGAAGCAGCATCGTCGAGGGATACATCGTCATCTTGTGGATGGGAAGCCTCGGGCTCAAAGTCCAACTCTATGTCACCGTCTGTGAAATCGATTCCGCCGTCATCGGATTGCAGCTCCATAGCGTCGGCAGCAGACATGTCGAGGCCAAGGCCAGCTACAGTGTATGCAGGGGCAGCCATTGTGTGGAAGGGGTCGTGCTGGAAGTGTTTGCGCTGATGGGTTGGCGGTCAAACGCGTAAGTGAGGGAGCGTGAGCGCGTCACAGCTGGATGCAACTACAAAGTGGCGACGCTGCAAACTGCGGGACAAGTGCGCAAAACTTTTTTGTGGGTAAACGGTGCGCAGCAGCTACAAGCGCATGGCGAAGCGTTCCCAGGCGGATATGCGGTGGTGAAAGCTTAGGCACGGCGAGGATGAGGAGGATTGTCTTGAAATGAGACAAAGAATGCACGGTCGTATTGCCGCACTCGCACTCGCGCTAGGACAGGAAAGTGCTTTTGGTGGGAGCCAACACTTGGAGCGAGGTGCTTACGCTTGAAAAATGCAAGCACACAATTTCCGAGGAGAGTTGCTTTTGATACCACGAACACGCGTCTGTGAAGAAGGAGAAAAGGGCGTGGAGCTCTAAGCTGTAGAGTGCAAAGCGGGGGAGCTGTTGACGACAACTATGGGAGGGAGTGCTGCTTTCATGTGGAACGGGCGCTAGGCCAACGCCAGATGCACGTGACTCCAGGTGTCCACTTGGAACCTCCAGGTGTTGCGACTGGTGCAAGTTGGCTCTGGAAGTACGACGTCCAGTTTCCCTTCTGGATATTTCTGCCATTGCTGTGTCTTGCTGCCAGGATTGACTGACGCCATCCCCTATCTGACCCTGCCACGAAGACACAGTTGCGTTACCGCGCAATTCCCAGTTCAATAATATTCCCCGCCGTGCCCAACACGGCCGTCTCGCGTCGAGGATACTGTGGACGCTACCACCATCTTCCAGCACTCTCCCAATAGTCTCTAGCAAGCTCAAGTAGAATTGGTCACAATGGTACGGCACTGCGCGGCTCACGATTGCTCAGACTTGCTGTCTGCAACCCCAAGCTGACGAAGACAGGTTGTCCTCGCAGCTTCGATATGCACAAGAGGCGGCAAGGCGGTCCTCTCGCGCCAATTCCGCGAGATGCAACGCTCTCGCATTGAAGCACTCCTGGCCTCGTTCCCCAAGCTCGCCGACGGCGGAACCCAGCACACGACGTGCGAACAAGACAACGTGCGCTATGTCTACCAACCACTCGACGAACTGTACATGGTCCTGATCACCAACTTGCAATCCAACATCCTGCAAGACATCAACTCGCTGCACCTCTTCGCCCAGGTCGTATCCTCGATATGCAAGTCTCTCGACGAGCGCGAGATTCTCAAGAATGCGTTTGAGCTTCTTACCGCCTTTGACGAGATTGTCACACTGGGTTACAGGGAGAACCTGACCATGAGCCAGATCAAGACGTTCTTGGACATGGAGTCGCATGAAGAGCGCATCCAGGAGATCATCGCCCGGAATAAGGAGCTCGAGGCGTCGGAAGAGCGCAAGCGCCGAGCCAAGCAGCTCGAGATGCAGCGCAAGGAGATGTCACGATCGCAGCGGGCGGGTGGAGGCATGGGTGGCGGCATGGGCAGCGGCATGGGAGGTGGCATGGCCGGTCGCTCGCCCTCGTATCCTGCCTTCTCTCCCAGCGTTCCTACAACCAACGTCACCGACACGTACGACTCGTATGAAGCCGAGAAGAAAAAGGCCTCGAGCAAGCCATTGGCTTTGGGCAAGAAGGGCATGCAGCTTGGCAAGAAGAACAAGACCAACAATATGTACGAGCAGGTGACTGGCGAACAGGCGCCAACGGAAGAGGAACCGCTTGTCGCACCCAAGCCATCTGCACCCGCTGCAACTGCTGCCTCAAGCGCACGCCCCTCCACCGCGACCGACCGTGAAGCCGTACACAT
The DNA here is from genome assembly GCA_014334815.1 of Pyrenophora teres f. maculata. Classification (NCBI taxonomy): domain Eukaryota; kingdom Fungi; phylum Ascomycota; class Dothideomycetes; order Pleosporales; family Pleosporaceae; genus Pyrenophora; species Pyrenophora teres. The sequence goes on along the minus strand of CP060572.1, from coordinate 343,360 downwards.
CACCACCAACGAGACCATCTCGGCACGACTAGACCGCGAGGGTCTGCTCAAGTCGTTTGAAGTAAAGGGCGAAATGCAGCTCAAGATCACCGACCCTTCTTTCACACAGGTCAAGCTCGACCTTCTGACAGGCGACACTCGCGGAGCACAACTGATGACCCACCCCAAGGTAGACAAGACGATCTTCAAGAACGACAAGGTCATCCAGCTCGCAGACACCACAAAGGGTTTCCCCTCCAACATGGGCATCGGTGTGATGAAGTGGAAGCTGGCACCACGGCCAGACGACGTCTCGGACCCACCCATCACTTTCCGCGTCTGGGTTGAGGAGTCTGGCAACATGTACAACATTACGGTCGAGTACGAGCTCACGGGCGGCGACTCCCTCAAAGACGTCACCGTCACCATCCCCTTCCAAGACGAGCCAAACGTCTCGTCCTTTGACGCCGTGTATGAAGTGAGCGGCGACAGCCTCGAGTGGAACATTGGCGCTGTCGACGAGGCAAACAGCTCCGGTAGCTTCGAGTTTGAAGCCCAAGCTAGCAGTGACTCTGACTTTTTCCCAATGAACATTCGCTTCAGCAAAGCTACTCCGTTTGTGGACGTCGACGTAAGTTTCGGTACTCTGTGTTTGCTTGAGATGACGTGTGCTAACTGCAGATTACACAGGTTTCGTCCGTTACTCTGCTCTCCATGGGCCAGGAAATCAACTTTTCAAAGGATGTCAAGTCTGTGGCTGAGAACTACACTATATCATAGAGGTGCCGGTAGTTTGATTTGCGGGGACATGAGTGGAGCTAAAGCGGGGGATTGGAGCAATGAATATCGCAGGGACAAGGGCGGCTTCTGGAGAGAAAAAAACCCTGGAATGATACGAATTGCACTGGTTGATTGGTTTATTTATGTATCTTTGCATTTGTGTGTGTGTGTGCACATTGGTGCTGCTGCTAACTGCTAGCTATCTTATCTCGCCGTGTCCATGATGGCGGAAACTGTCTTTTTTGTTGGATGCACCATATCTCGCCGTGCCATACCATGCCCTGCCCTGCCCTGCCTATGCTATATACAATCATCTCTGACCGACCTAAGCGCCGTCGCTGCTAACAGAATAAAACGCCCAAGAAGAAACAAGTGGTATATATGAACAAGATGGATGAAGCCATACATCCAACCAAGGAGACAGCCGCCGAAGCAGTGAAATAAAGAACATCAAAGTTCGATACATACACGAAGAGAGAGAAGGGGGAAAAAAGGTAACAACAAGCGAGGGTGAGATGTATATCTAAGAAACATGCGGTCCGTAGACAAAAAAACCGAAAGAAAAAAGAAATGTAGAGAGGAAATCTTTGTACATGTCGAAATATACCGTATCCTCACCATACCCCTCACTCATACCACACACACACACACACACATACACACCTCTCACAACACGGCATCACCCAAAAACGCAAAATCCTCCATCAAAGCATTACCCTCACTAACCCCGCTGGCCCTCGCACCAGCAGTAGCCAGACTAACTTTGCTGTCCATGTCATCGGCAGGAAGACTATACTGGAACGTCTGGAGGCCGAAGCAAGCAGCCTGGCGGCGACTGGAGCGAGCAGACGACGACGTGGATGAGACGTGTGAGAAGGCCGTGTTGAGAGCCGGGGAGAAGAGGTCGGAGCCGAATGTTGAGATGCGGAGTTCGGAGAGTTGGGGTGGTGTTGAGGAGAGGTTTGCGTGGTCGTGGTCGTCGGTGTCGGTGTCGTCGGGGATCATGTTTTGCATTTCGGGGACGGAGGTGGAGGTGTGGGGGTGTTGTTGTTCTTGTTGTTGTTGTGAAGAGGAGAGGTATGAGTAGCGGATTAAGAGACCGCCTTGGGACGATGGCGCGTCCATGTCACTGTCGTTGCTGGTGAAGGAGCTGAAGGTTGGGGAGGAAATGGGACCGTCTTCTTCGTTGTCGTCATCTTCGTCATCGGAGGCTACGGGGCTGTAGGTCATGGATTCGTTGGTCCAGGTGGAGAAGTGGCTACGTGCTTTCATTGAGAATTGGATGCTGAGTCGGTCGAGACATTCTTCGTCGGCTTCTTCGTGGAACTCCTCGATTGGTTCTTCCACTGTAGGCGGGTTGGTGGTTGGGCTGTTGCATGCGTAGAGAGGAGCTGGGATCAGGTAGCGAGGTAGGGGTGGAAGCTCTTTGTCAAGTGGTAGCTGTTGGGGCTCTGGCCTGCCGCGGTTGCCATGTCTTGATGTTGGTCGTTCATCGGAAGTCGGTGGTCCGAGAGAGACTTCAGACCGCGATAATGTTGGGGCAGACGGAGTGTCGTCCTCGACCACGCGATCTTGTATCTTGAACCTGTGCTCCTTTGGTGATGTAAGCCAAGGGTCGTTGGAGAAGAGATAATGTCTTGTGCGTCTTGTATCGGCCGAGTTTGCACGGTTTCGATTTTGCTCCACTTTAAACTCGCTCGTCACGAGTGTGGAAGGTGACTGTGATCGACGTCGAGTACGGCGCTCTGCAACTGTTGGCAGCGCGGCACGCGCAGGTGCAGGCGCAGACGTAGGCGCAGGCGCAAAAATTGAGTCCCTATCGGGATCTACAGGATGCGATGCCAAGGGAGAAAATTCTCTCCTTATTCTCGGTGTCGGGCGTGCATTGGTGACTGCCTCTGCCTCGCGGATTGCCTCAATTGAGGGTCGATATTCCGAAAGCGGAATGAGATTGAGATCTTCTCCGCCGCTAACGAGCACGGGCGAACTGATATCCATTGCTCTGTTCTTGGGCCCACAACGGTTTCTCGATGCAGCTCGTTTCGACGCCAATTTGTCTTTGAGAAGCTTAAAGTCCGGGAAAAGGGGAGTCGAGGGCATATACGGCGATGCAGACGCACTTCGAGCATGGCGCGGTACGTACGGGTTCAGCAGACCCTCAGTAGGCGCAAGTGTTGCAGATCTGGGAGTCCAAGGTGAGGGCATTGGCATTGGATATGACTCAGCACCAGCATGTACGGGCGGAGTGGGTAGAGGCTTTAGTGACTTTGGTGGTACTGGTGTGAGATACCTATCTTGAGGATTTCGTGTGAATGCGGAAGTGGTATCGGAGGTCGATCGATAATGACCTTCACGGGGTACATCCAAAACATTGAGCCGTTGACCAGGTAGGAGAGGACAAAACGTTGTCGACTCCTCGGCGGGGTTATGGCGTTCCTCATCTTCGTCGACCTTGTACTACAGTACGTCAGTACGTGGGGGTATTTGGAAAGCAAGTGACAATGACATACGTAGTACCAATAAGTGCCACCCATCTTCAGAGGCCCGTCCCGCTTTGATGTTTGCTGTTGCAGATCACCGTCACAGACAATGTCGGAAAAGATAAAACAGCCTTTCCAAATGTTACAGCCCCCGCGTGAATCGAGCTCAAGTGGATAAGGTCGCGAGAAGTTGTCCCAGGATCCAAGTACGGCCACACAACGCAGTGCTGTCGGACAGTGACTGATTACGAGAATGAGTGAGGGTCTAAAAGTAAGCGGCGCAGAGGGGGGGTAGACATACAACAAGAAGGTGTGGAGCGTCGTGTTGTCCATGGCCATGATATCGGGATAGCCTAAGCTGATAACAGCAAGGACTACGGGTTTGAAGCGCGTATGCGTCTAAGCCTTGACCGCGGTCTGATGTGTCGCATAGAATCCCAGTAGGGAGCCAGGTATCAAATATAGTAGTGCATGCAGAGGATTGAGTTGAATGTATCAGCCTGGTCCTTCTGAATGGACAAGGAATGAGCAAGGTGCAGGAAACAGAACCAAGGCTTCGGGTGATTGGCGCGGTGTTGCGAGTGTTTGGCAAAACGCTGAAACTGAGCCCGGTAGGTGGATGTATGATTATGGCGAGGCTGACCAGGGACGGTGCAACTGGGGAATCAGGTCAAGCCGGAAAGATCCTGAAGCAAACAGCGGATGGATGTTTATGCAGGCTGTCGGCGACAGAGATGACAAGTGTGGGCGTGTGGAGACCAAGTACCAGTCGCGGTGGTCCAAGATTGGCCGGATTGACGCCAGGATGTTGTGAAGATGTTGGATATGGGATCGATGGCAGCGGGCTGGTGCTTAGAATCGATGAACAAATCGCTGAGATGCCGGCTATGTGAAACACGGTATTGGAAGGGGTCCAAAAAGCAACAGAGTACTGGGTAACGGGCGTATGGTCAAGGAATCGAAGCAAAGATGGATGGCCAGTCAGAAATGCACTTGGTTTGTAGTTCGTGCTAGTAGGGTAGGAACCAAGCGGATGGCAGCCACTGGCGCCTGCTCGCTATGTTGGGTAAGGAGTGTCGAGGACGAGGGATCAGAGATGGATTTTGAGGAGCTGGCCATGCCAAACACGCCATAGGCGGCGTGCATTATGGGGCTTATGTCATGAGCGACTCTCGTTGGCCGCAGGCCATGGGCGGAGGGGAGACGTTCAGCTCCTTCATTTCCTCAGCCATAAATGCGACGACATGCATTGTATGGGACCCAAGTCCTAGTCTCTGCCGTCCACCACGCGCACCATGGTAGGGCCCTCGGCTGGAGTGCGGCCTTGGTCAGTCTCACAGAGAACGATATAACGGAGATGGCGGTGCATCGTGGGTGTTTGGTGTTTGGGCCCCCTGCTGCACCTCGCCAACGGCATGCCAGACCTGGTAGTGGTAGCAGTAGTAGAAAGACACCACCACGACTCGACAACGACAAAGCGCGCGGTTACGCGACAGGACGCCACAGGACCAATTCATTCGCTGACCCCTGACAAAGATCGCCCGAGAGCGTGAAGGGCGGCCCACTGACGGCACACCTGTCCCCCACGAGGCTTCATGCGCCAAGCGTCTTTTATCGCCATGTCTGTGGTGCATATGGCCGAATGCGCACCAAGTGCATGAGCACGCTTACGGTGTTGCTTGGGGACAGCATCTTCCCTTCAAACCTTCGCAACTCGTCTTCGTTCGCTCGTGGCCAAGGGCGGGGGAAAACTCAAAATCCGGTAATAGAATACAAGGCCGAAGTCCCGAACGACCCACCAACATGCTCATCTCATCTCGACTGCAGACAAACTTTTGCTCACAGCATCACCATGACCGGTCCAGCCCACTCAGTAGCGCCGTCTGCGGCGCAGCCTTGCATCAAGCCAAAGCATTGCTAACCAGCCAGCCTACTCCCACTCCGACTGCTATCTGCTATGCCGCCAATCTTGCTTTCTCGCCCGCCTCAACGCCTCTTCCACGATCCCGGAAATACATCGATAGTTAATGCAACTTTTCTTTTGCGTCGATGACGCTGAGGCCTGAACGCTCCCACGCATCAATCAAGCTCCCACTCCCGCTTTCTTTTTTAGCTCCATGCAGGGACAAAGAGAGCGACCAGATCAAAAAAGCACAATGGCACAAGGGTCAAGGCCGGCATTGCATGAGGAAGCTGTGGCACGTCATTTTAATCATGTTGTACTGGGGCTGCAAATGCAAAACCCCACGTGTGTGACATTTCCCGTGGCTCCACTAATCTACCACCCCCCTTGTCCTACTGAAAACTCGTCGCAAGTAACGCAGGCTTTCGGGCCTCAAGATCCAAGATCATCTGGCCGAACATGCCGTTCGCCCATGAGAACCACTGCCTAGAGAAATCGGTTTGGTCGAAGCTATTGATGCTCTCGTGGATCAGGCCCAAGCGATTGGTACTGCTCACTATCTGCGCTAGCTCTTTGACAATTTCATCATCGTTGTCGCTCGTGAGAATGCGCACAATCGAGGCCATGGGCCATGCCTTGCCCAGTCCCGTGTGCGGTCCACCGACTGCGCTGATGACGGGTCCCCGCATATAGTACGGGTTACCTGCGCTGAGAACGAGTCGACGCGTGTTGTGGTAAGTCTCGGGGTTGACCGCATACTTGTAAAAGGGCGCGCCGAGGAGGCTGGGAAGGTTGGCATCATCCATAATGTTACGCCCACCAAAGCCGTCAATCTCGTACGCGTACACCTTACCGAATGTCTCGTGCTGAACTGTTCCATGAGTCTCGATGGCGTGGTGCAACGACTCGGAGAGTGCCGACATTTTCTTCGCGAGTGCTGCAGACTTGGGAACATTGCTCAACTTTGACATGATCTTCGCCGTCATTCCGAGAAACGAACTAAACATCATGTTGGCAGGGATGAAGAGTTGGTAGAAGGTCACGTCGTCGCTTGGTCTGAAGCCGCTTCTGATGAGGCCTGTGCCGTTGGCAACCGGGTTCCCAATGCCGAGATTCCAAAAAGTCTCGCTTCCACGGTTGGTACCTCGCTCGAATGTATATGGACTTTTCAGAACCGCTCCATCCGGCCCATACGTTGGCTCCATCATGTCGTCAGCGACGTTCAGGACAGCCTCGACGGCTTGGGGCCCACTTGAATTTCCCAAAGAACTCGACATCTCCAGTAGCGTTGTAGTAGTCGGCCGAGATTTGCAAAAAAGGCGGCAAGCGAATCGAGCTCATATTTGCACTCAAATACGCTGGTGTTGGAAAATTTCGGAAACACGTCATCCCCGACACCGTATTGATTGAATTCTGGCGCAAGACCGCTTTCGACTGGGGGTTGAAATGAGTTGCAATATGGCGATGTAAGCAGGTATCGCGCCTGTAGGTTGATGACTCCACGGAACAGGCTGGCAATCGAGTTTGGATCGTTACTCGCCTTCAGAAGCGGGAGATAGCTTTGCATCTGGTTCGACGAGTCACGCAGCCACATTGCCTTGATATCACCAGTGGTCACAAGAGTCAACTCTTCCGCCTTGTTATCAGCCGCATATCCTTTCCACCTGATGGTCGTGTCGAGCGTGTTCGGATACGTATTTCCAAAGAGGCGGAATAGATCGGGATCTTTGATGACTTTCTTCATGCGTGTGATATTATCCTCAACGCCCTGAGACTTGAAGGTCCGGCATTCCTTCGACGGTCGTTGATAAGAGAGCTTGTACTTTCCGGAGCTGAAGGGCTCATGAGTGGTGTTCGAATAGTCGGTGTAATCTGGACACGCTGCTGAGGCGAGCAGAGGTAGGCCCAAGGCTGCGCCTAGGGTCAAAAGACTGCGCATATTGCTGGATGTAACTGACCGAGCTCGAAACTTGAAGAGGAGAGCGTGGAGAAGCAATAGATATGACGACGAAGGCTCTGCAGTTTATATTGTCACCTCTACCTTTACCTCATGGTCGCTCCCTGGCTTTGCTCCTTCACCTTGCCTCTTCCGTGGCTATACCCCGCCTGAGCTTTTCCTGTGCTTGTTCCAGGATCCAGACTCCTGAGCTTGGCAACGAATGTAACCTACGATAAAGCTATTTATGTAATGGGACCATAATGTCAGCGTCATTACCCTTGTTTATTGGCAGATCAAATTATTTTACCAGATGGGGAAGCAAACGCTCCGAAGCACCTGCATGTTAGTAGTCTAGCCGGGTCCACAGAAACCTTGTCAGATGACTCCAATTGACTCCAAAGAGAGAGGATCGTCCAGATCTTGCTCCTATGCGGTTGGTGTTGAGCGATGTGCGGGGGTGGCAAGTACCCCACACATGTAGAAGGTGTCAACCCGTATGGGTGCACCGCAGAGGATTCTGTGTAAACCTGAGAGTTTGTCCTACCGATTTTATGTATGCGTGATATGATAGATATACAGTGCACATAACGCCTAAAGGGGACCGGGATGGCGGGTGTAGACTATAACAGGTTAGCACGTCAGCATCCCGCAGCTTACTTCCGAGAAAGCGAACATCCTCATTTCTTCTCAACACTCAACACCTTCCCCATTTTGCCATTCATCTACCGTACGGCCCGTCGCTAAGCTTACCATGGCAGCTATCGCAGCTCAGAGGCCTCATGCAAAGCCCAAACCACGGTATGGTGAGTGCAAGCAGATATGCATCAAGGTACGGAGTACCGTATAGCTCATCCCTTGACTGTGCTGACTTTGATACCCTGCAGTATGCTGCACGTACGAAGCCAATGGTTCGCACCGTTATTTCGGATGTGAGCGGGAACTGGTGAGACCCTGCACTGAAGATCAGAGCTGATATAAGGAGATTCTCTTCGAGCACTACTTACTTCAACGGGGCTCGAAAGTATACTGACAGACCTTGTTGAAAATATCCAATGTTCGTCCCGGCTACGCAGGCTGCCATGAAGGTAGGACAAGATGCAGCTTTCGCATTTTCGACCAGATACCCCAGTGTTTGCCTCTAAAAAATGCGAACGTTACGGGCACGTTCCTCACATTCGTATCCCTTTTCTCACTCACCGAGAGATTGCCCATATGATTGCACAGGCTGAGGGCGTATCAGACCACAGTGTACGGGATGACTTGCTCGGACACATTCACGCTGTCTCCATTGGACTCTGCGGGCAAACTCAAAATATTTTGAGAAGAATGTTGTTGCCACAATGGTCACCGGAAGTTCAAGCCGACATGTCAGCACAGGCTTCTAGATACGACCTCCTGACGACGCAGGGCGTGTTGGTAGTGGCCGCGCTTCGTTCCCGCATCCAAGTCGTAAAAGTCCTCATCGCTTTCTCTACGACTTTTGACAATTTTTGTCCTTTTACTGCTGCCAATGAGCGTGCGCGCCTCCTGAAGGCTGTCGAGACAAAAGATCACGAAGCCTAACAAGTGGCTCTTTCAACCAGGACTCTAGTGGAAACAACTTGCAGCGCCTTCTGCTCCATGTATCAAGTACTCGTCAACTTAGTTCCGTACTGTGAGCATCTTCAGAGCAGATCACTGCGGCTTGCTCTATAGTGCAGTCAGTGACCAGCAGCTGTTCCTGTCACCGAAGAAGAATTATTTCAAGAAGAAAGCTACACAGTCTACAGATGGTGTAGTCTCCGCCTGACATGGCATACGACTACTCTCCACCCTGCGCATAGCGTGGATGGGCTGCGAGAGGCATGCACGCTACCATCGAGACCGAAGAACCTCGGATAGCATCAGGAATATCGTTATACGGTGCCTAGACCTCTTTCATTTGCTGGGCCTTTCGATTTGACGCTTAATATCTTCAATTGCTCGGGCATTGGCGCATGGAAGCTTGAGGCCCCCCTGTTGCACAGATTGTGACTTTCGCAGCAAATGTCACCGGTATCTTCTGGCTTGGCTGCAAACACCTTTGTCATAGATGCGCTTGTCATGGGAAAAGGGAACTTGACTGGATTGTATGGCCGCAGCCTCTGGAGTGAATTGGAATTCCTACAAAACACAATCGCCACTTCTACATAAAAAAGACACGTCGCGGCATCTCGCATTGATTGCAGCTGCATGTCTCTCAACCTCTCTTCTAGGTCTGACACTGTCCGCTTCATGGCAGAGTCCCTCGCGCGTTGGTTGGAACCTCCCCATCCTTATCCCCACATCTCTACGGCCCTCCAAATAAGGTCCGATGCTGGAGATGCACACCGCATACGGCCGAGACGAGGTTGGCTTGTATCGATCAAAAACATATGACCCTCCTAAGAATTCTTCTCGGCTATCGCAGAAACCGGTCTAACGCAGCTGCAAGAATCATGACTTCCGGATTTTGTGTCGTCATTCGACGCCGAGCGATGCGTGGATCGTCGACGCTTGTTTAGTCGCATACATGGCATGCCGCGCAGTTTCTTTTTCGTGGATCTTCGTAAAATTTTGGGTAGTGCTATGGTGTTTGTGTTTACTCATCCATATGTTGTGTTGGTACCACTGCGACAGTCAGCCCGAGTACATATTGATTGGCATGCGCGACGACTTACCTTGGACTTATCGGTGCATGGCTGAGGTTTCCGTTCGGGAAGTATGGACCTTTCAAGGGCATGTTGGGGAGGGTGCGAAAGGTCCGCTCTCGCACTTCTCTCATATACGCATCTTGTTCGGCGGATCGATTGAACTGGCTATCATCGTCGGGTTCTCCGAAGAAACGATAGACGGCGAAGCCGCAGCACACGAGCGCACCCGCACCGAGGATAACGAGGAAAACGATGAGAGTTGGCGCAATTTGGAAGGCCATGTTAACCCTTTTGTGGAGAAACGGGCTGGCTCAGGACAAGGAGAAGGATGGTATGACGGGCGGTATGACGTTGGTGGTGATACAGATGTTTGTGTGACAAGGCTAGTGATGAGTACGGAGCTGTCGGTCGCAAACGGCGAGATCAAGGCAATATAGAAAAGATTGGTCAGGCTCAGTTGTGCGGATGTTCCGGAAGATGCTAGAGTGTCCAGAAGGCGATGGAGCGAATGGTCGGAGTCGTGCTTATGTATGTCGGCTGATAAAAAACGATGTGGTGCGGCAAATGTTCCACAAGGGAGGCTTGACACTGGGCAACAATACGGCTTACCTCGCAGGCGGCCTATATACTGCTGCCGCTTTCGTATCGAGAACCGCAAGCTTTGCTAAATCGTGCCTTTTACCTGCGAACGTCTGCCCAATGAGGCGTTAGCAGCATGCGAGGAATCATGATGCTATTGGCTGCATGTCAGTTTCACGTGCTAGGCAGACAAGGACAAGCTACACTTCCCCACTACCGACCACGATACGCCATGCTGTTGGCCTCAGGAACGCGTAATGCTTCAGCCATATGCGTGTCTACGTGCGTGGAAATGCTATAACCCGGACAATCCGGAGTGGCTATGCACGAGCGCGGCTTTCGGCTTTGCGCTTGTCCCATGATCTTGGATGCTTGGAAGGCTCGGAAATGCTTGGAACTCATCTTCCGCGCTCCCACCCATGGTCCGTTTTAGTATTCGACCGTCTGCTTCAGCAAACGGAAACAAAGATACAAGAGCCCGCCGCATAGAAACCCGCCATGCGCTGTTCAGACGACCAGAGTGTTGTTGCACACGTTACTCACCAGGTGGATGACGCGTCGTCGCCCACACCTCAGACTTGCCGAGCATCAAAAACCCCCACCAGATCACTGAGCTCAGGGCAGCAAAGAGACCAATTCCCACCACACCCAGATCATGATGCGACATGTTATGACGCACACTTTTCCCCAACGCTCCGCTGCCTTGGCTGATCTTGGGCTTGGTCAAATCTGTCAAATTTAGCACATCTGTTTCATCCCCTAGTCACGTGTCTCGTATACGCCTTGTGTGCCTCGTAAGAGAGTCTTGACTTCTAGCGGTTTCCATGCCACCCAACCATCCCCAGCGCGTGCTAGACCATCAGCATCAACAACAAAACAACAAGCCTGCCATACTTGGCTCCCCCTGCAGCATTGATTTTGCTTACTCATCCTGACTTTTGAGGTCCTTCCATGGCCGCACTCTCACTCCTCGTATACAACTTATTGATCAGCCCGAAAGCAAAGTCCAACCAACAAGTCGACGTTGATCGTCTCTGCGCATCGACAGCAGTGACAGCTCAGCATCATCGCTTCACCCTTTTCATACCTTGAGCCGAACGCGGTGTAGAATTCAATACTGCAATTCCAAAAAAAAATCCCCCCCTTTGTGGCTCGCCTGGAAAACAACACGAATGACCTTGAAACCAGGGCCAATCGATTCACCAGGCATGCAGGAGGGGGTGCGATGAGTATTGATAAAGTAAGCAGCCACGAGGTGCGGGACGAGCAATAGCGCGCGATAGGTTGGCCGAGAAGACGCGATACGCCCGTAAGCAGTCATCCGTCGATCAAGCGCAGTCCGCGGCTTCCTGGGACCGCAGTCTGCGTTCTTGCTTATCCTCTAACCCCCCCTGCGCTCGCTGCCAAAAGTTGTACCATGAGAGGCTTGCTGCTACACACTCTTACAACACCTGCAGGCAGTGCTTATACAGTCTAGCCACGACCCAAAAAGTTCGTAGCGAATCATTTGATTGACATTACAGACAGTAAGCCAGGATTTGCTTTACGGCTTCTCGATAGGTGCAATGCCTAGGTAGCCTGGGTCTAGACTTCATCCAGTGCGTCAGCGTTCTTCTACAATGAACAACAGGGCGGATGATCGTAGCAACTTACTTAGAGGTTTCACTGGGCCTGGGAATATCGTTTCACCAGCACCAGAATGTCGACAGCATACCTCGAGTGACACCCTACCAGGGCAGACACGGCAAGCTTGGCGTTCCGGAACTTCTAAGTGGGGGAATTTTGTGAGTCTTTTATCTTGTGAATAGGTTGATGGTCATACTAGGGTAAACTTGCGAACGAGTCAACAAAAGCCGGTGATGGCGACGTTTGATTGATTTTTCATCTATATCTGCTATCACGGGTTTGGTTGAGAAATGTAGGTACTCGCGAGAACCACGCTATAAATCGACGTTATGAAACGGCAATGCGTCTAAAGAGTCTGGAACCTGGGCACACCTCGACATCTGGTAAACACGTTACCCCATTCGAACAAGTCACTTCTGCTTTCATCCACCAAGAGAAAAATCAGGACGCTTTTGGAAATGCCATATAACTCTATATGGTAGATACGGTTTATGCACTCCCCAAAACTGCCCGACTTTTGTTCCTTCATTCACGCGCCTGTGGCGCTCCAGCGTTTCAAGCATGCAAAGTGCAGCCTCATGACATGGCATCGGATTTCGGAGAAAATCAAAGTTCGGGTCGATCGGTCCGCGCTCAATCTATTCGATATTGCCCGAAGGAGTGGTTTTACGCTATCGGGTATAACCGCATGGGCGCGAGAACGCCGTTTTGCTACACATTTTGCTACGCAGTCTTCAATGTCAGTAGGTTTGACACCCCCTGGAGTAGTGTAACGCTCTGCACCGGTAGTTGCTGCACATTGACCGTTCAACGGCTGTTGTGTACCGGTACCGAAATGCATGTACAACCAGCAATTTCTTTCCGAAGAACAATGCGAAACTAACCGACTCTTGGGGTAACTCAAATCCTTCAATTTCACATCTTCCAGTATCCTGAATCAAGTGATTCTTCGTTTGTCGAATGACTTGTCTCGCCCAGTGTTTAGTGTAGCAAAAGATAGCCCAAGTCTGTCGCCCAGACTGCCAAAAGCAAGTCTTTTGGTATTGCAGGTGCCGGACTGATATTAGCCAGCGCTTCAATGTGCAAGAACTCTGCATCGACTATATTAAAACAGGCGCTAGTCAACCACCACGTGAACGGTCCATATTGCGACTCGACTCAACAACACCACACGCGCCCATGGAACCAAGTGCCTGGCGAAGAGCGGCGGACAGGGAAGTATCCCAAGAATGGCAGGCGTGAGGCTGAACCCGGGTAGAGGGTTGTATACCGGCGTAGAATTGATTGGAACGACGCTTGCCATGGCTTCCTGGCGTGGCTTGCAGCGTTCGGAAACCGGGTTGTGGTGTGCGTCTAGATGAAGTGTTTGATTGACAACCACGTGGGGCGGAGGGTTTAGACTGTCGAGATAGATAGAGTTATGAAGAAGGGAGGGTATAAGAGGCGCCTCATGGTATCCTCAGGAAACAGTACAGCAGCAGGTTCAATCTCATCCCATCAACACTCAGGCTATACACCACACTCTCTCCCTCTATCCATCCCTATCTTTCTTCTTTAGTCGCTAGATCGACTTCCATCCCCTACCACCACCACCACCATGCTTTCTCTCCTCCTTCTTATTGCGCCCCTCGTGGCAGCCCACGGTCACGTCGAGACCGTCGTTGTCGGCGGCCAAAAGTTCCAGGGCTGGAACGCAGCCTTCAAGTACCAAAGCCCCATCCCCGCCACCGTAGGATGGCAAGCCGACAACCTCGACAACGGCTTCGTCTCCCCCGACGCCTTTGGCACCTCAGCCATCATCTGCCACAAGCAGGGCAAGAGCAACGGTGCCTCCGTCCCCGTCAAGCCCGGTGACACTGCCACCTTTGTCTGGGACACCTGGCCCGGCACCCACGTCGGCCCCGTCCAAGAATACATGGCCGACTGCGGCGCCAGCTGCGACACGGTCGACCCCGCCAGCCTCAAGTGGACAAAGATTTCCTCGGCAGCCTGGAAGTCTGGCAGCAACCCCGGCGTCTGGGCCACCGACGACCTCATCAAGAACAAGTTCTCCTGGGACGTCAAGATCCCCAATGTCGCCCCCGGCAACTACGTCATCCGCCACGAGATCATTGCTCTGCACGCCGCGGGCCAGGCCAACGGCGCCCAGGCCTACCCTCAGTGTATCAACTTCAAGGTTTCCGGCTCGGGAACTACAAAGCTCAGCGGCGGTGTTCCCGCTACTAGCTTCTACAAGGTGAGTTCCCCTCCCCCCAAACTATCTCCTTGGACTCTTCAAGACGTGTACATGTGTGTTTGTGTGTGTGTGCTAACATGTATGGTTTTAGGCTACCGACCCCGGTATCATCTTCAGCCTCTACAGCCCTTTCACTAGCTACCCCGTTCCTGGCCCGGCTCTTACCAAGCTCGCCAAGAGGAGGCACGCCAGGGACCTTGAGAACTAGAGTGTCATGTGTTGGGACTGGTAGAGATGCTTGTGTCTTCTATCCAACTGATGACGGGCTCTGGTAGCTAAAGGGGGAGATTAGAGTATGAGATTGTGTTTTTGTCTTCTTGTTGATATATTTTTTGTGGATTTAGAAATTTTGGTGGAAAGGACCATGTATATAGGAGATTAACTCTTTTGTTGTATATAGACGCTTGTATGAAAGTATGATGTTATTGTTGTATATATCGAGAAGATTATTGCTGCAAGTTTTGCATGTGCTCAACTGTCTGTGAAAGTTTGATGGATGTGGAAGAGTGGTGTTTATTAGACTTTGAGATATATCCTACAACCCCACCGTGTGTTGGAGAAAGCCACAAAGGCAATACACAATAGCTAACCATACCCCCTCGCCAAAAAAAAACTGCTCTGACGTATACAAAACTCTTCCACTTCAGCCCACCCTATATAACCCAAAGCCTTACGCACTAAACATGCTCATCGCATTATAACACGTACGACACAATTTCAAGCCGCCCTCGGGACAGACCCAGAAACCCAGTCTCTTTGCAATCGAATTCGTCAAACACATGGGACACGTTTCGCCGTAATCGTTTGAAATGTGCCTCCAGTTCAGGTTGACGATTTCGTCTTGGAGCCGATACTCGTAGCCAGGACCGCCGACTTCATGGAGCCGTTGTCGGTGTTTACGCCGTGCGTAGTCACGCGCCATGTGCTTCTTTGACGCGAGTGATGGCTCCTGCTCGGTGGGATTGCAGAGGGATGGAGTATGGGAGGAAGGTGGCTCGGAGGAAGTGGTGGTGGCAGAAGGCGTGCTGAGGGCAGGCGTGAGGACGGAGGCCGAGTTGCAAGGAGATGTGTTGGGGGAAGGCTTGTGGTAGGCAGGAGTGCTGGCTAAATTAGGATGCTTAGAAATCTGCAGACCCTCATCCTGGGGTGCCTGGCATTGTTCTCGTGGGTCCGTATTCTGGAATGCAGGAGATTGTTCCTGTGCGCCTTGCCTTGGTTTCAACCTGCATTTGCAGATGAGATCCCACTGCCAATTATCCGAGGTACTATCGTTTGCCTCATTTTTCTTTTCGGGAATTTCCCTCGTCTCTTGATGATGCGCATTGTGGTCCTCTTGTGTTCGCCATTCTTTGTAGTCTCTGTTGTAGGTGTACCATGCAATTTGTGTGGCACGATATGCCTTGTCGTACTGTGCTTTTGCTGTCTTATCTGTGAGTGTCTCTTCCGCCTTTTCAACCTGTTCACATCAATTTAGCTGAGTGGCGCTTAAAACGTGGATGTGGCTCACCTTTTCGCGCGATAGTGTGATAGCTCTTATGATCTGTTTGTCCGAAGCAGTGTCATCTAATCCCAGAGTATCGTAGTGATCATAGACCTCTGGTTGTTGCGGCCGTTGGGCCATGATGGGTGTCAAGTGTGGATCAGGAATAATGCGTGGGGTAACTTGAAGTGAAAGAATGGACAGAGCGTGTAGTGCAGATAGATTGGTAAGAAGGTGTGGGAGGGCGCCTTATCTACACTGAGCATAGGCCTATGCTGCTCTACAGAAAGGTGGGGTAAGAGCGACCTTACCTAGAGAGAGAATGCAAGCAGCAAGCGATGATTGAAGGGAAAGACTCAAGGTAACAGAATATATGAAGATCGCGTCATACGAGGTAAGAGAAACAGCGTCATCTATAAGAAAACACGTACTATCTATACGTACACTTGACATACGATCGTACAAAGGCCAGTGTAGGCGTCAGACACACCTATTAGGTGCTTACCGACACTGTCAAGGATTCTATGTCATCCAGCTGACGCCTAGGTAGCCGTACAAATAGTTGATAGCGCAACACCTGTACTTCTAATGCGTGCATTCCTTTACCTCTGCATCGGGTGCTCGCCGAATTGGCTACGATTACCTATCTCTACACCGTGTTTCTGCATCGTCTCTGCGTATTCCATGACCTCATCCTCCCACTCTTCAAGCACTTCTATCCCGCCCCCCTCAAGTAACCGTCTGATGGCGCTAGCAAGTTTCATAGCGTCTAATGCAGCCTGGTTCGTACTGGCAGCGGTATGTGGTCGGAATCCTGCTAATGCATCTCCGAGTAACAAGACTCTACCCCTGTCAAGCATAGCAGACGGCGCGATGACATCGGTGATAGCTTGTATAAAGGGAACTTCGGTCTTATTGACAAGCTCAGAAAACTGTGGTGGGAGTATCTTTTTGGCTGTTTCCTTCTGTCGCGCCCATACATCTTCTTTAATGCCGCCAGGTGGTAGGGTGATGTGATGCCTCTTTCCCTCGTTATCAGTCATGAGCTCGACATGCTCTGGTGACTCTTCTTGGTAGTTGACATACCAAACCCAGTTCAGTAATCTCTCCCCAGGCTTAGTGGTTCCGTCCTTTCCTGGAATGGTGTATGCTAGGATTTGATGGCCTTCTGTATGGAAGAATGTGAACTTCTCGACGAAGACATCAGTCTGAGACACCTGCGTTTCAGGCACCGTGCCCCTCCACGCAACGTAGCCAGCATATGTACGCTTCACATCGGGGAAGTATTCCCCACGGATCTTGGAGCTCGGCCCGTCGGCTGCGATGACAAGGTCTGCTTCAGTTGTTGATGTCTCGCCGGACTTGTGCTGGACAGTGACTTTGACAGGTTCTGAGAAATCTAGTTGTGCCGACAACTTTGGCGCTTCGATGTTTGTGACCGTACAGCCATACTCGTACGAAGTTTTCCCCTCAACGTCCTCGGACACAGATACTTTGGCATAAGAGGTTTCTGTGCCATCGTAGTTGGTCCGTAGAAGATGGTACAACAGGTCCCAACTTGTCATTCGCTGCTCTTGATCATGACGGCTAATCACCTTGCCACCCCTGTCAAGATATAGTCGTTGATGGCTTGGAACCGTCAATGGTGTTTGGCTTCGATCGTGCGTCTTGAAAAACTTCTGGACATCTTGCCCTGCAACGACACCGGCGCCTTGGTCCTGCAGGAGCGGCGTTGGGTTTCGTTCGAAAATGCGAATATTGAGGTCTTTCCGAAGCCGCTTCAATGCAACTCCTGTTAGAAGTCCTCCTAGTGAGCCTCCGACAATGACAATGTTCTTAGGCTTCGGGGTCATCATGGCATGTGTTTGGTGAGAAAGAGCGGAAAGTGAGCCGGTGGCCCAGCATGATGGGGACTACATATCAAGCTTTGAGACTGCCATGATCTGTTCAAGGATATAATTTGCATTCTTGTTTATATGACGAAGTGGATGACGAAGTTGACTGACAGGGTTGAAGATTGACACTGATGGGGACTCTCGGCAGGTGCAATGCTGCTTAAGTCATCATGACGTAGACATAGTTGCGACCTTTCCTCACCTAATAGCCTTTACCAACAATGTATCCGACAATTTATCACGAAATTCGTCCAGCAACTGTATGAGGCGGGTTGTGTGTACTAGCATGGCGGAAGTATAGCGCTTACTCTGCAGGATATATGGGAACTTACCATTCACAATGCTTTACCTCGAAACACAATGCACATTTAGGTACCCCACCAATCTCGTTTCATACCAACTGCTATGTGCTCTGAGCAGCGAGAGAGCGCAGAAATTACAGTAATTATCGATACCGCATATATGCATAGAAGGGTATGCTCACTTCTGGAATACGTAGTAGTTGAGACTGGCACGAGCATGGAAGAGATATCCAGATGCGCCGTGCATGGTAAGGTCCTTCGTCACCAGGAGTCAATTCACTGGTCTTTGTAGCTGTACAAACCTTAGATGATAGAGTCAATCTACTACGACTACACAGAGCTCCTACCCTATGCCGCGCGGTAGAATCAGCATAGTCCATACATATTGGTACATGCCTATCTGCGATTAAGTATTCACAGTACCACTCGAAATCGGGTTTCTAATCGTATAAAGTATCTACCCACCAAGAAGGTTGGCTTTTCATATCATCAACACAGTCTACTCAAGCATATTCCCGGTGAATATGCAGAACGACATCTCTCCCATGACTAACCAGGCTGGACCGGTTATGGAACCTCCCACCGAGCTCGAGATTGTTTCTGACAAGTTGATGCAAGAATATGGCGATGCAGGCTTGCTTATCAACTATGACCACGTCAACGAGTGTCTGGAGCCCGATGTAGACATGCTGAGCAGCTACGATCCATCCAGCCCGTCTTTGGAGCACTATATTTCGCTCTTGAATGAAGCTTCTCCCGGTCATAGCGACCAGACATATGGTTTAGACTACTCGATACCTATTGACTACAATCTCGGCCAGCTCTCCGGTTATCCAGATTCCTCCTCACTCGGTAAGGACTACGATTTAGAGCCGATGGCAATTGATGATCATCCGGATTCGTGGATCACCGAAGAGGAGAAGGCTGGGCTGGACGAGTTTGCCCAAATGCTCATTGATATGGGAATTTCACCCACCAGCGAAGCTTCCAGCGCCTCTGCGCCCATTGTAGACGACATGGCAGGTTCCGAACTCTCTCCCGTCTCTGTGGATGTAGAATCCCCTCTCCCCCCGGGTGAACCCGATCTCCGGAAGGCATGGCCTTCTATCAACCCCTTCACCATGGAGATTTGCAAGGCAAATGTGACGTACTGCCACGACAAGGCGCCTTCAGAGGAGCTTAGTAGCCTAGACTACTTCGCCATGGAGTATGTCCGTTCGGTGCGCTTCCTGAAGGTCAAGAAGCGGTGGAGCAACCTGCCGATTGCAGCCTGGATGCGCGAAGTCGACCTTCTCACCAAGGCAGTTACGAAGCCGGATAGCAAGCTCAAGCTCTGGCCGCCACTTCAAAAGACGCTTGTCCTGTACCATTCGAATGTGGGAGATGTTGTTAAGCAGAAGCGTATTCTGTTCAAGCGTACAATCCTAGCCCAGATGGTGGACGTGGGTAAGTTGCAGATGAAGGCAAACAAGGAGGCAGTGGAAGAGTTACTGACAGCTCTCAAGCTCAAGCTCCATCGGTCGTCTTGTGCATTCGTGCGCAAGGAAGTCGACGAGGACTGTTCTAACCGTGGTAGTCTGCTGCTGGGCAAGCTTGCAGAGTTCCAAAACCTTTCTGTTGCGATGCATCGCAAGTGGTTCTGGGTTGACTAGATGAGTGTGAAATTTGGGGATTGGGGGTGTACGTATGTATGCACTGCTCAGTAGGATAGAAGATGATATCGCCGATGGATAAAAAAAAAGAAAATGAGAAGGACTGGACATTCCGGTCCTGGACAATCTAACTCTTTGGAAAGCTTTATGACGGTGATGTAACAAATGTGATACCTACCTAACGAGGATTTTTTGGTTTTTCCACAGTGGACATGCGATCCGTTGTGCATGATAGGATATACAGCAGACAGCACAACGCACCAAGAAACCACTCTCACAACGAGATACCCCTTGTCCACTACAAACAAAGGACAAAGAGCCCCCCTTTTACAGCCCCACCCACCAACCCACCTTTCCCTTCACCCACCCGCAACTCTTTTACAGCCCCACCTCTCCCTCCACACCCGCAACCCCAAAGAAACCAATCTTTTCCACCAAGAAAAAGAAAAACCCCCAAGAAAGAAAGAACAAGATTCCCATCTTTTCCACGCGACCAGTGAGTAGCAGAGCCTCACATCACGGCGCCCCCTCTCGCCCAAAAAAAACAGAGGCGCGAAAAAGCAGGCCTGAAACGCGCAAACGATTATGATGCTTTTTCAATCCGGTCCTATACGGTACACGCATATAATTAGACAAAGTTGCAAGTGTAGCGATAACCCAGTGAGCTGGACACGAGAAGAAAAGGAAAGCAAGAACGAGCGCCGATCGCTACCAGGGATGAGGGATGATTGGTGATGAGACGGGGGGTTGAAGCTTGGGGTGTTGTTTTGTGAGGGTGGTCATGGCAAGGAGGTTTTGTATACAGTGCGTATTGTTAGATGGAGATGTGTCGTAGTATATCTTGGTTAGTAGGAAACAAGTAGTGTAGGTTGTGATGTAGATACTGTAGGATGTGAAGCAACGGACAAGCACCCCTCAAACACATGGCGCCCCACAGGCACACGCAGACCCCATGCACCGATGCACATCCCAACAACTAGGTCCACACATGCACCCACTCAATGTAGGTACAGTAAGTCTTACCCATCACCACCATCATCATCATCACGAAAAGCCGCCGAAAGACCCTCTCTCCCCCCTCTGACAACAACAATCTCGGCCGTCTCGGCGACCCATCTCGCTCGTGTATGTACAAGTACAATCCCTATCCTTGACCAGGACCTAAGCCCCAAACCCAAAGTACCTGGATCCTGCAAGGTAAGCAAGCAAGTACCAAAACACAAACACTCCATCAATCAAACAAAATGATGATACAACACGAGTACTCCCAGATACAGTCATGGATACGAGGATGACGAGTCGACGACACGTAATGTGCGCATCGCATCGCATCGCATCGCATACAAGCATCCTAAGCCCCCCCTACCTACCTACCTACCTACTGTACCCACCGCGTAAGCATCTGTAATCCAGGCCCACCACCGCAGCAGCACCAGCCTTATACCCACACTCAAGCATTGCAGCCCTACGGCCCGCGCCCTGGCCCCACCTAAACGCCACGACGAAAGAGAAAAAAAAAGAGGACCTCGTATTTGTACCTCCCCACCACCCGTGCTGCCAATCCCCGTGTCGCACGCCCTGTACCTACATGAGAATTTCCGAATAAAGCCGTGCGCAAGGGCGTCAGCAAACGGGCAGCTGCAGCAGGAAAGAAGAAGAAGACGACAAAAAAAAATGGAAAGAGAGGAAAAGAGTATACACGATGCAATTACACGTAGTCCCGCCAGAAAAGAAAGAGAAAAAGAAAAGGCACAGCACGACGTATGCGCCCAACTACCTACGGTACATAACCACCTACCTGTACATACCGTACATGCGTAACCTACATACATCGTACAAGCGCTATACCACACCAGTGTAAAGCACATACCCATGAACCAACAAGCCAGATCCACCCCCGCGCTCAGACCCCCCCAAAGCGGCCGCTCTCTCCCACCCCCCCAAAAAAACGTGGAGAGCTGAAGAAGAAACTCTGGTAAACCTTAATACGTGCTAGCGCGTCATAAAGACAGGTTAGTGAGAACAAAAAAGAGAGAGAGAGAGACGGCGCTAAACAATGTTCATTGCTGTGCGCTGGGACGAACGACTCTGAGGTTTGCGCAATTTCTGCCGTCGGGGTCCGAATATGATGCGAGAGAAAGACAGATGTACATAGGAGATGAGACGTGTGCCGTTTAGGCAACCCGTGGGGCTAGATGGCAGCGCCTGTCATGGTCTAGATGTGTAGGTAGAGGTTAACAACTAGTTAGGTATGTATGGGAATCTCTGAAAAAATCTCGCTTGCCAGCGCCCACGTCGGCCTAGCTCTAGCGCATGGTCCCGGTCCAGACTACGGTATGAATGGTCTGACGATGAACCGGCGAAATAGACAGTAGCGAGCATGAGATAACGGAGACGGACACGTGTGCTAGACGCGGCTACCGCACGGCATCGCCGTCATCGTCGGTCGGCCGGCCGGCGTTTGATGGACGGATCAGAATGGAAGCGACATGAGTGTGGTTGCCTAAGGCGGACTCGGAGAGTCGGTGGGGTAGAGTAGTACGGTAGGAATACATGTGTCTTTGTCGGCGAACTAAACGTCCAGGCGTGCCATTCGTAATCCTACTTCGATAGTTAATGTAAGGAGATAATTCTTCCGTGAGAGACCCAAAAAAGGTGTATTATGACTTTGAATATTAACGTGCATATGATGTGTGCGTTTCATTAAGAATTCTATGTAATCCCTTTTCCTGACTCGATCAAGCCAGTTGGAGCCGTGTAACAAAGGAAAAGATATAAAAAAAAGCCATAAAGGGTATATTGGTGCAAAACTGTACTGAGAACCAAATCGATGCGTGTTCCCCCTTTGAGAGAAGAAAGAAAGAAAAAAGCGCCGAAAACGCCTTATTTAATGCCGGATCGTCCCATAATGGCGACGTAGTGGATGGATTGCGCCGTGTGTAGCGCGATATGCATAATCTGACAGATGTGCTGCAGATGAGGGTGTACAAACAGCGTCCGGTCCAAGGTCTGTGTTGCGCGTCCCGACCTACGCGTGTAGCGTGAAAAAAAAAGAACACGGTCACGTTCCGTCATTTGTTACTTTTCTACGCCATCAGGATAAAGGAGGAAAAGATGCCGAGTATGCCGGGTAGTGGATGGTGCTAGACGATGCTAATGATGTAGGGTTTCTTATTCCACGGAATCATCGACGGAAGACGCTCATGAAGCTCTTGCGCTTACCGATTGCTGGTGTAGTAGGTCTGGAGGCAGGAATGGGCGGCGGCGGAGGATGCGCGGTGGTAGTTGCTCTCGACTGGGGTCTTGAAGCGGTCTTTTTGGCCATGATTGAGAGTAATGGTTCAGACTTTTTGTCGGCGAGCTTGACGTCGCTGGACTTTTCATTCATGCCTTGCTCGTTGACGGCTACTCCGGAATCGAGTGGTCCATCATGAATAGGGTCAGCGGCGACGACTGCTCTTGGGCTCGGGTCAGCCTTGGACAGACCACGAGAGAGCTGCATGCTACTCTTTGCTTTTGCGACGACAGACTTGCGTGAACTCTTGGTCACGGCACGTTTGATGTTGCTCGAGTCCTCGCCCGTCTGTCGCTCCATGCGCTCAATGTCGCCTAGGATGGTCATGCCGTTCATGGCTAGACTCTCTTCGGGAATGGGAATGAATTTGACGATGCCCCGGTCAGGCGAGACGCCGATTGACTCAGCCATGAATGTTTGGATAAGGGAGGCATTGCGCTTATTGGTCGTGGGCTGCACCTGCACGGGCAGAGCGTTAATGGTGAGAATGTAGGTGGGCTCAAAGGATCCGCCGAGGAGCAGACAGGCCGAGTGATTGACAGTGATCATAATCGAAGTCTCGGGTCTTTGGTAGCGCATAGAGAGGTGATGCGAGAGGTCGGTGACTAGAGTGTATTCGTCGTTGATCTGCACCGGGTTAGTTATTTGTGGACACAACAATACGCGACGTGCAATTTAACGTACGATCACGTTGGTCCGCAGCTCGGCCACGATGGGAGCGTCCTTGGTCACGCGCTCGCGTGCTGACGACGCGATGCCGTCTTTGTAGGAGAATTGGTCCTCGTAAAACTGCGCACGCGAACGCGAGGTCGACGTCATCGGGCGCAGTCCATGGGCGGCGGCGATACTCTGGGCTCGGTTCCGTGCTTCGGCCTCGGCTTCTTGGATCGAGTGAGGTGAAGAAGCAAAGGAGAATTGCGAGGGCGAGGGTGAGAGTTGCTCTCCGACCTTTTCGGGTGAAAGCAGAGCAGTGCCGGCTTGTCTGGGAAAAGCATTGCTCGACGTCGATGTCGAGGATGGGCGTGACATTTTGGCTGCTGTCGATGTGGAATGGTTGGCCGAGTGGGGCATTGCGGTGAGGCCAGGTCAAAGACGGCAGGAACAGTGAAGGTATTTGAATGACGACGGGCGGCCGTGTGTTTGTTTGGGGAGGCGCGGGCGAATTCCTTGGGACCTTGCTGGACTGGGATGGGCTAGATATCGATGAGGACGTTGGTGCAACACCTGGGCATGCAAGAGGGCGTGTGTCTTTATCTGGACGGGACTCGAGTCGGAAACAAAGTAGATGAGGTGCAAGAGAGGAGGACCCCGCAATGGGCGAGCAAGTCAATACCTGGGTGAGCAGGTGCTACAGTGCCGGCGTCTTTGTAGCGAACCACTATGTGCTATATAGCACGGCGAGCGTCTGGCTCAAGTCTCGCCGCATGCCAGTTGGAGGACCAGGCTTCGGGTAGGGCGACAGGGGGTGGGAGACTATATGCACTTTGGACTGTTAGGCGCATGCACAGGAATCGGACTGACGTTTGGCGTGGCGTGCCTGGAGACGGCTGTGCCCAAGGTCCTTATCTGCATGCAGTGCTGGCGTGTGCGGGAAGAGGTCAAGCGCCGGCGGTGAGGGCTACTATCGGCCACTCGAGCACCTCCAACACATTGCTGTCAGCGGCGCAGCGGCTCTCTCAGCACCATCAGCAAGCCACGGGCCTGGAATCTGTGTGGAATGTGTGCTGAAGTCGTGTTGTTGTGCATGGGTCCAACGCCACCAGGCGCTGGAACCTCGCTGTTTCCCTCTGTCAAGGTCGCTCTTGCCAGCTGAGCTGCTTGCACTTGCCTACATGCCATGAGCGACTGCCGATTGAAAATAGCCTCCTCCCTGCAAGGGAAAGGGCAACCCTGTACTAGTTACCGTACTATGTACATAGTAAGTGTGTGTGTGTGTGCCAAGCGCATCCATTGCCAAAAGGACCACGCACCACCACTCACTTGTCGTTTGGACTGTGCTCTCCTAGCCGCGCCACTGTCGACGTCTTCATTCTTCTACCCCAGACCCTGTCCGGCTGTTTGACCGTCCTCATCTACCGTGTCCCTGGTGGTTTCGCAGAAGCTTTATCCTGCATCACTTGGGCGTACGCGGGCGGGAACTTGCAGCAACACAAAGCACTCCATCTGGGCCCGCCTTGCTTGCACCGTGTCTCGTGACCAGAGTCTGGAAGCCCATGCCAGCGAAGCCACATCAGAACTACCGTACAGGCCCGACGCATCGTTACCCAGATGGGCGCATGTCGTCCACATACAGCAAGGCTCAAATCACGGCCCTCCCTTGTCCACCAGTGTGATTGCCATGGCAGATTGCGGCCTTCCGGAACAGTACATCGAATGCAGTATTGGATGCGTCTCTCAATGATAACGCTCTATTGTCTTTGCCACCAGTACAGGAATAGTCAAACATGTCGCGCATGCTAGCCGCCCAGCCTTGCCATGTCTCGCACCTCGCCTTGTGCTGAAATCATCGACTCGAATTACTTCCATTGACCCAGAATCATTTCCACTGCAAAACCCTCTTTGCCGTGGCACACGTCCTAGGTGTCAGGCGCCCTGCACGTCAACCCCCTTACAAACCGTCTGCTGCCAGCGTCGTGCAACAGAGTACCCTACCTACCCGCTGCACCTGCAACCTTGTGCTCATTTCCCCACAGATGAGCTTACGTCCATTCAACTCAAGCAGACGGCTAGCTCCCTGCTGACCGGCTTCTTTGTTTCCATGAAACCAACCTTGCACGGCACCATGGTGGCATGGCGTAGGTCGGTACATCTGAGATGATAGACACAGTCTTACCATTTACCGAAGCTTTATTAGCCACGGGAGACTACGCAAGCAGCCGTAATTGTCAATACGAGTAGAGCGCTGCGTCCGTGCGTCCCGCTCTGTGGGCTCTCAATACGAGGGCGAGCCATGGCGTGGGGACAGGCAGGATGGATTTTGTTCGGTTGGAGAGACGAGCTGGCTTGGCTTCAGTCGAGGATTCAGATGAGCAAGCCACAATCTGCAAGTCTGCGCGGCATGGAGCCAGGATATCACGGCAAAGTATATTTCGACCGCACCGACTCTCTCTCTCCCTCTCTACCATGTAGGTACTAGATGCACGTCAGGTGACGCGATCCGTGGTGTCGCCTTGTCTTTATTGAGTATGACGTACACGTGAGGACGCGCTGGGTTGTTCGTTGCTTTTTCATCTATAAGCCGGGCACCATCAACAAGCGTTGGCGCTCCACACGGACACACATCGCCCCACCGCTCAACTCAAGCTCAACGACATCCCATCATGCCTCCGAAGAATGCACCTGCGAATGTCGCGCGCAGAAAGGGCCCGGCCTTTAACCCGCCGCGGCCTGTGAACGCAACCTCCCAGCCGACCACGGGTACAAAACGCGCCTCAGCAGCTGCCTCACGCGCGAATGGCGCTACAAAGAAGAGTAATGCGACCGCGTCGAGGAGCGGCGATTTCCAGCTAGCAGCTGATATAATCGATCTATCAGACGACGACGACGCTGCTGCTGCTGAGAAAGCCGCAGACGATTTTGACAGCGACGACTTCGACTCGATAATGGAGGATGTTGCGCCCACTCATTCCGCTCCTCCACCAGCCAATTCTCCGCTTGCAGAACCCGTGGTTCCCCGGCCGCTACTCGCCCGTCTCCTGCTCGAGAACTTTGACGATCCCAACATGCAGATACAAACGGGCGCGATGAAGCTAGTTGGTAAATATATTGACATCTTCGTCACCGAGGCGTTTTTGAGGAGCAAGGACGAGAGAGAGGCTGCGGCCAAAGAAAGTGGCCTTGTGGATGGTTTCCTGCAGGTTGAGGACTTGGAGAAACTAGCACCACAACTGGTGCTAGACTTTTGAATAAGAGGCGGGATAAAACTCGGCAACACAGTCTGGACGACATGGGGCATACAACTAAACGCCCAGACACATGGTCAAACATTCAAATGGGTCCCGCAGCGGGCAAGTTTGAATACGCAAACAGAGCGCCTCACTGCGGTGACGACGATCATACGTGGTACGTACACGCCTGAGAACCCTTGGGGCCTAGGGTGCGAGGCACTACAAGCGCTTTCTCGAGGCAATGCAAGCCCATGCTCGCGCACCATTTTCAACATGCACACCAGACGGAAACCCGTCGCATTAGAGATAGATACGCCATCCAGTAGCCACAAAGCGGACAAGGCGCCAGGCCCGAATATGCACTTGTACACTTCCGTCACCTTCTCGTATGACATGTCGTACAACTCAGGCCAAAGTCTCTGTATACCTAATCATAGACGCGGCAATTCTGACATGTTTGAAACATTGCGCAGCGGCGCCTGACGCCTCGGAACTGTCATACACCTTTGCACACATAATTCCAGGTTACCCGTTATGCACAATCTCGCAAACAGACATTCCGGACGCCTGGCTTAATCGGTTTCCCGCCTGCCGTTGCCACGGCTGGCCTGAAGCATGTTACAGCTCGGCTCAAACACAGACGGAACGCGAGGCGCGTCGCATCCTCACCACCCTGGCCGCTTTTGTCGACAACACCAACATGCCCATTTCCTCCCTACCACACAACACCAACCGCACCGACGGACTCCGAATTCTGCGAAAATTTGACACGTCCATCATGTGCATGTGTATACTGCATAGTAATAATCATGTTCAAACCGACTTTGTGGTTATCAAATGTCATTGGCCATGACCGTTTCCAGCCTCGTTTTGCAGGGTTCCTTACCCAGACTAGTCGTCTGAAGCACCATCCGCCTCCAAAACGTCGCAGCTCCAGCCTTGTGTATCGGAAAGGTGGCTAACCGCCGTTAGCCACGCAATCGCAACTCTGCATGCCTTAAGACAGCCTATAGCCCCTCAGTGTTCAGGCTTTTCTCATCATCATCAGCTTCAGCATATCAGGTTTCCTTGTGTGCATTTTCATTGCCTTTTTTTCTTCACAATCTTTTAGATTCTAATAACGACATCTGGCTAGCCCAGCTCGATTATATCTTTTTATCATCTTTTAAAAAGCGCTAGTCGCCTTATTACCTTCTCTTGACGAGACTCTACCACAAATCCGAATCCTAATACCACTATCGCTACTACGCAAACCAACAATCACAATCAACACCCAACATGTATTTTTCAAGAGCAACTGTCCTCTCCGCCATGATGGCCCTGGCATATGCCCAGGAACCAGCTGCAGCCGCAGCTGAGAGCGCTGCTACACCTTCAATGGCTGCTGGCATGGGCGGCGACATGAAGGGCGGAATGGCCGGCGGTGAAATGATGAAGGGAGGCAAGGGTGGAATGAACAGCACCGACATGAAGGGCGGAATGGGCGGTGGAGCTGCAGGTGGAGCTGCTGCCGGAGGAGCCGCTGGTGCTGCTGCTGCTGGCGGCGCCGCTGCCGGTATGACCAAGACACACGTCGTCATGGTTGGAGGTTCCAACGGTAGCTTGGTCTTCCTTCCCGCCGACATCCAGGCCGCAGCCGGCGACTTGGTCCAGTTCCAATTCTACCCCAAGGTAAGTCTCATTCACAAAAAAACCTCAACAGTAAGCACAATCAGCTAACAACAGCCATCAGAACCACTCTGTTGTACAATCAACCTTTGACAACCCTTGCGTACCCATCCAAAACATCATGCCCAACAAGACCGATGCCTTCTTTTCCGGTTTCATGCCCACAAACGCCTCGGCCGCTGCTTCAAAGAACCTCCTCACTTACACCATCCGCGTCCCCGACACAAAGCCCATCTGGTTCTACTGCTCGCAAGCCAAGCATTGCCAGGGCGGCATGGTTGGTGCCATCAACGCGTAAGTACCCCCTTTACCCATCATCCCTCCATATCCAACCCATATTCTAACACCCCTCCAGAGCCAAAACCGGAAACAAAACCCTCGCCGCCTTCGCCGCTCTCGCTGCCAAGGCCCCTGCCACTCTCTCCCCCGGCATGGCGTCAGGCGGCGCCGCTGGCTCTGGCAGCGCTGCAGGTGGAAACACGCCTACCTCGCCTTCTGCCGGCGGAGGCGCCGCGGCCGGTGGCGCAGGTGGCGCTGCCGGTGGTGCCAACGGCACATCTACCGCTAGCTCTGGCCCTGCACAAGCCACCGCCAACGTCGCTGCTGGTGGCTTCAACGCACAGTCTTTCAGCGGCGTGTTTGCTGCCCTCGTTGCTGGTTTCATGGTCATGTTGTAAAAACGGCGCGCCCATCTGGACGTGCCGAGTTGTAGTGTGAAAGTGGACGTGCTTGGACGCGTTGTCGTTTGTCATTGTCGTTACTACTGTTGTTGCTGTTGCTGTTGTTCTGTGATACCATTCTTTATCCCAACATGGGAGGGGAAATGAGCTGGCCTTTCTGTTTTACGGGGGGTTTTCTCTCTCTTCTTTTTTTTATTATTATCCTGGTTGGGGAGTTGGAGCCTGTCCTATGGGACTTGTCTCTACTTTCTTTTCTTTTATTTTTCTTCTCCTTGATAGATGATAATGTAACATTATTTACATGAAGCACAATTTGTGTCTTTTTGCTTGTGACATGGAGGGTTCGCTGCGGGGAGTTTTTTTCCTTTTTTGGAAAGACCACCATGTGTGCGTGTGTGTTGGCATGGGCATGGGCATGAGCACGGGGTGCGCAGGAAATCAAGTACCTACCAAGTAAAACATACAACACGGGATGCTCCTCAGTACGCACGACAAGAACCTTGGCATCTTCCAAATATAACACACATACAAAGCACACGTCACGTTTCCGTATTTGGAATTAGCATCGTCCAATCGACGAAACAGCATCCCCACCCCCCAGAAACCAAAATAGCTACTCCAATACACCCCAGCCAGCTGCCGACGCGGTACCTTGGTGCTGCAACGCCGAGGGATTCTTCTTCGCACCGTCCGGGCAGATGCGGAGTCGGTGCTGGGGGACGGGATGGGACGGGACGATGGAGTTTATATGCGGGGGTCTGGTATAAGGCCATCGATTGGCTTTGTTGGGCTGGTGCTTTTTTTTGTGTAAGCGGGGGACGCTGTCTCTGGGGTAGTTTGGTGGTGGAAAGGCCTCGGGGGTTGGGATTGTGCTTGTCGATGATGGTGTTGTGGGGTATGTGTGATTGGGGAGGAGGGAGGTGTGTACTGTGCCGCTGAAGGTTTCTGTTGCTGGTGTTGAGGTTGTTAACTGTCAGGACCCACGCCTAGGATAAGCCATGGTTAGCTGACCTGGGCCGGGATGAATCCTCCTTGGGTATTTAGTCTGAGAATGCGCTACTTAGCCTGGTAGTGATTTGTCTATCCTTAGCAGACATGATACTATGCCTTTAATAAAGAATGTTGTTCATCTAGTGCTTAATCCATCCATTGAATCTGACATTAACTTGACGTTTCTCCGAGTTGGAAAATCTGGCTAAGCACGGTGTCTTGTCGAGGTTCATGTCGGAATTGGCTAAAGGGCTTGTGTCGGGCTTTATGCAGCAACATGGCTGACTGTTTGTTGTTTCCCGGGAACTAGAAATCTTTTCGCGTGGCGTCTGAGTGTAATTACATTTTTTCTTTCTCGAAACGATATATACTTTTGAGTGAACGTGGAGTGAATGCCATTATGATACGGGGCAAGAGATATTCGTACAGCCCCATCTTCAGCATTGTATATCCAGCTGCCGCTCCTCTGCTTCTTTCAGGATGAGCGCCGTTTCTGTGAACTTGTTCTTCTCAGCCCAGTATTGCGGTGTTTTTCCTTTGGTATCTAGTTTCACAGGATTGGCTCCCACTTCCAATAAGTACCTGACAATTTCTAGCTTTCCAAGCTCCGCAGCCCGGTGGAGTGGTGTGCCAAGGTCGAACCATTTGCGTGCTGACCATCCCGGTGGATCGTTTTCATACTTGATCTCATTGATAGGTACGCCTAGCTTTACAACCCGACGAACTACCTGTGAAGCATCATCTTTATCTCTGATGACGGTCCAATGAAGGAGTTGACCACAGTGATGGTTTGCGCCCCGGAAGAACAGGTAGTCAATGAGGTCAAGCGGAGCTGCTAACATAGCGTGAGACATGGGCGTTAGATCCCAGTCGCATCGGCTTTTCGTATCGGCACCGCGAGCGAGGAGCCATTCTACCATTTCCCGGTCAGCCTGGCATATGGGAATGCTACAAGTCTGTAAGTGAAGATTTTATTTAGAGCCTAGAAAGAATACCTCAACGTAGAAGGCTCATCTGGACCCATTGCTGTGTTTATATTCCATCCACGCTCAAGAAAGAAACTCATGATTTCAAATGCTCGTGCACGTACAGCGGCTTCGAACGGAAGATCTGAATCATCTGCAACCTTCTCGTCAAGCAAGAGCTTCACTAGTTCGAGGTTCTGGTTTTTAATGGCGATGGAGAGGGATTCCAATAGTCAGGTGGAATCAGGCTTGTTGTGCACAGATGAGGTTGGGGATTGAGGGTTATGCAGGAGGCGCTGGATTTGGTGCTTGACTCTGTCGATGTCGCCCTGACAGGCGGCTTGGTAGCATAGCTGAACTTGTTCGGGGGGTTTATTGAGCGAGATTGATGGTATCGGAGGTGGAGTCATTATCGTGAGTGGATGGTTGGTAGGAGGTTAGTTTGAGGTGAGTACGCTTAGGCATCCGCAGGGGTGGGGTCTTGGCGCGGGATACTACTACTACTACTACTACTACTACTACTACTACTACTACTACTACTGGGTCTATCTCAGCCCGAACTGATCTCAAATGAGCATGCAGGCTATCTATGCAGACGCCTTCACCTTTCCGTGACGGTATAACGAAGGAGAGTGTGCGATTCTATCCGCAGCAGCCCGGCGATCTTTTTTGGGAACTGGTGTCTGGTACTGGCATATCCTTGATGTGAGGTTTTTGCCAGCCCCTGCTAACTATCTACGTGTAGTCACTTCTAAGAACGAAACTCCGCCGTAAGTAGTCATTTCCAAAACTTGTGGCCCGACTACTACTGTGCTATCGGTGTATTGTACAGGGTATGTGATTTGCTTCACCCGCCTTGACTGCGGCTATATAAGCTTGGAACCCACTTCCCTCTCTTTTCTCTTTCCGTTCCCCATCTGTCAATATCATAGCAATGGCCAGACTAAGGGACTAGATCAAAAAACACTTTAGGCTTAAGGTAAGATAGGAGTGAAAAAGCCCGGTAGAGCTCTCGTCAATATCATATAAGCGATAGCTCTTCGATCTAGTACGCTAAGGATAGGTACTATAGTACTATAGAGGAGAGAAAATCTCCGCGCGTATACGAATATCTCTATCTCTAATACCTCTTGAATTCAAAATAGGCCGCCTAACTATTAGAGCAAAGAGCCTTAAAGTTAAGCGTATTTAGGTCTACCCTCTTAGCACATTAAGTCTAAAGCGAGCCCCAAAAACTTATTCGCTAGCTGAGTTTCGTTGGTGGACGCTTTAGGCTGTTAGCTGTGAGATTACCGTTAGGGTGATGTACTTCCGCCTCTTCAAGCTTAGTGATCGACTGGCGTATTTCGTTGACTTCTTTGCGAAATTCGTCGATCTTCGTTGACAGCTTGACCAGTTCTTCATTATTGTGTGTTGATGAAAGGCGGAAGGGTACAAGCCTATTGAAAACTGAGTTGACAAAGTTTGCGAGTGATTCAATCATAGTGGCTGCCATGCTTCTCTTGTGTAATGGTAACGTTGAAAACCTGGAGCCGTAATTTGTGAGATGAGGAGGCAGCGGGAAAGCGGTATTTAAGCCCATGATGGAGTGAGCAGTAAGCACCTTTTGCTACTCGAGCAATGGAAGTAGTAAGCTTGTTGTGGTAGGAAGTTGAAGTTGTATAGAAGGAAAGATGGCACTGCGTAGCAGCAGAAGCATCTTTTATATGCTCGCGCAACTCAGCAGAGTCATCGCAACCAGAGTTATCGCATTACAACAAGACCTCCAGAGTCATCAAGCAACTGTGTTACTTATATAGAATTGAGCCGTACCATTAGACATTTAGCAAGCCAACAGCTATTCAAAGTCATCAAAAACAGATCGCACTGCGCGAAATATAACGTATCCTTACTAGTCTAGGCAACAGTGCCAAGGCTCTAATGTGTCGGTCGCCCCGATAAGCCACCCTCTCATGGCTTGGCACTTGGTTGTATGTTACTGTTTTCAGAGTGTATTGAGTTGCTGGTGAGGAGATAGGCTGATACTGAGGCTAGTGCTAATATCCCCGCTTTATCCCTCTTCCCTCCCACTCCAACACGCACGTGCGAGATCACAGCGAACCACAACAGAGTGCGACACACCAAATGATCCGACCCTAACTCTGAGCAGCGCTTAGTATTGCAACAGCCTGTCCAAGTGATGAGAGACGGGATGGCTTGCGCGGCATGTCGAATGTGCTATGGCTCGCGCCCGTTGTCGACTTCTGACCCAACTACTACCTGTCACTACAATCGATGACGTCTCAAGATTTTTGGAAGCGCTTTGGTCTATGTGAAGAGGATGGAGAGTTATGTGTAAGAGCATTGCGGAAGAGATATGTAGGGTGTGAGGTAGAAGAGTTTGGGGAGCAAGGTTACTGCAGTTACACCCTATTAATCACAGCTTCAAACCGCGCGGAACATACCTCAGACGACGATGCATACCGCAATCTGGAAGGAAACGGTATCAAAGGAAGAGCCGGACTCATTGTTCAACTCCGACCCCCGCCGCATACCCTCAATGTGAGCACCGCGTATGCCGCGAGCAAGATGTACGCATCGCTAGCACCGATGACGCAATCCCTGGAACTGCTGTTACCTGGCGGATTGTGCGCGTATGAGATGGACAAACTTGCCGGCACATCTCTTACTAGATTATTGCCGCGCGAAAGCACGCTCAGCACTCAGGCGCGGTCAAAGCTACAGCGACTTGTCATAAGTTTCGCAGACTTCATAGCGCATGCATGGCAATCCTCGTCGATGACGCAGACACAATCACATGACCGAACTACACGTGCCGACTCGCCCATGGACGAGCACCTGAATACGCTTTCGCGATGCTCTGGAAAGGTCGGGTCAAGCATTGTTCATAGACTGGAAAAGCTTGCTGCTGGTCTACCCGATGCTTGGCTAAGAGAAAGAGCAGACGAGGCACTGTGTGCTGTACAGCGCATGACTGACTATCCTGTGGTGTTGAATCACGGCGATCTTATACCGTCGAACATTCTAGCCAACGAGCAGACTTGGGAGATTACTGGCATAGTAGATTGGGCGGAAGCCGAGTATCTACCATTTGGGACCTGTCTGTACGGGCTTGAACATCTGCTGGGATATGTTGTTCCAGCTTCTCTGAACGGCCCACTTACCTGGGTATACTTCAATGATGCGGAACAGCTTCGAGGCTTATTCTGGACGCGCCTGGTTGCAGTTGTGCCGGACTTGAGCGCACAGCTTCAATATGCGAGGGCGATGAGAGACGTAGGCGTGCTACTTTGGCATGGCATAGCTTGGGATGATGGTGCAATCAATCGCGTTGTCAATGAATTTGATGATGTGGAAGAGATTGCAAAATTGAGGGCATTTCTCGGTGCAGCCTGATCGGAAAGGCATTACTATTGTTGCGTCAAAGGTGAGCGTGGCCGCAGGTACGCTGTGGCAGTTATCCTTACTCTTCTTCCTGTCTCTTCCTTTGAAATGTTCGTGTCTTATCTCATTTATTGCCCTTATCATTTGGGCTTCTTACGCGGATGAGAGAATACTTCTACGCAATTATTCGATGTTCGTCGGCGTCGGTGTCCGGCGAGTGCGTTGCGCCTTCCCTTCGCACAATGGGTGCCCCTTCCCACATATACGGCACCTTCTACATACACATAGGCAACATCTTAATTTTGTTTACGGTTCATCATATCTGCTCTCTTCTCTGATCCTTCAAGACATCCTTGTCAAGATTCATTTCACCTCTCAACCCAAATAGACGACGTGTTGAAACGACCATCTAATCTTCACCGTCACTCAAACGAACAGCGGACCATACAGTAACGGGTAAGCTTACAAGGGCATTGGCTGGTATGGTTTGTATCACCGATGAGCGGTGAGCGGTGAAAAACTGACGAAGCAAGACAGCAAGGATGGCCTCAACTCGGCGAAGTACTACAAACGCACAGTCGACACATGCTACCGCCAAACACCCACACTTGGCCAGGTCTCCGAGCGATACTATTCATGTTTGCGTTCCTAGTAACCGTCGGGTGAACGAGATGCCGATGACGCCAATGACCTCAAGTACTTCCCCCGGTAAGGAACCCTCTGGCAACATCAGTGAGCATGATCTTAGCTTGACATCTCCCTCCACCAGCGATATTCCGGAAGAAATCCTAATGAGAAATTCCCAAAACACAAGTCAACCATTCGGTTTTGCTAGACAGGCTCTCCTATACTCTCCTCCCAAGCTTGCTCCGAAGCCATCAGTGGATATGAGTGGTAGCTGTCACGATCCCATCATCGTCGAAGAGACCTTATCCCCTCCGCGTCCCATAGCACGATTACCGAAACGAAAACATCGCCATAGCCGTAAGAAGATTCCGGAGCCCCATCAGTTCATGGGCAAAGGGTACAAAGATTTGTACAACTATGGCGTTGCGAGGCTTGATATAGCAGCAATGCCTGCCCACGGGAGCACATTTACTGGCCACCAAAGTCATGATATCTATCGGATGATGCATGCGAAGATATCGGCAGCTCCAGAATTCAGTCCCAATGCAGCTCGGGCTCGCAATGCCCCCAACGCATCTTCCGAGTCACAGTATCCTCGATCCGCGCATGTCCTTACGCAGCAGCATGATCAGTCAAAGTACCAATCCCCGTATATTCAGCCTTATGTATACCCGACTCCGATGATTCATTACCCTACGTCTCCTTTCCAAAAGGAGAACATGCTCCGGGATAAGGCGGCGCAATATATTCGCGAGTTTTCGGGAGCATTGCGGCATAAGAGAATGCTATCTGATGTGGGACCTGTCAGGGTTAGTGCCCAAGAAGGTGAGCAGACGATGGTCGATGATCGGCATTCATGGAGCAAGCCACTTCTACAACACAATATCATACCCCCATCTATACCTCAAACCGGCGCTCATAGCTCAATCCATCAAAATGTAAACCGCGGTGTCAACATCCACCATCTTACCGAAAGCACCTCACTCATAACATCCCTTCTGCAAACCTACCCAAGCTCATCCAACCAAAGGGGAATACGGGAAGACATCTCAATAATGGCCTCGCTGCAACACCAGCATATAATTGAATGGCTCAAATCAGAGTCTCAGCACTCGCCCAAGCGCAGGAAGAGCAACAACAACGAGAGTGCTGTCACCCTAGACAGCCGGACAAGAGGAACCAGAACACTGAAAACAAGAGTCGAGAACAAGGAGGACACAGCGCTACGTAGCGTATTCTCTGCCAATGCAGATATCTGGCAAGATGGTACTGGACATGGTGTCGCTGACGTTTTCGCCGCTGCGCCGACATCATCGCCGATTGCGCGTCCTACACAGTACAGTCGAAGTACCGAAGAGGTTACCACTGACACAGCAGATGCGAAGAAAACATCACAACCCAAGATTAGGTCGACAAATTCCATCAGTACCGCACCTACGACACCGAAACGTACATGTACCGCAAAAAGACACAAGACCTCCTCATCAACGAGCTTGGATAGGGAAGCTACCACCACTCCTTCAATGCCTAACGGTGCACCACGCAAAAAGCTACTATTACCTCTGAGGAACCGGAACTTGCATAAAAAGGAGGAGAAGGAGGAAGGCGACGACAGCATCTCTACACCCACCAGCTCATCCTCTCCCTCAGAAAAGTCTCGTTGACCAATTGCAACGAGGTGGGTGAAGTGGGATATCAGTGCAGAGTAGTGAGAAGGGGCCAGCATGCATGATACATATGTAGTCGAATGGAAGCAAGTAAAAAGGGTATTTCTCAGTGCTGTGCCCACGGGAGGGAAGTAGGTAGGGGGGCGAACAGGCACATACATTGTAGTGCTGAACATACAATGAGACATCATGGCGTAGTAACCAGCATGAGAGAATTGATTTCTTCCATGTGACATGGCCACCCTAGTCCCATACCTCTTCTTACACCTCGACTTCACGTGACCCAAATCTTCCCTCTCCCTAAACCACCAAACCAACAACCCACTCACGCATAACACACAAACATCGCACAGGACCCCACAAACGATGCAGGAACCAGATGTCAAGGTTAAGAAAAAGTAATGGTGATAATTTTTTTCCCTTTACCCCAGCTCTTGGGATATCTGATGTCTTCCCTTCATCCAAAAAAATAATAACTAGGTATTCACTTCATATCTCTCTCACTCTCTCTCACACACACACACACACCCACCGCATGCATACATCCTCTCCCATCAATTCCCGCACCCGCCTTCCTTGTCAAAGAAGGAGAGACGTGGAGATGGATCAAGTAAAAAAAAAACGCCAACGCTCATAAATGCAAAAGTTTAGAGTTTATCACACACACACAGTCATAAACTAAACCCATGATTTGCCACCCCAGACCAACCCAGCCTGACTGACTGACCCATGCCATCATCATACACGACCCGCGACCCCAACAGCAGGGGAATTCTGTTGCCTGGGCACTTCGGTCCTGATATCTTTATCTGTATTCTTCATTCTAGCCAAGAGAACATGCAGAGTCTTCTTTTCCCTGCCGTCGTTCTCAAGGACATGAATGAGATCACGGAGTTGGATACCAGCGCCTGTATCTGTGCGTTCGATAGCCTCGCCAAACTTGCGCTTGCGGCCTATGAGCGCCTTGTCGGGGGCTTGTACAGCGGGGGTCGTGGTGCCGCTGGGAGCTGCGGTGGCTGTGGGACGGGGGGTTGAGGCACCAGATGCTACGCCTGATGCTGCACCGCCTCCACCGCCGCCGCCGCCGCCTCCTCCGCCAGTCATCCAGGAGTATTTTTTCTTCTTTCCGCCGAGGGCCATGCTGGCTGTTTCGTTTGCTTTTCCGAATACGACTACGTCGGATTGGCTTTGCTTTTTGGCTGCTGCGAGCGCTTTCTTGGTGACGGGTTCGGGGAGGGGTATTGGTATGGCGGGCGCGTCTGTTGGTGTTGCTGAGGCGCCTGCTTGGCGTTGGGCGCGTTTGCGGAGGCGCTCTTGCTCCCATTTGTAGTCGTCGTTTACACGTTTTACGAGGGCTGTGACGACGCGATTGACGTTTTGATATGTTCTTTGCGGTGTTGGGGGCGCTTCGCTTGGTGGTGTAGGTAGGCGTGCTGCATTGGGAAGACCTGGGCATGTTAGCGATTATGTGAAAAACAGCAAAGGCTGACCAACCCTTGCTTGCTGTAGTTGTGGGGCTGACAGCACTGTCGGGTGCTTCCCACGGTGTCTTCAAGATGTTGACTGGTGGTGCCATCTTTTCTTGAGCATCGCTCTCTACAACTGCAATATCGACCAGTTGAGGTGGGATGAGGCCATGTGAAGTATTCTGCCGGCCTTGACATAGAGCGAATGCGTCCTCCACAACGGTTCGCACGCGCTCCTCAGCAGCTAGCGTTATTAATGTGAGAATCTCCACGAGCGGAGCATTTTGGTTTAGTAAGCTGGCAGCCTCCAAGCCGACAATCTGCTCGCCGTCTGAGCCGGCTCGAGTAGTTCGCCTAATCTCCTGCTGGCCCTTGTCCGGTATTTTGTCGAACAAGCCATCCACGTTGATGGAAATGCCGTGGTCGTACCCGCGCTTGGCAATGCGATGTCTGAGCACACTTGCGGACAGGAAAGGGTCATTAAGAGGATGCTGAGCCGACTCGTTCAGAATACGAGCCGCCTGTTCGTGCTTCCTGATGAACTCTGCTTGTTGCTGCTCTTCCGTCATCTCCTGACTGAGCGCGCCCGTTCCTTGGTATGCGCCATGGCCAGATTGCTGACCCCAATTGTTGAAGCTGTTATTCGCAGAAGCTGTAGAACCAGTGGCCTGCGAGTTGAAGCTCCTGTAGTTGTGCAGCAGGTTGTCCTCCTCGGCGCGTAGATCAATTCCAGAACCAGTAAGCACATCGCTGATATTGTTAACGTCCAGGTCGCGCGCGTTCGCCTTTTCCAATTCGGAGCTGTCTCCAGTCTTGCTATATGGGAGCTTGGGTGGGGGCATGGAGCTCTGCGGCGCCGGTTGTGGTGCATTGGGGTGCTGGTAGGGCTGTGGCTGATGGAAGGGCGGCGGGTGCATTGCGGCGGGTGAGGTCGGTAGGGAATTATAGCCGGGCGTCTGGGGGGATGTGGTATACGGTGAAGGAGGGTACGTCGGCGCGCCAGGAATCGCAAATGGTGACTGGTAAGGCGCGGGCGATGGCGGGTTGGGCGACAGTCGCTGCCGCTTGTTCGGAGGTATGCCGCTGCCCATGGTCGGAGACATGACTGTCGGGGAATGCTGGTAGTTTTGCGGCGAGAAGGCGCGCTGTTGCTGGTGGTGGTGAAGGTTCTGCGTCTGAACGGGCGGTGGCTGTTGCTGCTGCTGGCCATGCGGCGGCGGGTACTGATTCTGGTTGTAGGCCATGGTGGGCAGCTCGTCCCCTACGGGGAGTTGCGCAGGCGGAAAGCGTCTATGAGCGTGTCATACGGGAGTAGCAAAGGTCCGCGGTGATGGCGAAGGCGATATTACGTGTTGATCGGGCAGGCGCGGTGGGGTGACTCGGAAGGCGCGTCGTCTGGCATGTCTCGGTGGAAAGAGCGACCAGGTTCAGTATGGAATGCACGACCACGCACGGGCCCACCTCCGCGAGCCTTGGCATACGCGCGAGACAAAGGCCAACACCGTTACGGCCTCTGGACAATCACTTCGCCCTCACTCGACGCTGCCGCCAATTTATTTTCCACCCTCTGTCGCCACAGATTAAGGCGTCGATTAGTGCTGTAGAGCTATCCCCTGGGAAATTGATCTGCATTATACCAGTCCTCGTAGTCACTCGACGCGTCACCCGTATAGCTCGCTCTGGTGCACTCGCACTCCAGCCTGGTAATCATGGCGGCAAAGAGGAAGGCAGCGTCCATGGCGCCCGAGGACGACGACCCCATAGATCCATCTGATGAGCTCATGTTTCTCTGCCTTGGCGGTGGTAACGAAGTCGGCCGCTCATGTCACATCATCCAGTACAAGGGCAAGACGGTCATGGTGCGCATACGATCCGCATCTCGTGCGCCAACTATGCTAATGCGACACAGCTCGATGCCGGTATGCATCCTGCGCACGAAGGCTTGTCTGCCATGCCCTTTTACGACGATTTCGATCTCAGCACTGTAGACGTGCTACTAATATCACAGTATGTATACGCGCGTCCTGCTTGTCATGGTAGTTGGGGTTTGGCGCATCACTGGAGTCGGAACATGAGCGCGCAAAGGGCACTCGCACTTCAGCGACTTGTATATCACTATCAATGGAATTATATTTGCATCCTCCCCTTCGACTTCGATGATGTGCCATTCCTCGGTTCCCACGCACCCATCTACCACTTTGGTCTCTTCGCCTTGTCCTTGTACTCGAGCAATCAACCAGTGTGCTAACACCAGCTAGTTTTCACGTCGACCATGCCGCATCTCTGCCCTACGTGCTTGCCAAGACCAACTTCAAGGGCCGCGTCTTCATGACACATCCCACAAAGGCCATCTACAAATGGCTTATCCAAGACTCTGTCCGCGTAGGCAACATGTCAAGCAATTCCGAGACCAAGATACAAATGTACACTGAGGCCGACCATCTCAACACGTACCCTATGATTGAGTCCATCGACTTTTACACTACACACACTGTCTCTGGTGTCCGGATTACCCCATATCCCGCCGGCCACGTCTTAGGAGCAGCCATGTTCCTGATGGAGATTGCAGGCCTGAAGATTTTGTTCACTGGCGACTACTCGCGGGAGGACGACCGGCATTTGGTATCCGCATCTGTACCAGCTGGCGTCAAGGTTGATGTGCTCATTACCGAGTCAACCTTTGGTATTTCCATGCACACTCCACGTGTCGAGCGAGAAGCACAGCTTATGAAGGCCATCACCGACGTTCTCAACCGCGGTGGCCGTGCTCTTCTCCCAGTCTTCGCTCTAGGCCGAGCTCAAGAGCTGTTGCTTATCCTGGACGAATACTGGAGCAAGCATCCAGAGGTCCAGAAGATACCCATCTACTACAACTCCAGCTTAGCACGGAAGTGTATGCAAGTCTACCAAACCTACGTTTCCGCCATGAATGACAATATCAAGCGCCTCTTCGCCGAGCGCATGGCCGAAGCTGAGGCTGCAGGAGACACTGGACGACGTGGAGCTTGGGACTTCAAGTTTGTGAGGTCACTCAAGAGTCTTGAACGTTTTGATGACTTGGGAGGCTGTGTCATGCTTGCTTCGCCTGGTATGATGCAATCTGGCACTTCTCGTGAGCTGCTTGAGCGATGGGCACCCGATCCAAGGAATGGTGTCATCATTACCGGTTATTCCGTCGAAGGCACAATGGCGAAGCAAATCGTTCATGAGCCAGATCAGATTCCTGCGATTATGACGCGAGCAAGCAACACAGCACGACGTCCAGGTCAGCGAGAAAATGAACAAACCATGATACCCCGTCGATGCACAGTGCAAGAATACAGTTTTGCAGCTCACGTTGATGGAAAGGAGAACATGGAGTTTGTGCAGGAGGTTGCGGCACCAGTCGTTGTAAGTGGCCTTTGCCTTTACTTTACTAGGAAGATTGTACTAACGGCATTTTCAGATCCTTGTCCACGGTGAAAAGGGTAACATGACTCGTCTAAAATCCAAACTGCTCTCTTTCAACGCTCAAAAGGCCATTCCCACAAAGATCTACTCCCCCGCAAACTGCGAAGAACTCCGCATCCCCTTCAAGACGGATAAGATTGCCAAAGTAGTCGGTAAACTAGCTTCCATCACACCGCCTGTACCACGCTCCTTGACTCCAGGTGGCAGTGAGGTGAACCAAAAGGGAGGCAAGGAAGAGGAAAGCGAGAAGGTGGATTTGATTAGCGGAGTGTTGATTCAGAACGACTTCAAGATCAGTCTGATGGCGCCAGAAGATCTGAAAGAATACGCTGGCTTGACCACAACGACCATTCTCTGCAGGCAACATCTCACCCTCAGTGCTGCAGGTATCGACCTGATACGATGGGCGCTCGAGGGCACATTCGGTGCCATCAAGGAGTCTAGTCTCACCGATGCCGCAGTCAACGGTAAGATGAACGGTGCCGAAAACGGACACAAGGAAGAAGCAGACGAAGAAGTCAGCAGAACACAAACCAAATTCACAGTCATGGACTGCGTCGGCGTCCTAGTCAAGAACGGAGGCCGCGTAGAAGTCGAATGGGAGGGAAACGTAATCAACGATGGAATCGCAGATGCCGTCCTCGCTGTCTTGTTTACCGTTGAATCCTCACCCGCAGCTGTGCGACGTAAGTTTTCTTAACTAACCCCTATACATTCCGAACAACACAGCTAACACACGACCAGAATCCTCCAAACAACACTCACACAGCCACACCAACGACAACAACGACGACGACTCCATCAAACTAACCCACCGCTTCAAATCCCCCCACCCCACCGCACCCCCGACCCCTCCACCCGCCTCGCCCGCCTCTTCCTCTTCCTCGAAGCCCAATTCGGCGAAGAAGCCGTCCGCCCCATCACCCTGCCCCGCAACAGTACCACGACGGCAACCACAAACGGAACACCCGCAGCCGCACCGTCTCCCTCTGCCTCCCCCTCTGAAAACGACGCCAAATTCTACAGCGTCGCCGGCCTGCCGCTGCCCAACGACGGTGGCGACATGCCGGATGTAGACGACCAGCTCTCAGCACAGGACCGAGCCGAATTGAAGCGCTTGCACAATCTGGGTATTCCGGTGCCGGGCGTAGAGATCAAGTTTGATCGCTTTGTGGCAAAGGTTTGGTTGGAGGATTTGGACGTTGAGTGTGGGAATAATGCGTTGAGGGCGAGGGTCAAGGCCGTTGTTGAGAGGGGCGTTGAGACGGTTAGTGGACTTTGGGTTTGAGGGCTGGATGAGGGCATGGGTGGTCATTTTGACGAATGCAAGGATAGGCATCGGACACGGAGCATGGGGCGTGGAGAGCATAGTGTCATGTAGTGTGGATTAGGAAAGTAGATTTAACCATTTCACTTTCCTCTCTTTTTTTTCCTTCTCTCTATTACCATACGTGAAACAAAGTACCAATCGTGTTACGAGAAAGAGGGGAGTAGGTTTCTAACAATATAACTTCTTACACGCACCCCCCGTTTTCTTTTTT
Organism: Pyrenophora teres f. maculata; assembly: GCA_014334815.1. Classification (NCBI taxonomy): domain Eukaryota; kingdom Fungi; phylum Ascomycota; class Dothideomycetes; order Pleosporales; family Pleosporaceae; genus Pyrenophora; species Pyrenophora teres. The sequence continues at coordinate 300,238 of CP060572.1, read as the reverse complement.
CTCCCTTGACCGTTAACGGGGCAAAAACTCTCCCATTGCCGTCCCGCCTTCTTCTTCTTCTCACCCCAGTATCCATCACGTACACATCCACCTTCCTCTAGCCACCCCTCTATCCACCCCCTCACTCCTCTCAGTCATATCCATCTCCCTCCTCTCTTCTCTCCTCGCCCGCCTCTTCCTATTATGATTATCGGCTCTGGCCCTTCGCCGTTCCATGGCGGCTCCATCGAAGGGGCGGAAGAAGCGTATGGTGCAGGCAAGGAGGAGAGAGTTTATTGTTGGCATTGTTGTGGTTGTGGTTGCGGTTGGGTAGTTTGGGTTAATTGCACCGTCGCGGTGTGTTTGAGTTTTGATTCAAGTTTCCGGATGTGTGGAGATGGTGGTGGTGGTGGTGCTGTTGACGGCTGAGTCGTGGGTTGTTGACTCGCACGTGGGTGGGATATTTGCTTGCGGACAGCTTGGCTTTCTGTGAGACAGGATGGGGATGGGTGTAGGGAAATGCGGTGATTATATACTGCTAGTCTAGAGATACATGGGCGGTGAACCATGGTTTGCGGTTCAATATGTTTACTTGGTTCGGTCTCGCCTAAGGTAAGAGTGAAAAAGCTCGGTAGAGCTCTCGTCAATATCATGTAAGCGATAATTCTTCAATTTGGTCTCGCCTACTTGTTGGTCGATTCTGGAAAAAGGGATAGAAGCATGGTTCATGTGGAGCGAACGAAGATTTTGTCGCGCTTTCGGCGATAATATCGGGTGGATGGAGATTTTTCAGAAATGATCTATTTCATCGTAGTCTTGTCGCGAAATGCTTCATACTAAGGAGCAAGAGTACACGATGTGCAGGGTTACAGGTGATGATGACCATGTACAGCAGAACCTGACTTGCTTGCTTCACATGCTGCACACTTCAAAGTCTCGCTTGCATGTTTCTCGTGTGAAGGTTGAGGTATGAGACAAGTGATATGTGGACCACGTATATCTCAGGTTGCGCGTTGCCAAAACTCATTAACATGACACTTCTTGACCTACCACCAGCATGCCGGCATCAATTAGCAACAAAAACGATTCGAGAGACAAAAACAGGACTGTACGAGAGTACGTTATTCCCAGGCGGTTGCGCAGACGCCGTGGAGAGCTTCATGAAGATGCCGTTTGTGAGGATACAGATTTCGATGAGCGGTTTAGCTGGGAGAAGAGCCCAACGGAGTTTGAACCAGGAACCAAAGATCTTGATACTGGGGTGGAGGATAGTAGGGCATGGCTGGAAGAGTTGGCTGTAAAAGAGGAGAGGAAAGGTTCGCTCTTGATTGCTGATATGGGAGAGTGGACGTGCGAAACATACAAAAGAGAGACCCTACAAATGCGGACCGTCAAACCGGGTATGAACACCACTATTGTCGATCAGATCCGCAAGGGCGAGATTCCTTATGAAAAGAGGGTTGAAGACCTGCTCGCTCCGTTAAGAATACAGAAACTGCTACCCGGGATAGAAGAGTCGCAGGAAGATATGATCAAAGTGCTGCTCGATTGGAACGAGCGCGTTGCCAAATACGAAGAAGAAGACATGGGAGGACAACAGGATTTCATCGCTGCTTTGAAGGAGAGGATAAAGGCTGTTGACAAGGTCCTCGCTATTGTAGTAGACGAAACCAACATTGACCAGTTCGACAGGATAGGTCAAAGCGGCATTCTTGAGCCTTCTCAACACAGACTTTTAAAAGCCATCCACGCATACCGCCCGGAAACTAGGAAATTCAAGAACCAGAATCCGTTCGACATGTTGATCCTCATGTGGGCGCATCTACAGAATCCAGACCTTACTGCTGACAATGACTGGATGTATTTATCGTACAAGGTCTTGAGTGGAGAGGAAGAGCTGGAGATTCGATTCGAGCGTGAAGAACAGAGGCGCAGATTCCAGGAAACGAAAGAAGAAGCGATGTGGCAAGGTGACCAAACTGGACTGATACTCTGTGACAAGCGATGGAAAGCCTACAATAGGAAAATTGCAGAAACGGCACGCCTGAATACCATTTCCAAGATACATTGTACACGCGGCGAGTTGAGGAAGATGGAGCTGGATGGGTTACTTGATCTTAGCATCCTGCAGTCAGCACAACAATGCGCTGCGCGAATCGCACTCTCGAAGGACTGGGTCCCGCCATGGACGCAAGTGCTAGATGAATGGGACAAAGCAGACGAGGGGTTGGATAAAAAGCTCGAGAAGTGTTTCCCGGATTTGGAGGCTGTCTCCGAGGTAACATCAAACCAAGTCCGAGAGATGGCGACAACCCACGACAAGGTCTTAACGCGCACATTTAGGTTTGCTGGCGCAGATCTCGTGGGAATGGACGATGCGGCAAAGGAGCACCTGATTGAAGTAAGGCTGACTGACCCTGTGACGGTGGGCCTAATGAAGCAGACGTTGTTCGATGTATTGGAAATGCAAGCAGTTGCCGCGCAGATGCTCAGCCATGTCCGAGTGATGGATGGTTCATTGAATGAGCTGTTGAAAGCGACAAAGGCAAAGTGTGAAGAGGTTGAAAAGTTGACGCTTGTGGCTGATTATAATGAGAGACTGGGAAGTGGACATGTGGAAGAGATGGAAGGGGTGGTGGATATTGAGGAGGCGGAGTTTGTGTAGTGGGGGAATACCGAAATCCGAACCCTATCAAGTGTATACTATAATCTCACCGCTCTGATCACATTGTTGTTGTGAAAACAAATGAACAAACCGCCATGGTCGGTATTGGTGCGATGCGGGATTAACAAAAGCCGTTGGGCACGCACTAAGGCGCGGTGATGTGAATGGCGGAGGGTCGCTGGGGCGGATAGCCGGATTCATGTCGGGAAAGAACGGGTCCCATGCCAAGCACAAAACTTCTCACCAACTATCGCAGTCGTATCTCCGTCTGCCCATTTTCAATTCCAACCCAACCTTCACTCGACCACCTCTCCACTCTCCACTCCTCTTTCGCTCATACCATCCATATCAGCGACCATGGCCACCTCTCCCCCTCCCACCGCCACGGGCTCCTCCAAGGTTGACGCCGCAAAGGCCAACCTTGCGGCGGCCGACCCTACTGCTCCCACTGGTCTTGCGCTGTACTCGCGATTCGCTTTCGCCGGTGCCGTCTGCTGCTCCGTCACCCACGGCGCCCTCACACCTGTCGATGTGTACGTTGTGCCGCCCCCCAATGGCTCGGGATACCGCAATGGCTGTGTCGCACATGTTTTTGCGACAGCGGCCAGGTATTGAAAATGACGCCAGAATGCCAAGCTAACAACTCCCGCAGCGTCAAGACCAGGATACAACTGGACCCCGCCAAGTACAACACCGGTTTGATCGGTGGCTTCAGGAAAGTCATTGCCAACGAGGGTGCTGGCGCCGTCTGGACTGGTTTCGGTCCTACCGCCGCTGGTTACTTCCTCCAGGGTGCCTTCAAGTTTGGTGGTTATGAGTTCTTCAAGCAGCAGGCCATCAACATGGTCGGCTACGAGACGGCCTCCAACAACCGCACTGCCGTCTACCTCGCTGCTGCCGGTATTGCTGAATTCTTCGCCGACGTTGCCCTCTGCCCTCTCGAGGCTACCCGTATCCGTCTTGTCGGTGACCCAACCTTTGCCAACGGTCTTGTCGGTGGATTCACCAAGATCCTGAAGAACGAGGGTGTCGGTGCTTTCTACTCTGGTTTCGGTCCCATTCTGTTCAAGCAGTACGTACTGGTCTTGTCCAAGTCCACCCCCGTCTCCGACTAACACCACCACAGGGTCCCCTACACCATGGCCAAGTTTGTCGTCTTCGAGAAGGTCAACGAGGCCGTCTACACCGTCGTCGACAAGAGCAAGACCTCCTCCGGCATGCAGACTGTCTACAACCTGGGTTCCGGTCTCATGGCTGGTTTCGCCGCCGCCATCATCTCCCAGCCCGCCGACACCATGCTCTCCAGGATTAACAAGACCAAGGGTGAGCCCGGAGAGGGAACCACCAGCCGTCTGATCAAGATTGCCAAGGAGCTTGGTCTCCGTGGCTCATTCGGTGGTATCGGTGCCCGTCTCTTCATGGTCGGTACCTTGACTGCTGGTCAGTTCGCCATCTACGGTGACATCAAGAAGGTAAGATTATTATTTCTAAACTTTGCGTGGAACGTACACTGACTCTTTTCCAGGCCCTTGGTGCTACCGGGTGGTGTTGAGATTGCCAAGACCAACTAAATGTTTGTAGAGTGCGATGAGAAGTGGCGGAGGAGATGACACCAGGACAGCCATGGCGAGTCTCGATGAGGGCTTGTCGTCACGCAAAAGTCTGTCTTTTTTGCATAATGGCTGGGCATGGATTCGGTTTGATATCACACTTTATCTTCCATATGTGTTTGCGTTTCTTTGCAGCCTTCAAATTAGATCTTGCTTCGCTTTGTAGAGGGCGATATCATGTAACAGTACGATCGAGTAGGAATATATGCTGCAGAATAGACCCAACTCATAATCTTAAGACGTCTGGTGTTACTTGTGATGTATTGTGTGCGCTGTGATGATATCATCACTATCTCACACGCCTTTGGATTTACCGTTTGATATATATGTTTGGATTCTACCGTCTAGTACGTGTCTAGATTCTACCATGTCATACACGTCTAGATCCTCTACCCTCTAATACACATCCGGCTGCTAAAAATTCGAGAATACCACCCCCGTCTACTTCCCATAAACATCCGCATCAAACTTGGTAGGGAACTGCTCCCTACCCTCTGCATCTCCCCTAACCCAAACACTAACACTCGTCCCCGAACACCTAAACACCCCGTACCCCTCGGCATCAATCTCAACCTCACCCTCCTCCCACCCCAGCACATCCGTCCACTTCTGCCCTGCATGCATCTCACCCACCGCCATCTTAATCTCGCCCGGGCCCGCATTACTCATCACACACGCCAGTCCAGCCTTCTTATCCCACGTACCCCTCCGCACAAACCCGATGCAGTTTGCCTCGTTGAAGTAGTCTTCCTGGTCGCCATACGCAAAGAGTTTACGCGCGAGAATCAGGTCTGCGAGTTTACCGCCACAAGACGCTGGTGTCTCATGGGGCTCTGCGAGGCCGTAGAGGTCGCCGTAAAAGGGGCAAGGGTAGCCATCATGCCTGAGCAAGATGAGCGCATACGCCAGCGGCTTGAAGAAGCCTTCGATTTTGGTTTCCATGACTTGGCCGGGCTGGGTGTCGTGGTTGGTCACGACGGTTACGGCGTCAGTGGGGCGGATTTGCACAAGTGTCTTGTCGAAGACTGTTCGCAAGTCTGCCTTCTCCGTCGTGGAGAGGGTGCCGAAGTTGTTGAGCAGGGGCGAGTCGTAGAGGGCGAATTTGTGCGACATTTTGTCGAGCCAGTCACTCATGATTTGCACGTCGCCGGACCAGAACTCGCCGACGACGAAAACGTCATCGCCGCACTGCTCGCGCAGGTTGTCGATCCATGTGTTTGTGAAGCGCGAGCTAAAGTGCTGGACGGCGTCGAGGCGGAATCCCTTGAGGCCTAGCTCTTTGGTTATCCAGACTCCCCAGTTCTTGACGTCTTCTTGGACTTCAGGGTGCGAGTAGTCGATGTCGGCGAACATCATGTAGTCTGCGTTTCCTTGCTCGTCGTCGACGGTCGAGGACCAGCCTTTGTTGTCGCCAAGGATCTTATAGATTGCCTTTTTCTCATTGGCTTGGTTGTAGTCTGTGCCGGAGAAGTGCTCCCAGTGGTACTTTTGCGCAGAGTACTGCTCGCCTCGACCGGGGAAGTCGAAGCCTAGCCATCCTTCAATCTCATACGCTTCACCGACTTCTTTGGTTCGGTCGTTTTGATCGACTTCTATGACGCGGCATTTCTCCGTCCTGTCGGCGCCGGCCTTGTGGTTGAGTACAGCGTCCCAATAGAGACCTACACCGTGCTCCTTGGCTACTTTGGCCAGTTCGAGGAGCTCTTCTTTGGTGCCCCATTTGGTACCCTTGCCGCCCTTTTGGTCGAATTCACCGAGATCGTACAGGTCATAAATGTCGTAGCCGACGCCCTTGGGGTTGGCGGCTTTGCAGCCTGGAGGCAGCCAGATGTTGCTGATACCGATGGCCTTGAGCTTGGGGACTTGCTCGGCGAGGCGTTTCCAGTGCTGGTGGTCGTCTGGGACGTTCCATTCGAAACCCTGGAAGAGTGTCTTGTTTTCGGGCGTGGGTTTTTGTTCTGGGCTGTGTAAGCACCGAGTCATGAGTTCAACGTGCGACTTTGACTTACCTTCTGAACTCATGGTTGTTGTCGGGTCGTCGTTCTGTGGCCAGCGCCTTATCTGATTGTTCTGGGAACAATATAATTTCAAGGGCAAGAGAGTGGAAAACTCAAAAGTAGATTGATAAGGGATGTACTACTAAAGCAGATGGCAAATCTACCCAAATTCTCCGAGTGAAAAAACCTTCCCGGCTACCATGGTACGTATTTAAGTCATTCCTACCACTGATAGCGCGCACCCAAGCCTGAGCTTGCGTGTAACGGATCAGGTTTGTATATCAAATACCCTGCACCCGTGTTTGTTCCTAGGGTGCTTTCAAGAGTTTTGGTGAATGGTCTGGACACAAGTGGGTCGCGCGCTGTTCAACAATCATTAGCAATGACGTCAGCTTACATTCAACATGCCGCGGACTTTGCAACGCGGCAGATGTGCTTGTAATGTCAAAGTGAGTGAAGTGTGTCAAAGGTTTATAGTGATGGTACATTGTACGCGATTAAGCTCCGGACAGCAGTCGTTGATGCGGTCATTCCGTGAAAGATCGTCGCTACTGACAGCGGGCCGGAGGGGAAGTGCGGTACGGGCTAGTCCGAATCAAGCAAGGTACGCTGCTCATTCAATCTCTCACTTGATCGCTATGTCTCGTTCATTTACGGTAAACATTCGGAAAAGGTCAATACGCTGGAAATTCACTAAGTCATCAATGTCAAGGTGAGGCGTGGATTTACTTCTATGTAGTTGCGTAAATCTCTCCTTCCTTGTCGGTTAGCGCCGGACACCACAACTATGGACAGAGCACTTGATAGCCAACAAGAAGCTTCTACTTCAGCCTCGCAACCAGAGCCAACAAACTCAACCTCAAGTAGTCAACCCCAAGTCAACAGACGAAGTCACCAAGAATACGACACCCAACCCATCACTACCACACCAAACAAGCGAGCCAAGATGTCATTCTTCAAACTTCCAAAGAAACCCATGGATGAAGCTGCATCGAAGAGCCAGCTCATCGTCCGCTTCTACGACCCTAATATCGGGGCCAGGGATAGCCTTGGTCGCACGCAAACTGAAATTCTCCAATGGTCTGATGCCAAGCTGGAATCTTCTCACAACTACATCCAGATGCTCTTCCCACTTCCAGAGGGATCACCTTACAACAACGAGGCACCAGTAATCGATCTAAACGTCATGCAAGCCTTCCGATCGCGGGTTGAGTTACGACAGCAGTTGCGTCTAAGCTTTGAGCGTATGCTCACCTTCTACGGTTTTCGAGTATCAGAGATGTCGGAAGTCGAAATAAAGCAGACTCTACATGAGTTCGATGCTAAAGTACACAAGCTTACTGCCATAATATCCGCCGATCCATTGCATGAAATAGCGTCAGAAGTCGCCCGCCAGAAGACAGTAGACACTGGTTTTAGAACGGCAGCAACACGAGAAGAGGCAGAGCAGCCGAAGACTGATACGTACACGGATGCCCCCATCGATGCGGATTCCTCTTCTAAAGACGCAGAGCAGGACGTCGCTTCTTCAGACTTGCCTCCGTACCACATCATCCGCTCGCCTGATTGGAGCAAGCATTTCAAGAACTGGGCCGTGTCGTTTGATCACAACCATCTCCGCATTACGCGTATCCTCCGCAGTCTCCGCGTCCTCGGACTACAGACCGAGTATAACGCCTTCTTCGCAGCACTCGAGCGTGTCTTCAATGACCCAGATATCCACATCAGCGATAGGAGCATGGGATACTGGAAGCTCGCTGTGACACGACCGCTATACCTAGCGCCGGACGGCAACAAGTGCAAGTGGCTGGAGGGCTGGGAGAAGGAGCAAGAATGTCTGAAGATGGCCGACCAACAGCAGCTGAGGAATGCGAGAGATGGGATTCAGAAGAAGAAGTCGGTCAGGTTCGACAAGGATATGGAGAAGCCAGAGACGGAGTAAATGAGTTAGGGTCAGGGACGGTATACCGAAGCACACCAAGATGTGTCCACGCGACACGTAAATCACGGTTATGACGTAGCGCGGTATCCGCCGGTTGTTCTCGGAAATATTTCGCTACCGAGTTCAGGTAGTGGCTATGGGCATCAGCGTGGCTGAGCGTACCAATAGTCTCACTGTAAGCACGATCGTTTACCCCCACCACGTGGTCAAACAGCATCAATTTTGGAAGGTTCTGACATTACTGCGTTTGCTCAGTTTGACGGAAACCCGGGTTTCGGTCCTCCAATCATAATATAGCGTCTTTAGACTTGCACCGCCTCGGGCGTTTTCATAGACATGATACATGTAATCACCCTTCCACTCTGTCTTTTACTGATACTATTCCCTACTTGCACCTAGTATTGCAGTCTGAGAAGGCGGGAACACATCGAACACATGCATGTACCGCTTCAACCAAGACACAGGAAACCCACATTTTGAAATCCTTCGCTTACAGACTATTATACTAACCCTTGGCAATCCGCCACACAACCCACTACGCAGCCTAAACTGTTCGGATGACGCAACATGGCACCTTTTCCAGGTAGACAGCACCGTCCAGCAAACACTGAAAAGATTTAGTGTCCAATCTCCACCTATTTGTAGGTTGTAGACGATGTACATGACCATAGTCCTCCCATTACAAACAGCACCGCCCTCCCGAAAAAGCAAAACTACGCAATCGGGCGTTGGCCACATTACCAAGATCCAACCCAAAAATCTGTCGTAAACACTGAGAACAAGAAAGTTGTCAGACTTGGCGTTTTAAGCCACAATGGTCAAGGCCAAGACATGAGGCGTGATTACTACAACAAGGAGATTTGGCGGGCGTTGTTGTCACGAGCGCCGGTTTGGCAGAAGGAAGTCGTATGATTGACGGTGAGATGGATATGGGCGCTGTGGAAGGAGGGAAGGGGGGAGGGGGTCATGGGTGAGGTAAGAGGGGTGACCAAGGGAAAGGTGATGTTGGTGGGTCACGTGCTGTGGTATTATTGGTACATACGATAATGGAAAGCGAAGATGGGGGATCTGAGAGCTTGATGAGGAGCGGCGTGAGTTGGGTTTGTAATAGATGAACGGTGAGGTTAGCGTCACTGGGGATTTTGCGATTGGGTAGGTGGGTGGGTTCGGAGGGCATGGAGAAGTTGGAGTAAGGCGTCATGTAAGAGGAATCCTACTGGTGTTGGCACAAGTTATCTCTATCGAGCATGGCTTGTCTAGGAATATTGCACTCGGGCGTGGGGGTCATTACTCGATAATACCGCACTGAGCTGAAGTGCTTCACAACAGAGAAAACACTGCGCGTGACAAGTAGTTAAACACAATAGCTGCCGATCAAATCGCAAAGAAATAGGAAGATTACCTTTGTAGCTTGCTCCACAGTTTCCCCATTGTGGATATTACGCTCATCAAGACATTTCCCTCGCCGATGATGCTTACACATACCCCCCCCCCCCCCCCCCCCCCCCCCTCTCTATCACACATTGGCATCAAACGCCCACTCTTTCACGCGCTCATGACTCCAATCGCCTATTCTACACCAAAACGAGACATACATAGTTGATCCTCGTGATGCCAATAGCGAGATCATGTGGGAGGTAGGCCGCGTCATGATGGAGATGGAAGTTCTATCTAGGCAATTGCCGATTGAGATGTGGGCTCAATAATCAGCCAAGGCATTTCTGAAAGCTTGCGTGACATGAGTGTGGAGATGGGAGATGGACAGATTGGTGCGAGGTATTGGTGTAACGGGAAGGATAAAAGGGGGTCTTGCGCTGGCTGAAGGGGATACAGACTCATCAAGCGTTTCCACCTCTCTTTTATACAAGCCAGCCTACACTTTATCAAACCTTCCCCCCCAAACTAAAACAAGTCCAAACCCACCTCTCAAAACATGCGCACCCTCACCCCCCTCCTCCTCACCCTCCTATCCGCAACAACCACGCTCGCCTCCCCCCTCACCAAACGTGAAATCGACCCAAACACCGTCAACATCCTCACCGCCGCCCAACTAACCACCCAACGCAACGCCCTGCTCCTCGCCCAATCCGAACAAGCCCGCGAAGCAATCCTCTTCGCCAACCCGCCCAGCGCCGCAAACGACACCTTCCAGTTCCTCAACAACACGGTGCTGCCGCCCACGGGTGGAACAATCTACCTCTCGACCATTGCCAACTTCCCTGCGCTCGGCGCCACGGGCCTCGGCGCGGCCGTGGGCTTTGTGAATCCCTGCGGCCTCAACACGCCGCACTGGCACCCGCGCGCAAACGAGTTCCTGACCGTCGTCCAGGGCACGCTGCAGGGCGTCTTGTTGCTGGAGAGTGACAGCGGGTTTGGGGACGTGGTTGGTGGGGCGCCCGAGGCCAAGGGCCCGTATACGCAGGTCGAGAGTACGCTGGCGAATTATACGGGCATGCTGTTTCCAAAGGGCCTTGTACACTGGCAGTTTAATCCAGAGTGCGAGCCGGCTGTTTTTGTGGCCGGCTTCGACAGCCCGGATCCCGGGCGTGCCGAGGCGGCTAGGGCCTTCTTTTCCGGCGAGCCGGACGAGGTGTTGAGTGCGAGTTTGGAGTATTCCGAGTTTTTGAGCCCCGAGCAGATTGCCGGGTTGAGGGGTGGGTTGACGAGTGATTTTACCGCCATTGTGGAGAGCTGTGCGAAGAAGTGTGGGATTCCTTACAAGTCGCCGACTGCAACGTCGAGTGCGCAGCCGACTGGGGGGTACCCGACTGCTTCGGCTGGGTATCCGACTTCATCTGGTGGATACTAGGAGGATGTGGTATAGAGTTGGGTGGTTGGGTGAACCTCAGACCCCTTTGGACCAGTCGCTATAGGATGTGGAAGATGGGTTTATGAGACTTGATGGGACTTTCCTATGTACAAAGACATTCGTTTGAAGTTGTAATTAGAGTAGGTTAGTAATAACTGGTGATTTAACAACACGCTCGTTTCATCTTACCCTACCTAGAAGGTCCTTTGCCGAGAACTGTCGCATCATAAACGTGAAGAAACAAGAGATTGTGACCGAAACGACATAAACATGAACACGTGACAAGACGAATACCGTTGCTCCACACGTACACAGTAAACACATATTGAAAGTACTAACATCAGTCAAACCACTTGATTCCATATATACACTGCCTACGTGTATCCACTCCCGTACCATCTAGACCTCACGTCTAAAACTCGGAGATCATGTCGCCCCTCCGTTTGCCGCGCAATTCCCATTTGCCCTAAACCTTCCTGTCAGCATATGGTTCCCCAGGTTCCCCGTTTACAATGCCTCTCGCGTGCTACATCCCCCCCCTCTCTCTCTTTCTTCCAACTGTGTATGCATGCTACTCACCTCAGTCATGTATCCGGCCGTTCCCAGAATACTAGGCACCAAGACCATGTAGGCGAATGAGAGCCAGGCGGTTCGTCGCGTCCAACGGAAGTACTTGTGGCGGTTGACGGTCATGTCTGTACGGCGTTAGTACCCAACGTCCATGTCCTCGTAGCACCCTCATCCTGCATGTCCCACGGCCCCTCTATATTCTCCTCTCGTGACCATGGTTTTTCTGGGTAATGTTCTGATTCTCAGGGTGGGTAAGGTGTGAACGTACTGGCCCATTTGATGAGGGCGGGATCCGCGTGGATTACTGGTCGTGTTGTTAGCCATTGCGCCCTGGTGTTGCGTTGTCGGTGTTGTACATACTGCCGTGGTTGTGGCCCGCCATCCTGCGGAAAGTTGGCTGCATGTTTGCGGTTTGATTTGCGCGATTGGGAGTGGTTGCGCTGGTGGTGAGTTCAACGTTGTCGAGGTGCGTATGCGATGAGGTCGGCAGATGCGGCAAATGCCGTCGAGTCTTGGCGTTTTGGGAACAGTAGCAACGACAAGACGAACAGCAAGATAGCTACTCAGATGCAAATAAACATCTATATTGCGGGTTTCTACTGTCTACTTCGAAAACCCGCAAATGCAAAAAATAGGCAATCTTCTCCGTTCGCGGAGCCAGAACAATGGAAAATCGTTGCTCATCGTTGCACCAAAAGCACTCAAACGTCACAACACAACCCAGTGCACACCCAAAATCCATGACGATCCCCATGATCCCCGAGCCAGATACTCTCCCATCTTTTGGACCGCCCCATCGGCGCAAATCTTGCCCGGCCCTAACACTCAAACAACGCCCTGCCTCCGAGCGGGCAGCCAACCACCGACAAACATCCCGATGTTGGCCGGAACCGCCGAAGAAGCTTGTGATCTTGCTTCAAACCGGCGGGGGGTGGGCTGCGAAATCGCGCTGCAAATAAAGAAGCCTCGGTGCCGATACGATCCAACGATCTACCATTCTACATACATAAAAGGACGCGCCCGTCACTTTTTAGCTGTTAGCTAGTTAACCACCGGGACCCTTTTGAACGTTTTTTTTTACTTTACATCGTTAAACCAAGAAAGCGTTGTTTATTCACAAGTCGTATCTTTGTTTGCTGTAGGACGGATTTCCGAGTGAAAAAAACAAAAACATGGCTGATCTATCCAACCAACAAGGAGCAAAGATTACTGTACACTGGTATGTATGAAATACATGCGACAATGAAAAAAAAACACGGACAATAGTCTGCGTGTGGGATGACGGGACACAACGAACCTCAACCACACGCACCACACCATAACCCCATCCCATCCCATCCCACCCCAAACACCACACCACACCACCCCAACTAACCCCCCTCCCCCTTCTCAACCAGGCTCAACAAATCCCGCGGCCAACGCATAATCTGGCTCCTCGAAGAGCTAAACCTAACCTACGACATCGCCGTCTACAAGCGCGATGCCAACAAGCGCGCCGGCCCCGAACTCCAGGCCATCCACCCGCTGGGCAAATCGCCCACGGTCAGCATCCGGCCCGCAGGCGCAGACAGGGACATTGTGCTTGCCGAGAGCGAGGTCATTGTCGAGTACCTCTGTGAGCATTTTGGCCGCCACCTGATTCCCCGGCGGTATCCCGAGGGCAAGGAGGGCGTCGTCGGCGCCGAGACGGACGAGTGGATGCGGTATAAGGTGAGTTTTCTTTTTTTGGTCTTGTTGTTGTTGTTGTTGTCTAGTTTGTCGATACACGCACAGTCACGTGTCTTCCCCCTCCTCCTCCTCGGCCAAACTAACACCAAACCCCCACAGTTCCTAATGTCCTACACCGAAGGCTCCCTCTTCACCATCCTCATCACCGCACTCGTCACCTCGTCCCTCAAAGCCTCGCCCGTCCCCTTCTTCCTCAAGCCAATCACCTCGGCCGTCGCCTCCAAAATCGACGCCTCCTTTGTCGACCCAGAGCTGAAACTACACTTTGATTTCCTCGAATCCTACCTTGTGGCCTCGCCTTCCCAGGGCAAATTCTTCTGTACCGATGACCTGACGGGCGCGGATATCATGATTCATTTTGGCCTCGAGGGCGCGTGTCAGAGGGTCGGCTTGGGAGAGGACAGGTATCCGAGGCTGTATGAGTATATGAGGAGGTTGCAGGCGAGGGAGGGGTATTTGAGGGCGGCCAAGAGGGTCGAGGAGGCTAGTGGAGAGAAGTTTGTGCCGTTTAGTGATGCCAAGTTGTAAAAAAGGTGGGTGGGAAGGGGATAGGTTTTTTTGTGGATCCATTATATATATATATATGGTTCTGCGTTCGTTTGCATGTCAGATTGGCTTGGGTTATGCCGGTTTTTTATCAATTTCTCTTCTTTCAATCTACATGCCCTCGTTATGCTGAAATATGTACATCCCAACGACATGCAGGAAATCATAAACCCTCGAAATTACTAACAGCGCCTCACTCGCTTTGACAAATAGGACTATTAACAATATGATGGCGCTCCCGTACCAGGGTAGTCCGCCCAGATAAACAATAGTATGCCGATAACAAACAAAACCAACGCCAGTATACACATGCATGAGAGTTTTTTTGAATAATTACGAGGAAAAAAAAGGACAATAGCCATATGCATCCTGATCCCATAACAGCCGTTTCATACGAGAAGAAAAAGTTGGCAATCATGAAACGTGATAACAGTAAGAATAGATGTCCCGAACCAGTCGCCGTTTTTGTGTTGTTGTTAATAATTCGTTTAAACCTCCCAAGGCTGGCGCTGGCGGTTCAAAGTACCATAATTGTGCGGTTCGTCTTCTTCGAGTAGGCTTTCCATGATGGATCCGACATCCGTGTTCGTAACGGTGATTGCATCTTCTTCGTCCAGCTTCTTGCGCATGCGGTAGACCTGCACTGACACGTAAGTCACCAGCGCCGAGCCAACGATGAAGGCAGAAGCTGCTAGGAAGATGTTGACGGGGATTGGGTTGCCTTCGAATAGACCCTTGGTCAATGCGTCGATACCCGTTTGCGAGAGATTGACCATTCCGGAGATGCAGATGATGGTGCCGTAGACGCGGCCAAAGGTGGCAAAGCCAAAGACTTTGGTGGCGTAGTCGGACATGGCGGAGTAGTAGAGTGGGCGCATGAAGACGAAGAGGATGACGTTGACGTAGCCGGCCCAGAGGGCGCAGATTGAACCAAAGACGCCAATGGCGGTAGTGATGATGACGAGAAGCAGGAGAACACCGGCTGTGCTAACATTGTCGAGGAGAGCACCGAGAAATGGAGTAGCGAGAACACCGGCGAGGGGTAGAGCTACGTCAAACAAGGCATTGACCTTTTCGGCGAGCTCGACTGACCCAAGCATATAAGTGTACTGCTCGCGAATAGTTGCGATGAAGTAATTCATGCGCACCATCTGAAGGACAGTCAGAAGCGTGAGCAGTATAAACCAGGGCGTCAGCATCTGATCTTTGGCCGACTTGTTGTGCAGCGCTCCCCAAACGCCAGACGCCTCGAGTCTCTGCTCTTCCTTTTCCTCCTTCATCTTTCGCCACGCTTCGTCACCGATCAATTCGTCAAGCTTGCTCAATCGCTCCCTGCGGCGCGAGCTACGAGCCTTTCGGCGCTTCCAGATTTCATTGTCTGGCAACTCGTCATCGGAAGAATGCACGTCGCGCATGGGGTCTACAGCTTTGTGTATCTTCATCTCAAGCTGTGCTTCAGTCTTGTAGTTCTCCGTCGGCAAAAAGGTAAGTTGGGCAACGACGATTGCGGCTGGAACAATGAGATAGATGAGGAAGAATGTCTGGGGCTTAAATGTCCTGTCGCTGGCATCGTACATGAGTCTGTAGAAGAGAAAGACAGCCGCAGAAGCATCAAAGGCACCAGTAACGAGCGCAACGATGCTGCCACCGTACTTGGGAAAGGCATTGGCAATCTGAAACGAAGGAAGGAAGACAAAGGTGCCTCCCAAGGCGAGGAAGAAGTTTCCAATTGTATATCCGTCAAACGTCTCAATCTGGAAAGCGAGACTCATCAGGATACTGCCGAGGGCGAGACAGAAGGAACCGAGCAGAAAGCAAATCTTGGGCCCATAGCGGTCGAGCAAAGTGCCGACGGGCAGGGCAGATACATTTGCCGTAGTGGAAGCCAGGGAAAAGAAGAAATTCAAGCGGAGATCCTGCTCGAAACACACTTCGACATGTGCATCGAGCTCATCGGGGGTACAGAGATTCCGGAAGACGCCTTCCTTGATGAGAATTGGCTTGAGGGCTGCAAAGCCAAAGACGATGCCGCTGGCAAACCAACAGGCAAGGACGGTTGCAATGACCTGAGCTGGGTTTCCTGTTAGTGGTGTGACCTGGCCGAAAGCGGAAAAAACTTACCGATACGCTTCGCAGTCGAGACTTTGTAGGGCGTCAGACCACCAGGCTCCTCGCCCGACACAGGTTCGTCGGGCTTCGGTATGACATCGTAGCTGATGACCCTCCTCACGCTCCTCGCTGGGTTGCCCATGAAGCCGGCTCCTGAAATGGCGCTTTCAAAGGATTGCCGACGTTCCGCAGCGTCATGTCGGCTCGTCTGGCGGTCAATGGGCGGCAGAAACAAGTCTACCAGCGCCTCTTCGCGGTCGGTGCCCTCCTGTTGGGTAACATGCTGTATCAGTGACATGTGAGCTCAGCAATTGACCTCGTTGTCAAAAATGCAGGGCAGGATGGGGAGGTCCGGGGAAGAGAATCGAAGGTTTGGAAGCTGTCGGGTGGTCGGGTCGAGAGGGAAAAGCGGGCAGTGGGCAGGTTAAGTAAATTGGTGGGCAGGTGTACCCTGACACAAGACCCACGATCTGGCCAGCCATGGCGGACATGACATGTCACATGCAGTCCTGTTCCCGGAAAGGGGTGCCGTCGATGGCGTGGTGAGGAGGTTGATAGTGGTAGAGCGACTACAAGCAATGCTGTTCGAGCATGGCTGTCGGTTGCGGGACGTTGCATGCTCGTCGACTTTTTCGCCCGCCTTGATTGGCCGCGGCGGTTTGGCGAAAGCGGCATCAACCCTGGCCGCCGCCGCTTCAGCGCAGAGCGCATCTTCGCGCATCTTCTATAACACACAACCTGGCCACACGGCGCGCATGGGCATCGATAAGGCATCAAACCAATCTTACTTGACCGGTAATCCCCCCCATGTCACGTCTTGCCATGATGCTGCGAGAGCACAACAGGCATCGCCCATGACACACACATGCAATGCCGTGCTTTTGCGTCTATCCCCGCAACCGACTAACTACATAGTACATGCACCTCACTACCTACATACATAGTATACCTAACTAAGTACACACATCATCTTGTATCTATCTATTATACACGTCAGCCAAAAAAGCAAAAAGCAAAAAAACATACAACAGCAGGTATTCGCCAGTGGTCACCCACCTGACTACTAACCGGCCGGTCCAAGATTTAACGTGTGGAGAGCAAACGGGATCCAGTGTATTACTTGGCCTGTGGTCGTATGTGGAAGAATACCCCAACACTGTCTCTATACACGCATCAAAGTCATCAATTGCTACATAAAAAGCCCCGCGCAGAGTTCCTCGTCCGCTCAACAGTAAAGGCTTCGAGTTTGACTCCGCACAGTATCACCTGCATCCTCTTCCCGTCGCCGTCGCTCTCAATTGGCTCGACGCGAATTCGCCAATGTGCGCGTTTGATCGTCCACTCGACTTCGGCTTCCTGCTCGTCAGCTCGCAAATGCCATGCATCGTTATCAGCAACCTTGCTGCCTCCCCAAACCCACTCATCCCGTCCTTGGCCAATGCGACGGATACCGATGCAACCGCTTTCTCCGTCCATGCTGACTTCAGCACCAGCACCGTCAATCTGCAATGCGCAGTCTGTGTCTAGTCGCACTCGGACACGTCGTTCACTGACACCTGAATTTGCGGGGCTGACTGCCTGTGCAGCCACACCACCTCCAGACTGCAAGTACATGAGTCCCAGAGGCTGCGTCGCTGGTAACCCCATTTTCGCCGCTACTACCGAGAACAAAGACGTCACCCGCGCAAGAGTCGAGTTGTAGAACGTTGCCCGAAGCTCCAAGTTCAGTGAGCCCGACATCGATGCTCGCCGAGCACATCTCGGTAGATAGAGAGACGTGCTTTCACCTGTAGAGATTTCCAACACCAACACGTTACTGTTTGCATGATCGTCTGTAAATGGCCGGGCATAAGACACGTAGCCAGCTCTCAAAACCGCACTGCTACTCGACGTAGATGGCGCAGGGCTTACAGCGGGCACCCCATTCGGAGAGAACCCCGTTGATTGCCCACCAGACACCGATTCTGACTCGGAGTCGCTGGCGAACTTGTCGGGACTGAAGGATACACCAGATTGTCGGATATCTTCCAGCCGCACCAGAATCTCCGACTGCTGCCGGTTCAGGTTATAGGAGATCTCGCACGGTATAAGCTTTTGCTCAAGCCCTTTGAGGTGGAAATACCGAGCGTCTCGAAGCAATCGAGCCCGGTGCGCATCACTGCGAATCTCAATGTTGTAGCCTTGTAGCAGCTGCATCAGCTCGCCAAAAATCTCTCCATTCCTACCAGGCACTGAAGGGGGTTTGATTGACGGTGGCCGCAGTAGTGAATCACGGTCCAGCCCCGGGAAGACTTCTGACGGTGTCGAGAAGAAATGTGCAAAGCCAAGCGAAAAGTAGTTTGGGCTATCACCAGGAGCCGAGAAGATATCGCGGGGCACCTGAAAGGGGGTTCCACCAATGTTCACAAAGATGTCGGTGCGAAACAACTGCCTGGTGAGCCGAGGAACTAAAAAACAGTCAGCCTTCAACAGTCTACCTCTTCTAGATACATACAAGCTTACGCGAGTAGAATTGCGCATCTGCATATAGCTTCACGAAATGCTCTGCACTCTTGGGAGTAATGTGATAACCTTGCAAGTGCAGTGCTATTTCGCGAAACGTTTCAGGATCACGGTCGATATACAGCGTCCTCACGTCACCAGCTCGCCCACCGTTATCATGTAATTGCTGGCCGAAGAAATGCGAAAAGTACGAGGGAGCTCTAGTGGTCTCAGTTGACAAGCCTTCACTTTACGTCTGGACGCATGCTTACCATCCGACGATAATGATGCTCCGGACAGCCTAAACAATTGGGATCCAATTTGAATGGGAAATACCTTGCCCGCAGGCAGGACGTCAAGCCCACCCGGCGACTCTTGTATCTTCCGTGGTGTCGAAACATCAATCACCCTTCCTTGCGGTCCAGTGCCTTTGCTTTGCTCTTTCCGTCGCCCAGTCTGTGTGTTTTCCCGTGACACTGGTTGTGGTGCCACCTCGCTGGTCGCCGTATGTGCAGTGGTTCGCGACATTGGCGATGGTCGCGCTTCAGCCGGTACTGATGCGACAGGCGATGTCGTCGATGCGTCGGACGATTGTCGCGATTTGTTCTGCCGTTTTGGCGGATTCTCCGCGGTGATGGCGCTACCCGAAGTAGGTTCAGAGTCGATCTTTCTCTTCACACCAGTCTGCACGACTGGTTTTTGCTGCTGTTGCTGCGGTTGCGGTTGCTGCGGCTGTGGTTGCGGTTGATGCGGCTGTGGTTGCTGCGGCTGTGGTTGATGCGGCTGCGGTTGATGTTGTTGGTGCTGCTGGTGTTGTTGCGGCTGTTGCGGCGGCGGCGGCTGCTGCTGCTGATGCTGCTGCGGTCGAACCGGTGGAGGCGGAGGCGGAGGAGAGTGTAAGATCTGGGGCTGCAGAGCATTCGGTGTTGGTGTCGCACTTTGATTCTGCTGGAACACCTGATACGCAGTCTCTCTGGGAGTGACGGGAAGCGGAATACTAAAGTCGTTTGTAGGATTCACCTGATTCTGGAATTCCTGAACAAGTTCACCCTGCGGCTCATACTGCTGCGCAAAGTCTGAAAAGTCGACCGAGTTAGTCCAATCCCAGCCCGTCGGCGCAGGCCCGAAGCTATAGCCCGCGTATTGACTCGCGACTACTTGGTGTTGTTGTTGTTGGGCGCTGTAGTCGCGATATGCCGCAGAGGCGTCGTAGCCATGCGCCTGGCCCGCAACCTCTGCGGCATTTGTATCGTGACTCGCATGGTAGCCGTTGTATTGCGCATTTGGTTGCGATGCGCCGCCTGCTTGGTCAGAGGTTTGAAATACAAAGTCTCGAGATGCTGCGCCCGAGCGGTCGGACATTGGCTAGCTACAGCTGGGCAATCGCCTCGCAGTTACAAGCGACAAAACGCCTGGGCGCGAAAGCAGCTTCTGATGCGCTGGAAGGAAGAAAACGATGTGTTGCTGATGAAGCGCTGAGTAAGGTCTTTGGACGTGACCTCGGCACGGGCACGTTACTGAATCCGGCTGGTCGCACCTCGTGGGCCCGCTATACGGGGAGATATGGGGATGGGGACAGGGAGATAGATTTGTGGGGTGCACCCAAGCCTTTGAGCGACGTCGCTAATATATGGGAACATCCCCTCGAGCACTTTCTGGGGTAATCATAGACTCAGCCACCGGCATGACTATTCGTACGAGGTCGCGTTGCCGTGTGACCGAACCGAGACGAGCCGAAGCCGCTGATGCTCGCTCACACTGTCAAATTGCGTGTGAGGCTGAGGCTGACAATATCAATTCCAGGTCAGTGATACGGAAGGGCCGGCTATCTGTTCACATTGGGTGCTGACGTGGGATGGGAACTAAAGGGAGCATCGTCTTGCGTCCCTAGTGCGGAATGTGGGGAGAATTCTGATTCACTAGCATGGCTTATTACTAATGCTTAGAAGTCGATAGTGCGTATGTCGTACAGTATCTCACCATCCAATCAATCGCTAAATTCCTCACTTGTGGATTCATCAGTTTCCAGTTCGTCAGTCTCCAGTTCCTCACTTTCCTCCATCACTGGCCCATCTTCTTCCTCAATCACCTCGACAAAGTACTCTTCTGCTAGATAGGGGTCACTAAAGCCCTCCAGTGCACACTGTAAACGCCACGACTCCTCAAAAGGGAAACGGTGCTTCTTCCACACCCACTTCGTAATGATACCAACATTATCTTGCGGATTGGAAGACAGCTGCGCCTCCTCGCCTTCAGGCGTCAACCACTGTTGCTCCTTGTTTATGACAATGGCCTTGTGGTCCTCCATCGACTGCTGGTCTAGTATCACAAAGGTGGTAGAACATACAAGCCTCGAAGTGTTTGCGTTATAAATCTCGGCATGCATGGTCTTGAATTGCTCCCATCTAGCATCGCCTAATTGCGTGGGGACCGTAGTATCGATGCGTGGTGTTTTCACGACATCATCAAGTGCTAACGAATACACGGGTTGATAAAGTGCATCCTCCCACTTCACTTCCCCGTCTGGACCCTGTTCACTGGCAAATCTAACGAATTCAGCCCAATGCTATTAAGGTATTAATGTTTCTCCGTTCCTCAGCCAGTGCATGTCGGGCCTATACCTCAGGTGTGACGTCATGCGTCAGGAAGACTACAGACATCTTGGTACATACGGTTGGGCGAAACTTGCATACCGGACGGAATTTATTTGAAAGAGAGTGATATGTCTTTTCACTCGTGCGAGAAGTAGACATGTTTTGTTTTATAACTTACACTTTCGCGGTCTGCCTAATGCCCCACAGCGCCTTTAGCCAACTACGCCCCGTTACCTGCGCAGATCTAGACTAGATCTTTCAGACGACGTATACGGTATTCCATACAACAACCCAGAAAAAAATACTATATGCAATAATGAAAGACTTCCGTATCGGAAGTGTGGTAACAGTAAACAAGGACCGGGATCTAGACGCAGTCATTGCTATCACCTACGAAGGCGGCAGCCCAATAGGAAGAGCAGCAATCTGAATCATAACCCCAAAAAGATCCGGCAGCCCCCTCTCCTCGACAATCTTCCCCCTTGAAACCGATAAGTATTAACCGCCGACATACAAACCGGCTTTCCCGTAGGAGGCACCCCCATAAAGAAACCATTGTGCGTACCCTTTGTTTCAAACCTCGCAACGACTGTATCGCCTTCACAGACGGTTTCTTGCAACGTCCACTGGATGTCTGGGAAGGCGCCGCGCATCATGCCGAGGATTTGGAGGTAGCCGTCGAGGCCTTTGAGGGGCCCGCTGCCAAAGGGGACGTGGAAGATTGCGGATTCGGAAACGATTTCTTTGCCGATATCTGTGTCGCCTGAGTTTATGAAGTCGATGAAGCGATTGAGGTCTTCTAGGATGGGGGTAGACATGGTGCTGGGATTGGTGCAAACAACGGTTAGATACGAGTACGAGCTTCTCGTAGTATGTGGAGTAATATACCTTTGTTCTGGAGTGGCTCGGTAGATAGCTGAAGCGAATTTTACGGGGTTACAATAGGATTGCGGTAGTGATGAGATATGAGTGGTTGTGCAAGTCATTAGGTATGGGGTTAGGGCGCTGCGGCATTTTTAAGCCGCATACAAGTCGAGAAACAGTGGAGTATTTAGACTACTTACAACTAACACCTGGACTTCTCTAGCAAGCTTATCGTAAGGTTGGCCGGCTAGGTGCGTTATCCGATGCCAAGTACACTACCGGTTATCCGTGGACGATTCGGGTTTCACAAGCGAGGAACGCGGCTCAACTACCTAGGTAGCATGTATTCTCTACCTTGCCTTTTCTTAGTACATTTTTATTACAAAACTGTCCATGCAACCTACTCGTCGGGAAGGGTACGAATGCTATATAACGGTTTCGGGAGGTTTGTTGCGCCTCTTTACTACTATGGTACAAGGCATTAGTTTTGTACGTGGAGACGCTAGCTCGGTGGGGCCTCGAATGGATCTCCGCCAATTAAAGCTGATTATATAAGCAACTTTGTTAGCGTGCACGTGACTGATACCCCAGTCAAAACGCCCCCTTGCGAGCGGCCCACATAAGTACAAAACTAATGCCTGCTACCATAGTATACGTCACATATCCCAAAATTGGTTTTGTGGGGTACCGCATTTCGTCACATGGATAATATGGGAAACGACTAAGGAGGAAAGTATAACGAAGAACTCCCTATTCCGTTCCTGCTCAAGCGCTTACCTCCGTAATGCCGGTGGAGGCTGCCGCGTAAAGCAAAAGGATTATCGCAACCGCATTCGCAAGACTGCAGCCACGGGCGCAGTCTGCGTTCGTTGCCTTCATCGGCATCGGAACACCAACAACATCTCGATCTGCTTCACCATAGTCATATCCCTGACCAACTTTCCTGAGCTTATCCCCCAAGTCTACAGGCACTAGCACCACCTATACTTAAGAAGTAGTACACAAGGACCATGGCTTACATACAACACGTGACTCTAGTAACACCACCTCCGAAAGACCGCCATCCTATATATACCTCTTTGTAACCTCTCGGGAACGGAGACCTGGGGCCGTCCGAAGCTGGGATTACCTAGCCTCACCAAACCCGTCACTTGTCCTACCACTCCCAAGTACTCTCTACCTCGACACGAAAACAAGGCTCCGTTGTGGCGTTCGGCCGCTCATTGCTCAAGTTCAGAATTTTAACAAGGATACTGAAAAGATACCCAATAGCGTAGCTTTTACTCCAAGGGTAAACGTACACGAGCTTTACGCCACGATCAAGCATCTGCCCGTGTTCCTGGCATTGAGGCTGAGCCTCGGTGTCCGGCTGTCACACTGGCGCAGTCTCTGGGGCCAAAATGTTTTCGCTGCCTTCGGATAGACGATGCATGGAGGGAAAATGCGTCGGGAAAGAGTGCATTGCGCTCGATTAGCAGAGAACTGATTGAGTTAGAAGCGCAGAAACAATGTGATACTGCTTGCGTACCTCTTCCCAGCTTTGCACACGAAGAAGCCCCTGTGGCTGTACTACATGCGTGAGCAGGAAGGCATATATGAACCGTCCCTGAGTCTGTGAAAGCTAGAAGTTGTAGAGCATCTTTAGTACATTCTTATCCTCGGGGAACTCTTGTTTATTTGTTACGTCAATCGTTCAACCAATCTTAACAGCTACAATGCTTTCTCATCTCCCCCTCATCCTCATCCTCGGCGGCCTCAGTTCCGTATCCGCCCTGGCTGTACCGGCACCAGCCTCAATCGACCACAGTCCAGACCACCCGACCCCAACTTCTGAGCCCTGGATCCCCGGAACCTTCCTCGGTCTACCATCCGGATTCGTGCCAACATCAATCTACTACTCCACGGGAACGGTCCCGCACTCAAGCATTCATACCCACGCCCACACGCACAAGTCTTTCAATAGTAGTATTCCTCGTACGCTACCATTCCTCTTCTTTCCCATCCCTTCAACTAACTCCCCGCTAGACACACCCCTCCGCTACTCGACAATCTACCCAACAAACTCTCCCCCAACCTTCCCAACAGGCTTCCCAGGACTCCCCCCTTTCCCCTACAAACACGTCTCCAAATCCACACTCAGCACTGTAAAATCTACTGGATGGCGCCACTCGCACATGCCTGTGTCGACTAGTTGTGTGGGCGAGTCTACCCGTGCTACGGGTAGTTGGGAGGATAGTACTGCTGCTGGGCCGACTGTGACTGCGGCTACGGGGTATGGCGGTGGTGGCTGGTAAGGTTCTGATGGGTTTGGTGGGATGGGACTGTTCTTGGTTCATGTTTGTGGAGTGGTGTGAGGGTGTCGAGTTGTTGTGGAGTGGATACATTGGAGGGTGAGGGGAGATGTAGAGGGGGAGATGTAGAGGGGGAGATGTAGAGGGGGAGATGTGACGAAATCTTGGATTAGAAGATAGCTGGAACCTGATCAGTGGTCCACTCAATATATTGCTATCCCAGATTCCAGGACAAACTTTCCACTATGAGAATGCAACATTGAGACGGTTTTTCTTGGGTATCACTGGGTCTATTGTGACCTACGTTCGTATCTACAAATACATTACTGACCGATTCATCATCGGGGCGCTACATGCGCGCAAAGAAGCACCGACTGCTTTTCCATATCCAAATTTCCATACGCCATTGTGCTGAAATACAACAAGATCCGAAGTAGCGCCCGACTAGAAAGCGAAAAGACTTCTCATGCCCCAGATTTGTTCGTCGATGCTGCTGGGCGTCCACTCGGAACCTGTCATCTGAGCAGCAATGCTTTCCCTCTTGTCGCGCGATAGTACCAAGTAGCGTTCAATGAGGTCACCATCAATGACGCTCTTGACAGGAGCGTAGTAACTCCGGTAGGTAAGATGATCGCGACCAGAGAGTGGCTTGTCTTCTGATCGGAGCGAGAGTTCCAGCTGCTGGAATAGCTTATGGTTGCGGCGAGAGGTGAAGGGAATGAGTGCTCCCAATGTGCCCTGTAAGCCAGCCCAGAAGATGACCTTGTCTCCACCCGATATGAGGTTGGCCTTTTGTATGGAAACAGGGATATCGTTGGTGAAGTAATGTGCAATCAGATCGAGTCGGTTTGGGGTTCCGCCCAGGTAACTCTTATCTACGAGAAGATCTGAACCGTCTGGCGATTCATCAGAAGATTCAGAAATCTCTTTGGGACAGCGCACTAGCCAAATGTTACCGAACTTGTCACCGCCGATGGTGGTGTCATAGTCAAGCATCTCAGACGCGCTTGTGTGCCGACTGATACTATCGTCGACAAAGGGAATGAGACGGTTTGGATGGACCTGGTCCTTGTGCACAAAATACGTGACAGACTGTGCCTGGTCGGAAACTACTAGTCGACTGCCCTGAGTTTTGATATCGACGATGCGCGTGGGCACGGAGTTTGGTGCCTGAGCCTTTCGAAGCAAGGACTTCATACCGCAGTCATAGAGACACAGATGTCGACCCACACCAGCGATGAGCTTACCCTTAAAGGCAAGAAGCGCTAGTGGTGGTTCGCTGACTGCTGTCTCATTGAAGAGCTCAAGCTCGCGACCATCTGGGCTAATCTTGTACACCTGTATCGATGCACTAGAGAACTTGAAAGGTTGGAAGCTCATGTCCTTGGCAAGTCCGACCGCCAGGAATGCCTCATTACCACGGCTCTCAAAGAAGACTAGCGCAGCACTCACGAGTGACTGGTTGCCATTGATCTCCACTGTGTGAATGACAGACTTCTCGGTCACAGGATCGACTACCTGGATACAAGATCCCCAACTGCCCTCGGCCCTAGGGTAGCCAAAGTCGATCGCAGGAAGTTCCTCGCTTTCGGCGCTTCCGTTGGCCGCGTCGCCGTTAATTTGAGCAAGCTCCATTCCGCCCTTGGTATCACTTTCTTGCTTCATATCGCTGTCCTCCTTCTTCATGTTGGCTTGAGCAATCAGCTGCTGGCGTCTGTCTGCACTGATAGTGTTGTTGTCGCTCTGGATGACGTAGAAGACACCCTGGTCGTGGTAGCCTACCATCTTCCTTGGCGTGTACTTGAGCGATATGTTTTCATAAGTCGTATTGTCCGTGAGGTCGTTGAAGGTGAAGATTCTTTGCTTGTCAGCGTCTGGTTTCCGAAGTCTTGTGTGATAAATGCAAGTGGGTAGCTGCTTTCAGTAGGAACAATTGGAAAAATTTGTTGCCCTCATATGATTTCGGGGTACAAGTCTTCATCATTGCAGCAAAGTAAAAGGATAAGAAAAGGGGATGCTTACCGTAACTCATTAGCGCTCACACAAATGATTCCCTTGAACTGGGAACCGTCAAAGTTCCAAGCAGATTTGAAGGGTATGTAGTTCAGCGGCGTCAGCTGTAGGACTCCTGTACGAGGGTGGGTGTAGCCCAGCCATGGCCTAGAAGTCATTGCTAGGATCCCAGGCTCGCCTGCAACGGTCACCTTTGCAAACTTGATAGGCTCGGGTCCTAGGAAGCGTCTTCGGGTATCGCCAATATCGCCAGTCATCTCATCTAGCACTGAGCGAATGTACACACCACTTCGCAGACCGATGTGGAGAAACTGGCTGTAACCGCGCGGCGACCTATCTGTCATGAGATTGATGGTGAGGTCGCTGGGAGGCGATGTAAGAGCCTGAACAGAGATACTCCGTAGGATGTTGCCGTCCATATCAGGACTGAGATTGAAGATCCTGACAGTCTGGTCGCTGCATCCGACCGCCAAGAAGAAAGCTCGCACACTGCCCTCAGGAACATCGGGCATTGCCAGGCAGTTGATTGTGCTATCCAGAGAAATTTCTTCCTCGGCCATGGCAAGCGAACCATCTGAGTCACATTCAAAGTACAGAATTTGACCAGAACTGAGAGCAATTGCGACTTGACGGTTGTTGGTAGCGCAGGCAACAATGGTTCGGTGTGCCGGAGGGTGCCAATCCATGAGGTTGGCATGTGTCGCGCCGGCATCGTCGTTGGGAAACTGAATTCCCTGAATGTGACGAATGCCCTTGGGGTGAATCTGGATGATGCAGTCTTCACCGAATTGTTGCACACCAAGCGTGTTTGTGTCTGGGAGAAAGCCGGTATTTGAGGCTTCCTCTACATCATCGCCAATCTTCAACACAAGTGTCCGACTATGAAGGCAGAGCACGATCAAGGTGTCAGCCTCGTCCTCGCTTGTAAGCTTCGTAGTCCAGACGTCGGAAGCATTCTGTGGCAGAGGTGACTCGATGAGATCTAAAACTTCCAAAGCATTTCGGGTGGTACGGAAGGAGCTCCGACCGCTGGTACCGTTGATGGTGTACACCTGCGGGGCGTCCTCTAATGCGGGGTTGGCCACTTCCATGCCCATGATGGGGTTTAGACTGGGCATCGACTCTACCGCGGTGAGATTGACCAAGGCTCGGGGCTTGAAGAAAGGAGGCGCAAAAGAGGCTTCGGGGTCAACGGGGAACTGATCGCTCTCGAAGACCGGGTCTTCCGTCTCATCACCCAGCGATTCCAGCTCGTACAAGATGCGGTCCCCCGACTCGCAGGCGGCATAGACGAAACCTGCCCTGAGAATGCAGATGCTGGTCGCAATGGGGATGGTATCAAAGTACTTGATCTTGATCTTGTCGACCGTACCGCTAGGGGCCTCGACAGTAAGCTTGAAGACATCGCCATCCTCTGTCTGCAAGAGGTAGAAGAAGTCACCGCCCTTGAGAGAGTATAGAGTGCCAGCGATAATCATGCGCTTTCGGTTTGGGTCCTCGGTGGCTCCCTCACGACGTGGAATCGCCAATCGGTGGACGTTGGACTTGTTGTTAAAGATGCGACGGTATGTTATGCTGTCCTCTCCACAGCACAACACACCACTTGGTGCGTTGGGGCCTCCTGGAACGCGGAAGAGGGTATTGGCCGTGCGATCAACTGGCTCTGACCATTTCCGCACAATGTGATTGAGACCGAGATCCAGCTCGTAGTATACTAGCTCCTTCTTGATCTCGTCGTACGCCTCGCCAGTAGGGTCGGTTTCCGAACTGGAGTAATCGACTTCCAATGTAGCGAACATTGGGTTGTCATAGCCAACATCAAGACCAATTAGACAGTAGACGAGTGTCTGAGGCTTGTGTGCCTCGAGTGGTGAGGAGATGGCAATATCCGTCTGGCCACTTCGGGTGAGGATGTAGACCAGCTTGTTCTTCTCCGTCGAAGCGATCATGATAGCGCGCCCTTTCGGGTCGGCTGCCAGATATTCGCCCGGAACGACACGACGTATTCCAGACTTGCCGAACGTCTCAAAATGGACAGTCTTGAAGGTTTGCTCATCTGGAAGATACTCGTACGTGACCAGTCTTCCGGAGTCTGTAGTTATGACAATGTGGTCTGACAGAGTCAGCAAAGGTGCTCGGTGTGATTAACAGTCCAGTCCACGCAGGCTCAGCCAAGCGCGAGCTCGAAGGTGTCGTGTGCTTTAAAAATCACTATACTGCTTGTAGCGGGGAGGGTTCGGATGGACTCACCCTTGGTACCACCGGCAATCCTGAACTTGGCGATGCCGCGAATGATGCCGAATACATCTTGAGAGTAGAGCTCTTGGAAGCCTTTCTGCCGCCGTGAGACCTCTAGTATAGCCAGCCGCGAACCGCTCGCCGTGAGGATCTGCTGCTTGCCGTTTCCCAGGAAGTCGCCCGAGATGGCATCCTGAGTCGCCGTGGGCTGCTTCACCGTCAAGGCGTACAGGGACATGGTTGAGAAGCTCGTCATGATGGGCGACGGCGGGCACTGGCCCAGATGCTATCGTCGCGTCGGATATGCGATTGCGCACAAAGTTCCCGTACCAGATGTAGAGAAACAACCAGCAAAATGTGGTCTTGTTGTGAGAGTTGACGGGCGCTGATTTGCGACACCAGCGAGATGTTGCTGGCGTAGCGGTCGAGAATCGTGAAATCTTTACGACCAAAGGTCATAGCTCCTCGGCGAAGCGTCGGTCCGGCCCAGCCAATGGAGGGGGATGGCCCCACTAAAATTTCACGTCGCAAAGATCTCGACGAGGGCAACGGATGAGAAGACAGCTACCGGGGAAAACCGCCATTTACGACAGAGAGGGAGAATAAAAGCATAGTAGACGCATCTTAACCCAAATTGGTTACTTACGTCTTCTCGAAACTTGTAATCTCTCTGGGACCGGTGTCTCTTACCCCAACTCGAAGATGAAGCGCAAAGTGGGCGCTTTGGAGAAGCTCGAGTCGGACCATGCCGCGCTCAGGTTCAAACTGAAGAGGGACCCCCAATCGTACCGGGACGACTTTGAGCAACAATATCAGCAGTATCGCACGCTGCTCGACTTGTTTCTTGCCGACCCAAGCACTACGGATGGAGGACTTGTTGCGTTGAAAGAGTAATATCGACCCGCGCATCTTGTATTTGGGATATGACTGACTTGGTGTGCCTCTAGCCTCATAGAATTTGTATCGCATACCTCGAACCTTTATCCCGATCTTACTGCGCAGTTTCCTCAGGACCTCATAAACATATTGCTCCAACACCACGAAGTGCTCGAGTTTGATCTAAGAGACAAGGTTGTCAGCAGCATATGTCTGCTCAAGAACAAGGGCGTCATAGATTCTGTAACGCTTCTCAACACCCTCTTTCCCGTCTTGATCACAACACCTAGCAAGTCTCTAAGAAAACTTTGCTTTGAGAAGATCATCAGCGACGTACGATCATCCAACTCCAAAACTATCAACCACAAAGTGAACAAGGCGCTTCAGACGACTTTGTTCAACTTGCTGGAAGCAGACAGCGCCGCACCGCGGGGGTTCTTGGCAGTCAAGATCACACGAGAGCTATGGAAGCGACAGATCTGGACCGATGCGCGTACCGTCGAGGTGATGCGACTGGCAGCGTTGAGCGATAATGAGAAGACCATTACCGGTGGTGTCAGGTTCTTCCTTGGTGGTGATCAGGAGAGAGAAGCGGCCGCAGAGGAGAGCAGCGACGACGACAATGACATCGACATGGCAAAGCTAAGGCATCAGGCCGGCATCAACAAGAAGAGCAAGAAGAAGGCTCGCGATCTGAAACATGCCGCTGTTAGTCTGAAGAAGAAGGAGAAGAAGAAGCACGCGCCGCATCCACTCAATTTTTCGGCTCTTCACCTGCTGCACGATCCTCAGGGCTTCGCCGAGACGCTCTTCTCGAAACACGTCCAGAACTCCAAGAACAAGCTCGCGTTAGAATCCAAGCTTCTAGTTCTCCAGCTCGTAACCCGACTTGTTGGTTTGCATCAGCTCACAGTTCTCCCATTGTACTCGTACTTCTTGAAGCATCTTACTCCTCGTGTAAGTAGCTTCCACCTTCTTCACGTCTAGTCTGTGCTAATACTACGATAGCAAAACTCAGTCACAAGCTACCTAGCTTGCCTAGCGCAAGCGACGCATATCTATGTGCCACCAGATGTCCTCGAGCCTTTGGTGCAAAAGATTGCAAACGAGTTTGTATCCGAAGCATCAGCCTCTGAGGTTGCAGCAGCAGGATTGAACGCCATCCGTGAGATTTGCGCAAGGCAGCCTCTAGCGATGACGGATACCTTGTTGCAAGATTTGGTCATGGTACGTGAGACTTTTCCCTGACAGAGCCTATATACTGACGTTTGATAGTACCGCAAATCCAAAGACAAGGGCACTATGATGGCCGCCAAGGGTCTGCTCTCCCTCTACCGTGAAGTCGGTGCCGACCTCCTCAAGAAGCGCGACCGTGGCAAGGACGCTTCAATGGGAATACGCGCCGGCACTATCAAGGAGAAGCGCTACGGCGAGGAGGCCATTGGCGAAATCGAAGGCATTGAGCTTCTCGAGAAGTGGAAGGAGGAGGAACGGCGCAAGAAGCTGGAAGCGGCCGGTCTAGATCCCGATGCAGACAACGGCGATGTCGTGCTTGATGACGACGAGGAAGACTGGAAGAAGTGGGACGTAGAAAGTGACGGCGACAGTGACGACTCCGGCGGCTGGATCAATGTGGAAAGCGACGGCGAAGACATTCAAATCAGCGACTCTGAAGACGAGAAAGAAAAGGACAGCCGCCCATCGAAAAAAGCCAAACTCGACACGACCAAAACACCCACACCAGGCCCAGCAGCATCAACGCCGTCTGAAAACTCGGCCGAAGCAACAAAGTCAATCTCCAAACTCCTCACAACCACCATCCTCACCCCGGCCGACCTAAAACAACTTCAAGCCCTCCGCGCCTCGACCTCCCTCTCCTCCAACCTCCCCTCCCACAAACGCGCCCAACTCCTCGCCGCCCGCCACGCCGACGAAGCCATCACAGCCGAAACAATCGAACTCGCGGCCTCGATTGGCAAGAAGAACACCAAAGAAGAGAAGATTGCAATGGCAAAAGCAGACCGCGACACCAACCACCAATCCACGACTGCCAAGCGCAAGGAGAAGAAGGAGGCCGAGGGAAAGAGCACCACGAACAAGGAAAAAGCGCGCAAGAAGAACTTTTTGATGACACTCGGCAAGGCGAAGAGCAAGAATAAGAGAAGTCTGGGCGACGTGAAGAAGACGTTATTGGGCCATGTGGAGAGGAAGAAGAGGGGTGGAAAGAGGGGAAATAAGGGTAACTAGCATGTGTTTTTACTGCTGTTCTGTTATGTGTTGTGGTTTATCAAGACAAGTGGGATTTGTCTCATACATGTACACGTCATCATGGGTTATGTGATATGTTGGCACCTGTTTTTTTCTTTTTTAAAAAAAATCATCTTTTACCATGGTAGTCTAAGAAACCCTTTATATAACTATATTTCTATACCTGGCTCCATACATGTAGCAATCGTGTACGTACCGAAAAAGAAAAGAAAAAAGGATGTATAGATTTTACTCGTTTTTTTGTGGGTGCCAGGAAATAGAGGAAGGGAGGGGCGGGGAGGGGCGGGGAGGGGGTAATGTTGTAGCAAGCAAGCAAGATTATCTCGGTTAACAAGAGAGAGAGAGAGAAAAGGGTCTTCTTAAAGGAAAGAAAGAAAGAAGGACACTCACTCACTCACTCGCTCGGCTTGAGATACCTCTTTATATTCTTCTTCTTTCCTCGTCTTTATCCCAAACAAAACGGGGGATTGGGATTGGGATTGGGATTGGGTGGTTGGTTGATGATGAGAAAGAAGAAGGAAAAAAATTAAGCAGTACATGTATGTGTATGGAAAAAAGCCGATTCGCCCAAATCCCCAATTCCAATTCGAGTTCCAATTCCGTTTCCCAGGCTGTGTTGTGTGTCTTTGTAGTGAGAAAACTGCAACAAAGCCGCGGGCCGTCTCCATGCCATCCCGCAAGCCCCCCCCCACACACATACACACACACATATATCGACTAGAAACTTTTTTGTCCGCGCGAAAAGAAGAAGAAAAAAAAATCGTTGGAAGAAAAACCCTCATTATGTTCCTTCCCTCCTCCCTCCCGCCCCAGAACAGGATATCATCGTGTAGTAGCAGTAGCCACGACATAGCCAATAAAACTCACAGCAAGTACCCAATCAACCATGGCCAAAGTCGGCTTTCCATCCGTCCGTCTCTACCTAAATCTCGCGGTACAGCGTCCCATGACCTCACCCTGACAGACCAACTCGGCATTAAACTCTGAGCCATCGAGCGTGAGGTAAATGTCAAAGTAGACGCGATAAAACGTGCCTTGAGGCGTATCCATGCGTTCAAAGTCCTTTTCGAGATTTTTTGCGCGAGAGGTCAGAGGTTAGGGTTACGACTTCCTTGATACCTATCAATCATGTTAGCACGATCATTACTTAATTCCCCTTCGCCGCTCTCTCACGCGGATTTGATGCAAGTTTGACTTACGAGGATCTTTGGTATACTCTGGACAAACATCATCATCACACGCATAAAGAATATCCTCATACATGAGCGTAGCCCCCGGTGCAACCTGTCTAAAGAATGACACTTTAACTGGCTCACCAATCTTGACTCGCTGGCCCTTTTGCACGAAAATCTGGCGTGTGTATTTGCAGCGGTCTTTGCCGTCGAGCGAGGGCACGCGGTATTGTTCTGGGTGGTGACCTTCTTTGAAGGGTTGGAGCGTGGCCATGAGGTAATGTCTACGTGCGACGCGGTGCGTGACGATGCGCTCGGTGATGCCTGCTGTGACTGCTCCTTTAACAATGGCGGCGACAGAGTCCATGGGTCGGACGACTTTGGATTGGAATTGAGGGGGCACGTGGAGTTTGATTTGTTGGAAGAGGTATTCTGAGGCGCCGAAACCGCCGACAACTAGAACGTTCTGTGTTTGGTTAGCACTGGAGATTACTTGATCCATGTAAAGTTGCTTACCTGCAATGCCCTGTTTTGTGCTTGAATGGCAATGATTTGATTCCTGACTAGCTCCAAGATGCGGTTCACCACGGGCTCGAAACACTGTAGAATCTCCTCGTTCGTAAATGTCATGTAGCCTTCTTCGATTCCAGCCTCGGGGAATTCAGCCTCAATGCCAACATCGACAGCCCACTTTTGCCCATTGTTGCGGAAGTCGGCCTTTATCCGGTTCTCAAAGTCCATGATACACTTTGCGTAGACCTTGCCAGCCGTCTTTGAACCATCAGGAAGTTTCATCTTTCTGATCTTGGCTCGGAGAATGTTGCTAAAGTTGCGGTTGAGCGCGGTAGACCCGCATGAGTCACCGGATCCTGCTGTGCACTCTGCGACGGAAAAGGGCTGTTCCTCTTCGACTTCGTAGGCGATTAGATCGACAGTACCACCGCCGCAGTCGACGATGAGCACGGCGTCATGGATCTTGAGGTTGAGCAGACCGGTCTTTGAACAGAACATGGCGGCAGCCTCGGGCTCAGTAATGAGCGTCAGCCTGTTGTCGTTTTCGTCGCGGAGGAATCCAGCCTGGATGGCAGCGGCACGTGTTGCAGCCTTGCCAGCATCGTTCCAGATGGCGGGTACTGTCAGGTAGTATCTGATGTTGCGCTCCTCGCGGTTGAAGACTTCACCGAGCGTTTTTTGCAGCTGGTTGCGCATCGCCTGCCGCAGGTGGAAGAGGTAGTCGGCGGCCACATCAATCTCAGACTTGCCCGGGGGTAGCGGTGGGAGGTTGATGGGGTCTATGTATGTGTTTCCGGACAGCATCAGTTGCAGCTTGAACCACTCAACCTTTTGCACGCCTGGCTTGGGGTAGCCGGTCGGAGCCAGGGCATCGGCAATGTCAGGTCCCCATCCTACTACCTTTTGGTACTGGTCGTAGTAGAGCACCGTGGGGATCTGGGGGGAGGGTTAGCGACAAGACATGGTCGCAACACGCAATTACACACCTTTTGCTTGGTCTGGTTGCCGGCGCCAGGCCACTCGGTGATGATGTCCTCCTTGGCCTCGGTGTTGGTAGCAAAGGCGAATGCGACACCGGAAAAGGTGGTGCCCTGTTTGTCGCGATTAGCTGATGGGCGCGCGACGCAGCCTGGGGCGGGGGCTAACTCACAAAGTCGATGCCGACGATGAGCTGGGCCTTTGAGCGACCCTCTCCCGCTACCTCTGCCATGTTCGAGGGCCGGTTGTAAGCGGCGGGCGGTCCATGAGCAGGAGGGCCCGCGGCGGTGCGCCGTAGCCCCCGCCGTAGGCTCCGGCGCCTGGAGGGCCCTGGGGAGGATAGCCAGGCGGGCCAGGCTGAGGCGGATAGCCCATGGGCGGTTGCTGGGTGGGATAGCCTGGCGCAGCCGTGTTAATGGGCGGTAGCGGACTGGCAGGGCGGCCGTGTTGTTGCGGCGGCGCACCCAGCGTGCCCGGCGGAGCGTACGTGTACGAGGGCGGGCGGCCCAGGGGATTCTGTGGGTTGTTCATGGGGAGCGACGAGGAGCTCGAGTTGGAGGCCTGGGGCGACAGCGACGTGGGCCGTTGGTGACCGGTAGGTGTGTTTGAATTGGCAGCTGGCTGGGGCGAGGGGTTGTGTGAACTCTTTCTCTTCGAACCCACTAGGTTCTTAAAACGGGCGTTCATGGAAGTCATCAGACTGGGAGGGAGGTCGGGCTGAGAGATTGGGGTGGGGTGCAATCAAGGATATCTGCGAGAGCTGCTGCGGCTGACAATGGAGCTGGGCACTGTCCAAACGGCCCAAGGCTGTGTGAAGGGAAGCCCCGCCAACTGGGCTGCGGCGCAGTGCCTGACGACCAACGACCAAGGAGGCTTTGTCTCCGTCGTATTCGGCACCTGGGCGACGCAGACGCGGACGCGGACGCAAACGCAGACGACGCTGTCTATAGCTGCTGACCGGGGCGCTTGCGAACGACTTTGTTGCGGCGGGGTGAGGGAGAGAGTAAAGACTGTCCACAATAGCGCGTCCTTGGCCGGTCAGCATGCTGGAGAGAGACGCCACAAACTAATTGGATCGCTCAGAATCAGCCACGTCCGCCAGCACAAGACATTCTGACCAGACGCCGAGAGATGGTGTGTATGCTACCTCACATGCGTATACGAGACGGACCTGACATTTGATCGGTTTGACGCTTTACAGCTCAACAATGACATTGCCTTGTTCCCACATGCCATAACCTACCCCACTACTCTCCACGCCAGGGTCCAATCCATAAGGCTGGCCTATCTAATCATGCGCCAGAAGCGCTATAACTACCTACAACCCAGAACGCCGCATATCCAACGCCAAGTCCAACGCCGAAAAAAAAGTCGCCTACAATGCTCGCTGATATGGTGCTAACAAGTCCACTCCACTCGACTCCATCTTGGTCAATTTCTTCTTTTCAAACAATGCCACTCCCGAGCGCAAGCCACCCCAACACTCCAGATGCAAGCAACAGCATCATAGCCACCACAAACATAGCCACCACCTTCTCCACATTGTGCCGAATGTCATCCGCAGCCATGTAATCCATACCTGCCTGGCTCTCCTCATCAGAATCCTGGTGTGGACCCGGTAGATACAGCGTCAGTGTATCACGGTACGACTGTCTAACCGCAATGGCATACGAAGGCGGCGCTTCAGCAGGATACGATGAGTCGATGAGCGGCCATGAGGTTTCGGTCGAGTGCGAGTAAGTATGTGTATATAGAAGATTCGCGAGGGGCACATCGCCAGCTGCTGGCGTGGGGGGCGGCGAGTCGCTGTAGGCTTGGTATCGCGGGGGCTCTCTGGATGGCTGGAGGTATTCCGGTATGCGACTGCGCGTTGGAGGAGACGAAGATGCTGTGGGCGTGGGTGCATGCGCAGTCGGGTCATCGCGGTAAGGCTCCTCGTCTGTGTAGGGGACTATGTGCGGTATTGAGGGTAGGGGCTTGATGGTCGTGGACGACGTGGACGAGCTGGGTGATGTGTCGCGTTCGCGTTGGGATGTGCTTTGCGTGTCTTCCGGGTAATCGCTATACAACTCTGGCTGTGTGTTCTAGAGAAGCATGTTAGTTGGTGTTGATCGAGACGATGATAGCGTTCGTCTGCCTACCTCCATGATGAGTGCGAGTGTGCAATCCAAACACCAACCAAAAGAAGGCCGACCTTGCTGATATCACGTCCAAAGCGCTACAACAAGTTACGTGACGTGGCTAACGAAGGAAAGACGAAGTGGATATTCTGCCCCAAAACGAGTGGATATGCTTCACGTATGACAGGACAAGTCGAAAAGACGCAACAGCAGCAAGCAACAATAGCAGGAGAAGGAGAAGAGAAGAGAAGAGAAGAGAAGAGAAGAGCACAAGTTAGTATTCCCAGCACCCAAATGTAAAAAAAGTGATGCAAGTCTCAACCCAGACCCCGTCTGACCCCCCAAAAGCACTAGGTACAGCCGGCAAGGCAAGCTCGCCCAAGGCTCTCTCCGTAGCACCTGCGTGGCCTAAGCGATGTGTGTCGCGGCCCCCATCGGACAAGTCCAGTAAAAAGGGACTGGGGTTGATAGCGTGTGTCTGTCCCCCTTCCCATGCAACATGTGTTTGCGTGTGGTTAGAACTTAGGAGGGCCCATGCCGGTTCGGCGGGCGGCGGACGTGGGCTGTGGCTGACGTGTGTGGGAAGTGGGTACCGTACCTACGCAGCCCCAAGTGTGGTTTAGCGTCAAGTTAGGGCTGCAACTCATTTGCATCGTCGGAGCTATCATGTCGAGTCAATTTGCTTGACGTAGTTGGAACCATGCGGTAACTATATGCAACCCAACGTCTGTACTATGTACATACTGTACCGGTACACTGTCATGTCAACCGCCGTCGTCTAGGCACAAACCAGGCAGACGCGAACTTCATGGACCATCACCCGCACCCTCATCACGCACGCGCACCGCACCGCACCGCCACACACACACACATTTCCGAAACCGAAGAAGCGCTGACAAGACAATGCTTTCCTCGTCCATTTCATCCCCCTCCCTCCCCCCTTTATCAAACGCGCGTGTCAGCCTCAGCATAGACGCTTCTGAAACACCGTCGGAGCTCGTAACATTTTGACAGTCGGTGAGTGTGTTGCAATTCCAAACTTGATACCTGTAGGTATCGAGACCTGCCTCACAATTGGTCGTTTTCTTGCACCCGGTTCCTTCCGGAGCGTTGTGTGGATATCCAGCACGTCTTCTACGTTGAATACATCGCGTCCCTTGTGCAATGCTGCCGACATGTACGCGCCGCCGCCATCCGCCGACCGGCTTCTATTCTCGGGAGCAGCGCAACAGACATCAGCTTGGGCCGAGTAAGACCCGCAGCTCATTACTCGACCCTGAGTCTGATCTGCGCACACACCAGTTCATCCATTTTAGAATCAAAACATGCAGACGCAGTTGCTTTCACCATGTCACGTACGCACGCACGCCGTTGAACAATGTCTGGATAAAGAAAAAGAAAGAGATGGAAACCTTGGTCATGTGTCATGTTGTTAGCTTCCCGACGTCTTCTAGAAGCGCTAAACTAGGTGAGTAATATCATGGAAAAGGAATGAAAATTAGGCACGTGAGATAAGGTTCGGATATGCTTTTGTTTGTGAACATGTCCAAGTTTGTATTGGACATGATGTTATTAATAGTAATTATGAACGGAGAGGTAAGAACAAGGACATTGAAAGATGGCGAGGCAGAACCGAAGCCATGGAATTGAATCGAGACTAACAACAACGTTACTGCTAATCAATCAAGAAAACGATGAACCAGTGCAGCGCTAGTAAAACTCTAGGCAAAGTTCCGCGCTACCGGAGTCATCGTCTTCATCATGGATTTGCAACCCATACTCTTCGCGGAGAGCGTCTGCCGTGGGTAGAGACATCTCACCTGTCTCTCGTTCAACCTGCTGCGCCTCTGGTACCACATACGCCTCCCACGCCAGATACCGCGCCTGTCGCTCCGCAGACTCGTACCGGTACTCCATGTACCGTTCGTCTATAGTAGGCTCTAGGCGGAGGTCCTCCATGAATTCAGGCATCGCCCTAGCTACTGGCATGTAGATAGGGCGTAGTGGTCCAATCTGTTGACCAGGACGACGGGGACTTGGCTGGAAGATCCCCGTTGCGACTCGGCTGCCACTAACGCGAGCATCCACTACCTGTGCCGCTCGCATCCGGTCGACGCAGTCTGGTGCGAACGGGTTGACCGCCAGATCCTCGTACGCTGGTGGGGGAATATCTTGTTCGACAATCCAAACGCCACTGAAACCATCGAAAAGGGATTGATCGACGGGCTCATCAACGGTGAGCTGCGCTTGATCCACAGAAGCCATTAAAGATGCAGACTCCTTCGAGCAAAGTGATCGGCCACGAATCACAGGTGACGGCCCCTCAGTCGAACAGAGGGAACTACCACGCACCACTGGCATGCGTATGTCTGTGGTGGCGGTGAAAGATGAGCCTGTGCTTGGCCCCTGGCCGAATCCATTGACAGTGCTCAGCGCATCGTCATCTTCGTGAACGGAGAAACTTACTGTCATGTTCGAGTCTAGGGACAAACGGCGCTCTGATGCGATTGTCTCAGGGACACCATCTGACAAGGAGAGACGAGTAGTCGCTGACAGCAC
Source organism: Pyrenophora teres f. maculata (assembly GCA_014334815.1). NCBI lineage: Eukaryota > Fungi > Ascomycota > Dothideomycetes > Pleosporales > Pleosporaceae > Pyrenophora > Pyrenophora teres. The sequence continues at coordinate 261,316 of CP060572.1, read as the reverse complement.
CTCGGGCAAAACCTCGTCCAGAGAGAATCGTCTACTGACCGGAACCGCTGTTGGAACACTGGGGGATACATCGACATGAGCGCCATCGACAGCATTTCCGCATGTATCTTGGTCGGACGGGGACGAGGCCGTGGCCGTGGCTGCGGTTGGGAGCGGGGAGTAGCTCATCAAACGCTGCTGTTCCCATCCAGCACCATCCTGAGAACCCCGTTGATCATGCAGTGCTAGAGGTACGGGATTGGCGACCAACGTAAGTTGAGACCGTTGGACTACCGGCTCAGCCAGGTAGTACTCATCAGCCTCGCCACCAGGGTAGTGGCCCAATTCCCACTCGTCTCCTCCCCCATGAACAACAGAGTCCTGACGAGTCGGGCGACGCACGGCATTAGACCGGTGAAGGCGGCAGGGCACCGGCTTGGGTTCACGGGTAAGCTCCGTTGGACGACGCACCGCATTCGAACGGTGGAGGTGACGGACCGCCGCTGGACGTGGTCGCTGGACAACAGAATCCACACGTTCAGCCTGAACGAAGGCTTGGGGCTGAACAGATGGTACTGGCAATTGCGCTTGCACAGCTTGTACCTGTTGATGCATAGTCTTCCCATGCGTGCGAGTAAACAAGGATGACATCCATGCACCTGCGGAAATGGGAGCACATGTGCGTTTCTTCTTATCCTTCTTCCCCGGTCCGCACAATGGCGACATGGCCATCATTTCGCGCACACGCTGAGGCTGTGCCGCCTGTCCACGACGAACATTTCCTGTCGCCTTGACACGGCCATGACTGGCAAGAGGATCAAAGCCCCCAGCCGTCAGTGGATCCACCATCTCCGCATCCATCTCCTCGCAGAAACGAGACACACCAACCGCGACAATACGCGGCGCAGCACGAGGATAAACGCGCTCGTATTGCGTCGGCTCAATGCTCAATGTGTTGTTTACGTTTTGTTGAATATTCGACATCTTCACAGTCTTCCTGAACACTAAGTTGAGAGATTGTAACCTGTGTTGAAGTTGCGAATATGCGCGTATGATTTTGTTCTCTATCGGGAAGAAAACCCAAACAACTACTCATATATATCCGACAACATGAGCGGCGTGAGTGAACATGGTGGCGAATACGGCGTGTGAAGAGACCATGGTGGGGGAGATTGGAGGCAGGCAGGTGTACGTGAACAACCAAGTGTGACGCTGTGAAAGTACTGTGGATATGGGTGAAAGTAGTCCGAGGCTTTAGAAGTGGGATAGGTAAAGTGGATACACAATGTCTGGATAAAGGTATATATAGTTTGCCGCATAACACTGTAGACGTTGGGGGGGTTGGGGGCTTGGGGGGTTTATCCCAGTCTCCAAGACACCACCAGTGCGATATGCACAGACATGGTTGTTTAAAAAAAATCGCGGATCTGAGATAAAATGGGCTGTGGCACTCTCAAAAACTCGGTACCGACCGAACGCTGGTAGCCATGGTACCTATCGACCCGATGACGTACCGCGTTGAAAAGACGTGGAATGGTTGCGAATTCGCTTCGAAGACAAGTAGTGGTCTGTTGTGGTATCACTTGGTGGCGTGGCATGGTATGGCGTGGCAAACCCCACGATTCGAACATCAATGGTGGCTGTCGGTCTTGTGGGGTGTGGGGTGAGTGTGAAGCTGCGTGTGGTGTGGTGAGAGAAGGGACTTGGGGAGATGGGTGATGGGATTGGTTGACTTTTACCTTTACCTCCTTCTTACTTGAATGTCGGGTTGTTGGTGCTGGCGTGGGTAGGGGTATAAGACTTTGGCTTGAGCCCAACGTTCTTGAAGTTTCAACGTCCCATTGCTCTCGGACTCAAGCTTGAACTAAGCCTTCTTAATCTTTCAACATCCCATTGCTTTCGGTAAAAGAAGTTGTCAGGGTCCAGGTATGGCTACTCGTGGTGTTGTGGGTTGTTTGAGATTGGGAGATGGGGCTAATAGGTGTATATCAGAGTACGTTGCCATATTTGAAGTCCCACCAGCAACATACAGTATTTCGACCAAGCAGTCACCTCGAAAAAACACCGGCTACAGATCACACAGAAGGTTCGCTAGTCAAGATCGTCAGGTTCAAGACCTCAGGTAGCGGCACTCTTCCAAAGGCCATACCAGCTGTCGCCAACGAATCTGTCATCAAAGCCACGTCCACCGGTCTTCCTACCGTCCTCCGAAAACTGCCTCAGGCAACTCGATCAAAGGTGGTTGGAGTGATGAATTTCAAGGTTCCGGGCAAGATTGACACAGCCTACGTGAGTTAGCTGTGTTGCTGGCCACTCGAATAGTACTAACCCAAGCTAGGTGGACACACTTCTCTCTCACAAACGCAAAAGAACCGAAGAAGACGAAGCAGAAATTTCGCAACTCCGGGCCGACAAGGCGGGAATAACTGCTCAAAGGCAGAAGACCGCACATCAACTGGCAGGATTACATGCGGAATGCAAAAAACTTCGCGACTCGGATTTCCGCAAGAATGTAGAACTCTTGAAAAGAGCCAGGGCTATCAGGGAATATGCAGCGGCAATGGCAGCTTGCAAGCCCATCATCTTGGAGGCAATTGAGAGCAAGTTGTTCGCTGAGATGAGGGATCGCAGCTACAACATCGATACTGCCAGGGCTCAAGCGAAGGGAAAAGCGGAGGCTGAATACAAGAACAAGTTCGAAGTGGAAGAGATCGAATTGACCTCTTAGAAAGATGCCAAAACAAAAGATAGAGCATCGTGATTGCGGCATGATTACGATGGGATGGCATCGGTTTTGGGGGCGCACAAAAGTGATCTCTAGCACCACTCGTCGAGAACATTTGAACGAGTCAATACAATTTCTTTCCATGAAAGATTCATGCCAATGGTCATTTTTACCTGCGTAGATCATCCCCAGAGTCTAACGTGCACCATCCGACTCGTTGCGGCCGCATGAAGCACCAAAACCTCCGTGAGTCCAATCATCCCCATCCAACTACCGCATACCGAGAAGACGCCGTATTACACTCAGCCACTACAGGTTCTAGACAGTGCTGTGGCAGTGTTTGACAGTCATGCTGCGCAGTGCGGATCCGATCTGCGGTCGTACTGTAAGCATCAGCGGGAGGGCCCGCAATCCGCTGTCACTGGATGTCGTCATTGCAAGAGCTGGGGAGGGGTAGGAGGCGAGATAACGGATATGTTCTAGAATGGCGAAGAAGCAACAATTGGACATTGTGAAAGCAGGGTTGGAACGATTGAAAGCACGAGACGGTGGGCACGTGATGGATGTACTGGGATGAAAACACTTGGAAGACCGGAATTAGGGTCACGGGGTCCAGGGTAAGATGCAGAAGAAAAAGACTCCAAGATATTCGGCGCGATACTAGTCGCGTCAAGGAAGAATCGCAACATACAGTATAATATGTGGGTCACACCATTTCGCTAAGATGCTGACTAACAAGGGTAACAGATGCTGGGCAGCGCTGGGCAGGGGGATCGGCGTAACTCGTCCGAAGGTGACGTTTGATCTCGGCAAGAAACATGTCGCGCTTGTCGTCATTGCACCGTCGACAGATACAATTGCGACCATCGCTCCGCCCGCCAAAAAGCCATAGAAATCAAGATGTGTCGGTACGGGATGAGGGATACCCATGGCTTTGTCTGCTTTCGGCAGCGCGCGGATATGCTGACACTGCCACACTGCGGGCCTGCGGGATGACCAGGTACCGTCACAACATGATCTGCCAACATTGCGGCCACATTCACAGGCCTCGTATATTCTTACCCCCATAACATCATGGCAACCACTTCTACAACGCTGCCAAGTCACCAGACGCGTCGCCAGAATGCCCTTGCCGACATCCACTTCGCTTCAATTGCCGAGGGGGACCTGACGCCGTCAGAGGATGAGAGCCCGGAAGAAAGAGCCATAGAGCTGGAAACGGCACAGTCGGCGATTGGCATTAGTATAGGACGGCAGCAGACGCGCCTAACTTCGCCAAAGACGCCGGCTGCTGAGAAGGCGGCCGCGCTGGACGAAACCGAAGATGGCGCTTTCTTCGATGGCTGGCAAGAAGCGACCGATGCGGCACTGGAACCCAAGACAAGATCGCGCACAGAGACTAGCAAACCAAGCCAACAACGTGAATCAGAACCAGCACCCACGCAAACAGCCAGCAATGACCAGCGTGAAAGACAATCCGACCCCCGCGTACGCCTGCCCTCGCCCTGGCGAGCAGGTCCGAAGACTTTTCAGAAGGAGAAACCGGGCGACCACCGCTCTATACTCAAAGAGAACCTCCACGGACGACGGCGGGCATCTTCTGGCGGCGCAATGGGGGATGCTGTACGCAAGTACTTGCCCTTTCACCTACCGTCCTCTATCACAAAATCCTACAAAGACCTGCATTTCTCGCTACCGAGTCTATCAGCATTATCGCTCGACAGCGAACGAGGATGGCCTGCCCCGCGCACTTTTGACAGACGGAGACGCGATACTATTGCTAGCAGTAGACCACCTAACAGTCTGCCGCAACATGGTGCTCATGATACCACCCCAGAAGAGCCTCGGAGCGCATCGACAAGTCCTTCACATACCTCACGACAACCGAACACGGCCCCACTACCTCAGCGCGAATTTAGCGACGATAGTACCTCCACCATCGGCCCGTCGCCATCGGGACCCAGCGAACGACCGACCCCCAGACTACGCAGATCCAACTCGGAAGGCTCTTTGCTTGTATACCGCACAAAGTCCTTTGCATCATCCCTCGGGGATGACACACGTTTTGAGAGTGTACAAGAACAGGTCAACAGTAGACTAAAGGCAATCCGAGACAGCTGGCAAGACGCAAACTTCAAGCTGCCAAGCCCTTCGTTTCCTACCTTTAACCTGGGCTCCAGTACGGAGTTGTTCAAGAATCGCAATGGAAGCACCGCATCAAAGACGCGCGAAACCGACCAGACGACGGTTCCTCGATCGAATTCGCGTAGCAATTTGGCTGCCATAGAATCCCGTCGCAACTCGGTCCGAAAGAAGCGCCCGTTGCCGCGACATGGAGACACGGACACCGAACCGCATCCTTTCTTCACACAGGCCCTGCAGGAGCTTGAGGGAGATGTAGTCGTGCTAGGAGGCTATCGTGGTTCTGTTTTGCGGTCTGCGGAACCCCCACATCGCCAACTATGGGTGCCAATCAAGGTTGGACTGAATCTACGCAAGGTAGATTTAGAGGTGCCTTTGGATCCAGATGCAGACGAGCGCATGGAGGAAACTATCATTCCAAGTGGTATGCTCACTCATATTGGTCCTGTCGATATTGCCAGACGACTATTGAAGCGTTTGAATGGGTGCGACAACGCTAAAGATGGAAAGCTTAGAGTCCACAACTATGGTTATGACTGGCGACTTTCTCCGCACTTCCTGAGTCGTCGTATGATTCAATTCTTAGAGTCATTGCCATGCAATCAGCCTGGCGTTCCTCCCGAGAAACGAGGTGCGATAGTAATCGCACACTCGTTGGGCGGTTTGATCACACGTCATGCCATCAACCAGCGACCAGATCTAGTAGCGGGTGTTGTATACGCCGGTGTACCTCAAAGATGTGTCAATATCCTAGGTCCATTCCACAAAGGCGACGACGTCATGTTTTCTTCACGGGTACTTACTGCACAAGTAAACTTCACCATCCGAACTTCGTTCGTCCTTTTACCACTTGACGGAAAGTGTTTTTTCAATAAGCACACAAAGGAAGAGTACCCTGTTGACTTCTTCGACGTGAACACTTGGAAAGAACACCGACTATCACCATGCATAGCAGCACCCCTACCGCGGCCCGAACTACCCAAAGACAGCAATTTTAGCGTTACCGGATTGATGAATGCTGTCTCACAAGCACTCCCCACATTCCCTCAACGCAAAAGCAGCACAGCAAAAGACACTGCAGACATGGCGCGCAACGCCGCAAACAACGTCACAGAAGGCAGCGCCGAACAAGCAGGCATGGGCCCCCAAATGGGTCACGAGCACAACAACACACCAACCTCCAAAGAACCCAACCCCGCAACAAACGTCACAATCCCCTACAACGAAGCCGTCAAGTATCTCGAGCGCACCCTTGCAGAAGTCAAGAAATTCAAACAAGAACTCGATCACAGACCTGAACACACCGCCGCCAACGTCTACCCACCTGTCGCCCTCATATACGGCAAATCAACGCCTACAGTCTACGGCGCCAAGGTTGAAAGCAAGGAGCTTATCAAACGCGCGGATTGCTACGATGAACTTGCTTTTGCGAGCGGTGATGGTGTTGTTCTTGCTCGTGCGGCTATGGTACCGGAGGGGTATAGCGTTGTTAGAGGGGGTGTTGTGTCGAGTGATCGTGGGCATGTTACGCTACTTGGGGATCTGGAGGCTGTGGGGAGGTGCTTGCACGCTGTTATCCAGGCAAGGAAGAGTGGAGTGGGTTTAGGCATGGGGGTGAAGAGCCGATAGATTGTGGTGTTGGGGGGAGAGCAAAGTATGTAGTAAATGGGTTCGTGGGGGAGATTGGATAGAGTGCTGGAATGGGATCAATTGAATATGCAGTTTCGAGACGTGCGCTTTGTTGGTGATGTTGACACAGACTTGTGTCGTGTTGGTATTCTAAGCCATACATGGATGAACTTTTCCTAACCAATATCAATCAACCCAGCAAGTCAGTCTCACGATTCGTGTATATCCTTGGCACATTGGACAGCCCTACATTCCCGAGAACTTTATATAAAAAACAACCCCCATTTTCCAACACACCGAGTTGATTGTTTGATGCATCGGCTATGTATCACAACCAAACCAACCACCTACCTACATCCCCCCCCCTCCCCCTATCTCTCAATCACACACACACACAAACACCTGCGTGGAGAGTAAATCAAACTCCACCCACGCCCACGCCCACGCCTACTTGTTATAGATTTTTATCACTCCCCCCCCCCGTATAATAGTACATAGCTCCTACGTTATCACGATACGCGACGCCCCGAGATGGAAATAGACAGTACCGATACCAGACTTGGTCGTGGTGGGGGTTGGGAAGGTGTGGTTGTTTGGGGTTATCACCTGTGTGTGTGTGTGTGTGTGGGCGAGGACGAAGTAGGGTAAGTGGTGGTAAGTACTTTTCTGCCTCGTTTTTTTTTACGCGTTGAGGGGAGGGAGGGTTTTCACGGGTGGACTGAGCGATTGGATGTATGGGGTAGTTTACGCGTCGTTGAATGGCGCTTCTTCGGGAAATTCAAAAGATGGGGTGGAGGATTTACTTGTAATGAGAGTCTTTGAGTTATTCTTGTGTCGCGTACGATGATCCGACACAATCGTGGCGTGTGTTTTACGCGTTGGGAGAGAAAATGTCTGTCGGGGAGATAGAGATGGGGAGGGTGAATTGAGGCATTGGACGTGTGGGTGGGTGTGTATGTTTGACGCGTCTTTCACGCGTCGAGAGAGAATATGTCTGTCAGGGGGATAGAGACAGCGAGGGCGGACTGAGCCATTGGACGTACGGGTATTTTGCCCGTGTAGTTTTAGTGTTACGGCATCGGTCCCGTATTTTCCAGGAGGCGGGGGGTGTGCGGAAGACAGCGCCTTTGTGGTTCAGCAAGAGGAGTTGTCGGACAAGAGGATGATTGTGAGATTGCTAGACGCTAACCCGACTGCGTGATGCTTCCGCCTTGCTGAGATAGCTGCTAGTGCAGAGTTTGATAAGGGGGTGGGTGTTGTGATTTTCCGGATTGAACGCAGTTCTAGATTCGAATAACCTTGGTCGAGATTTCTTCACATCAGGTGAGCGGTTGTTCTTCGGTTTGGACGCAATTCTGTCTGGCAATCGGGAGATGATCTGTCACAAGGGGTGAGTGAAAGAACCTTGGTTCTTTTGCGAGCGAGCCGTGGAGATGATGATGGCGCGAGGGGAAAGTGGATGTTGAAAATCTGGATCTTTGAGCACATGCAAAAGGCGGGCAATTGACTCCGCGTTGCTGTATGACATGCAGCAATTTTGGCAATCAGCTCCGCTTTATTGTGTGACATGGTCAAAGTGGGCAATTGACTCCGCTCTTCTGCGTGAAGACCCTTGTATCGATTGAGATGTGTCATCGGTCCCATGTTTGTTCGTGAGGGTCGCTGAGAAGCAGGAGGTGTCGTGGTGTTTGCGACCGAGCCGTCAAACTCGGAGATCACGATGAGAAGCATAAGTCCTAACTTGCTGTCCATGGCCTCGGGAGCAACGATGTTAGCCTGTGAATGATAAGGTTTCTATTGGCCATCGGTCCCAGCTTGTTGTGGCGGCCCCTGAAAAACACAATGATCTCAACGTGACGTTTTCTCCAAAACTGGACGGCATAGGTATAAATGAGTTGTTTCCTAGGGATACATGGTGCTATGGAATGTTTCCACGCTTACATAATGCACGGAACGTCGGAGGTTCTTTTTGTACCGTGTAGAAGACGCGAGCGCCACGGCGTAACCGGTAGGATTCACTCTCTGCGGTCGAGGGCACTTCCCTATATCGTGTTAGCGGGACTTGGCACATCCAACCTCGCCGCGCTGTCCGCTAATCTCTCGGAACCTCACCATCATCTGGGCACCATATCTTCGATTAGCTTCGTTGCTTCTACTGCTTACGGCCCCAACTTTTCAGCACCTCAGATGAGATCGATTTCTTCCATGGCAGGTCTGCTGCAGCGAAGCGAGATTTCCAAGTTATCCTTCGTTACGGAAGTCGGATCACCCAAGCGCGCGTATGCAGCTACTATCGTCACATCACATTGGTAGAAACGGTGATTGGTTCACCAAGCGATGACGCGCAGCGGGGATGGGGCTCTCTGAACCCGGTAACGTTCCCTCCTCTCACTCGGGTACACTCCCGAGATAATGCAAAGGCTCCGCAATATGCTGGTTCCGGTTGTAGCCGATAGATTATGCGTGAGCTTAGCATATTGATCGTATGTTGGCTGTTGCAAAATTGCAGTGGCTTGCCGCGTCAATTTGCTTGGTAATCAAGTGAATCATCAACATGAATAAATCTACGGTATTTGACATTCGCATGGTACGTATACACGCTAGCCATGTCTAGGTATCGACCGTGTCCTGCCGTTGTCCTACTGGATGCTTTTTCCACTGACCGTCTCGTCTTACCAGACATTGCGATAGCTTATAAGGAACAGCATCCGCGGAAAGACAGGAAACTGGAATACCATCTAGCCCTTGCCGTCTCGTCGTCGCGCCATGGAATGTATCCCAGCGATGCAGGGACTCCCATGCTAGATAGGAGTAGGTATGCATACACATACAAAACGAGATGAGCTTCCCCACCACACAGGAACATGAGCAAAGCAAAACATCCAGAACTGGCGTCATCCAGGGAGTACGCACACACTGACGCGACTAGCGCCGCGGGGTGAGATCGACAACCTTACCCTCAGTAATTTCCGCCAGACTTCGCGGGAATACCTCTTCCCTGCGTCTACCTGGATGGGAAGGTGGAAAGCATAGACCTATGCCTCAGCTAGTGCATTCTAGGTCATGGGTTCGAACACTAAGCAACGACACGCCAGTTTCGAGCCGCCTCCTACACGTGATGTCCTCGCAATACATGTTGCAAAGCGATGCGGGCAGGGGTCACACACTATCGGAACTGGCTGAGGAACCAGGCCTCATCTAATAGCCGCACGCTTGGCCAAATTAGACTGGCCGCCGACACATGGCTTTCTGAAAATCAGACCACTCGGGACACAAGAATCGTGACAGTGCCGTTATCTCCAATACTTTATAGTACCACAACACAACTACAACAGTTCAGAGCCAAGAGATAGTTAGGTCTTCTCCTCGGAACTCACCGTAAGTGTCCTTCAATGCTAATAGTGTTGCAATGATATTGTAGGGATTAGACGAAGGGGTGTAGGAAGTGTTATCCATCCCCCACGGAAGACCACTGGCGATCTTTTAACAAGCTATTCAGCTGGTAGTGGGGAGATCCCCCAGCCACGAGCGATCTTGCGCCTCTTGCGACCACCAATCGGGGAGCACACCGTTTCCTTTGTGTTGCTGTCTCTGGGTGGGGTCAGGTAAATTCCCTGCTCTGTATCACCAGACCACGGCTGATACCGCGCTCTCAATGGTCAGGGAGGCAGCGTGTGTGTCGTCATATTGCCAAGTTACTGCACCCTCGACGTTTTCAGTATAGCTGACTAGTCACACCCTAGCAACCGTCAATCACAAGTCTCCTATGGATGATGCATCCCGATTTTTTGTCCGGTGTAGACGAACCGAGTTCGCCTACCATGCGTTGGAGTACCACTCGAATGCTTTGGGTTGACGGAGAACAAACTCTGGAGCCAATGCATGGGAGTAGGCTAAGCATTCTTGACTTGTGGTTCAACTTGGGTCACGATGTGCTGACCATTGACTGAAACAGAACGGTCTTGGCTGCGGGTGAGAGGATGAGGGCACTGCCCCTGAAGCTGTGCCACATTGTAGCTTGATTCGTATATCCCTCGTCAATTGATTGCATGAGCGCAGTGAACCAGTCAGCACTGATAGCATGGCCCTTCCAAAACCACCCTAGTACATGCCGACAACGAGCCAGATTTCTGCGGTCAAGTCACGAAAATCAGTTCAATCTCCCATGAACATACTATGCTCGTAGGAACCACAAACATCGGATCGGAAATCTTTGCTAGCGCAGACTGCCATGGCAAAAAAGTGTCCGACACTTTTCCATTCACGACATAGTGAAGCTTCCAAGCCTCACTAAAAGACTTGGGGCTCCGCGATTATCTCTCGAGCTAGAACAAACTGGCAAATTCCCGACAGCGTGGGGAACTAGTGAGTTGACTGTCACGTTATCAATGGCGGTGATATGTACCGCCGGTAGCTAAAGCAGAAAGCCGCATCACACACCTATCTGGCCAAGCTTGTTGGTCATCATAACATCCACTCAGCGTGCCCAGTATTGTAGCCCAACATCCGAACATTTGGTGTGTAGTCGCAAATAGTATGGGTGGCTGGAATGTAGACCTCTGAAACAACATCAAAGAGGTTGGGTTGAGCACGGATTCAAATGCAGGCAGCTATTCTCCGCCTATTTTCATACCTAGGCAACGTGAGGCCACTCCTGCAGCGAAAGCCAATGGTTGCTCAACCCGGAGCTACTATCTTCGTCACAAGTCTGCATTTTTTGTATTCTTTCTTTGCTCAAACCGGCTAGGCATCGGCCGTCACAAGAATGTTAGTCGCTTTGGTCCCGCGCTCTGACCAGTTTTGCTACAGATTAGAATCGACTCTGTGTAATCCACGTGAAAAACGGTTTGGCAGGTGTAGGCGAGAGTGTGACACACTCGAGACTATGACAAGACGGATTGCCTTGAGCCATCATAGGATTGGTTATCTCTCAGTCGCTTACGAGTCAGTACGTCTCCAAGAACTCTCAATACAGACTCCAACAGTGACTTTGTGGACATGAACGATGTGCGTATTGGAGGGAGAGTCACATATGCGTTGGTCAAGCGCCAAAGGCACGATGAGTGGCTTCAGCAATGCAGGGGTGCCTGGTCCCAAAAACGTCCATCACAAAGCCCAGCTGGACCACAACCTGATTCTTGGCTACGCCGTCGATCAGCATAGAATCCCTGTCAGTCTGAGCCGCCCATTGTTTGTTCGCGGCCAGGCTGTGCAGGCAAGGCCGCAGACAAGGCGGCACCCAAGAATCATGTGGGTCATGTCACTCAGGTACCAAATACTTGGGATTTTAGTGGCATCCATCGATCGCTACCATTCTTGCGTATGCTGAACCCTAACGCCATCTTGCCTCGGAAGTTTGAGGCGTAGTCGCATGGCTCGCTAACATGGCATCTCTATATTACATCGGCTTGTGCCTGCCGGTGTAACGACCAGGACAAGACCCATCACTCCCGATCCTCAAGCACTTGGCTCTTCTATATCGTTTTCTTCATACAGTCTGTATGCTAGCATATCATCCTCTTAACCTGCACCAGTGCGTCAACCTTCCCGAAGCTCAGCATCTCCGCTAAGCCTGCCGCAGTTCAACCATGAGGGAACAAGTACGGACTCAGTCGTATACTTCAAGCCCATACCCATATATTCCAGAATATGCTAGAGTTCAAGATGCCTCACGAGGAAACCCTCACAATTCTATGACAACAAGTGCTCCAGTCGACGCTTTCGACCCCTGGGTGCTTGAAGGACCTCCCTGTGGCAGTCCTCTATCAACAGCCTCTTCAATTAGACACTCCGAATGTGTTCCTACGCCTCCTTATGATAGTGTTGCCATGTACGAACCACACTTCCAGGACATCCCAGACCCCTCAGTCGGCCATAACCCCTGGAAGAGCGAACCAGAGCAACTCTGGCGACCCAACTACGCCGAACCAAATGCATGGTGCTCACCGAGCTATGTGCTGCCCTACCATACAAACCCTACTCAAGACCAACTACCCGTTCAGCCCATGCATAGCTACATGCCACTACCGCGCAATTCAGCATACGATTCGTATGTAGCACATACAGACGGTTTCGCAACTCCATACGAACCCACCGCAACTGGAAGAGCCGATTCAATGCCCTTCAAGTTCACGGGCGCTGATTTCAAAGCCGAGCCTGCCAGCAACCGAGAGTGTGACAACCAAAGCGACTCTGACTCTGATGATTCTGACAACGACGACTCGGCCTCCCAGAATTCCTCTGCCTCAACGGCCAAGGACACCCGTGCAGCTCGCAACGTCATGAACCTGGGCAAGTGGGCAAACAACGTCATCGACTTGTGCAATAATACCACACAACAACGTCTGTACGAGTGCCCCATGCATGCTCCTGGTCAGTCAAAGGCTGTGCCATGCGAGAGGAGTTTTATACGACCCGAGCATCTACGACGACACGTCAAGACGGTGCATAGTAAGGAGAGGTTGTACATGTGCAAGGTGCCGGATTGCCAAAGGCCCTTCTCGAGGGGAGATAACCTTCGTGAGCACTACTGGACACATGTTGAGCGCGGTGGCAGGGGCGGCAAGAACAGGAAGATGGGCTTACTTGAGTTGAAGGCGATCCTGGGCCCCAAAGAGAAGCAGCTGACCAAGAGGCTCAAGCGCAAGCTTGACATTCAGACGCAGAAGATCTTGATGGGTGCGAGGCCGAAGCTTTGAGTGTAAAGCGTTTGGTGACTCAGCTGTGCTACTCATTGTTTGATTGTTATGGAGTTGGGGAGGCAAGTTATTATTGTGCCTTCGCACAATCCTTGTACTATTTCTTTGGCAATGTATCGTCTGTAGAATTCGCTGTCGCAGCTGTGGGTTACACTTTTAATGGAAGAAAATGTACAATGATAAAAGTCCTCAAAACCCAATAAGGTGTTTTCTACGTCTGATACATTGCAAAAGGACGGGAAGCGTTATGCGCAGAATTCCGCATGTTTTCTCATAAGTAGCCTTATCATATTGTGATTGTGACTTCGCGTAAATCCTAGATCAAGGACACAGCTTCAACTTTGCCATGTTTCGATGTGACCGCCGTATTCCAAATACTCAACATCTTGGCATTGCGCCTCAGGCAAAGATTTTAATCCCACATACCCGACTGCACAGAAAAGCCATGGTAGTCATCCAGCCAATCACTTAAGCCACAAGCATACTTAAAGAAATCCATTTCAATCTCTCGCACCCATGCTTCATAGGCGAATATCGGAAACTGAACGCCTAAGTTTGCTAACTTTGTATGTCGTTGTATGCTGAATGTACTTTGTGACAAGAATTAACTACATGACACATGGTCCTCGTTTTCCAACAAAGACAATTCATCCTCGTCCAGCAAGTTGGATAAACCGTCTCATATGAGCGCAGAGGCCACATTCAAGGGCCCTCGAGTGTGAAACGTGTCGTGTCGAAGATGCGACTCTTGGCCAATGTCATACGATCCCTCGACGCTCGATCCGATATACCCAGTCCTCACGTGCAGGACCCATACTGACGATTCGTGCTCCCGCATGTGGGAAAGCGGAATTGTGATCGATACGAGACTCTGCATCGGGCCTAGATTGAACTCAAGCGTGTGTTGGTGCCGATCCGCCACTAAGACACCATGATTGGAGCATAAAAGCTTGTTTGCCGCCAAACGCCAGAGACTGGTTCGTTCGTGCGGCGCAAAAGTCGCTTTGGCGTGAGCTGTGAGAAGCCATCACACTTCCCGCGCGCCGCAGCGCTTACACCACCCAACGGGAACGTAGCACGGTAGGTCGGAATCCGGCGCAGCAGCCATTTTCTGCTTAGAGACTGTTTATCACCCGCCTTTACCGCCTGGTCTGAAATATGCGAAGGCTGCACGCGGACCGGTTTTGTTATAGGGTCGGCACTGCACTAGCGTTGTAGAATGCGCTTGCACGCAGGTGGGGGCCGGGGCAGGAAATATGATTTATCAGCAACACCGTTTTTGGCGTTAGGGGAGACCAGGTATCATGGCTTGGAGATTTTGCAGTTACCCACCATGTTAGGTGTGGAATGCGAGGTCACGAGGGAGAAGAGCTGACGAAATACTCCGGCTGCGACGATGAGTGAGGCTTCATGGACACTGTTCCCTGGCCAAAATTATGCATAGAACACTCTTACTATTTCTTAGACAACAATAGATGGTAAAGTATCCAACACGGATATTTGCGCCAAGAAATGGATGTGCCGGCTAGCAAGTCCTTCGCCATTCCAAGTAGAGGCTGACAACAAGCACATTTCGATGCAACAAACTTCGCCGTAGAGGCACAGCGTCTTTGCAAAAGCTACATGGAGTGTCCAATGTCTATGCAGGACATCCTTGGTGCTTTCCCCAAAGCAATCTGACCGCATTTCTGCGGCTATCTGCTCACAGGTGATCCACTTCCCCATATTGAATCCTGACAGTACCGTGATGACGGACATGTAGGGATTGGCTGCATGTCAACCGGTGACCTACCCGCTTGCTATTCGTTCCGGCTGCAGATAATCATGTAAATCCAGCTTTTGAGACGAAGCAGGTACAGGCGTAGCCTCATATGCTTAGTGCCAATGGTTGTGATGCCTTCTTACTGGCCAAGTTGGAAATCTAGCGGTGACGGTTGGGCATGCGCACATATTCCAGGTTTAACTGAGCCTCAGATATGCGCTGAAAGTGAGTGTGTTGGAGCCCAAGCTTTCGACCTCACACAGATTGAGATGATCAAATCTAGTATACCAACCCTATCCTAGTAGCTCGGAGGATGCTGCACATTTTCCCATCCCAAGCGCCTTGGATCGGAACGAGTATTCGAATTTAGGTCGTGGGAATATGTGTGTTGTGGGACAGCGGTCTCTACTGGCTGGCGATCAAGTCTGCGCAGGACATACAATGTGAATTTGTGTTGTCCCCTCCACTGATGCGTTGGTGTCTCCTTTGATGCGCCCTGTATCTTCAACAGTGCGCTCCAGTTGTGGTTGCTGCGTCTATTGTGGAAATAGTAGTCGGCCACTCAAAAGCTGGTAAAGCTTCACATAGTACAATCGGCAGCCTTGCGCTTACCGAGAAGAAATACCCAGACGCAGGTTTGACGGAACAATGAGCCCCTTGCGTAGATGCTTATCGAGACTTCCATACACGACCCTTACCATGTAGGCAGATGATTAGTCGGCGGCCCGAGCAGTGGCTGTAACCATGTCGGCAGTGCCCACCAGTAGATTTGTTCCTCCCACCCGATTTCCTTCCAGCCGTGTCTGCTTATCAACGTCCCGTGGGTGAGCGATGCGGCTGCTGTAAACCCGGCTTCCAGAACAAATCGCTTTCTACCTTCCAACATCATGTTCGAAGTTAACAATAGAACCAACATTGTTATGGCGTTTATTGTCTTAGTTCACCGCTTCTGATATTGCTACCCCACAGAAGCGTACACATGCGTGCGGCACTGCTTACACCGCCTCCACACATCGAATTCCTCTACCACCACACCATCTCAGCTTTGCATCATAACAACACTTCTATTCTTGTGCATGAACCAACTCTCGGCGCCTGATCGTGATTGTAGGGGGGTTGGGGGTTGGCATTTGCTAGTTCCACACCTGCATAGCGTGGATGTTAATACGTCGCTGTGTTCCTGGTTCTAAATGCATGCGAAAGCTTTTCAACGTTTCTGAGAAGCTGGGGGCTGATTGGTATGTTGGACCGCGATATGATGTTCTCCAACGTCTTGATAGTGATGGAAGCTGATCGATGATCCACGCTCGATGAATGCATGTAATACGCTACAACCATGATTTAGCGAGGGAAGAAAGCCACCACATCTGGCGATTTGAATGAGAATGCAACCCTAGAACAAAGAAAGACACCTCCTGCCTTCTCGTAGATCTCCATTGTGACGGCAAGAGCACAAAAGCTCAATAGAGCTATCCTCAAAATCATGTAATCGATGGGCCTTCAGTTTGGTAGCTGAAGCTGAATTGTGCCATGGAAACCGATTCATCATCTCTTCCATATACTATCCTTGTGAGACACCCACCCCTCGATGGCAATAAAATGCTCTAAAACATCATCATTGAGCTGATGAAGAACTCCACATCCTCGTGACTTGAATCGTCTTCCAAGAACTGTCCGGACATGAGGTCATCAACGTAGCCCGGGCCAACAATTACATGCGTCCCATCATTTTGTGGTCTCAATACCAAAGTTAGAACGCATCCGAACAAGATGTAAAAGACCAATCTGTAGAGGAATATAGTGATAGTCACATTTTCCAATCCGAACTTGCCACATCATCTTAAATCGCTGGACGTTAAGTTCATTGGATAGTAGAACTTATTAGGGCCAAGCGGCACGGACTTCGCTGTTTCTTTGATGATCTGGAGATGATCGGTTGGTTAGAACATCGTCGTCGAGTCTTTATAGATAATGTTGGTGGATCTGGTGTCTTAATCTCTCACTTCTTTACGTCTGCGTTTAAGCGATCGCATAATCAAGGCAAATTATTTGGTGCTTGAAGGTCGTGCTTCAGAGACTTTTCCTTCGAAGCGCTAGACATCGGCCTAAAAATGCAAAGAACTCGTTCGTACGTGGGTTTGGCAGCTTTGGAACAAGATTACACTTAGTACAGCGCAAGAATGTTGGAGTGCTCCAGGGCTAAGCCTATAGGGAGCTTGCACCATCTAGAGTAGTTTAGCGCGGGCTCCAGCACTAGTACTATGTCGTTCTAGATCAGGGACTACCTAAGTAGTGCGGCGCAGCTAAATGCAACCCGTTGTCCCCTTCGCACTCAATCGAACAACCACCCATCATCGGCTACTACAATCAAGATCACTTTACATTCTAGTAAAGTGTGCATTCCTATTCGCTTAGCAGTAAGGTGTTGAAAGTTGGATTCCTATGTCTACGGTCGATATGACGATGCACCCGCAAATGCTGCCTCCAGAGCTTCCCGATAGCTCTCAACCTTGCATGGACTTTACTAACTCGACATGGTTCAAGACCCATGGCTGCACGCGTGAATCTCCGACTCCTGAGCACGTACGATCCTTTTCTATGCCGTCTGTTTGTCCTCACGTAGTAAGATTTGAAGATATTGGCCTTATCGTCAAGTTCGGACGAGATGTATCTACTCTGGAAGCAATAAATGCCTGGGCCGTTCGGCGTGTCTTTCAAGATTTAGTCCCAATTCCTGAGGTCTAAGGATGGAGAGTAGTCGAACGCGAAGAAGAGACTTGCGAAGTTTTCATATATATGCAACTCTCCTTAACTGCTTTCCTATATTGCTGTTACAACAATATTGCGTTGTGAATATCTGCTGCTAAGCATCGATATCACTTATATACCTTTATATATGCAACTCTTCCAGGGGCCTACACTCAAACAACAATGGCCCAGCCTGTCTTCTGACAAGAAGCATTCCATATGTGATGATCTTCGTACCATCGTATCAAGATTTCGCAACCTCCATGAAAGTGAATCAGAGCAAGTCATTGGTAAGCTTGGGGTCAAACAAGTGGGACATCGCTAAACTTCAAAAGGTTCCATAAATCACGGCCTTCCACCGGATAATTGCTTGGAGCGTTTAC
This sequence comes from Pyrenophora teres f. maculata, assembly GCA_014334815.1. Lineage (NCBI taxonomy): Eukaryota > Fungi > Ascomycota > Dothideomycetes > Pleosporales > Pleosporaceae > Pyrenophora > Pyrenophora teres. The sequence goes on along the minus strand of CP060572.1, from coordinate 243,250 downwards.
CGCTCCTGAGGCCATTTCCTACGCGGGCCGTCTTCTACGACTGGTTTTCCTGGCTGTGGCGCCGGCGTGTTCCTGATCCACAGACGATTGAAGATCCCTGGAGAGAGTTACTGCCGGACGACAGTCCCGTTGTATTTACGCATGGCGATCTCCACCGATCCAATATCATCGTCACTGCTACAAGTCCCACTCAAGTCATTGCGATTCTTGACTGTGAACACGCAGGCTGGTATCCGGACTATTGGGAGTATTGCGAAGCCATTTATACAGCCCCATATGATGGAGATTGGCGTGAGTACATCGATCAGTTTTTGAAACCCCACAGCTGCCCTTTGGAAGCATTCGATTTTTACACACGCACCCTCGGCAAATTCTGAGCTTCAGATACTCAGAGCGAAGGTTTGTCATTACCGTTGTCTTTTAATCTAAATGATGGATCTTTTTGCGAGTGATGGAAAAACACAAAAGAAAACAGGGAGCCGGCTTCAAACAGGACAAGCGTTTAAGTATGCAAGTTACCAAAAAAACAAATACTGCTTATCAAGAGTCGTCAATGAAGAAGATCTCGAATTTGAGCAGTTTGCAAAATCCCTGGTAAGTCGCATAGCCATCTAAGCTAAATCACTCCTGCCACACCCACTTGCCCCCATCTCAGCGTCTGTATCGCCCGTGCTTAGCATCCCACGTCCACCCAGTAGTTGAATGTGTAGCCTTCTGTTGGCTTTGCTGCAGCGTTTTTTGTGATTGCTGAGGGCGAGCAGCAGCAGTTCTTAAGCCAATTTCAACATTCGGGGCGTCTCGTCTAGACTGGACCTTTTCTATGGTCGCTTTGTAGACATAACTGGTGTCAACAAGATGACTGACATATCCTATAGTCCACTCCTGGCACCGACGGTTCGTAGTCTAACTCTGCTAGCGTAACCACACTTAGATTCATGCTTTGATTTCCATTTCCAGAATAAGGTATTAGTACGGACGTTATAACTTCGACTCACATAATTCGAGGGCAAAGAACAGAAAAGAAATGCAACAAAGTCTAAGGTGGAGTCATACCTACAGGATAGCACAGTGAATAGTTGAGAGAATGCTGAATGGCACCCATGATTACAATTAAAATTGAAGAAGTAAATCCGCCTCTGCCTAGGGTACCCCCTCATCATGCTGCAATCTATTGGCCTTCTGATAGCTTTACCTCTGCAAATGACTATGAGTATGACACCTATCGTTTGATCTGCTTGCCCTCACGAGGCAAAGGGAATAGAATTGTTTTCTTGTTTTGTTCAAGCCTTTGGTTCAAAAACTTCCACGCTTCAATTTCCGTCGTTTCCCAACGTCCTTCCCAATTTTTCGTATTTTTTGCGGTATGCTCTAGCACAGCTTGAAATCGCTGCGAGGACCCAAAGCCACTGCGTTTACAGTATAGCCGAAAACTTCCTTTTCCAAAGAGGTAGTTACCCGCCTCTATTGACCGAAAATCAGCAAAGCGGATTGTCGAAAAGGTTACGCACTTACCATTAAGAGTTTTTTTGAACTCCTCAGGAGGACCCTGTTCCCTGAAAAGCAGGTCGTTTGAGGTCACAACCAACCTGTTATCATGTTCTTTCTCGACTTGTCTACGAAGCTCTCTGAAAGCTTCGATTTTTGTAGAATGGGAATGCCCCCTGATTAAAACAAATTGAGAGTCGACCACATTTGCTCTGTACTTGTTATCTTCCGATATCACCACGACTTTAGGCTGGAGCCCATTCTGGCTTGTAAACATCGTCCTGATCATTTCTGTGACATTTAGTACTAGACAGATGTGGATTTAAAGTCTTAGTAATAATACACTCACGCTGCATCCCAATCCAACTTTCTCTCGTCTCCGTGGCTACCTCAGGATTGAATTTGGTTTTCCGAACCACAGTTTCGTCGACGAATTGAATATTTTCAGTCATGTTGTGATTGATAAGATCTAATAACTTCCTGAAGCTGTTGCTTGGCTGGCCGGTGAGTCTTCGTAAGTTTTAATGGGTTGCTTTACAAGAATAAAAATGCTGTGAGCGAGTATACCAATATCAATGGCCATTGTGTAGCCTTTATAACCCCCCATTGTATGCAAGTCACTCGAAGCCAACATTGTGAGTCTTTGGGTGGACAGTCATACCGCATTGTGGCATGTTGCAACGTCGTAACAAGAGGATATCTCAATGCATTGTTCCAGGAATTACCTCCATCATACAGTCGTGACTAAATCCAAGGCGGAGCATCCCCGCGCAGTCCGAACACAAGACTTTTAGCATGTCTATATAAAAAACTCAGAAATAAACATGGTGAGTCTTCAGTGGGTCAGTCACGTCGCATTGCGACATATTACATTGCGCAGCCATAGACTCCCTAAAATAACTATATTACTACTTACACAAGGCTTACACAAAACCTAAACTCCGTAATCGGACAAAAGATCACTCCTTGTGTAGTTGTGGCAAGTAAATGACTCAATAGGGTGTTTCAGAAGGCATCTTCATTTATGTACGCATCAGTAACTACGGTGTTGAGGCTCAGAATGCGATACGGGTTGCGACTCTGTCAGGTGCTGGATTCTGACCATATCTTCTCAGATACCTCTTCCAATATCAGAGTGATAATCGCAGAGATTGCACGCATTACAGTATCTCGTCTTCCACCGTTCGATCTTGGGGACCTGTCGCGCGCGCAACTGAGAACTCAGAGCAACAGCTCACACCCCCTGACTGCAAAAATTATTCCTGTGTGCGCGTGCATGATATTTGAGTCGTAGTCTGACTTGGAGATGTCAGGGCGTGTATGAGGAGTCAACAATGCCCAATTGATCGACAAAGCAAACAACGCAGATGCGGACTCGCAGAGTCGAAAGCGTGAGCACCATTCATCAAAGCCTCTTGCGACTTGCCGATGAAAAAGTACGCCATATCTATCAAGATTGGGATACAAGTCGTCTACGTTGTAGTTCTTTGCGTCTCCCGCCTGCTGTCGTACTGTTAGGTACGCTGGAGTTTCAGTACCGGTGACGTCCGCAGCAACTGGCGCAAAACACCCGACATCTTTGCACACCACCGTGCAGCTGTCTTACCAACAACCTAAGCCCGCATACGTCATACTACCGTGCGGCTCTCTACCAACAATCCATGCTCGCGTATGTTCTACCCCGCACTGTGGCTTTGAAACACGCGTGCCGCGGTCGCTCGAAGCAAAGACACATAAAGCGTTCGATGGCCCCGACTCAATATTTCTCTCCGCCGCGGTGCCTCCAACATCCTCCGCAATAGCCGTCGACAATCATGAATGCTGAACGAAGTTGCAATTTCACGACATGCATCTATATGTAGCGAAGAACCGATATCCCACCAATCCTCCGCTACAGATTATCTCAGACGTCCAGTCTTTTCCGGATTCGCGGTACCTGTTGAGTATGAAAGATGAGGTGGCTGTATGATAGACAGGCGGACTCCGGTACCATGGTACAGTCTGCCTGACAAGGCGCCCAGAACTACCACACTCAACAGACTTCAAACGATTGCATCGATGCAGCAAGCCCGTAATCGAAGAAAACTTCCAACTATCCTGGATGCTGTAAATGGTAGTGGTAATGATGTGCAAACATTAATCATTAAAAAATTACGTGCTTATGTGGGTATAATAAAGTAAAAGTCACTGACAGCGATTCAAGTCGAAGTGATGAAACCTCTACCTTCGCGCTCGTCCCCTCAAGCCCCTAGAATCCTCTCCACCGCCCTCTCCGCAGCAATCATAACACCCATGACGGGATTGGTCGTAAGTGGCGGTACAATACTTGCATCGATAACGTACAAATTCTGCATCCCAATCACCTTCGTATTCGCATCTACGCACGTCTCCATCCGACAACTACTACTCCAATGTTGCACATTGCCCAGCGTATACTTGCTCTTTGTCGTAAGCCAGGTGACGAGTTCCTCGACGGTTGCGTTCTTGGCTACGTTGAGAGGCGTGAGGGAGTCCGGGAGCGAGGCGAAGATGTTATGGATGAATGTTGCAATGGCGGAGGCGTCGCGGGGATCGGAGAAGAAGAAGTCTTTTGTTGGAATGGCGATGCCGCGGGTGTCGAGGGATACGCGGCCAAAGGAGCGGAGGCCGGATGTGCCGTAGACGTTTAATGTGACTGTGCCGTTCCCCGTGAGGTCGAATGAGCCGTCGGAGTCGATGGTGCCTTGGCAGCCGACGGATTCATTGCCTTGCTGAATGTAGTCCCAGAAGGCGCTGGTTTGCGAGGCGAAGGTGTAGGGGCCGGAGCGGTTGTTTAGGTAGAGTTCCTTTGCATCGATGGGCGGGTCGGAATAGCTGTAGACAAAGGAAGAGATGGCCTCGGAGTGAAGTTCGATGAAGCTGTTGGGGTTGTCGAAGACTTTGTCGCCGATAGCTGTGTTGTTGATCCAGTCTTGAGGCGCGACTGTCAAGTGGCCGGCGATGGAGATGTTCGTGAGTGTTTCTGGGGAACCGATGCCGGACCACATAAGTAGTTGTGGGCTGAGAAGAGCGCCGGCAGAGGAAATGACCATGCCGCCTTCTTTAATGCAGATGCTTTGGCTGTCGCTTGATCCCGTCGTTTGGACGTCGACGCCGGTTGCTACATCGCCCTCGCGACGGACTCGAAGGACCTTGGTGCCGGTTTGGAATTTGAAGTTGGATCGCCCGAGTGCTGATTGAAGATATGTTTTGACAGGCCCGCTTCGTTGGCCGTTCTCAAGGTACCAGATGGGGTGGCCGAAAACCTTGGTCTTGGTGTGGTTCGCAGCTCCGTCGTTCAGGCCAACGTCTGCAAATCCTGCGCCGTTGACGATCCATTCATGCGCTGCCTCGTAGCCGCTCTGCAGGTATCTTTTCCCATCCTGCGATGGGCTATCGGTGCTGGGTTGTGTCGTTCGGACTTTCTCAATGGCATTCTGCATGTCTTGGTTCTTCCAGCCCTCAGGGAAATAACGATCCCAGTCACTCGCTGGCGGCTGGAAGAAGAGTCCCGCATTGATGGCAGAGTTACCTCCAACGGTGCAGGCCTGGAAGGCATTTACAACATCGGAGGCGCATCTCAAGGTGCCGCCATTTGAAAAGATGGATCCGTACAAGCCGGGTACATCCACTCGGGTGAGCTCTGTGTTATTCAACCATTCTGGTCGTTCGAGACCACCAGTAACGTAGTATGATGGTCCGCCCTGCTCCAGTAAGAGCGTCTTCTTTCCAGCTTCGCTCATGCGGTCTGCTGTGACGATGCCGGCTGGTCCGGAGCCTGTGGTGTCGTTAGTACGACAAAACGATGGATATGACTGAAGCTTACCAACGATGATGACATCCCATTCACCACCTGCACACGAGTCCGCCATAGCACTGCTCGCCAAAAACGCAATCGGGATGACCGTTTTCCATGTCGTTGAAGCGACCATGATGCTTACTGATTGCAAACTTCGAAGATGGAGTACGCACTGGCGCTCGAACACGTCTTTTATGTTTCCCAGTCCAAACCCGAGATCCTGACGTTTGCCGTTTTCAGGTACAAGAATAGATCGGCGCTACAGTGCGGTCTCCGCTAAGAGCAAAGTCTGCAAGAAGGTGGTTTCGTGGATGCTGACACCACCGAACACGTAGCTGGAGCTGTAATGACGCCGTTTACGATGTGAACCGTGCGTCGCGAGCTTCAATCTTCGCTCTGGATGCGCGCTTTACCTCACTTGCACTGCGATCGGCGGGGCGAATGGCGACTGAGAGTGGCCATCCTTACATAGTACAGATGGTATTTTCGGACACGAGCCTGGCGCACGATAAGGTGCCGGGAAGTACGGCTGGCGGGCGCAAGCTTCTGCCAACGATGTCAATTCTGTAGAATGACGGAAGAGGCGTTTTTTCCCTTGTGTTACACGTGTTTGCACACTGTTAAGCCTTTGGAAGTTTGGTATATGCGCGCATGCTGGGAAGCTTGGAAAGCGGTCTTAGCTACATGCGCCACTCCGTCCGGACCATGTGGTAGATCATAATACCAATGCTGCGTTACTTGAACGTGTGGATAACTTTTTTTTCGGGGGCGCCGGAAGTAATACGAAGTGACGTACGAAAGGTCCTAACATCTGCGGTGCTTTGCGATCAAAGTCATAGGTGGAGTGTAGCAGTCGCTACGTTGCACCCGAGAAGTCGTGACCAATGCTACGATCTTCGACAGTCGCACCTTTTTTAGAGGTCCCGAAACACGTTTCCACGGCAATTTCCGACATCAATACGAGTTACCGGCGCCGACCTGGAGTATGTGGAGACGTCATTTCGCGAGTCGATCGAGTCCTGGAAAGTTGGACTTCTCGATTACACATGACTCGTATGCATGTTTTCCGACACCTCTCCCCCACGACGTTCCTATGACCGAAAGTGCTCTTCGCATCATATATCTGCTCACATTTGCAACACGCGGGAAGAAACGTGAGGAGAGTAACAAATGCTTGACGGGGTCATATTTGACCTATACTATTCCGTAAGTAGCTCTTCACTGTGCCATTGCCACCAAAACTCAAGGCAACTACCACCCCTGTTGTCGAACTAACTGATGCCACTTTCGTCATGGCTCCTGCAATGAACCTTGCCCATCCTGAGACCGTATTCGCTACCGATTAGAGAATACCATGCACATCATTCCAGTCCGGCTAAGACTGTTAATGAGGAGTAGTTGGAACTTGGCGCTGAAACCTCTTACCCCTATTATCTTGTGCAGACATCGTGGCAAAATTCAGGAGGACAATCTTCTCAGCAACACTGCTTGCCTATTGTGGAACTTCGGCAACCATTGCGCTCTTATATCTCACATAATGAGCGTCTCTAGAGATAATTATATTAGACTTTTTCCGGGGCACTGTAGCCTAGGATAGCAAAAGTTATGGAAAGAAAAATGTAAAGCTGCATGCTGGAAGTTGTGGATCGAAGGGTTGAGCGATGGTGTGATTATGGGAGCATAGTTTGAAGAATGTAGGTGAAAAGATGCTTGGCTTTATATGTAAAATGAAGGAAGATTTTGATACAAGACTTTTGTCATAAAAGGCTCTTTGCGTATCGTGCCTAGCTGTTGTATAGCAGTAGAAACATTCCACAGTGTGCCGGACTGCCGCGGATCGGAAGCTGAAACGACGCAAGAGGTTGATGAATACTAGAGGTAACTTTATTCACGGGTAGCCTACATGGAGCCGCTATAAGGCATCACAACTTCTCTGTTCACTCTACTTACTCGAGTTTTCGTATAAGTTGAATCGATGATTGGCAGCGGTAAGATTGGCTAGGATGGATATAGTCGGTACATCTGTAGGTATATTCAAATTTTCCTAGTATCGCGTGTTTTTCATCATGCAGGCACATGCATTGCAGTGTCAAAGAACCGTTGCCCCCTCAGAGAACTATTTCTCAACCCCGACCTGCCGACAGTTCCACCGTCTTCTTGACATCACTTTCTGTTATCTGCTATCCTGCTAGATTGTGCCGTGACAGCCTCAGCCTAATTATGCTAATCCTAGAGTGCTGCCCACCTGGGTACATTACAACTGTTCCTGGGATACTACTTACGGAAACCCAAATTACGACAACATCTCGGGTGTTGACAGGCGACCATGCTCAGATCGAAAAAGGACTTGGGAAGTTTGCAAGCCACATACCCAACACTGGCATAGAGGCGAGACGTGCTTCCACAAAATACACACATATATAAAGTAACAAAAGATGGCAATTCAGCCAACACGTTGCCAGTTGGACCCCTCCTGCTAATAACCGCAACAGAAGATTAAAAAACTGAGCATGATACCAGACCTCCAAGGTTCCAATCAACCACATGCCAAGCTATTCTCCTATCTGTACTCTGTGTACCCGCTCATCGCATATTTCTCCGGTGGAACCCTGCAAATCCCTCCTTCTCAACCATTCCTCGATACCTCTTTTGTGAAATGATATGCAATGTTTTTTCGTAATCCACCTATCTCTAATCCGCGAAACCCTGCACTCCTTCTGGCGTATCTACTTCTATGCGCCTCTCTTTTGTGAGCTTCTTGCTTATACTTCCACCCATACCTCCTCCTCTAAACCCTATTCCCCTCTCACACGACACAAAACTTAATTAAAAAAAACTCTATCTACCTTATCCCCCCTTTGAGACAGCCATTATATAACTCACAAACATACCTCTTGTATTGTGTATACCACAAAGCCTACCATTCCAAAACGACCTACATTATTCATAACCCTCTACCGCACCTTCTACCTCAGAACACTACTTCATCTCTCTCATATCGCTGCAACCCCTTCTAAAACCCTGTGTTTGTACTACCAACTTAAGCCCATGAAACTGTTCTCCCTTAGCCCTTAACGTTCACGTAGTAGTCTTTGATAACAAGGAGAACTAGGGCATCTCTAGGGACTCTCTTGTTAATATAGCCTCGTGCGCGTTACTAAAACTCCGGTTCTTCAAACTCCAGACGCAACGCCTAACATCCTTGGAGATGATCCAATGATAGCCTTTACACATTTCTTCGCCTCAACCCTAACCTTCCACCTTGCTGACACTGCTGGTCTTTGGCCATGGAAAACTGCAGAGCAAGAAGAGCTATGCGTAGTCTATGAGCAGCAAGCATTCCTAGCGGCTAACGAGCAGATACGAGTGGCTGAGAGTCTGCTGCGCTTCAGTGGCTTCAAAGTGAGTTTACAGCCCCCTTCTCTGATCACATGTTCTGACTTCAACGCAAGGTCCACATCTTCTTGCCAACAATCTTAATCAGCTTTGTAGAATTCGGAGGAAAGAAGAGCAGAGGAACAACTGATCCAGGAGGAGCAGCTACGAATGAAAGCCACTGTGATGGTGTGCGAGCAATGACAGATGCCCTGCACCAGTTGAAAGGTATCCACCCATCGGTAAAAAAGTATCTAGAGTAGAGTCTTGCATACCGCTAAACCAAAGAACCATGACTTACCCAACACAATCGAGACCCAGAAATAGCAAAGACTACACTAACAGATACAAGCACACCTCAAACCCCCTAAACCACGACCACCAGAACCGCTAAGATCCATGATCAGGATAGTTTAGAAAAGAGTGGTTTAGACTATTTAGTTTTTAGAAAGCTCTACTCAGCCTTTTCTTTCACCGTTACCGTATCTAGAAGCTGTGGTGTAATTTGCCCACCTATACCCACAACGACATCGATGTAGGGTTAGAGAGAGAGAGAGAGAGTTCAGGAAGCTTCGGCTTCGGGCTCGGTAGTTCAAACGATGGGGGGTTTGTTGGGGGGGCATTGTGTAGTTTGATAGAGAACCAATTTCTAGACTACAATACCGTCGTTTATATCCATGTTATCGTTTAAACACCAGGATACGGCACCACCCCCGCAAACATCCTCACACAATCCTGCACGCCCACGCCCTGGCCCTCGCGCCCCAAAGCCCCCTTTACCACATTCTCCACAAAACAAAGAACCCCATGCTGCACCTGGACGGCATTGCCACCCCCACTGATACCCCTGCCCACGACAGCGGCGCCCTTGCCCCCCTCGTTCTGCGCCAACTCCACAATAACCGGCAAGTCAGACATGTCGAACACGCCCGCGTCGACGGCGTCGAACTCGGTGGCGATGCGGCCGGCGAGGTGCAGCCACGTGCGGCCCCAGTTGATGTCGTGTTCGCGGCGGAAAGCGGGGGAGCGGCCGAAGAACCAGAGGGGGCTGTTTGCCACGGGTTTTGTGAGGGGCGGGGCGGAGCCGGAGAGGTTGATGCTGAAGCGGGTGGTGGATGTGTTTGAGAGGGCGAGGGAGGTTGCGAGGGTGCCGCCGAGGCCGTGGCCGATGACGCCGTAGGAGGATGTGTTTAAGGGGGTGGAGAAGGCCAGGGCGGGGAAGTGGGTGGGGAGGAACGACGGGGACGAGGTGATGTGGGCGAGGACGAAGGAGATGTCTGTTTGGCGGACGAGCAGCGCGGTAGTGATGGTGCTGTTCCAGGACGTGAGGGGGGAGAAGTTGGAGAGCGGCACTGTGCCGCTGTTGTAGACGTCGGTTGTGGTGGCCCGGCGCACGCGCGAGGTCGAGGGTGGGAACTGGACGATTGAGGCGTCGCCTGGGTGGTCGATGAGGACGACGGCGACGCCGTTTGCGCTGATGAAGCGGGCCATGGTTGAGTAGAGGAGGCGGCTGGTGTCGACGTTTGGCTCGAGGACTACGACGGGGATGTTGCTTGCGTCGATGGTGGCGGAGCTGCCGCAGCAGACTTTGTAGTCCATTGTTTCGAAGACGCCGATGTTGCGCTTGCCGCCGGCGATGAATTGCTCGTTTGCTATCGCGGCTGTCATGGGAGGCATGTAGGGTTCGGTGCATTCTTTCGAGCACGAGTCCTTGGAGATGGGCATGAAGAGGCTGGCCATGACGCGGCGGTCCTCGGTGGGGTGATATGGATCTTTGACGCCAGTGTTGGTGAGAGCAAAGTGCGTGACGGCGACTTTGTAGTCGTGTCTATTGTCAGCCCCGGGGACACTGATAGCATGGGCGTTGCTGAAGAGAACAGCGAACACGCCGAGGAGCGCGACGACAGTGAACGCGACCATGATGAAGAGATGGTATGGAGACAAGGAAAACAGATTGAACAGTCAAGTTGGGGTGTTGAGAAAGTTTTTGTATTGCGCACATGGAAGTGTTATAATTACTTATGAAAATGTGCGCTTTTGTAGCGCGTGACGATCCCGTAGCGCGTGACGTCGTGGCGCGCTTTCACTACCTTGTAGTGAGTGAGACACTCCAGCTTTTCAGGTGCGCATGTCTGTGCGCATGTGGTTGGTATTACTTGTGATGCGACCCGTGTGAAGTCCATGTGTGCTTGTACATGCGGGATGCTACCTCCATCTTGGCCTGCGCGATCCTCCAACTTTCCGCCTTTCCAGCTCCAGCGCCTTTATCAAGGTAACTCCATGGCCTGGTTCTCGTATGGCTTGGTCGAAAGCACCTTGGAGTGGATCAGGCGTGTCCCAAGGTCGTTGTGGTTTTTTGGGCGTTGGTTTTTCGTACTTGGGCGCGGGCGGTTTCATCATGATTGAGAGTTTCAGGTAGGCCCTGGGTATAATTAGTATCGTGAGATACAGTAGAGTCTGTATGTTGACAACATTTGGTTGATGTCGAGCCGAGATATCAGATCAAGGCCGCGGTTAGCTCTGTAAAGCCATTCCTCTACCCAGTCATCGCCGAGTCTCTTAAAGGCCGCGGGTGCATCCGCTGTGTTCATGGCTTCCCTTTTAGGAATCTTGCCGCCGTAGAGTTGTGTTTGTAGGTCAACATGTTCGGAAATGGCCAGCGTTGCCAGTGCGTCTGCGGCCTCGTTGCCGTTACTTGCATGGTGGCTTTTGACCCACACGAGTTCAGTAGAGATGCCCAGTCTGTGTAGCCACTCAGTATGGTCAAACAGTACTTCGAGTGCCAGCATCTCTCCTGGTATCATGGGACCGAGCTGTTGTGCCGATGGGGTGGAATCGTTTAAGCTTTTCAGGATGCGTTGTGAATCAGTGTAGATGCGGACAAGCCGAAACTCAGCACCCTCCTGGACTTGGCTCTTTGCATGTTTCAATGCTAGAGAAATGGCCAAGAGTTCTGCATCGTGGATGCTTCCTGTGTAGCGGTCCCCATTCTGCCTTAGGGCGTACCTGAATGGACCAGATACCCCTACCACTCCCGCGCCCATAACGCCTTCATTGGACCCCTTTGAACAATAGGCTCCATCTGTCCAGTATGTAATGGCAAGACCATTTGCTAGTTCACGGGCAATGTCCATGAGACGCAGTTGGTCGGACGCCAAACCATCTTCTCGGTCGAGAATAATGCTGCCTACGAACGAGCGGCCAAGCGATAGCGAGGCCTGAATCCGCTCGAGTCGTTCTCTTCTGGCGACCTTGCGGAAATATTCAACACCTTTCTTCCCAGCCCATTCTTCGGGGAGCTGGCTCTCGAAGATTGCCGCATAGTCGGCAGCTCTGTCCATGGTTGCGTGTATCTAGCTATCTCGTAAGCACTGTCGTCTTCCAGGCTGTTGGATTAATAGTACTTCAGGGTGTCTCCAACGTCGGTGTATGTTGTTCGATGTAATGTTTGCGTGTGATTTTGCAAAGAAGTACCGTTGTCACTTCTCGTAAGGTCGCCTGGCGACAACAAAGCACGTGCAATGCTTGGCACATGCAAACAGGCTCCCTGTGATGGGAGAGAGCATATGCGCGATTTGTCATCCGCCATCCAGCACAGATGGGGTGATGAAATAACGAGAGAACTGAATTATGGCTGGTACGGGCATAACAGCGGGTGGTGCGGAGATAGGTATGGCCTTGTAGCCATCGAACCTCGACATTTGTTGTATATAGGAGCTTTCAAGTCAGCAAGGTAGTAGCAACTAGGGAGATACTTACTAGTAGTATATTCTATTACTAAGCATAAGCCTTAGAAAAAGCTTACTTTACTCTATTTCGTATATAACATAGGGGGTGTTAACCTGTATAGTAATCTCTATATAGCTTTTTCTTTTTCAACTCGCGGAAAATTTAAATGAAATGGAAAATAACGAGGTGAAGAGGTGAGGGTAGACGTCGGACTGAAGGCAAGGTTTGGGAGAACAAGACATGACCAAGGCATATGACCTTGGCGCGAGGGAAAAGAGGAACCACATGACCTACACACAAGACACACACACACACACACACAACCTACAATTCTTCCACTTTCTCAAAATCATCGCTAAATGGCCTGGGTATCTTCATGCTCATCAGTAGTCTACCCACAAACCACTCCATCCCTCGGCTCTTCAACAATCTCCTGTTTCTCCCCGTTCTCCAAGACTTTCTCTTCTACCCGACCCCCGGGAACAAGTCCAACGTCTTTGGCCTCTTGCTCGCTCTTCTTTGCTGCCAGTTCAGCCTCCAACTCGAGCTTCTTCTTTTCCTTTTTACTCATAGTCATGCTGCCCTTTTCGATAGCTTCCTTGGGTAACGGTCGGACATAAGGCTGGCACACCCAGTATGGTCTTTTGACACGGGCTACGGTGGCTAGTGAGGACTCGTATGGGTCGAGGGCTTCAGTTGATGGTGGTGTGCATGTACATGTATTTTCGGGCGCAGGGGTGGGCTGTGGTACGGGTGCAGTGTCACTTGCGTGTTCCAGCTCGTACTTTTGGATACCTTCTTTGACGGCCTTTTCGACGAGGGCAAGTACGTTTTCAAATGCGTCGATATCGGCTGTCCGAGACCGCGCCAGTGCATCGCGCACGTTGTGGTGTTCGGCGACTAGTGGTCGGAGGAGATGGAAGAGATGCGCTTGCATGGCTGTGAGATTTGGATTTGAGGCTTCCTTCTTCTTCTCGGATTTGGACATTTGCTTCCGCTTCTTCTTTGGTGGACCTTCCTCGTCGTCTGCATCTTCCGACTTGCCGTTCTCTAGCTCTGTAGGCTCTTCGACGTCTCCAGGCATCCAGAGAGGTTTCCGCTGCGGTGGTTCCTGGCCTAGTGTGTATCTGTGTATGATATCCATGTATCGGCGCATGACGGCGTCCATCCTGTATCCCCCTTTACCGTCTCGACCGCGCCAGTACTCGCGTCCTTCTTGGCCCGGCGGCGGTGGTGGGGCAAAGATGGTCGGATCGTACAGGTTTCCTTCAGCACTCATGACACCATCTGCCCCTGTCGCCTCTAGACACGCAGCAATATCCTCATGTTGCAGAATGTTCCCGTTTGCGAATATGACGGTTTCTTTGGGCAGGTTCTCGCGCAGGTACCGAATCATTTTCCAGTCGGCCAGCCCTGTATTGTGACCTTTTTGTTCTCTCCGTCGACCATGTACTGTGATGATACTGGCACCTGCATCCAAGAGAGTCTTGGCATATGCCAGCGTCTTCTCTGGCGTCTCGAGGACTCGCATCTTGGCGGTTACAGGTACATCCAGCTCTTCATGCAACTTCCGGATCATGCTCGAGATCAGACCCCAGTCCTCTTGTAAAAATGCGCCATATTTTCCCCTCTTCGCAATACCTTGCGGACACCCCAAGTTCAGATCCACCGCATCACAAAATGGCGCCACATGTTTGGCGGCGCGCAGAAAGTCCTCGGGGTCGTTTGAGCAGAATTGCACAGTGAGAGGCCTGTCGAAGGCTGGGTTACCGTCGAGATGTCTATCCGAGTCGCGCAGCTGGGACAAGTGGTAGTCGTCGACGGGCGAGGGAACAGTCGACTTGAGGGGTTGGAAGTGGGCATCGCGATAGTTGCTCTTTTCGCCAAACATTTTCGAATGGAACATTGGGGTATATGCTAAGAGGTTCTTTTGCTGCGACTCGGGGAGAAAGGAGCGCGAGAGCAGTCGCCATGCCTATGAAGCACATAATGTCAGCCCTCGATCTCGGCTTGAGTATTTACCAAGGTGCGACGAGACATACGAACTCGGACTGCTCCACCATGGGCGCAAGCACGAGCTTCGGGCTCCCGATGCTCTCATAGAAGGCGCGCCCATGCAATTTCCTCCTCTTTTCATTTTCCTGTGCCACGCCAACACTCCCCCCTTGCGCCGCCAACGTGGTCTCGGTCGCCATGATGGCAAAATGTCGCCTCGGTAGTCCACTCGCTTTGGCGGGGGCGATTGCGCCCCCAAACGCCCTGAGCAAAAGTGCACGTATGACGTCGACTTGCAATGTGTGCAAGACAATATATCCGCTGTATGTTATGTCACAGTTCTGGCTCCTGGGATTGCTCAAGGACGGGGTCGTGCGTTATGGTGAGCTCGCACGTTGAAAAAACGACATACCTCCAACTCCACTCCACAAAAGATAACAGCCAATCGGAGTCGAGCATTTCTCCGAGATGGGGATTCACGCAACCAGTCTTTCTCGCCTAACCGTCAGGTACAGTCATACTCGTAGACAAGCTTCATTTGAACGGCTCGCCCAGTGCATCCGCTGTTACAGATAAACATCTTGACCCCATGTATATTGCGTGATGCCTCCTCACAGTCATAGACGAATGCCCGAGGCTTTCCGGTTCCCGAGACAAAACGCCGCATCATGCTTTTTCCATGTTTCTCTATAAGCCCAGCTACCCGCTCCTCCTCTTAATGTCTGATTTTGCTCCCGGTCGTGCCGCTTACCCTCACCAGCAGCAGCTGTTGTGGTCAATATCATCCTCTCCAAGGTCACACGCTGCCTGTGCGCTAGCCATGGCGCCTGTCACGCCATCAGGGTGCGACATTGCATCTACACTTGGTACCTCACCGACATATCAATCCAAGTTACCTTGGCTCACATCTCAAGTGCACCTTTTCAGATTTTACCAATGTTCATTTCAACTGAAACTATCAATCATCAACTCTCATCGAGGCTCCGCTACCCATTACGCCGTCTGACCTAGTCCCGTAGAGCGATACATGTATTAACAAACCACCAAACCAGTTGAGTTGAAGCTGCAACCACGAAAGCAAAACGCCAGGTCAATCCGACCATGCCTCCCACATCCACCTCGTCATGCCCCATCATGCCCGATCCATCCATCGAAGCCGCCTAGCAGGTATCGAATCGACAATCATTAGTCTGGGAATCGCATCGGCCGTAATGCAGTTTGCCTCGGCCCAGGCAGGGACTGCTCTCTATGACTACGCCACACATAGGCAAAGGAAAACGCTGAATCGCAACAAAGACAGAGACGGTCCCGGGAAAACAAACGCCCATGAGATGCAGGTATGCAGATGCTCCATCAGAGGAGGTAAAAGAAAAAAGTGGAGACGATGCTCAAAGTAGTCATGGTCATCCGGATATCATGAAGAGGAGGCCCGCCAGGACCAGGAGTGCATCCGTGCAAAAGGTGTGGAGACTCGGAGGTGCGCAGACAAAGTGCTCAGAAAGTGCTCCAGTTCCAAGTGCCCTGCAGGCTCTGTGCGAGACTACCCACGCGGTTGTTCTCTACGGGCTTCGCAGGCGCAGGGGCCTCGATGGACTTTGCTGATGCAGGTGCGTTGCTGCCTGAGCTGTGACTGCTCATGCTGCTACGGCTCCTCAGGTGCTCCCACTCGCGGAAGGAACTATAGCAACGGTCGCAAGCGCGGTGCCAATGGCCCTCTGGGTGGAAGAGTGCAAGCTCGTCAAGACGGACCTGGTTGCGCGAGTGTTGCCAGCAAAAGATGCCGCCACACTTGCGGCAATGGTGGCGACGCTGGAAGAGAGTAAAGGGCTGCTGGCACGACGACGCCGTGCATACCGGGGTGGATCCGTCAGCCTGAGAATAGTTTGTTAGTACGATTGGTCTGGAACACGAATACGCGACAAGTGCTTGGCTAGCGTATAGGCGGACCCTGGGTCAAGTGAAGGCACTAGCGCGGGGTGGGATGGGAGGAGCTGAGCCCTGTCATGATGCGACGCAAGCCGAGCTGCATGCTGCAACGGAGCAAGAAAATCGACCGAAGCGATTGCGACACTGGACAGGTTGCGAAAACAACAATGGTCGCATCTTGCCGCCCAGTCTGGCTGGTTTGTTGAGATTCAGTACAGCCGTGGCTCGGCATGTCGGCCTTGCAGACGGTGCAGACAGCGGGAAACCAGACCAGCGCGGCGCTAGCAGGACCCACACTCGGACCATGTACGTAAGATGCCCCAACTGAGGCACGCGACAAGGGAAGGTGGGTAACAAATGGAGAAAAGTTTAATAACGTACCTGCCAGTGGTTGCGTGTGATTGGGCCGGAGACGGGTGACAATGGTTCGTCGTTGTATAGGCTCTTCATGTCTTCGTTGCCGACGTGGGTGATGGACGTCGCGCTGCTATCGTTTGCGTTCCAGGCGTAGGGGCCGCCGACAGACCAGCCGTGGTTGGGAGAGTTGAGGGCCGAGTCGGTCTTTGGCGGAGACTTGTTGGCCGGCTTCTCAGTCCTGCGTAGCGCAGCGGGGATGCCGATGGCGGTCCGGGGCTGGTATATGCCCTGATGACGGCCGAGGGGCAGCTGCGTCGTGTTGCGCGGGGACGTGGGCGAGATGTTTGCGGGAGCGTTCATCATGGCAGAGTTTGTGGGCGAGTACTGCGAGTGGGTCGACTTGCGGTAGGCATGGTGCTGGTAGGGCGCGTGCTGGTGTTGTTGCGGAATGGCTGTGGCCGTGGAGAAGGTCGTGGCCATGGTGGTGGCTAGTTGTGGTGATGGGGGGTTTGGGAAGTCGTGTTTGGTCGCAGGCTTCAAGTGGGAACACGTCTCCTGGTTGGAGGTGAGTGATAAGGACGGTGCAGGCGGTGAAAGTGGGCTGACGGTATTGGTGCGATGGTTCCCAGGGATGGAAGTGTCCAACTACAGGGCTAGCGGACCGGAACGCAGGCAGTGCCTCTGCAGCAGTGCGACAATAGTCGGGCTAAGTGGCGGTGGTGTAGTAGAGGATGCAACGGGATGCGGCTCCGTCTATAGGGTGTGCTGACTTTTTGGCCAACAGTCAATTGGTAGCTGACGTGCAGGCGATAAGAGCACGGGAAGTGGTGATACAGCAGACGCGGGGAGGAATTAGCAGCGCATGGGTGACGATGGTGGTGTGAGGATGCAGTGCGGTGATGGGAGAGGGCAAGGTTGGGAATAACAAAGTAAAGTAGTGGTAGCAAGTTGGCGCCCAAAGTGTGGAGGAAGACCCGGGGTGAGGCTCTGGGGGCAGGGTGAATTAAGTCACGGCCAGCAAGCGGTTCTGGCAATAATTACCAGCAGCGAACTGACGGATGGGCGGCGGCGGCTCGATGGGGTATGCCTGCACGCTTGGCAGCCGAGTGAAGGACAGGACAGGGTATCATCGGGCTACGACCGGCCATTATGAAGATGAGAATTGTAACAGCCGGGCTCTCTCTCTCAGACACACACACACACTCTCTCTCTCTCAAGAGGTGGCAAACGACTAGTACATAGAACAGTAGTAGCTATACCGATATCGCCTTGTTCTCGTCCATGCCGTGACGGGCAGCGCGCCTTCCTCTGCGGTGTCGTGTGTCGTGTTGTGCCTGCCTGGCCTGGGAGTGGGAGCGACGTTGGGCCCACCCTTCCCGTTTGGGGGCCTGCCTTATCTCTGGCCAATGGGAGCGAGGCTAATGTCGAAGGGCCATGCCTGGTGACGGCGATTTGACCATGTCCTCGGGCGGAAAAGCGCAAGAGGTTGAAAATGGGGTTATGATGTACTTTGAGACCACACAGACGCCCTCACTGCTCGTATTCTCGCATACAGCATATGGACATACTATGTACAGGGGCAAGTTGGCCGCGCGAGGCGCCCACGTCCACACGCCCACGCCCACGCCCACGTCCACGCCCACTCGAGTCCGCGCAGATGCGGCGAGGCGGGCTGCCTCCAACTGGCGGGGCTATGGCCACAAAACACTGTGTGCAGTACATTGCTGCCGCCAGCACCCACCACCCGACAGGATGCATTTGGAGACGTGGAGAGGGCCGGTAGCAACTACTAGGCGCGCATGCAATATCCAGTAGATTGCACTCCACCCGATGCCTCGTTCGGCCGGTCGCCAGCTAGTCGACTCGCGCCCTCGCACCCGCTCGGTGGGTAGGGGGTTGCGCCGTCGGCCACAACCTCACGATGTTCGCCTGAACCTCGGGCTGTGGTTGCAAACCACCTGCGCATGACGAGTTTCACCACGACGGCCTGGGTGGCGTGCTTAAAGCCGCGGCTTTGTGCTGTTTCCACCTTGCCTTGTCTAGCCAGCCCGTGCACGCTTCACCCCATCACTAGAGAAGCAGTTTGACCTGGCCGGCACCCGTGGACCTAACTAAGTACTCACAGTACAGTACATACGTCGCCCACACCGACGGCCCTGGCCATTCTGTTCTTCCGACACAGCCCAATGACGACGTCTGAGGCTGGCCAAAGTTTGTTTGATTTGCCTTCACCAGCGGACCGAGGCTCGCCCCAGTATGCCATCAATCACAAGGCTGACAAGGCGGGGAAAGCCAGTCAGCACTCCTTTCACCTGTCCCCCCTACGTACCGGTATCACGTATACATAGCTAAAACAAACACACCTGCGTCTGCATCTCTAGCACCAGGACCTGTCCGTTCCAAAATCAAGACCCTTTGGGAGTGCACGCTCGTCACCAAGGTTATCCCTGGACACGCAATCTACGTGGCAAAATGTCAGAACCGCTGCATACCGAACCTGTCTCGCCCAGGGCTACACCTCTACCTCCGCTGCCGTCAGAGGACCCGCTAACCCCGGAACAATGGGCGACGTTTCTGGCTATTGCAGATGTAGTTATTCCGGCCATCAAGCCCATGTCGACCGCCAAGGTGCACACTGAAGTCGCTGTTCCCGACACCGACTACTCGACCGCCGTCGGCATCCTGAAGGCGCGCTCACCCGCCAATGACCCAGACGCTGAGACGGCCGTCAAAGAGTACTTGGAAGATTATGCCAGTCGGGACCCGGCGTTTCGCGCTGAAATGCAGCGCGTCTTTGCCATCTATCTGCCGCACAGCCAGAAGAAAGACCTGTGCATGATTCTCAATGTCCTCAACACCAGAGCAGGCTCGTTGTTGTTGACCGGCCATGTCACACCCATCAGCGAGCAGCCCCTTCACATTAGAGAGTCGATTCTCAATGGCTGGGCTACTTCGCGCCTGGGACCGCTCCGCCAAATCCGCCGTTCACTCACCATTCTCACTAAGCAAGCCTGGATCAAGACATCCCTTCCACTGCGACGCGTCATGGGCGTCCCACGTGTCCCCATTGGGATGAAACCCAGCAAGGGCTACGACTATGAGTTCATACAAATCCCCCCAGGTGACGAGCCAGAAATCATCGAGACGGACGTGATCGTCGTGGGCAGCGGATGTGGAGGCGGTGTGTGCGCCAAGAATCTGGCGGAAGCCGGACATCGTGTGTTGATTGTAGAAAAGGCGTACCATTGGACGCCCGACCATTTTCCCATGATCGAGGTAGACGGCTGGCATCATCTTTTCATGAGCGGCTCATTTTTGGCGTCGGACGACTCTAGCATGACCATTGTAGCGGGACAGACATGGGGCGGTGGAGGCACTGTCAACTGGTCTGCTTCTCTACAGACCCAAGGCTACGTTCGCCGCGAATGGGCAGCGCGGGATTTGCCATTTTTCACTTCTGCAGAATTTCAGAATTCGCTAGATCGTGTGTGCGGTCGAATGGGCGTTTCGACGGACCACATCAAGCAGAACCGATGCAACGAAATGTTGTTGGAGGGCGCCAGAAAGCTCGGCTGGACTAACAAGGCCGTTCCGCAAAACACCGGAGGAAGCCAGCACTACTGCGGCTTCTGCAGCTTTGGCTGCGGCTCCTGTGAGAAGCAAGGCCCGGTAGTGTCTTTCCTGCCCGATGCTGCTCGCGCCGGCGCCAAATTCATCGAAGGCTTTCACGCTGAAAAAATAATCTTGACTAAAAAGGGCGGCAAGCAGGTAGCGACGGGCGTATTGGGCACCTGGACCTCCCGCGACATCAATGGCGGTGTCAATGGTGCCCCTCTGACGCGCCGCCGCGTTCTCATCAAAGCAAAGCGTGTCGTCGTCTCAGCAGGCACTATGCAGTCTCCGCTTGTGCTCCTCCGCTCCGGTCTCAAGAACCCGCAGATAGGCCGCAACCTCTACGTGCATCCCGTCACTTTCTTAGGTGCTTACCATGATGAAGACATCAGGCCTTGGGAGGGTGGCATCTTGACGGCTGTGTGTGGTGAGTTTGAAAACCTGGACGGCAAAGGCCACGGCCCCAAGCTGGAAGCCACAAACATGGTGCCTTCGTCTTGTCTCATGTGGGTTGACTGGAGGAATGGGCTGCAGTATAAGCTTGACGCTGCGAGGCTGAGGAACATGGTGGGCTACATTTCGATTGCGCGAGATCGCGATACAGGCAGAGTATATCCCGATCCTGTGGATGGAAGAGTGCGTTTCCAGTACCACCCCAGCAAGTTTGACAAGCAGAGTATGATGGAGGGCGTCATTGCGCTTGCAAAGATTCAATATATCCAAGGTGCACAGGAGATTTTCACTTTTATACCAGGCATGGAACCCTTCATCCGCAGCCCGTCGACACCCGCAGGCGACGGTATCAACGACGCAGCATTCCAAGCATGGCTCACCAAGGTCAGAGCGAGGGGGTTTCCATCGCCTGAAAGCATGTTTGTATCTGCGCATCAAATGGGTACCTGCCGTATGAGTGCGCATGCCAAAGACGGCGTGGTAGATCCTCATGGCAAAGTCTGGGGCACAGAGGGCCTGTATGTGGCCGACGCAAGTGTGTTTCCTAGCGCAAGTGGGGTTAATCCCATGGTTACCAACATGGCCATCAGCGACTGGATCAGTAGAGGCATTGCAGATGGCATGGAGGAGCGGCCAAAGTTGTAAGCATGTGTAATCGCGTGTAATCGCGCATAATCGCATGTGGGTGTTTTTTTCTTTTCTTTTCTTCTTCTGCACGGCGGCTGTAGCGATTGGTAGTGTCTGAATTCAGCTAGGTCCGTGACCAATGACGCTTGTGGTCATCGCTCGTCTACATACCGGTATGTACCGTACTTATGTAGTGGCTTGTGATTGTTATGCGAACGATGGGAGGGGTGTTATACGAGGACGGGTAAGCGGGTTATACCGGGTCCTTTGTCGGTAAAACGGCTACTTTGATGTACTTATGAAGTATCATCATCAAACTACTAGCAGTTATCCTCCCTTGGTGGCAATGCGTCGACAGGATCAGCAAACAGTCGGTCATGGCCACAAACAGCAGACTATTGCGCATACCGTACCGTACCGGTACTCTAACGCCGAGTGCACGTCGTCGTCTGATTCGCTGTCGGGCCTAGTACCGTTGTGGCTCCAGCGCATGCCCCGACTTTGTGACATCATTCCTTAACCTCAGTGGGGTGGCATGAGTCGGCTCCCCTCAACCTCACTCGCTCGTCTACGCGATCTCCAACATGACTACTGCGATGAGCGTAGGCTACAACTTGGGTCCCTGAGCGCCTGAAACTACAGGTCCCTAGGTAGACAGCACCTTGTGCGCTGATATCTCAGCCTGTGTGTGCTTCTTATAGCCTGTGCATGGCGCTTGTGTTGGATGCAGGGTTTTGCCAGGATTCCCGCTGTTCGACGACGACGACGACGACTGCCACGCAATACAGCCGCAAGTACTGCCTTCTCCCTTGACGACGACTGTACATAAGACGGTTACCACCACCCACCTTTCCTGTCGCATACTTCGCCATGACCAGCATACTCAAAGGTGGCTTCGGCTCGCTTAATGGCGCCTCTTCGCTCAACCCAAACACCGGTACCGAGTTCGTCAACACTGTATGTCCGCTCAAGACTGCGCTTGACGGCTACGACAACCGGCTTCCCTGCAGCATGCAGACTATACACGTACCACCAAACTTTGCCGACGCCATGACGGTCCGCGAGGAGGTGTACGGCGAGCAGGGCGTGCCGTTGGAAGCCGAATTCGACCAAGACGACGCCCGTAGTTGGCACTGGATTGCCTATGCCTCTGTGGCTACACACACAACCTCGCCACCCAAGACGCTGCGTCGCTCCGACTCTGGAAACACGCCCGCTGACGACGTTCGCCGCGCCTCTGCTACGGCTACCCGTGTGCCCGTTGCAACCATTCGCTTGATACCCCCACCCCACGGCCGAAACAAGTATATCGATACCGACAAGCACGCAGACGCCGACCCCCCAGGTGGGGAGCAACACCCAGCCGAACCGTACATCAAGCTCGGCAGACTGGCAGTACGCGCACCCTACCGCAACCTCGGTCTGGCCAAACTCCTCATCAACGCCGCCCTCGACTACGCCACATCGCACGCCGACCTCATCTACCGACCGCCCTCGCCCACGGCACTCGAACTAGCCCAAATGCTCGGCATCAACAAGGAAAAGGAAATCACCTGGCAGGGTCTCGTCATGATCCACGCTCAAGCCAATCTGCGCGGCATGTGGGAGAAGCACGGATTCCACGAGGAACTGTGGTCCGATGATGGCGCGCACGTTGAGATTGCTGCTGAGCCGCATTGGATGGAGGAGGGTATTGAACATGTGGGCATGTGGAAGAGACTTGGGGTTGATAAGAGGAAGAGGTTATCACTTTCCTCGCTTGATTCTTTTTGAGTGTTTTTTTTTTTCATTTCTCTCCAAACAACTTCTCTCGTTGTGCTTTCTACCTATCCACCTCGGACACTCTATATCCCACCACACTTTCAGAAGCTGCCGGTTGGAAATGTCATTTTACACAAACGTAGACCGGAAGTCATGCGTTTTGGACTTATTTCAAATAACATGACCACGACGACATGGCAAGACGACGCCCCGGACGCGGTTTTTGGAACATGAACTCTTTTTTGTTGTTGTTGTTGTTGTTGTTGTTGTTGTTGTTTTGCGTGTGAAATGAAGACGGGACAAAGTAAAAAAGCCGACTTTTATACCCGAGTCAACGAAACGAAAGGGATGAAGATGGAAAGATGATGATTATGACGGACCAGCTGGATTTGGTTTTATTTTATGTTTTTGTGTTTTTTTTTGGCGCCATGCTAAGGCGCTTTAGATGGGCGCTGGACGGACGGGCTTTGGGGTTTTGTGTTTTTTGGGGGGTGGAGGTGTTTGGACTTGTGCATCTGCTTTGAATGCAACGGCCCCGCCCCGCTGCAAGGGATTAGAATATCGTGATTCCTCCCACTTTAGAATATTAAACCACTTATTCTTTGTTTTATGGGGATCTTTTTTTGGGTTTGTTTCTGGGACTCTGGACCCTGTGATGTCTGCTTGCCTCCCCTGGTTTCTTGTCTCATAGCCGTTGGTAATACACCCACCTATCTACCTACCTACCTCTGTGGTGGGTGTGATTTGATGGTGAGTGTGTAGAGGGGGTTGGTTGGAGTTAGTTTGATATACTCATCTCTTTCTCTCTGGGGTTGCGTGTGTCAGTGCAGTCCCGTGGATGTGTTTGAATATATTTTTGTATTCGGCATTGCTGTGATGAATGGAGAATGCAAAATCAGGTTAGGAGATGTAAGATGTGGAGGTGAGTGTGTTTGTGAGAGGTTGGTTGGTAAGATATTGACGTCGTAATCATGTATCAAGGGTTTCTTCCCCGCCTCAAAAAAGAAAAGGTCTAGTGGTTCTACCGAGAAAATGCCATACTCGTCCATAGTATTGCGCCCAATCCGCATAATCCCTACAAACTCAAAAGTACTATTACCTAGAAAAACTCATCTAATGCGCAACAGAGTTCTCGACACCAAGTATCCATCGGTCCCTGGTCACGACGATGGAAATGGCGACGCTGAACTTGAACTTCGGACCTATATCCGGTTCCAGGGCACAAGATGATACCACACCTTCGAAACCCCGAGTGACACCATCGAGGTGTATGATGTCATGGCGATTAAGCGACTGGCAAGTGGACGGGTTCAGGGCGCAGAAAATGTCATCATGGTGGACTCGACCATCGTCAACGAGGCTGAGAAGTGCCGTTACAGCATAGAGGACACACAAAAAGACCCTGGGGATTACAGTATAAATACAAAGCCTTTGCGCGTATGCGTATGATGGTCTCATGATTGCCCGAATCATCCGTCACAAGCACACAAAGCACAAAACCCCCCTCTCCCATTCTCGCACCCAGAATATAAAAGACACATCCCCCCCCCCCCTCCCTCCCTCCTCTTCCATCCATCCCACCCACCATGAACCACCCCCGCCCTCGTCGCCCTCGTCGCCCTCGCCGCCACAGCCTCAGCCTTCGAATTCAACCGCAGCAGACACCCAAGGCTGGTCGAAACCCACGGTGGCGTCCAACCCGTACCCATCCCCTACGGCCCGCGCAACTCGTCGGGTTACCGCCGCTCCCAAGACGCCGGCGTCGTCGTCGTCGTCGCCTCGCCGCAGAATCACACGGTGCGGGGCCGCGGGGTCATCGTCGAGGTTGATAAGTAAGAGGTTGCGGGTTGGGATTGGGATTGGGGTGTTTGTCGTGGACTGGACTGGAGTGGACTGGACTGGACCATAGGTTAGGTTAGGTTAGGTTAGCACCGCCTATGTGCGACTGAAGGATCATTTATCCCAGGAATGGAGCGGACTCTTTACACCATCGTCATGTTTTTTCCGGAGAAAATCCCCCAAAAACAAGATCCATGTTAAGAAGCGGTATTGGCTCGCACTGCCGCGTTCCTGTGGTACTGTTTCTCGATGGACCATGGTACACGGCTCCATGCGTCTCGTAGCTCACGGCAGTCGGTATATCTGCGCTCTCCCCCGTTCATGGTGGTTACTATGTTACACAACGCCTACGCACATCGATCTCGGACTACAATCCCACATCTGGTGAGCGGGCGTTTCTGGGGTATGGTGTCTTGCCAATCTACAATACGAAAGTTCTGCGTTGTGGGAAATCTGCTAGCTGCGAAGCTTCGATATCAAGTTTTGGTGTGTTCATAAAAAGAAATTGGGGGAGGGGGGTTTTAGTAAGGTAGTGCTTTGGTGGTTTGCGTGTGGGGCGGGACTGTGCCTACCAGTCTTTGATGAAAACACGGTGATGTAAGAAACCTATCTAGTTCTGGCATTTTTGATAGCCTGGACATGGACTTTGTGTTTTGTGTTTTGTCTGGGTGAGAAACACGATCACTCTAACATCCCACCAAATTCCCACATATCAACCACGCAGAACAAAAAACCCCAAGCCTAACAACTCACCCAGACGTCCTCACAGCCCTCCATCCATGCAACCGAGCCATCTTCCCCCGCCCCCCCTTCAGATCCCCAAACACATCTTCAAGCCCCCCATCCCTCTTGCGCGTCCGTACAACCGCACCCAGTCGAACAGGCTGTTCCAGAAACCCCACTTGGCCCCACAGAGCAGGCTGCATACACTGTTTCTTTGCGTCGGACTCGTCGTCGTCCAGCGAGGGAGAAGACCGCTTGTAGCCGCGCGCCAGTGTGGTGGTGGGCGACTGGTGCGACAGGAACTTGTGTTTGGCTTTCTTGTTGGGCTCGTGCGGTGGGGAGGGAGAAGAAGCCGGGGACGAAGAGGAACTAGCATGTGAGAAAGAAAATCGCCTCTTCCTACATGTCTCCCGAGTGATGGGTTCAGGATGCGATTCCAACTTCGTCTTCGCCTCAGAACGTCTCTCTCCAGCTTCTTCCCCTGCCCGCGCACCACCCGCTTCATCCGCATGCTTCTCCCTCGCCTCTCTCGTACCCGAATTCACCATGTCCTCCTTCACCCCCCTCTGCCTCCTCTCCCAACCCCCCTGCATCGCCCCCACCATCTCCCTCAACGGCAACGTCTCTACCTTTGCCGGCCCCGCCGACGCCACACACCCCCTTCCATACCGCGTGTTCAAAAACGCCGTCACAGCATCCGCCACACCGCCCTTGATCCCAGGCAGCGCACGCGTGACAAGCTCAACGCAATACGCAGAAAACACCGCAACATTGACTCCCTCCAGCTCCTTCAACTTGGCCGTTTCCGCAGCACTCATCTTGGCGTTGAGGACCTCGTCGATGGCGGAGTGGCATGTCGGGCAGGTAAATGGCGATTCTTCAAGCACCGGCGTCTTGCAGTTGCGGCCGCAGGGCAGGGCGCTGGCGATGTAGTGGCCGCAGAGGAGGAGGTGGTTGTTTTCGGAGCCGCAGGGGAGCATGGCGGTGTAGTCTGCGGCGTAGTAGCGGATGCGGCGGAAGGTTCCTATGTAGTTTTCAGGGAGTGCGTCACCAGTGGTGCTTGTTTCGTAGATTATTTCGTCGACCCAGTTTGAGGTGGTGGATTGCGGGTGGCGGGGTGGGGTGGTGTGTTGCGTTTGTTGCGTGCCGGTTTGGGTGGCGGTATGACTTCTCTTACCCTCTGCAAACGGCGGTTCTGATGTGTCACGCTGGTTTGGAGGTGTCGCTGGAGGTGTAGGCGGGGCGGACGTTTTAGAAATGTCATCCGCAGGCTCATCCGCCGAAGCAGCAGACTGGTCGATGTTGACATCGGCAGCCTCAAAGAGAGGGAAATGTGGTGGGGGAATGTCATCAAGATGGCGCGTGGATGTTCCATTGACGTCTGAGGTAGACTTTGGTGCATCCACTGGACGACCAAATGAAGACCGCCGAACATATTGTTCTACAGACCTTGCATAGGTTGGGGAGCGAGCCGCATAGTTGAAAGCGGCCCGGTAGTCTGGGGAAGATGTCGCAGAGCTACTATTTGCTGGCGGTGTCGGCGTGCTGCTTGGGGACGGTGTTGCGTTCGTCTCTGTGGTAGGAACTGGCGTGCTAGTTGAGGACGGCGTCACATTCGTCTCTGTGCTGGGAACTGGCGCGCTGGCTGATGTCGTCGTCTCCTCTACCTTTGCGGTAGTAACAACTGGAGTAGTGTCTGCACTTGTAGCGCTCAAGAGGCGTCCAACTGCGCGGAAGATATTGAACATGATGTTGGTCGCAAGCTATTTCCGGGTTGTGTTAGGTTAGGTTGATATAAAAGTTGAGTAAGTGGTAGAGTATAAAGGCACAAGTAATAAGAGAGCGAGGCGCTAGTCAAGGTTATAACAAAACTGTTCGCGTGACAATGTGTGTATAAATTGCGCCTGTTTGACAGTGCCAAGGCAAGTGAAAGCTGCATGTGGCGTTGATTGACAATATCCGCACGTGATGCAACGTCCCGCCCGGGAGGCTGAACACCCTTTCTAACAACAAGACGATTAGCAGTACGATAGTCGACAACACGGGGATAGTAAGTGATTGCGATGAGTCATGGTAGTAAAATGTATTTGTACATGTCATCACGGCTTATTTGAGTGTATCAGCCAACTCGTCAACGGCAGCATTGGAAGGCGGCGCATCAACTTCAGGCTGTTCTTGACCTGTCAAAGCCTCCAAAATATCCAGATTCAAATCTGCCCGGGGTCCGGTGAAATTCTTACGTCCGTCGACAAACCATTGGAAGGTACTGATGAACAGGATGATGGTAAAAGCGACAACGCAATAGTCTGAAACAGTTAGCTTGATAAACACATACTCCCAGAAGCACTTACTCATGTTGGAAGTTGTTACTGGTAGCTGAGGCGGAAACAGGAACAGAACGGTGGTCACCGTTGTGTATGAGACACCGAGTATGTTTGCAGCCCAACCGATAGGTGTGGGTAAAACAAAAGCTCTTGGACCAAGCATCTTTCTACCACGGCAAAGATTGATCGCAATAGGAATGGCGTAGCTTACACCCAAAGCGACAACAGACGCGGAAATGAGAGCGTTGAAGGCACTGCTGGATCCGATCAAGATCAGCCCGAAGAGGATTGCCAGAGTAGCAGCTAAGATCAAAGAGTTGAGTGGTTGACCCAGTCGAGGGTGGACTTTTGAGAAAAACTCAGAGAATGGGAGTCCGCCGTCTCTCGCAAATGCGTACGTCATGCGGCTGGAAGTGGTCATGATGGCAATCTCGGCAAAGAGAATGCAAACCAATGGAAACATTAACAGGCACGTGGCACCTGCTTTGCTCTTTGTCGCGATGTACAGAATCTGAAGAAGTGGACCGGGAGCTGCGGAGATGATGGCTGCTGTATCGCCTCCGGAAACAAACAACAAAACGGTCAAGAAGATGAAGCCCGTGACAGTGCCTATGCAGACACAGTAGATCATAATCTTGGGTCCCTCGACTGCAGCATTCGGAATCTCTTCAATCATATGCGCAACGGCGTCGTACCCGGTCAATCCGAACCCGCCCTGGAGTAAGCCGAGAAGCCAAGCAATGCCATCAGGCCAGTTCGTCTCATTGATGAATTCGGTAAAGACAAACTCGGCAGAGGCGTAGTCAGGAGATGCGCAAGCCAAGACGGTAATGCAGACGATGCCAAATCCTCCAATGGACCAGATAAAGGCGGTCCGGTTGATATAGGGCAGCAAGTGGTTCAGGAAGGCGTTGATGATGAAAGCAATGATGATCCATGCACTGTAGATAAGCCAGACCTGCCACGGTTTCAACTCAAACTCCGGATGATGTAGCGCGATAAGACCGGAAATGAGCTGCGAGGCAAGTAAGCCTCCCGAAGTAGTTAGAGCAATCCATCCGGATACGTTGATCCAGCCAGTGATGAAGGAGGCGAGCGGGACCCATTTCTTGGGAGTGATGACGGCAACCCAATGGTACCTGTCTTCAGTTCAGTTTGATGTTTTGTTGAATGCTCAGTATACTCACTGTCCGCCAGCAGTGGGGTATGCTGATAGAAATTCGGCAAGTGATGAGGCCAAGGCCAAGTTGCAGATACCGGCTGTGAGGAGACCCCAAATGACGCTAGTGGAACCGCCGGATGGTAGAGCAAGTCCAAGGGAGGATGAAAGCGCAGTCCAGGAGTTCAGGATGGCGAAAGCAAGCCCCAGCATGGAAATGAGACTAAAGTTGCGTTTGAGTTCGCCTTTGTGGCCGAGAGCCTGCAATTGCGCCTCATCGTCGAGAGGTTGCCGCTCATCAAGTCTCATGGTATCGTTGGTGACAGGACAACAGAGGCTGGATGCAACGAAGCCAAAAATGAAGTGAGCAGCATGGTTCTATATGAAGGTGCACGTGGTATGTCGTATAGGGCGCCATGGGTCAGAAAGCTTGACAAAGCTTACTTGCATTTCACCGGCAGATAAGGTAGCTGAAAAGATGGGGTAGAAGCCAATCGGGTCGACGTACGGCAGGTATCGTGTGGGTGACGAAACGGCGTTACATCGAGCCTTGGGCTCCACCGCGATCAACATCCGAGACCGGTATGGCGTTGCGGACAGGGGCCGTATCTTGGTCCTCGGTATGCGCGTCAAGGGCGCCGGGCGGTTCCGTGAGATCCGGCGCGTGACTGACAGATACATGACGCGAATGGATTACTTACATTGCCTAGGATATGAAAGAGGAAGCGTGGTGGGAAGATGGGTTTGGAGGTTGGAGGCCTTTGCACCTTTGCTTGGCGTCCTTCTCGGCGCACCAGAAACGACACATGCCTCACCAGCGCTGTGACTACCATGATGGCCATTGGCGCTGAGAGATGGCTGCGCGACTCTCGGTACTTGCACTCTTTCTTGGACTCTGACTGTTTTTGCTTTTGGTGCGCGAAGCATTTGTAATTTGTCCGGACTGCGATCGACTGGAGCATACGTCACTTCCCAGAAACTCCACATCTCGCTGGCGACGTGGGACCGAAGGACCAGCGCCAAATTCATACGTAAACCGCTTGATTGATGCCAAAGCCCTGGAACAGAATGCGCGGCATGCGATCCCCCGAATATGTATCCCTGCCGTTGAGCGAGAAAGAGACCGTGTACCCGAAGAGATGGCGACGCGACCAACGGGCGAAGGGCTTGTGGAGCCGAGTAGTACAGGTAGTGGGCGGAATAGCGATACTCTACGGGATGTTTAGGTACGTAGCAGGCGATTTTGAGACGAGTGCAACACCAACTGAGGTCGTAAAGTATTTTCCAGTCATGGACGCCCACGCCCTGCGACACCATCGACTCGGGCTATCGCTGCAGCCCCAAGACGAGTCATTTCTGGGGCCAGTACTCGCTCTGGTATTCAGTGCCGTCTGAAATTGACGTTGCGCCTCCCAAGGGGTGCGAGGTGACGTTTGCAAACGTTCTCTCCCGCCACGGCGGCCGCGACCCGACCTTTGGCAAATCAATCGCCTACCAACTCCTCATCATCGAGATCCAGAACACGAGCACATCGTACCCGAAAGAATACGCCTTTCTCAACGACTACAAATACACTCTCGGCAATGATCAGCTGACGGATGCTGGGAGGCAGGAGATGGTCAACTCTGGCGCCCACTTCTACCGCCGCTATTCCAAGCTCGTAGATGAGAACACACCGTTTGTGCGCGCGGGTGGCCAGGAGCGCGTAGTTGAATCAGCGCAGAAGTGGCTTGTGGGCGTTGCGCAGTCGCTGAATGACGAGCCGCCTGAGATTGATCTCATCATCCCAGAAGGAACAAGCTGGAACAACACTCTTTCTCACGACACGTGCCCTGCGTTTGAAAGTGGTCCGGATCACGGCCTGGGCGATCGGGCGCAGCGCATCTGGGCCGACAAGTTTGTGCCGCCCATCCAACAGCGCATCAACTCGGCCTTGGGAACTAATCTCAGCGCGACATCCACCGTGTACCTGATGGACATGTGCCCCTTTGACACTCTTGCACACCGCTCCGCAAAGATTTCAGATTTCTGCAAGCTCTTCACCGAGAAGGAGTGGCGCGAGTACGACTACTACCAGACTTTGGGCAAGTATTATAGCTACAGTGTGGGCAACCCCATTGGACCTACTCAGGGTGTCGGATATGTCAACGAGCTGCTAGCGCGACTGACGGCCAAGCCTGTTGAAGACAACACAAACACCAATCGCACACTTGATGCCGACCCCAAGACATTCCCACTCGACCGTAATGTGTACGCCGACTTTAGCCATGACAACGACATCAGCTCGACATTGGCTGCGCTTGGACTCTACAACAAGACAAAGCCATTGTCCAACAACTCGATTGAAGATACCGAGAAGACTTATGGCTACTCTGCGGCATGGACGGTGCCTTTTGCAGCGCGGCTATACGTCGAGAAGCTGCAGTGCAAGCACGAGAAAGAAGAGATGGTCCGTGTCATCGTCAATGACCGTGTACAGCCACTAGAATTCTGCGGTGGCGACAAGTACGGCCGGTGCACATTGAGTAAGTTTGTGGAAAGCCAGAGCTTCGCGCGAAGTGGTGGACTCTGGGATCGATGCTTTGATTAGATGTCTGTACTCTAGCATCATCTGGCGTTGATTGCATCCTACAAGATCCACCGTATTAACTTTCTTGCATTTATTAGGGGAAAGCTCAAAGGTTGAATGTATTAGAAGGCATATCCCAGACGCGGGTCAATACCTGGCAATATCATTTCCATCTCAAAATTTCCTTGTCTCATAGATCACGCTTCTAACTGTCTCACTCTTGGCGCAATCATTCTAGATGATCGCACACATGGAAGTGGCCAGCAAATAGCTAAGCAAACGTAACACTGACAAGTATTTGCCCTCTCGCCATGTCTCAGATAATAGCGAGCAGTTCTGAACGAGACAAAAGCTAACCAGTAAGCCTTTTCTCGATACAACGGTAATAACAACCTTAGTATCAACTGTAAGATGAGCAACAGAATCCGTATTTCAAAGCACATATGGAATACCTATGAACCTCCACCTTCACAAAACTCGAACACAGACCCCACTCGTGGACCAACATCGCCGATAAGACTAAGACTCAACCTACCACCACCTCCTCAGAACCCAGCATCCCCAGAAGTGGGGGAAGAACCCTGCACAGGCACACGTTGCAAGGTTAAGCTCGCTCGTTTCAATTACGGCGGCCCTCAACGACAGCAAAAGGGACAGTGGCAGAATCAAATTACGTTCGAACAGCCGTGTTTACATCCGACATGCCCAAACTGCTTGGAGTGGCACGCAGATCTAATGCGAGAGCTTACACCTGAAGATGATGTTGAAGAGGGATGTGGGAGTGTGAGAGAGCAAGAGGAGGGTATGAGCTCGGAAGTAGACCCTAGATTTCTGGATAATCCCCCGCTCGTAGAACAAGCCACACCCAACGCCTTGGGAGGAAAAAGATGGCGCTCTACGCCACGGGAAAGCTATACAGTACGCCTATTCTTTCGGTCGGACATGGGAAGGATAATGTATCGGCGTATGTTTGGCATGTGGGATTCCTCGGAGAAGAAAAGAAGATATGGCCGGGTTAGGAGAGCGAGAGTCGAAGATTCGAACAATACAGGAGGAGTGAGACATCACAGACATGAGAGGAATGGGCATGTCTTTGGCGGACACCATGTCAAACTGGTGTTCATGACTAAGCAAGGAAGAGCGGCGTTTGCGGAGTTAGTGAGGGGGGTATCGCGATGATATAGAAGCTTTTTGTAGACTTCCTACATGTTAGTATCAACTCAGCTCAGACGTCATACTCCTACTATACTCCTCCTATGTGTATGTAGGAGATCCAGGTGTTGATCTGCTATCTGTCGTGAGGGGGATACCCCACCTTGGTGCGCAGAAGGTTCGCCAAGAACCGTCACAATCCCTGTAAAGCCTCGGACAGCCCACCAATGCATGTCACGTCTCAGTCATCGTCGCGCTTTCCTTGAAAGGCGTATATAGGACTGATGGCCGCCCCTCTAGATGTCGGAAGAGGCCCTTTCAAATTCGACTCTCCATAATGGTGCACATGGCCAGGATACGGCCGGACCCGGCCGCACTTCGAAGAGCTGCTGGTCGCCGCAGTCTCCTCACACACCCGTCGATATGCGCGTTACGGACGAGCGGAATTGCGACCAACGCCGCAACACATGAGTCTAATGTCGATTTCCCCGCTGGTGTCCCTCCGGTCACGGGATCGCAGCGACTGAAGACTGTGGACCGCAGAGAAGCAATCAAGAAGGCGAAACCTTTCTCCGACTTCCTGACTGACACCTTCAACCGGCAACACGACTATCTGCGAATCAGCATCACCGAGCGCTGTAATCTGCGATGTCTGTATTGCATGCCCGAAGGTGCGCTTTGGTGAATCAACTACATGAAAGAGTCTGGCTGACGAGGAATAGAGGGCGTCCCGCTTTCGCCACCGGCCAATATGCTCACGACACCTGAGATATTCTACCTCTCGTCGCTATTCGTATCACAAGGCGTGACCAAGATTCGCCTCACCGGCGGCGAACCCACAGTGCGCCGCGACATTGTGCCGCTTATGCAGCAAATAGGCTCATTGCGCCCCAAGGGCTTGCGCGAACTCGCCCTCACGACAAACGGCATATCGCTCCACCGAAAACTGGACGCAATGGTAGAGGCCGGCTTGACGGGCGTAAACCTCAGTCTGGACACATTGGACCCCTTCCAATTCCAGATCATGACTAGGCGCAAAGGCTTCGATGCTGTTATCAAGTCAATCGACCGCATACTGGAAATGAACAAGCTGGGCGCAAACGTGAAACTCAAGGTCAACTGCGTAGTCATGCGCGGACTCAATGAACGCGAGATTCTGCCCTTTGTCGAGATGGGACGCGAAAAGGACATTGAGGTGCGCTTTATCGAATACATGCCGTTTGGTGGAAACAAGTGGAGCGAGAACAAGATGATTAGCTTCCAAGAGATGCTGGATATAATAAAGGCAAAATATCCCGGGCTCAGGCCGGTTACTGGACACAAGAACGACACGAGCAAAACATACGAGGTTCCTGGCTTTGTCGGCAAGGTTGGCTTCATCACGAGCATGACCAACGACTTCTGCGGCTCATGCAATCGACTGCGCATTACCAGCGACGGTAACCTCAAGGTCTGCCTGCACGGCAATGCCGAGGTCTCACTCCGCGACGTGCTACGACAAGGAAACAACGGCGAGCCTATCGACCAAGAGGCTTTTGAGCGTATCAAACAAATTGAAATGGACCGCCACCAGGGACGTTTGAGTGAAGAGACTGTTCTTGGTTGGGGCCAGAGAGAGCGCGAACTGCTCGATGTTGTTGGAGCCGCAGTGAAGCGCAAAGCTGAAAAGCACGCCGACTTGGACGACCTCGCCAACATGGAGAATCGGCCAATGATTTTGATCGGTGGGTGAATATGGATTCCTTTTCCTTTCTTTCATGCTGGCAATGGTCATACTCTGTGCGAATGGCATCGCCGCGGTCATTGATTGTGAGTCTACTCGATCGCTTGGAATCATCATAAAGCTACATACCAATCCTATACCCCTTTTGCGCCTTCAAGCGTCGATCTCAATATGTGATGTGCAGTACTGACTGGCTTTGAATAGATCAAATTATGGCCCCGTCGAGCCTACATTCACCGTGGCCTTTGTTACAAACACGATCGAAAAGCTCAGCAAACCACCCCTCCTCCACATGGCCCAATACGTATAGAGCATCATTGAGCCACCTATATCCAGCATTCTCGTCAACTGGGACCTCCACTCGAGCCTTCTCATATGTCGCCCGTCCTCCGATACAAACGAAAATGGTGGGACAAGACGAGGACGGACACGTTACCACGGCACGCGCGGACCATGTCCGAGACGTGGGCATGTTGAAAAGTGTTATCAAGCAAGGCATTACGAACAGGCCTCTCCCTCCGAGTCTTGAGGAAGTACGACAAAAATACGGCTTGGATGGCTCTAAATTCAACGGATACTGGCATCGGGCAGCAGATGCAGAGCTGCGGCGTCGCACAAAAACAGAATCTGCCGCAGTCCTTGAAAGAGCCGAACGCACGTTGCAGTTGCGGCTAGAAGAGACCGGGAAGGATCGCACACTGACCCACGACGGCCTGATGAGAGAAGCTAGCCAGATTGCGACGCGGGCTTTCCGCCAGAGGCAAGCAGCCCCATTTAAGCGACATCAAATGATCACCATGAATATAAAAAAAATGATAGAAGAGGCCACTGTACCAGAAGAGCATACCAGGATACTCAAGGGCATTTACTCGAGGATTTCAGAATTGGAACATCTCATGGAGCGAATGGCTAGCAGGGGAATAACACCCGACGAGGCTGCTGACGTATACGGATATGGTCTTGCTGGACTTGATCCGCGGAACAAAGGCAAACAGACAAACGGAAATGAAATTTCTACTCTTGAGGAGATTGAAAAACTCCAGAGGACGATACGATCAAAGACATCTGAGCCTGTCCCCACGAAAATACAGCAGATCCAACAGCTGCTGGATATGTACAGGCAACAGGCCGCTGATGTCGAGAAAGAGACACAAAAGCTGAGAGATATCAGAATCCGAAGGGAACAAGTGCTGGCGAGGAGGCGCGAGTTATTAGATCAAATAAAGGACCAGGAAACGAAGGTGAAGGGTACCGAGCGTGCTGTCAAGTCTAAATGGCAGCGTCCGACAAAAGGCGATGTAGATGCTATACTGGAGGAGGCATTGGGAAGGCAAAAGAGAGCCACCCCAGAGACAGAGTCAGATTGGAGTATATCAAAATCTGAGGGGATTGAGCCCATCTTTGAGACCTTCACACAAACCGACAAAGACACTATGGTTCCAGTGAGGAGAACCGGGGTAGAGTCTTTCAGCGTGTTGAAACCAAGAGGCATGGGCGATAGAGCTGCTGAGAAGAACGAGGACGTTCTCGCTGATCCCATCATGGATAAAAGGGATACATACACAGACCCTGTGCCGAATACTACACAGCCGTTGACGGTCACTGAGGGCATGCCCGCACACAAGGTATCAGACATGTCTGCCGCCACGCCATTTCCTCCATCTCAGCCGTACAGTTCCCCTTTACTCGGTCGAAGCCGAAACCCAGTCAATAAACCAAGCAACGACCTCCGTCTCGATGTCTCGCCCGCCGGCTTCGTCCCTATTGACGAAAACCTCGTCGTCACTTTTGAAGCCGACGTCCCACAACTCCAATCCCAAGTCTTGGAGATGCGCAACCGCCTCAAGCACGCCTACCCCCGCGTCGACAGCCTACCCTACGAGGTTTGGAAGAGCGAGAACCAGCGTACTCTTCAGACTTGGCTTAGGATCTTGATTAGGAAATGGCAGACGCGCTTTGATGACGTGGAGACGTCTGGTCAACTCAAGAAGGGTATGAGAGACGTGCGTGTGGAAGATGTTCTGGATACCATGGTTCGCGATCATGATCTCTCCAACGAGGCCGCTGAGCGTATGGCGGTGCGTTGGTTCGAGGTGTTTGGTGATAGAGGTCATATGACTGGGGATGCAGAGGGGAAGCTTGATAGGGAAGAGCTGCATGCGGGGGGTTTGGGCTTTTTGCTCGACGAGGAGAGCGAACCTACCGTGTCACAGTCGCAGGTTTCATCGGAGAGCAAGACGCCGGTGACCTCGGGCAGCGAAGGCTCTGTGGTTAACAATACTTCGGGCAATCTATCCATTCTAGGCGCAGGCAATCGAAGGATGTACTCGACGTCGTCCCGGCCACCACCCACCCCTTCATCCAAGCAAGACTCAGAACAGCCAAACAAGGAAAAGACTATGCCAGCATCATCGTATCCCACACCTCCAGCAACGCCGACCTCCCTACCCCACCTCACAAGCACCGGCTCCGCCCACATGGTTTCCATCTCCACCAAAACCGACACCATCCGCACCGCCATAGCCGTCGGAACAGTCTCCTTCACCAACCCCACGCCCCTCGCCCTCATCCGCTCAAACAGCGCAAAAAAGGGTGATGTGCTGGGTGTATCCCGCATCGCCGGCATTATGGCCGCGAAGAAATGCCCAGATATCATCCCCTTGTGCCATCCCATCGCCCTTACACATGTGGGCGTTGAACTCCAGCCTTTTGAAGCGAGTGCCGCGGGAAGTCATGGCGGCGTGCACATAGAGGCCAAGGTGCAGTGTGTGGGGCCGACGGGCGTGGAGATGGAGGCGTTGACGGCTGTCATGGGCGCGGCGCTTAGTGTGGTGGATATGTGTAAGGCGGTGGATAGGTTTCAGAGGGTCGGTGATGTGAGGGTTGTTTTGAAGGAGGGGGGTAGAAGTGGGGGGTGGAAGGAGGAGGGGTGGACGAGTGAAGTCGAGTAGAGTTTGTATGAGTAAGCATATGTGGAGACGGTATGTGGAATACGTTCATGGACGTTTCTAGTGTATAGTTATACTGTATAGCGATATCGAAAAGCTAACTCTTGACATGTCTATTCCTAAGAACTTCTTTTTATCATGACAGTACAAGATATCTACACCGCCGAACCAAACAGCACCCTCCCCTCCTTATTCACTAACCTCACCCCCTTCATCGCCCCACCTCGAACCTCAACCCATTCAACAACGCCCCTCCCATCCCACCCAAAATCCACAACCCCACCGCCCCTAACCCGCAACCCCCTGACCCTCCCCCCAGCCCAACTCTCCGGTATCGCCGGCCCCAACACCACGGTCCTCGCCCCCTCGCCAAGCACCTCGGCCGCCGCCACCGGCAAATCCACAACAAGCATGCTCAAGACGGCGCCGCCGAAGCCAAAATTCGCATCAATCTGAAACGGAATCTTATCGCCATAATACATGCTCAACCCATTGGGCGCCCAATTCGTGTCAATAGCGAAGCGCAGTTCCCAGTAGGCATGTTGGGTGTCATTCAGACGGGCCCAGCAGGCGCTTCTCCAGACCTTTGCCCAGGCCGAATTTCCATCCTTTCCCTTTCCGGGCCCGCGGGCGATGAGTTTGCGGCGGACGGCCGAGTGGATGGTCGAGTTTGAGTAGCCGGATTGGAGGCCCGAGAGGGAGAAGCCCGGGTGCCAGCCGACGAGCTCGGAGAGGTGGCGGTGGGTGTCGTTTGCGGGTTCGTAACCGAAGCTATCTGGGATTTTCCACTCTTTGATCTGGGCGAAGGAGCCGATGTGGAAGCCGGTGTCGAGGCGGGCGAGGGAGGATGTTAGCGTGGTTAGGAAGGATGTATCTGGGTCTACGACGGTGGGTTGGATGGCGAGGATGGAGTGGAAGACTTGGTGGATGAGTTGTTGGTAGTGTGCGCATCCAAAGGTTGTTTGGCCGTGTTCGGGGCTGTTGCACGGGTTCACCACGAGGCTGTTGTCGTTGTAGTAGCGGTCTGGTTGGAGCTGGTTGAGCCAGAAGGTGGCGACGCCTTTGAGCATGGGGTAGGCTTGTGTGCGTAGCCATGTGGCGTTGCGGCTGTAGTCCCAGTGGTCGAAGACGTGTTGCATCATCCATGCGGCAGAGATGGGGTAGTTTGCCCATTCTGCCGCGCTCTTCATGGCTGTGTGCCCGAATATGTTCATCTCGTTGTGGACGACCCAGCCTGGCGCGTTGTATTCTAGCAAGGCCGTCTCGGCGCCGCGGGGCATCCATGTGTCGGCCATGTAGTCCCAGAGTGGGGATTGGAGGTCGGTGAGGCCGGTTTGGTCTGCTGTCCAGTGGTTCATTTGGACGTTGATGTTGGCGTGGTAGTCGGCGGACCAGTCTGTCTCAAGACCTTCGCTCCATCGACCTTGGAGGTTAGGTGGGAGTGAACCTGGGCGGGAGCTGGAGATGAATAGGTAGCGTGAGTTTTCCATGAGGAGGCTTTCCAGGTAGGGATCACCGCCAGTGTTGTTCACAGTGTATCGATTGACGAGCTCCGATGTTTGGGTTTGGGAGGAGTTGAGCGGGTCTGGCAGTGACAGTTCGAAGAGCCCTGTGAGAGCCGTAAAGTCGTCGACATGGCGGCTGCGCAATTGATCGAGCGTTTTTGCAGCGGCTTTGAGTGTGGTGGCCTCCACCATTGGTGCCGGGTCTTCGCCACGGAAAGAGTAGTTGTGCTCTGCTCTTCCCTTCTTCGCGTCGTAATTTGTTCCAGCGCCAACCACAATGGAGACGCTCTTTGCGCCACTTCGAGGAGCGATACTCAAAAGGCCAGCGTTGTGGTTGCATGACATGTCAATCTTGGCGTTGGACACTACACGTGCAATAGAATTATATCGCATTCCCTCTGGTGGACCTAATTGAGTAACGCCCCGTAGTCTCAGATATGCAGGTTGCGTAGAATTTGCATCTACGCAAGTAACATTCTGCAACTGTGGCAATACCAAGACGTTATTAAGTATTACCTCCAACGGTGGTATATCGCCTGCACCCGTGGATTGAACGGTGTATACACAGACCTGGTCTGGGAATGAGCAGAACCCAGTAGTTTCCAATTGATTTCCATTTGCAGTAAAGGTTGTTGTATGGATGCCAGTGCTCATATCCAGCTCACGGGCATAGTTGGATATAATGCTACTCTCGAGTGAGGGAATCTTGACAGTCAGATTTCCTAGGACTTGATAAGAACCATAGTTATCGTTGGACCCAAGCAGGGCCGACACGTTGCCAGTGCCATTTACGAAGATCCAATCACGGATACCGGGAAGGGCTGATGCAATTGAGGTGTGTGGGTTTCCGCCTGTATAGTTCTATGTCGTGTTAATTCCACTCGCGCCTTGATAGACAACGGTTAAGCCTACGGATATGTTGAAAGGCCCTCCCGACCAGAGACTGTCAAGATTCAAGGTGAGTGTCTCTGCCGCCGCAGGGCCGACTGGCATCGCACCGAGCCGGCCATTACCCAAAGGATAGGTAGTTCGGTAGATATCACGGGCGTCGGCTGGGGAAGTAGACCATAGCGTTTTACCGCTGGCCGACTGGATAAGGGGTGCTAGGAAGCATGCGAACAAACTCAGTTTTGGTGGCATTATCACTGAGGATCTTGCAGATTGCAAGATTGTTACACGAAGAGCTCACATAGGAGCAGCATATCATCATATATACCCCGCCGCACATCGTATCTTGCTGTATGTACTAGGACAAGTTGCGGGGAAGTACCTAGGTATGATGGATGGGTAGTATCTACATGCAGATCGCAGTGGATATTTTCCGTCAGCGGTAGTCCAAAGTAGTTCCTCCGCTTCATATTCGGAAGACGATCCGCATTCGACGATGGACCCATGTCGTCTTGGTTGGAGTTGGGGCGAGAGGTGTGGTGGGTGGGAGGGGTCGTGCCAAGGCCATCGGCGTTTTGATGGACCGAAGCCACGCTAAGTTTGGGAGACGATGATTCCATGATGCAGCAGCCGCTACGCTTTGCAATTGCGGCGACATCGAGCAAGATGAGAACGCCGTACACGTGCAGACAATGTCTGTCGCTATTAAGGAATCCTAGACCGCAACTACGACCCTCACAGAGCCTCAGACCGTTCGCCCCGAATGCCGTGTCGCAGCGCAATCACTCGACTAAAAGTCCAGCACCGCCCAAGCTGGCCCTGCCGAAGCGAAGTCTCTCTACTACACCAAGCCGGGCTTTTGATAAAGCATTCGAACCATATGACTATATCGATCCCGAAGGAAACCGCCGGACGCTGGTCTTGACCGAAGATAACCTGTTCAACTCCTTCACTAACTCACCCATACCGCAAATACGCAAGCGCGCAGCTTTTATGCGCCAGCATGCATACTGTCCACACCCGTCTCATAAACCGACTCGCGCGCCCAACAACCCTTTGGACCTCGAGGCCCGCAAATCATCTGAGAATGGCGCCCCGCCCGCGCACGTAGACTTTGAATGCCCCGACTGCGGCATCCCCGTGTACTGCTGCGAGGAACACTGGGCAGACGACTACGAGGCCCATTTGGAGGTCTGCGATGTGCTGAGGCAAAGCAATGAGGATGATCACGACTTGAGGAGTGGGCGCTTCTTTAAGGAGTTCCAATTCGCTGAACCGCAGATGGAGGAGATATTGGTCAACATGACGAGTTGGGATACGTATCTGTATACGAGGGATTACGATGCCTTGAATGACGACCGGGAGATGAGACAGGCTACCAAGCTGTTGTCGTACCCGATGACGATTGCGAGCGTCCTGAACGAGTTGAGTCCGTACAACATCCGCAAGAACGGACGCATGACACCAGAGGGCCTGAAGAGCTTCAGCGGTAAGTAAGTCCAATACATAACTGTAGCCATGTTAATGAAGAGATAGCACTCCGTCATACTCTTCACCCACCTCGGACTGGTGGCGGCAACGATTGGAAGAACGCGCGCATCGCCCCACCCGCTGTCCGTCTCTTCATCCTCGGCGCACGCGCAGAATCCTCCCTCCCACGCGAAACCTGGATGCAACTATCCTACCTCTTCCACCGCGTCCAATTCTCTCTCAACTTCATTGGACCCGAAAGCATGGCAAACCGCGAAAAGGAACTTCCTCTCCCCGAGCGCACACCACTCAATCCATTCGGCGCCGTTATCGAAGACCGCATCAGCAACTCGATGAAGATCAGCACATTTGTCGAATACTTCCACACCATTCACAAGACCGGCTACTTCTACCCTTACGACCCTTACTTTGACTGCTTTGTCGTCTTCCACCCGGGTTTCGGCAACCCCGCCTCCGCCCACGAGTGGGAAGAAACACTACCCCTCCTCCTCGAAACAAAAGTCCCCATTATCGCAACTGGATACTCACCCGGGGATATGCAACAGGATGTAGACTTTTTGAATAAGCGCTTCGGAAATGAAATGGACATTTTGCTTGAGCCGGGCGAGAATCTGTTCAGGAGCTTAAGGTGGGATCTTAATGATCTCGATCCTCATGATGTTACGTGTAGTAACTGGGGCGTGTATGCCTTCCGGGGTAAGAGGTATGAGACTATGAAGAAGGAAGAGGAGGAGGAAGTGCATAGTGATCGGACTGCTTAGGCGAGGTTCGGTAGATGTGTAGATATGTATAGTACTTCTGCATCTTGCAGCCTTGTGCAGTTGAGGTGATTACTATGATGACTATGATGGGAATGACTTTTGAGATTAGTCGACATGTTCTTAGTGGAATCCATAATTGTTCCGCTTTCCACTACACCAGTTCTGACATTCAACTGTTGCCTCGCTGGCACATCGATCTAGACATCACATTCACAGTCACAACACAACACGCAACCGCACAGCATTAGAAGTCATATAATTTCATTTTAGTTCGTTTATCCATACATGCTCCCATCTAATCCCAGATACCAACCTTGTGATGACTTGGCGGTATGTGATTTCGTAGTAGCAGTGGTGGGCCTGCAACTGACTTCTAACGCCGGCATCCCGGGGTGCAGAATCCGCCGTAGCAGTAGCATACGGGAGCAGCTTCGGGCTTTGCGTCGCGGACCTGGACTGAGGCGGGGTCTGCTGGGGTTGATGT
Organism: Pyrenophora teres f. maculata; assembly: GCA_014334815.1. Taxonomy (NCBI): domain Eukaryota; kingdom Fungi; phylum Ascomycota; class Dothideomycetes; order Pleosporales; family Pleosporaceae; genus Pyrenophora; species Pyrenophora teres. Next base: position 200,547 of record CP060572.1, on the reverse strand, counting down.
CAGCAAACATATCGTGATAAGGTGCCTCCGATGCTGCTAGACATACCAACAGGTGCCGCGAGAGCAGCGCTGAAAAGAGCAGCGATAGCGAAGATCTGGACGGCGAATCTCATGGTTGCGAGTGTGTAGGTTTGGTGGAGTGGAAGATGGGCGAGAGGATATTGGATGAAGAGGTAGAGGTAGAGGTAGAGGTGGAAGGTGAAGCCACATACACGAGGACTACACCCCTACTTATATATTTCCATCTCGTCCATCCCACCTACCGGTAGACTACTTGTCCACACACCTTACTCCTCCGCGGGCCCCATTCCGCAACCACACAAGCTCCCTCTCCTCACAAGAGCGGCATTTTACCCCAGCGGTGGCAACGACTAGTCACGAGCCATTCCCGTCCATGGAGTTCCGCGCAACATCATGCGTTTCCCACTATATTTCTGCCGACAACAGGATGCGCACATGAGCGCGCCACCACGAAGGAATGTCCGGGGGCCCTAAGTACCTACACATGGTCCTAGCATCGCTCTTGGACGTTGATTGTTTGGTTCGTGGCTTCACATTGAGCGGGTCGGTCTCTAACCCAAGCGTTCCTCACCTTCTAGATGAAGCGCATAGGATGCGTGTTGGTGGCGGAGATGGGTGGAATACCATAGATGAGATAAGTAGGTGCCCCATCTTCTACTCAGACTCCGTACCAATCATCTCAACACTACCGTCGGGCGTAACTATCGAGACACTGCGTTGGCGTTGTCCCAAACGGCGACGCCGCCATCGGTAGTGCTGGATGCCTTACAGCAGTCTAATATGCACCTCGCCGCAACGCTAGAAGAAGCAAATGTTTTAGATGCGGGGGATGGTGTACAACACAACATAATACGCATCTAATCGTAGGCCGTGAACCCCAGATATCGGCTTGGAAAGCGCGCCGGCCCGCACTAGGGTTTTTAAGCCCCAACAGTTCGCTTTGGTCGGGTGATTGTCTGCGACTGCGGCGATAGATGAGGGACCGCGGGTTAGATATGACTTCCCCGCCGTCCGCCCTTGAGACTACCATCTTGTTTCCCTGTGGTCGTAGACCTCGCGTCTGTCATCTCTTGCGACTTACAACTTCGTAGCTCTACATCCTAGTGCTTCTTCAAGAATTGCTTTCGATGCAACGGAGATGTGATATCCAGATATCAGGGTTGATGGGCGGGGACAGGGCCTTTAACATGGAGCTTTGCTTGAGATGCTTGCAGCTATCTGCTAGTACTCGGCTACCTATCGTATTTGCAAGGTTTGAAGTTGATTCCGCGAAGAGCATACTCGCTCGAAAGATTTGGAGAAAAGAAGAAAGTTCTAAGGTAGTTTGCGGATGTACTGTAGCGCAAAACACAAGTAGCACCGCACGTTCCAGCTTTGTAATCCATTTACACTGACTCCGCCAAACTCCGCCCACTCCGCCCATCCCACACCTTTGCAGCTTGACGCTTTCTAGACATCTACCTTGGCTCGTCCTACTAACCCGGAGTTACTGCTTGATTGGAAGCGGATATAATGCACGCCTCCCCGACTGCTTATCTGGAGGCTGCTGAACGGTAGGAGTGGTTAGTCTTCATGACGTCATCCAGACCAATCAGTCACGGTTAACCCTCACTTTGACGATAATGCTTCGATTTGTTTCCGCGAACATGCAGCAAGATGACAAAGCAGCCCGGTGCTGTAAGCAGAGACCTGATGATGTTCTGAGTATACGAAAATGCATAGTTATCTGGTATTTAAGCCACTTTGAGCAAGATCAAGTTGTGATTTCTGCATCATCCTGATACCAGCTACTCTCTGACTGCCCTGTCTAAGGAATCCTGACAGCACAAATATTACCCGCGCAAACTGAAATCATCACGACTAAAATGAGCGAAAAGATTGTCCTGCCGTCCGAAGGCGCACATGGCGACCTCAATGGCACCGCCACAGCGACGTGCTATTGCGGCACCGTCCAGATCGAGGTCCCCACTGAAGGCGAGGGTCTAGTAGATACCTTTGTCTGTAATTGCACCGACTGTCGCAAAATCACTGCAAGGTACATCCGTCCCACCACCCACTTGACACCACACACCTAACCCAAGCCCCCAGCATGTTCGCCTCCAACTTCATTGTCAAAGACAGCCACCTCAAACACCTACGCGGCGAAGATAAACTCACTCGATTCAAGCAAAACAACACCATCGCAACCGGCAACTCCATGGAAAACAGCTTCTGCAGCGTATGTGGGACACTCATGTACCGGCGCAGCAGCGGGTCGCCAGGTTTAAGCATCCCGCGCATTGGTACCATTGATGACTTTACGCTGCACGAGACAAAGTTCAAGCCACGTATTGAATCATTTGCAAAGGACAGGTGCGCGTGGTTGCAACCTCCGGATGTGGAGGAGCACGTGGAGGGGGCGTACTATACAGGAGGGAAAGCGTGGAAGAGCTCTCATGATGGGGCTGGGAGTGAAGGGAAGCATGAGACAACTTCTTCGCTTTAGGGTAGAGCAAGTGGAAGACATTTTTTTGGGATGTGCTGAGCCGAGTGTATACAGTAGACAAGGCCATCTCGGGTTCTAGTAATGAGACTGAAAGAACAGGCTACAAAAGAGCTTTCAGAACAAGTAGGACAAATGTCTATGGTCAATGTGATCCCAGAATGACGCACTACTTGTGATTCTCTCTCTCTGTCTTCCGCTGTACTTTCTGGACCCTGGCTTGTTCCTCGGCTACCGTTCCTCACGGCAAATCGATAGTCATTATGCTTTACCTGGTCTGCCGTGGCGAGACCTCTTCATAAACTTTTACCCAAAGTTGAAAATAAGATAGACTGGGATACTAATGCATCCAGGAATGATGGATCGCTGACAGAATATTTTATGACGAGAGCAAGGATAGAAAGATAATTTGGCGTCGCATGAAGGTATTTGCAGGAGTATACGTAGCCAGTCGCAAATCCGAGCGCAGTACCAGCAAAGCGAGTTGGGTAACCGCCAAAGCCGTGAGAAGAGGGCGTGAACTAGACCGTTTCGCCGAGCGCAGCCATGACGACGCTGAATACACAGCCAACGATGTTGTAGTTTACGAGAATTCCGACAGGACCAGTCTTGGTTAATGCAAAACCGATCCATCACTAGTCAATACGTGCAACCTTCATATAGGCAGTAGTTATCGAAACACCAAATCCAGCTTGACGTAAGCTGCGACACGAAACCAAAGACACCCGAGCCTGTATGTACATGTATTTGGAGAGACAAAGTGAGCCACCACACGGGTAGGAGTGGGGGGTTGATTACTAAGGTACCCTAATTTGGGTAATACGGGTTGCGACCGCAATTCGGGCCTACATGTGCTGACCCAGAACCGAACAGAGCCATGCTGAAGTGATCTCCCAAACATTTTATCAGCACCATCGATTTCCACAGCCATTGCCTTGGTTATACGCTCGAAATCATGCGCATTCAGACCTGTCACATTGATGCGCCCATTTGGTGGCAGATGTACATGGTACTTGTTCGTGGGCGTATGACACTTCGCCACACTCAGACGGTGACAGCTGTGCTATTTTAGCACACGATGATCATTACCCCTGTAAGTTAGCGGGTCTGTAACCACCCCGGACTTACGAAAATAGGCCCTTTCCCCTAGCAATCTTTGACCAGTCTTCCGGCGCACTCCGGTTGTTGCGACATGGGTCAAGAGATCATGGCGATTCCTCCTTCTTGGCCTGTTTCTCATTCCGCCCCAGCTCCGCAGCCCCAGGCGCAATATTAGCACATACCGGAAGGATATCCGTGGAAAAATTACAATCTAAGTTTGACCAAGCGACTCCCCTACGCAGGCGGCGAGGACTATGTGTGACGTATCCGGGTTTTGACTTCGTCTTTAACGTCCGATGTGACGATTCAAGACCTTGGCACGACGTGCAGAGCACTATATCTACCTCCGTAGGACACGATTTTTTTTTGACATACCAGGAGTTCTACCATAGATTCCACCAGAATTCTCAGCCCCACAGCATCTTGTCTAGACAGCCTCCAAGGCCTTAGTATGCGATATCAGCAACCACAAGATGAGCGTGACCCTTGATTCTGTCTGCAAGACGCCTCTGTTGCTGGATACAAGATCTATGCTTGTCGGCTTGTGTAAGCACCCCGCAGGACAGAAATGCTATTCATTGGCGCTTCTTGGACTGTATCCAACAATGCAGTAATGCTTGGCTCCAAGCCTGATGCATCGAGGTACGCGTAATCCGAGATCGCCATGATGGGATATCGGAACACAGTGGCCCCAACTCGGCAAACCCATGTATGTATACCTCTGCACTGGGAACTCGTTTCCCAGTAACAGAGTAGCAGTATTCCCGGATCCGTGCATCAACCAGGGATACACGACGACCGCGCAGTTTTATCAATTAGCAAGTATTCTTTCATCGTTGACTGAACAAACACCGCTTTTGGATCAACAATGCACCCTTCAGGATTGCATTGTGGTAGAGACCAATTCAAGCGACTCTACTGTGTTCTTGACGATTAGGAAAATGGAAGGCATCGATAAGGTAGAGGACGTTGCATGTACTGAAGGTAGAGGACGTTGCATGTACTGAAAGTAGAGGACGTTGTATGTACTGAAGGTGTTGATGTCGTGTGGAGTGGTTCGAATGACGTGGTAATTGAAATTGGTGTGCCAGTACGATTCGATTACTGTTCTGAGACTACTTTGCGAACGAACTCGATCTCGACTTTAAGGACTCTGTATCCGCAAGGAAGGTGAAAGACACTTTGCTCGCGACACCTGCCAAGAAGCTATAAGATTGTCGTACGTATTCCTTCTATAGACAACGCCGAAGACCACGCTAACCTTGCATTCGCTTGCTATCGAAGCGCTAGAAGACTTATCCATTTGCGTCTTTAGCAACTAGTGTTACTTTCGATATTGTGAATTACGATCTAGTTCTATATGTATCAGTTCGATCCTATAATCAAGGTCTTATCTCTTTCTTCTTAAGATTAAAAGTAGAAGATATTAGTTCACATTAATTTCTTAAAGTCTCTGAAGGTTACCAAACACTTGAGTTTAAGACTGAATACGGCGCAATGACCGAGGGTGATCTGCATAGGCAATCTCTGTTATCAGAGAACTCGGCCCTTCATTCTGATGACGTTCAGGAAACAGCCATTCCCAGTTAATCTGTGCGCTGGGTGATGAGTACCAAGGACTGTCGATCGTCTTCGCTAGGTGCTTCCCAGCTAATCAAACCACCCATCACTGCCAAGCCTCTCGTGTCAGCATTGCGGAACGGAAGTAAAAAAGCTGCCGCAGCGAGGCCGGCGTCGAAAGGGATGGAATTAAAGAAGCACATCCGCGCCGCCGCCGGTTTGGCTGAGATTCTTTCCTTTTTGCTTGGACATTATGGCATCTGTTCCCGGGCCAACGCCCGCGTGGATGAAGCCCTCAAACCCCTGGAGGGCACTTCAAAGCCCTCGATGGATGCGTGTTACATTGGCGACATTATTAGTCGTGTCGGCATGCATATTCCTCGCCTTGGAAACGAGCGCGTTCGACAAGGTTTCCATGTCGGCCTTGAGCAGTGGCAAAGGTTTCCAACAAGAAGCGCCTCCACCCGTACCCATACCGTCGTTGAGCAGCCAAAAAAGCGAAAAGCCGCAAGAACCGGTCCCAGAAAAAAGCGACAAGCCAGCGGAACCAGCCAAACCTGAAGAACCAGTCAAGCCTGCGGAACCAGTCAAGCCTGTAGAACCAGTCAAGCCTGCGGAACCAGTCAAACCCGAAGAACCAGTCAACCCTATCAAAGCTGCCGCAAAACCCAAACCCATTCCCACACCACCGCCCTATATCGACGCACCTACTAAGAAGGAGGAGAAACTGGCTTACGTTACCTTTCTATCGGAAACCGTTGATTCGGGCGATAATTTAGAGGAGGACAAGTACTTTCAGGCAATACGCATTCTTATCTGGCAGTTTCTTCACAAAGCCGAGACGCGCACAAAGCATGATGTTGTCGTCATGGTCACACCCTCCGTCGGTCCGGCGCGACGCGAACGGCTGAAGAAGGACGGCGCCATCGTTCATGCCGTCGAGTTCCTGCACACGCAAAACGACAGCTGGATACATCCCGAGAAGCACCGCTGGGACGACGTCATGACTAAGATGCGCGTCTGGGAAATGACACAGTACGATCGTATCCTCATGCTCGATGGCGACTCGATGTTGATTAGATCGCTCGACGGCGTTTTCGACGATCCAGGTGCGCAGCTCATGAGCACCAAGCCATCCGACGAGCCCGGACTCCCCTCAACATACCTCCTCGCATCCCTATCAGAGGTCTGGGACTCGTCTCACTCGTTCCCGCCCGGGCCCACCACAGGCCTCAAAGAGATTGGATACATGAACGCCGGCTTCTTCATCCTGGCGCCCTCGCTCGCTGCCTTTGAGTACTACAAATCTTTGATAAACACGCCCGGTTCGTTCGATCCCAAGTATCCTGAACAGAACCTCATAAACCATGCGCATCGCTGGGACGGGCCTATGCCATGGCGAGAGGTCTCGTATACCTGGAATATCCGTTGCCCAAAAGACGAGGACTTTGACGCTGGATTGGCAAGTGTCCACGAGAAGTGGTGGAAGCAGCCATTCATTTACAATAACGAAAAGACGAAGGAATGGTTGCGTTCCAGGAGATGGGAGATGAAGGGGTGGTACGATGCATTTGATGAATTGAACTCGAGGCGTTCGAATGTCGCATAGCTAGAGTAGCTAAGTGAACCTTTTCCTAAATCCTACTTTCTCTATAGATCTTAGAATAGTTACTTTCATAGTTTTGGGGACTTTTTAGGGTGATTTCGCGCTCTCTCTCCCGTGGCCGTTACCATAGCTTCATAGGTATCGAGGAAGATACAAGTGTATGTATCTATAGAATCGCTTATTCTGTCTGTTCTTCCTTGCATTACGTGGTATGCTGGGCTTTAGTATATCCTTATACAAAGATAACTATGATCGAATTTCAGTACGCTTAGTATATTGACTTTTACTCGCCCCCCTAGTGCTTATGACGACGACGAGTAGGAATGAACCGAAAGGGGCGTAGGACGGATGCAAGGACGGGCAGATCTGAGGATGTGGTGGAGGTGGATGCTCGGGCGGACATCACGGAAGGCGTGGGTGCGACGTAAGATGGGGCATAACGTGGCACTGTTCCTAGACGTCGGTTCGGGTCAGATCGGATGTAAGCGGCGCTTAGACGTCGCAAACAGTGCGCTCGCGCGTATGATCAAGACATTGTTCGGGAACCCACAGATTGAGCTTTAGCCCATTATAAGATTAACAACTGAAAGAAGAGTGTGTAAGGCCGTTCAGGCGCTAATTGGCCGCATAAAGTGGCGAGATCTTCGCTGGTCTTCATGATCGATGACTGCGGGAACTGACATAGCCTGGGGAGTCTTGGTTGCAGCGCTGATCGTGAATCTTAGGAATCACGACAGAACAGGCCTGCAGCCGCCACGATGGATATCGGTCTAAACCTCTACGACCTTCTAACTATTGAAAGATCTGCGAAGAATCAAGACAGGATAATAGAATCTGCCGATCAGAAAAGCGCACACGATGAGAAGGGTACAACCAAAAGCACTTCCATTTCGATCAGTTGGACAGGAAAAGACACCGAATCAAATGTGGACATTCATGTTCCGTGAGGCTTACATCTTAGCTGAAGAAGAAGCGCTCATTACTCTAATACCTTGCTCTAAAACTATACATATAAGAGTCTTATGAAGGTATATAAGTGATATCAATGCTTTCCAGTAGATTTTTACAACGCAGTATTATTGTAAAAACAATATAAGTAAGCAGTTCAGGTACTATCCCAATACCTTATACTTAGTAAGATACAGTATTCACTCAGTGAATGTAATAAGAGTCTTATAAGAGTAGGTATTTAAAACTACTTGGTTAACAAAGTATAAACTTAATTAAAAGATGTTTTCGTTGTTTTTGCGAGAGTGCGAGAGAGGGTTCTGCGTCCTCCTGTTTGCTAAGGATATTAGCGCTGTTGGCGAGCAGACGAGCTGAGTAGACCAAGTAAGCGGTAGAAACGGCGGAACTAGGGGCCAACACATGCGGTGGTGACAGATTTCCACCCTAAATGCTTAGATTAAAACTACAAGGACTTGAAAACTTATGTTTAGGGAGTTCTTTTTCAAAAAAAAAAAAGTCTGTTGGTTTTCAGTAGTAGAAGTTACAGGTCGCTTCGATGTATTATATGGCCAGGGGCTTCTAGACATGTGCTTAGCCTAACGTCTACCACTGACGAGAGCTGCTACGTACAACATATGACTCAACACATAGATAGAAGAGAATAGGGTATAAGATAAACTAGATTAAACCGCTACGTTTGGAGATATCCTAACTAGACTATCTGAATATACAAAGGCTGCTCCCAGAAAAAGCCGCACCGCTACGATAAACCGCCGCGGTGCTGTATCTCCCAAAAGCAACATTGTCCCTAACGTACCTGCCTTCATCAAGACAGAAATCTCACAAAACTCGTACTGAATACGCGACACAATGTCTGTATGCTAGAAGACTACTAAACACTTCGATCTCTTGTGTATAAGAATGGGATGAGGCTTCGAACTGCTAAGCGACAGACCGGGATAGGGACTGGCTTAACGCCCAATTCAAAGAGGTTGGGTTTTCTCTATCGCGCACCTAGAGGTTGATTGGAACAGGGGCTGGCTCGACGCCTAGTTCAACAGGAGGGTTTACGCCGAATTTGCGCTCGCGCGTCTTGAGGTTGATCGGAACAGGGGCTGGCTCGACCCCTAGTTCAACAGGAGGGTTTACGCCGAATTTGCGCTCGCGCGTCTTGAGGTTGATCGGAACAGGGGCTGGCTCGACCCCTATTTCACAGGAGGGTTTACGCCGAATTTGCGCTCGCGCGTCTTGAGGTTGATCGGAACAGGGGCTGGCTCGACCCCTAGTTCAACGGAGGGTTTACGCCGAATTTGCGCTCGCGCGTCTTGAGGTATCGGAACAGGGGCTGGCTCGCCCTAGTTCAACAGGAGGTTTACGCCGAATTTGCGCGCGCGCGCTTGAGGTTGATCGAACAGGGGCTGGCTCGACCCCTAGTTCAACAGGAGGGTTTACGCCGAATTTGCGCTCGCGCGTCTTGAGGTGATCGAACAGGGGCTGGCTCGCCTATTTCACAGGAGGGTTTACGCCGAATTTGCGCTCGCGCGTCTTGAGGTGATCGGACAGGGCTGGCTCGACCCCTAGTTCAACAGAGGTTTACGCCGAATTGCGCTCGCGCGTCTTGAGGTTGATCGGAACAGGGGCTGGCTCGACCCCTAGTTCAACAGGAGGGTTTACGCCGAATTTGCGCTCGCGCGTCTGAAGGTTGACCGGAACGGGGACTGGGGCACCGAGGGCGGTGAGGAAGGACAGGGCTGATAAGCCTAGGAAGATGGTTTGGACTGAGGGGACGAGCATTGCTTTGGTGATATTAGCTCTGATAGAATAATCGAGGCGTATGGTACATAAGTGAGCTAGAGAATAGAGCTTACTAGAGTTATTTAATGATAAGGCTTCTAGATTCACTATGTATAGAGTAGGTGTTGAGCGTGTAGATTAGGCGTTGGAAGGAGTGTTGAGAAACGTTGCAGACTAGAAAAAGGATTCAGGAGATACAAGACTATGCTAACCCTATATATACTGTTTCCCCTTTTCTTCATAATTAGTGCTGACGCCAATACAGATCGCCATTCCACATGGGACAATTCGGGCTTACTCTCTGCCTGGGCAAGTCTCATCTAAGAACAGCCAGGATTTTGTCGTGCATCTGTTCGCGAGGTTGCCTGTGTAAAAATAAATGCTATAAGTTAACATAAGTATTATTAAGCTCCCTGTGAAGGGATAACTAAAGCGTTGGTTGCTGACTTGCCTGCGCACGGAAAAGGATAGCGTCGCCAATGTACATATGTAGGTACACGGTTGCGGGGTAACCAAATTTAATCACTCAAGTTAAGCGCCTGCTATCTAACCCAGGTTTTTCTACCCCGCGTCCACGCCTCTTCACTATGTGTCGGTATACTACAGCAAAGATTATCTATTCCCAGTGCCGATTACCAGCTCAATATAAGATCGTAAAACGTCTTTATAAGAGATGCGAAGCGTCTCCGAAGCTAGGACCAAGATGTGAGAACTCCACGTATGATCTAGCTCTTGGCACACACCTACCTTCAAATCGAAACGCTCTCTGCAGGTTTTGTCGAGATTCGGGCACATCTGTTAGACAGGAGCGTTTTGAAGATGTAAGTTATACTATATGTTTCGTCTACCTTAGATCATCTAACTATACAAATAGCATAACCTTTATGGTTAAGCAACCAGCCTAGATAGACACAGAGAGACCGATGGTGGGATACGATAGATACTATGTTATACACGGTCCTTAGAGCTATCTTACAGCTAGTATATCTCTACGGGCTCAAAAAATCCTTAATGCTCTTAAAGCATTAAAGAACACCGCTTTCATATCCTACTCGCTAGGGTTGACTTTCCTAATAGCCAGACTTGTCATTAAGCAAACGCGTTTGAATAGTTTATTTAATTTGCTTGACTATAAGCAAATTAAACAAACCAAACGCTGCCTATAGAAATATACAAATAAACAAACAAATCGAAATTTGTTTAGTTTTTGAACTATTTAACTAATATTACATAGCGAGCTATTCTATAGATAATATCTTAAGGTGCTTTAAGATTAACTTTAATAATATTTTTAAGATAGAGGTAGTAATTTCGTAATAGTTTTCTTATATTATATTAGCTTAGTATATAACTATAAGCGTTGCTAGCTATTAATAACTACTATTTTATATTCTATCTCCTATCTTCTATTGTAAGGGGCTACGCTCAGGGAGCTATTACATAGGTATACTAGAGTTGTATTCGATAGGGAAGAGAACTATAAGCTATCTCGTGCTAAAGGTTATTTAGAGAGCGGCTTAAAATAACCTTCTACTTATAGACTGTGCGGATAGTCTAAGCGTTATTTAGACGTAAGTAGTTAATCTATACGTCTTACGCACATAACTAAGATATTATTAAGTGTTTACTAACTAGGCTCTAGCCTATTATAATACCCCCTTTCTCTCCTCTCTTAGGGGGTCTCTTAGCGAAAACCTTCTAGTAAGCGTCCCTTCTTATTCTAAGCATCCTTTATATAGGCCTTCTATTAATCTAGAGCTTTTATTTCCTCTAGTAATTTTACTAGCTAAAGATCTATTAGGGCGTATCTAACTTATTTTACCTTATAGTAAAGGCGCTAACTATATTCTTAGCGTTTCTACTTCTTACTTATAATCTCCTCTATAAACTACTTATTCTTATTACCTACTTATAATAGTAGCAGCTAATAGTTATTTTATACTTAGCTTAGTAGAGGGTCTAAGTTAGCAAAGCGTAGTCTATTAATATAAAAGACTAGGTAGTAGCCTAAAGGAGTATCTAGCTTAACTAAGTAGCTATTAATTACTTCTATTACTATATATTTAGTACTCTTCTAATTAAGCTTTTATAACTAACGTTTTATTCTATACTATTTATTAAGCTTTAGCTAAACCTTATTACTAACTTTATAGTTTCTAGCCTCTTTATAGTATTAGTTTATTTACTTCTCTTATTCTACTTAGGCTTTAGCTATACTAGCTTATATTAGGTTAAACACGTCTTAGAACTTAGCTATAATAGTCTCTACCTTCTTATAGTCTAAATATTCTTTAGTAGATATTTCCTTTAACTTATACTTAGTAGAGCCTTAACTAGAGAGGGTCTATATTATAACTATATTATAAGAAGAATAGGATACTCTTATTAACGTTACGTTCCTCCTATTAATAGCGATCTAAGCTATAGGGTAGTACGTAGCCTAGTTATTCTATAACTAGCTAATAAATACTTAGATATACGCTTTTTATACGCTATTTATTTATTCTATAGCGCTATTAGTCTATAGGTAAAACGCTGTAGATAACTATTAATTAATCTTTAGAATCTTATAAAGGCGTTTCTAAAGTACGCTAATAAACTAGCTCCCTCTATCTAATATAATCGCGTTAAGTAACTATAGTAAGCTACTACTTAGCTAAGGAAGCTTAGACTACTATCTCTATCTTAATATTAGTAGTAAAATAAAGATAGCTCCTTTACTTAAGCGATCTATAATACTATAAGATAGCTTATACCTCTACTTATTAGTAGTCCTTTAATAAAGTCTATAAATATCTCTTTCTATATCTAATCTAGTATTAGTAGTAGTTTAAGAAATCTTTAGGTGCCTTCTCGCTATAGCTTTATTCTTCTATAAATGTTATAGTTTCTTACGTAATATCTAATATTATCTAATATGCCTAGCTAGAAGAAATCTTAGGTAACTATCTTATAGGTAATCTCCCTACTAGATATCTAGCTAGAGAGAATTATAGACTTCTCTAATTATTTAGGTACTAGTTTCTTATTATTTAGCACCTATCTTCTACCTTAATATAGTAATTCTCTCTAATTACTAATTATATACTCTAAGATAGAGTATTTTATACCTAAGCTTAGTAGGAACCTTTATTCTTACTCTAGTACTACTTATACTACTTACTAGTACTATTAATTATTTCTTAGAGCTTCTAGCTATAGCTCCTTAAGTTCTAACTAGTCTATACTACTCTTATTAGTGGCAGCGTCTTATTAGTCTAACTATTCTTTAGTTAGGCTAGGATAGCTTCTTATTCGTCTTATATAAATCCTTACTAATATAACTTAGCTTTTAGTTAAGTCCTCTTTATCTTTGCTCGCTTCCTTATAGTAGTAGGACGTTAGTTTTAAGATTTAGATAATACGCTTTTATAAGCGTTTATCTCTTGCGTCTTCTAGTAGGTCTTATTCTCTTCTTAAGAGCGCGTTAGCTCTTACGTTTTACTTCCTTAGCTAGTATAGTATCTCTATATTAAATTAGCTTAATAATATAGTCTAGTAGATTTAATATTTACTTAATATCTTTAGCTTTATAAAGTACTTTAAGTTCTTATAGTTAGTAATTACCTTAAAGCTCTTTACTAAGCGAAGTTTAGCGTTCTATTCTTCTAAGTATTATATTATAGCTAGTAGTTTTTTATTATATATCTTATAGTTTATTTATAGGCGTTATTCTTTCTTAAGAAGTACGCGTAAGGGCGTAGTATCCCTTCTTTATTATACTAGGATAGTACTTCTCCTATTACGTAGCTAGAAGAGTTATATTCTAGGACTATATCTCGCTTAGAGTTAAACGTCGCTAGAATAGGTTCTATTATAAAGATCTCCTTTAGCTTATTAAACGCGGCCTACTTATCTTTTCCCTAGGTAAAGCTTATCGCGCCTATTAGATAGGTTAAGAGGAGCGATCTTTATAAAGTCTCTAATAAACTTTTAGTAGAAGTTAGTAACTTAAGAAATAATTATACGCCTTTTACTATCTTAGGTACTTTCTACTTCTTAATAGCTTTAACCTTATCTAAGTCTATAGAGATATCTTTCTCTATATTAATAATAAAACCTAAGTACTTAGTAGATTTACTTTAAATTCGTATTTCTTAATATCTATATAGAGTCCTGCGCTCTAGAGCTTACTAAGGACCTTTTAGACGTAGTCCTAGTATTATTATAGGCTACTATTATATAGATTAATACGTTATTAAGATATACTAAATAGAACTTATCTAGGTACCTCTTAATATCTATTAATATACTGCTAAAAGTACTTAGAGAGTTTACTATACTAAATAGGGTAACTAACTACTTAAATAGACTAAAGCGTGTTCTAAAAGCTATCTTCTATTTATTACCTTCTACTACACGAATCTTATAGAAGATAGTAATAACGTCTAGCTTTATAAACTACTTAGCCCTACTTATATTATTAAGTATCTCTTAGATAAGTAGTAGGGGGTATCTATCCTTTCTAGTAATAGCGTTAAGCGCGCAGTAGTTAATATATAATTAGAGTCCTCTTCCTAGCTTCTTTATAAATAGAACTAGTAAAGAGGCTAGCGAGCTACTTACGTAGATAAATTCTTTTTCTAAGAGAGCTATAAGCTCCCTTTAGAGCACTAGTAACTCGCCTTTTAATATACTATATAGCGGGCCCTACGGCAGCTATAGCTATTAACTATCTTTTAACTCTAGCTTAATCTTATAGTCTACTTCTAGACCTTAGTATAGAGGAAGTTTTAACGCTTTCTTTAGGTTAAAGAGCTTAAAAAGCTCTAATACTTTTAGTAGTAGTAACTTATATCTACTACTTTCTTTAGTGCTAACGCCTTATTATATCTATAATAGAGGTAGTAAATATCTACACTCTCTTCTTTAGATCTTTAGATCTTCTTATAAAACCTATAAACGTAGATACGCTTACCTAATATATAGTACTTTAGGTTACGATATCTTTATCGCACCTTACTTAAATACCTTTTAAGTGTATAAATAGGCTCCTTTTTACTAGAGTAATTAAGATATCTTAATAGTCTATCTACCCTTTTCCTAGGACTACTTCTTTATCTATACTATTAAGTACGTACGTATAAGTAACCTCTTAGTAGCTATATATATTAAACTTAAACCTAGAGACCTCGTCTATCTCTAATATCTTCCTATTAATCCCTTCTATTATTTAAGAGGTAATTAAAAAGCGCTCTAAACGGCTTTAGCGAGCGAATTTTTTACTAACTAACGCGTAGTATAAACACCTACTATTAATTAACGTAGTAGCGTTATAGATAGAGTTTACGATTAAGTACGCTATAAGGGGAGGGGTATTTATATACTTCTACTAAAATTAGTTCTATTTACTACTTATCTACTAATTTATCTTCTAAGGCTCTAGACTAAGACTCTAGTCTAGAGCTACTCTTTTTCTAAGTTATCTAACTCGCCTTTATTTATATCCTTTAGAAGAATTGTGCTATCTAGTAGTAACTCTCTTTATACTACTTAGTTTACTTTAGTGCTCCTTACTTTAGAACTCCTCTTATAATACTTAGATATATATCCTTTTTTACTATAAGTATAGTACTTAATCTAATTAGCGCTTAGCCTACTAGTTCTTATACTTGCTTTACTAGCCTTTATTAGCTCCTAGTCTATCTTCTTAGGTAGTAATAGTATCTAAGTATCCTTCTAGTAGCTTATACTATAGGCGTGCTAAGATATCCTCTCTTAGACCTACTATTAAGATTAATATAATAGAAGTCGTCTAAGATTTTAATAGCTTCCTCTATATACTTCTTAAAACTAATATTTTTAGGAGTATATAGTATAAGGCGTTAGAGCTCTACGCTAAGCTCTTCGCTAAATATCTTTTAAAGAATAGACTTACTAAAGTCTTAGCTAGCTTCTACGCGTAGCTAGTTAAACTTAGAGACGTAATCTCTAACTAGCTATTAGCCTTACTTTAAGTATTAAAGCTTATTTAGAGCCTATTTTTAATAGTGTATATTAAGGAATTAAGTATCTAGGTGTTCTTATAACTTCTTTATAGTGCTTAGCTAGTTTTCTAGTAGCTATAGTAAGAGAACCTAGGTTACTTTCTCTTTAGTCTAACTAAGGATATATCGCTTCTTAGTATCCTAGAGGGGTATAGTATAAGTTATACTTTAGTTTACCTTTATACTTATTTTCTAACCTAGGTAGTTTAAATAGTCTCTATTAAAACGTTCTAGGTTAGGAAGCCTCTTCTTCTACAACCTCTCTAAATAGGTAGTTGTGTCTAGCTAAGTCTTAGGTATGTAAGTCTAGAGAGCTAGGCTAAGTTCTCGTTATTCTATTGCATCTAAATAAGCTATAATAGGGGATAGTAGCTAAACTAGTTAAGCTATTATCGCTGCTATAGAGTTCTAAGGGACTTTTAGTAGCTTCTATAGTAATTCTCTAGCTTCTTCTACTTCCTTTATTTATCTTACGACTTTGTTTATTATTAGGGCTATAGCAGCTTTCTTTTACCTATTATTTCTAAGTATCTATACAATCTTTTAGTATATTTAGTTATTAAGTACTCTAGTAAGGTACTTAGCTAAAGTGTATATAGATAGCTCGTTAGCGTTAAGGTTAGAAAGGTTATCTTCTATTCTAAATAGTAGAGGGCTTCTTATAAGCTTCTACGTCTATAGCCTACTTCTCTATAGTAAGGACTAGTAGAGCTTCTAATTATTCTTTAATTAACTTGTATAGGTAATCTCCTTATAGTCTACTCCTCTTTAGTAAGGAACTAGTAGGGCTTATCTCTTACTTATTCTCTATAATAAGGCTTTTCTAAATAACTCTTAGTAGTTATTATAAGTCGCGACTTTTAGAACTAATCCTTATACTTATAATTTCCTCTTAGCTATTTCTTTAGCTAAGTATTATAGCCTATACCTCTTCTATAGAGGACTAATAGGACTTCTAATAATACTTACTCTACTATAGTAAGAGGTTATTGCCTATTCTTTAATTCTTTAAAGACTAATAGAGCTTCTACTGCTCTCGCTTACCTTCTTATAAAGTCTTTTACGGGTAGTAGGACCTATACCTTAGTACTATTAAGGTATTAGGTAGAGCTTTCCTAAATAATATTTAGTAATATAGCTTAGAGTCTACTAAGCTAACTAATATTTATTTACTTTAGATATCTCGCGAGGCTAGTAGCGCGTTTAACTAAGCGTCTTATAAGGCTGTAGTCCTAGGCTAGCTATCTTATAATAGCTTCTACCTACTTATTGTCTAAGGGCCTATTATGCCTTTAAGCAATACTAATTCTATATAGTAGGTTACTCTACTCGCACGTTAAAGTAGTAGTTAAGAGGATTAACGCGCTATAAGTTAACAGAGTCTTATAGTAAGGCTCTATTAATTAGGATTAAATATAAAATATAAGAGGCTACGCTTAGGGAGCTATTATATAGGTATACTAGAGTTATATTTAATAGGGAAGAGAACTATAAGCTATCTCGTGCTAAAGGTTATTTAGAGAGCGGCTTAAAATAACCTTCTACCTATAGACTATACGGATAGTCTAAGCGTTGTTTAGACGCAAGTGGTTGATCTGTGCGTCTTACGCACGTGACCAAGATATCATCGAGTGTTTACTAACTAGGCTCTAGCCTATTATATCTATATCGCTATTAGCTATCTTTTATAGCTATACTACTATCTCTATAGCACGTTTTAGTATTTTTTATTACTTAATACGCTAAAAATGCCGCTTCGTAACCTAAAACGCGCCACTAAGGGCACCTCTAGCCCTTATAGCCCCTATAAGCGCACTAAAATAGCTAAAAGTAGTATATTATAGCCTATCTTAATAGATAATTTATAGCCTAAGCTATCTATCTATACCTTGCTATATAAAGCCTTAGCTACTATAGTAAGCTAGACTACTAAAAACGCGCTATTTAAGTTATAGTTGCGCGACGCTATACTAAAAGCTACTATATAACTACTAGCTAAGGGTAGTAGGGCTACTATAGAGGCTATAAGTAAGGCTATTAAAAGTAGAGATAATACTAGCTTTATAATAAGTTTATAGATAACTTTAATAGTATTAATTAGAAGTATTTACTACGTTTTACGAAGCCGCTGCGTATATTAAAGCGTAATAAAAGTTAGGTATATTAGTATAGTTACTGCGTTACCTCTCTCTATAAGCCTTATTATATATTCTTTATTTATAAATACTACTATTATTATAAGATCTTTTACGCCTATCTAGAGGTTATAAAGTTAACTAGTAATACTATTAACTACCTTACGCAGAAGCTACTTAGCTATAGCTATAATTATAAGGGTAAACTAGATTTAATTATACTACTGCGAGGCTAAACGACGCTTAAGATAATAACTAAGAGTAGTATTAATATACCTTAAGGCGTTACTAATAAGCTTAGAAACTTTAATATATAGCGCTTTTAATACGCTGCTATTATATAGCTTATTAATAATAACTACCCTCTCTATAAGTTTAAAACGCCTACGTTTAAGTAAATAATAGAGTTTATTAACCTAGAGGTAGCTAACGCGCTATAAGTAAGTTATAATAGTATAGCTAGCTTTATAATAAGGCTATATCGCTATATAGAGCTATAGGTTATTTAGATACTCTTATTAGCTATTAAAATCTATATAAGCTTTAATAGCTAAATAATAAAAGGTAGTAAGCATAGCTTCTTTAGAGTTATTACTTATTTTACTAATACTAACAGTACTATTAGGGACCTACTTATTACGCTACCTTAGCTTATAGGCGCCTATATAGGCGAGAGGATAGCTAAAGTTATTAGTAATATAATTAATATCTTTAGTATAATATATAGCTAGCTTAAGTACTTTATACTTAATAACGTATATACTAATAACACTACTATTACTAAACTCGCCTAACGCTTTAAATTTATAGTAAGCTATTACCGCCTCTACTATAGCCCTTACACACTTAACTTAGTTAGATAGATAATTATCTTTAGCTTTAATAAGGACGCGTACAATAATAATTAGAATAAGTACAAAATAGAGGTAGCCTACCTATAAGAATAGTAGCAGTAAGGTCCACTTAGTATACTAATTAATATTATTAACTATATCTAAACACTATAATAATATAATCTTTTTACTAATTACTAGTGCTATATTAACGCTAAGGCTCCTAACTAAAAGTAAGAAATACTTAAGCTAGTAAAGCTAGTTATTACGCGCTAGAATAGCTTTTATAACACTTTTATACGCGCTATAAAACTCTATAACGCTATTAATAAGTACGCCTAAAGCTATATTAAAAGAATAATAGGCGCTAACGTATACGCGCGTAGCCGTAATAATAAGCTTACTAAAGTACTAGCTTAGATAAGATCTAATAGCTTATAGCTAATAATTAGATAGTAATAACCTAGTATATATTAGTATTAGAGCTACTAAAGGAGGCGATAAAATAGCTTAAAGCTCGCAGTAAAGCTAGCTATTTTAGCGCGATATATAAGGTTATACCTATCTTTAAAGCTATACTTACTATATATAAGTAGCTACTTAAAAACTATAAAAGCGTTAACTATAATACTAATAGCGCGCTAGAAGATTACCTTCCTATTAACCTATACGTAGCTTAGGTAAAGCTTAACGCGTATTATACTAAGCTTAACGAATTACCCGCATACTTTACTACTACCTACCTCTACCTATACTATAAGAACTACTATAAGAATAGCTAGCGCGATAAACTAAGCTAGCTTAAGGTAAATAACGCTAGGTTAAAATAACTTTAGGCGTTTTATAAGCCGCAAATATAGCGCTAAAGTCGCCTACTAGTATAGCTCTTAAGTAGTATTAATAACACTATTAACGCGCTCATTAATATAAAGCCTTATAGTATTATTAAGGTAATAGAGATAGATAAGCTAGAGCGTTAGTAATAGTTTAAACTTCGCTAGACGTAGGAGTAGTTTAAATAAGGTAGTAATCTTATTAGCTATTAGATAAGCTTACGCCTAAAGTATCCTAACCTAGCGCGTATAGTAATTAATATATTAATAATACTAACCTTAAGTTATAAGTATAAGCAGCTATTTAGCGAGCTTAGTAATTTATTAGAGCTAAAGTAATACAAAATTAGTTATAACTACTTATAGTAATAGTGTATATAAAGCTAGCGCAACACTAGCTTTATACCTCTATCTAATTATAACTTAGGCGATATAACTAACGCTAAAGTAGCTATAATATACAAAATATATAAGTAAGACAGCGAAGCTTAGTAATATATACGATATACGATTAGATTAGCACCTAAATAGTATTAAATCTATTAAACTTTTAATAAACGGCCTTCTAAAACACTATTAACTAAATAACTTAAATATAATCTTAAGTTTTATACAAATAAATTAAATTAGCGTCCAAAGTTTGTTTAATTTGCTTAATGACAAGTCTGCTAATAGCTACTAAGCCAGCTCCTAGTTCCTAAAGAACTTCATCCATAGAATTAAAAGTACTATCCTAACAAGCCTGCATCAATTTACCTAGCGGTATATTTTCGACTTCTAGATATTTATTCTCAGCATATAGCTTTATGACGCGGATTATTCGATCCTTAAATTAGTGAAGTTCGTCGTATAGTTGTCTTCCTGTTATAACTTCGTATATTGCGCAGCTAAATGCGAAGATATCGGTCTTCTAGCTAATTCTTAGAGAAGATTTCTTATAACTAAACTACTTATAGCAGGCTCCTGCATCTTCTCTATTAATACTACTACCTTCGAAGTCGATAATCTTAAGGCGCTCCTAAACTACAATCCAATTATAACATCTAGTATCAGCATGTATAATACTATTATCGTGTATGTATCGCGTCCTCTCTACAGCTTTATGTAGCTAGCGAATCTTTGTATATAACGGGATCTGGTTTACTCTACTTTCTTGAATTAGTGTCCGAACGGTTCTACCGCGTTCAAGAATAAGGCATTTGTCTATTTTACCTAAACATCTTATAATGTTTATATGTAGTCCTAGACGTTCGAGTGCTTAACGCTCGACGTCGATTTCCTCCCCGTAGAACTTCTTTAATATTCTTTCCTCGTCGATCGCATATACAGCCTCTAAATCTACTAACGGCAAGGAGTTTGAGACTTCTATAGTCTATAGCCTAGTCTTGCATATACTCCTTTATTATTCCAAAGGCCGTGATCTTATGCTTCTCTGGCACGAAACGAGAAACGCGTAGGTTCTCGCGTGCGAGGTGCGGTAGATAAGAGTTTTGATTAAGGGAGCCGGCTCGTCGACGCTTTAGGATTTGCGAACTTAGAGCTATAACGCGTGAAGGGGGTAAGATCGCTTCAGACAGTAGGATATAGGCGACACGACAGGAGATTCGCTTTTCGAGGAACGCGACAGGTAGGAGTGATTATTTTTAGCGTTAAGCTAGCTCGCTTTCGTCGCTGTGGGTTGTCCACATAGATCGTGATGGCCGTGGACGGGCTATGTACTAGTGCGCGATATGTATCGGGAGCGCAGCTAAGGTTGTTGTCGCAAAGGCGTATTCGCGTTTATCTCAGGGTATCTTCGGTGATTATATCTCGCGCATAACTTTTAATTAGACGTCTAGAGTAGAAAGCGCTAAAACCTATTACTAACGAAACTATGTTACTCTTATTGTCAGATATTTACTGTTTTGATAGAACTCTAGATAAAAGGTGATAATTGATAATATTAATGATATAAGTGTTGTCTACGTGTCTATGTCGCACCAGGTGTACCTAGGGGGTGCAAAGAGCCTCTGTGCTCTAATTGGCTGTCACAGTTGCCGGGTCGTACTAGCACACCCGGCAACTGTACGCTGCCCTCCTCTGCTATAGTGCTTTAATCTGACAGGTCTTTGCTGGCCCAACAATCTGTGGTTTCCAGAAACGACCCCCAGGTCTAGTCCTCGCTTACTATCAGACAGCCGAAGCTTTAAAACAGTATCTTGCTAAAGTCTATACATTCCCGTATATAAGAAGCAACAGGGCCCCTAAATAGCGGCCTTATCAAAGGCACACAGGCTATTTAGAGTTACCACCTCTCGCAAAAGGATAGATTTAGTGGAACCGTTTCACAGCCGATATTGGTCTGATTCAGGGAACCGTAAGTGCCAACCTAACCTAGCGCAGCATCTTCTTGCGAAGCAGTGAGTATACTAGGTTAGAGTGGACTTAGTGGCATTTAGTCTATTATTTGATACTAATAGATGCCGTGTTAAAGGAAAGGTTTATTAATTTATATAATATAGATACTATAGAGAATACTAACTTTGTATAAATAGGCGTAAGCCATAAATCCTTCCTTGAATATAAGCTATTTCAGGCCACTTCCTCAGAACTGAACCCTTGCTCCCTATACCCGTCAACGCAATAGTAGGCCATTGCCCCACTATTCACGCCTTGATAGGGCAGAAACTTGATAAAATCAGCGCCTACTATTTCCAACGGCCCGCTATATCCTACAGCCCACGATATCGCACGGCCCACTATCTCCCACGGCCCACGATATCCTGCGGCCCACTATCTCCTACGACCCACGATATCCTACGGCCCACGATTTCCTACGGCCCACGATTTCTTACGGCCCACGATTTCTTACGGCCCACGATTTCTTACGGCCCACGATTTCCAACGTGAGCGTGCCTGAAGAGCCTACTGCGTCGCCCAAGTCAGCCAGGCCCTAGAGCTCTGGGCTAGGGGCAGTGACGCAGCAAATGGCCCTAAAAAGCGAGCTCTATCGTAGCCTTACTAGACTTACCCTCCCGTATTATCGCAAGCAATATTAGCTGGCGGCACCAAAAGCTTATTCTGTTATAGTATGTAGGAACGCTACCCCCTCGGATTTTACGGGTTTGCAGATCCCCGGCCGGAAAAGGCGTTGGAGGTCGCCCATTTTGTATGGAAATACGAGTAGACATGCGCAGCGCTATACAAACCTAAATGCCCGATTCAACGAGATAGGTGTAATATAGGTTTATAGGAGCTATAGGATGTGTTTAAGAGCTTCTTGCTAGTTCTCTTCTAAGTTTATTACCTTTTCTCTAGTATTAGTTGCTTTCTTTTATGTAAGGGTCTCACGGGATCAGGTATTAAAAGATATGTTGAATCACAGAGTTTTGGCAGTACCGAGCTTGTAAGAAGCTGCGGTAGGATTAAATACAAGGTAGAGGAGAGGTAACGCCGGAGCTCGGCACCCAGCGCGCCGGCGTAGGCTGTAATAGGGTACCCATTCTCCAAACCATCACATTCCGAGCCACGTCGCGTTCCGAGCCACCCCACCAGCATTTGGGGATCTCAAAAATGAGGCTGTACAACAACGAGTAATTGCTATTATCGTGAGACTCTATAGTGTCATAGTAACTAGATGCTTGCGATCATTTTGTACTATTTGAATTTTTCCAGTATCTTGATTGTGCGCCCGCGCGACGTTGTTTTGGCCGGAGGCGGCGGCTGCGGCGGTACAACACCACTTTAAGCAGCCATAACACGACGACGCTTTGTAATCTTTTTATCAAAACTTTGTAAAGCTTTTTTTTTGCCCTTGATTGCTATATTTTGACATTTTTGCGAGGTTGTAGCATCGCGTTGCTGCTTTTTGAGCGCGCGTTGTGCCGCAAGTTTCTCAGCGTGCGCTTTCTTATCCTTCTAATCCTGCTCCTTCTTGCGCTGCCGCACTAATTTTGCCTCCTCCGCCATCATTTTGTTGTATACTTTGATGCCGCCTTCAGCTCCTTTGCCTCACTTTTTTAGCGTTGTAGCTCCTCAGCTTCGCGTTGTTTTACTGTCTCGCGCGCGCTTCTCGGAGCTTCCGGGGACTCCAGAAAACAGCTCCTCCGTAATAGTTATCCGGACTATTCTGGAGATCTAAGGTGTGGCTTTTCTTCGTTTGCTTCTCTTTTGTAACTAGGGCATTCTTGAGCCCCTTAGTCTCAGGTCGGAGTATCTCATTTTGGGCTGAGATATGATGAAGTGACCTGTTGAGTTTCTTCACCTTCTTACTCCTCTCATCCTTTGATGCCTTGCGGATCAGCGACTGGTTTTTGAGCTAATCTGATCCACTAAGTACTGATGTTGAGCTCTTATCCGAGCTTGATACCTCAGGGGTGTTGCGGCTGAATCTTTTGAGTATAGGGGCTGGATTAGGTGGCCAGATCCCTGTGGCCGAGAAGGACTTTTGGATGGTGTTTTTCCTGAAAGAGGACATTCAGGCGTTCTAAAAAAGAGGAAAGCAGTCTCCTTTCTTGACTAATTAGTGCCCCTAACTGCTGTGGAGATAGTTGTATAGCTCCTTTAAGTACGCAGTTGAAGGTGATTTGAACATTACAATATCTAATAGCTAAAGGGTATATGTTGAACGAGGGGGAAAGATAGCCACAAGGATCTTGTTTTGATTACATAATTCTAGAAACTCCTGGGTTAAACTCTCCAGGAGAGGGATGACACGAAGCATGGCAAAAGCACCGTTAACCACCGTGATTGTCGTGGCGACTACGGCTGCCACGTTGGAATCTCCTCTGCTGAGGAAGTACTTAGCGCCGGCCTAAAATCCTAGCGCATACGCCTAGTTGGGCATGCCGCTCGACCAGCGTTTCCAACGTACAGTAGTACGGTACTTTTGAGGCTATCGTGAGGTACGTACGGCTCGATTATTGGTGTTGTACGTACGGTTGTAATACGATACGGCTCGAACCGTAGTACGGTTGCTCGGGCCATGTGTACGTCGTACTTATACCCGTTTAGGTAACCCGTGGCCGCGGTGTAGTGAATTGAAGCTGCTGTTGACGCTGCGGGAGCCTAGGACGTTTCTTTTTGCCTTTATATTGGCTACAAGCGACAGCAACAACAGTTATAACACCAGACAATCGTCTGTATAGACTTTTTTTGGCCTCACGCGCGATCCCCAGCTTGCCCAGCTAAAATCCGATAACCCCGGGCCGTATACCGTACCCAACCGTACTACGGCTCCTTCACCGTCACCCTGTACGGTTACGGTACGGGCCAATAGGAGCTCCTGTACGTACGGCTTACTGTACGTCGTATCCCGTACCGTACCCAAACGTACTACTGGACGTTGGAAACGCTGCGCTCGACCAGCCAAATGCCACTGCCATATAGACGCGAGACTTGATACTGTATTTCTCAGCGCCACGGATGAGCTTTTCGTACTTTTCAGCTAATTGATTTTGACTGTTGGAAGATACGACGTGCTTGATGTTCGAGATTGCTTCATACGCAACGTTAGAGCTGACAGAGTAAAAGTTCTTGGAGATTTTAGAGTTTTTGACTGCAAAGCGCGAGCTGGCCATAGTCACCAAGATCATGGCGACAAGAATGCTACAAAGGATCAAAGCCAGCAGCGGATTCATGATAAAGGCAATGGCGAATGCGGATAGAAAGTTGGCCGCAGTAAGAGCAAGAGCCAATTTACTCGTCAGTGCCTCCTACACTTCGATCATGTCCGAGGTAATGTGAGTTGTGAACTGACTAATGCTGACAGTGTCGAAAATACTGATGTTCTGGCGCACGATTGCCTCCAGATAGGTCCTCCGCAGTCGACGCACAATTCGCTCGCCAGAACAGTAGAATCCAACTGTGCAAATGTAGGATGAGACGAATTCAACGGCTGCAAGATATAAAAATACCACGCAAAGTGATCAGTCCGGCTAAGCAGTTCCCCTGGTAATATGGATCCATCCGCGACACCGACGAACGCTCCCGTCAATTCGCCAAAAAGTAGCTATCGATTGGAAGGTCAGTATTTCTGCTGCTTGTATTGTTGGAAATGGGATGATTAAGATAGGAGGGGACGGACAGATATGAATGGGTTCGCAGCTCCCGCAACAATACCAGCCATTAAGCCCAACACCATGACCATTTTGTCCCGTTTTGTGGCATACGGCCACAGAGAGAACTTCTGGTGATTGCGAGTAGATGGAAGTCCATCGAGTTGACGATCAAGAATGGCCCTCTTTTGCTTGCTGAGCGCGACACTTTGCCTCTCACCAACGGCGTCCAACACTAGTGGAGCGGGACTCCCGTCATTGTCCTCGCTCATGGGACGCAACGGGATGTACTCGTCTTCATTCTTGTCCACGAGATGTAGTGGCGTGTTCTCATCATCACTGTCTATTGGGTATTGTTGCAAACTTCGAGGTATGGCGCAGACGCACTTACAACATCTTAGCCTTACTCTGCTCTACTTCTCACCCTAGAGTCTAAATGCGCGAAATCTATACATGGGAGCTGCAACTGTACGCGGAACAGTCAGAAATAAGAAATAACCTCCTTGGCATGTAGAGTCTTCGGAGCTAGGCTATGTTCGTCTAATAGTAGTCAGATGCTTAGTGCAAAGGTCATCAGCTACCTAGATGCGGTTGTTTCGCGGCTGACTGTTCAGCACATGTTAACGGTCAGAGTTGCCTAATATCCGCCCGGGATCGCCAAAGCGGGATTTGTCCGAACAATCCCTACTTAAGGAATTTGCTTAACCGCTGTTTAGTAACTAGTTATAATCTAGGCACTTAACTTAGCCTTAACCGACGACGGAAGTCGATCGTTTATAGCTGATGCAGATGAGCCACGTATCATGCTGTTTCAAGATCTTCCGTCGCCCCTTTGAGCTGGACTTGAAGCTCGGTGCATTAGTGCGAGCGTGTTTACTTAGTCCAACAGCAGGGCTCGCCTCAATCAACTATCGACCTCTGGTTGACACTCTGTGCTTGCTTGATTAACGTTGGGCCTATTAATTGAATGATTGACGGGCTGATAAATTAATTAATTTGTTCGATTGAACGCCAAATAATCAAACAATTAAGTAATAATTGATAATGGACTGCTAAGATCTAGGCCTACTAGCTGCATACCCCTCCTAGGGCTTACTACCTCCTGCTAAGCTCTACATACGCTTCCTGGCAAGAGCAGAATACGTTCGGTCTTACCAGATAGTTGACAAAGACATCGAAGTTCCCGCTCTCGAGCTCGTCTATAGTATATCTTCGATGGCATGCTCTTTCCTAATCTGCCTTGTCTGCACTGAGTGCACTTCTTAATCGATGTAGCTCGCGAGGACTAGCTGCAAAATGTCAATATGTTTCCAACTAGATAGCACATACATGGTGTGTGATTAAATACCTGGACAACTGCTTCAGCACCCGAAGCTGAGCTAGGCGTCACCACGCATATTTTCATTTTCAGCTTATTAGCACCAGAACTAGCCGATATCTGCAAGTTTGTGGACGAATAAAGTTGTGCCTAGACGATTCTCGATGCGTTTACCTATGCATCTGAATGATGATGGCCTTAACTATAAAGTATCAACATCTTAAACCTTATCTTCCCAGGCCATGCCACATACGGCATACTTTTCATGACTCGCCTTAGTCTGAAAAAAGCAACTGAGCTTATATAGCACAGTCAGGCTCTGACTAAAAAACCTGGTCAGCTGCGCAAACACAGTCAGAAATGAGTAAGGCTAATATTAATTCACCGCATGTTAGCTTTGGAACCATCTAATAATAGCAAATCACGCACACCGAGTGAACTGGCCGCTTATCTACAAATCTTGCTGTTGACACGGCAAAGGTGTCGAATATCACTGTCGTTGCAACGAACAAAGTAGGGTGATATTTATTAGTACCAAGCAAGAGCTTGGTGGAGAGATCTCTACATACAGGTGCGAGCCAGGCGAGACGCTTAGCCCAACTAGTGGCCCAAGCGTCTAGCCCAGAAAGCTCGCTAGGCTGGCTGTACGCACATATCCAAACACTTGCTAACCGAAATTAGAGCATAGAGGCTCAGGATAGGTGCTCAAGTAGGTATCTTCCTACTCCAGCTCCATTTTCTTGTCGGTTTCAAAGATTAATACTAACACTTTTCCCTATATTGTCTCGCCTGGTTGTTTAACATGAGTTCACAATAGATCTCTCGTTGTCCTACCTGCTGGCGATAGCCATTATATAAATCGAAAAAGGCCATCAAGTTTAGTGATCAACATCTCACACTGGTTGTGCTTTTCTGCATTGGCAGCATTGCCGCGTGTTACGCCTGGGCGCAGGCTGCCGCCACTTTTGTCCGAAGCTCACAGTACACATCACCACAGCGCCCGGTTACTATTGAATACGGTGGATCAGGCAGGGTTCTTCTCTTGCTAGGGAAGACAAGGACGACCTCCGCAATACAGATGTCAGACATACGACGACACAATTTTTCGGCAAGAACGTCTACAGCTTCTATGGACAGGACGTGGTACTCACGGGCGGTAGTGTCGACAATATAGAAATTGGGGTGTTTAGGTAGCCTATCCGTGCGTTAGACAATATTCCCTAAGGCGTGTACTTTGTTCAAGCTTTTCTCAATATATATAACGAAACAATTACCCGGAGCGATGGGTCTATAGTGACGGTCAGGTTTCCGTGTGGTGATGGCAGTCCTGCTTTCGCAGGGAGTGGGAGCCTCAATACTAATATACGCGAAGTCGAGATTCGACGCGGGATGACGCAGACTATCAACCTGCAGTTCCAGACGACTGTCGAGCCCATTGTCATCGACGGGACGGAGATTAGTGGTTGCTCTCAGGGGAATTACAAAGACACCGAGCTGCTCAAATATGTCAAGATCCGAAGCGACTCTCTGAGCAGCTTCTGGAACAGAGACATGTATATCGGCGCCAAAGTCCTCTTGCCTGCCGGATACAACGCGTCGGACACGCGTACGCGTTATCCCGTCGTATACTCTTAGTTTCACTGGCTTGGGGGCGAGAGTTGGTGGAGTCACGATGCAGCCTTCACAGAAGCTTGGCACAACGGCATGATTCCAGCCCAGGACGGGAAACCAGCACGGCCGACTCCCAAGCTCATCATTGTCATGTTTCGCCATAAGAATCCATTCTATGACGATTCCTACGCTGTAAATTCGCCGAATCTGGGACCGTATAGTCCCGCCTTGAACGACGAACGGTGCCCCTCTGGACATGATGTTCAACACGATTGCCCCACCGTATGCACGGATACAGTAGGGTGGTTCTACCGGGGGCTGGGCGGCGGCTGCCAGTGTCATCTTTCGGCCAGATCTGTACGGCGCGTGCTTCGCTTCCTATCCAGATAGTCTCGATTTTCACCGACACCAGGACTATATAATAATCTGTATGAGCAGGCAAAAGCTTATGTCCGAAACGGCCTTCCGGCACCATCAAACCGGAAAGTTGACGATGACGGCGTAGAGCGCGTCAAGGTCACCATGGAGCAGAATCATTGGGAGCTCACATTCGGGACGTCTGGGCGTAGTACCCTGCAGACTAACGTCTGGTTTGCCGTATGCAGCGTGCAAGGGCTCAACGGGTATCCTCTCGCCGCCTGGGACAAGATTACAGGAGAGATATATCCGGATGTAGTAGAGCTCTGGAAACCTATGGATCTCACGCATTATATACTCAGCAATTGGAACAGCAAACTCAACCTAGGAGAAGTGCTTCAAGGGAGAATACATGTCTACGTGGGCGGTGTGGATAGCTATTATCTCGACGAAGGCGTTAAGCAGTTCCGCATCCGGGTTACTCAAAAGGGAGGGCCAGAATAGGCCAATGTGACGGTGCTCCCGGGAGAGGCGCATGGTGGGGTGTACAATCTGCTGCCAAAATGGACGTATCTTAACTTGCTCCTTCAATGGGTTGCAGGGAAAGACGCCGCTCTCAGATGAGTGCACTGGAGGCAAATCGAGAGGAAACTTATAGGAAGACGTTTTGGCATTTGGGGGCCGTCAAGCAGCACTCGCCCGCCAGTCGCCACCTTATATTGACATGTACCCCTCTCGTCAGTCTGATGGGCGTTTACACGCTGAGCCGCAAGCCAGCGTTGGGCGTTAGGATCCAGGGGTTGCATTGAAAGCCCAGTGGCTCGTGGATAGTAAGGTTAGTAAAGACAATGTGTTTGATGCCAAGTAACGAGAGACACTTACGTTCTCTGGCAATGCGCCGGGCCGGACGTTACAGTTAGTCGTTACGGGCACCAAGAGAGACTACATCGAGGAAACGAGACGAAGCAATGTCATTACCTTAGGATGACTATTACGAACCTACAGCGCCTGACATCTCATGTAACGTTCCTATGTAATCAGTTTGGTAACGTTGTGAGTAAGCACTAGTGTGCCTTGTGAGTCCTATTAGCAGAGTATGTGAGTTAAGACATCTATAACACGCTGTGCTTTGGAATCATGTCGGCACATTGCTGTCATCCTTAAGGTGACTGCGAATCCAGGCAAGGGGCAGGCAGGTGTGTGAGGATAGCGCGAATGATCAAGCGACTAGTAGAGTGCGCGCGGCCCAATAATTCGCGACAATGAGTATTCAACGGTAGCACTCGGGGGGACCATCTAACCCCTTCATCTCGTTATGCAGCGATCAGACCCTCATACCGGCACGGCATGACTAATTCAGTTTCCAGCTGACGGGTACAGTCACCGCGAGGGGTTTCCGATACCTCACTACCTCACCATGGCACGATGTGGGGGCGTACAGTCATGATATGCATAACAAGCACAGTCAGAGTCTCTCGGCACTTATCGTCCCAAGTCCCAACACTTACCGTGGTGGAGTCCGCTCAGGATAATTACAATCCAATCCCACAAGATTCTACAACTCGAAAGCAACAAACCCAAAATAAGAACTTTTAAATCAAACAATCACAACAATGCGTTTCTCTCAGCTCGTTTCTGGAGTCGGTCTTGCCTGCCTTGCTGTTGCTGGCGCCCAGCCGATCGAAGCGGAGTAAGTCTGTTGCGCCTGATCTTTTAGTGATATTTTCTAGTCATGCACACTCAGCTTACAAGGGATAAAACAGATACAAGGCCGTAGGCCGCGATGTCGTCGAGCGAGATGTGGTGGACCGCCGCGATGTCGTCGACCGCCGCGATGTGGTGGACCGGGACGTGGTCGAGCGCGACGTGGTGGACCGTCGCGATGTGGTAGACCGTCGTGATGTGGTAGACCGTCGCGATGTGGTAGACCGTCGCGATGTCGTCGAGCGCGATGTGGTGGACCGTCGCGATGTCGTCGAGCGCGATGTGGTGGACCGTCGCGATGTAGTGGACCGTCGCGATGTGGTGGACCGTCGCGATGTGGTGGACAGAGATGTCGTTGAGCGCGACGTGGTTGACAGGGACGTGGTCGAGAGGGATGTCGTTGATCGCGATGTTGTGGACCGCCGCAACCGCATCATCCCAGAGAACTAGGCGGCGTCGCTCAACACCATTTCTCGGGAGGGAAAATCTGGAATCGGTGCCGTCTTGGGAGCTCGGATCAATAGCCTCTTCAAGAGCTGTTCAAAACATACTTTGAACTTGCTCGTTCCGCTCGTTTATGTAGATCCACCAGTTAAGAAGGCAATGAATACTTCTAGCGTTGCCACGAGCTGACGTTCCTTTGCATTAAGAATAGTCTGGGTTATGTTGTGCATTATTGTTAGTGAATTACTAAGGCTTTCTGTGCCTAACTAGTACCTCTTTCTAGACTCGTTCGCGAATCTTGCAAGATCGCGGATTATTGCTACTGGCACTCGACGGTTGTCCACTTCTTATACACATACTCTGCTATCAAACATGCTGTCATGGTCGTCATGTCAAAGAATAAAACAGTCCAATGTCACATCCTAGCCTATTCCCAACTATTCGTCCTTTTTCATTGTAGGCTTAGTTTTTCTGGTGATTTAATAGCTTGGAGAGCTGATTTAATCCTCTCTTCTTTTGAGAGCTGTTCGAGGTCATGTGGTTGAGACATTGAGGTTTGAGGTTCAAAGGCTGTAAGAGTTGATGAGGGTGGCCACTCGCCTAGCATGGCCTCTCGCCTAGCATGGCCACTCGCCTAGCACTCACGTTAATCGTAATCAACTGTCAGATTGAAGCACTATGGCAGATGAGGGCAGCGTACAGTTGCCGGGTGCGCTAGTACATAGTACGACCCGGCAACTGTGACAGCCAATCAGAGCACAGAGGCTCTTGGCACTCCCTGGGTACTTAGACAGAACACCCACACATCAATAATACAACCATCATGACCTTTCATCCAGAGTTCTATCAACAGTGAATATCTGACAATTAAGAGTCTTATTTGCCTTACCAAGAGCACCTACTACTATGCAAAACCAGCGCGACACGACGATCGTCCTCCATGACCACACAAACTTCACCGCGTGGTTCCAACAACTCGAACTTCGATGCGTTGCGCGCACAACGTCTGGGACATTGTCAACCCAGCAAAGACAACCCTCCCAGGACAGAAGCCTACTGAGATAAGAGCTCCTGCGTTTAGCGACTTCTAGGGAGCAAGCAACGTAGAAGAACCTACAAACTCTATAGAGCTCTCATCAGCACGGCTTCGACATATTCAATGTCCTGCATCCGCTGACGCACGATATCCGCTCGGGCGATATTGCCTGCATGGGCCGGAGCGACCAATTTGATCGCCGTCTAGCCAGCGTTTAATGCAGTGGAGCTGGCCGATCGAGTCGTGGCTTTTAGAGTATCAACCAGAAATCCCAGGGCGTGGGGATGGCCCAATGTAGCCGCTTGGAGTTCTAATCGGCCACGATCGGGGTCCTCTATGTAACAACGCAAAGAGTGCTAGGGTAATGTGAAGTTGGCTGGAGCTGATAAGCGCAGTAATAGCACGTTGGCGGACTGGAAGGACTGGTCGGCATTCGTCACGGGCAGCACTGTCCACGACGCCTTCCACGACGCCTCGGAACCATCTGCGCTTTGGAGGACGATCAGACACGACACCGTGCAGCGCAGCGCAGGGACTGGTCGTAGCTAAGGCTTCTTTCGTGCACGCTTTTCTTGTATGGCCTCCTGTATGCTGCTCCGGACGGTGAGTCGAATGAAATGGGATGGAAGACGACGCCGCGCAGGGCATCGTGCCGTCCCTATTGTCCTGCAGTAACATTTGTAGCGTAAACCATGCTGTTGCGCCGGAATTGTTTCTGACTGTGCGGGCTGACTGTGCGAACTGAACTGACTGTCCCAGTAACTAAAGGTCCATGCGCGGATTTTCTTTCAAAGTTCACGCGTGCGAAATCTTAACCTCCCCTTCCCTACAAGCGATTGAGCCACTAAAAGTAGCATCATGAAGTACGTGCTCGTGTCTGGCGGCGTCATCAGCGGCGTGGGGAAGGTACGCTGCAGGTAGCCGGCCTTTGATCACCACTAATGCGTATAACAGGGTATTATAGGTAAGCTTTTCTGATGTGTGCCGCGAGCATCGTCAATAGTAAATTCAAGGCACTATATGGCTGTCGAAAGAGCGACATTAATTTGCTAAGAATATAGTCTTTTGGAATGCTGCAAATAGCTATTACAGAACCCTGCTTTAGCGAGCGCTTCCTAGTGTACAACGGCTAATGGACGCGTTCCAGCATCGTCTACGGGTCTTTTGCTGAAGACTATTGGCCTCAAGATAAGTGCAGCGGGCTGACGCATCTGCCAACTATACTAACGTCTCAGCACGTCTCGTCGATCAAGGTCGACCCATACCTTAATGTCGATGCGGGGACTATGAACCCGAAGGAGTACGCTTCCCGACGAGAAACACGATGGCAGAGGCTAAATAGCAGACAGGCACGGCGAAGTTTTCGTCCTTTCCGACGGCGGCGAAGTCGACCTCGATCTAGGCAACTATGAGCGCTACCTAAACATTACTTTAACTCGTGATAACAACATCACCACTGGCAAGATCTACCAGCACGTCATCGAGCGCGAGCGCAAGGGCGACTACCTGGGTAAAACCGTACAAGTCGTCCCCCACATTACCAACGCCATCCAAGATTGGATCGAGAAGGTCGCGCGCATCCCCGTCGACGACTCGGGCGAGCCCGATGTCTGCATAATTGAGCTGGGAGGTACTGTTGGCGACATTGAGAGCATGCCTTTTATTGAGGCTATGAGTCAATTGAGGAGACGTGCGGGCAAGAACAACTTTATGCACATTCACGTCTCGTACGTGCCCGTTATCCACGGAGAGCAGAAGACAAAGCCCACACAGCAAGCTATCAAGGCGGTGAGGAGTAATGGTCTCATCCCAGATCTGGTACGTATCACGTCTTTGAATGAGCTCTAGTTTGGTATCTATCTAACTTCACAGATTGCCTGCCGTTGCGAACGCGAAATCGAAGCCTCCGCCGTAGAGAAGATTGCCCATTTCTGCCAGGTCGAAAACGAGCAGGTTCTCGTTGTCAGGGACCTGCCATCCATCTACCAAGTACCCATGCTTCTCGAGCAGCAAAGGCTAATCCCTATGGTCCGCCAAGTCCTTGCTCTCGAGCACGTCGACGTGACTTCCAAGATGCTGCAAAAGGGCAACCACACCTGGGCGCAGTGGCAGTCGCTTACCAGCCACACGCGCTTCTACGACTCGGTGACGATTGCTCTCGTTGGAAAGTACGTCGAGCTCCAGGACTCATACCTCTCAGTCATCAAGTCGCTAGAGCACGCCACGATGCGCTGCAGGAAGAAGCTGGACATTCGCTGGGTCGATTCTAATTATCTGGAGCCTAAGTGCCAGAAGACTGACCCTGCTAAATTCCACAACGCATGGCGTGAGGTTGTCAAGGCGTCGGGTATCCTAGTGCCAGGAGGCTTTGGCCAGCGTGCTACCGAGGGCATGATTGCCGCAGCTACCTGGGCGCGTAAGCACAAGAAGCCATACCTGGGCATCTGTCTGGGTATGCAAATCGCCGTCATTGAGTACGCCCGCAACGTGTGTGGCATCAAGGACGCCACATCGGAAGAGTTTAACGGAGAGGCCCAGAAAAAGCTTATCACGTTTATGCCCGAAGTTGACAAGACCACCATGGGCGCATCGATGCGTCTAGGTCTCCGACCAACACTATTCCAGCCCGGTAGCGAGTGGTCTCGTCTCCGTGCTCTCTACGCCGGCAAAGACAAGATTCTTGAGCGTCACCGCCACCGCTACGAAGTCAACCCCGACTACATCGAGACTCTTGAAAAGGGCGGCTTGAGCTTCGTCGGCAAAGACGAAGCCGGTGTCCGTATGGAAGTTTTCGAGATTAAGGACCACCCTTGGTACGTTTGTGTCCAGTTCCACCCTGAGTACCTGTCTCGCGTTCTCGACCCCAGCAGGCCTTATCTTGGCTTCATTGCCGCTAGTGCGGGTATGCTGGACGAGATTACGCGCGATTACTAGTGTGGCGCAAAGGATGGTCTCGAGGCTGAGGGCATTGCAAATGGTTTAAATGGCGTCAAGATTAATGGCGAAGCAAGCCTTTAAAGGACGGTTTGTTTAGGTTAGGCGACGGCGTAGTTAACGATCGCTTCGAACACCAAAACAGCAGCCTAACTTAAGGCTATATAGCCACATTGTTATGGGTAACAAGAAGCATTCTCTCCTTGATAGTGGGCGCGAGGTTGAAGGTCAACAAGCCCACGTCAGAAGGAAATGATCAGCGCGGGGCGCGCCGATCACGTGACTAACATCCCGCCAAGGCCTGCCATCCGGGATGGCAGTGCATAAAGGGATGGCAGCGCCATCCCGCCGAGACTTGCTATCTAGGATGGCAGAGTAGGATAGGATAGCACTTAAATAAGGCAACAAGTATATTGTTATAGAGGATTCCCTTTATACGCTCGTTGTAGTCAATTTCTCTTAATAGTTCGTCTCTTACCTAGATTGTTACTAGTTATTCTATCGTTTATATAGATTGGATTGTTCTTCTAAATACCTACTATCCCACCTAGTCGCTAGACAACCCACGCGGAACTAGTAACGTAAGACTCACCTACCTTAGTGCGGACTAAGATAGAGCAGTATTACCCCCCGTACCACGCCTATCTCAAGGTTAATTTTCGCCCTAGTAACTATCAGAATGCTCCCTCTTGCATGCGCAAGCCTACGCTGGCTAACTTCACCCCACTCTTCGCGCCCCTCTTGCACCTGAAGAAGTAGTAGTCGTGCCAGTAGGTTATTAGCTAGGTGTTGCTTTCCACTATCTTGATCCTATCTATCATACTCCCGTGCCCGTCGTGGTAGTAATCTAGAAAATCGATAGCGTCGCAGTAGGCAGTCAAAGTCATGTCCGTAAGCTGCCGTGGGTCCCACTCATTGCCTGCTTTTGGCACTGCTACTATAGGCCCCTTCCAGGTCATATCGCCCCACGTGCCCCCAACGAGGGCTGGTAGCGTCCCATGAAGCGACTGGTTGGCTTAAAGGGTTTTGACTAGAAAGTCGTCAATATACCAGATGTTTAGCGTATCTAAAGTTTTTTTCCGTCCTTAAAAAGCGTTACCCCGCATACAGTAGGGTCTACGGCTGATGTATCCGTTATTTCCTGGTATGTGAAGGAGCTCATCGAGCTCAGAGTTAAAATATCTACGCTCTCCACTCATTTCTCTTGTGTTGACCCACACAAGCCTCGATTTCCAAGAGGTCATAGGAAAGTGTACTGCAAGAAAGTGTGTCGGCGATGGACGGGCGGCAAAGGACGATGCTGACAGCTTGTTGAACCAAAGAGCTTCAGCCTTCAGAATGTTATAGAGTAGGACGTGAGGCAGGGCGTGAGGCAGGGCGGAAGTATTTATGGTCGGATCTAGAGGAAAAGCTTGAGGAAAGTTAGATAAAGCGCTGGGCGAGATGGTGGAGGGGAAGCTGGAGGGGAAGTCAGAGAAAAAGCCACCGGTAGAATTTAGTATAGTGTCAAGTTTTTGATGACAATAAGATGCTACGGCCCTTATCGACGATGCTAGCAATGGGCGAAAATCCGATAGGTGTTGGCGTTTTTTTTGCGCCGATGCTGGTAAAATCCCTGTGTATTCTACACTACTATGCAACATACCATTAGCTCGTCGCAATATATCTATCGCTCGATACTTGTAGAACTGACCAACGCGGTTCGAATGGTGCAATTCGATACCCCCTGGGGAAGCTCCCCCAAAGTTCTGCAAGCTCAAACTCATACTATAGCGGTGGAAGAAGCAAATCGGCTTCTTGTCAACTCAGGATTTGCAATGACGATCGATAAACCGCTTATTACCCGGCTATCGAAAGCAAGACTATATAAGCTCACTCGCGGGGTAGTTCTACGTTGCGCTAGCGGCTGATAGTACACTTTAACTAGTAGTAGAAGCCGTAAATATAGCTCTTAGATAACTAGTTGTATATAGTCAGCTCGCATAAAACGGGTAGAATAAGATATTAGTAACGTCCCTAGGTAGATTTTTCAAGTCACAGACCCGCGATATAACTATCCTCTAGTTAGCAAGTTTACGTTGCTACACTTTCGTAAGCGCGACGAGCAGTCCCTCCAGCGGATAGAAACCCATCTAAACAACTAGGATTTAGCAATAAAGACCCTTCGCAATCTATAAGCTACTAGTAAAAACCTCCAGCGTTATAATATTTTAAATAAAATAGTAAAGCTGCGGCGCGCTAAGTTAGGTAGCAGAACCTAGATTAAAGCCCTCACTAAGTTTCTTAAAAACTACTCTACTAACGACAGTAGCTTAGATAAGTCTAAGTTCTACCATTATATAACTCAGGATAAGCACGGACAGGTTCAGATTATCTTCTTTTTACATCCCCTCTCGTTCAATCTAATCAAATATAACCCGGACGTTATACAAATTAATACAACCTATAAGACTAATCTGTTTAACATGCCGCTAATACACATAGTTAGGATCACGTCAAGGGATACAACGTACAATATTGCGTACGCCTTTATACTAAATAAGTAAGTTTAAACTTATAATAAGGTTATTAGTATGCTTTAGACACTTTTTAAATAGCTTTAAGTTATCCCAAAGTACTTTATAACAGATTACGACAAACTATTAAAAGCTGCCTTAATATCTCTCTTTCCCAATACACTACAGCGTCGGTGCATTAGCACATTAGTCAGAACGTCTAGGCGAAATCGGTAGAGGTTTAGGACCTCAACAAAGCTCGTACAGTACCCGAGAAGAAGTCTATAAACACCGCCAGGCTTTCCTTTATTCAATATTAGCAGCAGCTAGTAAACTGCAACACCGCGGATAGCATCTAGATTCAATAAGATATCATCCTAAATAACTATCAAGGTCACCCAAAGTTAATAGATTACCTAGATAAGCATTAAATAAAACACTATACTTAATAGGCTAAGTATACCTACCAGTATTTACCAGATTTTGGTCAGCGTGTAACTTCTAGAACTAAGGGAGCTCAACGTTAACTAGAACTTACCCTAAGTACTTAGTAAGCCAGCTATATATACGATATAGTAAAGGACATTCACCGGCTTATACAGATATAGCGTAGTAAGCATAACGCCGCGCTTTAAACTAACGAAACTAGGGTTGTAATTAATATTAACTACTAGAGTTTGCACGCCTACAACATGAAGTTACTTATTAAGAGCTTCGTTTACTTAAAAAGCAGGTCCAAATAGCTAAGTCTGACGACTTTAACGCCTCCCAGGAGTGCTCCAGAGCCTTCTTAAAGAAGTATAGGCTTCCTTATAAGTATACCATTCACCTCTAACTATCAGAAGCTGCCTTAAATAAGGTTCAGTAGATTATCAATCCCACCAACATTCACCAACATTTGTGGTTTAGGCCTAGTGTTTCTAACGTACAGTAGTACGGTACTTTTGAGGCTATCGTGAGGTACGTACGGCTCGATTATTAGTGTTGTACGTACGGTTGTAAATACAATATAGCTTAAACCGTAGTACGGTTGCTTAGGCTATATGTACGTCGTACTTATACCCGTTTAGGTAACCCGTGGCTGTGGTGTAGTAAATTAAAGCTGCTGTTAACGCTGCGGGAGCCCTAGAAATAGCGATCTTAACCTACGTCGTTGCTATAATCCCTACTATTACCGCTATTACTAACAGCCTAGGATATATACGCTGTCGCCGCCTTAATATATATACTAAAGATTTAGGCTATACTCTATTATCCTATAGGCTCTCTATAGCGAGGTAGCTGCGCCTATTACTATAAATAAAGACTTTGCTATCTCTATTAATTGATCTTATAATAGCGTAGTCTAACTATAAATAGGGCCTAGCCTAGCGTTATATAGCTTAGTCTAGTTAGGTTAGAGTCGCTATAGGTTTTTTTTTAGGTTTAAAATAGACCTAGGACGTTTCTTTTTACCTTTATATTAGCTATAAGCGACAGCAATAATAGTTATAACACTAGACAATTATCTATATAGACTTTTTTTAGCCTTACGCGCGATCCCTAGCTTGCCTAGCTAAAATCCGATAACCCCGGGCCGTATACCGTACCCAACCGTACTACGGCTCCTTCACCGTCACCCTGTACGGTTACGGTACGGGCCAATAGGAGCTCCTGTACGTACGGCTTACTGTACGTCGTATCCCGTACCGTACCCAAACGTACTACTGGACGTTGGAAACGCTGTTTAGGCCGCCTCGGGCAACTGGCCAGGAGGTACAGAATAAACGCTACATACTGGATCCGGCCAAAGTGAAAGCAAAAGGTCGTCTAACTAGATCAACAACGGTGACTAGACCCACCCAAATAGCAAGGGACATGTTGGAAACCAGCCCAAATAGTACTGCCGAGGATATGTTGGAGGAGGAGGGGGTAGTTGAAGAGGTACAACAAACCCGAACTCGGCGGACTTTGACTCGAAAGGCACCTTCTATAACCCAAAACAGCTCACCTTAAGGCGTCATTGAGCAGATAGCCGTTCGCCTGGAGGCAATAGAGAAAGCTAAAGAGTAAGAAAGGCTTAGGTCATGTGTGGCAGGCACTAGGAGCAATAGGTTTGGGTTTAGGTAAAGGTTTACGAGGGTTTTACTCGTCTTTCTCGACCATAACGCCGCCACCTCTTGACTAAAACTCTCTAAATTCTTGCTAAATGCCAATAACACCAACCTTCACAACCTCCAAAATTTCAATTTACTTGCAGCGTGATGCCGTGTGGTGGTGTTTATGTTAGCGGGTAGCAAATGCCGCCAAAACACGACATTTTCCTCCACGAGACGCGGAAAGATTGACAGAATCTAGAGATTAAAGTGATGAGCCCATCTTGATTGAACATTGGACCCTGGATTAGACCTTATAGTCCCCTTAAAAAATACCTTATTCTAACCTACTTATTTACCTAACCTAGTAATAGTTTTGGACTAACCTTCTTAATTGGGCAATTATTTTCCATGTGTTAATAGGAGAGGTTAGCGGAAACCTCTATAAGAGAATTGTCAGCACCCCCTATAAGCCTAAAATAGGATAGTGCTAGCGATCTTTTAGCACTGTTGTAAGGGTCTCACGGGATCAGGTATTTGAAACTGTGTTGCATTACAAAGTTTTTGCAGTACCGAGCTTATAAGAAGCTGCGGTAGGATTAAATACAAGGTAGGGGGCAGTAGCGCCGGAGCTCGGCACCCAGTGCGCCGGCGTAGCCTGTAATAGGGTACCCATTCTCCAAACCATCACACTGTTATATCAGTACAGGAGCTACATCAAAACAAGATAGATTAAAAATCAAACCTCCTATATTATAAGTCTCAAATCTCAGGCCACCAAACTCATTAGGCTTGCGCGATAAGGCGTTCTCAATATCGAAGTCCTCGGGAACGATGAGCTGCAGCATTCCATTAATCAACAAGTAGAATTGTCAGATATTCACTGTTTTGATGGAACTCTGGATGAAAGGTGATGATTGATGATATTGATGATGTTGTGTCTAGTGTCTACGTGTCTGTGCCGCACCAGGTGTACCCAGGGGGTGCCAAGAGCCTCTGTGCTCTAATTGGCTGTCACAGTTGCCGGGTCGTACTAGCGCACCCAGCATCTGTACGCTGCCCTCCTCTGCCATAGTGCTCCAATCTGACAAGAATCCAACGATATTGTCATAGGTCTCGAAGATATCGTAAATAATATCTTCGCTCACATCTTTTAATGCATCGATGAATAGATGCCTTGGGTCCGGAGGCGGTATTGTGTACGCAGCGGCTGGATAGCGATAATCGACTGGCACAACAACTGGATGTCCTGAGATTCTTAGGGGTATATCCTCACTCAAGACATCCTCTGACGAAGTATATGTTCATACTAGACCACTTACATAGACTTCACGATATTCCAGATTGTCTCGTATTATGAGACTATAAAACTACTTCTAAGTACAATATACTATGATTATGGTTGGTAATGTAAGGGGCTACGCTCAGGGAGCTATTGCACAGGTATACTGGAGTTGTATTCGATGGGGAAGAGAACTACAAGCTATCTCGTGCTGAAGGTTATTCGGAGAGCGGCTCGGAATAACCTTCTGCCTATGGACTGTGCGGATGGTCTGAGCGTTGTTCGGACGCAAGTGGTTGATCTGTGCGTCTCACGCACGTGACCGAGATATCATCGAGTGTTCACCAACTGGGCTCTAGCCCATCACAGGTAATACTCTGGATCAGGATGTTTGAGAAGGGTAGAATTGGTTGGGACTTCTGCCTCCTAGATTAGGGAGAAGGGTCAGACTGTATAGAAGGATCGGTGGCCCCTACACTAAGCATGGATCACCGATCCTCGGCTTGGATCAACTGATCCATCGGATCGCCGTGCTGGATCACCTGACTGATCACCTGACTGATCACCTGACATATCATGTGATCATCTAGTGTCACATTCACGACAACTATACTTATTTCCTAAATGAATTAAGTATAACGAGGATTGTATTAGTTATATTGCTCTTATATTAGATGCTGAGTCTTTTAAGACAAGTAATGCTAAG
Organism: Pyrenophora teres f. maculata; assembly: GCA_014334815.1. Taxonomy (NCBI): domain Eukaryota; kingdom Fungi; phylum Ascomycota; class Dothideomycetes; order Pleosporales; family Pleosporaceae; genus Pyrenophora; species Pyrenophora teres. The sequence continues at coordinate 159,211 of CP060572.1, read as the reverse complement.
ATAAAGTCTATAGATATCCGCCCAAGGCTCTATAGTTAGCCCTAATACTTACATGTCGCCATAAGATACGTATTGTGTCACATATTTAGCATTAGCATATTATTATATCAAGGTAAAATAGTATAACTACCCCTTTTAAGGCCGCAGCTAACGCTGCTTATCCGTAAACGAGGTACCCATTCCAATCGCCCACAATATTCAGTAACCAACATTCAACAGCCCTTAGTTTTGCGCGTATAACGCTCAGCAGCCCATAATATCCAGCGAACTACGTTTAAAAGCCCACACTTCTGCGCTAATAACGCCCAGCAGCCTATAATATACAGCAAACAATATTCCGAAGCCCTCAAATTTGCGACTATATCGCCTAGCAGCCCACAATATCCCGCGTACAACATTCCAAAGCCCTCAGGTCTGCGATTACATCACCTAACAGCCCACAATATCTAGCGTTATTTAAAAGCCTTCAAATTTGCGACTATGTCGCCCAACAGCCTAGAATATCCCGCGTAAAACATTCCAAAGCCCTCAGATTTGCGACTACTGCGTGTTGGCACGTCCGACGGAACATACAGGGGCTAATATGCAGCTAATACCCATGTCGTTTTTCTCAAAGAAACACCAAATTTTGTGTTTAAACTTATATAACTTAACTCTACAAAATGCTATATAAAGATAGAAAAGACAGAGAGAAGCGCAAAGCAGAGAGCATTTAAATAATATATATAAAGGAGGAACTTTTTGGTTATAATTTTAAGTTATTGCTAATTATAACTATATGCATGTTCCGTCGGAGGTGAAAACACGCGGTACATCACCTAACAGCCCACAATATCTAGCGTTATTTAAACGCCCTCAAATTTGCGACTATGTCGCCCAACAGCCCACAGTATCCAGCGTTAATTAATAGCCCGCAGTTGGCGGGCGGTGCTAAAAGCTCTTGTTATAGTATATAGGAACGTCTAGAGCTCGAAAACTATGGGTTTGCAGATCCCCGGCCGGAAACGAGCTCGGAGGTCGGCGTTTTGTATGGGCAATTGAGTAGACATGCGCAGCGCCATACAAACCTATATACCAGATTCAACGAGATAGCTGTTTTGGGCTCAATACCTGGTTTAGAAGCTAATAAATAACACCGAAGGTGCAAGCAATAGCTGCGAGTACAACGCCGCTCTCAAAATTGCCATATGTTATACAATAGGGAAGTAGTAGCATGTTAAAGTTGTGGGCATGCGTAAGGTAAAGCTAGAGGTGGGCTAATCTGCTAGATCTGCGCAGGTAGTTATAACTACAAGATAATTTCATAGATACAGAATAAGACTAGCAATAAGACGTTCCGCCGTCAAGTCACCAGCTATAACGATCGAGCCACATGTAGAAGTAAGCCTCTCCTCTTCTACCAAAACTTCGCTTTACTAAATCATCCAAGCTGATCTAATAGTGGAGTATCACCCTATTATAAAGGCGAAAAGGAACGTAACTAGTACTAGGCTTAGAATAGGTGAGGGCCATGCGGCAACGATGAAATGTGCGAGTTTGTGGACATGGTAGAGTCAATGGGTGCAGGGCGCAATAATGGAGTCAACGTGGAGTCAAATGGTGGTTCATTTGGTTGAGTTTGGTGGGCCAAAGGGCGGAGGGCGCTCAAAGGGCTGATGCGGTTGTGTGGTCGTCAATTTTGTGGTCGTCAATTGTGGGGTAGCGAAGGCCACAGGCTCAGTATATAAGAAGCACCGGAGGGGAGTACATCGAGTCCATCTTCATTCACATATTGCCGCCACGAACGATCGGGAAACATGCTTAACAAAGACAGAAACGAACGCTTACTTGCTAGCAGGAGCAGGCATATCAACTACGCGGATCCAGGCTTGCAAGAAGCGCGGCGAAATAAATCAAAAGTGGGGCCTAATTGCCCAGTCGAACAGGTCAAAAAGAGACAATGGCTTTGGCTGTACAAAGCGGTCTGCTTGAAAGCATTCGAAGGTGCGTGATGGCGATGGCGATGGCGAGTGTGTCGTGTGCTGATTCGTGTAGATGGGGGCGAGGATGTGCAGAAGCATCGGGAAATGGTAGAGTCGCTCTACAGGAAGATGGGCAAGCTGGAGCGCAAACCGAACAACTGCAAGTACTAGGCTATATAGCGCCCCAGCGGCTCTATAGAGAAGAAGCCAGTCGTAAAGGTAGATATACCTATTAAGCGATTGCTTTTAGAGGACTAGAACTCCGTCTCTAAATCTTAGTTTAGTAGGTTTGTAGCTGTGATAATAGGCTGTGATTAGTTGGATACGAAACTTAACAACCCAACCCCGACTAACCTATAGTCTGTGTAAACCAAGCCCCAATCCACTTCCTAGCTTGGCCCCAGGCTAATAGTAAATACTACTATGATCTATATAGTTTAGGCGTTGTTAGCCCTAGTATAAAGCGTAAAGTTGATAAGTTTATATAAGAGTTCGTCACCATCGCCAAAGTGAACAATATAGTAGTAATTCTATCCTCTCCCTACGTAAGGCTCCAGAAACTCGTAAGACTGCGTTCTTAAGGCCTTAGAAACTACTGAGGCTGCGCACGTAAGGCCTTCGAAACTACTAAGACTGCGCATACTTTTTGACATAGTGCTACGTTATAAAGGTATATAAGTGATATCGATGCTTAGCAGCAGATATTCACAACGCAATATTGTTGTAACAGCAATATAGGAAAGCAGTTAAGGCGTTATCCTAACACCTTAGACTCTGTAGGTGGCAGTATTTACTCAGTAAATATGCGTGGGCAGGGGCAGCCTCTAGCACACAATGAGCTTGTTTGAACTTAGCATCGCAACGTTGTATAACTGTAGGTAAGTGACGAATAAGTGACTTATAAGCCCGGCAATCGAGATATTGTAGGGGATTCAGGAGTTGGATGTGGTACATCATAACCATAGGACGATGGATGGCTTTGAGCGGTCGGGAGGGGCGGTATTAGAATATGTCCAGGTGGCAATGGTCGTTGAGCGGTCGGGAGGACCGCTGGGGCAGCAGGCAACCGTGGTTCAGTTGCTGGCAGCGCACATAAGTTTTGCAATCAGATTGTGATGAGATTGTAGACACCAACACCGTCCTTAATGTGCCGAGACTGAACCTGTCAGACTGCCTGGCGGAAACCAGCTGTGACTTTCCGGTCATATTCACCACCGCCGTGGCGGCATACTTCCGGAACCATCAGCCAGAAACAACACTGTGATGCATTAACGGCGCTCTGGATCTGGTCAGACTGGAATCTGCACAAGCAAAGGAGATCAAGAAGATTGCTAAGCGTCTCGGCTTTCGACAACGCAACCTCAATATGGCGTTCTGCCGTCTGCACGAGCTAAACAAGCGTGACAAAGTGGCGGTCATGACCGTGGGCACGAGGCTCTAGTGTTGCGAGGCGGCTGTAGAGACAATTTTGGTGACCAGATTGTTGAGTTTGACTAACTCTGCCAGGATCTTCGCAACGGCGTCGTCCTTCGCCCACATCAAGAGGCATTCACCAACCTCTGCCGCCATCCGCGCTTCAGCACCTTGATACGACAGGTCCTCACCGCCATCGACATGGTTCGTACGCTTGCTTGATGGCTCGCGCACGGCTGAGGGAGGGAGGGAGCGCAGGCGGCGGCAGGCGGCAAGGCATCGGACAGCGCGAAGACGGCATCGGTGGACGATCGCAACGCAACGGTGCGCAAGAAGAGGATGGCGTGGACATCGCGAGGGCAACGGCTCATGGGGGGAGTATCGTATAGAGCTTGTCGGCTTGTTGTTGCGCAGTGTTCTCAAGGCCAGGGTGGATAGTGAGCATGCCATCTTCATAGGCATCGGGCCAGGTTTACGCAATGGGAAGGGCATCGTAACAGCCGTCTCCGCCGTATTGAAATTGCTGGGTATCAGTATTGTCTTGGTAGCGTGGGCGTGGGCGTGGGTGTTGTGGTCAGGTTTGGATTGCTCGAAAAGCCATCAATAAGCGTTAGTTAAGGTTTGGTAGTGACGTCACGTCGTCAAGTCGGCGTTTCAATGGAAAAGTTCTCCAAAACGACACATTGGTCCCCTTCCTCAAAGGCTTATGAATGTTGATAATTGTGTGTATCGTTCTGTTCTGATCTGTATCTGCGCGTGTGGCTCTCATGAGGGGTGCCAAGAGCTTCTGAGCTCTAGTTAATTGCCTACCGCGGTTACAGAGTAGCCCTACTATCTGACTCTTCTACACACGTGGGTGAATTTAGAGACCTATCTTCTAGTTGTTTACTCTATTATTCATTCCCTCCGCGCCACCTCGCGACCAACACTACCCCACGCTCCGCAAACTCGGTTTCCACTTCTACGCCTGTTTGCCCCTCGCCGGCGGCTTCCTCACAAAGACAGCTGCGGACCTCGATGTGGGAGCTGGCTTCTTTGACGGGAAACTGACAAGAAAGTGTTTGGGGGCTTGTACGGCAGCCTTCACAAGGAAACTCCGCGTGAGGCACTTCTCAAAGCTTTCGAAGAAGGAGGGTGGTATTAAGACTCAGCTGGCATAGTTACCGCTAGGTTGCATACCATATGGCGCCGACAGAGGAGGAAGATTGCGTTATTTTTGGTGCTAGCAGGGTATTGCAAGCTAAGCAGACTCCTTAGTGTTCAAAGAAGCGTAGGCTTACTGATGAGGCGGTCAAAGTTATTGATTAGGTATGAGGAAGTTTCAAGAAGGTTGCGCCTATTGACAGCTATGGCGGTGCTGGAAACTCAGGTTGTGGTGAGAGGGCTAACAAGGCATGGTAATAACATACGGAAATGGGCATGATCAACAATAGTCGATCAAACGAGAATAAAAGAACAATGAATCATACACCTTAATTTCTTGTGCCTGTGAAGATAGAATTGATGACATGAATGTCAAAATTTCACTGTGTTGGCGAAGAGACCTAGCTGACCATACTGATCTCAACCCATTGGTCATTCCAACCATCTCCTCCTCACCACGACCTCAAAGAGTCTTGACCACCAATTTCTTCCCCTTCTTCATGCTTTCTTGCTAACCTTGACTTAATTCGGCTTCGCCACCGTGCGCCTCTTGGTCCCAGCCGCCTTCGCCTTCCCCTTACGACTAACCCCCACCATTTCCTCTTCCTTCAGTAACCCATGTTCCTTTATATAATGAATTATATCTAGGACTTGATCGCAGAACTCCTGGACCCCGCGAATTAAGCCCAAGCTCTCCCTCTTAGTCTCCCTACCTGCGCGCCAACGATCCACGACCGCAAAGAAGATCTCGTCTACGTCCGCGTCTTTGGCGTCACGAACGCGCTCATACTCGCTACTGTCACCTTCGTCGTCGTGGTTGTTGTCGTAGGAATGGCCTTGACTGTGACCCAACTCGTCTCCAATTTCGTACTGTGTGAAACATTCGATGGCCATTATGGCAATGTAGTGGAAATTGAGAACCGCTACGGCGGGTTCCGGATCTGGGAAGGCGAGGGCCTGCTGGCCTGGCAGAAAGACATTATTCAACAATTCTATCTCTTGTGCGTGGTGGTCGAGGGACAGTAGGAGTTCTTCGCGGACGAGGCCTGGTATGGATATTCATCGGGAGTCGTGGGGTGGAGGGCTGCCTTGTCGTTCTTAATATTCGAGGATGAAGAAAACGTGCCAATCTTTTCGTAGCGGATGGCGGCGAAGGGTGATGAGTTGATTACCGGCTGGTATCGTTTCATTCGAGTATTTAGAGACTCATCGTCGGAGTCCTCCTCGTCGCCACATTCATTATCATTGCCGCGGTCTTTCTCGTTGGGGACTTGTGATGGACCTTGTATCGCTTCAGTCTCTTCGCGGAGCCCGGTCATGTTGTGTTTTTTAGTGGTGGGATCCTGTTGCGACAACATGGTCATCATCTGACTGTACGTGCAGCAGTCTTTCTATACTGTTGCAACATATGGCTACGCTAGCAGGTGAAACGCTAGCAGGTGAATTGTACTAATCTGGCAATTATCTCCAATGTTGCATGGTGAAACGACGTTGATGCTGCCCGGCATACCCGATTAGGCATCTTTCACGCTTAAAGTGAGTGTAAGTGTGAGTGTTGCACGCGCACTATCCCAAGGGCTGCGCACGGTTGTCGAGTCTTCCACGACAGGTTACTGACATGTAGCCGGCTAGCGAGGTTGTGAAGCTGTCACGTGCCCGATGCTAACCCAATATGGAGGTATCGTGGAAGTGAATTTACCCAGATACGGTCAAGGAAGATATAGGCAAGGCGCATCAGTGTTAGGCTTACTGAGCTGACGTCTACGTAGCCAAAAGCAGTGTTGAAGAATAGGATGGCCATGTTTGGAGGTTGTCGATTGATGTGGATGAGAATTGCGAGGGCGGTGTTGACACAAAAGTGAGGATAGAGGCGGGAGCAGGTGGCAGAAGCCCTGGAGTAGGCAGCCATGGAGGTGGAGCCGTGGTGAAGGCTGCTGCAGTCGCGGGAGGATACCTAGAATGGCCCGCTGGAGTAGCAATCCATGGAGATAAACCTAAGGCGTCCTCGCCTACGAAAGAAATCAACGCAAAGGCAATTTAAGGTGCAACTGGTTTGTGCGACAACAGCACTGCTCTCCAAAATTATGTAGCTGCTATGGTGGTGGCGCTGGTGCCCGTTGAAGTTGCGGATCTAAAACTACCAGAAACGCACGGATCAAGATGTCTGAGAGCATTGTCTCAGTTAACTACCCCTGCTCTCCGCCCAAGCCTACTAATATCCGGCTTGACCAACTAGCCATGTGACGTAACCTAAGGTGTAAGCAATAGCTGCGACAATGGCGCCGCCATCTAAAATGCCGTAGCTGTCATAATGGTAGCGCTGGTACTTGTTGGAGTTTCGGGCGGGTCAAGCGAGTCGCGGTAAGGCACCCATTGTCAGTATATCTACTCTGCGTTGAAAGACTTCCAGGTGGTATTATATTGCTGCCCATCCCAGAGCTGGCGCTTTGCTTAGTGTGCGGGTGTAGACAGTGTCTTTAGTTTGGAGTAGAGACCACGCTGCCGCTCGTGACTGATAGCCCAAGTGCGTACTGGGGGAGCATACGTGGAGACAAGTATTGTATTAAGCAAGCTGATTGACTGTCTCGTAAGACTCCAAGTATCCAAGTGAAAGAGTACATAGGGTAGATGATGGGATCGATGGTTGACTCCAGAACGAAGAGCCCTTTCGTGTCCTTCTTATACCCTTGTGACGGGGAGTCACTCCCCACACCGCTACAAGCCTCCCCAACTTCAGACGCTTGGTCCCATCAAGCGAAACTCCGAAACAAAACAAATCGTACCATATAGCATATAACCATCCCAAGAAAGAAAACTAAGAACCACTTCTTACCAATCCCTCTGCTTTGAGCATCTGTCGAGCCCTCCGCAAGTGATTCCGCGATGGAACCCATTTGCCCAAGTCTACCAGATCCACCTGATTCAGCACGTTGACGAAGATTTGGAGAAACGTAAGCTGAACCTGATCCACCTGATCCAGCACGTTGACGAAGATGCGGAGGAACGTAAGCTGATGGCGGGAATTGTCGTTTCTCCAACCCCCTCAAGCTCTCACGGGAATGCCCACGCAGAGACGACAGACGGCTTTGTCGGCAGTGTGCAGACTGAGGCCCTCTCTGTTGCGGCCTTTTGAATGGAGTGTTGACCACGCTTCCCCCAGGGGCATTTGGCGGGAGAGGTAACTCGGCACCGGCGACAACCCACTAGACTGGCGCGAATGTTGTGGTGTCGAAGATGGCGTCCATTCTGTACTCAGCCCACGTTGACTACGCAACTGCCGGCGCACCCCCTCTTCTTCTCCGACTGGGCCCTCCTCCCCTAACGCCTGCTCGTACGCATCCTTTTGCGTCATGCTTCTGTCCCATTCTCGGTAGTACTCATCCCGAGGTGGTGGACGGAGTTTCACGAAGTGAGATCGATTGGGAATGCTCTCCCCAGGAACAGCGGCAAACGCTTGTACTTCTCCAATTGTAAAACCTTCATTAACTGTATTGACAGGGTTCTCGTCCGCTCCGTCCAGTGCTCCTTGTCCTCGTGTCCTTAAGGGCCGTCTGAGCGTCTGAGCCGGCACAGGAGCTCTTGCGTTAATTGGTGCTGCGTCGCTGCACGGATCGGGCGCCGCTCTCCTAGCTTGCACGATCTTTTCTCCCAGCTGCCTTCTCTTCTGGTCTCCCACGGGCTGTCTCCTCGTCGTTCGTTAATGGGGTTGATAGTCGGCTCTGCATCTCTGGAGTTTGCGCGCCAAGACTCTCCTTCTCCGAGATCCATCCAGTCGTATTTGCCGTCCTCAATTTCTCCCAGCGCTTTCGAGCGCTTCGGTGAGCAGTCCGCGTAGATACTCGTAGTCAGGCGTATCTTCGAAACCGAGGTTGCGTACATAGATAAGGTATTTAGTAAACTCTCCTAGTTTGTGTTAGCCGTGTCAGGTGAAAGGAAGACAAGGAGACACACTAGGAAAGCCGTTGCAGATGTATTCGATGGGAATCGTTTGCTTCAATTCGCCGATCTTCGCGTACTTCTGCTCAGCGGTAGTAGCCTTGAGACCTTGCCATGGAAGACTACCTCGGAGGAAGTATATGAAGACGTGACCCAGAGCTTCCAGATCGTCTCTGCGAGACTGTTCGCGTCGGAGATGTGCATTGGCACTCATGTAACGTGCCGTACCCGTGAGAGACTTGCGTTCCCGATACGAGATGTATTGCTTCGTCTTGGCGTCACGGTACTGCTTAGCCATACCGAAATCCACAACGTGAATTGCGTTGGCGCTCTTAGATCCCAGCTGGCCAGCGAGGAAGTTCTCAGGCTTGATGTCGCGGTGGACGAGATTCTTCTCGTGAACTGCCTGTACTCTCGACAACTACTCCGGCATTAGTCTAGGGAAATGGAGAAATTATTGGAAATTAAGGTAGGCACGTGCACAAGAAATAGGGGCTAGGTAGATAAGACGTATATAAGATTATCACCCAGCCCAGGTAGCTCAGTAATAGATCAGTTCAAATATTCAAAAAGTTATAAGCCCAGCGTTTCTTAAAGCGTTTGTAGTTAACTAGTTTATTCCTAAGTTACTATATTCAAATATTAGAAATTCACATATAATCTATAAAAGAAGAACTGTTAGTAGGCCTTATACGATCGTACGGGGTGAATAACAAGCAAGGTTCTTCTGGTGACGAGTATTGGTATTGTCTCTCTACAAACGGGGGTTCTACGAAGATATACACAATTGTCTACGTACTATAGGCTGAGGTCGGACCGACGTCCCTACTGATACTTATGGTCCGACACTAGAAATCTTTTCTTACTAGATAGTAAGTACTCCCGCATATATCGGTAGTGACTGTGTGTAGTATTAAACATCACCGCCTGTTAGCCTCTGCACCTACTAATCTACTCGTACCGTTAACTTGTTGCTGTTAATAAAGCGTTCTAGGGCGCGGTTTAGCGATGCTTTCGTGAAGGCGTCCGCAGGATTGTCGTCACTATTTATCCAGCGGATCTTAGTGATCTTACGACGCTCATATGATTGATGCAGCGCCGTAATATCTATTATAAGGCGCCTAAGCAGCGACGGACAGATTAAATGACGCTTCCGGTTGGCACGTTGATGAGATGTACGCTCCGCGTGCACGTTGCTCTGTGTACTGTTGGGCGCTGTTGTGTGCTTTAGCGTCTATAAGATTGATCTTTCCTCCTTGCCCTTTCTGTCTAAGGTCTAGGATAGGTTTGTTAGCGTCGATTATAAGTGTATATCTATTACTGTCTAGTTAAGTTTCTAGTGTAAGGATAAACTTTAGCTTTAATCTAAACTCTACCTTCTAGGTCTTTTTCTCTTTAAGTGACGAGAATGCTGGTGTCCCTAGTATTGTCACGGCACCAACTCGGCGTTCTGTGGGCCACGTGTCCCTATCCCTATCTTGGCCTAGCGCCTGCTACCTAGCTGTACATATCCTTCCCGCGCTCTCGTACATAGACCTTTATACTATAACTATATTCTTACCTCTACTCTACTATCCTATTCTATAATAGTTTATAGTGTCTACTAAATAACACCTTGCTGCGATAGTCTAGAGTCGCTGCTTAGTAATTAATCTTTCTTAAAAAATAAAATAAAATTCTAATATAACTATAACCTTTTTTTACTTAAACCTTAATCTATAAATCTTAATTTCTAAACCTAGACACCTAAACCTAGATATCTAATTCTAGACACCTAGACACTTAAATAATAATAGCCCTCTAAACTTTACGCGCTTAAGTACTATCCTTTATATAAGCTATTTTAGAAACTACTAATAACTTAGTAGACTATATTAGACGTAGTATAGATATAGTTTTTAATTATAATAGCGCGCGCCTTATTAAGGCCTTTACTACTAGCCCTATTATAGACTTAAGTAATAGTATTAGTACCTTTATTTTTATTACTTAATAGATAGTTTAGTAAAACGCTTCCTTCTAAGGCGACTTAGACCGCGTTAATACGCACCTATAGAGCGTATAATAAGACCTTAAATAACGCTAGGAATAGTTATAGTAACTTTATAGTTAAATTACGTAACTTTAGAAGAGCGGAGTTTCTAACTAATAGCTATCTATAAACCTAGACAAATTTACTAGAATAGAAAATAATATTATAAAGCGCTATTAGAACTACGTAATATTTAAAGATAAAGTAATAAACTATATTAAGTAGGACTATTATATCTTTAATATAGCGTTTAAGTATATTTACTTTATTAGCTCCCTTCTTATAGACGACGTATAAAGTCTATATAAGATAGCCTATAAACTATTAAAAATAATATAGATTCTACTACCTAAATATAGCCTACCTATATAGAACTTCTTAAGTACCTTTATAATCTTACACTACTATAGATATTTTCTAGAAAGCAAAGATATAGCTAGATAAGCTTAAATAGGTAATACGCTATTTTCTAACTTTCTTTCTATATTTAACTGCCTTACTAATCGCTATAAGTAATAGCTAGTATAAAAGGTAGAACTTCTTAAGGCTAAAGTTAGTAAGGATCTTCTATAGAATATAATTCTTAAGGGTATAGAGCTAGAAGATAATAAGTTTAACTCCTAGTATAAGCTATTCTAAAAAACTTAGAAAAGTATAGAAACTATTAAGCATATTAACTATATAATAGAGAGTAAAAAGCTTATCTTAAACTAAGCTACTACTTTAAAGACTTAGCTATACTCTATTACTATAGCTACCCCTCCTCTTACTATTATAGCTACCTTTTACCCTAACGCTATAGACTTTAGCGCTATTCGCTAGCTAGCCTATAACTATACTATACGCCCTCTACTAGGCACTAACTCTAGGTAGTAGTATACTAAAAACTCTTACTACTTCTACTATAAACTCCTTAGCTATAAGCTAAGTAAGTATAAGAAAAAGAAAAGTATAGATAATAAGCGCGCCTAAAGTCTACTACTAGCGTATTTATAATATAATAGTACTTTTCTATAACCTTCTTAAGCCCCCCTAGTAGGCTTCTAGTTCTATAATAAGTATACTAGCTACTTTAACGCCCTACCCCTCTACTCTACTAGTTACTAAATATATCTTATATAGAATCGCGCCCTTATAAGCGGATTTATTAATAATAATAGTATCTATAGCTTTACTACTAGCCTCTCTACTCTACTATCTATTATACTTAGCTAGAGTATCTCTAGGTCTAGCACTCTCTATAGCTAAGAAAACTAGCGGCCTCTAATTAGTATTATAATTAGAGAATAAAAAAGGAGATTAGTAGTAGAGATTATAATAAGTAGATTTACTTAGTCTTATAGAATAGTGCCCTAATCTAGCTCTACTTAGTAGATAGTTAATTACTAATAGTTTAACTTAATCTCCTCCTCGCGTACTATACTCTTTCTACCTTAGCCTTAATTAATAGTAGTTATTTTAGATATACTTTTATAGATCGCGTCTTCGCGAAATAATATAGTATCTCTACTTACTCGCTTTCTTATCCTTGTAAGCTTAAGCTTACTAATAGTATTACTTCTAATACTATTACTTATTATATACTACTCCTAGTGTCTATTTTAGAATATAAAGAGTAATATATCCTTTTTATTATATAACTAGCTACGTCTATGCTAGTAATCCTAGGCCTTCTATAGCTTTAGAAATATAACCCCGCTGTTAACTAGACTACTATATAGTTATTCTTTAATAAATAGAGATATATTAGCTAATATAACTCTATAGGTAAAGCTATTATAGCTATTAGGTTACTAGAATAATACTATAAAGCTTACTAAACCTCCTAGTAGATTTACGTTATAGTAAGCCTACTATAAAACTCTAGAGCCTAACTACCCCCCTTAAAACTATAGAAATAGACTAAGCGCTTAAAATAGACTCTTACTATACTCTCTACTATATACGAGGAGGATAAGCCTAATAAGCCTATACCTACTAGACTAAAGATTTCTAACTACTACCTACTATCTACACCTAGCTACTCTAGCTACTAGCCCCTATTAATAGAGGACTAAAATAAAGAGCCTACTCTATAAGTTCTAGCTATATAGAAAGTATATATTCTCTAAACTTTAATATCTAGGCGCCCTTACTACTAAACCTATAACGCTAGCGCTACTAATAGAGGACCTAAGGTCTACGCTTATATAATCTCTAGCTAATAACGCTCTCTATAACCTATTTAAGTATATATAAAGTAGAGGTATAAGGTAAAGCTACTTATAAAAGGAGCTCTACCTTCTCTTAGCGTCTCTATTCTACCCTCCTATACCTCTCTACGCTAGCCTATAAGCGACTTAGATAGGAAAGAAATTAAGTATATACTTACTACTAAATTTATCTAGTTCTATAAGTAAGTAGGTATAACTATAACTAAGGTTATATAAGATAAGCTTAACTAAGCCTTTACTAACGCGTAGATTAAGAAACTAGATATCTCTAAAAGAGTATTTAAATCTATAATTAAGTAGAAAGGAATACTAAAATACTAGAAGATAGTCCTCCCCCTCTAGCTATATAATTTTATAGATAAATACTTTAGCCTACTATACCTACGCCGCCTCTTAGAAGAAGATATTAAGAAATACCTTAGAATTAAGCCTAAGCTTACTATTTAGGAAATTATTACTAAGCTTTCTAACTAGCTTAAAGATATATATATAGCGTTTCTTTCTAAAGAAGCTAATAAGCTTCCCCTGCGACGACTATAGAATTATACTATTAATATTAAATCTAGCTATAAACTACTCTATAAAAAGAACTATCTACTATTACTAAAGAAACTCCTTATTATTTAAAAATTGTTAGATAATAACCTTAGTAAGGGCTTTATCTATAAATCCTAATTATAAAGCGTAGCCTCTCTACTTTTAGCTACTAAGCTAGGCGGAGGCGTATATATTTACTAGAACTACCGCGGCCTTAATAATATTACTATTAAAAACTAGTATTCTCTACCTCTTATTCGCGAGACCCTAGACGCCCTCTACGACGCTAAGGTCTATACTAAGCTTAATATTATTATAGCCTTTAATAAGCTTTATATTACTAAAAGCTATAAATAGAAGACTACTTTTATTATATAGTTTAGCCTCTATAAATCTCTTATTATACTATTTAGCTTCTATAATATACTAGTATTATTCTAAAACTATATTAACTATACTTTATATAACCTACTTAATCGTATTTATACTATATACCTAGATAACGTGCTCGTCTACTTAAAGAATAAGAAAAAGTACTATAAATATATCTATACTATAGTTAGAAGACTACTTAACGCTAGACTATAGATTAATATTAATAAGTATAAGTTTAAGGTTATAGAAACTAAGTACCTAGGTATTATTATTACTCTTACTAGTATATAAATAGACCTAAAAAAGGTAAAAGCTATCTAGAGCTAGCTCTCTTTACCCTACCTTAAAGACTTATAAAGGTTTATTAGCTTCGCTAACTTCTATAAGCGCTTTATCTATAACTTCTCTAGTATCTATAAACTACTTAACGACCTAATACGTAAGGACAAACTATAGAAATAGAGATAGGCGTAGTATAACGCTTTCCTCTAACTTAAGTATACCTTTTTTATAGTACTAATCCTAGCTATATACAACTATAGAAAAAGAACTATACTAAAAATAGACGCCTCTAACTAGGCCTTTAGTAGAGTCCTCTCCTAGTACTATAATAATAGTATACTCTACTTAGTAGTATACTTCTCCTTTTAGCACTTAGTAACTAAATAACTATAAAATCTATAATAAAGAACTCCTTGCTATTATTAAAGTAATAGAGAAGTAGTAATCTAAGCTTTAAAGAGTAGACCTTCTAATAGAAATTCTTATAGACTATAAGAACTTTAAGTACTTTATAATAACTAAGGTACTTAGCTAGAGATAAGTACGCTAGTCTAAGTTCCTCTTCTAGTTTAATTTTTAGATTATTTATAGGCTTAGAGCCCGCGCTATCTAACTAGATACTCTTAGTAGGAAACTAGGTAATTAACTAGATATAGCTAATTAGAGTAATAATAGACTTAAGAATAGATACTATACGCTCTTTCCGCCTAAATAATTTAATCTAGCAGCCCTTTATAATATAATAGCTAATAGCGATCTTCGCGCCGCCTCTATTAAACTTATTACTCCCGCGTATAGTAAGCTAATTAACGACGTTACTACTAGAGCCTATAAACGTAATAATATCGCTTAGTAACTTATTACTACTATATAAGACTCTACTATTATAAGATAGCTAAAGAATTTATAAAAGTAAGTCTACGTTCTTATAATAGACTATAGAGTCTATAATAGTAAGCTATTCTACTATAACAGACTCTACGCACTAGCCGACGATAAACTACGCTCTTAGATAGTCTACCGCGCGTACTCCTCTAGCCTAGCTAGGCACTCTAGCCGCGTTAAAACGCTTAATCTTATTACTTATATATAGTAGTAGCTAGGTATATTCTATAATATTAAGTAATATATTAAGGCCTATAACCTCTATATTCACTCTAAGGTATTCTAACTCGCCTCTTAGAGATTTCTATAATCTTTACTACTACTATACTATACGTAGTTAGACGTCTCTATAGACTATATTACTCTACTATCTAAGTCTATATAGTATAGCTATACCTACTAGCATCTTCTTATAGTCGTCTATAGACTTACTAAGATATAATACTTAATTCTAGTTATATCTCTTAATACTAATAAGCTCGCTAACGTATTTATTTTATAGGTATACTATCTTTATAGTTACCTAGATAACATTATATCTAATAGAGGCACGTAGTTTATCTTAGAGTTCTAAACCTAGCTCTTATAACGCTTAGGCGTTATATTAAAATACTTATCTTCTTTCTACCTTAAAACTAATAGCTAGACTAAGCGTGTTAATAATAGTATTAAGGCCTACCTATACGTATTTATAAACTTCTACTAAGATAATTAGGTTTAGTAGCTTCTACTAGTAGAATTTATAATAAATAACGTTATCTTAGAGACTATAGGTATCTCTCTATTCTTTGTAAACTATAGATATAACCTATAACTTAGTATTAAACCCTTAAAGCTAGCACCTCTAAACCTAAGCATAGTATAGAAATAGTAGTTTTACTGCGCTAACGCGGTAGTAGATAGATTTAACTATATTATTACGTAACTTAAGGCTTTAGCCTAGTAGTCTATTAATAAATATAAATATTACGCTAATATCTATTACGAGAACGCGCCTATATATAAGATTAGATAGAAAGTATAGGTTGACACTAGGCACATAAAGACTAACCAACTAATAAAGAAAAGTAATAATAAGGTTGCTAGTCTCTTTAAGATTCTAAAAGTGTACCCCTAAGTATGCCTAGTTAAACTACCTAGCACTATAAAAATCTTCTCTATCTTCTACTACTCGCTCCTATAACTATACACTAACGCCCGCGGCCTATCTAGACAAGATATAATTAGCGAAGCTAAATTCTATAACCTAAGAGGACGTATCTTACTACGCGATAATAATATATAAGAGGTTAAAGAACGCTAGCTATTTAATAAACTTCTTAATAGCTATAATAATAACGGCCTATAGTATCTAATTAAATAGAAGCACTACTTAGTAAGCTAGTAGCTAGCGAAGGACCTTTAGAGCTTAGATAAGATCCTACTCTAATACTACGCTGCAAACCTAAATAAGCCTAGACTACTACGATAGGTAAAGGTCCCTAAGTATATACGCAGCATAGATTTTATTTTTTCTTTTCTAGGACTATTAGAGACTAATAGTTGTTTAGAAGAGGGGTACTGTTACGGCACTAACTCGGCGTTCTATATATTAAAATCTAGGGGGCTAGGGATAACCGGGGGGCTAAGGGTAGCCTAGCCCTCTACAGTCTATAGGCGCAACAGCGTACTAGTCTATTAGTCTTTAATTAATTAATTATCTTTATCCTAATTTCTATAGGTTATAAGCCTAGATACCGCGCAAAAGATAATACACCTACTATCTCTCCTTTTTATATACTTATTACCCTTACTATATACTCCCTTATAAGATACGTAAGCGTCCTCTATAATAGAATATATTCGCTAAAACTAGATAGATAGTCTCTAGTAAAATTATAACTACTATTATAAAACTAGAGGCTAACTAGCACCTATATATAGACTATAGGGTAACACGTGCCGCGTCCTAGCGGCGTTTAAAAACTAACTACCTAAGAAAGTAATAATAATATAACTTACTACTTTAATTTTACATTCTACTAATAAACTAGGCTAAATAACTACTATAAGATAATATAAACCTACTATAGAGATACTTACTTCGCCCTTACCCTCTATAGCCTCTAACGTAAAAAAGGAATCTTAATACTTATCTCTTTTAATACCTTACTATAGATATTAAGGTAAAGAAACTTAATACTAATAACTCCTTCTATACTCTAATAATAACTAGTAGCTCTACTACTAAGTCTACTCTTAGCCCTACTTAACTAAAGAGTAGCTTAAGCGACCTAAGCTTATATAAATTATTTAGCCTTAAGGTTACTATAGCTCCTACCTATTTACTAACTCTAACCTACGCCTCTACCCCGTTAATTCTAAAAGGTAAGAAGTAATACTATAGTACTATTAATCTGGACACTCTATTATATAAACACTTAGTAGGGAACTAAGTTAAATACTAGACTAAAGAAGTAATTACCTACTAGATTAAGATAAAACGTATAACCCCCTCGCCTTTGCTACTATAAAAATAATACTATAAAAGTAATAAGCCTTATAAAAGTATACTAAATTAAGCTCCTTAAAGGGCTAAATAACTAGCTACGATAGAAACGCTAGATAACTAAGTACCTTAGCTACTTAGGCTTCGCTAGATACTTTAAAGAGCGACCTAACGCTATAGAACCCTAAGAAGTATCTAAAGAAACTAATAAGGAGCGAGCTACACGCCTAGAGACTTAGGAACTTAACTAGAATAAAGTAGTCTAGATAATCCTCTTCTACTATAGGTCTAACGCTAAAGCTATACTAAAAGAGGCTAATAAGAAGAAAGAAGCTATAACTATAGTAGTTAAAGCTTTTAAGCGCCTTAAATCCTACTTCTACCTAACTAGAAGCGCTATATTCTAAAACCTTTACTAGAAATATAAAAACACTATACTTAATAACTATAAAGGGATAATTTTTAACTTTACTAAACGCCTATAAATAGTAAAAGCTAACTAAAAGCCTTAGATAGTTATATTACTATTATAGAACTATTCTTTATAGACTACTTCCTTAGCGGCCTAAATAAGAACTACGCCTCCTTCCTAGCGACCTTTTACTAAACACATAGCCTTATCGCCTAATAAGAGATAGATAATATCGTCTAAAAGGCTGCTACCTTCTTTAAGGAAGCGGTCTAAGCTACTAAATAATTTAAATAAGGACTAAAAGGCTTTATAGCTATAAAAGACTTCGGCCTTATAGCCTAGAGATCCTAGCCTATAAACTAATATAAATAAAAAGGGCTATACTCTTTTTATAGATACTTTAGCTATAATACTATAGACTACTATAAGAAACATCTGCACCTTAAGAAATAATAGAAGCGTAGCGACGTAGGTAAAGTTTAGGCTACTAGGAGAGTAAAGACCTAGCCTATATAAGACTAATATATAGGCAGTCTCGCATATTAGCTACCTCTTCTTAAATATAAAAAAGAGGGCTTCGGCTTTATAACTACTAAAAGGCGTAGTAATATTAGTACTAACTAGGCTCTAGACACGAGCTATAGTAGGTATATCTCCTTAACTTGTATAGCCTTTATACTTAAGAGCTTATAACTCTACTTAAGACTACTAATAATAGGCTTTAGAGGAGAAAGCTAAGGCCCTATACTTATAAGTATAGTTAAGTTAATACTCTATATAGATAGGTAACTAAAGAAGTTACGCCTCTTAGATATCCTCTACTTATTAACTACTAACTATAACCTTATCTTAGTCTCGTAACTATAATAATACAGCGCTGCTATTAACTTTAACTAAAATAGTATAAGCGTCTTAACGCTAATAGGACTTATAGCTTACTATAATAAAGTCTATAGACTCTACCTCTTTAGACTTTAGATATAACTAGCTATACTAGTAGCCTACTCCCTAAACTAAAACTAACTAGAACTATAGTACTATTAACTTACCTACCTAAGCTAAGATAGCCTAGATAAGGTATAAAAGATAGTAACTAGTATAAGGCTACTACCGCTAGCCTACATCTATAAAATATATATTAATACGAAATTTACCTAAACTCTCTATAGACGACTATTAAAATTAAGGAACTATCTTCTTAAATTTATCTATATAGATACTATAAGACTACTACCTATAGAGTAGCTTAGCTATAAATACTAGCTTACTATAGTAGATAATGCTATAGGCTTTACTATAGTTACACTAATAATAGCTTAGAGTAAAGTACTCTTAGCTATTAAATATTTCCTAAAGCGTTAAGAGACTTTTAAAAAATAATACTACTATATTTACCTAAATAAGGCTAAGGAATTTACTAGTAACAAAACCCTCGCGTTTTTTTAAGATAAAGGGATCGCCGCTAAATTTATAGTAACTAACTAGTACTAGTTAAATAGAATAGCTAAGGTTATAAACTAGATTCTAGAAGAATAACTATACGCTATACTTATAGATAGCAGTCTAGACGTTAAGTACTAGCTAGACTTTATTAGGTTAGTCGCCTATCTAAGAACGCTAACACTCTATATCTAGCTAAATATAATATCTTACTAAGCCTAGTTTAGTATAATTCTAGACGTCTCCTACCTTCGTCCTCTTAGTAGCCGCTACCTTAGCTATAAAATAGGGCTAAGGAATAAGATTAGTAAAAATAAAGGTAGGCTCTATAAACTACTTAGCTATAATAGGGCCTTAGTCTATAAAATAGTTATAGATAATAGAATAATTACAACTATATATAACCTAACTTATCTAGAAGATAGGCCGTATATAGTAAACTTCTAGGTAGAATATAAGCGTAAAAGAGAAGCTAGCCCTAACTAACTCTAAAAGCAACTTTAACCGCCCTAAAGAGAGAAGATAGTAATAACCTATTCTTTAAGCTGCTCAAAACTGCTAGTAATATAATTACACTACCTAGTTAACTAGTAGAGGATACTATACTGCCTATTACTTTAATAGGGGAAGTAAACGCACTGCCTAGTACTTCTACTACTATACTATAAAATCCCCTAGCTAGAGAAGATACTAAGTAAACTAACTACGCTATAGAAACTAGCTAATAGCTACCTAGCGACTTAGAAGAGTCTACTTTACTCTATACACTCTTAGAGAGCGACTAAAGCGAGCCTAACTATATAGCACCTAACTATATAGTACCTATATAAGTACTATAAAGCTACTTAAACCTAAGACTTTTAGATAAAGCTATTACACGCTTAGGCCTCTAATATAGATTAATAGCTATAGAAGAAACTAAGCTATAAAACTATAATAAGGTATAATATAGTACTTACTAAAAGATATAATTAACTACTATTAATAATAAGGTCGCCTCCCTAAAAATAAATAGAACCTAGAATATAGTACTAAAGGGCTCTTAATACGCCTTAGAAAGTAAATAAGTCTTTAAGCTTAAAAGAGGACTAAAGAGTAAAATTCTTTGCTATAAGGCCTACTAAGTAGTAAGAGGTTTTAAATAATAAGAAAGTATAGACTATTTTAAGACTTTTACCTTTATAGTAAAACCTATAAGCTATAAGGCTCTCTTTACTATATTAGTAGCCTTAGACCTTAAAATTTACTAAATAGACGTTAAGATAGCTTTTCTATATAGAGATATTAATACTAAAATCTTCGTCAAACCTCTCTATAGCCTAAAAGATAGTAAGAGAAAGCTCTACTACCTATAGAAAGCCCTCTATAGACTAAAGTAAAGCCTATAAATATAGTATAAAACGCTATCTACCTTTATAAAAAAATAAGGCTTTATACTACTAGCCTCTAACCTAGGTATCTTTACTAAAGGCCTACTATTTATAGCTATATATATAGACGACCTACTTATAGTAGGAGCTAACTTAGACGCTATCGCTGCCCTTAAGTTAGCCCTATTAGCTAGGTTTAAAATAAGTAACTTAAGAGAATATTACTACTATCTAGGTATAGAAATTATCTGCGACCGCCTAAACTATACTCTTTAGTTATCCTAAGCTAGATACTTTACTAAGATTCTCTAAGACTTTAGTATAGCTAACTATAGCCCTAATACTATACTTATATTTAGTAATCTTTATCTAAGACTAGCCGGCTTTTAGGCCTTAAAACTTAATACTAAGTAATACTAGAAAGTAATTAGGTTACTTATATACCTAATACTAGGAATAAGGCCTAATATCGCCTTTATAGTAGGCTACCTTAGCCGCTATATATTAAATCTAGTAGATATATACTACGTAGCTATAAAATATCTCTAGCGGTACTTTAAAAGTACTAGTAATCTTACTCTAGTTTATTATAGGGATCTAAAGTTACTTTAAGGCTATATAGACGCGGACTAAAAAAGTAATTCTAATACCTAACGCTCTATAGTAAGATACGCCTTTAACTTAGATAGTACTATTATTAGCTAGAGTTTAAAGTAATAGCTAACTATAGTACTATCCTTATATAAAGCTAAATATATAGAATAAATATAAGTAACTAAGAAGGCTATCTAGCTAAGAGGCCTCCTTATAGAGTTCTAAATTATAAAGGTAGACTCTATAGCTACTTAGATTCTAGTAGATAACTAAGAGGTAATTACCCTTACTAGTAACTCTAATAACTACGTGAGGTCTAAATATATAGATATATAATAGTACTATATAAGGGAGGTCTAAGAATTTAGTAAGATTATACTATAATTTACTCTTACTAGTAGCTAGATCGCTAATAGACTTATAAAGGTACTACTAAAGATAGTATTTTAGCGCTTTAAATTAGCCCTTAGGCTTAAAGTATAGAGGAGTTTAGGCTAAGAACTCTATAGTAAAAGAATAATAGATAATAAGGTAATAGGTAGTATTTTAGCGCTTTAAGTTAGCCCTTAGGCTTAAAGTATAGAAGAGTTTAGGCTAAGAACTCTATAATAAAAAGATAATAGATAATAAGATAATAGGTAGTATTTTAGCGCTTTAAGTTAGCCCTTAAGCTTAAAGTATAAAGAAGTTTAGGCTAAGAACTCTATAGTAAAAAGATAATAAATAATAAAGTAATAAGTAGTACTTTTCTCCCTTTTCTCCTATAAGGTTTTAGGGAGTTTAATAAGGCTACTAGCCTTTATAAGATAAGGTCTACTACTACATAGTAAAATAATTAAAGCCTAAGGGGGAGTGTTAAAATCTAGAGGGCTGGGGATAACTAGAGGGCTAGGGGTAGCCTAGCCCCCTACAGTCTATAGGCGCAACAGCGCACCAGTCTATCAGTCTTTAATCAATCAATCATCTTTATCCCAATTTCCACACTGTGGGCCACGTGTCCCCATCCCTATCTTGGCCTAGCGCCTGCTACCCAGCTGTACATATCCTTCCCGCGCTCTCGTACATAGACCTTTACACTACAACTATGTTCTTACCTCCACCCTACTATCCCGTTCCGTGATAAGTATAATGGTGTTATCTGTCTGCATACCTACGATGCCGAAGACGTCGGCGTCACTGTTTGTGATTAATAGACATAGGTCGTACGTTAAGGTTGCTATGTCTAGTTCCTTGTAATGGTGTCCGTGGTATACGTTGTGGCCGTCTATACTGGCAATCTTGTACGGTCTATTCTATCCACCACTCTCTCTCTATATAAGGACTTCGCTCTGGAGTGGGAGAGCAAGGATGTCTGCAGTGGCTAGTCCACTGCGGGCATTTAATGCGTCTATAATCTGACGCTCTGCCGTGAGCTTGCGCAATGCTTTTATTACCTTTTGGATAGCCTCGCTGCGCTTGACTATTAACGGTGCTGGCCGTAACTCTATAGTCATCCGTGGGTATGCCCTAAAGACTAATAGAGTCGGGACTAGCCCATCAGGGCTAGCAGTGTTATTGACTGCTTTTACGGCCATTTTTAAAAGGATTGCTTCCTCAGACATAGCGTCTTGGAGCTCGTTATAGAGTATGTCCTATGCTCGACGAAGTGGTGCATAGTATCTCTTAATCTTGCCTACAGACCAGTGGGCCTCTGTAGGTACCTGTTTGCATGTAACTCCCATAATCTTTGCCTCGGCACAGAACTCTAAGCTTGCGAAGTTGGTGCCTGCATTATGCGTGCTGGGGAGTTAGTAGTTCGAACGCTAGCTATAGCAGTAGGGCAAGCTTAGACGACGTATAAGTTCTTTTCTTTATACTCCCGCTAGAAGCGTACTTAGGATTGTGCTAACTTGCTAGTTGTTCCACGCATCTACTATCATATCGCTTCGCAGGCGCAGCGACAGACTCTCTAGGATATCTAATAATAGTAGCCTAGGTTTTCTACAACACCCTTCAATGTGTATAGAGTTATCTCATCCTATATAGTACTACAGTATTAGTCGACATTCGACCGCCGTCTTTAGTTTAAGGTGGTATAGAGGTGCACATACTCCCACGTGACTCTCATCCAGAACATAAAGATACCAGTAAGGCCTTCGCGCAGTCGCCATACTTGTACACGCCTTATAATTATCATTGCGATACTATTGCTCGAAGGACATTCGCAAGTCCGCAATTCCCTTTTCGAAACCGAGTCTTTTCTTACAGACTCCCCCATTCTGGCAGCACACGACGGACTAGCTGCCGCAAGGCCATAGCTTTTCCAAGACTGCACGCTGCCTAGGACTGCAAAAGTACATGCGTCCGATTGCAGTACCGCGCTGGCGCAAAGACCACCCCTTACGGTCAGCCTTCCACACAAACGAGCCGGGAAAGTCCTAGTAGAGGAGATGGCGACCGGTGTCATGCTCGGAATTGTACTGGAAAAACGCCGTCAACATAGTAACAGAGCGTTTTAGGCGTTCCGCGAGGTCCTCATAGGACGCGCCCTCTTGGAAAGTAACGGTTTGCTAGTTTGACAAGTAGAGAGCAGGGGGCAGCTAGCACCGGCGGATACTCTTGATGGACCGGAAACTCGAAATTGCGCCAAACGGCCTCGGAGGGACTAGCGTAACGGCCGTTGAGATACTGCTGTACCTCATCCTGACCCGAAACGTTGAGAACGGCCCTGTCCGTACCCCTGTAAATATACTTGTGCACGTACTCGATGGCGTTGTCAACGTCGGGCCATTATTACAGCGCCTATATTCGGGGTAGCCATCCTCTTGAACAACGGTTTCTAGATAAATCCTCTTAGGGAAACCCTTTAAAAACAGAGCGGAAGCTGCCCTCCAGGGCGCTTTAATATACACGGAGCATTAGGATTATACTCTCCGCAAGGCCCGTTAATTATGTATTTGTAAACAGCAGCCGTAACCACACCCGTAGGATTATCTTCTACCAACGGAATCTCAGCTGAAATATAGGTTACGATATAATCCAGGCCTATAAAGTTATTTTAGACAGATGTAGATAAGAATAAGAGAAGATGCATATATAGCAAACCCTGTTTTTAATCCCTAATAGTGTAGACGTGGCTAAGGTGCTTACTAACAGCACCGCTAGTAACATCGCAAAGTAACTCCCGCGATTTAGGGTGAAAGGTACGGCACACTAAGTTAAGCCTGCACAAGCTAGTCTCACTAAAATGGAGCTCACAGTCTACTTCTGGCTAGAACCTACTAGCTATAAAGGTGGTGAAGAGTATAGGCCTACTGTAACAGCGAACGATAGCTATAAAGTCCTAGTAATATTGGCTAATAAACCTAGAACTACCTAGATAAGAATATAGCAAAATAACACGACGCCCTACGGGAGCACTAGAAGTATCGTCACTCGTAAGCGCATCAGTAACACCACCGTAAAGCTCGAAACGGAGCGTCTTCTGGTTGTTCCGGATCTTCGCCAACCGCGACTGATCTAGCAAGGCCTACACATCAACTAGCCACTGTTGGAATAGCCTGTAAAACACAAACAGCACTATAGTAGAGGCTGGGCGAGGGTATAAGTAGTACCGATAATAGACCTGCTAGGTAAGCTTGTAACGTTTCTGCCCATCATGTTCTGTTTGGAGTGCCATGCCAAGAGCCCATCCGCTATCACCGTGCGGAAACATAAGGACATATATAGAACAATGCATTACTCGCACGCGATGTAAGCATAATAGGATAGGGCGTTTTATAAGCAGCAATATCTAGAACAACCAATCCAACCTTGTCGCCCATTAGAAGATTCCCACGGAGCTGATCCAGCCCAGTTTCCAGGGCCACTATTAGTCTGGTAGTCAAAACAATACGCGAATCAACGGCAGCGTCCCGTAAACGCTCCCTAGCAGTGCGATAGATGACAATATACCGATTGTTCACCTCATGCAGCATTTCTGTAAGGCTGCGGAGAACGTCAAACTGCAAGAAAGAGTTGCGCTCCTATCTCACCTAAGCCGCGTACTAAGGATCATGGTAGTACAGCTGTGCATACTGGGGTAAATTACCGTTCAGCTCCTGCAGCGGACCGGAACGGTGGTATAACGCACCATGGATCTAGAACACCTGCACGCCTGGACCCGTAACAGGCGAGGTGAACGCAAAGGCAGCATTGTACGCGCAGAGGTCCTTACGAAACGACTTAGTAGCCGGAGCAGCGCTATAGAGCAGGTCGTAAAAATAACGAGGCATAGAAAAAATAAATCCAGAAGATCAACACGGCCATTCAGACAACACGACATGAAGGCGGGCGCCGATACAGTAGAGGAAGACGTACGCTCCGAAATCCAGTGCAGTGCACCGCAAAACGTACAGCCATGCATCATCGGACCCAAGTCATCATAATCCGGACCGATAGGCGACGGCAACTCGGACCGTTGCAGCCCCGCAAGAACGGATTCGGATAGTCCAGAGAAGTCATCGTCACCGTACGTAGACGACGTACAGGCCCGTTGGGCAGGCGGACTCGGCAAGGGAGTAGGAGACGGAGATGGCAAACGGCGGTTAACTACGGGACGCCCGTTCAGTCTAGTCATTAATAAAGAGTTTCGAAAGCGGGCAAGAAAGTAGTAAAGCTGCGCTCGGCTAGTTACATAAGTACGGTCTTGCAGTCGACACATTGGCGGTTGTACTTGTCGTCAAGGCATTGTCGCAATACCGCGAAGATGCTGCAGAGCTTGGTAAGTAAGAGAAAAGTGGGCTATAAAGTGGGCCGTAAGACGGACAAACGATTAACCAGGCGGCGTTTACAGATACTCCGGGCCCGCTAGCAGCATCACAACTGAGGGCCACGGACGAAATCTGCCATCTTGCAACGGCAACAGCGACCGCCAACGACTGTAATAAAGTGTAAAAAGTACCAGAAGTAGAGGAGATTGCTGGAGATGGCAGTGTTTTGTTTGTGATGGGAGAAGAAGAAAATAATGGCAGATGGAGGCGGCGTGCAGAAGCCGGGTGCGCTAGTGCGACCCTGCATCAATCTATGATACCTAGCTAATTAGAGCATAGGAGCTCTTGGCACCCCTTCCTGTGGACCTGATGCAGAGATGATGCAGAGAAGATACACAGAACAGACACAATTAATTAGTTAGCATCCATCAGTTTATCACAACACCTCATCACATCTGACAACTAAGAGTCTCACCGCCTCAATAGGGAGCGACAAAACCACAACAATGGCGACAGATCAAAGCCAGAGGGATGCGACAGTCATCCTCACAGACTCAAGCAACTGGATCCCCTGGTACCACCAACTCAAGATAAGATGCCAACCCAACGGCATTTGGGCCCTGATTGACCCAAACGGAACGCAGCTCCAGCGCGCACGACCAGAGGCCCCGTTACTTCCAGACATCTCGGAATACGAGCCGTTAACGAGCACCGCCGCTGCTCTATCCGCGTTATCCTCGACGGCGCGACATGGCAGAGGCAACACACGAGGAGCAGCGCAGGGCACTATAGACATGTCCACAGCCACCGCTATAATACCAAGACGAGTTTCAGAGCTCTCGGAGAGGGGGAAAGAGGCGTACAAAGAAGATTGCGAAGATTATAAACTACGCCTTGAAGCATACCAAATGCGGGTTGGGGACTATGAAAGAGAGAACAAGATGATCTTAAACACAGTCGAACACATGCTTAAAACCGTATCACCCCATCTGCAGCTCAGCTGCTGCGCAGAGGATGGAACGCTGCGCGAATGGATAATCGCCCTCCGGGATGCTGTTGGAGTGAGTGAAAACGAAGAAAGGGCGCGGGTGCGAGAAAGGTACCGAGCAGCGCTGAGTCCGATGGGAAGCCCGCAAGATTGGGAATCATGGCTCAGCGAATACGACCAAGCTGCAACTCGCGCCGAAAGCGTGATGATAGCGGAGGTGATACAAAACAACCTGGCTGTAGACGACTTTCTAAGAGCAGTCTCTAAGATTGCGCCGGCATGGGTAGCAACATTCACAGGAGCAGCACGCGGCGAGAACAACATGGAAAGAAGACAGGTGGTAAAACTCTTCCACAAGCACATGAGCCTAGCTCATCCTACGCGAGGCAAATTGAATAGTGCCTTTATGAGGGGCGAAGCGGCTTTGGCGGCGAGCGGTGAATCCGACTCGAACACACTGAGGGCCGCCTCCAGTGTGGAAACAAGAGGGCCATTCAGTAACAACAATGCCAAGCAAAACCGGGGAAAGGCGAGGGTATCAAACAAACGCAAAATGGATGGTCAAAGTGCCAGAGCCAGGCAGTTCCCGGAGAGGAATACGGCGACAGCTGGAGAGAGATGCCCTGCCTGCCATCAGCATCACAAGGTGGCTGACTGCTACTACGTGAATACTGCCAAGGCACCTGAATGGTTCAAGCCAAATCGATGCGTTGCAGAACTAGTACAGTACAAGCTGCAGAATGACGCAGACTTTCAGAGGGCAGTAGAAGAAACGTCGGCAGATGCCAAACGACGTCGTCTCTCAACGAGGTCACGATCGAGAACGCCGTACATCAAGACGTCACACACGCCGGACAGGGTAGGGTCATGGAATGACTTTGATGGACGAGAGAATGGGAGAGATGTCAAGCATTGAGGAGGGCATAATGAAAGCGGCATTCAGCGCAAGCCAACAAGGATATCCATCAAAGGATAGATCTATCCTGGACTCCGGCTCGACTACGCACATATGCAATAACCTCTCAAAGTTCAAAGACATGCGGCCGCCAGAGTAATAAGACTCTTAGGTGTACACCCAACTAAGCAATGTCGCTTTAGTGGCTAGGGCTTGTTCCTCTCTACAGCCTCGTATCATTCTGTCAGATATTCACTGTAGACATTGTTACTGATATTTTGCTTTTTCTTTTGTCGTCGCACCCATGGTCCCGTGTCCCGTGACCAGTCTTGATCATTCGGCCCCAGCACCCGTGGACCCGACAAGGCGGCACGGGCGCACCACGCTCACTGTGAACGGAGCGGCTACTTTACAGCTCTGGCTCGGCGATGCAGGTGACCGGTTGGCGGCTACAAGAAGTTTGCTCGCCTCGCGTTTGTGCAGGAACTGTGGCGGCATCCGTGTGGGCCTGAGCTGCAGCCGCACCAAGTGGGCGTGGACGCCGAGGACAGCTTGTGGTCCAAGACGGACGACGACCATGCGACGGTGAGCATGCCATACCCAACCTACATGTTTGCATCGCCATCGGGCGCCGGATCAACCACAAGCACTCGGCCCGACGCCGACTTTTCGGTGAAGAGATGCAGGACATGTTTTTGGGAAGACGAGGCAGATTGCGCTACCATGACTTCCTGCCTGTCGTACACGGCGTGTCAAGCGTGAGCATGCAGGTGACCGAGTCGAGATGAGGGAGCTCTTGGCTTGCGCATGCAGCAGCCTTGGGGCTCGCTCAAACAAGCATCGGTGGCGCTGAAAGTGCATCTCGCCCAACGCCTTCGCGGCCTTGACCTGCCCACATCCGCTGCTGTAGAGCGCGGATGACTCAGCCGACGAGACGGCCAATATCATAATCACTACCCCCAAGCAGGCCCACTGCTCGCCGCTTAAGGCCTTTTTCTGCAGAGTCGAGGGGTCAACCCCCAAGGCCTAATACATGCCAGGCAAGCGTAAAAGGAAGCCGATTCAGACAGGCCGTACCCTTGAGTATGGAACGGCAGCAGATCAGGTCGCTGCAAGTGCGTCCGTGTGGGTGGTTTCTTCCAAGAGAACTCGGAGTGGTGGTGCTGCTAAAATGGCACCTCCAACCCAACGACGCTGTAGCATATATAGAGAGACTAGGCATAACGCGCGAACCTACCAGAAAGATACTATAGAAACTTCTAAACTAGATAGCAGTGCCTATAATAGGAGTGAATATAGTTGTGGTAGTAATAATAAAGATAGCGCCGAGTGAGTTAGTCGTGCGAGGCAACAGTGGCCACCAGGTCTATAATCAACTACGTTGTAGAGTAAGTACAACTTATGCGCTTAAGATGCACTTCCTCTTCAGCTCCGCTTACAGCTGTACTAAGTATTTTTAGAGTGCACATAGTATTAATTTTAGGAAAATGCGTACTATAACACTACCTCGCTTTTTCTACTATATAATTCATAGATCGTGGGCTATAACCTACACGTTCCCTTTCAATATATAGATTAGATACACTTCCAGCTTCGTAATAGTAAATGCTTACTCTAAGTATAGCCGCCGAGACTAGGAGCCACTCGTTTCTTAATACCATTCATAAAACATGCACTATAACATAAACACTCAACATTAAATTAGAGAACTTTAATGTGAAGGTCGTCCGAAGATGGTCTTGGGTTGGTTCTCGGGGATGGAGTGATGCGATGGACACGAGGTTGTATAGCACGATTGGTAGATCGATATAATATACGGGGAGTTGAGAACTAAGTACTAATCCTTAGATTTCGAAGTTGAACACAATGAACCGTAAGGGCTCATTGCCTACTGTTATATAATAAGCGTGCCCTCCATTGTGGCCCTTCCCTCCATGGAGGTCGCACCCTCCGTGGAGGTCACGTGACTGCGCGGCACAAGCTTACCCGCTGTGCCCCGCCTTCAACGTTGTCCTGCCGTTGTTGCTTGTTCTCCTCCTTGTAATCGTAACAGTCGGTTATAAATTCCGGTCCAGACATGATGACTTACACAAAGCGCTAAGAGCAGCTGGAGCTGTGGAGGAAGATTGGGATGGAAATCGAATGTTGGCTCAGCTCGGCACTGCACTTGGCGAATTCTTACTGAACTACCTAGCTTTTGAAGCAGGCGTCACACGAGGTGAGGGCTAGAGCATTTTGATACGAAAGAGGGCTAATGTCTATCGAGCGTACGCCAACGATTTCAAGATTAAAGTGACTAGCAATGAATATCGTGCATCCATTGCGAGACGAACGGGTATCAGCGACCACATTACACTGACATGCAAAATTGGCTTCCGGTTCTGAAGCAACTCAAACATTTGAACCGACATGCGTTCTGTCATGCTAAGCGTTCCTCTTACCTCTGTGAGCTTAGCGCATTTGAAGAAACAGGGTACGAGCCAGATAGTGTAGCTCGCCTATGTTATAAGCGAGTGGGTTAAGCTTAAAGGCGTAAGCATAACGCTTAGTGCAGCAAGGGGTCCCTATCCGCTCAAAAATCGTGAGCTGTCATCGTGAGCTGTCGAACCGGAAGCCAATTTTGCATGTCAGTGTAATCAACATGCCACAGTGAACACGCGCTGACCATGTAGTTTGACTAGGTAAGCGTCACCCTCGCGCTGCCTGTCATTGCACGATCGGAACGCTGCAGGTCAAGCATGGAAGGAATGACCGAACTGTATTTACAGTAGTTACACCTCGCTCGTACCTGGCTGTGCCTCGAGTATTACAATACCACTAGGCACTTTGTGAGCTCGGGCATTGTGCACTGTGGGTGTCGCATTCTCTGCAGCGCCAATGTGAAGCTCCCAGTCGTCATGTCGCACGTCGAACCCTCACACGTTCACATCGTGAAATCAGGTCAGACTGTGATAAAACTAGCAGTAGTAGTGCGCCAGAACCTATGCGCCTTGACAGTCTCTGTGCAACGTCCCATTGAGCAAACACTGTAATGGCAAGGACGGTCCTGGCGTCAGATTATGCTCTGGTGGAGTCGCCTTCAGACAGCGGGGGTCGTGGGGCATTGCTACTGGCTTCAGCGTCCAGGTACCCCATCATCTGTACCACTTATAATTGTTGTTGTAATCGTATGGGCTGGTGTAGGACGCTGGCGCTGAGGTTTGTACGTTTGCCAGAGTAGTTCGAAACTAGCCTTAGCAATAGTCAGCCACTCTGGCTTGTCAACCCAGATTTCATCGCAATAGTACTTGTAGTATGGGTGGAGAGAGACGGCGCCGTAGTAAGTTGGTGCGCTATCGAGCTTGTTGTGGTATAACGATTAACACCGTGTTTTTCTGCAACATGTGTATAGGCAAGTTTATAGCCTGGCTTTAGGTTTTCAATATCTGCAAGCGCATCTGATGAAGATTAAGATATTTCGTACACAAAGTTGGCTGAAAAACATGAAATTTGGCGTCCGACGCTGTCGCGGAAGGACCAAGGTATCCACGCGTCGCGTGCTGACGAAGGACTCAATCGGCGCGCTATGCACCCACGCACAGTAAATGACATGGATGAAATGAAGTTCCATCCGCCAAGTTTCATTTGTCCATGGATATCCATGGAGTAATTGGAGCTGGATGGAGCACTTGGAGAAAGTATCCATGTCATTCACTGGTACTTAGCTTTTGTCTGCTCTACGAGCTTAAACTAGCTCTTGATTATGATGGGATCTTCACACAGAGCTCTCTGTCTATAGTAAGCTCGATTAAAACGCGTCGTAAGACTGTCCGTACGCTTAACAAAGTTAGCTGGCCACTTCTCCCCAACTTGGCCTGCGCCGCGTGCAGCTAGTAGCTTATCAGCCATATCGCGTACAGCTCCATACGTAGGCGAAAATACACGCTAGTCAAGGTTAGGTAAGTGTCTAACAATTGCCTCCTCTTCTCTCTGTGAAAGCTTCTTTGAGTTAGGCTGGCAATCACGTCGGGTAGGTACACCAGCGCGTCGGCGGCGGATCGTTCGTTCGGATACGCTATATGTAGTAGCAGCACTACGATTACTCTGTATTTGATGAGAATTAATAGATAAGATAGCAGACTGGATGTCTGCTTCATTTGAAGCTAGAAGAATAGCGTTGCGTTGAGCCATTGTACGTTGAGATGAGAGAGGTGCGCAAACTTAGTAGGGTACGGCGCTCGCTTGCCATGTACGTTTGTTGGTAGGCCTTGTACGATCGTACGGGTGAATAACAACAACGAGGTTCTTCTGGTAACTAGTATTGGTAATAATTATCTACGAACGTAGGTGCTACGAAGGTACACCTAAGCTCAGCGCAAGTCGGGCCGAAGTCGGGCTAAAATGTTAGTTAAGCAGCCGACGTCTCCACCGATACTCACGATCCGACAACGTTATTAATATTCAAAGCTACGAGTTTCCTACAACAGTAAGAGGAAACCGCATACAAGTATCAACGTTGTTCCAATTGAGTAAAAACAATTCTCGCAAATCAGAGTCTTTCAGCAACTTGCAATCAACCTTGTGACCCCTCTTATCCCAACCAATTCTCTGACAGGCCTTGCCAAACTATTAGTAATTCCTCAAAATCACTGAGGGTATCGATTGTGGTCTTACACTATCACAATACCAAAATAGAGAGCACTTTCCACATCGGTTCAGTGAAGCTGCTTTCTTGCTACATACATGACACGTTCTGATTCTATCATTCTTTTTCGAGAACTGTTGAATTCGATCGTTCAATTCCAGCAACTTGTTTAGTGATACGGGAAAGATCTTCATAAGGTAGGATTACGTCAGTGAACCTGAGAGATGTTTCGCTACAAGGATTGGCAGTACGTACCTTGAGCATTTGAGGATCCGTATTGTCACGGCACCAACTCGGCGTTCTGTGGGCCACGTGTCCCCATCCCTATCTTGGCCTAGCGCCTGCTACCTAGCTGTATATATCCTTCCCGCGCTCTCGTATATAGACCTTTACACTACAACTATATTCTTACCT
This sequence comes from Pyrenophora teres f. maculata, assembly GCA_014334815.1. NCBI lineage: Eukaryota > Fungi > Ascomycota > Dothideomycetes > Pleosporales > Pleosporaceae > Pyrenophora > Pyrenophora teres. Next base: position 126,479 of record CP060572.1, on the reverse strand, counting down.
CTACCCTACTATTCTATTCCGTAATAGTTTATAGTGTCTACTAAATAACACCCCGCTATAACAGTCTAGAGTCGCCGCCTAGTAATTAATCTTTCTTAGAAAATAAAATAAAATTCTAATATAACTATAACCTTTTTTACTTAAACTTTAATCTACAAATCTTAATCCCTAAACCTAAACACCTAAACCTAGATATCTAATTCTAGATACTTAGACACCTAAATAATAATAGCTCTCTAAACCTTACGCGCTTAGGCACTATCCTTTATATAAGCTATCTTAGGAACTACTAATAACCTAGTAGACTATATTAAACGTAGTATAGATATAGTTTTTAATTGTAATAGCGCGCGCTTTATTAAGGTCTTTACTACTAGCCCTATTATAGACTTAAGTAATAGTATTAGCACCCTTATTTTTATTACTTAATAAATAGTTTAGTAAAACACTTCCCTCTAAGGTAACTTAGACCGCGTTAATATACACCTATAGAGTATATAATAAGACCTTAAATAATACTAAGAATAGTTATAGTAACTTTATAGTTAAATTATATAACTCTAGAAGAGCGGAGTTTCTAACTAATAGCTATCTATAAACTTAAATAAATTTACTAGAATAGAAAATAATATTATAAAGCGCTATTAGAACTATATAATATTTAAGGATAAAGTAATAAACTATATTAAGTAGGACTACTATATCTTTAATATAGCGTTTAAGTACATTAACTTTATTAGCTCCCTTTTTATAGATAACGTATATAAGTCTATATAAGACGGCCTATAAACTATTAAGAATAATATAGATCTCGCTACCTAGATATAGCTTACCTATATAGAACTTCTTAAGTACCTCTATAATCTTAACGCTACTATAGATATTTCTTAGAAAGTAAAGATATAGCTAGTGTAGTAGAGGGATAGCCTTAATAGTTAGAAGAGAGGCTGCTAACCCGCAATTAGTAGAGAGTAGAGAATAAGAAGGTATCTAAATAAATAAATAGTAGTATTAAGAATAGTATACTATAACTATCGAGCTCCTCTACGCAGAGTCGTCCTAAAATACTTAACCCTAGCGCTAATTACCTAACTCTAAACACGTATTAATCTACTATACTATATTTTCCTTCTTAGCCTCTAGCTTAGTCCTCTTAAGCTACTAAATACCTCTTATAACTATCTAATCTGCTCTTAATAACGCCCTCTTTAGCCTTTTCTATCTTCCTTACTTAGTATTACTATCCCTATATACTACATAGAGACGTTAACTCTACTCTTCTCTTCTTAATCCTTCTATAATATTCTCTTAGTTTATCCCTCTAACTATTATTTGTCTATCTTACTCTCTCTCGCGGTTCTCTTTAGCCTAAATATCTCTTACCTACTTAGCTCTTAGCGTTGTTTACCTTTATCTTAGTACTATAGGCCTTACTATTTACACTCCTTTAGTTTTAGGATATAACTATAAGCGCCCTTATAGTAAGCTATCTTTAAGCTACTCTAGTAATTCTTTAAACTTCTTTAGATAATTAGCCTAAGTTATATTTAGAAATATAACCTTATTTAGATCTTCTAGCTAGTAGTACTCTTTATCTACTTATACCTTCTAAACTCTATATAGACCTCTCTATCTATTATTAAGCTTCCTATCTAAGCTCTTATTAATAGACTTAATCGCGTCTTAAACTAATACTAGGTCTCCTACTTAAAAGGGCTTTAGTACGTCTTTTTTTATATTATAGTTCTCTATAGCTTCTCTCTAAAGTCTTCTTATATAATAGACTACTTTCTCTAAGTTCTCTTTATAGAATTATAGCTATATAGCTTTTACTATAAAGAGATTAGTATAGCTCTAAACCTTATTCTATAGTAGGCTTTACTACGTTAGTACTATAAGTTTAATTAGAAAGACTAGATTTTAGCTTAGTACTAGCTACGCGGGTAAGAACCTAAGTAGTCTTTATAGTAATACTCTTTTAGCCTACGTTATTACTAATAAGTTATTTATCTATAAGCCTAGCATCTTTGCTAACCTATAGATAAAGCCTTAATAATCTCTTTTAATAAGTTCTTACGCGCGTAAGTTATACGCTGAAGCTTAAACTTAGTAAATACTAAAGAGTATAGCTAGCGACTAGACTACTAACTTATTCTTAGTTCTACTATCTACTAAAATCCTTTCTAGTACGCCCTAGCAATAGTAGATCTCTTTAAAGATAAACTTTATAACTAAATTAGAATTTACTATTAAAAGCGTATATATCTCTAGCTAGCCTAAAAGATACTCTCTTATAACTAGTAGGTAGGTCCTACCGCATACCCTTAGTATATATATAATATTAACTATCTACTAAAACTATATTACCTAAGAATATATTAAGTTTAGCTCTACTTCTTTCTAAGTACCTTTTATTATTTAGTAGACCTTATAAGGTCTAAGCTATTTCGCTACCTATCTATATTACTATCCTACTAATATTGCTAATATACTACTCTAAACGTTGTCTAGATCCCTTTATAGCCTAATTATTTATGAATTTTCTAGATTAACGCTATCTATAGGTCTTCTCTATCTACTACTTAGCAAACTAGCATAGTCTTAGTAGCCTTTCTAAATAGATATTAGTCCTATATAAAGAAGCGTATAGTATTCTTTATCTACTTTTACTATTCTTAACCCTAGAGCCTATTTAGTCTCTTTAACGTCTATAAGAATACTATAATCTCTTCTAATTTCTTATTATACTCCTCTATAAGTAGCTTTCTAATCGCCTTCTTAGTAGCTATAACTAAGTTTATCTCCTTAAACTTATTTAGTACTTAATTAATAAATAGCTCTAGGTTATCCTTATCTTTCTTTAGTAGCGTCTACCCCTTAGGCTATAGATACCTTAATAGCGTATTAGGGATAATATTCTTCTTTCCTAGTACGTAGATAATCTTAAATTCCTACTAAAGGATAGTCGCGAGCTACCTATTTATTATAGAGCCTAGTAAATCTAGAGACAACTAATTAAGCTATATAATTAGCACTTTTGCGTCTATTTCTACTTAAAAGGGGTATCTATAAAGGTAAATCTAAAAGACCTTTAGCGCCTAAATAAGCGCTTTATACTTAAGCTTTATAGAGTAGAGCTTTAACTCTACTTCTAACTATAGTGTGCTTTTAAACTTTATTATATAGTAATAGCTATCTAATCTAACTTACTCTAAGTAAGCCTCTACCCCGCGAACTAAAGCGTCTACGCTAACTATTAAGAGACTACTCTAATAGTCTATCGCTATAAGCGCTAGTAGAGAGGTAATTACTTTCTTTAGAATCTTTATTGTATATATCTACCTATCTCTCTAAACCTATTTAGCTTCCTTTTAAAGGAGTATAAAGAGTGGCTCTACTTTTAGCAAGAAATAGAAGATCTATTACTAATAGTAGATAATAATACTAATAAACTATTAGACCTCTTTTACTATTTAGCACTCTAGCTACTTAAGAATCTTTTAGACCTTATTTTTTATAAGATAGTAACTATCTTTATTAACCTTATACCCTATAATAGCTATTTAGAGAACTCTCTATTACGACTTCTTTCCTAAGACTATAGCCTTAGCCTAAGTAATATTTATAAGAACCTTATCTATCTATAAAGTATATTTAAGAACAAACTAATATATACTATTAAAAACTTCCTCTCCTCTATAGTTATCTTAAAGCCCTACTACTATAATATTATCTATAAAAGGCGCTATCTCTAGAAGGTAATTATAGAGGATCTTTATTACTGCCTAAATAAAGACTACTATATAGTTTATTGCGCCTATTAAGAGTGTATACTATTAGTATAGCCTATTTAGCGTCTAAAAGGCTATTATATCCCTACTAGACGTATATAATAGTATCTAGTTATAACCTAAAAATAGATTAAATAGAGTATACGTCCTCTTATTTGCGAACCTCTCTAAGAACTTATTAGTAGATAGTAGAATATAGGCGTCTCTTATCGTTATAGCGTTATATTATATAGTATTATTAATAAACTAAAAGTCCTCTAGTTTAACTAGTTACTAATCTTTAAAATAAAAAAGTACTTATTATAGTACTACTCGTCTCTATACTCGAATATTCCTCGCTCTACCTATATATCTACTATTGCGTTTATAATTAGTATAAGCTTCTTTAGCAATAGAAAGTTCTTCTTTTACTACGTAGTATATAGAATAGTCTAAATCTTATATAGAGGCTATATATCTTTATAAATTTATAATATATACTAAAACTCCTATGCTAGCGTATCCTCTCTCTAGAATATAAGCTACTAGATTAAGTAAATCTTATTTAGGCGGAGATCTTTGCTAATATTTATCTTTTAAAGGCGCTCTAGATTTAACTAATACCCTTTTAGAAAAGTTGCTATCTAGCTATAGAAAAGGTAATTAAATAGCCTAATATCTAGTCCTCTAAGTACTATTTAAGCGGCTTAATAAGCTATTACGCGCTCCTTCTAGTCCTTATATCTAAGATCTATTAGCGCGTCCTCTCTTAGTATATCTATAGGCTTTACTTTATTAGCAACTCTCTTATATAGAGTATTTACTTCCCCTAATAACCTATTACGTAATAGGCGAAACTACTACTTTATAATCTCTTTAAAGGATCTCTACTCCTCTACTAATAATATCTACTCTAACTTTCTCTCTTCCTAGTAGTCTAGCTCTTCCCTAAATAACTATCTATACTTAGGTATATATATAAATAAGCGCGCTACCTATATATTACTTAATATAAGTTCTAGGTAATACTTCTCTACTAAGTATACTTCTCTTATAAGCGCGCTCGCTATCTTTTTCTCTAATACTTAATTAATACCGCGTTAGCTATAGGCGCTAGGTTATAGCCTATAAAAGAGACTTTACGCCGCCTATCTATTAACTTAATATAGTAAAGTGTCTAACTAATAGTATTAAACTATATCTAGAGCCGCGCCGTTACGTACTATAGTATTCTAAGAAGAATTACTCTCTATAAACGTCTTATAATCTAAAAGTGCGTTAGTACTATAATCTCTCTAACTATAATTAGGACTAAATAGGCTATACCTATAAAGGAGTCTATCCCTCTATTAGTAGTTATTATGCTCTACTATAATTTAGGAGGTAGACCTAACTAATCTAGCTTAGTAATATAGACGTTTAGCGCTCTTGCTATTAAAAGCTGTATAATATTTAGCTACAAGCCTATATTAATAAGCGCTCGCTTTATACTACTATAGAGAGATACTTAGTATATTAGTAACTATCTTTTTACTAAATACTACTACTACTACGCTTCGCCCTTTAGTCGCGCTTTAGAGGGTATTCTTAACTACGCCTTAATATAGCTATCTTTCTTATTACTAATATTATAGTTTTAGAAGTTATAGAGCTTATTTGTTTCTCTAACTTCTACTTACTTAATACTATAATCTATCTTTAGATATAGCTACGCTAGAATATTTTTTATAATAACTTTTAGCTATAAATTCTTAGCTTCTATTATATATATTTCTTCTAAACCCTAGTTATATAGTCGCTATATAGCTTCTTCTATTAACTCTTCTTTATCGCTACTAGTCTCTACCTACTAAACCTCTATCGTCTCTCCTAAACGCGTTTCGCTAACCTAAAAGTATATACGCGGCTTACGCGCTTTCTCGAGTGCCTTAGTTACTACTGTAGCTACTTTAGGAGACGCTAATAGGTTAAGCTACTAGATCTTATAGACTTCTTAGTTTAATATTACCTTTATAAGTACTATTAGTACTATATTCTAGGCTATCGCCGCTAGATTTTTAGTTATTAGTATAGTTATAAATATAGAGGCTCGAGGAGCTCTTAGAATAGGCGCTAGTATAGGTATAATATTATAATCTACTATAGCGCTCTAGCTATCTCTCTCGCGTATTCTACTACTTATTAAAGTGTTAAGGTGTCTTTAAACCTAAGTTTCTAGTATCTAGGAGTCGTTAATCTCTACTTAAGCTATATACCTTAGTATCTCTAACTTCTTCTTAACGTCTATATCTTTATAGCTACTCGCTATCTAACTACTCTTTATCTAAGGTATCTTAGGTTTCTTTCTAAGGCGAGCCTTACGCTCCCGCTATTTTTTCGCTAGTTAATTAGCCTTCGTACGCCTATCTATAGCGTTAACTTCTAAGTTGTCTTTAGAGCGCAGTACTCTATAAGATATAGTTTTAAGAAACTACGCAGCTAACTAAAGGGCTATTATTTACCTTACTATTAGCTTCGCTTCCTTACTTAATTCTATTATATAGCTTTTACTGCTACTACTAGTTCTTTTAACCTTAATAGGCCTACTAGCCGCGTTAAACTAATTTAAGAGTACTTTTTATATAGGTTATTTTAGTTAGTTATTAGTTACTTTAAAACGCTTCTTTAACGACTATAGTATCTACTTAAGAACCTCGCTTCTAAAGGGCTTTAGGGTAATGCCTCCGTCTAAGAATATACTTTAGATAGTAGTTAGATATAGCCAAAGTAGTACTATACTTATTTCTAGCTATTTATTTATTCTTCGCTTTAAGTATAATACTACTAATTACCTTTTAGTAGGTTCTAGTCTAGATAGTTTATAATAAGATACTCTTCTTACTTATAGTACTTATAACGAGCACGCTATAGGTCTTAGTTACCTATATAGTTTACGCCTAATTACGCGCTAGTTATTAGTAGATATATTAATTTAAAGCTTCTATTATTACGCTCTAGAATCTCTATGCTTACCTAATATAGTCTTAGCACTAGCTACTTATACACCTCCGCGTAGTTCTCTAGCTTAATAAGGAGTCTTTATAGTCTTATATTACCTTTAGCTATCTTATTAAGCTACTCTATTATTATAGATAGCTCTTAAAAGCGCTAAATAAGGTCCTCTACTACCTTATTAACTTTTAGAGTAGCTAGCTTCTTAGGTTAAGTAATAATTAGTAGTATCTTAGAGACTACCTATTATAGAGTTACTAAAGACTTCTTAAGCGCTAGTATTAGCTTCTCTACTATCTCTACGTTATAGCAGGCTAGTGTTTAGCTCTTTAAACTATAGTTAGTATATAAGGCACTTAACCCTTCCTCTTACGCTTAGTATTCGTAGATAAATTAGTAGATCTTTTTAATTTTAAATAAAGTAATATTATCTAAGCGCGGCTAATTCTCTCTTAATATATAGTATATTACTTACTCTATATCCTCTTAAGCAAGTCCTTAGAAGAAGAAGTAGCTCTTCTTAGCTTTCGCGACCTATTCTTAGGTCTCTATAGCCGTAAAGTAGGTTACGAAGTTCTAGTAGTATTTAGTAATCTAGATAGTAAGTTACCTTCGCTATACCTCCTTTACGTAGCTCTTAATAAATGCTTAGGTACCCTACTACTAAAACTCGTCTTACCCTATATATAGCTCTTAAAGCTTATCTTTATACTATTTATAGGTCTCTGCTCTATAGTAGCTTAGCAACTTTTAAATAAACGCTTTATACTTCTACGTATAGAAGTATAGTAGCTGCTTCTTCTAAAAATCTTATAGCTAGTCTACTTAATTAGCTTTAAAGTTATACTTATTTAAGAACTCTAAAATATTCTCTCTATTAAAGCGTAGTATATACGTATTATATAGTTCTAGCTTTCCTAGATATTAATAGTAAGAGTTGCGAGTTACTATAGATAGCTTAGGTTCTGCTATTATAGTCGCTATAGGCTCTCCGCTCCGCGTTAAAGACGTCTTAAATAGTATACTATTTAATAAAAGAGACCTACTCTAGTTATATATTATAGACACTACTTAATTAAAAGTTTCTAGAAGTCGCTAATCCTCTATTAGCGTGTGTACTATTCTGCTGCTTTTAGACTCTTAATTCTCTCTCTAAGATAGGTTCCTTCCCTCTCTTCTAATATTCCTTTACCGTCTTAGTAAAAAGTACCTCCTTAGTACTTAGGCGTTACGCTTTTACCTACTTCTATTTAGCTATATATTATACTAGTTCTATAGTCCTTCTATAGGTTACTATACTACTTTACTAATACTATAGAAACTCCCTAAGAGTTCCGCTACCTTAGTAAACTTTATTAGTAAGCGCTTAGAGTTTAATAGGGTCCCTAAAAACTTATTATAGGTCTCTACCTCTATAACTTCTCCTTAAAAATAGGTAAATTAAAGAGGTTTCTCTACTACTCTACTAATAGACTATTATATCCCCCTAGTTAGGTTACTAAAGATATAGTAGAGGGATAGCCTTAATAGTTAGAAGAGAGGCTACTAACTCGCAATTAGTAGAGAGTAGAGAATAAGAAGGTATCTAAATAAATAAATAGTAGTATTAAGAATAGTGTACTATAACTATTAAGCTTCTCTACGCGGAGTTATCTTAAAATACTTAACCTTAGCGCCGATTACCTAACTCTAAATACGTGTTAATCTACTACACTACACTAGATAAGCTTATAATAGGTAATACGCTATTTCCTAACTTTCTTTCTACGTTTAACCGCCTTACTAATTGCTATAAGCGATAGCTAGTATAAAAAGTAAAACTTCTTAAGGCTAAGGTTAGTAAGAATCTTCTATAAAATATAATTCTTAAAAGTATAGAGCTAAAGATAATAAGTTTAACTTTTAGTATAAGCTATTCTAAAAAAATTAGAAAAGTATAGAAACTATTAAGTATATTAACTATATAATAGAGGGTAAAAGGCTTATCTTAAACTAGGCTACTATTTTAAAGACTTAGCTATACTCTATCGCTATAGCTACCTCTCCCCCTACTATTATAGCTACCTCTTACTCTAACGCTATAGACCTTAGCGCTATTTACTAGCTAGCTTATAACTATACTATATACCCTCTACTAAGTACTAACTCTAAGTAGTAGTATACTAAAAACTCTTACTACTTCTACTATAAACTCTCTAGCTATAGGCTAAGCAAGTGTAAGAAAAAGAAAAGTATAAATAATAAGCGCGCCTAAGATCTACTACTAGCGTATCTATAATATAATAGTACTTTTTTATAACTTTCCTAAGCCCCCCTAGTAGGCTTCTAGTTCTATAATAGGTATACTAGCCGCTTTAATACTTTACTTTTCTACCCTACTAGTTACTAAATATATTCTATATAGAACTGCGCCCTTATAGGTAGATTTATTAATAATAATAGTATCTATAGCTTTACTACTAGCTCTTCTACTCTACTATCTATTATACCTAGCTAGAGTATCTTTAGGTCTAGTACTCTCTATAGCTAGGAAAACTAGTAGCCTCTAATTAGCGTTGCGATTAGAGAATAAAAAAAGAGATTAGTAGTAAAGACTATAATAAGTAAATTTACTTAGTCTTATAAGATAGTGCCCTAATCTAGCTCTACTTAGTAGATAGTTAATTACTAATAATTTAACTTAATCTCCTTCTCGCGTACTATACCCTCTCTACCCTAGCTTTAATTAATAGTAGTTATTTTAGATATACTTTTATAGATTGCGTCTTCGCGAAATAGTATAGTATTTCTATCTACTTACTCCTCTATTCTTATAAGCTTAAGCTCGCTAATAGTATTACTTCTAATACTATTACTTATTATATACTACTTCTAGTATCTATTTTAGGATATAAAGAGTAATATATTCTTTTTATTATACGACTAGCTATATCTACGCTAGTAATCTTAGGCCTCCTATAGCTTTAGAAATATAACCCCGCTATTAACTAGACTACTATATAGTTATTCTTTAATAAATAGAGATATATTAGCTAATATAACTCTATAGATAAAGCTATTATAGCTATTAAGTTACTAGAATAATACTATAAAGCCTACTAAACCTCTTAGTAGATTTGCGTTATAGTAAGCTTACTATAAAACTCTAAAGCCTAACTACTCCCCTTAAAACTATAGAAATAGACTAAGCGCTTAAAATAGACTCTTACTATACTCCCTACTATATATAAGGAGGATAAGCCTAATAAGCCCGCACTTACTAGACTAAAGATTTCTAACTACTACTTATTATCTATACTTAGCTACTTTAGCTACTAGCCCCTATTAATAGAGGACTAGAATAAAAAGCCTACTTTATAAGTCTTAGCTACGTAGAAAGTATATATTCTCTAAACTCTAATACTTAGGCGCCTCTACTACTAAACTTATAACGCTAGCGCTACTAATAGAGGACTTAAGGTCTACGCCTATATAATCTTTAGCTAATAACGCTCTCTATAACCTATTTAAGTATATATAGAGTAAAGATATAAAGTAAAGCTACTTATAAAAGGAGCCCTACTTCCTCTTAGTATCTCTATCCTACCCTTCTATACCCCTCTACGCTAGCCTATAAGCGACTTAGATAGAGAAGAAATTAGATATATACTTACTACTAGATTTATCTAGTTCTATAAGTAAGTAGGTATAACTATAACTAAGGTTATATAAAATAAGCTTAACTAAGCCTTTACTAACGCGTAGATTAAAGAACTAAATATCCCTAAAAGAGTATTTAAATCTATAATTAAGTAGGAAGGAATACTAAAGTACTAGAAGATAGTCCTCCCTCTTTAGCTATATAATTTTATAGATAAATACTTTAGCCTACTATACCTACGCCGCCTCTTAGAAGAAGATATTAAGAAATACCTTAGAATTAAGCCTAAGCTTACTATCTAAAAAATTATTACTAAGCTTTCTAACTAGCTTAAAGATATATATATAGCGTTTCTTCTTAAAGAAGCTAATAAGCTTCCCCTACGACGACTATAGGATTACGCTATTAATATTAAACTTAGCTACAAACTACCCTATAAAAAGAACTATCTACTATTACTAAAGGAACTCTTTATTATTTAAAAATAGTTAGATAATAACCTTAGTAAGGGCTTTATCTATAAATTCTAATTATAAAGCGTAGCCTCTCTACTTCTAGCTACTAAGCTAGGTAAAGGCGTATATATCTACTAGGACTACCGCGGCCTTAATAACGTTACTATTAAAAACTAGTATCCTCTACCTCTTATTCGCGAGACCTTAGACGCCCTCTATAACGCTAAGGTCTATACTAAGCTTAATATTATTATAGCCTTTAATAAGCTTTGTATTACTAAAGGCTATAAATAGAAGACTACTTTTATTATATAGTTTAGCCTCTATAAATCCCTTATTATACTATTTAGCCTCTATAATATACTAGTATTATTTTAGAACTATATTAACTATACTCTATATAACCTACTTAATTGTATTTATACTATATACCTAGACGACGTACTTATCTACTTAAAGAATAAGAAGAAGTACTATAAATACGTCTATACTATAGTTAGAAGACTACTTAACGCTAGACTATAGATTAATATTAATAAGTATAAGTTTAAGGTTATAGAAACTAAGTACCTAGGTATTATTATTACTCCTACTAGTATATAAATAGACTTAGAAAAGGTAAAGGCTATCTAGAGCTAACTTCTCTTACCTTACCTTAAAGACCTATAGAGGTTTATTAGCTTTACTAACTTCTATAGACGCTTTATCTATAACTTCTCTAGTATCTATAAACTACTTAATAACCTAATACGTAAGGATAAACTATAGAAATAGAGATAGACGTAGTATAACGCTTTCCTCTAACTTAAGTATATCTTTTCTATAGTACTAATTCTAGCTATATATAACTATAGAAAAAGAACTATACTAGAAATAGACGCCTCTAACTAGGCCTCTAGCAGAGTTCTCTCTTAGTACTATAATAATAATATACTCTACTTAGTAGTATACTTCTCCTTCTAGTACTTAGTAACTAAATATAACTATAAAATCTATAATAAAGAACTTCTCGCTATTATTAAAGTAATAGAGGAGTAGCGACCTAAGCTCTAAGAAGTAGACCTTCTAATAGAAATTCTTATAGACTATAAGAATCTTAAGTACTTTATAATAACTAAGGTACTTAGCTAGAGATAAGTACGCTAGTCTAAGTTTCTCTTCTAGTTTAATTTTTAGATTATTTATAGGCCTAGAGCCTACGCTATCCAACTAGACACCTTTAATAAGAAACTAGGTAATTAACTAAATATAGCTAATTAGAGTAATAATAGACTTAAGAATAGATACTATACGCTTCTTCTACCTAAATAATTTAATTTAGTAGCCTTTTATAATATAATAGTTAATAGCGACTTTTACGCCGCCTCTATTAAACTTATTACTCTTATATATAGTAAGCTAATTAACGACGTTACTACTAGAGCCTATAAACGTAATAATATTACCTAGTAACTTATTACTACTATAAAGAATCTACTATTATAAGATAGCTAAAGAACCTATAAATGTAATAGGCTAGAGCCTAGTTAGTAAATACTTAATAATATCTCGGTTACGTGCGTAAGACGCACAGATCAACTACTTGCGTCTAAATAACGCTTAGACTATCCGCACAGTCTATAGGTAGAAGGTTATTCTAAGCTACTCTCTAAATAACCTTTAGTATAAGATAGCTTATAGTTCTCTTCTCTATTAAATATAACTCTAGTATACCTATATAATAGCTCTCTAAGCGTAGCCTCTTATATTTTATATTTAATTCTAATTAATAGAGCCTTACTATAAGACTCTATTAACTTGTAGCGCGTTAATTCTCTTAACCGCTACTTTAACGTGCGAGTAAGGTAACCTACTATATAGAATTAGTGTTGCTTAAAGGCACAATAGGCCCTTAGATAATAAGTAGGTAGAAGCTATTATAAGATAGCTAGCCTAGGACTATAGCTTTATAGGACGCTTAGTTAAACGCGCTACTAGCCTCGCGAGACGTCTAGAGTAAATAAATATTAGTTAGCTTAGTAAACTCTAAGCTATATTACTAAATATTATTTAGAAAAGCCCTACCTAATACCTTAATAGTACTAAGGTATAGGTCCTGCTACCCGCAAAAGACTTTATAAGAAGGTAAGTAAGAGTAGTAGAAGCTCTATTAGTCTTTAAAGAATTAAAGAATAAGTAATAACTCCTTACTATAGTAGAGTAAGCGTTATTAGAAGTCTTATTAGTCCTCTATAGAAGAGGTATAGGCTATAATACTTAGCTAAAGGAATAGCTAAGAGGAAATTATAAGCGTAAGGATTAGTTCTAAAAGTTATAACTTATAACGACTACTAAGAGTTATTTAGAAAAGCCTTATTATAGAGAATAAGTAAAAGATAAGCCCTACTAGTTCCTTACTAAAGAGGAGTAGGCTATAGAGAGATTACCTATACGAGTTAATTAAAGAATAATTAAAAGCCCTACTAGTTCTTACTATAGAGGAGTAGGCTATAGACGTAGAAGCTTATAAAAAGCCCTCTACTATTTAGAATAGAAGATAACCTTTCTAACTTTAACGCTAATAAGCTATTTATATACACCTTAGCTAAGTACTTCGCTAGAGTACCTAACGACTAAATATACTAAAAGATTATATAGATGCTTAGGAATAATAGGTAGAAGGAAGCTACTATAGCCCTAATAATAAATAAAGTCGTAAAATAAATAAAGAAAGTAGGAGAAGCTAGAGAATTACTATAGAAGCTACTAAAAGTCCCTTAGAACTCTATAGTAGCGATAATAGCCTAACTAGTCTAGCTGCTATCCTCTATTACAGCTCGTTTAGATGCGATAGAATAACAGGAACTTAGCCTAGCTTCTTAGACTTATATACTTAAGACCTAGCTAGACACAACTACCTATTTAGAGAGGTTATAGAAGAAGAGACTTCCTAACCTAGAACGTTTTAATAGAGACTATTTAAACTACCTAGGTTAGAAATATAAGTATAAAGGTAAACTAGAGTATAACTTATACTTATACCCCTCCTAGAATACTAAGAAGCGATATATCTTTAGTTAGACTAAAAAGAAAGTAACCTAGGTTCTCTTACTATAGCTACTAGAAAACTAGCTAAGCACTATAAAGGAGTTATAGAAACACTTAGACACTTAATTCCTTAACGTGTACTATTAAAATAGGCTCTAAATAAGCTTTAATACCTAAAGCAAGGCTAATAGCTAGTTAGAGATTATATCTCTAAGTTTAACTAGCTACGCGTAGAAGCTAGCTAAAACTTTAGTAAGTCTATTCTCTAAGAGATATTTAGCGAAGGGCTTAGCGTAGAGCTTTAACGCCTTATACTACGTACTCTTAAGAATATTAGTTTTAAGGAGTATATAGAGGAAGCTATTAAAATCTTAGATAATCTCTATTATATTAATCTTAATAGTAGGTCCTAAGAGAGGATATCTTAGCGCGCCTATAGTATAAGCTACTAGAAGGACACTTAGACACTATTACTACCTAAGAAGATAGACTAGGAGCTAACGAAGGCTAGCAAAGTAAGTATAAGAACTAGTAGGCTAAGCGCTAATTAGGTTAAGTACTACGCCTATAGTAAAAAAAGACATATATCTAAGTATTATAAAAAGAGTTCTAAAGTAAGGAGTACTAAAGTAAACTAAGTAGCATAAAGAGAGCTACTACTAAATAGTAAAATTCCTCTAAAGAATATAGATAAAGGCGAGTTAGATAACTTAGAAAAAGAGTAGCTCTACTAGAGTCTTAGTCTAGAGCCTTAGAAAATAGATTAGTAGATAAGTAGTAAATAGAACTAATTTTAGTAAAAGTATATAAATACTCCTCTCCTTATAGCGCACTTAATTATAAACTCTATCTATAATGCTACCGCGTTAATTAATAGTAGGTATTTATACTACGCGTTAGTTAGTAAAAAATTCGCTCGCTAAAGCTATTTAGAGCGCTTCTTAATTACCCCTTAGATAATAGAAGGAATTAATAGAAAGATATTAGAGATAGATAAGGTCTCTAGGTTTAAGTTTAATATATAGCTACTAAGAGGTTACTTATACGTACGTACTTAATATAGATAAAGAAGTAGTCCTAGGAAAAGAGTAGATAGACTACTAAGATATCTTAATTACTCTAGTAAAAAGAAGCCTATTTATATACTTAAGAGGTATTTAAGTAAGGTGCGATAAAGGCATCGCAACCTAAAGCACTATATATTAGGTAAGCGCATCTACGTTTATAGGTCTTATAAGGAGATCTAAAGACCTAAAGAAAAGAGTATAAATATTCGCCGCCTCTATTATAGATATTAATAAGGCGTTAGCACTAAAGAAAGTAGTAGATATAAAGTTACTACTACTAAAATAGTATTAGAGCTATTTTAAGCTCTTTAACCTAAAGAAAGCGTTAAAACTTCCCCTATACTAAGGTCTAAGAGTAGACTATAAGATTAAGCTAGAGTTAAAAGATAATTAATAGCTATAGCCGCTATAGGGCCCGCTATATAGTATATTAAGGGGCGAGTTACTAGTACTCTAAAGAGAGCTTATAGCTCTCCTAAAAAAAGGATTTATCCACGTAAGTAGCTCGCTAGCCTCTTTACTAGTTCTATTTATAAAGAAGCTAGAAGGAGGACTCTAATTATATATTAACTACCGCGCGCTTAACGCTATTACTAGAAAGAATAGATACCCTCTACTACTTATCTAAGAGATACTTAATAATATAAGTAGAGCTAAGTAGTTTATAAAGCTAGACGTTATTACTACCTTCTTGTAAGGACTAGTGCTTACTAGACTAATAGACTAGACTAGGTCTAGTCTAATAGCGCCTAGTAGCTAGCCCTTACTATCTCTACTATATATACTAAGCTAGACTAAGGACTACTACTTAGTTATCCTTCCCTTTTTGGGCTGTATTAGCGTAGCGGTCTAGCTCTATATTCTTACACGATAACTAAGTAACCCTAGGTTCGATTCTCGCAAGTTTCGAATTTAGAAAGCCGAGCTCTTTATTATGCTTAGGGAGGTCTGCTACGCAACAGCCTTCGTCTACGCAACAGCCTCGTATCTCCCCGATAGGCATAGTAAAGTAATCTAGTTATTTGCGGCCTATTTAGAGACTTTATTAGATTATATTAGACTATATTAGGTTTAGCGCATAACCCGCCTAAAGGACTTATAGAGACTTATAAAGACTTAAAGAGACTATTAGGCTTAGATAGTAACTAGACGTTGCTGCTTAAGGCTAGTATATATAACTTAGAGATTTATAGTTTATTACTCTATCTAGAGGACTAGATTATTCTTCTTTAAAGGAGGATAGTGTAAGGACTAGTGCTTACTAGACTAATAGACTAGACTAGGTCTAGTCTAATAGCGCCTAGTAGCTAGCCCTTACTATCTCTACTATATATACTAAGCTAGACTAAGGACTACTACTTAGTTATCCTTCCCTTTTTAGGCTGTATTAGCGTAGCGGTCTAGCTCTATGTTCTTACACTTCTATAAGATTCGTGTAGTAGAAAGTAATAAATAGAAGATAGCTTTTAGAACACGCTTTAGTCTATTTAAGTAGTTAGTTACTCTATTTAGTATAGTAAACTCTCTAAGTACCTTCTAGCAGTATATTAATTAGATATTAAGAAAGTACTTAGACAAGTTCTATTTAGTATATCTTAATAACATATTAATCTACACTAACAGTAGCCTATAATAATACTAGGACTACGTCTAAAAGGTCCTTAGTAAGCTCTAGAGCGCAGGACTCTATATAGATATTAAAAAATACAAATTTAAAGTAAAATCTACTAAGTACTTAGGTTTTATTATTAACGTAGGGAAAGGTATCTCTATAGACCTAGATAAGGTTAAAGCTATTAAAGAGTAGGAAGTACCTAAGATAGTAAAAGGCGTATAATTATTTCTTAGGTTTACTAACTTCTACTAAAAGTTTATTAGAGACTTTATAAAGATCGCTACCCCCTTAACCTATCTAATAGGCGATATAAGCTTTACCTAAGGAAAAGACAAGTAGGCCGCGTTTAATAAGCTAAAGAAGATCTTTATAATAAAACCTATTCTAGCGACGTTTAACTCTAAGTAAGATATAGTCTTAGAATATAACTCTTCTAGCTACGTAATAGGAGGAGTGCTATTCTAGTATAATAAAGAAGAGATACTACGCCCTTACGCGTACTTCTTAAGAAAGAATAACGCCTATAAATATAACTATAAGATACATAATAAGGAACTACTAGCTATAATATAATACTTAGAAGAATAGAACACTAAACTCCGCTTAGTAAAGAGCTTTAAGGTAATTACTAACTATAAGAACCTAAAGTACTTTATAAGCTAAAGATATTAAGTAAATATTAAATCTACTAGACTACGTTATTAAGCTAATTTAATATAGAGATACTATACTAGCTAGGGAAGTAAAATATAAGAGCTAACGCGCTCTTAAGAAGAGAATAAGACCTACTAGAAAACGTAAGAGATAAACGCTTATAAAAGCGTATTATCTAAATCTTAAAACTAACGTCCCGCTGCTATAAAGAAGCGAGTAAGAATAAAGAGGACTTAACTAAGAGCTAGGTTATATTAGTAAGGATTCGTGTAAGATAAATAGAAAGCTATTCTAGCCTAACTAAAGAATAGTTAGACTAATAAGACGCCGCCGCTAATAAGAGTAGTATAGACTAGTTAGAACTTAAGAAGCTATAGCTAGAAGCTCTAAGAAATAATTAATAGTACTAGTAAGTAGTATAAGTAGTACTAGAGTAGAAACGAAGGTTCCTACTAAGCTTAGGTATAAAATACTCTATCTTAGAGTATATAATTAGTAATTAGAGAGAATTACTATATTAAGGTAGAAGATAGGTACTAAATAATAAGAAACTATATACCTAAATAATTAGAGAAGTCTATAATTCTCTCTTAGCTAGATATCTAGGTAGAGAGATTACCTATAAGATAGTTGCCTAAGATTTCTTCTAGCTAAGCATATTAAATAATATTAGATATTACGTAAGAAACTATAATATTTATAGGAGAATAAAGCTATAGCGAGAAGGCACCTAAGAATTTCTTAAACTACTACTAATACTAGATTAGATATAGAAAGAGATATCTATAGACTTTATTAAAAAACTACTAATAAGCAGAGGTATAAGCTATCTTATAGTTGTTATAGATTACTTAAGTAAGAGAGCTATCTTTATTCTACTACCTAATATTAAGATAGAGACAGTAGTCTAAGCCTTTCTTAGCTAAGTAGTAGCTTACTATTAGTTATCTAACGTAATTATATTAGATAGAGGGAGCTAGTTTATTAGCGTACTTTAGAAACGCCTTTATAAGGTCCTAAAGATTAATTAATAGTTATCTATAGCGTTTTACCTATAGACTAATAGCGCTATAGAATAAATAAATAGCGTATAGAAAGCGTACGTCTAAGCGTTTATTAGCTAGTTATAAGATAACTAGGCTATATACTACTCTATAGCTTAGATCGCTATTAATAGAAGGGACGTAATATTAATAGAAGTATCTCTATTCTTCTTATAATATAGTTATAACGTAAACCCTCTCTAGTTAAAAGCTCTACTAAGTATAAGTTAAAGAAAATATACTACTAAAGAATATTTAGACTATAAGAAGGTAGAGACTATTATAGCTAAGTTCTAAGACGTGTTCGACTTAGTATAAGCTAGTATAGCTAAAGCCTAAGCAGAATAAGAGAAGTAAATAAATTAATACTATAAAGAGGCTAGAAACTATAAGGTTAGTAATAAGGTTTAGCTAAAGCTTATAAATAGTATAGAATAGGACGTTAGTTATAAAAGCTTAATTAGAAGAGTGCTAAATATATAGTAATAGAGATAATTAATAGCTACTTAGTTAAGCTAGATACCCCTCTAAGCTACTACCTAGTCTTTTATATTAATAAACTACGCCTCGCTAACTTAGACTCTTTACTAAGCTAAGTATAAGATAACTATTAGCCGCTGCTATTATAAGTAGGTAATAAGAACGAGTAGTTTATAGAGGAGATTATAAGTAAGAAGTAGAAACGCTAAAGATATAGTTAGCGCCTTTACTATAAAGTAAAATAGGTTAGATACGCCCTAATAGATCTTTAGCTAGTAGAATTACTAAAGGAAATAGAAGCTCTAGATTAATAGGAGGCCTATATAAAGAACGCTTAGAATAAGAAAGAACGCTTACTAGAAGGTTTTCGCCAAGAGACCTTCTAAAGGAGAGGAGGAGGGGGGTATTATAATAGGCTAGAGCCTAGTTAGTAAATACTTAATAATATCTTAGTTATATGCGTAAGACGTATAAATTAACTACTTGCGTCCAAATAACGCTTAGACTATCTATATAGTCTATAGGTAGAAGGTTATTCTAAGCTACTCTCTAAATAACCTTTAGCACGAGATAGCTTATAGTTCTCTTCCCTATTAAATACAACTCTAGTATACCTGTGTAATAGCTCCCTAAGCGTAGCCTCTTATAATAAAAGTAGGTCTATATCCCTATAATAGACTATAGAGTCTATAATAGTAAGCTATTCTACTATAATAGACTCTACGTACTAGCTAATAATAAACTACGCTCCTAGATAGTCTACTACGCGTACTCCTCTAGCCTAGCTAGGTACCCTAGCCGCGTTAAAACGCTTAATCTTATTACTTATATATAGTAGTAGCTAGGTATATCCCGCAATATTAAGTAATATATTAAGGCCTATAACCTCTATATTCGCTCTAAGGTATTCTAATTTACCTCTTAAGAATTCTTATAACCTTTACTACTACTATACTATACGTAGTACGTCTTTATAAACTATATTACCTTACTACCTAAGTCTATATAGTATAGCTATATTTACTAGTATCTTCTTATAGTCGTCTATAGACTTACTAAATATAATACTTAATTTTAGTTATATCTCTTAATACTAATAAGCTCGCTAACGCATTTATTTCGTAGGTATACTATTTTTATAGTTACTTAGATAATATTATATCTAATAGAGGTATATAGTTTATCTTAGAGTTCTAGACCTAGCTCTTATAACGCTTAGGCGTTATATTAAAATACTTATTTTCTTTCTACTTTAAAACTAATAGCTAGACTAAGCGTGTTAATAGTAGTATTAAGGCTTACCTACACGCGTTTATAAACTTCTACTAAGATAATTAGGTTTAGTAGCTCTTACTAGTAGAATTTATAATAAATAATATTATCTTAGAGACTATAGATATCTCTCTATTCTTTATAAACTATAGATATAACCTATAACTTAGTATTAAACTCTTAAAGCTAGCACCTCTAAACCTAAGCATAGTATAGAAATAGTAGTTTTACCGCGCTAACGCGGTAGTAGATAGATTTAACTATATTATTACGTAACTTAAGGCCTTAGCCTAGTAGTCTATTAATAAATATAAATATTACGTTAATATCTATCGCGAGGACGCGCCTATATATAAGATTAGATAGAAAGTATAGGTTAATACTAGGTATATAAAGACTAACTAACTAATAAAGAAAGGTAATAATAAAGTCGCTAGTCTCTTTAAGATTCTAAAAGTGTACCCCTAAGTATACTTAGTTAAACTACTTAGTATTATAAAAATCTTCTCTATCTTCTACTACTTACTTCTTGTAAGAACATAGAGCTAGACCGCTACGCTAATACAGCCCAAAAAGGGAAGGATAACTAAGTAGTAGTCCTTAGTCTAGCTTAGTATATATAGTAGAGATAGTAAGGGCTAGCTACTAGGCGCTATTAGACTAGACCTAGTCTAGTCTATTAGTCTAGTAAGCACTAGTCCTTACACTATCCCCTCCTTTAAAGAAGAATATCTAGTCCTCTAGATAGAGTAATAAACTATAAATCTCTAAGTTATATATACTAGCCTTAAGCAGCAACGTCTAGTTACTATCTAAGCCTAATAGTCTCTTTAAGTCTTTATAAGTCTCTATAAGTCCTTTAGGCGGGTTATGCGCTAAACCTAATATAGTCTAATATAATCTAATAAAGTCTCTAAATAGGCCGCAAATAACTAGATTACTTTACTATGCCTATCGGGGAGATACGAGGCTGTTGCGTAGACGAAGGCTGTTGCGTAGCAGACCTCCCTAAGCATAATAAAGAGCTCGGCTTTCTAAATTCGAAACTTGCGAGAATCGAACCTAGGGTTACTTAGTTATCGTGTAAGAATATAGAGCTAGACCGCTACGCTAATACAGCCCAAAAAGGGAAGGATAACTAAGTAGTAGTCCTTAGTCTAGCTTAGTATATATAGTAGAGATAGTAAGGGCTAGCTACTAGGCGCTATTAGACTAGACCTAGTCTAGTCTATTAGTCTAGTAAGCACTAGTCCTTACACTTCTATAACTATACACTAACGCCTATAGTCTATCTAGATAAGATATAATTAATAAAGCTAAATCCTATAACCTAAGAGGATATATCTTACTATATAATAATAATATATAAAAGGTTAAAGAATACTAGCTATTTAATAACTTCTTAATAGCTATAATAATAATAGCTTATAGTACCTAATTAAATAGAAGTACTACCTAGTAAGCTAGTAGCTAGCGAAGGACCTTTAAGGCTTAGATAAAGTCCTACTCTAATACTACGCTATAAACCTAAATAAGCCTAGACTACTATAATAGGTAAAGGTCTTTAAGTATATACGTAGTATAGATTTTATTTTTTCTTTTCTAAGACTATTAGAGACTAATAGTCGTTTAGAAGGGGGGTACTATTACGGCACTAACTTAGCGTTCTATAGGCTACGTATCCCTATCTCTATCTTAGCCTAGCGCCTGCTACCTAGCTATACATATCCTTCCCGCGCTCTCGTACATAGACCTTTACACTACAACTATGTTCTTACCTCCACCCTACTATCCCGTTCCGTGATACGTATGCTTGATACCAGGATCTCCATATGTAAATACGCGACGTTGTGCGTACAGAACGGCAACTGTGTACCCCTTTTGAATCTGCACAGATGCCAATTCACTACCTCGACCATCAGTGTTGAAGTGTAGTGGAATGCGCTTGGCCTCCACATCCGTGAGCTTCAACTCTAAATGATGAAGCGTGATGGAATCGACGATTTCTCCCAAAAAGCACCAGTGACGTATGGGTTGGTAGGTACCGTCAACTTCCCCATAGAAGTCCAAATCAACAATGTCACTGCTTGGAAGAGCTGTGAAGCCGGGGAAGATTGTGCGGTTGCGAAGATCCGTCAGTTGTCCCAATTGCTCAGGCTTCTTTGGCTTCTCTCTCCTCCAAAGCCAGTCTTCGAAATCGTTAGACTTGAGTCCTCTAGGGGCCTCATGCAACGATGTTTCCCATCTCATAGACAGTCCATAAAGCTGGAGTTTCGCGGGATTTCGTACTATTGAACTGTACTCCATCACCTCCTTGCTGTCGCTGCCATAGGCTGTCCGCCATCCTTCCACTGCCCTCTCTGCAAAAATGCGTCCTCTTGCCAAGTCACCATTGGCGATAGCAATCTGAGTGGCATCGAGGTACGCGCGCGGCAAGCCAGAGTTACCCGGTCCGTGTTCATTGTATAGACGGACCCGTTCATCCGCATAGCGAAGGGTTTGTATTGAAAAGCGAATCTGCATTCCATCGCGGCCAATGAGATCTGTCAGCCCTCAGGGGGTGTGTCAACTAGAATGTTCTACTATCGTCACAGCTACGTAACACACTGCTAATCTGGAATGCTCCAGATACTCTACTTCATGTATATAGTCGCTCTCTGCAGCTCTCTCAATAAAACAGCCTTCTCTCTTATCTCTCCTCCGATCCAATAGTTATGAGCCCGGTATCCCCGCAATAAGCTGCGATATTCAAACGAGATTGTTCACTCTATTTACATAGTTTACGCTGTTGTATACGCTGTTCTTGTGTCTTGTTGTAGCGTTGAAACAAGGTGTCTCACGCTCTCTTTTTGAGATCTATTCTCACGTCCGTTGAGATCACTTCTCGAAGCTTCTCTGCCGCTTAGCAAGGCAGCTCTTTTGGCCATCATGGCATCCTCGAGCGCTCGGGACGATCAAGTTGTCAGTCGCGCATCAGTTATCCTCGAGAACCAGAGCGATTAGAAGCTCTAGTACTCCTTGAAGAAGGAGTTCGCCACCGTCAAAGGTGTGTGGGAATACTGCGATCCTTCCACAAACAAGCTACCTCCAACTGTCGATAACGAGCCATCAGACACTGCTTCAGACAGTGCGTGGAGGAGGTGGGAGATCAAGACGAATGCTCAGAAGGCTACCCTCAAGGCTATAGGAGAGGTTAACCTTGAAATCACACGGACAGTAGCTCGATTAAAGCTGCATCTTATTACCAACCTAGATCTAGACGTACGATTACGTCTTAGAACACTTCAGGATCACTTTCAGATCACTAATCAACAGCAAATTCTAGAGCTTTCTTCGCAATATGCTGCTATTTAGCAGAAGCGGAGGAACCAGAACGTTGATACGTGGCTAAACGAATATTCTCGAATTGCGTCTCTCTACCAATCAGAAGATATGGCTGAGATGAAAGGGACACGTCTATAGTGGGCCTTCATACAGGCTGTTAAAGCCCAAGGAGATGCTAACTGGTCTAACTAGCATTTCACTCTAATAATTAGCTGTGAGGAGGACAACAAGGACCCTCCAACACTTGACGCTTTGATTAACCGATACCGACGATAGATCGCGACAAAGCGTACCCACACGAAGACCCTTAGCAGCTTTGCAGCCAAGGATAGCACCTAGGCCACCCAGGCTACTCTAGCCATCACCAACACAAGGCCAAACAACTATCCGCAGTGCGTCTATAGCCTCTATCACGATATCTTAGAGTGCTACACTCTGAACGAAACAGCAGAAGGCCGTCTAGAGGGTTTTAGACCAAACCGAACAAGACTCAGCACAGTTCGTACTGCTTTTAAGGATCGCGAGCTCTTAAAGAAGATTAAGAAGCTCTACAAGGACAACAACGTCCGATGGACGTTTAATACAGCACAAAACTCCGATCGATCCGAGAACCGATCCGAGAATAGGGCCGAGAACAGGACCGAGAGACCCGCTTTAGCACCCGGAGGCCGTCGACCTTATGCTGATCGAATCGACGACAATGACTCGAACGGAGACTATTACGCAAACAATGCGTTTCACTTAGCTCAGATTACTACACCAAAAGGCGATACTCTGCTCGACAGATGGATCGTTGATCCTGGTTCCAACGTCCATATCTGCAACTCGACCTATTTCAACTGGCGTACGACGTCAAATACTAAATTAACTGACGTTATCTTCGCAGGCGTAACTAGCTATCAGGTTACTACTTGGGGGGAGGTGATCATCAATGTCAATCGAGGCAATTAGAAGAAGGATATACTCCTAACGCATATCGCGTACGTACTAGGTTTTCTCACGAACCTCTTCGCCCTTAGACGCTACTAACGCTTAGGCATCCACTTTAATTTAGGGCGCAACATCCTCTACAAAGAGAGGATCTCTAATATTATAGCTAACCTTAAATATAGTTATAGCTACTAGCTACTTAATACAAAGGAGGCTAATCGCCCTCCTCGCTATAAGCTTCTTAGCATGGCTGTAAGATCGAGCTAGGAGAAGGCTCCTTAAACTATTACTGCGATACGAGCGCATTAACTACTCGGACACCTAAGCTATTAGGTACTTGAATACCTTTAAGATATAACTACTAGCCTTAAAATAGGCATAAACGGAAAAGGAGATCTATAGATAGATAATTATATATTATGTATTTAAGGTAAAATAAAGAAAGAAGTTAGCTGCTAACCTCGCATTAATTAAGCTTATCGACTATTCTATTATATCTCTATTAATATTATCTAACTTTAGGAGCGTAGAGATATCTATTACAACGGTGACGTATGGGCATTGCATGTAGTATATAAGTACACGAAATTTCATAAGATCTATACTCTTAGGAGGCGATATAAAGCTACTGTTGTTCCTACTATTATTCGACTTATTAATAAGATTAAAAGAGTATACGGCTACTAGGTAGCTATAGTCTTTATAGACGGAGACGTTAGGTATAGCAGAGCTAAGGCAAATCTTAGTTTCTCTACTAAAGAAGAGTGTTAACACGGGGGGTTATACTGCTCTATAATCCTGGTCCGCACTAAGGTAGGTGAGACTAACGTTGTTAAGCCCGCGTTGGCTTATCTAGCGACATAATAGGGATAGTAGGTATTTAGTAATAATAATCTAATTCTATATAAGCGATAGAATAACTAAGTATTAATTTAGGTAAGAGAAGAACTTATAAGAGTTAACTATAACGAGTATATTAAGGGAATCCTCTATAACTATATACTTATTACCTAATCTATTACTATTCTATATATCCCTTTAGATATATCTTTTTATAGGATAGTTAGGATAGTTACTATTCTAAATCCTTATACTATCTCTTTCTTAGCGGGATGCTAGCTCTTAGCGAGATAGTAGTTACGTAATCTACGCCCTACGCTAATTATAACCTTCTATACTATATAATAGTTAGCTATTAACTTTATACCCTTTAACTAAAAGAGATATCTAGTATTTATTTATAATACTATCTCCCCTCTTAGAGCTATTATCTTAATACCCTAGAGTTTTATTTTTCTATACTATAATCTATAACGTAAGTTGTATATAAGGCTTTAGTATACTTATTATATTATATACTCTTATTCCTTTACGCCTTTCTAACTATGCCTAAGGTTCTATTATCTTATTATAATCGCCTACTAAATGCGACTATAGAGCGTCGCGCTTATACTAATTATATAAAAGAAGAGGGTTTAGAGATAATATTTCGCTATTAGTATTATAAAGAGAGGAATCTTTATTATTTTATTAAGATAACTACTAGTTATTATACTAGTTATATTTCTATAAAGATAGAGTATAGCCTTTTTATTTCTAAAGAGGAGTAGAAGAGGGTTTAGGTAGAGAAGCGCTAGAAAAAGTTAGAGATTACTTATATAGAGGAGCGTTAAGCTCTTATAGTAATAGAGACTACGCGACTTTATTAGAAGCTTCTAGAGGTTAAGGCGTAAGAGTATTCTTATACTAATTAAGATCTTACTATTCTAAATTTTTAGAATCGGGCGTAAGTATAGGCTAAGAAGGACGCGACCTCTAGTACGGACCTTCTTTTAATTAAACTACTACTATCTAAATCTTTAGCTAATTTAGGCTAGTTATAGGCTAAACTTAACTTTCTTAATTTTTCTTTTAATTACTTCTTCCTTTTTAAGGATTTAATCTCTACTACTTTAGATATTCTTAGTAGTACTCCTATACTAGTTCCTTATAGTTTATAAGATTCTATTCTAGTTCTATATATTATAGCTCTCTAGCTATCCTTACTATTTAACTAAGTACTTCTACTAACGACTATCTTTCTATAAGTTCTTAATCTCTTTGACTTTATACTTATTATTCTTAAGTTTAACGTCTATCGCTAACTTAGTATCTAGTAGTACTAGTTCTAGTAGTTTCTTATAAAATAGAGTAGATATGTATACTTAGTAGTAACTAGAGTTTATAATTTACTAGGCTAATTATCTCTAGAATTTCGAATAGTCTTACTTAAAGATTATCTAATTTTCTATATAGCTATTTAGTTTTTAGGTTTTATCTTAATAGGAAAACGTTATCTTCTTTCTTAAAAGTTAGTCTCTTAATTCTTTATTTATTTATACTCTTAGATATTATAAGGTTCTTCTAAGCGATATTCTAGCTTAGTTATTTATAAATTCTTATAAAAGGCGTACTTTATTATCTGCTTCTACTATAATACTTTTAATATCCTTTAGATCTTAATAAGCGACTAGCTTATATCTATAGTTTATATAGTAAGGTAACTACCTTATTATTGCGGATTTTATACTATTATAGGCTAGTTATACTATTAATAAAAGTTTAACCTAGTTATCTTATAGCTTATTAGCGTATATCCTTAAATACTATTCTAATATCTAGTTTATCCTCTCCGTCTAGCTATCTGTTTCTAGGTAAAAGCTTATTAAAAGCT
Source organism: Pyrenophora teres f. maculata (assembly GCA_014334815.1). Lineage (NCBI taxonomy): Eukaryota > Fungi > Ascomycota > Dothideomycetes > Pleosporales > Pleosporaceae > Pyrenophora > Pyrenophora teres. The sequence continues at coordinate 99,498 of CP060572.1, read as the reverse complement.
TCTTTTTTACACCTAACTTTACTAGGAATATGCTCTAGTATTTAGAAGTAAATAGTTTATTATAGTTTATAATAAACTCTTTAGGTATTCTATATTCTAAGATAAGTGCCTTCGTAACTTTATAGGTATACTCTTTTACTATTATTAATTCTTTAGTAGGTATAACTTTATCGCCTTAGTTAATTAATCTACGATTACTAGGATAGTGTTGTAAAGTCTTATAGATTCTAGTTCTAATAATTATAGGAGCTTTACTATAAAGTCTATTATTACACTTATCTATAGTTATTATAGTAGCGTTACAGGCTATAATAGGCTATAGGGCTTATATCTCTTAGGCTTATTCTAATAATATGCTAAATAGTTACCTAGGATATCCTGCACCTACGTTCGCAAACGTAGTATTATAAATTCCTTTACTAGTCTTCTAACTATTTCTTCTACTCTTATATACCTATACTCTAGGGACTTATATAGTTCTATAATAAGGTTCTTCCTTATATATAGAAGTATATATATCTAGTCCTTCTAGATTATATCTTAGTACTCTTTCTTATTTTGTAGTAAGTTGTTATAACTTATACTACTTAGGTCTAGTTACTAGCTAGCGGCCTTCTACTACTACTATATTTATAATATTATAATCTATTATTTTAGCTTAGCTACTCTAGCTAATTTTAGCTAGTTATACTTTAGGCTGCTATTAGGTATTTATTTAAGCACTATGTTATATAGTTCCTTATAACCTTCTTCTTATAGATTAGATCTTTAGCTTAGGGCGTCTATAGCTCTATTAAGCGATCTAGCTCTATAAGTAATCTTAAAGTTAAACTAAGAGAGTATTTTAGCTTATTAAACTTATTTTCTATTAAGTTTCTTTATTATTATAAAACTTATTAGGTTCTAGTAATTAGAAATATATTAATCTAATATAGAAGTCTTAGTAAATCGACTTCTTATTATTTAAGGTATTAACTACTCTTAGTAGTTCCTTATTATAAATATTGTAATTAAGTTCTACTCTAGAGAACTTCTTAGAATAGTAGAATACTAGTCTCTATTTTCTATCCTCGCTCTACTATAATAATATAGCGCTAAGAGCGTAATCTAACGCGTTAGTCTTAACTTACGTCTTATATCTTAGGTTATATATTTCTAGTACTAAGGCTTTAAAGAATACCTACTTTAGTTATTTAAAAGCTTTCTAGTATTCCTTTTCCTATTTAAACTCTACATCTTTCTTTATAATCTCTATAAGAGGTGCTATAATCTAAGAGTAGTTCCTAATAAACTTTCTATAAAAGTTCGCGAATCCTAGGAAGAATTATATATCCTTAACTATCTTAGGTATTAGCTATTTCTATATAGTCTAGATTTTCTTTAGATTTATTTTAACGCCCTCTATTAAGATAATAAACCCTAGGAACTCTATTTTCTATATATAAAACTTACACTTCTTAGTTATAAGTATAACTTGTAGTTCTTAAGCTTCTAAAGTACCTTCTTAATAAGTTTAATATATTTTTAAGCGTTCCCTTAGAATATACTAGTATATTATCTAAGTACGCTAGTATAAAGATTCCTAAGTACTTATAGAGTATTTTATTAATAACTAATTAGAAGGTTACTAGCGCGTTTATTAATCTAAATAGTATAACTATATACTTAAATAGTCTATATTTTATTTTAAAAGCTATTTTCTACTTATATCTTTTAGCAATTTAAATATGGTAAAATCCTTTCTAAACGTTAAATTTTATAAACTACTTAGCTCTCTAGATCTAATTTATAAGCTCTATTATTAGTAGTAAGGGATATTAATTCTTAATTATTACGCTATTTAACCTTCTAAAGTTAATATATAGTCGCTACTTTTTATTAGGCTTCTTTATAAATAGTATTAGCGAGGCTATCTAGCTACTACTCTCGCGAATAAATCTCTTTTTTAGATTTTTTCTAATATACTCTTATAGCTTAGCTTCGTGCTTAAGCGCGACTAGGTATATTAGTCTTAGAATAAGCTTAGCACTATTTTTAATAAGAATCTTATAATTCTATTCTTAGTATTCTACTAACTTATTAGTTTCTATTTCCTTAAATAGTTCTCTAAACTTATTATTTTATACTCTTCTAGTATATTTAGTAGTACTAGTCCTTTCTTTATAGTCGCGACTTATTATATCTAAATAACTCCTATCTTCTAAGAGTCTTTCTTATAGATTCTTGTAATCTTATAAGGTAAGATTATACTAATCCTCCTATTCTAGAGTTAGCTCTAGATTATTAGGCCTATCTCTTTTTATACTCTAGTAACCTTACGCGTAGGTTCTTAGCTAAGTATTTTCTTGTAGCTAATTAATAGCTAGATTATACTTAATTAACTAATTATAGCTAATTAATATATCTTCTTCTCTAAGATCTATAATATTAATATTTATTTAGTCCTCTATCCCTACTATATCTAGTAACACTAGTTAGGTCTCTAGTCTTATTACGCCGCCTTTATATATTATAGGGTTATTATTAGCTAATACTACTTATACTAGTTAGTTCTTAATCTAGTATAATATATTATATCTCTCTATAGCTTAGGACGAGATAACTATCTATATAGTACTACTATCTATAGTCGCTATAATCTTGTGTCTATATACGCTAACCTTCGCTCTTAACCTAAGATCCTATAGCTCTAGGTTCTATATATTATAAAAGGTTGTTTTAGAATTACCTATACTAGTATAACTTTATCCCTAGTAGTATTCTAGTTTTTTAACTAACTTCGCTTTCTAGATTGTTTCTTTAGAAAGTAGCCTATATTAGACTTCGCGTTCTAATATATTAGGTAATTATTTATAATAAAAAGTCTAGTATATAAGCTTATACTATACTAGTTCTATCCTTAGAGTTTTATAAAGGTAATATACTTCTACTAAGTATTCTTTATTTCTTAGATTTAGGTAGTAGTAATTATCCTTTTATCTTCTAGATTATTCTTTCTACGTAAGATAGTAGTCGCACCTATTCTTATAGTTAAGCTAGTATAGGTCCTTATATTGCTCCTCTAGTAGTAGAAGGTTATTCTAATTTCTTTACTATTTTAATAGTTCTAGCTTCTTATGTATATAGTAGGCTTCTACCTAATATTCCTTATTAAGAAGCGTTTTATACTATTTATTATTTATCTACTATCTAATAGTCCTGCGTTATTCTTTATAGAACCTATATCTTAGCTCGTATTTAGTCTAGTACGTAGCTTAATACTCTTTAGTCTTCTATTCTAATACGCTAGGGGCTATAGGTTTATTATTCTATACTTTTAGGTCCTTAAAGTATAGTTACTCTAGTATAGCTTAGTATACTATTTTCTTAGCTTTAGAGCTAGTAATAGCGATTTATCTCTTCTAATAGTAATCTTTAGCTATATATTCTTATTTTCTATATACCTAATACCTATGTTTTACTAACCTTTATCTTACTTTAGTACTAGTTACTAACTAGTCTATAGGCGTAGTTTTATTCTATAATATTATATTAGGTACCTTTTTACCTAGGGTATAAGCTTATAAGCTTTATTACCTAGTATCTAAGCTTTATTATATAAGTCTGTGTTACTAATATTATTATCTAGCAATTATATAGTACGCGGGTAGAGTATACTTTATTAAACTATTCTAATTATAATAGCTCTCTATTTTCTAGTATTATTCTTTAAGTAGTCTCTATAGAAGTATCTAACTTTACTATATTATAGATATACTTTCTTATTATAGCGTTTCTAGCGCTCTTTCTTAGATAGTCTATCTAGACGTACTTCTTAGATCTTTTAATTCTTAAATTGTTTCTATACTTTATTAGTTATAATAACGTCTTCTTCTCTATTAACCTTAATCTATTATTAGTATTTCTTTGTATTAGGGGCTAAGAAAGCATTTTTCTTCTACTCTATTATAGTGTAGTAGATTAACACGTATTCGGAGTTAGGTAATCAGCGCTAGGGTTAAGTATTTTAGGACGACTCCGCGTAGAGGAGCTCGATAGTTATAGTACACTATTCTTAATACTACTATTTATTTATTTGGATACCTTCTTATTCTCTACTCTCTACTAATTGCGGGTCGGCAGCCTCTCTTCTAACTATTAAGGCTATCCCTCTACTATATCTTTAGTAACCTAACTAGAGGGACACGACGGTCTATTAGTAGAGTAGTAGAGAAACCTCTTTGTTTTACCTGTAAGGGTCTCACGGGATCAGGTATTTGAAACTGTGTTGCATTACAAAGTTTTTGCAGTACCGAGCTTATAAGAAGCTGCGGTAGGATTAATACAAGGTAGGGGCAGTAGCGCCGGAGCTCGGCACCCAGTGCGCCGGCGTAGCCTGTAATAGGGTACCCATTCTCTAAACCATCACACGTTCCCTCCCTAGAACGCTCAAAGTTCCAACTGAGCGCTTAAAACCACGCACTTATATCTGTTCGAAGCGCTTTATTCAAAAGGGAAAGAGGGGTCTTCAACCAGCTCTAAGCGCCAGGTTGTCAACGTAGCGCCTAAGCGTTATTGGGGGAGCAGCTGGCCAAAGGTGCCGGGCTACTTTCAGGGAGTCGGCCATCACCAGCGCGACGCTGGGTGCCTGGGGAGCGCTATAAGGAGCGCTGTCGGGGGAGCAGCTGGCCAGAGGTGCCGGGCTACTTTCAGGGAGTCGGCCATCACCAGCGGGATACTGGGTGCCTGGGGAGCGCATAAGGAGCGCTGTCGGGGAGCAGCTAGCCAAAGGTGCCGGGCTGCTTTCAGGGAGTCGGCCATCACCAGCGGGATGCTGGGTGCCTGGGGAGCGCATAAGGAGCGCTGTCGGGGGAGCAGCTAGCCAAAGGTGCCGGGCTGCTTTCAGGGAGTCGGCCATCACCAGCGGGATGCTGGGTGCCTGGGGAGCGCATAAGGAGCGCTGTCGGGGGAGCAGCTAGCCAAAGGTGCCGGGCTGCTTTCAGGGAGTCGGCCATCACCAGCGGGATGCTAGGTGCAATAGCGGGTGCCGTTAGGTCCACAACCAGCCGTGCGCTGAGTTGCTTTTGGGGCGGATAGCAACCAGCAATTCGCGTGCTAGGTTACCATAGTGGGGGGGGTTTGACTGCAAAAACGTGTAAGGGTCTCACGGGATCAGGTATTTGAAACTGTGTTGCATTACAAAGTTTTTGCAGTACCGAGCTTATAAGAAGCTGCGGTAGGATTAAATACAAGGTAGGGGGCAGTAGCGCCGGAGCTCGGCACCCAGTGCGCCGGCGTAGCCTGTAATAGGGTACCCATTCTCTAAACCATCACATTACCTATTTTTAAGGAGAAGTTATAGAGGTAAAGACCTATAACGAGTTTTTAGAGACCCTATTAAACTCTAAGCGCTTACTAATAAAGTTTACTAAGACGGCGGAACTCTTAGGGAGTTTCTATAGTGTTAGTAGAGTAGTATAGTAACCTATAGAAGGACTATAGAACTAGCATAATATATAGCTAAATAGGAGTAGATAAGAGTGTAACGCCTAAGTGCTAAGAAGGCACTTTTTACTAAGATAGTAAAGGGATATTAGAAGAGAGGGAAGGAACCTATCTTAGAGAGAGAATTAGAAGTCTAAAAGTAGCGGAACGGTATATACGCTAATGAGGATTAGCGACTTCTAGAAACTTTAATTAAGTAGTATCTATAATATATAACTAGAGTAGGTCTCTTTTATTAAATAGTATACTATCTAAGACGTCTTTAATACAGAGCGGAGAGCCCGCGGCGACTATAATAGCGAAACCTAAGCTACCTATAGTAACTTGTAACTCTTACTATTAGTATCTAGGAAAGCTAGAACTATATAATACGTATACGCTACGCTTTAATAGAGAGAATATTTTAGAGTTTTTAGATAAGTATAACTTAAAGCTAATTAAGTAGACTAGCTATAAGATTTTAGAAAAAGTAGCTACTATACTTCTATACGTAGAAGTATAAGCGTTTATCTAAAAGCTACTAAGCTACTATAGAGCGGAGACCTATAAATAGTATAAAGACGAGCTTTAAGAGCTATACATAGGGCAGAACAAGTTTTAGTAGTAGGGCACCTAAGCATTTATTAAGAGCTACGTAAAGAAAGTATAGTAAAGGTAACCTACTATCTAGATTACTAAATACTACTAGAACTTCGTGACCTACTTTACGGCTGCAGAGACCTAAGGATAGGTCGCGAAAGCTAAGAAGGGCTACTTCTTCTTCTAAGGACTTACTTAAGAGGATATAGAGCGAGTAATATACTATATACTAAGAGAGAATTAGCCGCGCTTAGACGATATTGCTTTATTTAAAATTAAGAAGATCTACTAATTTATCTGCGAATACTAAGCGTAAGAGGAAGGGTTAAGTACTTTATATACTAACTATAGTTTAAAGAGCTAAACGCTAGTCTACCGCGACGTAGATATAGTAGAGAAGCTAATACTAGCGCTTAAGAAGTCTTTAGTAACTCTATAATAGGCGGTCCTTAAGATACTACTAATTATTACTTAACCTAAGAAGCTAGCTACTCTAAAAGTTTAAGGTAGTAGAGGACCTATCTAGCGCTTTTAAGGGCTATCTATAATAATAGAGCAGCTTATAAGATAGCTAAAAGCAATATAAGACTATAAAGACTCCTTATTAAGCTAGAGAACTACGTAGAGGTATATAAGTAGCTAGTGCTAAGACTATATTAAGTAAGCACGGAGATCCTAGAGCGTAATAATAGAAGCTTTAAATTAATATATCTACTAAACTAGCGCGTAATTAGGCGTAAACTATATAGGTAACTAAGACTTATAGCGTACTCGTTATAGGTGCTATAAGTAAGAAGGGTATCTTATTATAAACTATCTAGACTAGAACCTGCTAAAAGGTAATTAGTAGTGTTATACTTAAAGCGAAGAGCAATTAAATAGCTAAAAATAAGTGCGGTACTACTTCAGGCTATATCTAACTACTATCTAGAGTATATTTTTAGGCGGAGGTATTGCCCCGAAGCCCTTTAAAGCAAGATCTTAAGTAATACTATAGTTTTAAAGGAGCGTTTTAAAGTAACTAATAACTAACTAAAATAACCTATATAAGAAGTACTTCTAAATTAGTTTAACGCGGCTAGTAGGCCTATTAAGGTTAAAAGAACTAGTAGTAGTAGCGAGAGCCACACAATAGAATTAAGCGAGAAAGCAAAGCTAATAGTAAGGTAAATAATAGCCCTTTAGTTAGCTGCGTAGTTCCTTAAAACTATATCTTATAAAGTACTACGCTCTAAAGATAACTTAGAAGTTAACGCTATAGATAGGCGCACGAAGGCTAGTTAACTAGCGAAAGAATAGCGGGAGCGTAAGGCTTGCCTTAGAAAGAAACCTAAGATACCTTAGATAAAGAGTAGTTAGATAGTAAGCAGCTATAAAGATATAGATATTAAGAAGAAGTTAGAGGTACTAAGGCATACAGCCTAAGTAGAGATTAACAACTTCTAGGTACTAGAAACTTAGGTTTAAAGACGCCTTAATACTCTAATAAGTAGTAGGATATGTAAGAGAGATAGCTAGAGCGCTATAGTAGATTATAATATTATACTTATACTAGCGCCTATTTTAAGAGCCTCTTAAGCCTCTATATCTATAACTATACTAATAACTAAAGATCTAGTAGCAATAGCCTAGAATATAGCACTAATAGTACTTATAAAGGCGATATTAAACTAGAAAGTCTATAAGATCTAGCAGCTTAACCTATTAGCGTCTTCTAAGGTAGCTATAGTAGTAACTAAGGTACTTAAGGAAGCGCGTAAGCCGCGTATGCACTTTTAGGTTAGCGAAATACATTTAGGAGAGACGATAGAGGTTTAGTAGGTAGAGACTAGTAGCAACAAAGAAGAGTTAATAGAAGAAGCTATATAGCGACTATATAACTAGAGTTTAGAAGAAACGTATATAATAGAAACTAAGAATTTATAGCTAGAGATTATTATAAAGAATATTCTAGCGTGCTATATCTAAAATAGATTATAGTATTAAGCGAGTAGGAGTTAAAGAAACAAATAAGCTCTATAACTTCTAAAACTATATTAGTAATAAGAAAGACGGCTACGTTAAGACGTAGTTAAAAATACCCTCTAAAGCGCGACTAAAGGGCGAAGCGCAGTAGTAGTAGTATTTAGTAAAAGGATAGTTACTAATATACTAGGTATCTCTCTATAGTAGTATAGGGCGAGCGCTTATTAATATAGGCTTATAGCTAAATATTATATAGCTTTTAATAGCGAGAGCGCTAAATATCTATATTACTAAGCTAGATTAGTTAAGTTTACCTCCTAAATTGTAGTAGAGTATAATAACTACTAATAGAGGGATAGACCCCTTTATAGGTATAGCTTATTTAGTTCTAATTATAGTTAGAGAGATTATAGTACTAACGTACTTTTAGATTATAAAATATTTATAGAGAGCGATTCTTCTTAAGACACTATAGTACGCAATAGCGCGGCTTTAGATATAGTTTAATACTATTAGTTAGACACTTTACTATATTAAGTTAATAGACGGGCGGCGTAAAGTCTCTTTTATAGGCTGTAACCTAGCGCCTATAGCTAACGCAGTGTTAATTAAGTATTAGAGAAAAGGATAGTGAGCGCGCTTACTAGGGAAGTATACTTAGTAGAGGAGTATTATCTAGAACTTATATTAAGTAACATGCGGGTAGCGCGCTTATTTACATATATACCTAAGTATAGATAGTTATTTAGGGAAGAGCTAGACCACTAGAAAGAAGGGAAGTTAGAGTAGATATTATTAGCGGAGGAGTAGAGATCCTTTAAAGAGATAGTAAGGTAGTAGTTTCGCCTATCACGTAATAGGTTATTAGAGAAAGTAAATACCCTATATAAGAGAGTCGCTAATAAAGTAAAGTCTATAGATATACTAAGAGAGGACGCGCCGATAGATCTTAGACATAAGGACTAGAAGGAGCGCGTAATAGCTTATTAAGCCGCTTAAATAGTACTTAGAGGACTAGATATTAGGCTATTTAATTACCTTTTCTATAGCTAGATAGCAACTTTTCTAAGAGGGTATTAGTTAAACCTAGAGCGCCTTTAAAAGATAAATATTAGTAAAGATCTCTACCTAAATAAGGTTTACTTAATCTAGTAGCTTATATTCTAGAGAGAGGATGCGCTAGCGTAGGAGTTTTAGCATATATTATAAATTTATAAAGATATATAGCCTCTATATAAGATTTAGACTATTCTATATACCGCGTAGTAAGAGAAGAACTTTCTGTTGCTAAAGAAGCTTATACTAATCGTAAACGTAATAGTAGACGTACAGGCAGAGCGAGGGACATTTAAGCACGGGGATAGGTAGTACTATAATAAGTACTTTCTTATTCTAAAGATTAAGCGACTAGTTAAACTAGAGGACTTTTAGTTTATTAATAATACTATATAATATAACGCTATAACGATAAGAGACGTCTATATTCTACTATCTACTAATAAGTTCTTAGAGAGGTTCGCGAATAGAAGGACGTACGCTCTATTTAATTTATTTTTAGGTTATAACTAGATACTATTACACATGTTTAGTAGGGATATAATAGCCTTTTAGACGCCGAATAGGCTATACTAATAGTATATACTCCTAATAGGCGCAATAAACTCTATAGTAGTCTTTGTTTAGGCGGTAATAAAGATTCTCTATAATTACCTTCTAAAGACAGCGCCTTTTATAGATAATATTATAGTGGCAGGGCCTTAAGACGACTATAGAGGAGAGAAAGTTTTTAATAGTATACGTTAGTTTTTCTTAAATATGCTTTATAGAGATAAAGTCCTTATAGATATTACTTAGGCTAAGGCTATAGTCTTAGGAAAGAAGTTATAGTAGGGAGTTCCCTAAATAGCTATTATAGGGTATAAGGTTAATAAAGACGGTTACTATTCTATAAAAAATAAGGTTTAAAAGATTCTTAAGTAGCTAGAGTACTAAATAGTAAAAGAGGTCTAATAGTTTATTAGTATTATTATCTACTATTAGTAATAAATCTTCTATTTCTTGCTAAAAGTAGAGCTACTCTTTATGCTCCTCTAAAAGAAAGCTAAATAGGTTTAGAGAGATAGGTAGACACATATAATAAATATCTAAAGAAAGTAATTACCTCTCTACTAGCGCTTATAGCGATAGCTATTAGAGTAGTCTCTTAATAGTTGGCGTAGACGCCTTAGTTCGCGGGGCAGGGGCTTACTTAGAGTAAGTTAGATTAGATAGCCGTTACTATATAATAAGGTTTAAAAGCACGCTATAGTTAGAAGTAGAGTCGAAGCTCTACTCTATAAAGCTTAAGTATAAAGCGCTTATTTAGGCGCTAAAGGTCTTTTAGATTTACCTTTATAGATACCCCTTCTAAGTAGAAATAAACGCAAAGGTACTAATTACGTAGCTTAATTAGTCGTCTCTAGATTTACTAGGCTCTATAATAAATAGGTAGCTCGCGACTATCCTTTAGTAGGAATTTAAGATTATCTACGTACTAGAAAAGAAGAATGTTATCCCTAATACGCTATTAAGGTATCTATAGCCTAAGAGGTAGACGCCGCTAAAGGAAGACGAGGATAACCTAGAGCCGTTTATTAATTAAGTACTAAATAAGTTTAAGGAGATAAACTTAGTTATAGCTACTAAGGAGGCGATTAGGAAGCTACTTATAGAGGAGTATAATAAGAAATTAGAAAGATTATAGTATTCCTATAGATATTAAAGAGACTAAATAGGCTCTAGAGTTAAGAACGGCGAAAGTAAATAAAGAATACTATACGCTTCTTTATATAGGACTAATATCTATTTAGAAAGGCTACTAAGACTATGCTAGTTCGCTAAGTAATAGATAGAGAAGACTTATAAGTAGCGTTAATTTAGGAAATTTATAAATAATTAGGCTATAAAGAGATCTAGACAATATTTAGAGTAGTATATTAGCGATATTAGTAGGATAGCATATATAGATAGGTAGCGAAATAGCTTAGGCCTTATAAGGTCTACTAAATAATAAGAGGCACTTAGAAAGAAGTAGAGCTAAACTTAATATATTCTTAGGTAATATAGTCTTAGTAGATAGTTAATATTACGCATATACTAAGGGTACGCAGTAGGACCTACCTATTAGTTGTAAGAGAGTATCTTTCAGGCTAGCTAGAGACACGTGCGCTTTTAATAGTAAATTCTAATTTAGTTATAAAGTTTATCTTTAAAGAGATCTGCTATCGCTAGGGTATACTAGAAAGGATTTTAGTAGATAGTAGAACTAAGAATAAGTTAGTAGTCTAGTCGCTAGCTATACTTTTTAGTATTTACTAAGTTTAAGCTTTAGCGTATAACTTACGCGCGTAAGAACTTATTAAAAGAGGTTATTAAGGCTTTATCTATAGGTTAGTAAAGATACTAGGCTTATAGATAGATAACTTATTAGTAATAATATAGGCTAAGAGAGTGTCGCTATAAAGACTACTTAAGTTCTTACCTACGTAGCTAGTACTAGGCTAAAATCTAGTCCTTCTAATTAAACTTATAGTGCTAACGTAGCAAAGCCTACTATAGAATAAGGTTTAGAGCTATGCTAATCTCCTTATAGTAAGAGCTATATAGCTATAATTCTGCAAAGAGAACTTAGAGAAAGTAGTCTATTATATAAGAAGACTTCGGAGAGAAGCTATAGAGAACTATAATATAAAGAAAGATATACTAAAGCCCTTTTAAGTAGGAGACCTAGTATTAGTTTAGGATGCGATTAAGTCTATTAATAAGAGCTTAGATAGAAAGCTTAATAATAGATAGAGAGGTCTATATAGAGTTTGAGAGATATAAGTAGATAAAGGGTACTACTAGCTAGAGGATCTAAATAAGGTTACGTTTTTAAACACGACTTAGGCTAATTATCTAAAGAAGTTCGAAGAACTACTAGAGTAGCTTAAGAATAGCTTACTATAAGAGCGCTTACAGTTATATCCTAAAACTAAAGGAGTATAAATAGCAAAGCCTATAGTACTAAGATAAAGGTAAACAACGCTAAGAGCTAAGTAGGCAAGAGATATTTAAGCTAAAGAGAACTGCGAAGGAGAGTAAGACAGACAAACGATAGTTAGAGGGATAAACTAAGGGAATATTATAGAAAAATTAAGAAGGGGAGGGCAGAGTTAATATCTCCGTATAGCATATAGAGATAGTAATACTAAGTAAGAAAGATAGAAAAGACTAGGGAGGGCGTTATTAAGAGTAGATTAGATAGTTATAAGAGGTATTTAGCAGCTTAAGGAGACTAAGCTAGAGGCTAGAGAGGAAAATATAGTATAGTAGATTAACACGTGTTCAGAGTTAGGTAATCGGCGCTAGAGTTAAGTATTTTAGGATAACTTTGCGTAGAGGAGCTCGACAGTTATAGTACACTATTCTTAATACTACTATTTATTTGTTTAGATACCTTCTTATTCTCTACTCTCTACTAATTGCGGGTCGGCAGCCTCTCTTCTAACTATTAAGGCTATCCCTCTACTATACTATTCTCTCCTATAGATAGTTGTTAATTTAGGTAGCTAGTTCTATAAGTAAATATAGATCTCCTAGCTTATTATAGTATACTAGGCTATCTTTAATTATTTCCTTTAAACTATTCTTAAACACTATTTAGAGTATAGTATTATCTTAGTTAATTTATAACTATAGCTATTTAAACTTAGCTATATATATTAATACTAATTTAGTTTACTTAAGTATAATTACTTTCTCTACTTAGTTCTCTATATCTACTTTACTAAAGATACGTTCTATTTATCTTTAAAGTTAGTCTAACTTAAAAATAGAGTTTAGGTTTTTTTCTTTTCTTCTCTTATAGCTAGGTTATAAAAGTAATCCTTAATATATAGCTATATCTAGCTAGCTACTTTCACTTTTATATATATACTTACTATAAGAATCTTTTCCTAATTGTTAAGTACTTTATTATACTTATAGTATAAGTTAATATTAGTAAAAAATATATAGAGTTCTAATCTCCCGCCTTTATACTTCTCTAGCGTAGCTATCTTAGGCTTATATAGTGCTTATAGTTTCTTATTTAGCGTAGCTATTAGCTAAGCTATTAGCTAATTAATAGTTTCTATTAAGGCTATTATCTATCTTACCTAAGTTCGCGATTATTATTTAAGATTATTTATAGTTTCCTATAGGTACTAGCCTAAGTCTAGAGTCTATTCTTTAGTCTCTAACTTAGTATCTTAGTCTAGCATCTTATTATCTAGAGGTAGAGCTTAGCTAGCCTTATAGCTTATTATAGTAGAGTTTCTATTAACTAATATATTCCTAATCTTACTTAAATAACTTACTAAAAATATCTTCCTAAAGGTCTATAGGTAGTTAAAGTGTTAATATAGAGGGTTTACTACTCTATAATCTTAGTCTATACTAAGGTAGATAAGACTAATATTATTAAGCCTACGTTAGCTTATTTAGCGATATAATAAGGATAGTAGGTATTTAGTAATAATAATCTAATTCTATATAAGCGATAGAATAACTAAGTATTAATCTAGGTAAGAGAAGAACTTATAAGAGTTAACTATAATAAGTATATTAAGAGAATCCTCTATAACTATATACTTATTACCTAATCTATTACTATCTTATATATCTCTTTAGATATATCCTTCTATAGGATAGTTAGAATAGTTGCTATTCTAAATCCTTATACTATTCCTTCTTTGGCAGGATGCTAGCTCTTAGTAGGATAGTAGTTATATAATCTGCGCCCCGCGCTAATTATAACCTTCTATACTATGCGACGGTTAGTTGTTAACTTTGCACCCTTTAACTAGAGGAGACATCTAGTGTTTATTCGTAACAAAGAGCTAGGATTAGCTAGTATTAAGGTAGAGATAAGATCTTCTAATACTCCTATATAGCTAGGGGGTGTAGAAAGAGCTAGATCTATTATTATTATAGTTGCTAGAGTTCTTTGTATCTACGCTAATCTATCTAAGGCCTTAGCTAATAAGCTAGTTTATACTACGGCTAGACTACTTAACGTCATTCTAATAAAGGCTCTTAAATAGCGTACGCTATAAGAGATAGTTACTAGTATTTAACTAGATCTATTATAACTCTATATTATTAGAAGCCGTAGATTTATACTTAATAAGTATCTCCTAAGAGGAGATAAACTAGAGAAGTATAACTTTAAAGGATTCCTTATTAGATATAATGCTTTAAATATCTATTAAGTCTAGATACCTACTATAAATTTACTTATCTATATATAAGATATACGCTTTATTAGTAAGCTTTATAAGGAGAAGCTATTAATACTACCTATAGAGCCTTGTATTATTAAGATAGTCTATATTCCTAAGGAGGAATATAATAGAGATACTATTATCGTAGCGTAGCTATATAATAATAATAGAAAGTAATTACTATACCTATCCTACTACTAAATTATATATCTAAAAAGGAGTATAATAGTAATACTATTATAGTATATTAGAAGCCTATTTACTAACTCCTCTCTCTATCTTCTATACCCGCTTTTAAAGAACAAAATCGAAGTCCTTCTTCTAATCTAGTTAAATAATAACTACCATAGGAGTTCTCTACTTTAATAGACTTATCTCTATATAGGATACTTAGAGGGTAGAATAACTATAATAACGACGCTAAGATCTATATACTAGATTAATATTATAATAATGCTCTATAACAATAAGGACCTAAATCTCTTATAAGATAATATTATTACTAGTAGACGACGTTACTAAGCGCACTATATTAAGGTAGCCTTTAACCTTTCTAAGTACTTTACTTTTTCTACTATAATTACGTAAGTAAATAATACTATCTTAGCTATATTACAACTAACGCGATCTAATCCTACTTATATTTATTATAATAACCTTCCTTCTCTACTATATTACTAGAAGAAGCTTAAGTACTATCTATATAGAAAGTAGTTTAAGGCTGCTGCTTACACTAAGTTTAGTAACTACTAGAAGAAGAGTACTTTTACTAAACTAGATATTATAGTTAATAAGTAGATACTATACCTCTTATATAGGTATTTACCTATAAATTTAATAAAGATAGATATCTTCTTAAATATAAGGCTCGAATTATCGTCTAAGGAGATCTGTAGAATTAGTATAGCAATACGTACGTAGCTACTCTTACTACTCGCCTCTTCTAAGCTCTTATAGCTCTTACATATACTTTTAACCTTAATATAATGTAATATAATATACTAAACGCGTTTCTTAACGCTATACTTAATTATCCTCTATATATACGAACTCTAGATAGATTCTAGAATAGATATAGCTAGATTCTTTAACTTCTACGCGCCCTATACGGCCTAAAGGAAGCTCTACGCTTATAGGTTCTATACCTCTAAGTTTTACTATAAAAGCTTAGGCTATACCTTGTTTAAGGCTTTCTATACCTTTAGATAAATAATTAGATAATCCTATTCTTCTACGTAGATAATATTATTATCTTCTATTACCCTAACTACTAAGAAGATTTTAAGAAGCTTAAATAATAGCTTATTAAGCTCTATAGCCTACGCTAAATAGGTAATATTAAATAGTTCCTTAGTATTCGAGTTAAGCGAGTTCTTGCTAGCCGCTAGCTCTACCTAGTCTAGGATACGTTTATTAATAAGGTCTATACTAAGTTTAATTTTATCCGCTCTAATAGAAGATACCCTTCTACGCCTCTCTCCTCTACGTTAAGGCTATTACCTTACGATAGAGTATCTAATCCTTTGCTTATAAAAACCTATTAACGCCTTATTAGTAACCTAGCGTATATCAAGATTATAACGCGTTCTAACGTCGCTTACGCTTACTCGATCCTTATATAATTTCTAATTAATCTAGGACTTATTTACCTCTCTAAGATTAAGCATGTATAGTAATACCTATATAGTACTAGGTACCTAGCTATTAGTACTTAAGAGGGTAAGCCTACCTAGACGTTTATAATAAAGATTAACTTAATACTACCTATATTTTTTAGTACTACTAATATATTATTTAGAGACGACGTAGAGACTTATTAGTTATCTACTAGATATATATTTATACTCTATAGTATACCTATCGACTAGAAGGCTACTATACTTTAATTAGTTACCCGCTCTATATAAGGGGCTACGCTCGGGGAGCTATTGCATAGGTATACTAAAGTTGTATTCGATAGGGAAGAGAACTACAAGCTATCTCGTGCTAAAGGTTATTTAGAGAGCGGCTTAGAATAACCTTCTACCTATAGACTATGCGGATAGTCTAAGCGTTATTTAGACGCAAGTAGTTAATCTATACGTCTTACGCACGTAACTAAGATATTATTAAGTATTTACTAACTAGGCTCTAGCCTATTATAATACCCCCTTCCTCCCCTCTCTTAGGGGGTCTCTTAGTAAAAACCTTCTAGTAAGCGTCTCTTCTTATTCTAAGTGTCCTTTATATAGGCCTTCTATTAATCTAGAGCTTTTATTTCCTCTAGTAATTCTACTAGCTAAAGATCTATTAAGGCGTATTTAACCTATTTTACCTTATAGTAAAGGCGCTAACTATATTCTTAGCGTTTCTACTTCTTACTTATAATCTTCTTTATAAACTACTCGTTCTCGTTATCTACTTATAATAGTAGCGGCTAATAGTTATCTTATACCTAGCTTAGTAGAGGGTCTAAGTTAGCGAGGCGTAGTCTATTAATATAAAAGACTAAGTAGTAGCCTAGAAGAGTATCTAGCTTAATTAAGTAGCTATTAATTATCTCTATTACTATATATTTAGCACTCTTCTAATTAAGCTTTTATAACTAACGTCTTATTCTATACTATTTATTAAGCTTTAGCTAAACCTTATTACTAACTTTATAGTTTCTAGCCTCTTTATAGTGTTAATTTATTTACTTTTTTTATTCTACTTAGGCTTTAGCTATGCTAGCTTATACTAGGTTAAACACGTCTTAGAACTTAGCTATAATAGTCTCTACTTTCTTATAGTTTAAATATTCTTTAGTAGTATATTTCTTTTAACTTATACTTAGTAGAGCCTTTAACTAGAGAGGGTTTACGTTATAACTATATTATAAGAAGAATAGGGATACTCTTATTAACGTTACGTTCCTCCTATTAATAGCGATCTAAGCTATAGAGTAGTATATAGCCTAGTCGTTCTATAACTAGCTAATAAACGCTTAGATATATACTTTCTATACGCTATTTATTTATTCTATAGCGCTATTAGTCTATAGGTAAAACGCTATAGATAACTATTAATTAATCTTTAAGACCTTATAAAGGCGTTCCTAAAGTACGCTAATAAACTAGCTCCCTCTATCTAACGTAATTACGTTAGGTAACTAATAGTAAGCTACTACTTAGCTAAGGAAGGCTTAGACTACTATCTCTATCTTAATATTAGGTAGTAGAATAAAGATAGCTCTCTTGCTTAAGCGATCTATAATAACTATAAGGTAGCTTATACCTCTACTTATTAGTAGTTCTTTAATAAAGTCTATAGATATCTCTTTCTATATCTAATCTAGTATTAGTAGTAGTTTAAGAAATCCTTAGGTGCCTTCTTACTATAGCTTTATTCTTCTATAAACGTTATAGTTTCTTATATAATATCTAATATTATCTAATATGCTTAGCTAGAAGAAATCTTAGGCGACTATCTTATAGGTAATCTCCCTACTTAGATATCTAGCTAAGAGAGAATTATAGACTTCTCTAATTATTTAGGTGCGTAGTTTCTTATTATTTAGCACCTATCTCTTACCTTAATATAGCAATTCTCTCTAATTACTAATTATATACTCTAAGATAGAGTATTTTACACCTAAGCTTAGCGGGAACTTTCGTTCCTACTCTAGTACTACTTATACTACTTACTAGTACTATTAATTATTTCTTAGAGCTTCTAGCTATAGCTCTTTAAGTTCTAACTAATCTATACTACTTTTATTAGCGGCGGCGTCTTATTAGTCTAACTATTCTTTAGTTAGGCTAGGATAGCTTTCTATTCGTCTTATATAAATCTTTACTAATATAACCTAGCTCTTAGTTAAGTCCTCTTTATCCTCGCTTACTTCCTTATAGCAGCGGGACGTTAGTTTTAAGATTTAGATAATACGCTTTTATAAGCGTTTATCTCTTACATCTTCTAGTAGGTTTTATTCTCTTCTTAAGAGCGCGTTAGCTCTTACGTTTTACTTCTCTAGCTAGTATAGTATCTCTATATTAAATTAGCTTAACGACGTAGTCTAGTAGATTTAACGTTTACTTAATATCTTTAGCTTTATAAAGTACTTTAGGTTCTTATAGTTAGTAATTATCTTAAAGCTCTTTACTAAGTAGAGTTTAGCGTTCTATTCTTTTAGGTATTATATTATAGCTAGTAGTTCCTTATATATATCTTATAGTTATATTTATAGGCGTTATTCTTTCTTAAGAAGTACGCGTAAGGGCGTAGTATCCCTTCTTTATCGTACTAGGATAGCACTTCTTCTATTATATAGCTAGAAGAGTTATATTCTAAGACTATATCTTACTTAGAGTTAAACGTCGCTAGGATAGGTTCTATTATAAAGATCTCCTTTAGCTTATTAAACGCGGCCTACTTATCTTTTCCCTAAGTAAAGCTTATATCGCCTGTTAGATAGGTTAAGGGGGTAGTAATCTTTATAAAGTCTTTAATAAACTTTTAGTAGAAGTTAGTAAACCTAAGAAATAATTATACGCCTTTTACTATCTTAGGTACTTTCTACTCCTTAATAGCTTTAACCTTATCTAGGTTTATAGAGATACTTTTCTCTATATTAATAATAAAACCTAAGTACTTAGTAGATTTTACTTTAAATTCGCATTTCTTAATATCTATATAGAGTCCTGCGCTCTAGAGCTTACTAAGGACCTTTTAGACGTAGTCCTAGTATTATTATAGGCTACTATTAGTATAGATTAATACGTTGTTAAGATATACTAAATAGAACTCGTCTAGGTACTCTCTTAATATCTAATTAATATACTACTAGAAGGTACTTAGAGAGTTTACTATACTAAATAGAGTAACTAACTACTTAAATAGACTAAAGCGTATTCTAAAGGCTATCTTCTATTTATTACCTTTTACTACACGAATCTTATAGAAGGCGGTTATAACGTCTAGCTTTATAAACTACTTAGCCCTACTTATATTATTAAGTGTCTCTTAGATAAGTAGTAGGGGGTATCTATTCTTTCTAGTATAGCGTTAAGCGCGCGGTAGTTAATATATAATTAGAGTTCTTCTCTTAGCTTTTTATAAATAGTAGTATACGATACTAAAGAGCTGCTTAGTGGATAAATCCTTAGCTAGGCGAGCTAGACTCTTCGGAGTACTAGTAACTCGCCTCTTAATATACTATATAGTAGGCCCTATAGCGGCTGTAGCTATTAACTATCTTTTAACTCTAGCTTAATCTTATAGTCTACTCCTAAACCTTAGTATAGGGGAAGTTTCGACGCTTTCTTTAGGTTAAAGAGCTTAAAATAGCTCTAATACTATTTTAGTAGTAGTAATCTTATATTTACTACTTTCTTTAGTGCTAATGCCTTATTAATATCTATAATAGAGGCGGCGAATATCTATACTCTTTTCTTTAGGTCTTTAGATCTCCTTATAAGACCTATAAACGTGGATGCGCTTACCTAATATATAGTGCTCTAGGTTGCGATACCTTTATTATACCTTACTCGAATACCTCTTAAGTATATAAATAGGCTTCTTTTTACTAGAGTAATTAAGACGTCTTAGTAGTCTATCTACTCTTTTTCTAGGACTACTTCTTTATCTATACTATTAAGTACGTACGTATAAGTAACCTCTTAGTAGCTATATATATTAAACTTAAACCTAGAGACCTCATCTATCTCTAATATCTTTCTATTAATCTCTTCTATTATCTAAAGAGTAATTAAGAAGCGCTCTAAACGGCTTCGGCGAGCGAATTTTTTACTAACTAACGCGTAGCATAAACACCTACTATTAATTAATATAGTAGCGTTATAGATAGAGTTTACGATTAAGTGCGCTATAAGAGGAGAGGTGTTTATATACTTTTACTAAAATTAGTTCTATTTACTACTTATCTACTAATCTATCTTCTAAGGCTCTAGACTAAGACTCTAGTCTAGAGCTACTCTTTTTCTAAGTTATCTAACTCGCCTTTATCTATATTCTTTAGGGGAATTTTACTATTTAGTAGTAGCTCTCTTTATACTACTTAGTTTACTTTAGTGCTTCTTGCTTTAGAACTCCTTCTATAATACTTAGATATATATTCTTTTTTACTATAGGCGTAGTACTTAACCTAATTAGCGCTTAGCCTACTAGTTCTTATACTTGCTTTACTAGCCTTCGTTAGCTCCTAGTCTATCTTCTTAGGTAGTAATAGTATTTAAGTGTCCTTCTAGTAGCTTATACTATAGGCGCGCTAAGATATCCTCTCTTAGAACCTACTATTAAGATTAATATAATAAAGGTTATCTAAGATTTTAATAGCTTTCTCTATATACTTCTTAAAACTAATATTCTTAGGGGTACGTAGTATAAGGCGTTAGAGCTCTACGCTAAGCCCTTCGCTAAATATCTCTTAGAGAATAGACTTACTAAAGTCTTAGCTAGCTTCTATATATAGCTAGTTAAACTTAGAGATATAATCTCTAACTAGCTGTTAGCCTTACTTTAGGTATTAAAGCTTATTTAGAGCCCGTTTTTAATAGTGCACGTTAAGAAATTAAGTGTCTAGGTATTTCTATAACTTCTTTATAGTGCTTAGCTAGTTTTCTAGTAGCTATAGTAAGAGAACCTAGGTTACTTTCTCTTTAGTCTAACTAAGAATATATTACTTCTTAGCATCCTAGAAGAAGTATAAGTATAAGTTATACTCTAGTTTACCTTTATACTTATATTTCTAACCTAGGTAGTTTAAATAGTCTTTATTAAAACGTTTTAGGTTAGGAAGCCTCTTCTTCTACGACCTCTCTAAATAGGTAGTTGTATCTAGCTAGGTCTTAGGTGTGTAAGTCTAGAGAGCTAGGCTAAGTTCCTGTCGTTCTATCGCATTTAAATAAGCTATAATAGGGGATAGTAGCTAGACTAGTTAGGCTATTATTACTACTATAGAGTTCTAAGGGACTTTTAGTAGCTTCTATAGTAATTCTCTAGCTTCTTCTACTTCTTTTATTTATCTTACAACCTTATTTATTATTAGGGCTATAGCGGCTTTCTTTTACTTATTATTCCTAAGTATCTATATAATCTCTTAGTATATTTAGTTATTAGGTACTCTAGCGAGGTACTTAGCTAAGGCGTATATAGATAGCTTATTAGCGTTAAGGTTAGAAAGGTTATCTTCTATTCTAAATAGTAGAGGGCTTTTTATAAGCTTCTACGTCTATAGCCTACTCCTCTACGGTAAGAACTAGTAGGGCTTCTAATTATTCTTTAATTAACTTATATAGGTAATCTTCCTATAGCCTACTCCTCTTTAGTAAGAAACTAGTAGGGCTTATCTTTTACTTATTCTTTATAATAAGGCTTTTCTAAATAACTCTTAGTAGTTGTTATAAGTTATAACTTTTAGAACTAATTCTTACGCTTACAATTTTCTCTTAGCTATTCCTTTAGCTAAGTATTATAGCCTATATCTTTTTTATAGAGGACTAATAGGACTTCTAATAATACTTACTCTACTATAGTAAGAGGTTATTACTTATTCTTTAATTCTTTAAAGACTAATAGAGCTTCTACTACTCTTGCTTACCTTTTTATAAAGTCTTTTATAGGTAGCAGGACCTATACCTTAGTACTATTAAAGTATTAGGTAAGGCTTTCCTAAATAATATTTAGCGATATAGCTTAGAGTCTACTAAGCTAACTAATATTTATTTACTCTAGATATCTCGCGAGGCTAGTAGCGTATTTAACTAAGCGTTTTATAAGGCTATAGTCCTAGGCTAGCTATTTTATAATAGCTTCTACCTACTTATTATCTAAGAGCCTATTATGCCTTTAAGCAATACTAATTCTATATAGTAGGTTACCCTACTCGCACGTTAAAGTAGCGGTTAAGAGGATTAACGCGCTATAAGTTAACAGAGTCTTATAGTAAGGCTCTATTAATTAGAATTAAATATAAAATATAAGGGGCTACGCTTAGGGAGTAATTATATAGGTATACTAGAGTTATATTTAATAGGGAAGAGAACTACAAGCTATCTCGTGCTAAAGGTTATTTAGAGAGCGGCTTAGAATAACCTTCTACTTATAGACTATACGGATAGTCTAAGCGTTGTTCAGACGTAAGTGGTTAATCTGTGCGTCTTACGCACGTGACCGAGATATTATCGAGTGTTTACTAACTAGGCTCTAGCCTATCACACTCTACTACTAAAGTAGAGCTCTACGCTCTCTCTACTGCTAGCGTTAAATTATAATACTAGGATTGTTTCTGCCGTAATATTAGCTTTACGCTTTACACTAAGAAGGCTCTTTAGTATAATAACGCTTAGACTATACGCCTTATATAAGGCGACTCTAATTAAATCTAAACTAAGCTTTGTTACGTTAATATTTATTAAATGTAGCTCTACTAAAAGGTAGAAGCTAAAAGAATTACTATTAAGTAGAAGCCTACTACTAAGATACCTACTAATGGCTTTACTAAGCTACTTCCTTATTAGAAACATAAGAACTTTGTTAGATAGCTAGGTATAAAGGATATCTGTTATCTTATTGTTAAGGACGTGCTATGTCCTATGCCTTATCTATAGTCTAGTCTGCATCTCTTTTAATTTGTTTTTAAGGTATCTATCTAATATAGAAACCTTAGGGGGTGTGTCAGCCCTTAGGGGGTGTATTAACTAGAATGTTCTACTATCGTTACAGCTACGTAACACACTGCTGATCTAGAATGCTCTAGATACTCTACTTTATGTATATAGTCGCTCTCTGCAGCTCTCTCAATAAAACAACCTTCTCTCTTATCTCTCCTCCGATCCAACAAGATCGTCCAGAAGGTCAATTCTTTCCAACCGTTTATCACTTTCCTGGCTCTGCTCTACTGGTAAAGAGCATAGATGGTATGAACACAAGAATCTAAACTTCTCCTGGAGTTTCTTTTGGCGAACTTCGCGGCTGCTGTCGAGACCTAAGTAATTTATCGTGATCTCCTCGCCCTCAGCAATGTCTCTCAAAGCGTGGACTGTGTGTCGCTTAATGCATCGGTTCCAGTTTTTCGATGCGTTGTTATCGCAAGCGTGGTTGATGCGGCACGCTTCGAGGAAGACCCTACCTCCAATCCCGTCGGCTTCTATGGGAAGGCCGTTCGTTCGAATAATACCGAGAGACTGCTCGACGACATTCTGGTATGAATAGAGGTTATGTATAGAGAGAAACGACTGTCGCTGGTGTTTATTAAGGGAATTAACTTCCTCAAATATATGTGTCTTTAGCCACTCAGCGTTCCGTTGGCGTCCAGGTGTCGTGATGACGGGTGTCTCCGAAAGAATCCGTGTGCCTTTGGGGATGTTCTCACTTGCGACGAGTCCTTTGCCCTTCCCTGGAACATTTCGCAAGGTATACATTGAGCCGCCGTTCATCCTTTGCGTATTCACCCACTCTATAGCTCTTACTTTGTTGTGCAAGATTGAAAATCTAATTCCACATCTTAAACTTATTAGAAGCCTGCACGGACGGTTTCTGTTAGCGTATATCTCAAAATAACAGGCTGGAGGCTGGATAAGATCAGCTATGGAGGGTGCTGGACGGATGCGGGGTAAATGCTTTGATTGTAGGATTGGGATAACGTGTCCGTGCGCGTAGTGCGCTTTTCGCGTACGAAGGAGCTCGTTTTTAGTGAGGAATATTCGGCCCGTGCGCTAACTTCACATTCTTGGCGGAGGAGCTACACAAAACAGCGAAGTAATAACACAACCAGCTATTTGGAGCGCTGACAAAGACGAGGCTATTCCTTTGTATATATACTTATTAACATATCGAGTTTTCTAGAGTTGTAGTTACCTATGGAAGTCGTTTCGGCCTTCATGTTCCAGAATCCTGCGCACCAGTGATGAAAGCGCGTGTTTCTGGAGGGATTTCTGTGTAGGAAGTTTTTGAAACTCGCTGGGCAGGTGTACTAGTATATTTAAAAGGTTTTCAGCGACTAAGAACCTGTCACGGTTTGTGGTATCTTCTTCTTTGTTCCGCAGTCGCAACTCACCGATGGTACGGGCGCTATGCCTATCTGGGACTAGCAATGTTTTCTGTCACCCACCTACATACAGATACTGTTTGTAGCCTCACACAATACAACCTCACCGAACATCAACTTTTCCAGGTCAACGAAAGGTCGATATTCATCGATTTTTCATCAAAACAAGACTCAAATGCCTTCTTAAATCTGTTTTCCAGCGTCCTCTTCCGGCTGCAGGCGCTGTGGCAGGCGCGCTGGCCTCTTTTGTCTTTCATCTCCCTGGTGAGCTGAGATGTCTACAAAATGGCCCGTGCGCTACTCAGATTTTCACGTTCGGTCGAAGGCCACAACTACCGCTAAGACAAGGAGATAGCCTTGACACTCCTTGTTCTTGCAAGATATAGGCATCTGCCAGGCCTAAATACAAAGGCTCTCCATGCGCAGAGCTACGGCACGACCCGACAGAGCACCGGCTCTCCACACCTACAACGACGAGAGCTGCCCGCAGCTCTCTAAAGACCAACGGTCAGAGTCCCCGACCTGACACAACACGCAAATAAGGCAGCCAGCATAGCCTTACATACAAATTGGAGACGGGAAGGACAACTTCTGGCATCGCCTTGCCTTCACACCCACCTCTCCTACACCTCGAAGGCCCTGTCCCTGCTTCATGCAGGGCCATGACACCTACACGACAGAGCACTGGCTCTTGACCGCAAATAAGGCAGCCAGCATGGCCTTACAGATTCGCAACTTTAAGAGATAAAGAAGAAGGACAGGCCTGGCTCTGCCTTCCTACTACACCTATCTCCTTCGACACAGGCATCGCCAAGCCTAGTACAAAGGCTCTCCTCGCGCAGAGCCACGGCTCCGATTCGACAGAGCACCGGCTCTCCACACCCACGTACCTTTTTCTTACTCTCTCTTACGGCACTTAGCTGCCTCAGAACACAAGGGATCCACCCTAATGCCCACTGGCCCTAGAACAAGAGCTCTGCTTCATTGCTCAACACATCCCTGGCCCTACGACCCAGAACCTAGATAGAGTCTTTTTAACTGGCGGAAATTACCCTACCAGACTGCACACACTGCCAACACCTAAAGAATAGGAGCACCTGAGTACTATATAGGGCGCTACCCGTCTTTCATGCCCCCTGGGAGGCTTTCATAGGACGTTAAACAATACATACATACATACATACATACATACATACATACATACAATAAGATAGTCAATACAATACGTTGCAGCTACCCCGCCTTGTCCATGGTAGTCATACTACTAGAGGGACCTTGATTGAATAAGTATAATAGTTTAGAAGGCTTCCGCTAGAACTAAAATGTGTAAATTAAAGGGTAGCTTCGCACTAGATTATAATAGGTGAAACTTAGTGTCTGACCCGCTTTGCATACACGCGTTTTTGGATTAAGGTGCGTAATTGCTTGACTGGGAAGTATCGGGAGTCGATTTTACGTTGCATCATATACTAGGCCTAGGACGGTTTCTTAATCTGCACTTTAATCTCCATGCCATCGACTGGCTTCGCGGTAACCTGGTAGGTCGAGAACAACGTGCTCTTTGTCTTCGCCTTACCCTTCTCGTCAACCTGCACCAAGCCCTTCTCATCCAAGTCTAGCTCACCAAGCCCTTGCTTAACAAAGTCGAAACGCCTTGCGACACAAGCGATAACTATCTTCGTCTCGAGATTCGCAAGCTCAGATCCCGTGCACCTCCGAGGCCCGCGCTCATAAGGCCTGAAGCTACTCTCCGGGATGTTCTTGCCTTCGTCGCGGAGCCATCGCTCGGGCTGGAAGTCGTTGCGGCTGTCTCCGAAGACCTTTGGGTGGCGTTGGATAGTGTATGCGCGTGGTGTCACGCACAAACCGTCGATGCAGAGCGTGTCGCCGTCGGGAAGAGTGAGCATAGTGTTTGATGACGATGGAGCGATGCGCGCAGTCGTGCCGGGTGGATGTAAGCGTAGGGTCTCCTTGATCAGAGCATCAGTGTAACACAATCGGTTCAAGAGCGGCCCTGCTTCAGGATTTCGCAGCGCCTTCACTACGGCGGAAGGGTGGGTATTTGGACCAAAGACAGAGTCAAGCTCTACCTTGAGGATTTGCGCGGCGGAGGGATGTATGTGCAGTTCGTAGAATGCCCACTGAAGAAGAATAGATGTTGTGTCGTGACCGGCGAAGAGGAAACCGCGAAGTGTATCGCTAGTTTGTTGTAGAATCCGGGGTGTCAATCTGTCGATACCCTGGAGGCTAAGTGTTGCGACGCTCTTGTTCTTCGTCTCGGAGTCGATGTTTCTAGACAGCATGCTCTTGTACTGTTTCTTTATTGCAGCTTTGAGAATACTATCGAGATGTTTGTCTTTGGATCGGATCTCGCGCTCGTTCGCAGAGAAGTAGTCGCGCCAGCTCACTGCTCCGAAGGGGCGCTTATTGAAAGCTTGGGAGAGAGCGCGGTAAGTCAGCAGAATGTCAGACTGTTTCCCATCGATCTGCGCGTTGAGATCCATAGCGAACGTTACAATGCCAATAATGTCAAAGACAAGATTCGTGGTGTAGGATTCGAGATGAAAAGTGTCGCCGCTGGCAGCCTTTTGTTCCATGAGCTCAATGAACGTCTCCGATTTGTCTAGAATCACATCGACCAGACTAAGCAGATGGCTCGGTTGGAAGCCAGGTCGTATCCGTTTGTATAGCGCGTTCCATTCGTCGCCCTGATATAATGATGAGCTTTTGTCTCTTCGATGGTAGCAGATACAATTTGTAGGTGGAACTCACATCTGTCGTGACCAGAGACTTTGCACCAACTAGGGGTGCTAACTGCTGGATAGAGGGATGTTTGGGCATACTAGTCCTGAAAGCTTTGTTCGGCTTGGTGACCTGTTCCGCGACATCGTTGTCCAAGATGAAAAGAACTGGAAACTTCTCAATCGGGCGGAAGTCGACAAGAAGAACTGGAGGGAATCCGAGCTTTTCAGCTTGCTCGTATAAAATCTCATCGAATGCGCGTCGAGGATCACCCTCAGCCGCAGCTTTCTCTATCCATGGCCAGTGGCCTCGAATAGGGTCTGCTGGCTCAGGCTGTGGGAAGCGCGAATACTGCTGGAGATCGATGGGCTTGGCTTTGGTCGTCTTTCGCAGGTAAGAGGCCATGGCAAGCGAGATTATTACGAGAACTAGTATTTCCCACCGCAACAACGCACTCAGCTTCTCCATGTAGTTAGACCAAATTAAGTTCAACGGCGCCATCTTTACCGCGACGAGAGTTGTTGTGTCAAGCTGCCAGTTCATAATTGTTGCCAGGAACTTGCAAGACGACCCCTTATCATATGTGCGACAAGCGCTGTGGAGAAGTTGCTGGTTGCATTGCGATGTGCCATCGTGTTATCGGCGTATTTGGCCTATTGTGGTATGCCGTGACGATAGTAAAGTGGTTTCGGCGTGATGTCTGACCTGATGACTTGGCAGATGATCATCTGATAAGATGCGATTAGATTAGATTAGACCAGATTCGCTGATGACTCGTAATTCCTGCAGGTCGCGCAAAACTCTTCATCTTGGCATCGCGGGCTGCGAGCCATGTCTAGCTAGTATGAGCAGGGTACTAATGCTCCGCAAATGATGGTGACTTGACGTAGGGGTGCGTGAGGCATTAACGCGAGCTGAAGATAACATAAGGTATTCACCCGGAGACTCAGCCCATTACAGAAACGTTAACGAAGTCTAAGATATATGAACAATTCCAGTGTACCTTCACTGGAATCCTCAGCCAATAGGCAGTGTCGGAGCACGAGACCCCTGGCTAGGGCCTCGCCTCATCAAAACCATCGGCTGTGATGGGCTAGAGCCCAGTTGGTGAACACTCGATAATATCTCAGTCACGTGCGTGAGACGCACAGATTAACCACTTCCGTCCGAATAACGCTCGTATTATCTATATAGTCTATAGGTAGTAGGTTATTCTAAGCCGCTCTTTAAATAACCTTTAGTATAAGATAGCTTATAGTTCTCTTCTCTATTAAATATAACTTTAGTATACCTAACTATGTAATAGCTCTCTAAGCGTAGCCCCTTACAATATCAGGCAGATAGCAAATCTGCAGATGCTATGCATATACACGGGTGGAAGAGGGATAGACCATAGTAGGGTAGACGTTATCTTACTAATTCAAGAGTTTCGGTGTTAACACGGTAAAGGTGTCGAATATCACTATCGTTATAACAAACAAAGTAGGGTAATATTTAATTAGTACTAAGTAAGAGCTTAGTAGAGAGATCTCTATATATAGGTGCGAGCTAGGCGAGATACTTAGCCTAACTAGTGGCCTAAGCGTCTAGTCTAGAAAGCTCGCTAGGCTAGCTATACGCCTATATCTAAATACTAGCTTTTCTTCTCTTTATAACGCGTATAGTTAGCTTCTATGTATATAGATCTACTCTAATCTTCTACTCTTAGAAAAGTATCTAGTTCCCTTCTCTATAACGTAGGTGCATGCTTCGCGTGCTAGTATACTTCGCGTGCTACCTAAAATCCCTTATAAAATCCAAAATTACAGGGGTCTAAATCTAGAGATCTACTTAATAGAATTTTCTAAAATATAATATTAAAGCTACACCTAAATAAATATAAATATTCTAAAATCTTAAGTTATTATCTCTATAAAATAGAAAGTTATTAAGAGAAAACTCTCTTATACGGGCTACTTTCTAGTATCTATATAACTAAGCTAGCTAGAGCTTAGTAATTCTAGCTTCCTAATATATATAGCTATAAAATAAATCTATTAGATTTTTAAATAATTCTATTAAGTAGATCTATAGATCTAGACCCCTATAATTTTAGATTTTGTTAGGGATTTTAGGTAGTACGCGAAGTATACTAGTACGCGAAGCATACACCTATATTATACTTATCTTAGATACTACCTTTTTTACTTATATACTTAGTACTTTTACTATTATAGCTTACCTATTCTTATACACGAAGTTTAAGCTTATTAGTATTAATAAGGTACTCTAAAGTAGAGTTACTTACTACCTTAGTTATTATATCTACTAGGTTATCTCTACTATTAATCTAATAGATATTTATAAGGTTACTGCGCTTATATATCTTATATAATACTATAATATCTATTATAAGGCGTTTCTTCTTAGTAGTACTAAGTTTAATAAGATAGTTATATAGAGATTATAAATTAGTATATATAATAATAGAAATCTTAGAGAGAGATAGTTAGTCTATATTATTAATTATAGTACTAATTATTAATATAGAGGGTTATACTACTCTATAATCTTAGTCTATACTAAGGTAGGTAAGACTAACGTTGTTAAGCCCGCGTTAGCTTATCTAGCGATATAATAGAGATAGTAGGTATTTAGTAATAATAATCTAATTCTATATAAGCGATAGAATAACTAAGTATTAATCTAGGTAAGAGAAGAACTTATAAGAGTTAACTATAATAAGTATATTAAGAAAATCCTCTATAACTATATACTTATACCTAGTCTATTACTATTACTACTATTTCGACTTAATTCTTATCCTGCCTAATATTCCTAATAGCTACTATTATATAAATACTACTATTATATACTAGCGCCTAATAGTTAGTCTTAGCGTAATATTAATTACGTAATCTATACGCCCTACGCTAATTACTATTTTATAATTTATATAATAGTTAGCTTTTAACTTTGTTATTAATATAGAGGGTTATACTACTCTATAATTCTAGTCTATACTAAGGTAGGTAAGACTAACGTTATTAAGCCTACGTTAGCCTATCTAGTAATATAATAGAGATAGTAAGTATTTAGTAATAATAATCTAATTCTATATAAGCGATAGAATAACTAAGTATTAATCTAAGTAAGAGAAGAACTTATAAGAGTTAACTATAATAAGTGTATTAAGGGAATTCTCTATAACTATATACTTATTATTTTATCTATTACCTTAGGCTAAGCCTATAGTATCTTAGATATCGCTAGTATCTCTAATACATAATATCTACTAAGATCTTAGTATCTCCTAATATTAGGTCTTAGTAAGATACTAGATTACGTAACCTAAGCGCCTTATATTAATTATAACCTCTTTATTATACGATAGTTAGTCTTTAACTTTATACTCTTTAACTAGAGAAGATATCTAGTATTTATTTATAATACTATCTCCTCTCTTAAGGCTATTATCTTAACACTCTAGAGTTTCGTTTTCTTATACTATAATCTATAATATAGGCTGTATATAAGGCTTTAGTATACTTATTATATTATATACTCTTTTTCTTTTATACCTTCCTAAATATATAACTCGACGGATTATATATAATCTATACCTAATTAGGTATAGTCTCCTTAGTATTTATTCTAATTAGGTAATATTTTAGTATAATCTATAGGTATAATCTATAAGAATTATTATACCTCTAGTAGCTAACTTTAGATAGTAATTAATTATAGTAGAAGCGCCCTAAACCTATTAGAGCTATAGCCCTACTAACTCTAAGATAGCTTAGAGTAAGTACGCCCTAGACTTATTAGATTTATAGCTCTACTAACTCTAAGGTAGTAATTACGCTAACTCTAAAATAGCTTAGAGTAGGCGTACTCTAGATCTTATAGATCTATAGCTCTACTAACTTTAAGATAGTAATTACGCTAACTCTAAGATAGCTTAAAGTAGGTATACTCTAGATTTTATAGAGCTATAGCTCTAATAACTCTAAGATAGCTTAGAGTAGATATACTCTAGACCTATTAGATCTATAGCCTTACTAACTCTAAGGTAGTAATTACGCTAACTCTAAGATAGCTTAGAGTAGGTATACTCTAGATCTTATAGATTTATAGCTCTAATAACTCTAAAGTAGCTTAAAGTAGATACGCCTTAGACCTATTAGATTTATAGCTCTACTAACTCTAAGATAGTAATTACGCTAACTTTAAGATAGCTTAGAGTAAGTATACTCTAGATTTTATAGAGCTACTACTCTACTAACTCTAAGATCGCGATCGCGCCCTAAATCTTATAGATCTACTACCTCGCTAACTCTAAGGTAGCTTAAGATAGATACGCTCTAGATCTATTAGATTTATAGCTCTACTAACTCTAAGGTATTTTAGAGTAAGTATACTCTAGATCTTATAGAGCCGCCTCGCTAACTCTAAGGTAGTAATCGCGCCCTAGATTTTATAGATTTACTACCTCGCTATCTTTACGCTAGTAATTAATTATAGGTAAGCGTACTCTAGATCTTATAAGCTCTAAACTAATAATTAATTATACTCTAGACTTAGTAGATTTATAGCCCCGCTAACTCTAAAGTAGCTTAGAGTAGGCGTATCTTAAATCTTATAGAGCTATAGCTCTAAGATAGCTTAGAGTAAGTATACTTTAGACTTAATAGATCTATAGCCTTACTAACTCTAAGATAGCTTAGAGTAAATATACTCTAAATCTTATAGAGCTATAGCCTTACTAACTCTAAGGTAGTAATTACGCCTTAGATTTTATAGAGCCGTAGCCCTACTAACTCTAAGGTTATAATTACGCTTTAGCTCTTATAGAGCTATAGCCCTACTAACTCTAAACTAGTAATTAATTATAGTAAGTATACTCTAGACTTAGTATATCCTCTATAGTATTCTTAAAGCTCTTCTTAACCTTATTATTAGTATTAGTAAGTATATCGTTATTAGTTACTCTAAGAAGCTAGTTACTATACTAAGAGAATAGAAAGAAAGTATATAGTATAATTACTATATTTAATTAAGTAGTTATATAGATTCTTATACTTATATATACCTCTAAGCCTACTACTTACTATTAACTAGTCTCTAACTTAAGTTCCTTAACTAAGGTATTATAAATAAATACTTACTTAGTAATATTATTAGAGTAGTTAGCGATTAGAGTAGCCTACTTAGTAATATTATCTAGTATAGTAAGTACCTTAATATCTTAACTAGCCTTCTTTAGCTTCTTTAAAAAGGTAATAAAGACTTTATTACTATTATAGAGAACTATACTAGCGAAGATACTAGTATACGCCTAAACTTAATAGTTATTCTTTATTACTTCTATCTTTATACCGCTCTTATAGTCGCTTATAAGTTTAGTACTAAGAGCGTTTTTTAGTAAAGAAGAAGTAGAGATAGCTAATATTATACTTATTAGGTTTATTATTAAGCTTAAAGAAGGGCAGAATAGATAGTAAGTAGAAGTTATCTTTAGTTAGCTTAGTAATAGCACTCTAAGTAGAGCGTTAGTATCTATAAAGAATAAATTTTAATATATATATATATACTAAGACTAGTAGTCTTAATAGGCTTAAAAGTAAGACTAAGACTAATAATATTAAGAGAACTAAGTAAAGTTATTATATATAGAATAAGAGAGGCGTCTATAGTAGTAGTAGTATAGTAGTATAGTAGTTATAGTATAGAAGAGAAAGAGAAGAGAGATAAGAAGGACGTAGATATAAGTAGCTAGTAGGCTAGTCTAGTTACTTATAGTAAGCTTATAGTAAAGCTAGCTATAAAGCTAGCTATAAAGCTAGCTATAAAGAGTAGTAATATTATAGTAGATAGAGCTAGCTATAAAGCTACTAGCTATAAAAGGTAGTAATATTATAGTAGGTAGAGCTAGCTATAAAGCTACTATCTATAAAGCTACTACCTATAATAGATAGTAATATTATAGTAAGCTAGCTATAAAGCTACTACTATAAAGCTACTACTATAAAGCTACTATCTATAATAGGTAGTAATATTATAGTAAGCTTATAGTAAAGTTAGCTATAAAGCTAGCTATAATAGTAACTATAAAGCTACTACCTATAATAGATAGTAATATTATAGTAAGCTTATAGTAAAGTTAACTATAAAGCTAGCTATAAAGTAATAGTAATAGTAACTATAAAGCTACTAGCTAGAATAGTAACTATAATAGTAACTATAACGCTAGCTACGATACTAGCTATAATACTAGCTATAAAGGTAATAGTAATAGTAACTATAAAGCTACTAGCTATAAAAGTAATAGTAATAGTAACTATAAAGCTACTAGCTATAATAGTAACTATAATAGTAACTATAACGCTAGCTATAATACTAGCTACGATACTAACTATAAAGATAATAGTAATAGTAACTATAAAGCTACTAGCTATAATAGTAACTATAATAGTAACTATAACGCTAGCTACGACGCTAGCTATAAAGGTAATAGTAATAGTAACTATAAAGCTACTACCTATAATAGGTAGTAGTATCGTAGTAAGCTTATAGTGAAGCTAGGTAAAGCTAACTATAATAGGTAGTAAGCTTGTAGTAAAGCTTAAGGTAAAGATAAGACTAGATAGGTATACTTACTATATAGATCTAATATCTTTCTCTATTCTTTCTAACTCTCTTTCTATTATTATATATACTTATTACGATTATATTAAGCTCGACTTCTGCTTACCTACTTAGTAATAGACGTATCGAAGGTTTCTTCTACTATAATAAGTCTCTAGCTCGCTTTATTTAGTTCTATAAGTAGCTACCTAAGACTCTATAGCTATTAATACTAATAAGTCTATAGTAAAGCGCATTATCTATTACTAACGTATATTAAATAAGGCTACGCTATTATATTTAAGGTAAGCTATACTACTAATTAAGAGTTACTATCTTAGCTATTATCTACGTTCCTTAGCGATAAGAACGTTAAGATAGAAGCTAATAACCTAGTTGTCGCAAATATATATATAATCTAGCCGCAACGCTTAGAGATTAGTCTTTTTGCGTTGCGACAGTTATGAGCCCTTTCTTCCGCTCTCGCTTCTTAAGTTTCGGATTTTCGGTCGCTTACTTAGGTGGGTGACCTTAAGCGAGAAATTGCAAAAAATAAGTCTAGACTATATAGTTTAGCCCGCTCCCTAGTGTTAAAAGAGACTTTACAAATATTTATCGAAAAATACGAAAATAAAAGAGACTTTTAAGTACTACAAACTAGAGATATTTTCTCTCTAGGTAGATTAATTAGCACGGCTTATTAATCTAGGGGGTGTGTCGCAAATATATATATAATCTAGCCGCAACGCTTAGAGATTAGTCTTTTTGCGTTGCGACACTAGTAGATATATATAACGATAGTAAGCTTAATCTAGAGAACTCTACTACCTTTAGTAATCTACTTAACCTAAACTAGGTAGCCTAGGACCTAATTACTATAGATACTATTAATATTACTACTCTAATCTAGGGCGCTTAATAGTATATTATAATATACTATTTTTTTATTAGTGCTAAGAAGTACGCGTATAGTAAGTATATACTAGAACTAGAGATTTATTCTATTAAACTTTAAGAGTATATCTTATTTTTAGTCTATAGTTAAAATTACTCTAAATTTAGATATATAACTTAGTATATATAGACGTATAATCTAATAAATTTATAGCGTAGTAGACTATTATTACAGAACGAGATAGTAAGGTAGAGGTAAGAACATAGTTATAGTGTAAAGGTCTATATACAAGAGCGTAGGAAGGATATATATAGCTAGGTAGTAGGCGCTAGGCTAAGATAGGGATAAGAATATATAGCCTATAAAACGCTAAGTTAGTACTATAATAGTACCCCTCTTCTAAACGACTATTAGTCTCTAATAGTCTTAGAAAAGAAAAAACAAAATCTATACTACGTATATATTCGGGGACCTTTACCTATTATAGTAGTCTAGGCTTATTTAGGTTTACGGCGTAGTATTAGAGTAAGACCTTATCTAAGCCCTAAAGGTCCTTCGCTAGCTACTAGCTTACTAAGTAGTACTTCTATTTAATTAGGTACTATAGGCCGTTATTATTATAGCTGTTAAGAAGTTTATTAAATAGCTAGCGTTCTTCAACCTCTTATATATTATTATTACGTAGTAAGATACGTCCTCTTAAGTTATAGAATTTAGCTTTATTAATTATATCTTATCTAAGTAGGCCGCGGGCGTTAGTATATAGTTATAGAAATAAGTAGTAGAAGATAGAAAAGATTTTTATAGTACTAAGTAGTTTAACTAGGTATACTTAGAGGTATACTTTTAGAATCTTAAAGAGACTAGCAACCTTATTATTACCTTTCTTTATTAGTTAGTTAGTCTTTATATACCTAGTGTCAACCTATACTTTCTATCTAATCTTATATACGGGCGCGTTCTCGCGATAGATATTAGCGTAATATTTATATTTATTAATAGACTACTAGGCTAAAGCCTTAAGTTGCGTAATAATATAGTTAAATCTATCTACTACCGCGTTAGCGCAGTAAAACTACTATTTCTATACTATACTTAGGTTTAGAGGTGCTAGCTTTAAGGTTTAATACTAAGTTATAGGTTATATCTATAGTTTACAAAGAATAGAGAGATATCTATAGTCTCTAAGATAATATTATTTATTATAAATTCTGCTAGTAAGAGCTACTAAACCTAATTATCTTAGTAGAAGTTTATAAACGCGCGTAGATAGGCCTTAATACTACTATTAATACGCTTAGTCTAGCTATTAGTTTTAGAGTAGAAAGAAGATAAGTATTTTAATATAACGCCTAAGCGTTATAAGAGCTAGGTCTAGAACTCTAAGATAAACTACGTACCTCTATTAAATATAATATTATCTAGGTAACTATAAAGATAGTATACCTACGAAATAAATACGTTAGCGAGCTTATTAGTATTAAGAGATATAACTAGAATTAAGTATTATATCTTAGTAAGTCTATAGACGACTATAAGAAGATACTAGTAAGTATAGCTATACTATATAGACTTAGGTAGTAGGGTAATATAGTCTATAGAGACGTCTAACTACGTATAGTATAGTAGTAGTAAGAGTTATAAGAATCTTTAAAAAGCGAGTTAGAATACCTTAGAGTAATATAGAGGTTATAGGCCTTAATATATTACTTAATATTATAGGATATACTTAGCTACTACTATATATAAGTAATAAAATTAAGCGTTTTAACGCAGCTAGGGTACCTAGCTAGGCTAGAGAAGTACGCGTAGTAGATTATCTAAGAGCGTAGTTTATTATTAGCTAGTACGTAGAGTCTATTATAGTAGAATAGCTTACTATTATAGACTCTATAGTTTATTATAGGGACGTAGACTTACTTTTATAGGTTCTTTAGCTATCTTATAATAGTAGGGTCTTATATAGTAGTAATAAGTTACTAAGTAATATTATTATATTTATAGGCTCTAGTAGTAACGTTGTTAATTAGCTCGCTATACGCAGGAGTAATAAGTTTAATAGAGGTAGCGCGAAGGTCGCTATTAGCTATTATATTATAAAGAGCTACTAGGTCGAATTATTTAAGTAGAAAAAGCGTATAGTATCTATTCTTAAGTCTATTATTACTCTAATTAGCTATATCTAGTCGATTATCTAGTTTCCTACTAAGAGTGTCTAGTTAGATAGCGCAGGCTCTAGGCCTATAAATAATCTAAAAATTAAACTAGAAGAGAAACTTAGACTAGCGTACTTATCTCTAGCTAAGTACCTTAGTCGTTATAAAGTACTTAAGATTCTTATAGTCTATAAGAATTTCTATTAGAAGGTCTACTCCTTAGAGCTTTAGTCGCCACTTCTCTATTACTTTAATAATAGCGAAGAGTTCTTTATTATAGATTTTATAGTTATATTTAGTTACTAAGTGCTAGGAGGAGAAGTACGCTACTAGGTAGAGTATACTATTATCGTAGTACTAAGAGAGGACTCCGCTAAAGGCCTAGTTAGAGGTATCTATTTCTAGTATAGTTCTTTTTCTATAGTTATATATAGCTAGGATTAGTACTATAGAAAAAGTATACTTAAGTTAGAGAAAGGCGTTATACTACGCCTATCTCTATTTCTATAGT
This sequence comes from Pyrenophora teres f. maculata, assembly GCA_014334815.1. Lineage (NCBI taxonomy): Eukaryota > Fungi > Ascomycota > Dothideomycetes > Pleosporales > Pleosporaceae > Pyrenophora > Pyrenophora teres. Next base: position 62,249 of record CP060572.1, on the reverse strand, counting down.
TTATTCTTACGCATTAAGTTATTAAGTAGTTTATAGATACTAGAGAAGTTATAGATAAAGCGCCTATAAAAGTTAGCAAAGCTAATAAACCTCTATAGGTCTTTAAAGTAGAGTAGAGAGAGCTAGCTCTAAATAGCCTTTACCTTTTCTAAGTCTATTTATATACTAGTAGGAGTAATAATAATACCTAGGTACTTAGTTTCCGTAACCTTAAACTTATACTTATTAATATTAATCTATAGTTAGCGTTAAGTAGTCTTCTAACTATAGTACGAATATATTTATAGTACTTCTTCTTATTCTTTAAGTATAAGCACGTTATCTAAGTATATAGTATAAATACGATTAAGTAGATTATATAGAGTGTAGTTAATATAGTTCTAAAATACTACTAGTATATTATAGAGGCTAAATAGTATAATAAGAGATTTATAGAGGCTAAACTATATAATAAAAGTAGTCTTCTATTTATAGCCTTTAGTAATATAAAGCTTATTAAAGGCTATAATAATATTAAGCTTAGTATAGACCTTAGCGTCGCAGAGAGCGTCTAGAGTCTTACGAATAAGAGGTAGAGAATACTAGTTTTTAATAGTAATATTATTAAGGCCGCGGTAGTCCTAGTAGATATATACGCCCCCGCCTAGCTTAGTAGCTAAAAGTAGAGAGGCTACGCTTCGTAATTAAGATTTATAGATAAAGCCCTTACTAAGGTTATTATCTAACTATTTTTAAACGACGAGGAGTTTCTTTAGTAATAGTAGACAGTTCTTTTTATAAGGTAGTTCGTAGCTAGGTTTAATATTAATAGCATAATTCTATAGTCGTCGCGGAGGAAGCTTATTAGCTTCTTTAGAAAGAAACGCTATATATATATCTTTAAGCTAGTTAGGAAGCTTAGTAATAATTTTCTAAATAGTAAGCTTAGGCTTAATTCTAAGGTATTTCTTAATATCTTCTTCTAAGAGGCAGCGTAGGTATAGTAGGCTAAAGTATTCGTCTATAATATTATATAGCTAAAGAGGGAGGACTATCTTCTAATACTCTAGTATTTCTTTCTACTTAATTATAGATTTAAATACTCTTTTAGAGATATCTAGTTTCTTAATCTACGCGTTAGCAAAGGCTTAGTTAAGCTTATTCTATATAACTTTAGTTATAGTTATACCTACTTACTTATAGAACTAGATAAATCTAGTAGTAAGTATATACCTAATTTCTTCTCTATCTAAGTCGCTTATAGGCTAGCGTAGAGAAGTATAGAAGGGCGGGATAGAGACGCTAAGAGGAGGTAAGGCTCCTTTTATAGATAGCTTTACCTTATACCTCTACCTTATATATACTTAAATAGGTCGTAGAGAGCGTTATTAGCTAGAGATTATATAGGCGCAGACTTTAAGTCCTTTATTAGTAGCGCTAGCGTTATAGATTTAGTAGTAGAGGCGCCTAGGTATTAGAGTTTAGAGAATATATACTTTTTACGCAGCTAGGACTTATAGAGTAGGCTCTTTATCTTAGTCCTCTATTAATAGAGGCTAGTAGCTAGAGTAGCTAAGTATAGATAGTAGGTAGTAGTTAGAAATCTTTAGTCTAGTAAGTACGAGCTCGTTAGGCTTATCCTCCTTATATATAGTAGAGAGTATAGTAAGGGTCTGTTTTAAGCGCTTAGTCTATTTCTATAGTTTTAAGAAGAGTAGTTAGGCTCTAGAGTTTTATAGTAGGCTTACTATAACGCAAATCTACTAGAAGGTTTTATAAGGGGCTACGCTTAGGGAGCTATTATATAGGTATACTAGAGTTATATTTAATAGAGAAGAGAACTATAAGCTATCTCGTGCTAAAGGTTATTTAGAGAGCGGCTCGAAATAACCTTCTACCTATAGACTATGCGGATAGTCTAAGCGTTGTTTAGACGTAAGTAGTTAATCTATACGTCTTATATACGTAACTAAGATATTATTAAGTATTTACTAACTAGGCTCTAACCTATTATAATACCCCCCTCCTCCTCTCTCTTAGGGGGTCTCTTAGCGAAAACCTTCTAGTAAGCGTCCCTCCTCGTTCTAAGCGTCCTTTATATAGGTCTTCTATTAATCTAGAGCTTCTATTTTCTCTAGTAATTCTACTAGCTAAAGATCTATTAGAGCGTATCTAACCTATTTTACTTTATAGTAAAGGCGCTAACTACGTTCTTAGCGTTTCTACTTCTTACTTATAATCTTCTTTATAAACTACTTGTTCTCGTTACTTACTTATAATAGTAGTAGCTAATAGTCGTCTTATACTTAGCTTAGTAGAGGGTCTAAGTTAGCGAGGCGTAGTCTATTAATATAAAAGACTAGGTAGTAGCCTAGAGGGGTATCTAGCTTAACTAAGTAGCTATTAATTACCTCTATTACTATATATTTAGTACTTTTCTAATTAAGCTTTTGTAACTAACGTTCTATTCTATACTATTTATTAAGCTTTAGCTAAACCTTATTACTAACCTTATAGTTTCTAGCCTCTTTATAGTGTCGATTTATTTACTTCTCTTATTCCGCTTAGGCTTTAGCTATACTAGCTTATACTAGGTTAAATACGTCTTAGAACTTAGCTACGATAGTCTCTATCTTCTTACGGTCTAAACGTTCTTTAGTAGTATATTTTCTTTAACTTATACTTAGTAGAGCCTTTAACTAGAGAGAGTCTATATTATAACTATATTATAAGAAGAATAGGGATACTTCTATTAATATTATATTCCTCTTATTAATAGCGATCTAAGCTATAGGGTAGTATATAGCCTAGTCGTTCTATAACTAGCTAATAAACGCTTAGATATACGCTTTCTATATACTGTTTATTCGTTCTATAGCGCTATTAGTTTATAGGTAAAACGCTATAGATAACTATTGATTAATCTTTAGGACTTTATAAAGGCGTTTCTAAAGTACGCTAATAAACTAGCTCCCTCTATCTAACGTAATCGCGTTAGGTAACTAATAGTAAGCTACTACTTAGCTAAGGAAGGCTTAGACTACTGTCTCTATCTTAATATTAGGTAGTAGAATAAAGATAGCTCCCTTGCTTAAGTAATCTATAATAACTATAAGGTAGCTTATACCTTTACTTATTAGTAGTCCTTTAATAAAGTCTATAGATATCTCTTTCTATATCTAATCTAGTATTAGTAGTAGTTTAAGAAATTCTTAGGTATCTTCTTGCTATAGCTTTATTCTTCTATAAACGTTATAGTTCCTTATATAACGTCTAATATTATCTAATATACCTAGCTAGAAGAAATCTTAGGCGACTATCTTATAGGTAATCTCTCTATCTAGATATCTAGCTAAAAGAGAATTATAGACTTCTCTAATTATTTAGGTACACAGTTTCTTATTGTTCGGCACCTATCTTCTACCTTAATATAGTAATTCTCTCTAATCGCTAATCGTATACTCTAAGATAGAGTATTTTATACCTAAGCTTAGTAGAAACCTTCGTTCCTACTCTAGTACTACTTATACTACTTACTAGTACTATTAATTATTTCTTAGAGCTTCTAGCTATAGCTTCTTAAATTCTAACTAGTCTATACTACTCTTATTAGCGGCGGCGTCTTATTAGTCTAACTATTCTTTAGTTAGGCTAGAACAGCTTCCTATTCGTCTTATATAAATCCTTACTAATATAATCTAGCTCTTAGTTAAGTCCTCTTTATTCTTGCTTACTTCCTTATAGTAGCGGGACGTTAGTTTTAAGATTTAGATAATACGCTTTTATAAGTATTTATCTCTTATATCTTTTAGTAGGTCTTATTCTCTTCTTAAGAGCGCGTTAGCTCTTATATTTTACTTCTCTAGTTAGTATAGTATCTCTATATTAAATTAGCTTAACGACGTAGCCTAGTAGATTTAATATTTACTTAATATCTTAGCTTTATAAAGTACTCTAAGTTCTTATAGTTAGTAATTACCTTAAAGCTCTTTACTAAGCGGAGTTCGGTATTCTATTCTTCTAAGTATTATATTATAGCTAGTAGTTCCTTATTATGTATCTTATAGTTATATTCGTAGGCGTTATTCTTTCTTAAGAAGTACGCGTAAGGGCGTAGTATCTCTTCTTTATCGTACTAGAATAGCACTCCTTCTATTACGTAGCTAGAAGAGTTATATTCTAGGACTATATCTCGCTCGGAGTTAAACGTCGCTAGAATAGGTTCTATTATAAAGATCTTCTTTAGCTTATTAAACGCGGCCTACTTATCTTTTCTCTAGATAAAGCTTATATCGCCTATTAGATAGATTAAGGGGGTAGTAATCTTTATAAAGTCTCTAATAAACTTTTAGTAGAAGTTAGTAAACCTAAGAAATAATCGTACGCCTTTTACTATCTTAGGTGCTTTCTACTCTTTAATAGCTTTAACCTTATCTAGGTCTATAGAGATACTTTTCTCTATATTAATAATAAAACCTAAGTACTTAGTAGATTTTACTTTAAATTCGCATTTCTTAATATCTATATAGAGTCCTGCGCTCTAGAGCTTACTAAGGACCTTTTAGACGTAGTCCTAGTATTATTATAGGCTACTATTAGTATAGATTAATACGTTGTTAAGATATACTAAATAGAACTCGTCTAGGTACTCTCTTAATATCTAATTAATGTACCGCTAGAAGGTACTCGGAGAGTTTGCTATACTAAATAGGGTAACTAACTACTTAAATAGACTAAAGCGTGTTCTAAAAGCTATCTTCTATTTATTACCTTCTACTACACGAATCTTATAGAAGATAGTAATAATATCTAGCTTTGTAAACTACTTAGCCCTACTTATATTATTAAGTGTCTCTTAGATAAGTAGTAGGGGGTATCTATCCTTTCTAGTAATAGCGTTAAGCGCGCGGTAGTTAATATATAATTAGAGTTCTCTTTCTAGCTTCTTTATAAATAGAACTAGTAAAGAGGCTAGCGAGCTACTTACGTAGATAAATCCTTTTTCTAGGAGAGCTATAAGCTCTCTTTAGAGCACTAGTAACTCGCCTCTCGATATACTATATAGTAGGCTCTACGGCGGCTATAGCTATTAACTATCTTTTAACTCTAGCTTAATCTTATAGTCTACTCTTAGACCTTAGTATAGAGAAAGTTTCGATACTTTCTTTAGATTAAAGAGCTTAAAATAGCTCTAATACTATTTTAGTAGTAGTAACCTTATATTTACTACTTTCTTTAGTACTAACGCCTTATTAATATCTATAATAGAGGTAGTAAATATCTATACTCTCTTCTTTAAGTCTTTAGATCTCCTTATAAGACCTATAAACGTAGATACGCTTACCTAATATATAGTGCTCTAGGTTATAATACCTTTATCGTACCTTACTTAAATACCTCTTAAGTGTATAAATAGGCTCCTTTTTACTAGAGTAATTAAGACGTTTTAGTAGTCTATCTACTCTTTTCCTAGAACTACTTCTTTATCTATACTATTAAGTACGTACGCATAAGTAACCTCTTAGTAGCTATATATATTAAACTTAAACCTAAAGACCTTATCTATCTCTAATATCTTTCTATTAATCCCTTCTATTATCTAAGAGGTAATTAAGAAGCGCTCTAAACGGCTTCGGCGAGCGAATTTTTTACTAACTAACGCGTAGTATAAATACCTACTATTAATTAACGCGGTAGCGTTATAGATAGAGTTCACGATTAAGTGCGCTATAAGAGGAGGGGTGTTTATATACTTCTACTAAAATTAGTTCTATTTACTACTTATCTACTAATCTATCTTCTAAGGCTCTAGACTAAGACTCTAGTCTAGAGCTACTTTTTTCTTAAGTCGTCTAACTCGCCTTTATCTATATTCTTTAGAAGAATTTTGCTATCTAGTAGTAGCTCCTTTTATACTACTTAGTTTACTTTAGTGCTTCTTACTTTAGAACTTCTCCTATAATACTTAGATATATATTCTTTTTTACTATAGGCGTAGTACTTAACCTAATTAGCGCTTAGCCTACTAGTTCTTATACTTACTTTACTAGCCTTTATTAGCTCCTAGTCTATCTTCTTAGGTAGTAATAGTATTCGAGTGTCCTTCTAGTAGCTTATACCGTAGGCGCGCTAAGATATCTTCTCTTAGGACCTACTATTAAGATTAATACGATAGAGGTTATCTAAGATTTTAATAGCTTTCTCTATATATTTCTTAAAACTAATATTCTTAGAGGTATATAGTATAAGGCGTTAGAGCTCTATACTAAGCCCTTCGCTAAATATCTCTTAGAGAATAGACTTACTAAAGTCTTAGCTAGCTTCTATATATAGCTAGTTAAACTTAGAGACGTAATCTCTAACTAGCTATTAGCCTTACTTTAGATATTAAAGCTTATTTAGAGCCTGTTTTTAATAGTATACGTTAAGAAATTAAGTGTCTAGGTATTTCTATAACTCCTTTATAGTACTTAGCTAGTTTTCTAGTAGCTATAGTAAGAGAACCTAGGTTACTTTCTCTTTAGTCTAACTAAGAATATATCGCTTCTTAGTATCCTAAGAGAGGTATAAGTATAAGTTATACTCTAGTTTACCTTTATACTTATATTTCTAACCTAGGTAGTTCGAATAGTCTCTATTAAAACGTTCTAGGTCGGAAAGCCTCTTCTTTTATAACCTCTCTAAATAGGTAGTCGTATCTAGCTAAGTCTTAGGTGTATAAGTCTAGAGAGCTAAGCTAAGTTCCTATTATTCTATCGCATCTAAATAAGCTATAATAGAGGATAGTAGCTAGACTAGTTAGGCTATTATTATTGCTATAGGGTCCTAAGAGACTTTTAGTAGCTTCTATAGTAATTCTCTAGCTTCTTCTACTTTCTTTATTTATTTTATAACTTCGTTTATTATTAGAGCTATAGCGGCTTTCTTCTACCTATTATTTCTAAGTATCTATATAATCTTCTAGTATATTTAGTTATTAGGTACTCTAGCGAGGTACTTAGCTAAAGCGTATATAGATAGCTTATTAGCGTTAAAGTTAGGAAGGTTATCTTCTATTCTAAATAGTAGAGGGCTTCTCGTAAGCTTCTACGTCTATAGCTTACTCTTCTATAGTAAGGACTAGTAGGGCTTCTAATCGTTCTTTAATTAACTTATATAGGTAATCTCTTTATAGTCTACTCCTCTTTAGTAAGAAACTAGTCGGGCTTATCTCTTACTTATTCTCTATAATAAGGCTTTTCTAAACGACTCTTAGTAGTTATTATAAGTCGCGACTTTTAGAACTAATCTTTACGCTTATAATTTCCTCTTAGCTGTTTCTTTAGCTAAGTATTATAGCCTATATCTCTTCTATAGAGGACTAATAAGACTTCTAATAACGCTTACTTTACTATAGTAAGAAGTTATTACCTATTCTTTAATTCTTTAAAGACTAATAGAGCTTCTACTACTCTTACTTACCTTCTTATAAAGTCTTTTGCAGGTAGCAGGACCTATACCTTAGTACTATTAAGGTATTAGGTAGGGCTTTTCTAAACGATGTTTAGCGATATAGCTTAGAGTCTACTAAGCTAACTAATATTTATTTACTCTAGACGTCTTACGAGGCTAGTAGCGTGTTTAACTAAGCGTTCTATAAGGCTATAGTCCTAGGCTAGCTATCTTACGATAGCTTCTACCTACTTATTATCTAAGGGCCTATCGTGCCTTTAAGTAATACTAATCTTATATAGTAAGTTACCCTACTCGCACGTTAAAGTAGTAGTTAAGAGGATTAACGCGCTACAAGTTAATAGTCTTATAGTAAGGCTCTATTAATTAGAATTAAATATAAAATATAAGAGGCTACGCTTAGAGAGCTATTATATAGGTATACTAGAGTTATATTTAATAGAGAAGAGAACTATAAGCTATCTCGTGCTAAAGGTTATTTAGAGAGCGGCTTAGAATAACCTTCTACCTATAGACTGTATAGATAGTCTAAGCGTTATTTAGACGCAAGTAGTTAATCTATGCGTCTTACGCACGTAACTAAGATATTATTAAGTATTTACTAACTAGGCTCTAGCCTATTATAGGTTTAGTAGGCTTTATAGTATTATTCGAGTAACCTAATAGCTATAATAGCTTTACCTATAAAGTTATATTAGCTAATATATCTCTATTTATTAAAGATAACTATATAGTAGTCTAGTTAATAGCGGGGTTATATTTCTAAAGCTATAAGAGGCCTAGGATTACTAGCGTAGATATAGCTAGTTATATAATAAAAAGAATATATTACTCTTTATATCCTAAAATAGACACTAAGAGTAGTATATAATAAGTAATAGTATTAGAAGTAATACTATTAGTAAGCTTAAGCTTATAAAGATAGAGGAGCGAGTAGGTAGAGATACTATACTATTTCGCGAAGACGTAATCTATAAAAGTATATCTAAATAACTACTATTAATTAAGGCTAAAGTAGAGAGGGTATAGTACGCGAGGAGAAGATTAAGTTAAACTATTAGTAATTAACTATCTACTAAGCGGAGCTAGATTAAGGCACTATTCTATAAGACTAAGTAAATCTACTTATTATAGTCTCTACTACTAATCTCCTTTCTCGTCCTCTAATCGCGACGCTAATTAGAGACCGCTAGTTTCCCTAGCTATAGAGAGTACTAGACCTAGAGATACTCTAGCTAAGTATAATAGATAGTAGAGTAGAGAGGCTAGTAGTAAAGCTATAGATACTATTATTATTAATAAATCTACTTATAAGAGCGTAGTTCTATATAAGATATATTTAGTAACTAGTAAAGTAGAGAGGTAGAGTATTAAAGCGGCTAGTATACCTATTATAGAACTAGAAGCCTACTAGAGGGGCTTAGAAAAGTCGTAGGAAAGTACTATTATATTATAGACGCACTAGTAGTAGACCTTAGACGCGCTTATTATCTATACTTTTCTTTTCTTCGCACTCGCTTAGCTTATAGCTAGGGAGTTTATAGTAGAAATAGTAAAAGTTTTTAGTATACTACTATCTAGAGTTAGTGCCTAGTAGGGGGTATATAATATAGTTATAGGCTAGCTAGTAAATAGCGCTAAGGTCTATAGCGTTAGAGTAAAAAGTAGCTATAATAGTAGAGAGAGAAGTAGCTATAGTAATAGAGTATAGCTAAGTCTTTAGAGTAGTAGCCTAGTTTAAGATAAGCTTTTTACCCTTTATTATATAGTTAATATGCTTAATAGTTTCTATACCTTTCTAGGTTTTTTAGAATAGCTTATACTAGAAGTTAAACTTATTATCTTCTAGCTCTATACCTTTAAGAATTATATTCTATAAAAGATCTTTACTAACTTTAGCCTTAAGAAGTTCTACCTTTTATACTAGCTATCGCTTACAGCGATTAGCGAGGCGGTTAAATATAGAAAGAAAGTTAGAAAATAGCGTATTACCTATTATAAGCTTATTTAGCTATATCTTTACTTTCTAAGAGATATCTATAGTAGCGTTAAGATTATAGAGGTACTTAAGAAGTTCTATATAGGTAGGCTATATTTAGGTAGTAAGATCTATATTATTCTTAATAGTTTATAGGCCGTCTTGTATAGACTTATATACGTCGTCTATAAGAAGAGAGCTAATAAAGTAAATATACTTAAACGCTATATTAAAGATATAGTAGTCCTACTTAATATAGTTTATTACTTTATTCTTAAATATTACGTAGTTCTAATAGCGCTTCGTAATATTATTTTCTATTCTAGTAAATTTATCTAGGTTTATAGATAGCTATTAGTTAGAAACTCAACTCTTTTAGAGTTATATAATTTAACTATAAAGTTACTATAACTATTCTTAGTATTATTTAAGGTCTTATTATACGCTCTATAGGTGCGTGTTAACGCAGTCTAAGTCGCCCTAGAAGGAAGCGTTTTACTAAACTATCTATTAAGCGATAAAAATAAGAGTACTAATACTATCGCTTAAGTCTATAATAGGGCTAGTAGTAAGGGCCTTAATAAGGCGCGCGCTATTACAATTAAAAACTATATCTATACTACGTCTAATATAGTCTACTAAGTCGTTAGCAGTTTCTAAGATAGCTTATATAAAGGATAGTACCTAGGCGCGTAGGGTTTAGAGGGCTATTATTATTTAGGTATCTAGGTGTCTAGAATTAGATGTCTAGGTTTAAGTGTCTAGGTTTAGAGATTAAGGTTCGTAGATTAAGATTTAAGTAAAAAAAAAGTTATAGTTACGTTAGAATTTTATTTTATTTTCTAAGAAAGATTAATTACTAGGTAGTAACTCTAGACTATCGTAGTAGAGTGTTATTTAGTAGATACTATAAACTATTATAGAACGAGATAGTAGAGTAGAGGTAAGAATATAGTTATAGTATAAAGGTCTATATATAAAAGTGCAGAAAAGATATATATAGCTAAGTAGTAGGCGCTAGGCTAAGATAAAGATAAAGATACGTAGCCTATAGAATACTAAGTTAGTACTATAATAACTATATAGTTTAGAAGCTTAGAGTTTAGTATTCTTAGTTAGGGTTATACGTCTAGAGAGTTAGAAGATTGCGAGGCTTAGTACTCTACTACGCGCGCGCCGCTAAAGTAAGTACTAAAAGAGTAATTAATAGCGCGTATATATAAGAAGCTAAGTAGAATAAGTAAGTATTAATATTTTAATATATCTAAACCTAGTATTAAGTACTAGTATTTCGAGTATATACTTAAGTATAGCGTAGTAGTATATAGAGAGTATAGATATAAAGTATAGTTAGATTAGATTAAGAGCTATCTATAAAAGTAGTAACGTAAAGTATTAGCGAGCTATCTACCCTAGCGAACTACCTAAAAAAGCTTAGCACGAGTAATATAGGTTATAAATCTTTAATTTTATTACTATTAAACAAAGAGCTAGTATATATAGTGCTTGCATCTAATTTAGAAGAGGCTTCTATATCTTTTTTACACGTACGCGCGTTATACCTAGTCTTACTATAGTTCTATAGTTCGTATAGCTAGTTACGCTAGTTCTTAATTACTACTACTATAAGCCCTCTTTAATCGCTAAGGCGCTATAGACGCCTTAGTAGCTATCTACGCTACTATAGTCTTATACTCTATAGTCCTACTCTACTAAATCTACTTTCTCTTACGCGATTTCTATTTAGTTATAACTACTAATACTCTTTACCTTATAGATATAGGTAATAAGTAGCGCGTTCTAGTATAGTATAAGTTTAGCTCCCTTTATAAGCTATAAGAAGCCTAACTACGCTGTAATAGGCGATTAAGTAAAAGACTTATATATAAGCTTTAACTAAGACCTAAACTTATAGGTATTACTTAGAGTCTTTAACTACTATAGCGTCTCTAAGAGGAGAAGTTCTAGTAGAGTATATAGACGCACTTTAAGGCGATCTAACACTACCTATATATTAAGAGAAATAAGTCTTAATACCTTAAAGGCCTTATAATAGTTCTCTATTATAAACATATTAAAAAACGCGTCTTTAAAAGTAAGAAGAAAGCCTTCTTTATTAATATAGAAGACATGCTTACGTACTAAGTCTTATACGCGCTAAGAGTACTTACGCTTTAATAGTAAGAAGTAGACTATATTAAGCGGTTAGAGAATATACAATAAGTAAGGTAGTATATAGAGGGTTAGAATCTTATTCTCTAGGTAGTAGTCCTTAAAATCCTAGTTAAAGTAGCTCTTATAGCTATCTAAAATAAGTAGCCTATATACCTCTACCTAACTAGCCTTTATATACGTATTAAAGTACTTTAACTACTCTAAACTAAGCGCGTTATTTATCTAACTATTCTTAGAGACTAAGAGCTTCTAATTACTTAGTAATCTTCCTTCTCGTACTATATAGAGAGGTAGACGCTCCTTTATAGATAATAAAAGGCGGGGTATAAGACCTAGTAGCGTAGACGCTCTAGATAACTATTACCTACTCGCGATCGCCTAGCTAAATAAGCGTAGGTTAAGTATATCTCTCTACGCTTATAATAACCTTTATTAAGCTAATAATACCTATCTAGAAGCTAGTCTTATTAAAGTTATATATATTATAGTTATATACGCCGTACTTAGCTTTTATGTCCTCTACTAGCTTAAACTACGCGCTAATTATCTCTAGATTCTTCTATAGTATCCTCTACCTATCTTTAGCTCGATTAAAGGCTATCTTAAGCTTATCTAAGCGCGTTATAAAACGCTTAGTCTAGTTCTTACTAATAGGCTTACTACTATATATACCTAGTAGTTTATTAGCTATATCTACTACTTTATATAGCTAGAGCGCGAATTCTCGCGAATTAAAGTTAAGAATATATTAGATAATTATCTACTCTTTAGTAGTAGTAAGCTTATAGAAGTTTAAGTATATATCTAGGTAAAAAGGTACTCCGCAAGCGCGTTAGTTAAGAACCTAGCGTTTAACGTTAAAGGTAGTAGTAGTAGCTTAGTAGCTTTAAAATTAGTTAGATTATAGACTTAAAAGTAAGCTAAAGTCTACCTTCGTATTTAAGTAATTACGCGTTATATTAATTAGATATATTAAGCGAAGAGAGTTAGGTAGAGTCTTAGTATATTTTAGGCGGTTCGCTAGAGTAAGTAGCTCGCTAATACTTTACGTTATAAGGTTAGTTATAAAGAGGCTAAGATAGTTAGATAGTAAGTTTATAGCTAAGCTAGATTAGTCTAGTACCTTAGTAAGCTTAAGGTGCTAACTAGTGCTCTAAAGCCTATATAGTAATTACTAGTATATATAGATAAAATATTATACTAATTTAACTCTAGCTACTACTACTATATAGTAAGAATTAAGAAGGCTATATAAAAGTATTAGTATAAGGAATATTAAGAATAGTTAGTAAAGAAGAAGTAAGAGTAGCTAAGTTAAACTAAGTAGAAGAGTATATAGATATATATAGATAAGAGGTACTAGCTAGTCTATTACTAGTAATTATTTAGTAGCTAGTATAGATTATAGTACTTTAAGGTCTAAGTACCTAGCTAGAATAGAGAAAGCTCTAAAATCGTGCCTATAGATAGAGTAGTAGTATAGACTTAAGTAGGCGAGTAGATAACTAAGGCGTAAATAGATATTAAGAAGTAGGCGTAAATAATAATCTAAAAGAGTAAGCGTAATAAGGTAAACCTATAGCTAAAGTAGACGTAGTAGTTACTATACTTAGTAAGTATAGAAAGGCTAGATTTATTAGCGTATATTAAGAAGCCTATAGTAGAGCTAAATACTAAGTAAAAGTAATAGGCTAAGCTAGTAGAAGCAGTAATATAGGTAGCTATAGATAGATTAGTATAGTTTAGCTAAGTATCTATTATTAACTAGATTAGTATATTTATATAGTTAGAAGTAATTTATATAGAGATATACTAAACCTAGTTCTAGCTATTATAGCTATATATAGATAAGAACGCTATTATTAAGTATATATAACTATAGTAGTAAATATTATTATTTTTTATATGTATATAGAAAGAGCACGGGTAGAAAAGCCCTAAGTATTAGTTTACGCGCTAGTAGCAAGAGGTATAGAAGGTATTAATTAAATAGGTAAAGTAGAGTATAGAGGGAGATAAAGAAAATAAAGCTAAGAATATAGATAAAGAGAGAGAAGAGCTAGATAAAGAGATAATAGATAATATAGATAAGGTAATAGAGATAGCTAAGAAAAAGCTAGGTTAGAAAGAAGACTCTAAGCCTAAGAAGTTATCTAAGATATAGAAAGCGTATTTAGAGTTTTATATTATTTACTTAATTACTATATTACTTATAGAGAGTATAATAGCCTACTAGTATACGTATTAGTAGTACTAGGCGTTAAGAAGGATAGATAAAAGAGGCTAAAGTAGTACCTACTAATATTATTAGTAGTAATTAAGATCGCTTAGTTTATAGTTATATAGAAGAGACTAAAGATATTAGAGCCTAAGAAGAATAGTAGTATAAGATAGATAATAACTTAGATAATAGCGCGTATAAGAGTAGGCTAAGCTAGTAATAGTATTCTAAGAGGTGTTTATAGTTAGTATAGAAGATAATAGACTAGTTTATAGTATATAGTAGCTATAGCTCTCCTATTAATTCTACGAACAAATGCAGTATAGTTGTTCGCTTTGCCTATATAAATTTTAGCGTAAGCACAGACACTTAACTATATTTATTCGCTTTTTTAGCGTGAATTTGTTCGCTATTCCTAAGGTTAAAAACAGCTGCAACGCTAATAGATCGTATATAAAGTGTGTCTAAATTATATATTAAATTTTTAGAATAAACGAAGATAAAGTAGGTAAGTAGAATATAGATAAAGTTTAGGTATTAATATTTATAATATTAGAGGACACTATCGATAAGGTATGTAGCATAATAGACTATAGGTACTAACGTATTAATTAGCCTAATAAGCCACTTCAGCTAATAAGCTACTAAACCAAATTTAGGCACTTTAAAAAATAAGGCTGCGTAATAGTAAGTATATATTATTATCGCAAGATTTCTTAGAGTTATATTCTATTAAAGCTTATAGACATTTTATACTATTTAAATTTTTATAGTAACTTAATTATGCGGCCGCGCGTTATAGTTTTAGGCAGCGGCAGCGGCGCTGTTAGTGTAGCTACAGCCTTACTTTTAGTAATAATAATACTATAACGCCTTATTTTTTTTTTAATAGGCTTACGTAAGGCTATTCTCCTAGATATTTTATATATATCTTAGGAATTTTATAAAGTTACAGCGTTACGTTATTACTATTTAGTAGCCTAACGAGCGGCAAGCTTTATAGCTCTAGCTTTTTTAGCCTTATTACGCTTAGTTTTTACCTACTAACGCTTAGCTTTTACCTTATCTACTATAAGCTTTTTATATCTTAATAAGGCTACTCTTAGCTCTCTCTTAGTATCTTTTTAGAGTTATAGTTACTTAGTTTCCTATTATTTTATAACTTTACGCTCGCGAGCTTCTTTAATCTTATAAGAACTCTAGAAAATACTACTACTATATTACTAATCGCTTTACTATAAGTCTAGCGCTTTACTTCTAAGCTTACGCTTTATCCTAGTGTTAAGCGCTATATAAGGCTCTTATTTTTATAGTAGAGTAGCTTATTTTTAACCTATAGTAATATATAGTGCTATTTAATCTATTTAGCCTTAACTTATCCTTATCTACAACTATAATGTCTAGAACTTTTCGCAGCTATCTTTAACTATTACTATCTCCTTACTCTCTAACTTTTACACTATTAATAGCCTTTAACTACGTAATAGCCTAAGGATATAGCTTTTTACTACCCTCTGCTATAGCGCGCTAGCGTTGCGCGAATTTAAATTAAACGCTCTAAAGAGATAGACTCTCTAGAAAAAACTACTAGATATTTAGTATATATTACTTACCTCTAGTAATTAGGCTAAATACTACCTACCTTAGGTGCTTATTCTCTAGCTTAGAGGCTTATACCCCGCCTTAAGATAGCGAATACTTCTATATACTTACTATAAATCGCACCTAGTTTAGGCTACTCTTCGCCTTTATATAAGTTACCCTCTCTAATCTTCTTTAATAAACGCAATATATCGCGTAAAGTTAATAAAGATCTTTTTAACCTTTAGTCTGCTAGGATATTAGCTAAAATTCTTAATAAGGCACTCTCTAAGTCTACTAAGAACCTCTACCTTCTTCTATAACTACCTCCCCTACTATAGAGATAGATAAGCCTACTTTCTACCTTAGCCCTAAATCTTATAAATATAAGCATAATACTTAGTTAGTGTCTAAGGCACCTCTTTAGCTAGTATTATAGTTAGAAGTAGACTCTAAAGAATCTAAGCCTAATACCTTACGTAAAAAAGATTAGTTATTTACTTTCTCTAACACTACTAAAAACTATCTAGTTTAAAAGGTAAGCTATATATAGTAGAACTACGCAAATAGAGCCTAAAGAACTACTAGTTATTATAGATAAATAAGTTTACTATAGAGAATCTCTTAGCTTACCTATTCTAATAGGACAAAGAGCTATATACCGCTCTATTCTAGCTACTTTATAAGAAAGATAACTAGATAGTCCTAACTCTAGAAACCTAGGCTTAGATAAATTAACGCTATAATTATTCGCCTTACGCACCCTAGCTAACTAGCTATACTATAATCTAATTTAGGTATAGAAAAAGATATAATAACGCCTAGAACTTTAGAGAAGCTCTTAGTATAGCTCGCGAGCGAGTAGATAACTATACTAAAGACCTAAACTACTAAGTAGAATTAGCTTAATAGTAGAAAAGTTCCTATACTCTCCTACTAGCTAAGTATTAAGCTCTTATAAATAAAGCTGATATAGAACTAAAAGACTACCTTTTAGATAGTTCTCTACCCTTTAGCTAACTACCTATAGCCGCTCCCTCTAAACAATTAACAGGCCTATTTATACTTACGCGTATCTTAGACCGCGAAGCACCCTATAATAAGACTATACTAAATAAGTTTAGTATATAGTTATACTACTAGAGCCCCTTAAAGATACTTAATAATAAGTTCTATTCTAGTAAATAGGGACTTATTCTAATCTCTACTCTACTACGGTAATAGTCCTAAGCTATAGAGTTACTTTCTATATACGCTAAAGTAATAATAATAACGTAGTACGGCCTAAAGTATTTAAATTAGAATCTAATAAGCTATACTACTTCGTAATATAGCTACTTACATTCTAGCGTTTAAAAGGCAAGCACTTTTAGTACCTAGAATTATAAGTAAATAGTCTCTTCTCTCTTATTAATAGCTTAGCCGCAATAATCTTAACTAAAAGAAAAATAAATTTAGCTATAGATATAAATTAGATATTAAGTGTATAGTTACCCTTTAGAACATTTTTAGAGATTCTAATCTATAAGTTATAGCGAATAAGGCTATTTTAACCTAACCTATCCCTACTTCCTAACCCTATATATAAAATAAAAGAGGGCCTAGAGCTACTTCTATATAGAATTTAAAGCCTTAGCTTTATAGCTCTAACTTAGCTATATATCTAAGCTTATAAGCTCTATAGTAAGCTTTCTATACATCTTTATAATAAGATAGCGTTCGCTTTATCTACTATAAGATATAGTCTAAGCTACTATAGTCTACTTAACGCTATCTTAGACCTAGTAGCTTAATTAGACTTTATAGACCTTCTAGAGTTTTTAGCTAATATAAAACTACTCTTACTCTTAGATAACTTTATATCGCCTTTAGAAACTAGTAGAAGAAAGCTATAAACCTAAAAGTATAAAATGCCTAAAAGAAATAGTATATACGCTAAAAAGCGCCCTATAGGACCCGCTAATAGCCGAAACACTTATATATTATATCTATAGTAAGCCTAGACATTTTATATAAGAATATCTAGAGTTAAAAAAGTCCTTAAAGTCTAGGCTCTTAAAGAATAACTAATATATAACTATATACCTAGATAAATCTAGGTTAGATTATAATAATATTAAGAAGTTAGGCTATTATAGCACTAACTTATTAGGAGAAGAGTAACCTTAAGGACTAGGCTACCCCCTAAAGTCTTTACCTAGCCTTAGAAGGAAGCTCTAGTAGACTTCTTTACTAAACTTACTCTATATAACGCTAGGACCTTTCTTAGAAACGTCTCCGCTTAGATAAAGGTAGTACCTACGTAGAAGAATCTTTTATAATTTATATTTTACTCTTTTATTAGGCCTTAGAATAACGTTCCTATATATCGCATATTAGTAGATAATAGAGCTAACTCTAATTTGTCTCCTAACACTTCCTATACAGGTTTAAACAATATATCTATTAATCTATCTATACTAGTTACGTGTAAAGGATATAAAGGGGTACTAGTCGAAACTATTATAAAACGCGTTAAGTTCTATCTTAGATTAGATAATTATCTAGAGTGCACAGTAGCCTATATAGTTAATATATATAGCTCTTTCGACCTAGTCTTAGGCTTTTAATAGAGGCAACTCTACTAGCTAACCCTAGACTATCGTAACAAGAGAATTAAATTTCCTAATAACTACTGCTAAAGTTACTACTAGCTTACTAGATCTACTCTAATTATTATCTATCTTAATAGTATAGCGGAGCCTAAGACCCCTACTAAACCTACTATAAAAAGCGATAACCCTAAGCCTCCTCTAATACCCCTAGGCTTACTAGAAGTAAAGAAAGTATCTTAGAGAGTTATTAAAGTTATAGTAAAACGCTAAGGCTATACCCTCTATATAATTTTACTTTAACCTCTAGAGGAACTAGGCCGCTCTAGAGTTAGATAAGTACAAAGTCCGCAATAAGTAATCTAGATTAGTTTACTTACTTAACTTACTTAAGTTACTTAATTTATTAAGTTAATCTTGTCTTATCTATTTTTAGTGTCAATTTAATCGGAGGGATAAAGATTAATTAACTTGCTTATCTTGCTTAAGAATTTAGTAAGATTTATAAAGTTTTTAGAGTTACTAAGCTACTCATCTCACGATACTTTTATAGTATTAAGTTTACTTAGAATAGCTAATTAGAAGCCTCTAGCTAATTTAGCCAACACTTAGAGATAGCTAATTAGCTCTCTCTATACGCGTTACTATGTTAAAGCTCTTATCGTCGCCTTTATTACCTATATAGACGCATTTTCTAGTATTTTAACTATCTAATATAGCTAAACGCTTATAAGCTCCTACTACTAGCACTACTATCTCCCCCGCCGCCGCCTCTGCTAAACGCACGCGCTTATTACAGCTATTATCTTAATAATTATTATCGCCCTATTAAGCCCTCGCTATCGCGCTAAGCTAAGCTATAATATTTAAGTTAGAGTTGTTAGAGTCGCAGCTAGAGGTAGAGATTATCGCGCCTACTAAGAGTAGTTAGGCTAGTACAGCAGCTATAACTAAAGCTAAAGGTAGCGATAGAGATAATAATAGAGATAGCGATAGCTATAATAGTATTAAATAGGAGCGTTTAAGAGGCTTTATAAAGCCCTTCGCAACTTAATAATATAATAAAAGTTAGATATTTTAACATAGCTATCGCGTTATTAAGCGTAAAAACCTAAGTAGAGTATAGTTTATATATAAGTATTACTATACTTATAAGGTTATTAATACTAGAGGCAGCGGCATCTTTAACGTTACGAGGGCTATAATAGCTACTGCTACTTATATTAGTTAGTAAAGATAAGGCTATATACTTTTAAAGAATAGCATAAAACGACTCTAATAAGCTAGTAGATAGCTCTCTTTATAGTAAGCGTTCGAAGCTAGTGTTAAGATCTCTTAGTACGCTACTAACGTAATAGGTTACTTTAATATATAGTAGTTTCGGCAAGCTACAGTACTCTACCTACTTAATAATAACTTACTAATAGAGCTACTTATAAGGCTATCGTTTTAAAAGATAATTAATTTTACTAACCTAGAGGTAGAGGCAGCGTTATAGGTAAGTCCTTAAAGTATTACTACGTACGCGATGCGTCTATTCCGCTATATACAACCCTACGTTATCTAGGCCCTATTAATAGCTATAAGTAAAATATATATAAGCTTTAACAGCTAGATAATAAAGAGTAGTAAGCACAGTTTCTTTAAAGTTATTACTTATTTTACTAACGCCTCTAGAGTAATACAAGACTTGCCTATTAACCTACTATAACTTATAGGCGCTTATATAGGCGAGGCTATTACTAAGACGATTATTAAGACGCTTAAAGCATACAGCATTACTCGCGAAAAGTTAGGTTACTTTGTACTTAATAACGCTGCTAATAATAATACTATAATCGCTGCAGTTACTCGCGCATACGACTTTAACGCTGCCTATTAACGCCTTCGTTATGGCCCGCATACGCTTAACCTTATTAGCTAGGCTATTATATTTAGCGCGGATAAAGAGGCGTACAATAATATTACTAAGTAGCTTAACACAGAGGAGGTATGTATATAAGAGTAGCGTAAATAAGGGCTATTAGGCGTACTAGTTAACGTAATTAACTATATTAAAACGCCGTAATAGTATAAGCTTTTTTAAAAGTTTTAACGCGCTACTAACGCTAAGTTGCCTACTAGAGAGCGTCTTAAAGTACTTAAACCTATTAAGCCTATCGTTACTCGCTAGAACTCGTATTACGCTACCTTTTAACGCGTAACTTAACTATAAGCTACCTACAACTCCTACGCAGAGTATTATATTAACCGCGTTACTCTTAACAATAGGCGCGCAATTTAGCATAATAGTAAGCGGCCTAACGCTCTAAGTTAGATAAGATCTATAGGTCTTATAGCTACTAACTAAGTAGTAATAATAGAGTATTAGAACTACCTATAGCCGCTTAAGCTTACTACAGAGAGGCTAAAGAGGCGTAGTAAGGTAGGTAACTTTAGTGCTATTTATAAGATTATACCTATTTTTAAGTACGTCCTTAGTGCTCTTAAAGCGCGTGTGCGCTCTTACGAGTAAGTTAATTTTAACTATACTAACGCGCCTAAGGATTATCTCTACATTAACCTACGCGCTACCTAGAGTAAGGCAAACAATTATTATAATAAGCTTAATAACTTACCTATCTACTACGCCGCCATCTACCTCTATCTATACTATAAATACTACTATAAGAACAGCTAGGCTAATAAGCTAGAGTAGCTTATAGCCGCTAATACTAGGTTTAAATAACTTTAGTAATAGTATAAACCTTCCTACTAGCGCCCTCCTTCTCGTACAAATATAACAATAATCGCAAATAGAATAGATAACGTAATTAAGTCCTTTATACGCCGAAATAGTAATAAAGAGAAAGTAGCTTATAACGACAAGTATAAGTATTAGAGGACCTAAGAGCTAGAGTAGAGCAAGAAGTAATACTTAGGCGATAGGCATTTAGTTATATACTAGATATAAATACGCTTAAAATACCCGTATTTAAGTTAGTTTGTAATTAATATACTAACTATCCTAGTATTAAGCTACGATTGCGAGCGGCTCTTTAGTAAGCTTAGTAACCTACTTAAGCCTAAACGACGCGCTATAGGTAGTAAGTTACTTACAGCTCTTTAATTAGTACGCTTATAAGTAAAAGCTAGCTTTAAAACTTAACTAAAGAGCGCTAAGAGCGATAATAAGGATAATCTTTCTAATAAAGACATTATACAAGACTACAATATATAAGAGTAGAATACCTACCTAGAGTAGTTATATATAACTTTAATCTTATAGGTTTATCGTAATAGACCTTATGTCTATATAGCGGTCAGCCTACGCTATTAGTAGTATATTAGGTTCTACGCATAGCGATGCGCCTAGTAATAATTTAAGCTACGCTCCTAACTAGGCGAGGTCGATCCTCGCCTAGTAATACCCTAGCGTACGTACCTACTTAAATAGCTATCCCCGCACCGTAGCCTTCTAAATTATACTAATACTAAGATACTAGAAGAACCTTATTATTATTATTACCCTATACGATCGTACAAAGCCCTTCCAACAGATCTCTTTACGTTAATCTAATTAATCTTTAATTAAGTTATAATTAAGCTACTTAAAAACACTAACAATTAAGCTATAATTAAGTAATAACGTTATCTGCAACAAGCCAGCCAATTAATAACCCTAAGATTAATTAACTTGCTTATTGCGGACTATAGACGAGCAGCAGTAGATAAAGATTTCGAGAAGTTTATAAATAGGATTCTAGAAACTACTCTTAAAGAAATTCTTATACTCTAGCTGTTCTAGGAATACTCTAGCTATATTTCTATATTCGATAAAGCTACTATAAGAAAGCTCTCTAAATATTCTAAATTTGACTATAATATAGAGCTGAAACTAGACGCTAAAATTCTAAATTACTAGCCTAGGCTGTTCTTAGGCTAGCAGCTAGAGGCTATTAGACTCTATATCGAAGATATAGAAAATAAAGGCTTTATTAAACGCTATAACTCTTTAGCCCGCAACTTACTACTTATTATTACTAAACTAGGAGGTGGCTTACGCGTGTGCGTAGATTACTAGGACTTAAACGAGGCTATAGTTAAAGACTAATACTCTATTCTTTTCTTTCGAGAAACTCTAGCTAAGCTAAACAAGGCTACTATCTTCTTAAAGTTTAATATTATACACGCTTTCTATAGGATTCGTATAAAACTAGGGTCTAAATAGCTTACAGCTTTTACCACCCGCTATAGTACATATTAGTATAAAGTTATGCCGTTTAGCCTCTATAATGCACCCGCTTTCTTTTAGCGTATAATTAATAGTGCCCTATTTAAGTACCTAGATTAGTTCTGCACTACTTACCTTAATAATGTCTTAGTCTACTCTAAATCTAAATTAGCCTACGTTTCCTACGTTAAGAAAGTTTTATCTTAGCTTAAAGACTAAGGTTTCTATATTAACCTCTGTAAGTCTAAATTTTACTACACGAAGGTAAAGTTCTTAGGTATAATTATAATAGATAAGGGAATTAAAATAGATCTAGATAAGGTGTTAGCTATCCGCAAATAGGATAAACTAAACTCTATAAAAGAATTACTAGCGTTTCTTAGCTATACTAGATTCTATTAACAATTTATTAAGGGCTACTCTACTATAGCCCTTCCTCTTATAAAGCAGATCCGCGCAAAAGTTATTTCTAATAAAAATAGCTAAGGTAAAGCCTATATAATATATAAGCCGCTAAAATAAGACTCTAACTATAATATAGTATTTAAGTATTAAAAAACGCTTTTTGCTAAGATATTATACTATAGCACTTTAACCTAGAGAAGCCTATCTCGATTTTTATAGATTCCTTAGGATAGGTATACGGCGGGGTAATAAAACAACTAAACGTATAAGGTATTCTATAACCTATCGCCTTCTTCTTAAAGAAGTACTTTACTACGAAATATAACTACATATTTATAACTTTAAACTTATAGGTATTATTTAGGTATTTAAGGAATAAGAACTAGAGCTTATAAGCTCTAGCTACTAGGTTAGCGTTATTATAGACTATAAGAACCTAGAGTACTTTATAAGTTTAAAATCGCTTACGCGCTAATAAGCCAGCTAGTCTATTTTTCTATCTTAATTTAATTTTAAGATCTTATACGCCCTAGAGGAATAAAATAGAGAAGTAGACGCCCTTAGTAGGCGCCTATAAGACGAGTCTATAGATCCCTTAGACTCTTAGTTCGTAGATATAAAGATTATCCTTAGTTCTAAAGTTCTCTCTTTAGGTATATAACTAGCAATTTAAATAGCACTTCGTGTACTATCTACGTCTTTAGACTCTTAGCCTAATAAAATTTAGCCTAAATAGCGGCGTCTCTACGGATTTCTCTTTAGATTAGTACGTAACCTAGACTTTTTAGCACTATTAGAGCTAGATTCTAATCTACTTAACGGTAAACCAGACCTAATATTACCCCTCTATAAGTAAGACCCTAGACCTATAGAAGAACTACTTATAATAGCCTACTAAAATAACTCTATAGCTATTAAAGCGTTTATAGCTATTAACGCTAGTAACTCTAAGCTTTCTAAGTAGTTCTATAAGAATAGGTACTATATAAGTATAGCGGACCTTACGTCTTTAGGCGAAGAAGATAACTAGCGTTTATTTATAGATTATACGCGGCTATATATCTCTAACAACGCCTATTTACGTTAAAGAATTTTTAACCTATACTATAATTACAAGATCGCGAGCTATAAGGGCCTCTACGTAACGCTATATCTAATATATAAGCGCTACTACTAGCCTAGAATACTATAATCTATTATAACATACTATAAAGCTTATATAGTGTATAAGCGCACTAAGTCTTCTTAGAATAGTAAATATAGATACTTATAGCCGCTGCTAATTCTATACTTCTAATAGAGTAACCTAATAGTAGACTATATCTAGGACCTCCCTCTATCTTAGCACAAAAACCGCGAATATAGGAATATCCTAGTAGTAGTTAACTACCTTACTAAATATCGCTACTTCTATCTAACACGAGGTCGAATAGTAGTAGAAATAGCTAGTTATTTTATAGATATCTTTTAGCATTATAGTCTGCTTATTAGTATTACGTTAGACCACAGCTCTAATTTTATTACCTCTTTTTAGAAGCGACTCTATAAGAGGCTCTATATTAAAAGAAAGTTATTAACTATATACTACTTAGAAACTAACAGCTAAATAAACGTGTAAACTAATCCCTTAAAACGTTTCTACGCTAGTTCGTTAACTACGCATAGATAACTAGTAGCTTAGCTTCCTATTACTAAATTTTAAGTAAATAATACTATTAATTAAGTATAGAAATAACCTTATTTTTTACTAACTTAGGTTTTACCCCTAAAGTAGCATTTACCTCTAAAAGAATATTAAAACGAACTTACTATAACCTACTAGAGACTAAATTATCTAGGCTAATAAAATAATAAACTCTAATATAGACCTTATTATCTACCTAAAAGAATAGCTGCGCTAGGCATAATAGGAGTAATCTATATAAGCGAATACCTTCCGCTACGCTATACCTCTATACTAAGTAGGCGATAAAGTCTAGGTATCTATAGTTAATTAGAGCACCCTTAGCGGGACGAAGAAGCTTAACTACTAATAGGTAGGACTATATACTATTACCCGCACTATATATAATAGATAAGTATACGAATTAGAACTACCTAACGCTATAGTATTAGCTAGAGTATTCTCTATCTTCTACCTACGTCTGCTTAGACCCGCTAATAATAAAGGACTTTTAGATTAAGTACTACCTATACTAGTAGAAGTTTAAATTATAGATAAGAAAGGGGATAGCTATACTAAATAGCTAGTCGACAAGTTTATTAATATGCGACTAGGCACTAAAGAACGCGTAAAGGATTACTAGTAATATAAGATTAAATAGATAGATTACTTAAAAGTAGAGTAGTATAACGCTAAGGACTATTTAGACTACTATAACGCTTTTCTATTCTACTAGCGCTACTTAGAGAAACCCCGCCCGCTAGGCTTAGCTATGCCTACTAACTAGTAACTACTCTCTAAAGATCGCGATTAATTTTTTAATAACTTTCTCTTTAGTAATAATTTAGCGTAAAACCTTATAGTTATATATAGCGCAACTATAAAAGTACCTTAGAGACGCTTAGAAGCCGCCTAAATATATACTACCGAGCCTAGCATACTATAGGCTCCTTACGCCTATAAGCTTAGGCCTATAAGCTACCTTTACGCTTATAAGCCTACGCCTACGCCTATAAGCCTACGCCCACAAGCCTACGCCTATAAGCTTACGCCTACGAGCCTAATAATAAGCTATAATCTTAATATATTTTAACTATAGATACTTAGTAGTTATACTACTACTAGGTCTATATAGTATATAGAAACGTAAGGTACTTAAACGTTATAGGTTTAGGGATCCTTAGCTAGAAACGGCGTCGAAAACCTACGTTTTATATAGTAAATCGCGTAGATATGCGTAGCCTTATATAAACCTAAATGCTAGATTTAACGAGATAGCTACTATAGAAGATTCTAGGAGCTATATCTAACTTTTAGAAGCTTCTAGATAGTTTTTTATTATAGTCTTTACTATTTCTTTAGTTTTAGTTACTTTCTTTTACTATTACTAGCCTTAGGGATAAGGCTAAGTTCTTTTTTTTAGAGGGGCACGTATAAGGACAGAACCCTCTTTCTTACGCACTAGTTCTATATAGGCTTAGCGTATAGACTAGTTCTAATTAGACCTAGTATATACGCTAGCTACTATAGGCTTAGACTCTCCTTCTCTTACTATATAGAGTAGACTCTCTCCCTTTTTAGAGAAGTTGTCTACTATTATCTCTACTTCTAAATCTAAGAGTTATCTAACTAGTCTACTCTTCTATACCTAATATCTACCTTACACTCTTCTCCTATATCCTATTTTGCAATAGCTAACGCGAAATTTTTTATTATCTACTATATAGGTAGTAAACTACCCCTTATATATCTTTCTATATAATCTATAATCTCTATCTCTTATTATAGGTTAAGTAACTACTATTATTATACTTCTTAAGCTATAGACTTAGATTTGCCTTAGTATCGGCGCGACAACGTTAATTGGTCAACTCCGAACTATTTTGTAATATCGCGATATAAAAATAAAGCACTAGGCTCTTGTAATTTAATAGTATTAATTACATTATTAATCGGGCTTATAGTAGTAGAGTTATTTATAGTTAAAATTTAGTAGTTATATATACGTTTAGTGTTAGGGTAGCTTATCGGCTAAAGTAGCTTATTAGGCCGATTAATATATTAAGGTTTAATATTTACTCTATAGAATAGAACAATTCGAGTAAAGTTAGCTAACGTAACCGCGGAGCTAGAGTAGGACTCTTTAGTAATACTTAAGTTCGCTTTATAACGCTATTATTAACGCTATTATCTATCTTATCGTCTTTACTATCTTAAATCTCTTCTATCTCGTAGATTATTATAGGTATCTCTACCTTAATACTTAATATCTTCTTCTCGCTAATAGGCCCGCTAGTAATTCCCTCTAGTCCTAACCAGCTCTTAAGTGCCTTACTAGCTACGCATATATTTTAGCGCTTCTTATTAAGTAGCTTTATCTAGATATCTAGCTAGCCTATATAAAGAGTGCGTTCTATCTAGCAATTTAGAATCTCGTTGTATAGTATTAGAGTTAGAATACCTTAGCTTAACTCCTAACTAATTAAGTATTAGCGCATTACTTAGCCTAATTATTATTTAAATACTTACTTATCTTTCTCTATAGCGTTAGGGCTAACTAACTCTACTAGCGCTGTAATTACTTCTATATAGACTAGACTCTTTCTATACTAGTTTCGCGTTCTATTATTACTAGATATAAAGTTGTTATATTAGATCTACGCTATTTTTTTAGAATATACTTAACCTAGAAGGGCTAATACCTATTAAGACTTAATATAGACGGCTACTAGCTCTACTTTATAACGTGTATATATATTCTAGGTAAAGTAGAACTCTCTATTAGTATTATTACATATACTAAGAAGTTATAAGCACCTAGCTTTTATATATATCTTACTCTAGCTACTAGCGAGCTCGCCGCTACCTCTAAAGAGTAAGCCGCGTTCTTACTAAGCCTATAGGAACTAAGTAGCGTAGTACTAAGAGGACTAGTTACTAAGCACACACGCTTTCTCTAGAAGAGTATAGGCTATAAGATAGGGCATTTAAGTAGAGCTATAGAAGTCTATCTCCTTTAAGACTAGCTACTTAATAATTTAGGTAATAACTAACTTGTTCTTTTGCGTAATAGAGGTATAGATAGCCTTCTTCTTAGTATTAGCTTTATCGCTAGGTGCTACTAGGCTAAAATTAAGCCGCTTCTTTATATATAAAAGTATAAGTTTCTTACTACGTTCTTACTTAGTATAGCAATTATTATTAGAGATAGCTATAATATATAGAGAAGAGTCTTCTAGTTAGTTATCTAATTCGCTAGGCTTAGATAGCTAAGGGCTAGCTAAAAGCGTCTTATTAGTAGTTATTCGAGCGCGCTTTAGTATAGAGGCCGGCGTAGATAGAGGTAGCTACTTCTTCTATTATAGAGATAGAGTAGAGGCCGGTTCTAAAGAGGAAGCTAAGGGCTTTTACGTAGATAGTAGCTCTTCCCTTCTATCCTACGTAAGCGACTCGGCCGCGTAGATAAGATAATTCTAGGTATTATTAGATAGAGCGTTATTAGCGAGTGTCTCGCGCAGTAGCTAGATAGCTAATAAGACTAAGTAGGTAATAAAGATAAGCTTATAGATACTAGTATCGTTAGAGATAAGCTAGCTAGTACTATATAGATAGAATAGCGTATTATATTATAAGCCTAAGACTATAGCCTAGTAAAAAAATAGCTTCTAGTAGTCTTTGTTTAGTAGCTTATATATATAGTTATAAGCGAAATCTACTTCGCTAGCTAGAGGAAAGCTCTAATAACTACTATTAAACTACTCTATAGCTTTATCTAGTACTACTAACTAGTATATATTTAACTTATCTACTAGAAATAAAGTAGAGAGTAGAAGTTTAGATAGAGGCTACGCGTAAAGAGATTATAGTATTATTAGAGTTCTAACATAGTTATACTACAGCACTAAAAGTTAGGCCGCGTATAGATATACTATAACGCTCTCGCTAACTAGCGTTAGCAGAGCTAGAAACGTAATTAAGGTAAAATAAGAATAATAACTATATATCGATTCTTATAGAGAGATAGAGTAAATACTAAGCTAATAGATAGGTTATATAGCGCTTATTTATATTCCTACTACTTCTTACTATAGAGCTATTCGCGCAGCTATTTAAACACTTACCTAAACTTTACGTTATCGTCTACTAACTATATACTACCGCTATACTACTAGCGTAGGTTGTTACGCACTTTAAAGAGCGCTACTCTAAGGTCGCAGTTACTACGCGTAAGAGCCTAGTAGCTATTATATATACGCTACTAGACCTTACGTAGAGTCTAGAAGACGTACGCGTACTAAAGCTAGTAAAAAAGCCTATTACTAGCCTATAAAGCTAAGAAGATAGGCTAGTCTACTTATTAGAGAGGTATTAGTATACCTATATCTCGCTATAAGGCATTTAGAAATACTATAAAGAAGAGTATAGCTAGGTAAACTAATAAAAGCAAAGTAGGGATATAAAGTAAAAAAGTAAGTATATAAGTAATTAGATTTAGCGAGATAGCTAATTCTACTAGCGTTTATTTAGAGCGGTTAGCTAGCTAGCGTATATTATAGTTAAGATAAGCGTTAAGACTACAAACTTAGAAGATATCTTGCAGAGAGTTAAGGTAGATCGCTAGCATTAGCGAGAAGAATAGAAGGTAGCTATAGTAAAAGAAAAGATTAAAAAGAGTATCTACTTATAGGCTAATCTATAGCTAGAGCTTATAGAATAGGTTCTATATCTATAAGGTATTCTAAGGGCAGCGCTTCTACGCGCTAAGCAGCTAGTAAGTAGAGAGATAGATATATATAGTAGAGAAGAAGTAGTATTAGATAATATAGGCTTACGCGATATTTATAAAGCTATAGAGCGGCTAATATAGAAAGCGTTTAATAGTAGCTAGACTAAAGTAGTAGGCAGACTTACCCTAGAGATTATTAAGCGACGTAAAGTAGGCGTAGAGTCGAATAAGTAGCCCTTCTACTTAAGGCATTAAGTTAGCATAATTAAGAAGTATAGCTAGAAGCTAGTAAGTATCCTCTACTACCTATAGCGTATATATAAGTAGATTAAGCGGCCGCCCTATAAGCTTATAGGTAGGTAAGACACACTTTTATAGTTACTTAAGCAAATCGCGCGCATAGCTAACGCTACTAAAAAGAAGTAACTAGAAAAGTAATACCTACGTCTTTAGATAGCCCTACTTAACTATACCCTACTAGATAATAAGCACTAAAGCGCACTACTAAGCAGAGTAGTAGTCCTTAGCCTTAAGCCTAATTACTATAGTAGTAGGTAGGTTCCGGTATATAAGTTCTTATTAATACTATCTACTCTAATTACTACCTTAAAAGCGCTTATAGTGCACTATACCTACTACTAGCAAGAGAAAGCGCTTTAGAAAGATACTAATATAGCGTCTACTACCTATAAGCTAGTTAAAGATATAGTAGACTAGTTTATAACGCTATCTAACTTTAAAGGCACGCCTAGTCCTATAAATTAAATACTCTACTTACATATACTAGCTAGATCTTAGGTAAGGCAACGTAATACTCCTAGCATTGTATTATAGGATAGGGACTATCTTCTTATTAATAAGCAGAGCTTTTCGCTAGCCGATCTCTAGTTAATAGTTAAAGAGCTCTATAAGACGGCGTAATAGTAGCTATTTAAAGACGTTCTACTCTTAGATCTAGATAAGAGAGACTACGTGTAACCTAAGACTACTACGCTTTCTAAAGTATCTATAAACTAACTTATTAATTAGCTAGCTAAACTAGCGACGGGCTAAAGCTTTCTAAAGCACCCTAATAACTACCTAGATAAATAGTAGAACTAGCTTCTCGACCGAGTATTAGAAGAGGCCCTACTTAGGGAGAGATTTATCTATAGAATAGATAATATATAATAGCTAGAGTAGACACTATAGCGCGATAACGCTATAGCTAAGTATATAAAAAGTATATATTAGTTTAAAGAAAGTCTCTTTACCCTCGTATACCTCTCTACCAGCGCACCCACTCGTAGGACAGAGATTACCTTAATATAGTGCGAGAATAGCGCGGACGAAGTAGAGTACTAAAGGGTTTTTCTAGAGAGTAGCCTAGTATCCTTTACTACTACGTACTATAAGGGATATAGCTTTAGTAAGCGTATTAAGATAATTTACTACTACGTTCTCTAGAAGGTAAGCGAGCTAGTAGTATACTTTCTTAGGCTTAGTTAACTATTTATAGATAATCTCTAGATACTATATAATAGTATTATCTATCTAACTGCTTTCCTCTAGGAGCTAGAGCTAGAGAAGTAGTAGAAGAATAATAGTAATAGTGAGGAAATCGATAATAGAGATAAATATAGCGAAGCCGATTATAAAAAGGTATAATTAGCTAATCTAGACGGATACTAGAGTACTAATTATATACGCTACGTCTTACGCGAGTAGACCTTCTAGTATATAAGCGCTGCCCTTAGTATCTACGCTTAGTAGTATACTTACCTAGCTATCTACTAAAAGTTAATAAAAGATAGATAAGTACGCGACTAGTTAGAAGTACTATACTAGAATAAAGCGCTAGCGAAGAGTAATATATAGGCGTTATAGTCTAGTTATAGCCTTTAAATAGAGGAAGGCTACTATAGCTACTCTATAATAGAGTTTCCCTTTTAGACTATAGCTAAGCGAGAGGAATTCTAGCGTATAAGCATAGACTAGTATCGTATACTAGAGTTTATATCTATCTAAGAAAATAGCTATATACACTCTAAAGTCTACGCGGAGATAGTAGTATAGTAAGAGAAGTAAGTACTATAATAATAGTTGTCGCTCGCTATAGTAGACCTTAAAGTAGAGTTTAAGCGGCTTACTAGATAGCTAGACGCTAAGTATTATAGTAAGTAAGAGAAAAGCTTTAAAGCTATAATATAGTAATAGCTACGCGTACTAGTAGTAATAGCTACTAGCACTAGTAAAAGTATACTATTTATACTACTCGCGTCTATCTCGCTAAATAGTATTACTATTATTATAGCTCCGCTAAACGCCTTATAAGATAATCTATAGAATTACTACGACTAGCTTAGCATCTCTTGCGCTAAGTAGAATAGAAGAAGACTACTATACTAAGCTTATATTATGCTAGTAACTCCTAAGAGCGCAGTTACAAAGGTATTTAGTAGATTTATTAATAAAAAGCGTATACTCTATTAGCTAGATCGTATTATAATAGATAAGTACTACATACTATTAGAATTAATATAGGACTAGCAGCTAGACCTCCTTAAGATAGCAAAGATAATAGAGAAGAGAATATAGGTTATATACCTAACTATAATATTACTGCCTACGCTATAGCCTACCTTCTTATAGACTATAGAGCTTAATATCTAGACTATAACTATATACCGCGATAAAAGCACTACGCGAATAAACATTATATACTAAGTACTAGAGTATATACGCAGCACGCTAGAGAAAGTACTTATTAAGCTTATAGCTACAAAGAGGAGGAAATATAGACCTAAGGTATAGATTATTATCTATTATCTAACTATAGATAAGATAAAGCAACTTACGAAGCTTCTATAGTACTCGGCCTACTACCACGAGATAGGCTTAGATAAAGAGAAGGTACGTATAGTATAAAGCTTTACCTTAGGTATAGAGAAGCTCTATATAGCTATAAATATACTAGGTCTTAGGCTCGACGCTATAGGCGTCTAGGTAGTAATCTACGTTACTATATATCCTCTACTCCTCTAATATATATAAGAGAGTAGCCGGGCGAGGCGAATAGAGCTTAATAGCGATTCTATTATTCTTAGAGCGTGCTATTTAACTAAAGAGAGGTTAGTAAAGAAGACGCTTAGCTATAAGCTCGAGCAATCTACGAAGGAGTTCCTAATAGGTAAATTATATTAGCGAATCGTAATAGATAAGTACATAGATAGTAGATAGAATAGGCAGTAATATAAGCTTAGAGAGTCGAAGTATAATATATATAAGTAATACTCTAGTAGTACTAAGTAATAAGCTATTAAAAAAGAGTAGAAAAAGCTAGAGAAGACGTAGACTAATACTATAGTAATAGTAGTAGAGGAGCAGCGTAAAGATCTAGAGCGAGCTATAGTCGTTAAAGAGTAGAGAGTAGAGATCTAGTAATAGCAAAGAATAAAATAAGTAGTATATAAACTAAAGTAGCTAGAGTAGTATCTTTAGCGCTAGAGTAATATATATATTATCTATATAGCTATTTAAGCTAACCTAGCGCGCTACTATTAGAAGAAATACTTAAAGGCTACTAAAGTACAGATAAAGCTAATACAGGCTAAGGTTATATCTATACACTATATAAAGTAGAAGAAATACGTATAGTATTACTACTACTAGGCGCTATAAGCTATCTATAATAAGTAGGAGGAAATAAGTATATAGAGTATATTTAAGACACGAGGAATATATATACTTTACTAGTATAATAGCGTGCTCTAGTAAGTAGTAGCTACACTACTTACCTTCTAATAACTAACGTATACACTATAGCTAGAGTATGTAAGGACAGAACCCTCTTCCTTGCGCACTAGTCCTATATAGGCTTAGCGTATAGACTAGTCCTAATTAGGCCTAGTATATACGCTAGCTACTATAGGCTTAGACTCTCCTCCTCTTACTATATAGAGTAGACTCTCTCCCTTCTTAGAGAGGTTGTCTACTATTGTCTCTACTTCTAAATCTAAGAGTTATCCAACCAGTCTACCCTTCTATGCCCGATGTCTGCCTTATATAATAGTAGACCTTACAGCTAAATTGGCTTACCTATAGGCTTCCAGCCTAGACAAAAGCGCGTAGTTCTTACGCGCTCTTAGTTGTTGTATAGATTGCGCTCTAGTTGCTACCTCTTTACTAAGTTAAGCGCTATTCGCATAAGAAAGAAGCCTAGAATTCTAAATTCTAGCGATAGATTTCACTCTTTTAGCAGCTAAAAGGTCAACTTTTCTAGGAAGAGAGCAGATTTTAGCTGGTAGCGTTTAATTTAGACCCTATCTAGGAGGATAGCCAACTGCTACGCAACAGCCTTCGACTACGCAACAGCCTAGAGATACAGCCTTTTACTACCCCCCGCTATAGCGCGCCGGCGTCGCGCGAATTCAGATTAAACGCCCTAGAGAGACGGACTCTCTAGAAAAAAACTACCGGACATTCAGCGCACACCGCCTACCTCCGGCAATCGGGCCGAATACTACCCGCTCTAGGTGCTTATCCTCCGGCTTAGAGGCTTACACCCCGCCTTAGGATAGCGAATACTCCTATATACTTACCGCAAATCGCACCTAGTTCAGGCCACTCCTCGCCTTTATATAGGTTACCCTCTCTAATCTTCTTTAATAAACGTAACATGTCGCGCAAAGTTAACAAAGATCCTCTTAACCTTTAGTCCGCTAGGACATTAGCTAGAATTCTTGATAAGGCACTCTCTAAGTCTACTAAAGAACCTCTGCCTTCTTCTATAACTACCTCCCCTACTATAGGGATAGATAAGCCCACTTCCCGCCTTAGCCCTAAACCTCGCAAACACGAGCATAATACTCGGTTAGCGTCTAAGGCACTCCCCCGGCCAGCATTATAGTTAGGAGCAGACCTCGAAGAATCTAAGCCTGACACCCCACGTAAAAAAGATTAGTTATTTACTTTCCCTAACACCACCAACGAACTATCTAGTTCAAAAGGTAAGCTACGCGCAGTAGAACTACGCGAACAGAGCCTAGAGAACTACTAGTTATCGTAGATAAACAAGTTCACTATAGAGGATCTCCTAGCTTACCTGTCCCAACAGAACAAAGAGCTGCATGCCGCTCTATTCTAGCCACTTCATAAGAAAGATAACTAGATAGTCCTAACTCTAGAAACCTTAGGCTTAGATAAATTAACGCTACAATTATCTACCTTACGTACCCTAGCTAACCGGCTATACTATAATCTGATTTGGGCATAGAAAAAGGGACATAATAACGCCCAGAACTTTAGAGAAGCTCTTAGCATAGCTCGCGAGCGAGCAGATAACCACACCAAAGACCTAAACCACTAAGTAGAATCAGCTCAACAGTAGAAAAGTTCCTACACTCTCCTACTAGCTAAGCATCAAGCTCTCACGAATAAAGCCGATATAGAACTAAAAGACCGCCTTTTAGACAGTTCCCTGCCCTCTAGCTAACTACCCGTAGCCGCTCCCCCTAAACGATCAACGGGCCTATTTATGCCTACGCGCATCTTGGACCGCGAAGCACCCCGTGACAAGACTATACTAAACGAGTTCGGCACACAGTCATACCACCAGGGCCCCTCAAAGATGCTTAATAACGAGTTCTATTCTAGTAAATAGGGACTTGTTCTAATCCCCGCTCCACTACAGCAATAGTCCCAAGCCGTAGAGTTACTTTCTATATACGCCGAAAGCAACAATAATAACGCAGCACGGCCTAAGGTGTTTAAATCAGAATCTAATAAGCTGCACCACTTCGCAATACAGCTACTCACGTTCTAGCGTTTAAAAGGTAAGCACTTTTAGTACCTAGAATTACGAGTAAATAGTCTCTTCTCTCTTGTTAACGGCTCAGCCGCAATAATCTTAACTAACAAGATAAACGAATTTAGCTGCAGATACGAATCAGATATTAAGTGTATAGTTGCCCTCTAAAACGTTTTTAGAGATTCTAATCCATAAGTTACAGCGGATAAGGCTATTTACGACCTAACCTATCCCCACTTTCCTAACTCTATATACAAAACAGAAAGAGAGGCCTAGAGCTACTTCCGTACAGAATTTAAAGCCTTAGCTTCACAGCTCTAACTTAGCTACACGATCTAGGCTTATAAGCTCTATAGTAAGCTTCCTATACGTCTTCGCAATAAGATAGCGTTCGCTTCGTCCGCTATAAGGGATAGTCTAGGCTACTATAGTCTACTTAACGCTATCTTAGACCTAGCAGCTTAATTAGACTTTACAGACCTTCTAGAGTTTTTAGCCAAATAATAGAACCGCTCTCGCTCTTAGATAACCCTACATCGCCCTTGGAAACCAGCGGAAGAAAGCTATAAACCTAAAGGCATAGAACGCCTAAGAGAAATAGTATATACGCTAAAAAGCGCCCTATAGGACCTGCTAACAGCTAAAACACTTACGTGTTATATCTATAGTAAGCCTAGACATTTTGCACAAGAATGTCTAGAGTTAAAAAAGTCTTTAAAGTCTAGGCCCTTAGAGAATAACTAGTACATAACCGCATACCTAGACAAATCTAGGTTAGATTACAACAATATCGAGGAGTCAGGCTATTATAGCACCAACTTATCGGGGGAAGAGTAACCTTAGGGACTAGGCCACCCCCTAAGGTCTCTACCCAGCCTTAGAAGGAAGCCCTAGCGGACTCCTTTACTAGACTTACCCTACATAACGCTAGGACTTTCCTTAGAAACGTCTCTACTCGGACAAAGGCAGCACCCACGCAGAAGGATCTCTCGCAATTCGCATTTCACTCTTTTATTAGGCCTTAGAATAACGTTCCCCACATATATCGCACATTAGCAGACGATAGAGCTAACTCTAATTTCGTCTCCCGACACTTCCTATAATAGGTTCGAACGATACAGTCCATTAATCTATCTACACCAGTTACGTGTGAAGGATATAAAGGGGTACTAGTCGAAACCATTACAGAACGCGTTAAGTTCTATCTTAGATTAGACAATTATCTAGAGCGCACAGTGGCCTATGTAGTTAATACATATAGCTCTTTCGACCTAGTCCTAGGCTTTCGATAGAGGCAACTCCACCAGCCAACCCTAAACTATCGCAACAGGAGAATTAAATTTCCTAATAACTACTACTAAAGTCACTACTAGCTTACTAGATCTACCCTAACTATTATCTATCTTAATAGTATAGCGGAGCCTAACACCCCCGCTAAACCCACTATAGAAAGCGATAACTCTAAGCCTCCCCTAACACCCCTAGGCTTGCCGGAAGTAAAGAAAGTGTCCTAGAAAGTTATTAAGGTTATAGTAAAACGCTAAGGCTACACTCTCTATATAATTTTACTTTAACCTCTAGAGGAACCAGGCCGCCCTAGAGTTAGACGAGTAGTAGCAGATAAAGATTTCAAGAAGTTTATAACTAGGATTCTAGAAACTACTCTTAAAGAAATTCTTACACTCTAGCTATTCTAGGAATACTCTAGCTATATTCCTATATTCGATAAAGCCGCCACAGGAAAGCTCCCTAAATATTCCGAATTTGACCACAATATAGAGCTAAAACCAAACGCTAAAATTCCGAATTACCGGCCTAGGCCGTTCTTGGGCTAGCAGCTAGAGGCTATTAGACTCTATATCGAAGATATAGAAAACAAAGGCTTTATTAAACGCTATAACTCCTTAGCCCGCAACTCGCTACTTATTATTGCTAAACCGGGAGGCGGCTTACGCGTGTGCGTAGATTACCGGGACTTGAACGAGGCTACGGTCAAAGACTAATACCCTATTCCCTTCTTTCGGGAAACTCTAGCTAAGCTAAACAAGGCTACTATCTTCTTAAAGTTCGATATTATACACGCTTTCCACAGGATTCGTATAAAACTAGGGTCCAAATAGCTTACAGCTTTCACCACCCGCTATAGCACGTATTAGTATAAAGTTATGCTATTTAGCCTCTATAATGCACCCGCTTCCTTTTAGCGTACAATTAATAGTGCTCTGTTTAAGTACCTAGATTAGTTCTGCACCGCTTACCTTAATAATGTCCTAGTCTACTCTGAATCTAAATTAGCCTACGTTTCCTACGTTAAGAAAGTTTTATCTTAGCTTAAAGACTAAGGTTTCTATGTTAACCCCCGCAAGTCTGAATTTTACTACATAAAAGTAAAGTTCTTAGGTATAATTATAACGGATAAGAGAATTAAAATAGATCTGGATAAAGTGTTAGCTATTCGCGAATAGGACAAACCAAACTCTATAAAAGGATTACTAGCGTTCCTTGGCTATACTAGATTTTATTAATAATTTATTAAGGGCTACTCTGCTATAGCCCTTCCCCTTACGAAGCAGATCCGCGCAAAAGTTATTTCTAATAAAAATAGCCGAGGTAAAGCCTACACAACGTATAAGCCGCTGAAATAGGACTCTAACTACGATATAGCGTTCTAAGCATTAAAAAACGCTTTTTGCTAGGATATTATACTATAGTACTTTAACCTAAAGAAGCCTATCTCGATTTTCACGGATTCCTTAGGATAGGTATGCGGCGGGGTAATGAAACAACTAAACGCATAAGGTGTTTTACAACCTATCGCCTTCTTCTCGAAGAAGTACTCTGCTGCGGAATATAACTACGATATCTATAACCTTAAACTTATAGGTATTATTTAGGTATTTAAGGAATAGAAACTAGAGCTTATAGGCTTTAGCCACTAGGTTAGCGTTATTATAGACTATAAGAACCTAAAGTACTTTATAAGTTCAAAATTGCTTACGCGCCGATAAGCCCGCTAGTCTATTTTTCTGTCTTAATTCGATTTCAAGATCTTATACGCCCTAGGGGAATAAAATAGAGAAGTAGACGCCCTTAGCAGGCGCCTATAAGACGAGCCTATAGATCTCTTAGACCCCCAGTTCGCGGATATAAAGATTATCCTCGGTCCTAAAGTCCTCTCTCTAAGTATGTAACCAGCGATTCAAACAGCACTTCGTGTACTATCTACGTCTTCAGACTCTTAGCCCGACAAAATTCGGCCCGAACAGCGGCGTCTCTACGGATTTCTCTTCAGATCAGCACGCAACCTAGACTCTTTAGTACCATCAGAGCCAGATTCCGATCTGCCTAATAGCAAACCGGACCTAACGTTACCCCCCTACAAGTAAGACCCTAGACCTATAGAAGAACTACTTATAATAGCCTACCAAAACAACCCTATAGCTATTAAAGCGTTTATAGCTATTAACGCTAGCGACTCTAAGCTTTCTAAGTAGTTCTATAAGAATAGGTACTACGTAAGTACAGCAGACCTTACGTCTTTAGGCGAAGAAGATAACCAGCGTTTATTTATAGATCGCACGCGGCTATACGTCTCTAACGACGCCCGTTTACGTCAAAGAATCTTCAACCTATACTACGATCACGAGATCGCGGGCTATAAGGGCCCCCGCGCAACGCTATATCTAATATATAAGCGCTACTACTAGCCTAGAATACTACAATCTATTATAACGTACTATAAAGCTTATGCGGTGTATAAGCGCACCAAGTCCCCTTAGGATAGTAAATATAGATACCTGCGGCCGCTACCAATTCCACACTCCCAATAGAGTAACCTAACGGTAGACTATATCTAGAACCTCCCCCCATCTCGGCACGAAAACCGCGAATACAGGAACATCCTAGTAGTAGTCGACCACCTTACTAAACGTCGCTACTTCTATCTAACACGAGGTTAGATAGTAGCAGAAACGGCCAGTTGTTTTATAGACATCTTTCGGCACCACGGTCTGCCCATTAGTATTACGTCAGACCGCGGCTCTAATTTTGTCGCCCCTTTTTAGAAGCGACTCTGTAAGAGGCTCTATATTAAAAGAAAGTTATTAACTACATACTACCTAGAAACTAACGGCTAAACAGAACGTGCAAACTAATCCCTTAAAACGTTCCTACGCTAGTTCGTTAACTACGCACAAGATAACTAGGCAGCTTAGCTTCCTATCGCCGAATTCTAAGCAAACGACACCGTCAATTTAAGTACAGGAATAACCCTATTTTTTACCGACTTAGGTTATCACCCCTAAAGTAGCATTCACCCCTAGAAGAATATCGAAACGGACTTACCGCGACCTACCAGGGACCAAATTATCTAGGCTAACGAAATAATAAACTCTAATACAGACCTTATCGCCTACCTAAAAGAATAGCTACGCTAGGCACAACAGAAGCAATCTGCGTAAGCAAATACCTCCCGCCACGCTGTACCTCTATACTAAGTAGGCGACAAAGTCTAGATATCTATAGTTAATTGGAGCACCCCTAGCGGGACGAAGAAGCTTAACCACCGATAGGCAGGACCGTACACCGTTACCCGCACCATACATAATAGACGAGTATACGAATTAGAACTGCCCGACGCTATAGTATTAGCCAGAGTATTCTCCGTCTTCCACCTACGTCTGCTTAGACCCGCCAATAATAAAAGACTTCTAGATTAAGTACTACCCACACTAGTAGAAGTTTAAATCACGGACGAGAAAGGGGACAGCCACACTAAATAGCTAGTCGACAAGTTTATCGACGTACAACTAGGCACTAAAGGACGCGCAAAGGATCGCTGGTAATATAAGATTAAATAGATAGATTACCCGAAAGCGGAGTAGTATAACGCTAAGGACTATTTAGACTACTACGACGCTTTTCTATTCTACTAGCGCCACCTAGAGAAACCCCGCCCGCTAGGCCTAGCTATACCCGCCGACTAGCAACCGCTCCCTAAAGATCGCGATCAATCCCTCGACAACTTCCCCTCTAGCGATAATTTAGCGTAAAACCTTATAGTTATACATAGCGCAACCGCAAAAAGTACCTTAGGGACGCTTAGGAGCTGCCTAAACATATGCTACCGAGCCTAGCACGCCACGGGCTCCCTACGCCTATAAGCCTAGGCCTACAAGCTACCTTTACGCTTATAAGCCTACGCCCACGCCTATAAGCCCACGCCCACAAGCCCACGCCTATAAGCCCACGCCCACGCCTATAAGCCCACGCCCACAAGCCCACGCCTATAAGCCTACGCCCACGAGCCTAACAACAAGCTGCAATCTCGATATATTTTAACTACAGGCACCTAGTAGTCATGCCACTACTAGGTCCATATAGTATATAGGAACGCAAGGTGCTCGAACGTTATAGGTTTAGGGATCCCCGGCCGGAAACGGCGTCGGAAACCTACGTTTTATATGGCAAATCGCGTAGACATGCGCAGCTCTATACAAACCTAAATGCCAGATTCAATAAGATAGCTGCTATAGAGGATTCTAGGAGCTATATCCGACTTTTAGGAGCTCCTAGATAGTTTTTTATCACGGTCTTTACTATTTCTTTAGTTTTAGTTACTTCCTTTCACTATTACTAGCCTTAGGGACAAGGCTAAGTTCTTTTTTTTAGAGGGGCACGTGTAAGGACAGAACCCTCTTCCTTACGCACTAGTCCTATATAGGCTTAGCGTATAGACTAGTCCTAATTAGGCCTAGTATATACGCTAGCTACTATAGGCTTAGACTCTCCTCCTCTTACTATATAGAGTAGACTCTCTCCCTTCTTAGAGAGGTTGTCTACTATTGTCTCTACTTCTAAATCCAAGAGTTATCCAACCAGTCTGCCCTTCTATGCCCGATGTCTGCCTTACAGAGTAGTAGATGTAAGATACTATAATTATACACGGTAGTAATAAGGTCTAGCTTTATAAGTAGCTTAGGTTAAAGATTAAGATAGGCTAGAGAGACATAAGCTAGATATACTATTTATTATATACTTAGGAGAAGGGGTATATACACTTATATATAGTAGACTAGAAAGAGCGTATTTTATATAACCTTATTCTATAGCTCTAAATAGAGCGAGGGCTAACTCTATTTAGAACTATATTCTAAAATATATAAAGTACGGGTATTTTATAGTACTCCCCCTCTATAAAACGTTAGTCTATTTAGTAACTTTAGAGTATTAGTCTATTTAGGTTCTCGCGCCTTAATTACTCTAAAATTCGAGTATATAAAAGAGGAGGTCGAATTACACCTTTTATATAATTTATATAGCGAAATTTAATAGAGTTAATATAGTTATATTTACGCGTTAGGGTTAATAGGGCATAGGTAAACTATATTAGACTACGCACTTTTAGATTCTTAGAAGATAAATATAGACTACTTCTTACTCGCCTATTAGACTTACTTACTATACTATAGATATAAATAACGTAGCCTACTATAGCTTAAATAGCTTAAGTAAAGTTAGCTAGTAAAGCTATCGCGCAGAACCTTTAATAAGCTATAATAAGGACTTTACATCGCTACTTTCCTTATTAGTACTATCTACGACTTCCTTAATCTGCGAGGCCAAGCTCTTCTCCTTAATAAAGAGCTTCTCCTAGCCTTAGATAGGCCCGCTATAAATACCTTCCTAGCTAATCTAGGCGTTAAGAGCCCTACTCGCAGTATACGCCTCTAGATTTACGCGCTTAATTAGCTCTAGCTATAGCGGCCACGTATATACTAAGAAAGCCTTTACCTACTTATTAGAGATAGTATTAGGTAATAGATAGAGGCTCCCCTAGCTAAGTAACTCCGCAATCTAGTACTAGTAGGTTACGTTAGTTAGACGCTAGATAAAGCGCTTTTAGTACTATATAGTACTATTTAGCTCTATCTTAATCTATAGATAGTCGATAACTATAGTCCTAGTATAGCGCTAATTATCGTTAAGCTTATAGATCTTTACGTAGTACTAGCGGCTAAGGAAAGCTATAGCCTAGTAGTACTTAATAATAGTAGTAGCTAGGCGGGCCTTAGCTATATAGCTTATATACTAGGCTCGCTAGAAAGTATTCGTACAGCCCTTAGAATAGAGCTGTATACTCTAGCTAGATAAGATAGTAGTACTATACTTAGTAATAGGGCTACTATTCTCTCTCTATATATATAGAAAGACAGCTACGTTCTACTAAGTAGATAGAGTGCCTACTACTTATACCTTAGCTAGTATATTACACGTAGTAGCGTAGAGCGACTTAGTCTCTTAGTAGAAGTCGCTATCTTCCTTTATAAGTTACTTAATAATCTAGGTAATATAAGTATTATTAGCTAGCTAGATATTTTAGTAGGTAAGCTTTTCTTCTATACTAGTAGACTTAGCCGGCTTAAGTAGCCCGCAGCTATACTTTTATTTTATAGTAGTAATAGTATATTTTTTCGTACACTTCTAGTTAGCATAGTAGTTATTATTAGAGACGTTTACTATATAGTCCTAGAGAGTAGCTAAAGATAGCGGCTTAGAAACTAGAGTAGATATAGGCGATAAGTTTTCCTTATCTATAGAAGGTATTAGCTTAGGCGTAGTAGACTTCTATTAATAGCGTTTTAGAGAAGAGGTAGAAGCTCTAGGTAATAGCGTCCTATAGCTAGGGACTATCTAAGAAAGACTACTATTAATAAGTATAATTTTTGTAGATAAAGGTAGTTAAGTAGATAGCGGTACCTCTATATTTATTAATAAAGTTACTATAGTAGAGATAAGCTATACCTAGGCCTTATTAAGGAGAGCGCTAGAAGGTAGTATATTCTAAACTAAGGTAATTATAGTAAAGAGAGAAGAGGCTATAAAGACAGAATTATATATAATTTAGTTATCTAGAATTAGCTAGCTAATACTATAGTTAGATTTGCTTTAACTAGAGTAGGAGGCTTAAATAAAGAATAATTTTTTATAGGCAGTTATTAGGGCTTAGTAGTATAGGACGCTATTATCGTAGGTAGTAAGAAAACTACATATACTACTATTAATAGCTATTATAGTAGCCCGTAGAATAGATAAGAAACCTATAGTTATTAGCGTAGTAGCGTAGTAGAGGTTTATAGTAGATATATAAGAATATAAGTTAGACACCTAAGGTATCTAAGTAGGTTAGTATATTTATAGGCCTACCTATTCTATAAGACAGCTCCGCTTAGGATTATTAGTAGTAGAATACTAGTATATATAGTACTTAGAGGGAAATTAGTTTAGAAGTATAGTATCTAATATAATACGTAGAACGTTATCCGTTTTATTAAAGCTCGCAGATTATAGCCGTGTTATATCGTATTTATCTAAGATAAGTAAGGATAGAATAATATCTAAATATAAAGACGTATAGAGGTATACAAAGGAGTAGGTAATAATATATTTAATTATTAAAGGAGTTTATTAAGAGAGTATATACGTAAGATAGAAGAGCTAGATACGTTATAACTATAGCTACGTATTTTAACTACCTATAAGAGTACTTGCTCGCTATATATAAAGAGTATCGCTATAGCGTATTACCTAGCTATATAGTACGATATTTTATAAAGGTATATAAACTTCTAAGTAAGAAGGCTAACTTAATTATATAAGAGGTAAAGAGTTAGAGTAGATTAGTACTATATACTAGCAAGGTGCAGGTGC
Organism: Pyrenophora teres f. maculata; assembly: GCA_014334815.1. NCBI lineage: Eukaryota > Fungi > Ascomycota > Dothideomycetes > Pleosporales > Pleosporaceae > Pyrenophora > Pyrenophora teres. The sequence continues at coordinate 18,768 of CP060572.1, read as the reverse complement.
TAGAGGCTATAATTCAACCTATTTCTAAACTTCCCGTATTTATAGACAGGCAATTATATTAGTTAGACCTAGGAAAATACCGTCAAGTATTCCGTAGCGTAGAGGCATTACGAAAGTATTAGTAGTAGGCTTACGATTAGTCCGCAGGCTATAAGAAAGGACGGCCTAGTACTACTAAAGAGAAACTAATCTACTAATATACTAAATAAGTATATAAGACTATCTACTACTAGCGGCTATTTATCTAAGGGCCTAGCTTATAGTATTTTAAGGTATCTATAGAGGCAGATACTATACCCGCTAACTAAGAGACGGCATAGTAGTAGCTACGCCGCGAGATAAAAGAGGCTTAGGTATAAGTATAAGATACGGCACGCAATATAATTTAGAATAGTAAGTAAGACGAAGTTAACCCGTAGCTAGAGCGAATATAGTAGCTACCGTACTTAAAAGGGTTATAGAGACCTAACTTACTCGCGTATATTAAATAGCTTATAGCCGACTCTAATCCTAGAAAGGAGGGCGAGAGCGAGCCTATAGAGATAGTAATATAGAAGGTAATAGAGAGACTAGTACGCTTTAGCTAGTAGTCTATTATCTATTATATTAGAGTATTTATACGACTAGAGGCGATCTATATAGAGAAGTATTAGACGTTATTCTAGCCGCTATAGCCGTATATAGATAAGGCGTTAATTATCTAGTATACGCGGCTATAGTAGCAGATATTAATATTTTTTACGTAGACGTAGCGTAAGCATATATAGTAGAGCCCTACGTATCGTTTTACCTACTAATAGTAAGTAGCATAGAATGCATTTATATAGATAGTAAGAGGCGGTAGAGATAATAATAAGAAAGAAATAGATAAGGTAGATAAGATAGATATAGATAAAGTAAAAGAGAAGAGAGAAGATACCTAGTTAGAGGCCTAGTTAGACACCTAGTTAGACACCTAGTCAGAGGCCCTATCTAAGATACCTACTATAACTCTAATCTAACAAGCATATTTAGAGTTTTATATTATATTACTAGACTAGTCTATTACCTACTAAGAGTATAATAACATATTAGTATACGCGCTTACTATATTAGGCGTACGCGAGAACGGCTAGAAAGGCTCTAAGCTATACCTACCTATTTTATTAGCTATAATTAAGGTCGCTCACTTTATAGTAGTATAGAAGGCATTAGATATATTACTATCTAAGAATAAGGGATACGGCAGCGATAGTAGCGATAGTAGTAACGATAGTAATAGCAGCGAGCGCAGCAACTATATAGAACTTCTATAAAAAGAATATTTATAGTTAGTATAAGAAATAATAGATAAGTTTATAGTATAAGGTAGTTACAGTCTAATATAGTAGATATTAGATTTGCAGATATATAGGTTAAAGATCTAATAATATAACTATATAGGGTTACATTAAATAGATAGGCTAGAACGAGCTGCTATATAAGGATATACAGTTTAATATAGCCTAGTTCCGTAGTATAGTACACAAGCTAGTAGTAGAAGTATAATATTTATTATAAGGAGTTATTATTTAGCGACTACTATAGTAAACCTATTCCCTATATTCTATAGAATTAATTACGCAACGACCTAAGTAATAAGTAGCTTAGCTAGAATTTTTTATAGAATAAGTAGATATATATACCTATAGACGAGTAGGAATAGTTATTAGAGCGTATTATATAGAATCTCTAGCTACGGGACTAGTTTATAAAGCTAGTATCGCAGATAGGCATTAATAGATAAGAGGTAGAGCGATATATAAATTAGGTAGTAGTATTCTATAAGAAGTTAATTATATTAACACATTTAATAGGCGGATAACCTATAAGAGGGCCTAAGATAATAAGTATACGGCATAGTAACACGATAAAGGGGAGCATTATAATATATTTATTAAGGATAGTATAGTAGTATTTATAACGCGGTATTATAAAAGATACGTAGTAAGCGAAGATATTAAGATTATCTACTAATACGTGCCGCGGAAGATAGAGGAATTAGTAGTATAGTATATATAGTTAGTGTTGCCGTTCTAGTAGTAGTTAGAGGCGGTAGTATAAAAGTAAGAGATAATATTATCGTATATATAGCTAGCGGACCTAAATAGACGTAAGTAAAGTAGCGACTAGTTACGCGAGGCGTTAAAGCGTAAGAGCTAGATTAGATTAGATTAGAAGTTAATAATTACTGTATACCGCGAGATTGCGATTAGAATTAGCTAACAGTTTTTATAGTAGTTAGCAGCATTTAAGATAGACGAAGAGGAGGAAGGGTAGAAGGCGTAGGATAGCGAGAATATAGCCGGTATTATTATAGATTAGCAGGCTAGGTATACACCGTATATAGCGAGGATAATATACGTATATAGATTAATAGAGATATCTAGCGCTATAGCAGAGAAGTAGATATAATTTCGCATATTAAGTATAGATTAGTATTAGTTTTTAGAGTTTAAGAGGCTATAGGTATATAAGAAGTAGAAACAGGCGCTGTTTAAAGAAGAGGTAGATAAGATATAATTTAACTAATAGGCGTAGATATAAGATATAAACGTAATAGCGGCGTTAAAATAGATAATAGGTAATAAAGCCGAATTCTAAGGCGTATAGTAGGCGGCAATAAAAGCGATTATAGTGGGCGAGAGCCCTATAGTAGTAGTAATACTAATAGAGGTAGGTAAGAGCATATTATTTATATTACCGGCATAGGTTAAGTAGGGCGGCATAATAGTAGTAGTAGTTCTGTTAATTATATTATAGAGAGATATAATATAGTAGTATAAGAAGTTAGAGATTATATATATAGAGTAGAAGAGTCGATATCTACTTAATAGAGTAGTAGTAGTATTAGTAATACCTAAGTCGGCTATAAGAGAGACGTTTATAATTTTTAAACTAGTTATAGGTAATAAGATAGTTAGACTAGATTGTAATTAATAAGTATTACATTATATTAAACCGTTAATATATATTCTATAAGAAAATATAGTAGTTAGGTAAGATAGTAACTATAGAGACATAGATAGTAATATTAATAGTAATATTACTACTAAGCGAGGAGGATAAGTTATTTAGATAGATACATTTTAAGCGGGAGTAGGTTTAGATATTCTAAGATAATACGGCGCGGGTAAATATAGCGTATAGTATAGTATAGATAGAAAAGAAGATAGAGAGGAAAGCGTTAGATAAGTTAGTAGTATAGGTAATTAAGTAGAAAAAGAGGAGATACGTATTAGGTAAGGTAATTATATATAGTAATTATATAAGAGGTTATAATAGATAGTAAAGAGGTTAGGATATAACGCGTATTATATAGAGGTAGTAGATAAGGAGTAAGTACTAGTAAAGTTTATAGTAGGTAAGTAGTAGATAATTATAGTAACGAGCGTATTAGAGATAGAGGTAGATATCTCTAATATCTAGTGTATTATATATATAGAGTAGCCGTTAATATTATTAGATTACGCGTAGGAGAGTAGGTAAGCGGGACGCGATAGAAAGCGCAGCGAGGCGTTAGTAATAGTATAGAAAGAGAGGTAGTAGCGAGCGGTAAATCTAGAGAATAAGAAGTAATAAGTATAGGTATAGATATTAGTAGAGGGGATAGAGGGTAAGGCAACGTATAGAAAAGTAATATTAGATAGATATTTAGACTAGCAGGAATAGAAGTAGACGTAGTATAAAGAGGGGGAAGAATAATATAATATATATAGGGGCGGGTAGGATAGTAAGAGAGATATAAGTAAAGATAATAATAGCGAGAGGTTAGATAGTAAGAGGTTAGAAGAAGAAAAGTTAGAAAAAAAGAGGTTAGAAAAAGAAAGGTTAAAAGAAGAGATAGTAGAAAAGAAGAGAAGAGAATAGTAGAGCGTATTTTAGTAATAGATATAGTAATAAAGAAGCCCGTAGTAGAACTAGATAAAGACGTAATAGTATAAATTTAGAGAGATAGAATAGTTAGGCTAGTAGTTAGTATAGTAAGCGAATTAATATAATATTTATAAGATAGCGAGCGATATAGATAGTAGATATAATATATAGTAGTATAGATAGGTAGAGAGTATAGATATTATAAAGATAATTTAGAAGATAGATAAGAGATTTAATATAATTAGTTTTATAGTATATTATAGATATAGAGTACTATAGAGGGTATATAATATATAAGAGGATATAAGGTAGATAGATATTAAAAGTTATAGAAAAGAGAGTATTAGTATAAAGAGGTATTAATAGTAGTATATATAGAATTATTATAGAATATCTAGATATAGAAATATAGTAGGTAGAGCGATTATAGGCGTTAGGTATAGATAGAGTAAGAATAATATATAAAGTATTTAGAAAAGATATAGAAGTTAGAGATAGTATAAGTAAGTAATTTAGCTAAAGAATTTTATTAGATAATATAAGCGTTTATAGTATAGATAGTAGAGATAGAGTAAGAGGTATTTATAGAGATATATTTATTTAGTTATATATAGGTTTTACTTATCTTAAAAGAGTAGAATAGAGGTTTATAGTTTATAGTATTATATATAGATATAAGTTAGATCTTTAAAGGTCTAACCTCTCTCTCTAGCTATAATAGCTAATAAGTAGTTATTAGATAATAGAGGTTCTAATAAAGATAATAATAATTAGAGTTTAATATATATATTATTATATGTTATAGTCTTATAAGGGATAAGGTAAAAGGTCTACTCTATTCTAGTCCTTCTTAGAACTAGAGAGTCTATAGAACGTGCTATCTTTAACTCTGCTCTCTTCTACTAAATACTACCTTATATCTAATATACCCCTTTAGCTCGAGCCTTACTCTAAGCTAGATAACTTCGCTTATACAACTCTAGATTCTTTCTATACTACTACGGTAGTATATTTTAATATTATAGTATTATAGTATAGTACCTATAACCTCTATACTCTCTATTCGATAGAGTAGCTCTTCTATTTATCCTTTTTTAATAATAATCTTATCTCTAATATCTACTAGCGCAACGTATTTAAGGAACTATTATATCTTATTAGTAGGTAAAGGCTTTATAAAACCGTTAGCGATTATATCGTTAGTAGGTATATAAATAACTCTAATCTTCTTACGCTTCGCTTCCTATTATAGCTAGTAGTTGTAGATATTAACGTATCGAAGCTTAGTCTTTAGCTAGGAGGTATTCTTATTAACTAGTTAGATTATCTACTTATTATCGTACTATATTGTAATTGTCGGGTCCTTAAGCTTAATACCTAGCTCGGTCTATAGTCGTATAAGAAACTATACCTTCTTTACTACTTATACTAGAGAGAGTAGTTCCGCTTTAGTTATTAACGTTATAACTATGTCTTATAGACTTATTATTAAGTAAACGCGTTTAAATAGTTTATTTAATTTGCTTAACTATAAGCAAATTAAACAAACTAAACGCTGCCTATAGAAATATATAAATAAATTAAACGTACGATCGAAATTTGTTTAGTTTATTTAACTATTTAACTAATATTATATAGCGAGCTATTCTATAGATAATATCCTAAGGTGCTTTAAGATTAACTTTAATAATGTTTTTAAGATAGCGGAGGTAGCAATTTCGCGATAGTTTTCTTATATTACATCTAGCTTAGTTATTATATAACTATATAAGCGTCGCTAGCTATCGATAACTACTATCTATAGCAAGAAAGAGCTTTAGAATATTTAGAAGATAAATTATTATTCTATCTAAGTAAGTAGAAAGGCTCCCTTTTATGCTCACAGAGAGCATCTCGCTAGTCTATATAGAAAATAGTGTCTTTAAAGCACAGAGCTTATATCGCTAAAGTAATACTAACTAATTAGAGCGTAAAGCTCGTATATAAAAGCATCGTACTTGCGATACACCCTCTAGATAGGTAGCTCGCATACCTATCTATTTATAAGCGCTATAATATTATATTACGTGCTATTCTCTAATAGCGGGGTAGTAAGCATATTTATTAATTATTAGTATAGCCTATACTCGCGCTAGAGCGTTTTTAGAGTGCGGGGTTACGCTTCTTTAATATTTACGCGCCTTATTATCCTCGTTTCTTACTAGTTTATAACCTAGCTTACTACTATTTCTATATTTTACGCACTTATTATATCGCTTTTATAAACTCTATTTTTACCTAGTTACTTATTATAGCAGGCGTAAGTTTATCGCTCTCTCTCTTTAGGCGATTATTACTAACTTTACTCTTAGAAAAAGAAGCTAAATACTACCTTATAGAGCTCTCGTTAGCCTATAGCGAACACTATAGTATTATTAAGTTCTTAGCGACCTACGTAGAGCGTATCTACTACTAGTACTTAAGGTAGTTAGTATAGGCACGCTTATACTAGCTTAGGCGGCTAAGGTATAAGTACTTGTAGTAGTCGTAAAAGAAATACTTCTACTAATCTAATTACTTCTAAGCGCAAGAAGAATAAGGCTTTAGTAAGTATTATTATTTCTTATAGTAAGTAACTAAGAGCCTATACTAACTTTCTTAAGGCTTAATCTCCTTCTTCGCTTCTATATAGCGCCGACGCTTTCTTAGATACTTAGGCGAATAATAAGGGTAAGAAGATTATTAATAAGTAGCTTAGAACTCTATTAAAGCCTACTTAAGTTTACGCGGCTCTAAAGAAGCCTAGCGTATTTACTAGTAGCTTATTACTAAGCTTCTATTAGCTCGCTATTTCTAATAAGAACGTATTAGTTTAATTCTTTTATAATTAGTTAGATTCTAGACCTAGTGCTTATCGTGCTAGCTTAGAGGTCGCGTCTTCTATTACTTAGGGCTTAGGAAAGAAGTATATAATATTTAGCTACCTAGATTCTAAAGATACTTAGTTAACGCTAAGCACTTCTTAGAAAAGCTCTCTATTTACTAAGAAATCTACTTTAGCGCTAAATACTCCTATTATAAGTACTCCTACTCCCTCTATAGCTCGTCGTATATATCTTACTAGCCTTAAACTAAGTAGTAAGTTTAAGAAAGATTATCTTAAACGAGTATTACTACTAAGAACTTTAATATTACTAGTAAGCTTTCTAATTAGCCGTTGCCTATAGTATATAGAGTATTCTATAATCTTATTACTATTAAGAATCTACTATCTTTAAATCCGCTCTAGTATCTACCTACTCCCGCTAATACTTAGGCTAAGTTAAACCCTCTAGTTATTAGCGTTTAAACTCTAATTACTACTCCTACTTCTAAGTAGCCTATTATTAAGACTATTAAGGTTAAGCAACCCGCTATAAATAAAGGTAAATAACCTACTACGTAAAGTAAGCTTAATAAGTTTATAAGAACAAGTAATCCTAGTCTAGGCTCTAATAACAAGAGCTCTAAAAGCTTAGGTAACTTAGATATATCCTCTATTAATTAAGTTAATAGTAGCACTTTAGATACTTACGCTAAAAGACTACCTTATAAAGCTCCTTACTTTAATTATATAATTAAGATATATACTTGCTTATATCCTAGTGTTTATTATAATTCTACTAGCGCTCGCGTAAAGCGTTACTCTAAGTATAGAAGTAGTTATAAGTATAAGCCTATTTCTAATTTAATAAAGATACTTACTAGTATAGTTCTTAATACTTAGAGACGTAGAGATACTAAGGCCTTTAAGAAGCTTAAGAAGTCTTTTACTAATACTATAATTAAAGCGCGTAGGCTTAGGAAGGTTGCTAGCGTTAAGTTTAAAAATAAAAAGTATAAATTAATAGGACTTAAGCTAAAGAACTAAGCTCGCAGTAAGAAGATTAGTAGTAATAGCTTAGCTTAAGTTAAGGTTAATACTCTGCCTTAAATTAATCTTACTAGTAAAGATAATAAGATAAGTAAGCGTTTCGACGATAATAATTAAGTGCTTATTAATTAGAGTTAAGTTAAAGAAGAGTATATTAAAGCTTAGTAGAGTAGATCTTAAGGTAAGCGTTAAGGTACTCTACCTTAAGGTTCTCGTCTAAGTAATTATTCTAATATTCCGCTTAATACCTCTAGCGACGCTTCTAGATCCTCTTTTTATAATACGAAGTTTAGCGCTTCTAGCCTTAGATTTTTCTAGTCTATACGCGCTAGTTATTATACTTTATAGAAAGGTACTCGCATTTAAGCTTTTAGTTAGTAGTTTAAGAACTTAACTAATTACTATAACTTTCTTTTTAATTACTTACGCTATTATACTTATAATCTTACTAAAATCTACTTAACTATATCCTTAACGCTATTTAGGCTAGGCTTAGTAGTCTTAAGAATCTATAAGTCTTAGAGCTATTAAGCTTTTTTACTTATTTTCTTCTACTCTCTAGTAAGAGTCTTTTTATATATAGGTAGCTTTTTATAGCCTAATTCTAATCTAATACTCCTATATTAGGCTTTACTTCTTTACGTACTACTCTTCCTTTACTATAACTATACTCTTAATATCTTTAAGTTTTAAGTAAGCTTTAAACCTTATAAACTATTAGGCTAATAGGTTTTTAGTAAGCCTATTAGCTAGCATGCTCGCTATAGGTAGGTATTAAACTTTAAATAATCCCTTGCTATACTCTTATCTAAGCCATATATTTTAGATATTAATATACCTAAGTTTTATAGTAATTCGCTCGTTTTCTCTAATAACTAAGCGTATAGTTTACTAGTTATTATAAAAGATCGTCTACGCTACCCCTAAGTTAAGCAATAGTTCTTTAAATAGTCTCTTAAGAGCTATTATTTCTTTACTTACTTATTTAGAGCTAGGAGCTTAGCTTCTATTATTAATATTATAATAGTAGCTTAGCGAGCTACTTTCTAAATAATTAGCCCTTTAAAGAGTATAATTAGATAGCCTTAGCTTAACTTTCTTATCTCTAGATTATCTATAAAAGATATGTCTCTATAGATTAAAAGCTTACTTTCTTTATTACCTCTATAAGTGATCGCGTTATACCTAGTACGATATAGATAGGTAATTACTCTATTAACCGCGTTAAAGTGTTCTTTACTTAGATTTATAAGAAAATAAGAGAGCTTTAATACTATAAAAGTAATATCTAGGCAAAGTATTATAGCTATATAGAGGATTAAGCCTACCTTCTCTTAGTAGCTCTTAATTTCCTTCTTTATTACTTCTCTATTACTTTTAAATAGCTTGTTGTATAGTAGAGGGGTTAGAGGAAACTAAGTATTACTCGCTAAATTAAACTTCTTAGCTATCTTATCGATATACTTGTCGTAAACGAGCGTAATCGTGTAAGATACTTAGTTTCTAATAACTCTTACCCCTAAGAACTACTAGACTAGTCTCTTTTCTTCTATTTTATACGTAGATTATAGAGCTTTTACGACTCTATTCGCTAGCTCTATAGCCGAGCGATAGTATATTAGTAGTATATTGTCTATATAGAAGAGTAGAAGGATCTTTCGCTCTCTATTAAAGAATAAGCATAGTTCTTCTTTTAATAAAAGTAATCTAAGCTTTTCTAGTAATCTAGATAGCTCTTTATACTATAAGAGAGGCGAGTCTTTTAGTCTATATAGCTTTCTTTAGCTTAACGCACTTCTTAGGTACCTTATATCTATTAGGAAGCTTATAGATAACCTCTAGCTAGTTCTCTCTATCTACGTAAAGAAAAGCTCCTATAATATTATATTACATAATCTCTAAGTTAAAGTAAGTAGCTATTACTATTATAGTTCTAAATAAACGAGCTGCGAGCGTTACTGCGTATATTAAGTAGAGAGTATTAGTAATTTATAAGTCTCCTCTTACTACTATATAAGCTTTGCATTTAATAAAGTAACTATCTTAATTAACTTTATAAGTAAATACCTATTTTAATAGAAGTAGTTAGGTAATTACTTTACTAATATCGATTTGCTCCTAGGTCTTATTCTTAAGTAACGTATTAATTTTAGTCTAAGCTACTTTCTAGAAGGGAACACTATACGCGTAGTTATTTAAATCCTTCTACTTTATTAGCTCTCTTAGTAAGTTATCTCTATATAGCCTTAGTTTAACTACTTAAGCTTCTATTAACCTTACCTAAGCTTTTACCTTTCTAATTCTATAGAACGCCGCGTAGATTACTAAGTGTACTATTACGAGCGCTCTTAATACTTATTTCTTAAACAAATACTATATAAGCTTATTATTTACTATTCTATTATTTAGATAGTATAATATATAAGCACCTAATTTCCCTTTTCTTAACAAGCTCTCTAGGTCCTCTCTACGTTACCTACGGCTTAACCTTGTTAGTAGACTATAATCTCGCTATTATCTTATTATTAGTTGTCTTTAGGTAGGATTTACTATATTATTAGGAGCTATAGAAGGTATAGATTCTAAATAAGCGGTAGCCTAAAGAGTAACTAGCACTTACTCTCTCTAAATACCTAGCGTTAGCCTAGGTTATATAGCATTTTCTAAGATATTTAATAAGCTCTCTTCTTTAGGTAGTTACACTTTCTAGAAGCTTTTATAGTCTCTAGCCTTATTAGCTTTTAATAGCTAGTAAGCTTTAGGCTCTAGTGTTTACTTTAGAGTTTAAAGCCTAATATTACTTTCTAGTTTTACTTAGATTCCTAGTAGTCTACTAGCCGTACTTTCTACCTAAGTAGGTAATTAATTGCGTAAGTTTTCACATTCTAGCCGGCCTACTAGTTCGCGAGCTTCTTACGTACTCTTACCCTCTAGCTTACTTACTAGGTTCCCTTCTACTATTAGTATCTTCTAACTATTTACTACTACTTAAAGCTAATTAAAAATATTCTTATATACTTTACTAGCGTCTCGCAGCTTATCTTTATATAATATCTACTACTACTTTCTATATCTAAACTCTATTAGGCTTATTTATAAGAGGCTTACTTATTCTATAGAATAAGCTCTTATTAAAAGTAATATTACGCGTTATAATAACTTAGTCTAATTCGGGTATCTATATTCTATAGATATTAGATGCTCTATATTCTACTAGATATCTAATATATCCTCTTAGGCTTTACTTTAAAGCTCTATTTATTCTAGCCTACTACTTAATCTCTATTTAAAGAATAAGCTTAGCAGCTATAGGCGTAAACGCTACTCTAATTAGGCTAAAGATCTACCGTTATAGCTCGTACTAGCCCTAGTTTATAGTACTTAAAGTATCTACGAAACTTCTTATTAAGTACTATATTCGGTGCTCTTAATCTATAAGTATATAATAGGCTTATATTATAGAGCTAAGTTACTATATCTATAATTTCTAGCTATAGCTTAGGTAGCAAGTTTGCGCTTATTCTTATCTTAATTAACTTAAGAATAAGCTCTTATCTAGCCCGTTCGGCTCTACTATTTAGCTTATATATATAGACTAGCGAGCTTTCTATAATAAAGGTAGAATATATTAATAAGATTAGGAAATTTCGAGAAATTTTTATTTTATTTTAAGATATTAAATGATAGAGTTTACATATACAAGTAATATATACTCTTCCGATTTTTAATTAGGGCTGTAGTTATAGAGTTATTAGGGTTAAAAGTAGTGCGGTTGTGCAGTAGAAACCGAATTTAGTAAGGCGTACGAAGTAATAGCGCTAAACTAGAAATAAATAAATCTATAACGCGCTAATCCTAAATAAATAAATCCGTATACGCTAATTCTAAAATAATTATAGCAATAATATAAAGATACTAAACTATAGATATAAAACCTCTTAGTAGTCTTATTATATAGCCTATTATACCACGTGGTCGGCCTAGAAAGTATTAGACTAAAGAGGAAGCGATAGAAGCTATAAGATAGCTTCGCTAATAGTAATACTAACGCTAATACTAGGCTTAGGCTTCCCCTAAATTTATTACCTATACACCTATAATCCTAGGCGCTCTAACTACTACCTACCTAGATATTAGTCTTCGAATTAGCGCCGACGTTCCTATTTCTCGCGACGCTTTTACTCTCCCTAACGAACCGTTAGAAGGCGAGGATAAATATAGATAACTCTCTCCTCTCGCATTATTAGCAGTAGCTAAGGTAGAGGCCGCAGCGGTTATTAGCTAGCTTAGAGCGAGCGATAAGGAACAGATAAACGAGAGTATTAAGTACGAACAACGCATACTATAATAGATATAGAATAGCGATATAAGGGCTACTAGGATTTTACTTAAGATATAGGCTAGAACAGCGTAGAATATAAGCGCTAATAGAATTCTAGAGCACTTAGAGAATATAGAAAGGCTAGTAGAACTAGAGAACGATAGTACGCATAGTTACGCTATTAAAAATATTAATCTATAGCGATCTTCTATTACACCTATTACTAAGGAGCTAGCTTATAGCATTAGCTACGTATTAATACTCTCTCTAGTAAAAGCTGCTAACGCTCTAGCAGAGGCTTTAGATAGCCTATAAACGCCTAGCTAGCGCAGCGTCTCTTCTACTTAGTTAAGTAGCTAACGTAAGACCTTCCTAGTCTAGAGTAACACACTACTATCTTAAGTTAAACGTGTACCTAGATAATTATTTAAGGGTAGCTAAGCGCTATAGCTAGCGTAACTAATTTCTAGCTATAGCACCCCTCTACTACTACCTCTATCCTCTACTAGTAGTATACCTCGCCTACTATAACTATCTAATAGTAATAGTATTCCTTAGCTAGCTACCTAAGAAGTATTAGCCGCCGTATTACCTTTACCCTTTATCTATTCTAGTAATATGCCTAGCCCAGCCGCCGCCTAAGCAGTATCGTAGGCGCGGTTAATATCTAGAGTAAGTAGCCTACCTATACTACTTACTAAGCGAACTACCTATAAACTCGCTAAGTAGTTGCGGAACTTCTAAGGCTATACCTACGAAGAGTATATAGAGATAGACTAACGTTATAAAGAATACTATTAGCGCTCTAACGTCTACTCTATATACTCGTCGTTTAAAGAGATTATACGCCTACTTCGCGGAGTGCATAACAGAGGAATGCCTCTACCTAATATCTTTAGTAACCTAAAGCTAATAGAACCTTCCGCTCTATCTAAAGAGGTAGACTTAAAGGCTACGTTCGAGAGTATAAGTTCTAGAGCTTTCCCTAAGGATGTTAGTACCTTAGATAAGAAGCTACCTTATAACCTATACCTATAATAGCACTATAATAGTAGTAGAAAAGAATATACTACTAAGGTTAGGTTTAACGTAGATAGTATCTACTACTTTCCTAGCAGTCTAGCGTTTACTTAGAATAGTATTAACTAGTATTCTTAGGCGTATTCTATTCTAAATCTAGACGCAGATATATATTTTAGTCTAATAGTGTTAGCGTATAATAGTCGCGGCGATCTAGTAATAAGAACTCTACTACTATATAAGATCTCTTATTACTACTTTAGCTTAGTTATAGATAGCACTAAGTTCTTATAACTATTTATTTTCTTTCTAGAGCTCTACCTTAAAAGCTAGTACAAATACACTACCTACCTAAGTAAGTAAGACTAGTAGCTTTAGCTAGACGCCGTGCTACTTCTAGCTATAGGTAAGATAGTAAATAACTTAACTCTAGTGTCGTACTTTCCTATCTCTAAGGACAACGCTAGTAAAGGCGTTACTACGGCGTTAGTAGAAAAGTTAAAGCGAAAAGAGAGTGCGCGAGAGTAGCTATTAGAGTATAAGCTATAGTATTAGTACCTTAATCCGCTATAGACCGCTATTCTCGACTAGATTACTAAAAACTCTAGTTTAGATCGCTTTAACAACGCTACTCTATTTATATACGCAAAGAACACTAAGCTAATATATATAACGAATAACCTAACCGCTACGTATAGGCGCTAGAAAGATACTTAGGTAGAGGCTACTTACCTATAGTTCTATAGCCGAGATAGGACCTTTATAGATATTACTAAGATAATTATATCTAAGGACTACGCTTACCTATATAAAGCTATTCTAGATAGATTTAAGGCGGAGACCTATCTCTAAAAGTAGTACTACCTAGAGTTATACGCCTATACGCGCGTAAAGCTACTAGAAAATAGTAATCGCGCGAGAGGGAGTCCTCGCGTAACAACCTACCTATAGGCTACGATAAGAGACTCGATAGGCTAGACACTAACTAGTATACCACGCGGGTAGAAAAATATAGATAGGTTAGTTTATTTATAGTTTTACAGCAATATTAAAACGCCGTTTAACGATTCTAAAGTATATATATTTAATAACTAGGCGCTAAAGAATCTAGCGCTAGATCCTAGCTACGTCTAATCGCTATAGTAGTAAGGTAGGAACGTAGCCTTCTTAGAGAACGTCTATAAGAGCGCCTACCTATATAGTAAAGGCTATATATTTTCTAACCTCTAAGATAACTAGTAGAAATCTTATAGAATCTAGGAGGAGTATAGAGTTTCTCTTACTATAATAGATAATATCTACGAGTAATAGCGTAAGTAGAATCTTTATAATAATAGTATTAACGACGCTAACTAGCCCCTTCTCTACTATATTATTCTCTTACTAGAGCTATTTAGCTTTCTCTACGCTTAGATTAATAAGTACTATTTCCTATTCGAGTACACTCTCGCGTATACGGCTAGGACCTACTTACTACCTAAGACTATAGTTATAGTAATTATGCTGCGAGCGCTTCGCTTCTACTATAGTAGTAGCCTACTAGCGAGAGAGTTACTACTATATAAGGATCGCTAGGAGTAGACGCGCAGGCGAGATATTATAGTAAAAGAGGGGCTTAGAATATAGAAGACTATAGAGAGGTGCGGTTTAAGCTAGTTCCTACCTAAGTTTAGCTAAGTAACTAGGCGGCTCGCGCAGCCCTATAGCGATAATATACTCGTTAGGAACCTACTAATATATACTAAGTATAAGCGTAGGTAGAGAGCAGTTAAGAACCTACGGGACGTATTTATCTAGTTTAACTAGGTAATAGGCTAGTACTAGTAGTATAATATCTAGTAGTACCCTTAACTACTTAAAAAGTAGCTAGAGTATCTATACGTCCTTTACCTAGAGTAGTTCGATACTAACGTCTAGATAACTATATTCGCCGCCTATAAGAGACGCCTAGAGCTATTAGCTACTACGCTAAAGTAGGATAGTAACGTAGCGTTCTACTATAAAGAAATAAAACGCATATTTACTAATAAAGGCGTAGTTACGCCGCTATATATTATTACTAGTAATAAGATGTGCTTTAGCAAGCTAGATTAGCTGCTAGACTTTCTTTTCCTTTAGAATAATAACTAAGAGCGCTAAGAATAGGGGGCTAGACCCTATTATCTTATTCTATAAAAGAGTTTTAAATTTATAGAGAGCTAGCTAGGCTATAGAAGGGTGAGTAGGTAGCTAGACAAGTTCTTCTACCTTGTCTAGCTAACGCATTAGATGCTGCTCTACCTATTAAATAAGTTACTAATTATATTAATAAAAGAAAGCTACTCTAAAGGCTTATAGAGTAAAATAATATAGTTTTCGGCTATATTTATAGACCTTAGCCTAGTCCGCTTGCTATTTAACGAACCGCCTAGGACGGTCTACAATCTCGTGTACTAGGCGCATCGACAATCTAGCTAAGCAGGTAGGCATAACTAGGCTTAGAAAACGACAGCACTTATAAAGGTATATAGGCGGCAAGAACTAGGTATATAGAGCGTAGATAAGACGGCAGAGCACTAGATTACTAGGTAGACAAGCGCAGGTATAAAGAGGTTTATACTAGTATAGAAGTAAGAGATACCTTCTAGGCTAGTAATATAGAAGAGGATTAAAGAGTTAAGTTTAGACGAGCTAGATAGAGTAATAGTAGTATTTATATAGAAAGAAAGCGCTATAGTTATTAAGAGAGTATAAGAGAAGGATTATCCCGTTCTAGTAGGGCGCGTAATAGATTCGCGGTATATACCCGACTTCTTTAGCGAGGGCAGAGAGAGGCGTAGTAAGAGTAAGGAGGTATCTAGCGTAAGCGGTAGTATATTTATACTATCTACTACTAGTTAACTATTTAGTAAAGCTATAAATTAACTAAATAGATATTACCTATTATTAATAACTAACAGGATTAAATGCGTTTAATATTACGAGATATAATAAGTAGTAATCTTAGAACTTATAAAGTTTAATTTATAATACTACGTATAGTACTTAAGTATTATAGTAACTACTATAGTCTCTTTAATACTCTTACCTCTAATCTATGCGCTCCTACTCTTAACCTATACGCTCCTATCGTAATAGCGTAATATACTATCCTTAATAGTATACTACTACTCTAATATCTATATAATTATAAGCTTTCTTTTACTATATATCTTTTTCTAGTAGAACTCTCTACTTCTTTTCTTTACGCAACGTCTTACATTTATACTTAAGTACTATACGTAGCTACACCTAAGATTAATTAAGCTAGCTTAATAGCTTAATTAGAAGATTAATACTAAGCTAATTTAATTAATCTAGCTAAACTTTATATAAAAACGCAATCAATCTAGCTAAGCTTTTCCGTGAGCTTAATTTAGATTAATAGCTTGATTGCCTTAAGTATATAGTAGATTTCGGTAATAAGATAGCCTATAAGGTAGCTTAGATAGCTATAAAAGCTCTATACTAAGCTTTTTTTAGTATTTTAGTTACGCCGTGTAATATTAAGTAATATCTAATAGCTCCGTGTAACTAGCAGCTAGCGCGTCGTCTTATATAGTATACTTTATCTCTATCTCTATTACTCTAAATATATAACTCGACGGATTATATATAATCCGTATCTAATTAAGTATAGTCTCTTTAGTATTAATCCTAATCGAGTAATATTTTAGTATAATCTGTGGGCATAATCTATAGAGATTATTATACCTTTAGCAGCTAACTCTAAGCTAGTAATTAATTATAGTAGGTACGCTCTAGACCTATTAGAGCCGTAGCTCTACTAAACCTAAGGTAGCTTAGAGTAGGTACGCCCTAGACCTATTAGATCCGCAGCTCTACTAACTCTAAGGTAGTAATCGCGCTAACTCTAAGATAGCTTAGAGTAGGCGTACTCTAGATTTTATAGAGCTATAGCCTCGCTAACTCTAAGATAGCTTAGAGTAGGTATACTCTAGATCTTATAGATCTACTACCTCGCTATGCTTACGCTAGCAATTAATTATAGATAGGCGTACTTTAGATCTTATAGAGCCGCTGCCCTGCTAACTCTAAACTAGTAATTAATTATAGTAGGCGCGCTCTAGACTTAGTAGATTTATAGCCTTACTATCTCTAAGAAGGCAATTATAGCGGGCGCGCCCTTATAGGTTTATCTAAGTAAGATACGCTATAAAAGTAAAGGCTTACTTATAAGGTATAATAGCTATAATAAGGTTAATTTCTTTTCTCTATTATTATAGCGTTCGATAGGTAGGATAGGTAGGTAGGTACCTAGGTATTTTAGCACGACTCTAAGGATTAGCGTAGAGAACCCCTTAATATTTTCTATATACACTCCTACCTATTTTATAATATTAGGTAAAACCTATCTTAGAGTAACGCTGCCCTACTAATTCTAAGGTAGCGATCGCGCCCTAGATTTTGTAAAGCCGCTACCTCGCTATCCTTACGCTAGTAATTAATTGCGGGTAGGCGTACTCTAGATCTTATAAGCCCTAAACTAATAATTGATTGCAGGTAGGTACGCCCTAGACCTAGTAGATCTATAGCCCTACTAACCCTAAGGTAGCGATCGATCGCGGCGGGCGCGCCTTAGACCTAGTAGATCTATAGCCTTACTATCTCTAAGCTAAGAATTGCGGCGGGTGTAATATAGCGGCGATAGCTATAACGTGCTATTACTTATAGAGGCGACGCTAATATAAAAAGATAGCTTACTATATATTATCTACTAAGCTTTATAGCCGCTAGTTATAAGTAAATAGATAAGACGCTAGGCTTCTAGTAAGCTATATAGACGTAGGTGTACTCGCCACCTTAATAGTATTATCGGCTGTCTACTTACCTATTAAACCGATAATAATAACTCCTATAAGCGCTTAGTAATTACACG
This sequence comes from Pyrenophora teres f. maculata, assembly GCA_014334815.1. Lineage (NCBI taxonomy): Eukaryota > Fungi > Ascomycota > Dothideomycetes > Pleosporales > Pleosporaceae > Pyrenophora > Pyrenophora teres. The sequence goes on along the minus strand of CP060572.1, from coordinate 723 downwards.
TAATAGAAGGTATCTTTTAGATCTTAGGTATTGTGCGATCGACCGCAATAACGAGGTTATCTAGCAGCCTTAGGCGCTATCCTTATAGTTAATCTACTCGCGAAAGTTGCGCTACTGTTCTTAAAAGATAGCTAATAACTCTATTTACTAGAGGCGCTTATCTTTATTAATACGGCGGCGACAAGGTTTAATTTAGTGCCTAATATAGTAGGGTTAATACTTAATTATAGGCGAGTTTAGTAGCAACCTATACGCAATAATAGCCTACCTACTAGCTAGCAATAGTAAGATTAACACTAGTATATCCTCTATAGTATCCTCAAAGCTCTCCTTAATCTTATCGTTAGTATTAGTAAGCGCGTTGTTATTAGTTACTCTAAGGAGCTAGTCACTGTGCTAGGAGAATAGAAGGAAGGTATATAGTATACTTACTATATTTAATTAAGTAGTAATATAGATTCTTATACCTATATATGCCTCTAAGCCTACTGCTTACTATTAACTAGTCTCTAACTTAAGTTCCTCGACTAAGGCGTTATAGATAAACGCCTACTTAGCGATATTATTAGGGTAGTTAGCGATCGAAGCGGCCTACTTAGCGATATTATCTAGCGTAGTAAGCACCTTAACGTCTTAACTAGCCTTCTTTAGCTTCTTTAAGAAGGTAATAAAGACCCTATTACTATCGTAGAGAACTATACCGGCAGAGACACTAGTATACGC